>VHKM01000037.1:4796250-6142500 GCA_007210695.1 Neogobius melanostomus
GCCCCATAGTGAAAGGGTTTTCAGTCTCATCTTATGACCCACTCTAAGACCCACTCTTATCCTCTGAGTTTAACACCTAATACGTTGTGCGGTCCTCTGATGTAATTTATGTACTTATTTTATGCATTTTAATAATTGAGTTTTATGGTATGGATTTTGTTTAACATTTTACAAGTTTTTACTAAAGACTGTCTTTAAATCTAATGCCTCATGTTTAAATGTGCTATATAAATGAAGTTGGATTGGATAAAAATGAATTGAATTGATATAGCTACAAGAAAACCAGAAGAAGTTGAAGTTACAGTATTGTGCTCTCATACTTTTGAACACATGAAAATGGCCATACAGACAATGTCCAACTATTATTTCTGTGTTTGCTGCAAGGGAGGAAAATTCAAGATCGGACTTAAGCCTTGACCAAACTTGTGTAGCCATCACAACAAGTGCTGCCTCGGCCCTCGGTTGGGGATTTTGTAGTAAAGTCCCTGGAACTAAATTTAGCCCTGGTCGCTATGATAAAGGGACACTAAAAATAATCCTTTTTTCTTGTCTGTCATGATTTATACATTAAAAAAATCCAATATATTTTTTTAGTGTCCATGTAATGTAATGCGGCTGCTATAAAACAAAATACAGAGATCTGCTCTTTTTCCACCCATATACAGCACACGCCAACACTTGTTTCCACTACAAACGCACAGATCTGCCGACATTGCAATTTTGGTGACTTCAGAAATAAAGATAAGAAGAAAAGCTGCAGCTGGAGTGTGAGGTGACCGTAGAGCAAATACAAAAAGCTTAGTTACTTGTTAGATTTTTTTTTTTAAAGATCCCATTTTCTTACTGGATACACAACCTGATAAACTTATAGAGTTAGCTTGAATTTTAAGATTGCGTTAAATTAAAAGAAAAATGATGACTTATTGCAAAATACAGCATTTATTCGGGTTATTTGTATTGACAGAAAAACGTGTAAACGTGTGCACTCACCATAAAAGATCAGACTGACCTCATCTGTCACGGTTAGTCAATGATTTGATAAATGAATCATTAAAATGGAAGTTAACCCAGTTGGGGGGGGGGGGGGGGGGGGGGGGGTAAAGAAAGCTAATGCACTTATGAATGAATTATTATGATTATTTTGATTCCTTACGCAGTTTTTACAACATTAATAGGCTTACATTTGTATAGCCTAAATAAGAGAATTAACGATTTAAAAAAAACAACTTTCTAACAAGTTTTATAAATAAGCAATTACCAATCCATTAGACTATTTGCTGTGTGCATTGTGTAATAATAAGCCAACTCTCAAATCCTACCAGACGACCCCACGAAGTGTCAACAAAAGTGAAAAAGAAAAGTTTCAGACTATCGGCCACTGTTACTTCTTGCAAACCTCTCTGAGTTGCAAGCTGTGATAAACTGTGCACTGTTCGGTGGAACTAAACAATACCTTTGTTTTTTTCTTTTTTTTGCAGCTTTCAATCTAAAGTTGCCTGACCGCGGCTGCTAAACAAGAGTCCAGTCCCACGTTTGTCTCCCGGTGCCTGAGCGCTCCGTGCACCGGGGCAGGAGGAGTGACATGAGCTCGTCAAACCTCCGACCCAAAGACGTGACAGCGGATAGAAGAGAGAGCACAGTACCTGCGGGATGTCATGTCAATCCGTGAGGGCCGTGTCCCGTTCCTAAACGTCCGCTTTCTGCCCTTACTGAATCAGCGGAGGGCAGCCCGTGCAACTTGTCTGTCAGTGCGCGTTACCGTGATGCGTGAAGTTCCGGCGGGCGCCTTCACAATAAAGTTTAAATGGTAAATTCATCAAATCTGAGTTTACATTTATTGATTTATTTGGTCGGCCTTTTGTATGGAGACTCCCTGTGTTAGAGCATTAAACTATTATACACATGGAGCAACTATTGTGTAGGAGGCCAGCTTTGGCATTCAAAATAAACAGGCGTCAGAGTGCTAGAGCTTTTGTTTATATGACGCATTCTGTTGTTGTGTCATTGGGCGAGACATTTTCCTTTCTTTGCCTTTATCAATGTATGGCTATTTTTAGCAATTGCCAACACAAAACCCTTTGGTCCTAGTTTTTATTTGATGTTCTGTCCAAAACAATTAGAACAATGCATGATATTCAGTTGCAGCAGAAAGTTCTCTTGAATGGATGGATACCTGGAAGGATGGAGGAGACTGTTGATGGAACAGAAGTAAGATATTACTATACATTTAACCCCCACTCATATTATGTCTGCCTTTGACGTCACCACCTGCAGTTATCAGTCAGGGTTAATCTACAGTTATGGACTTATGCAACTGTCTGTATACACAGACTGTGCTGCTACACTGCAGATGTACATTATGGACCAGCTCTGTGTGACCCCGATGGAAGGGTTAGAGGAGGGCACAGTGAGAATGCCTCCCGGCTGCATATGATGCATGGATAATGGAGGCTGAAAAGTAGGTGAATTTGCAGGGCTAGCGTGGGAAGAAATTGTCTATGGTAAGAACTGACTATACTGACTAGACTAATAATAATGATTATTTTATAGTGTGTATACAATGGAGTCCCCAAGGCAAATAAATTAGGACAATGAGGATTATACAGTAAATACAAACACACAAGGTTATTATTGCCACTGTATAATGATCATCAAATTCATTGTTCAGCAAATGCTTTGTCAAAAATGAGCTACACTTTATTTTAATGTGTGAAAATCCAAACTTGATTGGACCAGAACACTTTTTTTTTTTTTACAAAAACATTTATTGGTAGATTTATGTGTGTGTATTTTTATCCAAATATGTCTTCTTTTTATATTGTTTCCTGATATAATCAATGAATTGCAGATTGGCATTCATGCTGTGAAGTTGGATCTTAGGAGCAGCAGCCTGACGTCCAGTGGAGTCTGAAGTACTGGAGGTGGATTTAGTTAAGTTCATTGAAAGGACAGTGTGCAGTTAAAAAGGTGGCTACACCAGATTTAGCACTATGCTAATTTCCATCTGTAGTCCTACACATGATGAGTGACCCCTGAGTGATCCTACGACTTTCCTGCCCAGAATGATATTCCCTCCATTGATAATCCCTTCTATGATAATAATTGAAAGGACACTGTGGTAATGGGATGGTCAAATGCAGTACGTTATATCCCTATCCCTCCACACCACCACCCATGAGTGACGTTTGCTTAACCCTTTGGAGGACTACACCCTGGACTGTCAAGTGTATTTCACCACAAAGAAAATGGCTTAGTTTACTTTTTTACCATATCTACTCAAAATATTTGTCTTCGACATGTTCAGAAAGCAAAAATGCATTGATATATACCTAAATTAGCTAACGTAGAAGCCTCTGAAGAGCTATACATAAAGGTTGGAGAGCTGCTGGTAACCCCTTAGCTACTGGTTGAGGAGCCCTGATTTGAAGTATGCATTTATTTTCTCTAAAATGTGGAGATACAGTGGGGAAAAAAAGTATTTAGTCAGCCAACAATTGTGCAAGTTCTCCCACTTAAAAAGATGAGAGAGGCCTGTAATTTTCATCATAAGTATACCTCAACTATGAGAGACAAAATGTGTCACAGTTTGCAGTTGGACCCAAAAGCAGAGCACATCCGGTAAATGGTTACAAGGTTTTATTTTACAGGAAAGTATGGAATTGTAGACGAGAAGACCAGTTGGACAGGGTAAGTAGCAGACAGGTGAGTATTAGTTGGTTGGTAGGTAGGCTGGCTGGCTGGCAGGCAGACAGACAGACAGACAGGCAGGCAGGGGCTGGAGACAAAAAACAGAAACTTAGTCAAGAATCCAAACGGTTACAAGATTGAGCCAAAAGCGTCTGCTGACTGTAGGCAAACAAACTGACCAGGAATGGTGGAGAAACTGGTCTCTTTGAAGAGCAGGTAACGAGCTGTGGATTGGATGCACGTGTGTGAGTAACAGGTGTAAGATCTGATGGCTCCGCCCAGGTGAGGAGACAGACAAACACAAAAACAAGAGGGAGGGAGGAGCGGCAACACAGGACCATGACAAAATGAGAGAAAAAAATCCAGAAAATCACATTGTCTGATTTTTAATGAATTTATTTGCAAATTATGGTAGAAAATAGGTATTTGGTCAATAACAAAAGTTCATCTCAATACTTTGTTATATACCCTTTGTTGGCAAAGACAGAGGTCAAACGTTTTCTGTAAGTCTTCACAAGGTTTTCACACACTGTTGCTGGTATTTTGGCCCATTCCTCCATGCAGATCTCCTCTAGAGCAGTGATGTTTTGGGACAGGCGCTGGGCAACACGGACATTCAACTCCCTCCAAAGATTTTCTATGGGGTTGAGATCTGGAGACTGGCTAGGCCACTCCAGGACCTTGAAATGCTTCTTACGAAGCCACTCCTTCGTTGCCCGGGCGATGTGTTTGGGATCATTGTCATGATGAAAGACCCAGCCACGTTTCATGTTCAATGCCCTTGACCCTGGTCCCTTTGCAGAAAAACAGCCCCAAAGCCTGATGTTTCCACCCCCATGCTTCACAGTAGGTATGGTGTTCTTTGGATGCAACTCAGTATTCTTTCTCCTCCAAACACGACGAGTTGAGTTTTTACCAAAAAGTTCCATTTTGGTTTCATCTGACCATATGACATTGTCCCAGTCCTCTTCTGGATCATCCAGAGGCTCTCTAGCAAACTTCAGACGGGCCCGGACATGTACTGGCTTAAGCAGGGGACACGTCTGGCACTGCAGGAATTGAGTCCCTGGCGGCGTAGTGTGTTACTGACGGAAGCCTTTGTTACTTTGGTCCCAGCTCTCTGCAGGTCATTCACTAGGTCCCCCCGTGTGGTTCTGGGATTTTTGCTCACTGTTCTTGTGATCATTTTGACTCCACGGGGTGAGATCTTGCGTGGAGCCCCAGATCGAGGGAGATTATCAGTGGTCTTGTATGTCTTCCATTTTCTAATAATTGCTTCCACAGTTGATTTCTTCACACCGAGCTGCTTACCAATTGCAGATTCAGTCCTCCCAGCCTGGTGCAGGTCTACAATTTTGTTTCTGGTGTCTTTCGACAGCTCTTTGGTCTTGACCATAGTGGAGTTTGGAGTGTGACTGTTTGAGGTTGTGGACAGGTGTCTTTTATACTGATAACAAGTTCAAACAGGGGCCATTAATACAGGTAACAAGTGGAGGACAGAGAAGCTTCTTAAAGAAGTTACAGGTCTGTGAGAGCCAGAAATCTTGCTTGTTTGTAGGTGACCAAATACTTATTTTCCACCATAATTTGCAAATGAATTCATTAAAAATCAGACAATGTGATTTCCTGGATTTTTTTCTCATTTTGTCTCGCATAGTTGAGGTATACCTATGATGAAAATTACAGGCCTCTCTCATCTTTTTAAGTGGGAGAACTTGCACAATTGTGCATATCTAACATAAACCAGACAAAAAATAGCACTGCACCATCTAGAAAGGAATGACTGTGCCTTGTGTCTGTAGCTGCTGTCAGTGATGATGTCATGTCCTCAGAGGGGTTCCCTGTAACAGGAGATGACAGAGGGATTATATTATTTCATGTCACTGCATAATTCATAATCCCAATTCAACCAGAGGTGCATTAACTGGGGTTTGCAAACCCACCTCCCCAGACACTTCCTCCAGCCTCTCTCGGTCAGGCAGAGGAGATATTTTATCCTTTTAGTGCAATCACGATCAGCGTAATATACTAGCCATTAAATATATTTATCTTACCCACTCTCACGTGATACTTAAAGCTAAAACATCCTTTACATTAATATGACAAGTTCTATTAGAGAAGCTGGAAAACATTTACACACCATTTAAATAATTTGATATCAAAAGCAGACTAAAACAGTTCTCCTCCTCCCTGACCATGTGTGCCTTTCTTTGTTTCCCACTGCTCTTGTTGTCGTTACTGAAGGATGGGTCAGATAGGACAAAGTTCTCTATAACACTTCAACAATAAACTTATACTAACACATTCACCTCATTCAACAGTGATCCATGAACTGGACCTGTTTGTGTTCTTTCAGCTCCTGCTATCTCTAAATCCCAGGCTGTTGGACAGGAGAATATAATGAGACTTTATGTCACCGCATAATTCATAAACCCATTTTAACCTTTGAGAACTGCTCTGGCAAACATTTTTCCAATACTCATTTTTTTACTCCTTTTCCAAAGTCACAGCCTAATCATTGTTCTGCACTGGGCTTCCATTGCTCATTGCTCTGGCCTGTGTCTCCCATGGGTGTCACTCCTGTCTGTGGTTCATTATGGAGCGCTGTATGCATGCCGCGCTAAGAAGGCTCTAATCTCTCTCGTTAGCCTTATTAGCCGTAAACGCAGCATCTCGATCGAATCCTCTCTGGGATCAAACCGTTTCAGAGCATTTTAATTAATACAACGCACGCCGCTCTCTGTCCTTCTGAGTCATTATTAGGAAGAGTCATCGGAGGACAAATGAAAATATATCAGAATGATTTTGACATGGATTTCGCTTTCTTTTATTTTTATTGTGTGACCAACCAGCCTTTCCTCCAGTCGGAAGATGTGCATTTGAATAGGACCATACAAGCCCATTGTGAAAGAATGAATCACTGTCACTAAATCAAGCAAAGAGTAGTGGTGGTATAGTAAAGTAAGAAAACAAGTAAGGATTAAACAACCAGGAGCCGTGCATCATACAGTTTTAATGCACGACGTGGAGGCAAGAACCACGACGCACAGCGGAGTGCATAAAACTGTATAATGCACGGTTACAAGTTGTTTAATCTGCTTATACCATGGTCCCACAAACTGAAACTGTTCATTGTGGCCTGTTTGCGTTTTTTTTAAAGTCCGGGGCAAGAGTTGTTTTATGTTTTAAGCTGCTTTACCTGAAAGTAGTTCCAGCTCAAATGTTTGTTGTTACTATGGAAACAGCTGCAGTGGAGTGATATAGAACGTGATTTAACTGTTGCCGGACTTGCTGTGCGTTATACAGTTTTAACGCACGCCAGTTAGCCAATCAGAATTGAGTATTCACCCAGACAGTAAAACAGTCATTAATTATACTTTTAAGGAGATTGCTTTCAATAAACATAAAACAATAAGATAGAAAAAAAGAAGCATAATGTGTGTGGCTGTACATCAGGGATCTCCAACCAGTAGCTCGCCAAGCCTCTCCAGGTAGCTCGCCAAAGACTTTCTACATCTCTACACGCTTAATAACTCAAATTTTAGATGCATTTTCTGTTTGTTCTGAACATGCTGAACACAATCTGTGAACAGTTGGTTCAATATAGCAAAGTACAAGGACTAAACTCAAGTCACTTTCTTCTGTGTGAACTCTTCCAAAGTTGCATTTACATAAGTGTTTTTGAAGCCTAGCTCTCTGATGGTCATGTTGTGTAAAAGTAACTCGCCGGGTAAAAAAGACCCCTGCTGTACATTTTCTTGCACCTCACCTTATGTGGTAAAAAGAAAGAAGGTAACATAAAATTGAAATAAACATTTCGGTTTTTATTGGCACCGACAAATTCTTGCTTGGAGAATAATAAAAACACACACTCATTAACCCTCTGGGCTCCCTAGGGACTTTTTGTGTACTTTGACATTTTAATTTGTATGGCATTTTTTCTGTGTTCAGTGGATGTTCCTCAAATTAGCCTCAGGATAATAATTTCTGGAGAAGTTCATTTTGGCTATTTCTGTTTTTTTACATTAGCTTCCCAGAGCTGGGGCTGAAAAAAAATCACACTTAACTCCCTAAGGCCCAAAACGTGGCCTCTACTTTCAACATCCATAAAATGTTTGTACTTTCATATTTTTTCTACTTTAAAAACTCAGAATCATAGAACTACTTCTGCTTGACATACATACATACATACATACCAAATATTTGTAATTTTTTTTAACCCTTTATTGGCCAAAATGCACACACAAGTTCACTGTCATGCATGTATTTGTGATACCTAAACAGGGAATATGTTTTAAATGCATTCCAAATTGAATGAGGTGTTTATTTTTATTAGGCCTTGGGATGGGTCAAAGTTTAGTGGTAAAATTATTTTTTACAGGTGTTTTGTTTTCTGTAGTGACAGATTTTCATAAAAAAAAATCACACTTAGCACCTTAAGGACCAAAACTGGGCCTCTACCTTTTACAGCTATAAAATCACTATACTTTCATATTTTTTCATACTTTAAAAACTCAGACTCATATATATATGTCTGCTTGACACATACATACCAACTATCTGTCATATTTTTAACTCTTTATGAGCCAAAATGCATTCTTAACAGTTTCCACCGCTCACTTTCTGCAAACCTCCTCAGAGTTGGTCACATGAAGTTTTGAGCTGCCAAGGCAAGTCACAGTAACGTGACCAACTCTGCAGAAAGTGAGCAGTAGAAACTGTAAGGAATAAAAAACAAAACACACTGGTCTGATCTAAAAGAAAACTTTCGCAAGTTAACACACAAAGACCAAATTAAGTTTTTTGGATCGTGCCCAGTGCACCTGTGAAACACTGTGGGAAAACCATAACACTACACGCTTTTGTTTACATTTTGTTATTGCTTGTATTTAGTTGTTTCTTCAAAGAGGAAAGGCTTTTGATGCCACACACCACACCCCCCAATTTCCCCTCACTACACCACACCCACACCCTCGAAACGTTTATCTTATGCTCATATAAAAAAACTGCTCCTGAGATAAAACCACAGAAGACAGTTTCTGTGGAACATTTGTATTGATTTTCAATGGGCTGACAGCATTTTGTTCATTTTAGTGTGGCTCTACAGAAACATTTAACAACTGTTAAAAACAAGGTTACTACCATTGTATGACCAACCCTTAGGGCAAATGAACAAATGAAGCTCATTCAATTTGGATCACATTTATAAAGGTTATACAAGTATTACTGACTCTGCAAGAGCAAAAATGAGGAGTTAAGAATGCATTTTGGCTCATAAAGAGTTAAAAATATAAAAATATGACAGATATTTGGTATGTATGTGTCAAGCAGACATAGATCTATGAGTCTGAGTTTTTAAAGTATGAAAAAATATGAAAGTATAGTGATTTTATGGCTGTTAAAAGTAGAGGCCCCGTTTTGGTCCTTAGGGTGCCAAGTGTGATTTTTTATGAAAATCTGTCACTACAGAAAAACAAAAAACCTGTAAAAAAAACAAAATTTACCACTAAACTTTGACCCATCCCAAGGCCTAATAAAAATAAACACCTCATTCAATTTGGGATATTTTTTTTAAAAGTTATGCAATTATTTCTGCATTACAAACAGCACAACAGTGGACTTTTGTGTGCATTTTGGCCAATAAAGGGTTAAAAATCATATAAAAATTACAAATATTTGGTATGTACGTGTCAAGCAGAAGTAGTTCTATGATTCTGAGTTTTTAAAGTATGAAAAAAATATGAAAGTATAGTGATTTTATGGCTGATGAAAGTAGAGGCCCCGTTTTGGGCCTTAGGGAGTTGGGTGTGATTTATTTAAAGGGAGCCCTAAATCACCTTTTTCTACCTTTGTGGAATTAGGAGCTTATTAAGAGTACACAAGGGTGACACATGTAACAAATATTACTCATAACGGCAAAGTTACTGCAAAAGATCACAATAATACGTGTTTCATCATCGACAAAAACAAAACAGTTGGACATTTCTTGGATGATTTTCTGAAACATTGGAAAAATAATTCAAGAAATATCAATCTCTGTTGCTTTAGTTTAGTCTTTATTTAGATACACTGGGGTAAATTATAATGTTGAATATGCTGTGAATTGCACATACTACCGAATTCAATCATAACACGAATTGCATCATAACACTTATCCAAGCTGTGTGTAGACTGTAAAGAGTGAAATGATGATTGAAGGGTGAGAAAAACTATGTTTATGTGGCAAATTCCAATCAGAGATGCAGCTGGACCCACTCATTAGAGCAAAGAGAGTCTGGGCTCTTGATTCGCTGTAACCAGGTCCTACAGCGAGGACATGACGTGCTAGAATGCAGTTAGAATTGACTCGACATGAGACACAGAATAAATTCATGACTACACGGCGGTCCATTTGGTCGACATTTTATTTCATGGCGGTAGGAACACAAGACAAAGGTCATAAAGTTAGTAATGTTCAGGTCATGCCACTTGTACTGCAGCGCGGACCAATGAGGAGGCAGCGCTGTGGACAGTAGTTTACAGATGGAGGTATAACCCACATGAAACATAAATAACAGAACAGACTCCCGAAAAACACTTAATACAGGATTCTTTTTTGTAGAAAACCAAGTACTCGACATTTTGCGGTCTCCTGGAATTTTGTGTGTATGTTTGCAATTACTAATTTATCATAACATGTTGGGAATGAGGCTAATAATGCTGGCTATAGTAGAAAGATATGACCTGTGTCGCCTGTTTAGTTAAGGCGACAGGTTAAGGCAATTAAAAGGTTTCACCCTAAAATTTGTATTTTTCTACACGATGCATTTGCTACCACCTGAATGGGAAAATCCAACATATAATCCCTAAAAGAGTGCTTTGTATGCGATTGATTTCTGGTCAGAGCTTGATTACACACAACATTGTTATAGCTCTAGGCCCTAGGGCTAACCCTCTCCCAAGTACACATCACTGTGAGAAGACAGACATGTTCCAGTGTATCCTACTAAAAAACAAAACATAAACCTCCACAGACCACACATTTTGCTAAATTTACAATTAAAAAAAATGCAGGGCTGTACAAAAAAAGGTTGTGGGTATGATTAAAGAAGAGAAAGAAAAATAAACAAACCACAAAATAAAACTGCTTCTGAATATTGCCAAGGATTTCATATCAAAACCAAAGTCTTTGAGCTGTCACGGCTTATTGCGGAGACAGCTTGTATCAGTTCAGTGACTGTAGAGGATACAAACCCATGCGGTAGGTAGGTAGGTAAGTAATATGTTAGTCGACTGTATTGAAGGATTATGCGCTCCGTTAGAATAGGCTGTTATGGCTTCGAAACATCAGTCTCTCTGGAATTTGTCAACAGCCGGATAAGAAGTTGGAATGCAGAAACAGGACGGTCTGTGAAGAAGAGGAGCTTTTGTCTGTGATGTCCCTTTGAGCTTTCCCCCTGCCTTCAGCACCTCCTTAAGGTCACACGTGGTAACAACTTCTTTCCCCTTATCCTGCAAAACATCCCAACTGAACACTAGAAACATTTGTCAAATCATGAAAATTCAAGAAGAGTTTTTTTTTTTTTTGAAATTCCACAGTGACATATTTATATATATTTTTTCCCCTAAACAAAAAAAAACAAAAAAACAAAAACAAAAAATCCATAAAAATAACCCAAATTGCAGAAGTGCATGCATCTATAGTGGTCATCACCTGCTGATTGTAAAACAGAACACACAATAGTACAGGAGAAGAAGCCATCGGACATATTCACAGTTCCTGGTATTATAATATAATCTATATTTAGACATTTATTTATGACTTGATGATGAGGATGGAACGCTCCCTCTGTGTTAGTCATATTTCAAAACTAAAATCTCTGATAGGTTTGAGCAGAGCGCTGGATTTATTAATTTTTGATGAGTTGATGTCGGTCGGGTGCTTTTCTCTCTGTAGCAGCTTGACTGTCCCATGAATATCCTTTTAACACACAGTTTGGTAGAGTCCGCCTGCATCCAGAACCGGGAGTAGGGGAACACACGTTGACTGGCTATACTCGTGGAAGGCCATGCTTGGAGGGAATGTGGACGATAAATATGGCACCAAGACAAGGCAAGTAACCGGGAAATAGTCAGCGCCGTCCACCAGTGTTCAAGTAACCAGCAAAAACAAATCAAAAGAAAGGAGCAGGTTTGGAAAAATGAATGATTTCAAAGAGGTGCCTGCTTTAGGGCGGAAAAGACCGTCAATGAAGAAAAAGAAAAAAATCGATAAAAAAAAAACCTTCCCATATAAAAAGCAATGAAAAGTATAAAAAATAGAAATAATTACAGCAGGAGAGCGGAGCGCTATGGAGGGAGCAGGGGAAAGAGGGAGGTTGAATTTTTCACTGGTTTTCCTCATTGTTTTGTCTCTGCTGGGACCTATTTGGTGGCAGAACAGTGTAGTATCTGAGGGCTGTTGAGGGCATCCTCCACTAGGTGGAGCTCTACTCCATCGACCACCACGTCCTTGATGCAGCCCACAAAACCAGTGCTGTAGGCTTTGGGCAGGCGCCGGGCCACGGACAGCTCCTCCAGACCACCTGCAACACACACACATGGGTCAGGATTCAGATCAGAGAGAAGAAAAATAACTACATGAAAACGTATATTGAGGAACTCCCCATGTCCCAAAAAAATGTGAGTTACTACCAGAAGGAGTAGTTGAGCTGTATCATAAAGACATGGAAGTTATCACCAGATAAATTGCTGGCAACACACCACTACAGAGTCGCCATTCTTTCACTAAGATTAGTTTTTACTTTTTGACTTTACAGCAACCAGAGACAATCCCTCTAAATGCAATGCAATGCTTTTGAAGCTGTACAGAAAGTGCAATTAAAACACCAAAACATACCCTGAAAATAGTCTGTAAACACAAAAAGCTTGGAGCCCCTTAGTTATAACCGTGTACTTCTACTCAAGAGAGCACACTTTGCTTTTTTATAACGCACACCATATCCCCACAACATGTTCTCCTTTTATTCGACTATTTTTGTTTTGTTGTAATTAGTGCAGGAGCTACTGCCGAGATAACTCCGACATCACGCAGAGAACGGCACAGGGAGCTGGCTGCAGTTCTGACAACATGAAAGCCGAGCCGCGTATGGATCCGCACACAACACATTTACCGCTTCTCTCCTCTCCACAGAGCTTAAAAGAGTAAAGAACACTATTAAAGTTCAAACGTCGAGAATAACTTCACAACTAATTTCACTCTGAATGCCGTAAATGGCCTGATGTGAGCGACTTAAGATCGGCTTAGTCTACTTTATATAGCGCTATATGCTTGATGACAGCTGATGGACACGACAGCAGCCGGCTTTGTTTCTCATCTTCAAAGACGGCTAAAGCAAAGCAGGCAACCAAGGAATGACGCGCCATTTAAATTTACAAGTCTAGTGTGAGCGCCTAACGTGCTCATTATATTTCATTTATTTCTAGGTTTGGAGTGGAGAGTTGGTGGCTGTCACTGACTTCGTCCGACTGTCAGCTAGGAGTTCTTTCCATCCGGTCTCACTGCAGTGGCAGATGCTATATATTTCCTCATCATGTCCACCACTGTGTCTATATTAGTATGCTTATTATGCCAGAATAAGAATAGATGTGTGCTTCAAAGCGAGACCTGCAGAACATTTTCTTTTTCAGTCGGGTCAATAGGCAGATTTTCTCCAGTGATTCTGAACTCCATATTCATGTGTACTTCTAAGGCTATAATCAACTCAGTTCAGTTTTGTAGAGCTCAAAATCACAAAAGTTGTTGATTGAACAACGATTGAACAATGAGGCTGGTATAATACAATGAAACAGAAAAGAAAATGCAATTTCCAAATGTCCAATAATCGACAATGAAAATGCAAATGGATAATTGTCCCTTGTTGTCCCATGTCCTTAGACCCTGATTCTCATCAAGAAAAAACACAAAACAAAAGCCCAGAGGGGAAAAAGAGAAACTTTGGGGAGAACCACATTGAAAGAGAAAGCCAATCCCATGGAGTAGTAGATAGTATCAATAATGAGACTCTCTCAAGGCAACTCTGGAACGTAAAAAGCAAACGGGCAATATGTGTGCTGTCAATGTGTGTCTATTTGCATAAACTCACAGTTTTTGAATTTTCCATTGCAGCAGAGGTTTGGCAAAGTCATAAATTGTCAAACTGAAGAAGCTTCTTGGATGAGAGCCAAAACAATCCCATCCAGTTGACGACCTTGCATAGTCCAGCCACATATTCTTTACTTAACTGTACTTGTGCTTTTCCCCAAGCGCTCATCTCCCAGTGAGCCCTGCAAACTGACTGCCTGTGTGGACTTCTCCTATGACTTCAAAGACAGAGTTATAAACTTGTCACACCATTTTTCCTAAACTTTCTCCAATTTGCCACATTTTGACCTAATTGCTGTCTGCTGCCTGGCTCCTTTTGAAGATGCTTTGTGCTGGATTTTTCAGCTTGACTAGTCATTAGTGTCTTTTTTAATGTCACTCTGAAAAACGCTTTTAACATGTTTCCACGAGAGCTCGACCCTAACATGGTTTCTCAGTTTTCGCTTTATTTTTTTACTTACGTTTTTACGGTTGACGATCTTAAGTATGTCTTCTCTTTATGTAACTTCAGAATAATATATATATATAGTAAATAAAATAAAGTACTCTATTAACTTTATGACAGCTACTATAATTGATATTGGCTTAACTTCTTAACCCCCACCTTAACCGAGTGCATTTTCTCCAGTTCGGCTCTACCCAAATCTGACAGCTTCTGGACTGTTAGTAGTTTACAGACTATAGGCCAGTGTAACGCCTCATTTGAAAGCTAAGACCTACAAAACTGATCATAACTGTTTTTGTCACGTTGTTGCCACATTTTGTCCCATTTTTGACGTGTTTTTTCATCACTTTTTAGTCGTGTTTTTGTCGCTTTGCCGGCACGTCGAGTATATTTCTTTTTTGCCACCCATAGGTTATATTCCAACTGCTGCAAAGTGTGTCTGCGCTGTCTGCATCGAAATATAGTACATATGTATTGATCGCTAATGCGGAAGTAATAGCCTATATCAGAGCTTCGCTTCGGCGCCAGACACACGAAACACGCATGTAATTAATTCACATGAACCATCAGTGTGTGTGGCGGTATCGTGAGAGAGAGAGAGAGATCCACTAACACTTTAAACTTCACTACCTCTTCATTTCACGGTTTGAAAACAGGACGAATGAGGTACCAAGACATTGCATTCAAAAGTAATTATTAGATACATTTTACTGTTGTTCTTGTGAGAAAGAGAAGATAAGCCACCCTTATCCAGTTTGGACGGGTATAGTAAAGAATATACGCGTGTCCTGAGAAGAAGGCTGAATCTTGCAGAGCTGCATGTGCTCCTCTGGGCCAAATTGAAGTGGAGGTAGATAAGGGCTATACACTGGTCATTGCTCGTATACAGAGCAGGCTTGTGGGCTTTGTCAGATCGGCTCTCTTCCCTCTAGCCTGTACATAATACCTGAATAGGCCCAGACACTTTCTCAAACCTACTGCAGAGCTATGGCTTTCCCTTTTCCTCTGCATTACACTCAGGACGTCTTTCTAAACTCCAAACTTTTTTCTAACTGAGCTTTACTTGCTGTGTTTACGCCGCTGTATTCTTGCGGCGCTTTCCCCATTTCAGCATTTTCGAGCGACCCTTTACTGTGTATCGAACTTGATGTACAGGGGATGCAAGTAAACTCTGCTGAAAAATATTGTACAAAATAATAATCCGTAAAAGTGGGTAGACGCAAACTTTTTAGGTCATCCAAGTGAATAAAATTTACGACCTACATCCATTGTTAACTCAGCCGGTCGCGATGTCTAAATAATGGCATTTTAAGAAACATACCCAGCCAGAGTGCGCCGTCAGTGTCCAGCTGTGTTGCTGCGAGAGGTGACGACCCTGTAACTGGAGCTTCATTGCCCACCTGTAGTGAACCGTCTCTGAGAGCTCTGTGAAAGAGAAAGATGAATTGAGTCGTGACACATTGTGAAGCATATTTGCAACAGTCAACGGCTTTAAATGGCACTTTGGGCTAATCTGAGACACGGCGAATGGCAGCATGACGGCCTTTGCCAAGCGCCTTTCTAACTGCTCCCGTCTAACAGATGCTTTCCGAGCTTTAAACTCATCATTAGCCAAGAATAGCGACGACTACTTAATTTGAATGTGCTAGAGCAGAATCCAGCCGAGAGTGTCGTTAAAGGCTAAGAGAGCATTTTGTGCCATACACCTACATCAATTAAATCTTCTCCGGGTTGCCTTTCCGTGTGTCTCCCGCCGATGTGTGCGTATATCCAGCTTGTCGTAGATCGATTATTCTCCCTTACATGATGAAACCTAATCTAATTACCCCCTGTTCTCCCATTCTGACACAAATGTGGAGCGGCGATAAGGCTGACGTGACGCACAAGGAGGTAAATGGCTCGTTTTCAAAAGTTCACCGCTGAATTCACAGCTAATGAGCAGATCCATTACTCTGACATCAACAAAAGACTCAAACCTTAGCTAATGCTCACGCTCAGTCTGCTATTTGCAACGCAGTGAGAAAGATTAGCTTAAAATACAAACTGATGCTCGTGTCTACTCTAGGAAGTCCAGACAAAGGCACTTGGATTCGGCAAGTTTGTCACAACAAATGAATGCACTTTCTGTTGCAACCGGTCTCATGTTGTTACCGAGGGCGATGTCGTTAAAGTGCTTTGCCGAGGGACACGACATCAGACTGTGCTCAGGCATCTGGCTTTACATAAAATTACTTGATCCATTCGATTATGTCTGTGTAAGCTCTCAGTCGTACAGGAGTTGTCCATCTTCAATGAATGTGCTTGAGTCATCTTCTGTACTCAGTAGTTGAAGTCTTGAACGTTTCGCCTCTCATCCAAAAGGCTTCGTCAGCGGACTAAAGTCCCGCTCAGCCCGCAGCTTAGATAAAGACCAGAAGGAGGAGTTGGGGTTGGCCCGGTTCTTCCCCTCTATTCACAGCTACTCTCACCTGTGGGTAGACAACCTTTGAAGTAGAGCGTCTCTAACGACCTGCACACCCCAGTATCGGTCAGTCATGTCCTATTCATAAATGATCACTGCCCATTATCTGTCCTATTCATTGCTGATCACTGCTAATTACCTGCCTATTGTTCTTTTGTTCGATTATATTGTAACAGGAATGAAGGTCCTACTTTCAAAGCGCTCTTTATTATTACCAGCTGGGTGGGGGTTTGTTGGTGGGGAATTTCTGCCCTCTTCAACTGGCCTGCTCTACACCCTCAAATATTGTTTTGTAAGTTTGTAAGTTGGTCTGTGCTAATGTAGCTGCTTGAAATGTATCAAATTTGTTCCTTCTGTACCACTGTGAAATGTACTTTATTGCACTGAATTTGGGGGAGGCACTCATAAGCTTCTTGCTTCAGCCCACTCCTTTTGAGCAGAATGTATACTGCTCAAATAAACAAATAAACTAAACTAAACCATATGCACCAGGGATGTTAGCTCAGTGTAAGCTCAAAGACTATAACATTGTTTTCACATATAAATGGGAAAGCACAGATATGACTGAATATGAATGTTTCTCCTCAATATCCTTGGATTATAGATTATCATGCCTTGCCTCGACACGTGTGTGCTTTTATTGCCAAATCTCGGATGGAAGTCGCACCATTACCGTGTTATTTATATCCGCTGTATGCCCCGCTTTCCTAATGTGCCATTTAATGCTCAGACGCTGAAACATGTTCCTGCTTTTGAACATTTATTAATGCATCTAAGCAATCCGATGTGCCCTGCGTCATGGCCACGCATGAGCAGCCATAAAAAATAACCTTTATGTGAAACTAATAAGCACCGTCGTGTCAGAGTGGGGATTTACACAAGCCGCCCATTCACGCCGCAGATCACATACAAATCTAACAAGGATTAAGCTGATCCTCTCACCTGCTGGCTTTGATGCGTATCCAGCGGTTAGTGTCCACACGCACGGAGGAGCGCAGCACCACCGGCTTGGAGCCCAGGTCGTAGGTCATCTGCACGTGACCGTTCACGATGGCCAGAGCGATGTAGTCCGAGCGCTCCACGCCCTTACCGCTCCACAGAACCAACCCCTGAGTGGCCTCGGTCCGAAGGCTCAGCTCAAACTTGTTCACCAGCAGGGCCTTTTCGCTGCACAGCAGAAAGAAAACAGTCTGAGTCTACAAGAGTCTGCAAAACCATAGCGCTCTCTCTCTTTGGGCTTGAATGTAGGCGTTTACTGTTATTTTGCTCTGCTGTACTAACGATTCAGAACTGACAATAAACAAAACACCAAGAAAGAGCTGAAATTTGAGCTGTGACAGTCTGCAGCACATAAAACCTGTTCACGATCCAGTACTTTACCAATAAGAGTTATGTATGCCAATGATTCAGAAGTTTGGAACATACTGTTGTGCATATCTAATTTCTAGTCATGGTTTATAACATAACATTCCAGTAATTCGAGTTGAATCAGGATGTGGCCAGAGTTCAGTATTAGTGGGGGTGTTAGCTGTTAACCCCCTTCTGATCCTGAACTGCCATGCCGTTTCCTCTGCATGTCTAAGGCTGCTGTTTGATCTCGCTGTCTTGACGTCTACAGCTGTGAGGAGGGTGGATTTTTGGAAGCAACTCCCCAGCTAACCCCAGGAGAGGCGAGGTTAGTGTCACTGTTCTGTGTGATGTGTCGCTCAATGCGAAGTCCCAGCAGAGATAAAAAAAAAACGTTGGCAAACACACCCCGGTGCACCTCACCTGTGTGCACCGAGGGATTAATAACAAAGTTCCAGCATGTATATAGTGAGGTAAACAAAGTCAGCTCAAGGCAATGGGAGAAGTTTACCTACAGGGCTTTGTGCCAGATGTCCTTGGGGTGAAGTTCTATTTAAAAGTGACAACAACGGCCAAGAATTTTGCGAAATGACGAATGCGGAGTGTTTCCCTCTGTAAAGCATGTTTAAATTGAATAAAGCATGCCACATACTGTATCAAGAGGCATGTAACTTGTTAAGGTGTCGTTGCGGTCTGCATGTTGCTGCCGTAATGGAGCATCTTTTTAAACAAGTTTTATTACAGGCATGGTGTAAAGAGATAGACCTGGAGCAAATCACTGCACAAGGTCAGAGTTTATGTGGGCTGCAGACGGCATTTCGGCATCTATTATTTATGGCACTTTCATACTGTCAGACAGAATTATCAGTTTATAGTGTAGGTAATTCTACTTCTTACATGTGGTGCCTCCTAAGGATCTCAGGGTTAAAAGACAAAAAAGACTCTGATGATGTCATGTCTTTAATAAATTGTAATCAAGACTTGTATATTCTAAAGTATTTATAGTATTCTACATGTTTCCGCCATTCAGCTCTGACGGCAAACATCTCCCAAAGCAATGGATTTCACACAAAAGTGAAAACCTACTGCTGCAGATGATATCTTGAAAACTAAAGCTGTTACCATGGCAACGTGGATGGAGCTCCATTGTTAGTGTGTGGAGTGTGCATTTTCCCACAGAATCTACAGAATGGACATCTGTGCCCCCTATAGCACTCCTGCCACCTACTCTCTACACAGGAGGAAAGACGTATAACACAGAACAATGACACATGGACTGACAAGGACACAAGACAGGACATACAAAGAGGATTATGGGAAGACGGGCAGGGCAGAAGTGGGCAGGGCGAGCTGTTGGGGCTACCCTGTGGCTACAATACCACTACCTCATCTCACAAAACAATGAACGATTCCACAAGCAAATTAGATCTTTTTTTATTATTCACTTTTCCTCTTGCTTTGCTCAATCTGCTGAGGTCAACAGGAAGAATAGCTACAGTAAGAGCATGAGATATGGGAAACATATGAAAAGTGTAGTGAATCGTCTTCTGGCTTACACACAGAGCTTACACAGGAACCAATACATCTCCATGAGAGCGGCCTGTCACAGATAAGGTCAGTGTTATTAAAAGTGTTGAATATGTTCTGAATACAACAACTCCAAAGCAGAGCATGCCAAATCATGAAACACAAGTGATGTCAGAGACTACATTACTACATTTTTAAAAACAGTATGAAGGATATAGGATAAAGCTAAAGCATTTTTATACGGACTGTAATTTGTGTGTGAATGTTGTACTTCTCTCCCGCTCTAGGTGGCAGTAGTGCTCAGATTTAGTGTGTTAACAAACAGGCTGGAGCTGCTTACCACCACCACCACCACCCCCACCACAATTAAGAGCATAAACATAAGAAGAGGCTATTAGGATTTAGGGAAGTGTGTCTCAATATTAGCCACAACGTGCTCCCAGTGGAGACTCTGGGCCCCGGTGAGAGCTAGGACTGTGTTGCCAGGACAGAGTGGATGGGAGGGTGGAGGAGAGGATGGAAAGCACTGACAGACTCACCTCTGATCAGAAGGGTTCTCCAGAGACTCAGGGCTTAGGGGAGGAAGCAGGGAAGGAGTCAACGACATGCAAGAGCACAGAGGACAGGAGGGAGTGAGGGAGGGGCTTCAGTATCCAGCATGTCAACAGTTGAGAACAACAGTTGTGTATTGTGAGAAAAAGATATGCTTTTTCTCATTTACTTTGTATGTGATAGTTGAACATAGATGCATATTGAACTGACACAGTGACTAAAAGCTTGACATTACCTAATAACTGTCTAGAAGGGCCTATATATTCATAGATGAAATAATTCCGTATTTTTACATACTATATTTTCCAGATGTCGTCATAAAGACAGCACTCTATGCTATCCAGTAAACCGGACTTCTATGTGAAGATGTAATCGTAATGTTTAAATATCCCTATAGAGAACAGGCGATAAGCTCCAGCGTGTTAACCACATAGCATTATTCCGCTGAATTATAAAAGACATTTCTCCCTGGGGGAAAAATTTCAATACATGTAAAGCTATTTTCTCCTTTTCATTTGATACCGGCTCTGGTGCTTTGCCGATGGCAGTGGAAAGAAACCAGCTGCAATATGCTTTCTATAATACAGTTCGACTCGCTCTTGGATGTCACATTACAGACTTTATGCAATTTATTCAATAATAACAACAACAAACCATCAATACGTTTCCACATACAACCCATTATGAAAAACATTGCCATCTTTTGAAGGTCTAAGGACACATTAGAAACCAAAATGCTTCTTAAAACAAGAGCAACTATATTAACTAGATTTACTTAGTCGATAATGTTACAAAGGTTACTTTAAGTCAATGTGCAATTATTTGGCCATCCTTTTGTATTAATGCTGCTGCCACCGTATCACCGCAATTACCTTCCAGCGGTGAGAGAGAAAAATTGGTCAATCGTCAAAAAATGGGGTCAAGCGCCTCATCGGTGCAGTGCCAGGGCCAGATCTGATTTGTGGCAGAAATAATAGCTTGTGAGCGCATCGACCTGGGCTTTCATCCATGTGAGCAGGAGGTGATCAAAAAGTGCCGCAAACATTAACCCAAGGTGAGCGCTGGCGAGTCATTGGCCTCAGCTGAGTCCTTAATGGCCTCTGGAGAAATGTATTCATCCCCTTAACTAAATCACAACAGAGAGGATCGATCGAGCGGTTGGGGACGGACAGTTCTTGGTTTTGCTTAGCTTCCCGCTCATAGAGGCTCGTAGTAAATGTGGCATCCATTAAACTTTTGACAGTCTGGCTCCAAGGCCCGCTGCCCCCTCCCGCTAAGTGAGATTGATGCCCTTGGCTACACATAGCCTCCAGATCTCGATTGGAGGCCTAATCTACACAGGGAGACCAATGTGTGATTAACATGTCAGAGCTGCGCTCAACGGACAGCTCTATAATTATTCACAATTACAGTGGGAGATCGGGCCGACTGACAGCAGGACTGGATATAGAGGAAAACTCTGGGCTGATATCAGGCAGCGTCATTTGAGCCCTATTCTGCACCACTGCTTTGAGAGATTTTAAAAAGAGGTTACATATCGAGCTAATGAGCAGGAAGGAAAGCCAAATAACTAAGTCAGGTCTGAGGGCTTCCCTTGTTATAAACAATACAAACTGGGGCTGCTAACCAGTTGCAATTACTATTTATGAGGGGTCTTTGCTCTCTGCCATCTCATAGAACTTGCAATGTAAAGGCAAGTTTCCAATGAATGAGAATTCCTATTAGCTTTCTAATTTTGTGAATAACACAGCAGCAGAACTATGGTCTACAGCACACAAAAAGCAAATCTGATGCTGAACATTGTAATAAATTAATGATTAAATGCTAAGTTTGACTGACATGATGGGATTAGTCTTATCAAATTCTAAGAAAATGCACGTACACTACACTAGTGCTTCAATCACCATGATTTAAAGATGATAAAATCCATTAATAGCCCGTAATACCTTTAAGAACCCAAGAGACTACGCGTTCAAGTGTGCATCAATTCATTTTGTTTATGAACCAGTTACAAGCATGCATAAAATATGCCACATTTTGTAGAAGAGTATTTCCTCTGGGGCTGCAGCACAATGCTTATCATGCACACATTCATGCTTCCCTTTCACTCCGGAATCAACCGTACATCTAATGACTGGGGAGAGAATGAAATCTGCCAAATTAAATTACGGATATGGAACTCTGGTGTTAAGTCGTTCTCAAAATGATTTCCGAAAAAAAAAATGTACCAATGAAATTATGGCGGGAAACGAGATGTGCTTTAATCTCATCAACCGGGTTAACTGGAAACGATGGCTGCTTGAACAAAGTGTTAGTGGGGCTTGAAGCTTATTGGGTGGAATTACTTACTCTGGGATCTCATTGGTCAGTTGGCTTGAGGGAAACAGTGAAGGACATTGACGTGAGACAAGACAGAACGTGGACAGTGAGGTCACACATAGGACAGAGACAAACAGACAGACACAGACTATAGTTTGGAGCGTCTACAGAAGTGTGAGGATGTTTGATAGTGTGCCTTTTAGAAGTGCAGGGATGTTTCCAGAGTGAAGTGCCTGTGTGAAGTGCTGCGAGGAGCTGATATAGAACCATATGCCTGATTTCCTTTCAGGTTGGCCACATAAACATTCAGCTAATGCCAAACCTGGAGGCACTGATCCAAACGCATTGATGGATGGATGGGAGAGACGACTCATCAGTTGCCTAAAGCCACGCGTTGTGGGCCTGCCTTTGGAGTTGTTTTCACACACTCAAGAGACACTGGCATCTTCTACATTTTCACTCAAATTGCAGGTGGCTCATCTTCAGAAAAAGCATTTTTGGCCATGTTTACACTGTAGGTAAAGAAGCCCAGATTGGACTTTTTTGCCTGGTTGCCTATTACTCATCTGACAGAAGTAGCCTTAAAACGGGCTTAATTTTAGATTTTGGTGATGAAGTATTAATAGTTTGGTTATATATTTATGTAAAACGTCACAAAATACAAATATCATATTTCATTTTTAAGAAACAATGGTAATATTAAGTGAAAATCGTTAAGAACTTGACCTTGTACTGTAACTTATATACTTTTGAATATATTACTATATTATATTATAATACATTATTAATCAACCTACCACATGGGGGGATTTAAACTCCAAACAAAGCTTGGTGTAAACATGGCCATGCAGTGTCACTGATTGTAATTGTGTCCAGTGTCTGAGAGTGTGGGATAGGGCCTGGGGCGCTGCTCTCTGTAATTAGTGAAATCTTGTCACGAGTCAAGTGCAACCGAGAGAGATGAGCGGTAGATCACCCCGCGGCCCTGCTCTCATATCGCCATCACAAAGGACAAACTGTGGGTTATTGGGCTAATAGAGGCCGATTTACAGCGGGTGTGTGGGTGTGTCCTCTCCTTTACCTCTTTGTAACTGCATTGTGGTACTCGATGAACGTCCGCCCGTCAAAGGCAATGGCTTCTGTCTCCCCGGCCGATTTCTCATAGATAGCTGGAAGGGAGGGGAAATTATTTAAGGAATGAGATCATACCAATCAGCAGAAGAGGCTTGATTTAGCAAAGCTGAGTGGAAATGGGCGAGCGAGCAAATGGGCCAGAGGTTTGTAGTTTTAATTAACGTGAGAGGGCCGGGCCGCCACGCACAAGGTTAATGTAGGAGGCAGCGGCAGCGTAAGAATGACTGATGTTGAGTCTGTGAGACACTGCACGTCTTCAGATGATGAAAAAGACAGTCAACTCTCCTTTAGAAAGAACATTCCATGAATATGTAAATTATATAGTTCGTCATTTTCGCTACTCCCTCTTTAGTTTGAAATCAATTCATAACAGCAGTGGCACAGTGGAGGCAGCGCTCATCCAGGACTTTATTTCACTGACAGAGAGCCCAGAGGAAGCAAGTCTGTACAGTAGGAACACACAAAAACTCTCAGTTCACCGGGAAGGCAAGCCAAGGCCTAGTCTTGCATAAAGCACTGCTGACTACTGTCCCACTTAACACTGAACGAGCCAAGAACATTATCATATTAAAAGCAGTCCAACTCAAACTGGCTGTGGACCTGGCTGGCTGTTCCAATTTCTAAGGACGGCTCGTCTTTAGCCAGAGCTTAACTTTTCTCTCTAAATATTTTATATCCAAACATGAACTGCAGGAGTGTCTATGAGCCAAGTGCTCAGAAACATTCCCCAAGTGTCTGAAAAAAGTGGTTTAAAATCATTACATTTTTACTTTAGCCGGGCAAGTCGATTTATAGTTGGTTCTGCAACTCTTGGTGTTCTATTAATCCTTGGTTTCGCTTTAGTTAAAATGCGATGAAAACCAGACGAAAACACAACAAAAAAAGTGATAACAAAAACGCTTAAAAAATGCGGCGACAGAAAGGTTACAATCAGTTTTGCAGGTCTTAGCTTTCTAATGAGGCGTTACACTGGCCAAACTCTCCAGTCGAGAAGCTTTTAGATGTGGGTAAAGCCAATGTGCTTGGTTAAAGTGGGGGTTAAGAGGTTAAACTGTATCAGAGTTGTTGGGTTACACTGACAAAGACATGATTTGAAATGAAAATCTATTCATTGACATTAACCAATATTATCGCTCTAAATATTTGTAATAACTACTACGGTATAAAGGGAGGTACTCACTGTTCTGGCAGCGGGCCCCAGAGAAGCCGCTCAGACAAACACACTCATACACGTCGAGCTGGGGGTTGCACCGGCCCCCGTTGTGGCAGGGCTCCTGGGAGCAGGGGTGGTCCTGAAACATGGCTACATTACTGGAGTGGAGGGCGTTCTCTTCTCGAAGGATAGGAGTCCCCATTAGAGTAATCTGCACACAGGACATAGGGGAAATCTAAGTTGGGATAGAGATGTAGCACAAGGAACAGGGGCTATTTTCTCTGTCTTTGGAGGATTTTTTAAAAAGTTGATGGGGAAAGCACCTGGGGAAAACCCACCCAGACACAGAGAGAAGATGCAAACGCCACACGGAAAGTCTCTCACGGTACGGAAATCAAACCAGAGGCCTTTCTACTGCAGCGAAGTGAGGCAAAGACACTAAACACTCAGCCTCCATATCAGTAATGAGAGTATGAAGTCCCTCATCTCATCTTTGAAAACCACATTATTGTAAAAAATAAAAGCTGTTGATTGATAATACCTGCGTGGACAAGCTATGTGCCATTACATGAAGCAGGAGGTGAGGGATTTGAGGTACTTTTAATCAACAATGCAATGCCGTGGGGCGTGAGAGGTGAAGAAGAGGTGTGTGGATGTGTCAGCTGTGAAGGATGATACGATATGGTAAGGAGAATTAGGAAGAATGGAGGTGAACAAGATGGTGGACAGGCCAAATGTGTTTTGTGTGTGTGTTTTTTTAGAGACGTTGAGGTGGAATGGAAAAACAAGCAAATTCTCTTAACAAGTCATCAAGACAGAAATCAGAGGAACGAAAAGGTGATGTAGTACTGTTAAATACATAGACACATTGGTAAATTAGAAATGACCTTGAGCATCCTTCAAACTATTATCCTGGCGCTGCTTTGTTGTTCTTTATCAGTCATAATCCGTATTAGTACACAACAATTAGAGCACCCCTCATATTTGAAGCGTGCTTTGAACCCACCTTGATTGAAGACTGAACTTTAATAATAATAATAATATCATCCCTTTTTGAATCCACTTTTCACAGAGTGTTGATTATGTAAAGCCTTTATGTTTGGACCTTTCCTTGGACTTTTATCTTCCCCATCTTTGTTTTTTGCTATCTGATTTCATGCCCTAGAACAAAACGCTTAAGATTACCGTGTTAATCGAGGTTGTTGTCGTCCAAAGAGGAGTGCTACGTTATAACTGTGCTTTTTCCTGTTGCCTTCAGACAGTAATTATCTGAAAACACTCCTTGGCTAATTCTGTAGATTTAGGAGAAGGCACTCTCACATTTTTTGTAAATATGTCAGCGCACAGAAAGAGAATTATAAATGCCTAGCAAATAAATAAACAGCAAGCGTAAAACACAACTTCAAACCTTCCTTCCCATAATTAACTGGTCCCTGTGGGCTACGGCAGACAAACGCCAAATGCTTTTGATTTGCTCCAAACTGTCAGGGGAAACTTTGTCGGAGCGGACTAATGACAAGTTTGTGCAAACAGCAACATCCCGCCTTTCTTCTCTTGGGCTAATTTTGGCACTAAGAGATGAGCTCTTAGCTGGAAAGAAGAGGAAATAAAAAAACAGGAAGCTGTCATCCTGAGATGTGAGAACGGTGAAATGGAAGGACTTCAAATGTATGTTTTATTATTAGAAAACAGTAATCCAAATAAGCGGCAACACTGGTCATCACACTGACAGCAAGTAATGGACTGACCATGACTGACGAGTAATCACTCTTCTGGCATACAGTAAGTGCAATCCCATTTATACAGTAGAACTAAAAATAACACCCTTGAGTGCTAGCTTTGCATGTTCAGTATAAAGCAGTGAAAAAGGACAGCAGAAATCATGGTAATTATGTTAATAGCAGTAGTTTTACCTGCTGTATCGTTCCTTTAAAGCCCTCTGTGAGCGCTGCACCTCTGGCCAGGCGGCTGTAGTCAGGGGCGCCTCCCACGAACAGAGAGTCCTTTAGGTTCAGGTCCACATGGAGGTTCTGACGGGACAGCAACAACGCATTAATATAAGGATATTTGCAAATGCAGCCAAACCCAATCAAATTGAATCAATTTATATAAAATTGTCTTTGCGTCTACAGGTCATGGATTCTTAGAATTGAGAGGTCACAATATGAAGCATTAACAGTATCAATAGAAGAAATCCAGGGCAAGCTAGAGTCCTGATTTGAATGATTCAGAAAACACCAAATAAATGTCAATCATAAACACTGACCTTTAGATCGCTGAGTGCTAAAGCATTACATTAGATATTGATTTGCATAGGAAAGACAAAGAATAGCAATGTTTTCAGCTACATCATTGTTGCTAGGTGCACTTGCTAATTTTTGCTTTTTTTTGCCAGCCCACTTAAGAAAGACAAACTTAGTAATATAAAATGTATATAGGGCAGTAATTGCCACAGGGCTTGAGTGGAGTTAATTGCTGAAAAATGGATGGAATAGACCAAAAAAACAGGCTACGTGCACAGGTTTGTAGAGTAGAGCAGGGCTTAGACCTGAGGGCTCTGTCAAGGCTCTAACTGCGACAGCTCTGGGGCCGGGCCAAGGCTCTAGACACAGCTGTGCTGTAGCCTCCAGCTCACACTCAAGTCATCACGAACTGTCGACCAAAGGGCAGCACCTCAGGCTCTTTGAGGGGACATTCCTATTTTGCTCTAGTCACAAACATCAACTTATCCTGCACTGGCAGGAGCTACACACCTGTCACTTTAACTTCTGCCAAGACATTTTTGGTGTATACAGAACATTTTAAATTCAGCCCGCTGTGTTTCACTTATTCTTTTATTGTTTATATTTTTGCCCCTTAAGCTTTTATTACTCAGGGTACATAAGATACCTCCATAACTGTTTGTACATTTCCTGTCTATTTTAAACACCCTGAGTGTTTCTTGAGTAACAAGCCAATTTCTCCATTGTGAGATCAATAAAGGATTATCTTATCTTATTTTAGTATTTTTAAACAACAAATGTAATTATCTTAAAACCTTTTTTTTTTTACAACATTATCTAACAATTAAGATGCAAAGCAGTGAGTGTATGGGTGAGTGTGTTCTGCCTCTTCGGCTTGCAAACAGGTAATCGCACCCCAATGCTTGGTGCATTTAGATAGTTCTCTGCGGATGACACAGTGACATCACAGAACTGCTGGTAACCAGTGACAGCCGACGACAAAAGAACAGCTCGGCTCGGCACCTCCCACTGTGTCCTTCCTGTGCTCGGCCTGGGCCCCCCGGTACTCTGCACTCTCACTTTCAGCGCTGATTGGCAGGATACACTCGCCTACACCAAACTAATGAAGACATCTCATTGTAACTCAAAACAATGGCTGCCGTGAAGAAGGCTTCTCCTTCCCTCCCACCTTCCCACCTTCTGCCGCCCCCGCAGCAGATGGATTGAGGTGAAAGCCAAGCAGCCTTCTCCCGACACTTGGTCTTCTTGTGAAAATGTTCCACAAAGCTAACTTTCTTGTTGAGATAGGACTGAGAGTGCACAGTGAACAAGTGAAATATGGTGAAAGGTGTGACTGGGACTTGTCTCATTACCTTGCGTGATTTCTTATTTTCCAGACAGCACATCATAGAGAGGAGAGGAATAGGGAGGAAGAGAGTTATTAGGGGAAGACTAGTAAGTGGCTGTGCACAGAGCGGCATGCAGAAGCACTCAAAGCATTCACAAGAGCATTATCCATACTGTAGCAGCGGAGGAGGAAATACATTAAATGAAAGCAATGCATGCGCTATACACTGAGCTAGACAGTAAACAAAATCTTCACATGAGACGCACTACAAACATGCATGTAGCAGATGGTGCCATTAAGAAAAAATACAGAGTAAAGGCGTTGCTTGTGACAGGCTGTGAAAAGTGCTCTTATCTCGACCTCATTTGGAGAATTCTTGCCACTTTCGCATTCTGAGATATATTTCAGGAACGGGGCGGTTTGGTTCAGGTGTTCCAGACAAGGCTACATTTCTGATACACTGATTATTGAGTTTTTGGATTAAAGTGTTGTGGATGGTTACAACTTATGTTTGGTAAAAGAGAGGGAAGATACGATCTAAGTGGAACTCATAATCTGAAAGTACAAAGTATCCATTCCACCCTAAAAAGTCATTGTATTACACGGAGAGGAGTAAATCTGTGGAATAATTTAGATGAAGACTTAAAAGGTGCAGCTAGTCTACAGCAATTCAAAAGACAGTGTAAGAGAACTGTGTTTGAGAAGTATGTTGAAGACATGTGACCTTGTCTCTCAGTCACTCTCCTTAAGTAATCTGTATTACTGTGAACTTGTGAAATACCACATCATTGCTGATAATAATCAATTGTCACCAACTCTATCTACCTAGCTTATTTGATCTGCATTAAAGGAACTTGAGATAAAGCATTGAAAATGCTGTTATGGCCTGCTTCCGCTGGTCATTACAAAATAAACTAGAATTAGGGCAGGTCGAGATGTGGACCGTTGTAGGGTCCCCCTCTCAACAGGCTCATACATCTTGTCTTTGTAAAGCAACACTCAGCATAGGTTTATAAAGCGGTTCACAATATCAACTAGTTAGGGCAGCAGGGTGGGGGCTCGCTGGTGGGGGGTTACCGCCAGTGTTAATTTCGTCGACTAAAATATTTAGTCTTAATTTTAGTCAAAGTGATATTTTTGACGACTAAAATTGGACTAAAACTAAATTAAACGTTTTTCATGAGACTAAAATTATGACTAAAATGTCCAGATATTTTAGTCGACTAAAATAAGACTAAACAAAAATGAAAAGGAGAGACTAAAATCATCCAAACTTTTATTGACAGTCTGAAAGAGCCTCAGACCATGTAAATTCTCTGCCAAAGGAACAGCTCTGAGCTTTGTTCATGTGGGAGCAGCTCCATGAAGCAGAGGAACTGATTAAATATGATTATAATGAATATTATAAATGCAAAGTCGACTAAATTTGTCTTAAATTTAGTCGACTAAATTGACTTGCAATTTTAGTCGACTAAAACTAGACTAAAATTGAAGATATTTTTTTGACAAAATCTCGACTAAAATTGAATTACATTTTCGTCAAAAGACTAAGACTAAAACTAAATTAAAATATGTGGTCAAAATTAACACTGGCTACCGCCCTCTACCAGCTTGCCACATGGCTTTTTAACGCACCTCACAAATAGGGAAAACAATCAAAAACCACTGACAGAACAATCTTAACCAACATTATTACAGTGGAAGCGGGTATGACAGCAATGAGAAACATAATAATTTTGAGTAAAACAATAGAATGGTGACTAGTTTTTATAAGTAATGATTGCATATGGTATTTTGGGGGGGGAAAGTATGTATATATATATATATATATATATATATATATATACAAAATAAATAATAATAATAATAATAACAACCATAATAATAATTATAAATACATGATCAGTAACTACATACTTTCATATTTGGTTCTATGTCTTTCATCCTTGTAGGTTGTCCTGTAACTCTCATTAGAGTATCTTCTGGCAAAATGTAATTGCTTTTCATTACACATGCTGCTAGCTCTACGTCTTACATACTTGTAAATTGTCTTTCAAGTCTCATAAGATTTCCATCTTGCAAAATGTAAAAGCTTCTAATTATCAATGCTGTCAATCTTACGGTTAATGCTGAAACTTGCACTGTTGAATTTCGCAACAACATTACTGTAATGTATCCGGAATGTAAATTAATTTTGGATATGGGAGTAGGCACTTATAAGCTTTCTTGCTTCGGCCTACTCCTTTTGAGTTTTTGTTAATTTATTTATTTTCTTCTCTGCAACTATGTTAATGTAAATAATCACAATGTAAATAATGTATATAATCACTCAAATAAATCCTATCAATCAATCAATCAATCAATCAATGGTTGGAAGATCAAGTTATAGGAAACTTATAACCTTGTGCCTAAAATAATGGTACAACCGCTTGGGCTCAATAGAACAGTAGAAAGCTTGACGGGCGCTTCAACTTTTTGCATCAAGTGACAAACTACCTGTGTATACCACTGCCCTCTGGGATACAAGCCAAGAGAATCACAGCAAGTACAATCATCCTCAAATCTTTTCAGCAGAACAGCTCCCACCTCAGTTGATATTTTTTTCACATTTTTTTTCTATATTGATTTTTGTCTATATGGATTGATTTTCCCAAGCATCTTTAATTTTGTTGCACTCTCTACACAGAAAATATTCCATTGTAATATGATTTATAACCTTGCTGAGGACTGACCAAGTATTTTATTTGGCAAGAGCAGCTCCTCTTCACCAGCTGGCCATACCAAAACATACCACTCCAACTATCTATGCCTCATCATAGCTATCTTCCATCATCGCAGGGTCTTTGATATAAGAAACCTAGCGAGCTTCCCTTCTGTAGATGTGACCACCTTTGATGTGATTCGGTTCAGGGCTGGCTACTTCAAACTTCTTATAGGCGGGTGGAGTGGGGAGCATTAGCAGGCTCATCCCTGTCCCTCCAGACCCCTCCAACGCACTCGCCTCCCTTTGCTCTGCTCTCCTAATAAGATTTTCTGCTCCTCTTGCTACAGCAGAGCACAATTACCATAAAGATGATGGGAGGCGGTGGGGGAGGGTTGAGGTGCGGAGATAAAAAAATTAAAAAATTGCAGAAGAGTTGACAGAGTGCAAGCTCGCGGTTGCAAATGACGCTGTTTCATATAATTGGATGACTTAAGGGCTTATCAAACGATTATATGGCTCTCATACTAAAGTATGTACCTAGTGGCTGAGGCGTTTCATTATGCATTCTTTCATCTGCCTTTATCTCCCTTCCTTCAAATGTGGATTTATCAAATTTAGACTAAATCGCTTTCTTTATGCAATACGAAGTTTTATCTTGGGTGTAAGTCAGCGCAGAGGCTGGGAGAGCGAAAAACAGGGAAACTGGGAAATTACAGGACTTCCAGAATTAAGACAGCTTGTCAAACCGGCCCTCCGCATCCGTAAGCGCTCCCTCGTACCTCGATGGATGTCGGGAGATAGCGGGGTATTTTCAACAAATCAAGCCGAGAGGTGTGAAGCGGAGCGGAGAAACTTAAGCGATAGGGAAAGTTTGCAGAATCATCCATGATAAAGCTAAAACCCGGGGCTGGATAAGGTCAAGACGATGCATTCTGAAGCAATAACGGAAAAATGAGAAAGGGACAGAGGACGAATGCAGTTTATCAAGCAGGTAAAGTGTAGCATAGCGCAGGCCAGTTAGTCCTTCATGCCAACACTACATCAGAAGGTACGCAGAATAAGCACGCAGTTAGATAGGGCTCACCGGTGCCTCGCCTCGGACCGGGTCCTTCTTGTTGACCATGATTTCTCCTTTACGGTTGGAGCGCTCCAGGTTGATGGTGTTCCAAACGTTCAGCTGGATGGGCTGCTTACTCCTGCATCACACAGAGTCTCAAACGTCATGGATTATGAAGGCAACTGACAATTTTACCATCACTACAAGTACCATCCCGAATCCCAATATGTCTTAATGTTATCTGAATAAAAAAAGTAATTGGCACATCTACACGAGGATGTACCGTACAGCCGCATTTTGACCAATTACCTACAAACTAATAAGAAAATGTTAGCTTAGAACCTGGAATAAATATCTTCAACCTCTTAACCCCCACATTGAACCGAGCACAAACTCGCGACAAAATAGCGACAAAATAGCGACAAAAATTAGATGAAATAAGGAGGAAAACGCAATAAAAAAGCAACCAAAGAGTAACAGTAAAGTGACAAAAAAGCAGTGAAATAGTGACGAAAATGTGATAAAAAATTGACAAAAACGTGACGAAAATGAGATGAAAAACTGAGAAAAAAGTGATGAAAATGTGACGAAAAAGAAATTAAAATAAATGTCAAAAAACTACAACGCGACAGATCAGATCAGCTTAAATTAGTTTTGCAGGTCTTAGTTTTCAAATGAGGCGATACAATGGCCTATAGGCTGTAAACTTTTAGATTTGGGTAAAGCTAAACTGGAAAAAAGGCACTTGGTTAAGGCGGGGGTTAAAAGGTTAAATGAATAAATTGTGACAATTTGAAGAAGTCTATAAATATTCTTGCAGGGCTGGATTAGAGATGGCACAAATATGTAACAAACAAGACTCTTCTAAATGTTGAAAAATATAATTAGAGCACCCAAAAAGGATAAGAGTAACTTGACTGTAATCAAACTGTATGTACATGCTCTGTTCATTGGGATTGTAACTTGCACTGACCTGATGGTGGCTGGCCCTTTGCCAAGGTCGTAGCGGAACTCCAGGATGCCGTTGTTCAGAGCCAGAGAGATGAAATCTCCTTTGCCGTCGGATTTCTGGCCGTTGTAGAAGATCAAACCATTGGAGTCGTTGGCCATGAGCACCACAGTCACGCTGACCTTTTGACTGCAAAACACCACCAGCAACAGATATATTTGAGTGCAATTTTTCGTCTTTCTGTTCAGAGACCAGCAGGAGCACATTTTTTGCATCCCGGAGGCCCGGTGTTATTTGTGTAACCCTCATTGTCGATTCAGCTGCAGTGTAAAGTCGCAGCGCTGCCTTGGGCTTGAGAGAACCCCGTCATCTCCAGTGTGTTAGCTTCCAGCAGAGACTCACCGCAGATCGTGCCCGTAGAGATGTATCCCTTTCAGCTCCAAGAACGAGTCCCCGTTGAACAGCGGCATGTATGCGCCCCGTCGCTCTGACACTAGGAGGGAAAAATAACAAAACAAAAGCACTTTACTCATCCTCAGGTAAAAGACAGACAAATGTGTAAACCGTAGCAGCAGTTTGATCGGCATATGAACAACATTAAGGCAAAAAAAAAATCCAAGCAGAATTACCTGGCAATAAAGTGGCAGAGTGCAATGGAAATGATCATCTATTATGTTTAAAACCTGTTCGTAACCATGTAGTTAAGACTTCGATAAGCATGTGCTGGATGTGATGAAGCTTGACTTTAAAACACAACTCGTAACATGACGTTTCCCCCCCCCCCCCCCAAAAAGTGCAGCCCTATACAGGATATCTGCGAAGGACAAAGCTACTTGATTTTATTCTCAAGCCTATTGTATAGCATCAGACAGAGATAAAGTGCGCACTTGTCAGTCAGTGGATCTTCGAGGGACTGTCACCATTATGTAAAAAGATGGATCTGTACTTTTGTAGCCTGTGGGATTTACATTTCCCTGTGGTTCGAACACAAAATAATGAGAAAGTCTTATGTCAGCCTGATTACACAGACGCCAAAGACTCACAAAGAGGCTCTGCGGCAGTGTGCAGTTTAACACCACGACTGGGACCCATGAAATAATACCGCCATTGTGTTATGGCAGGGCCTTTTCTGCAAATTCATGTCTCGCCGATGGTGCTACATCTCTAGGCCCTGGTCTTCCTTTACTTTTTGGCTTGTGTGATGATTAGAGGAGGTGCAGTGTCATCATTCTAACAAGTGGCTTGACAAGCAAAATCACCCAAGGCTATGTGTGTTTACAATCTCAATTCAAAATGACACTGTAACATTTCTGCTTTGGTATTTAGCACTTCTGCTGTGACTGCTGCTTCTAATTTCATTTTACCTTTAACACAAATAAAATGAAAAGAATACTAATAACTTATTTTAGAACGGAGTGGAGGTGAAACTCTCCTCTGAATTAGGGTTGTGGTATCAAAACACATTTCGGGCTAATTTCTGCATCCAGCCAGGAAGGTTGTATCATTTGTAGCTGACTGGGATTAGCTGGGCCACATCAGGATGGGGAAACACAAACGGTGATGAGAAAGCTAATTAGCTATTGTGCGGGAGACTGCTAATGATGATGGCACACACCATGAAGAAAAAAGAAAATAGAAGGAAATGTGCTAAAGTGAAGTGGGCTAGAATAATGGAGCTGCTGGGAATAGTGTCACAGTGAGGCTCCAAGAGACCGAGGATCAATAAGTCAGGAAGGATCCCAATGACCAAGAAAATCCTCCATCATGCATGCCAGCTCAGAGAATTCAATTCAAACTGCACTTTTATAGTCAGGCAATGCTCCGGATCGTTTCATCGTAATTGTGTTTGTATTACAGTAAAGCTGGCTAATTAGCTCTTACTATAGAAACTATTGAAAGAAGAAGCTGTGACGAGGAACCTGCCCAATTATCCATGCTCACACTCACACAGAAGCTTTTTCTCTAAATGTACAGCTTTGAATGAAAAACTGATGAAATATAAACATGGCCAGGAGTTCCATGGCTGTCTCCAAACACTGCTCTTTCATCACTTAACTGTAATGATTTACACTAGCATAGGCTAAAAGCACGGAGCTAAGTAGGCCATTCAATAGTACTGTTCCACCCCTGTGTAAGGTCCTTGATTCTGATATTAGAGCAGCGTAGTGTGATAGAGTTTAGGCCGCTTACTTGCAGAGTACAGATGAGTGGCTCTGGGTTACCTGGGCCTTATCTGACGGCTCTGTCTGCGTCTGACACAGTGCTGAATGACGCACACATAAATCACTGCAGGCAGCAGACTGATGCGATTAGTCATCTCATTGATTCAGTGAAAAAAATAGCCTTTTGGAATAGGAGACGCTCTCGCTCACACCACATTGATTTTAGTTCACCTCAATTTATTTTAATCACCTGCTAACTGGGACTGGAGGATAGTCCTGTGTATTTCTTCTCTATTCCACTAACACACTGTTACACGCAGTTCCTCGCAGAGGTGTAAGACACAATCCCGAGTGGTTCGAGAAAATCAGTCTCCCCTGACTATTTGAACTCAATCACAAGTCAGCTCAACACATCACTATCCAACAGGCATTTAAGAGGGAAACAGAGGTTGACTCTGAACCGCACAATGCCAAAAGCTCTAATGATGAACTTCAAAGGGCCTGGTGCTTTTCCAGCCCTGGGCCCACTCTGCCATGACGATCTGAGCAGCAACATGTTGAACACTACACCTGCAGGCGGACAGCCGCTGCTAACAAGCCAGGCCAAGACCAAGCTGAACGGCCCGACGGGACCAATCATTCTACAGCACAGCAAAGCAACAAACCCCCATCTTAGCTTCAAACCCTCAGTTTGATTTCCACCACATTCAGGAGAAAATTAGGGAAATGGGAGATAGCAATCCGGCAAATCCTTGTGCAAAACAGAACTCTACAAAGCTCTTGACTGGATGACTTTGTTTAAAAGCAGTGATGCATGTGATGTACTTGGACATATCTCTTCCCTGGTCTGATGAAGGAAACGCCCGAAACGTCACCGTGATGCTAATAAATTGGTGAGCATTTACAGCCAGTGCGGATCTGTCTTTTGTTTTTACTTGGACATACCTTTCTCACAGTGCTTGCCCTCTCGTCCCATGGGGCACTCACACTTGTATCCTCCTTCGGGCTGGGGCTGGCACTGGGATGAAGGGTGGCACCTGTTGGGCTCACAGGGGTCATGGACATCAGCACAGGTCGGACCTGGACAAGAACATGAGACAGCGCTGTTTACAATCAGTTCTGTTTTCTACGACAGCAGAGAGGATTTGCCTTTGTAACAGTGGTCATTTTCTAATGAGTAAATATTAAAGTGAGCAGAGCATCCCATTGTGTGGTCTTGTTTTGGGGCCGGTTCTGGCTGCGGAGCAGTGTCAGGTGCCTGCTGTCTTTGCCCTGAGCATGGGTCCATCTGAATACTGCTACTGCAGCCTTCGTGGTCTTTAATGAAGCCTGTCCCGCTGAGCTCATAGAACTAGCACACTTTTTTATACCCTCACTCTAATCTAAAACACTGTCCCGGCATGTCTTCTCAACCTCCTCTCACCCGCTCCTCTGTCGCCTGTAATTTCCCATCTCTGCCTGTCCTGGCCACTTTAGAAAATGACTAAATTAAGAGCCTGCGGGCGACTGTCCAATTGTCATTATCTCTATTCATTTTTGTGCCTGGTGCCAACAGGCTTTGATCATCATAATTCGTCTGCAGAGTCAAGCTCGTTCTTTATGCTTTCTAAACTGCAAGTATGGTGAAAGTTGCACTCTTTCCTAATTTGGCCGATGCGGGACGTTTTGTGTGTGCTGCCAGATGTAAGAATAAAATATTATTTCATCCTGAAAGTTAACTCTGACACTATTATGACTTCAAAACAAACCTTCACAGCATAAATGTAGCAGTGAAACAGACCAAAGGAAGCCATGGTGAGTTTTTATGATAATTTTGTCATGTGTAAGCCTGCATTTTAGGAAAAGATTTGAGAGATTTGATGGTGTTTACAAAATGCCTTTCAGCGGTCCTGCTGGGGACTGGAGCTGCACTGTCAAATAAGGCTGTCAGGCTTAGAATTTGTGAGAGCTGCACTCTGAGTCCTGGAGTAACCACAGAGGAGTTAGGAAACAAACTAAATTATGTAGTAATCATTCTTCTGGATGCATTAGATATACTGTATTCTAGAATAGATTCAACATATAGTACGGTCATTATGTGTCAACAATCACAGACTCAAGCTTAAGACATAATTGAGGTCTTGTTACTTTTATGCACTTCAATGTGATCTGTTTTACTCAAAGTGCAGTTGTGGTCCCTTACCCCAGAAGCCCCTGGTACACTTGCAGTGGAACATCTCAGCCTCTTTGACCTGACATGCTGCTCTGTTTTTGCAGGGGTTTGGCACACAGGGGTTGTTTCCACACTCTCCCACTCCGCTGCCGAACAGACTGTCTCCTCCATTCTCCTGTAGATTCAGCACTCTGTTGTTTACGTCCAACAGACGAATGCAGCCCACCAGACCAGTGTCCACTCCAGTCCTTTCCTTTACACTGCAAATGATCAGGACAGACACAGTAAAATCAAGTTTATCTAATGTTATTATTTTGAATTCTGATACAAAATACATGAATGTGAGGCTCTTACTCTTGCTTCATGTCCAGTTGCACTCCTCCAATGAATAAGTTGGTGTCCAGGTTGAGTCCGTCAGTGCCGCGGGGGCTCTCTCCCTCCACGTGGTCCTCACTGTCCACACTCAGCATGGCGTTGCGGCGATTACGGGTCACAACCAGCTGATGCCAACGGCCCTGCTCCACCTGCACTTTACTGACCAGAGTTCCTGTGCCAGAGCCAGTGTTGAACCTAGAGGCAGTCACAAAACAGACATGAGCTGGTAATCGTCCATACCGTTAAGACCCTCCTACCCTCGCTCCCCATTAAAACAAACTCTAATGTCTCCCCATCTCCGTGGATGTGGTCACTGTCGGACATTGGCGCTAGTATCAGACGATGCTGCGGCGTGTTGTTTTGCAGTAGTGAAGCATCGTAGCATTTTTACCTCTCACTACTCAGGGAAGGAGGGAAGAGTTGTGCCACAAAGTAATATACCTGCTTTAAAAGTTTTGGGGTCCTATATAATGTTTTGAATGATGAAATACATGGCAATTAACTGTTGTGCTAGTGTTGTCAGCATAAAACGTTTCTTATTGAATGTTGTAAAACCCCTTTGTGGAGCAGATTTTCTGCCTACTGCCGTGGTCATTCTTTTCATGCTGTATGTACGTTCCTGAATTAATCAAACTGTGCATCAGCTGAAGTAAGAAATAACTGGGCTGCCTCGTTTTCATATCAAATTACAGCAGTCATGGTTTTTAGCACAAGATGTTTGTTCCTTATCGAGAAGTGCCTAATGACTGGAAGAATCCACGAGCGTTGCTCAATAAGACAGTGATGAAAGAACAGAGGTATAGTCTAAACTAACAGCTACTCATTAAGAGATGTCTTTCACACTTTTTAATTCAGCATTTTATCTAATGAGGAAAGAGTACAGATCTCACAGAAAGAGCGCTGCCGTATGCGTACCCACACAGGCACGAACGTTGAGAGCAATTATCTGCCACAAATAATTAGCTCTTCTCCCTATGTCTTAGATTTGCAAAGCGGTAGGTGGCAATCCAACAGAAGTATTTTTGGTAATGAAAAAGAGCTTTTGCTAAAAAAGCACAAATGACTAATGATCTCTCTGAAGAAACTATTGATTCCAGGTTGAATTTATAAATTTAACCTGGCTCAGTGCAGGTCTGAGGGGTTCTGAGAAGAGGTCAGAGTGCAATACAGTAGCTGGAAGATAAGGCCCATAAAGAAGCTCCCTGAGCTCAAAGGCTAATTAGTTTTTCTACACTTTTCTTTCATGGTTTTTGCGCACACATTTCACAGTGAGAAATACGTGCTTAAAGTTCCGGCAGCAATATGATTATTTTTTAGGGGTCTGTATTCAATCATTGAAAATGGAGAGCAATGAGTTGGAAAAAGAAAATTAGGCTTTATTTTAGCTTTTAACCAATTGCAATTTGGTTTCATCATAATTACACACCAGGATATTCTAAGATGACAGTGCCAGGAGTCATCGGGTTCACATTGGGAAAGAGTGGTTCAGGGAACCATCATTATCACACATGGATTGGCCACAACAGAGTCCAGATCTTAACCTTTTAAAGAATCTGTGGGATGTGCTGGAGAAAGGTTTGCACAGTGGTCACACTCTCGCATCATCAATACAAGATCACGGTGACAAATGAATGCACACTGATACAATGCCACAGCAAATACTGCTGTGATCAAAGCTAATCGCGGTCCAACAAAATGTAAGCATGTGAAACTTTTTTTTTGTTGGGTAGTCAGGTAGTCAGTAGTATTGTGAAGATTGAAACACATTTTACACTTTTAAGTCTTTTGACATATGTCCATATATTGCATCTACATTTAGCATTTTTCAGCTGACACTACATCATAGACACGTTCACAACCACAGCTAAACATTTATTATTGCAGTGATTCTCAACTGGTGTGACTTCGGTACCCATCATCACCTGAGGATGACAAGCTGCATCACAAATACAAATATATTTATGGAAAATGCTAAATACTGGACTCACAAATGATAATTGAATTATTATTGAATAATTCAGTAATAATTGAATTATTCATTAGACAAGCATTTAAAGCTGAAAATATGATAAAAAACAATTCAATATCCATCATTTCAACAGACTCTGCAAGTGTTTCTTTAATTTTTCAGATCAAACATGTTGAAAGAAATGCTCACTGGGAATGGTTTGTGATGCAGTGAAAGGGTTTTGCAACCCACTTTTGGGTCCCGACCCACCAATTGAAAACCACTGTATTTGATGCTACAGATTAGAAAAACAAATTAATGTATGTATTCTTAAAGGATTCATCTATTGAGAAAGTGCTAAATTTTAGTTGTGCTGCTCATACATATGAATGCTCTTCTAATTGCTTTTTTTAATGACGTGCTTGTTTATGTGTTTATATATTGCCTGTGCAAATACATGATGTAATAAGATGCAATGGTGGAAGCTGCAGCACTGTATATTTCTTTGCACATACTGGCTTCATCTGTAAACAGCCAACAGTCTGACTTCAATCTCACGCCTGGATCACATTATTTTTATTTATTTATTACTATTAATTCAAGATTTATACAATTACATATAACAACCAGCAGGCCACGACACATTTGACTTTACGTCTGCTTTTTGGACCTGTATTACAACAATCATTTTAAGAGTGCACTATGTACAATACAGTATACAATCCTAGTCAAAAATGTCAAGCTCCAATTAGTCATTAAGTCTAGCCAATAATTCTTCATAAGAAACATTTTTTTAATAAAGTTCCCCACCTTTTAAAGTCTGGTGAGGAAGGATCTTTCCACACACTGATAAGTGCCTGTGCTTCTCTGGATCTTATTTATTTCCCGCTGCTTCTATTTTAAACATGTTGACTGTGTAATTATTTGCCTCATTGTGTTGAGTGCACACCATTTGTTTTACTCTTATCTGCAGCCTCTCTCTGCCACTGCTAAAACGGCATGCTTCCCTTGTGGGCCGTATTGAACTTCCCTTTGTTTGGGGACTTTGAACGGCGGCCTCTCTCACCTGAGCTCTACCCGACCGTTGACCAGAGCGAGTGAGATGAAGTCCTTCTTTCCGTCCTGGCCGTTGTAGAGCAGGATGCCGGTCATTTCAGAGGTCCTGAATTCCATGGCGATGCGCACAGTGTGATAAGCGCTCATGGTTTGGAAGGCCAAGTAGGACTCTCCGCCGAAGGATGGGATGAAGTATTTGATAACTGTGGAGGCAGAGGAAAAGTCGTACTGTGTTGGTACGTTCTGAAAATCTCATGACATTGAGGAGCTTAGGTATATTTTTAACACTTTTCACAAACATACTGAACTGTCAACTGCAAAATGTTATTCCATTGAAGCTGACATAGACATCTTTATCTGTAATAACTATAACATTATTGTAAAGCCTGACTATGTAATTTTCAGATATGGTAATACTCTTTTTACTTAAGTACATGTATTTTAGTAACTTTTTTGAAATAACATAATAATATCACAAAGTACTTTTAACTTCTACTTTTGTAATTTAATTCTAAAGTAACAGTACTCTGTTTTATGTACTATTGTACATGAAACAGACCTTTACGCACAGTTACTCCGTATTTTCACTGAGTATTTTGATATTGCATAAATGCCTAAACTAATATAACATGTGGGGTGAGTATGAGTGTCATTGTTTGCATCTGTGGTTGGGTGGGCGGAAATTAATTTTAAACTGTAAAGCACTTTTCACTACAACTTTGTATGAAAAGTGCTATAAATTAAGTTTTGATTGATTGATTGATGTAACCAGTGTTCCTTTCAATTGTTTTGTATTGATTATTGTCAAAGCTATCAAGAAGCTAAGCCCAATGCTGAGCTTTGTGAGTCAATATATACAGTAACTGTTACAATGAGGAGGTGAGTGGGATGTACGATATGGTTAACCAAGATGTTAAAGTCACTGTGTAAATGCTTGCAGTAATGATAAAATCCCAGTGGAAGGGCAGATGAAGAGATTTTTTCACCAACACAAATATTATCCAACTTTTCAATGTCAGCTCCAATTAATTTTATAATTTTTTTAAAATGTTTTTTATTTATTGGTTTATTTGGTCGGGACAGTGCATGTTAATGAATATACATGGGTCTCATGCATGTAAACAAGCCACACCGGACTGTGTCCTTGGGCTAATTTGCGTCCGTTGTCCCCCATGCACACTCTCAAACACACTCTCATTCATCCTGGCCTATTGTACATGTTTTTAGTGGTAGGGGAAACTGGAGTACGCGGAGGAAACCTTCTAGCTGTGAAGCACGAGCTCTAACCGCTGTACTACTGTGCCGCCCGAGATGACATGCTGAGATGACATGCTGAGATATTAATCCAAAGTCCCCGAGGTTAGATTTTTACAAACATCTTCACAGAAGGCCCTTTTACTTTTCGACTACTTCAAAATTATGATTATGATCGATTTTCTCCCGTGTATCCATCTCCGGGGGAGAATGGCAGCTGATGAGCTCTCTGTCAGTGATTGATCAAGAGGAGACTGCTCAGTTTACGCAGCCTTCACTACAGCCTGTCTCAGTCAGAGTGGCTAATCCTCATCAAACCAATTAGTGTCAGTTATCTTCGGATGCAGCTGTGAGGTGCTTTCTCAGGGCCAACGACTTGTGCGGTAAGTGGAAAGGGACAAAAGAGCAGGCTACAAGTTCTCCCCAATTTACAGGATTTCTAGTGAAGCTGATTGGAGCCTGTGTTGCAGCACTGAAGCCGTCCGTAACACTTCATGCAAGTTTGATGTACGGCCATTGGGGAGACATGCTGGCCCAGACTGCACCTTCATGCTTTATTCTTAAAAATAACAAAATTAAAGCACTGAACTTAACATGACATATATCACTACTAGCAGTACTAATATTTGCCTTTTTTATTCAGCAATTTCAGTACAATATTGACATTATTAAATATTGTGTATGTTATTTATGTTATCGTAGATTTTGGCTTGTATTTAGGTGATCTAATAAGTGACCACATAACATAATTTAGACGTTTATTAAACCCTCAAATGTAGCATTAGAAAACTATGATTTCCTCTATTTAATGCTCACATATGTGTAAACTGTGTGAGTTAGGAGAGATTTAAAGTGAAACTCATTTTGTGTTATATTGTCCACAGTACGATGATCTTAGAAATGTATTATTTGGTGAATTGTTTGTTCAAAAGCCTGAAATGTTTTGGATCAGTGATGACGACAAGATGAAATGGTTATTTAATTGTTTTTTGGTATTGAATAATGGTGGCTACTTTTGTTTGTAAAGCCTGGATGAGGCGGCAGACTTGTTTGTTCAAATAAGTTCATGTATCGTATATTGTGCCTACTATCTAGCATTTGGTCCTTTTGTTGGTGTTATTGGTGTCTTATAAGCCCATTAGGGCAAGACACAATAATAAAAAAACTATTCATTCATTCATTCATTCATTATTTGGCTTTCTTGTGTAGTACTGTTATTTCTAAAATATCTAGCAGCTTTTAAGGATGTTTTTGTTTTGTAATGTACACTATAAGCTTAAGTTAGCAAAAATCCCCGGACACACAAAACACTGAGGAAGAGTTCCATAAATAAGATGAAGTAATAGTTTGTCAAATTGTATTTTAGTGGAATTCTAAAATTGACAGACCTGAATGAATCATTTCAAGTGAATTTTTACAAAATAGGATGTGAATTTGCTGATATTGCATACAAATGGAGTGAGTCAACCTCTGGTTCAAGTAGGTACAGTACTTCTACCTAAATACAGGCAATTTCCTCCATCATTGGGAGAAGATTGCACGACTATTACATGTAGACGTGGCACCTTTTTGGTAAATTTTCAGCTCATTATTTTATTTAATAGTTTTAATACAATTTGTTCCAGGGCCACACTGTGTTTTCTGAGGTTGCAGCGAGCACCAAGTTATAAGCCACCCAATTGAGTGTTATAGGGAATTTTTTACGAAATTAGAATACAAGATGGCAGGTAATAAGTATTTAAAAAAAGTCAGACACCTGCACTACTACTAACCCCACATAGAGATCTGGAAGGATTAATTTATTGTATCTTATTGTGTCTTTTGAGTATTTTATGTATGATGTATTACATTAGAGTCGTGTTAAAAATATACTTCACTTGTTAGTGGTGTCACTGGTGATGGCTCACCTTTCTCACAAACTGCGCCCCCTCTTCCCGCGGGACACTTGCAGGTGAACTCTGCTCCCTCCACCTCACAGGTGCCTCCGTGCAGACAGGGGTGAGAGTCACAGGCCTTCCCGGTGATGTGGTGTGTCCTGCCTTTGCCTGGACTCCTGGTGGTGCCTGGTACAGCTGTGGTAGTCCAGGGCATGGTGGTGCTCGTGGTCCGGGTAGTCGCGGTAACCGGTGACGCTGTGGTGGTTCGTCTGGTGCTGAGCGGCCGGCGGGTGGTGCCAGGTGGGCGGCGGGTCACATGGGCAGAGATGGGGGAAGCACTGGTGGTGGTGATGTGGGCAGGGGCTGTGGTGGTTGTGGTGGTCGTGAAGAAGGGATAGATGGGAGACCTGCAAATAACCAGTACGAGTTAGATTTAATGTTTTGAGAAAGTTGAGAGAAAGACAAAGAAAGACAAAGTTAACCCATGTGAGCTATTCAGTGTAAATGTATTTCTCGGCCAGGGGCTCAGACTGGGTTGAGAAGCGAAGTGACCGGCTGCTCAAGAAATACGTTGTGCTGATTTAGAAATTTAATCGACAAAAAAAATAAAATAAATAAAATCGACAAAATTAGGTATAGTGCCTTTACGGTCACGTCATGAGTAACTGACGCCTTTTTGTTTTACAAATCCCCAATGCGGGTCTACCGGAAAGTCTTACTGTAATTAAAGCGGATGTTCTGATCTTCTGGCTTCTTCACAGCGATGCTCGTGTCCCTGGAGGCCTTCAGCTGTTTGAGCAGCGCTTTCTCGATGTCGTCCACTGTATGCTTGGTACCTGTAATCACACAGTGACATGCTCACAGAACCAGGTCTCGGAGGAGCACAAACAGCGGACAGTCGATTCTTTCCAGCCGTTCAGGATGTATGAGAATGAGTGTTTGTGTGTGTGTGTGTGTGTGTGTGTGTGACAGGTGGGGGCTCTCCGGGGGCTCCTTGTCCTCCAGCCGCCACTTGCTCGTCTTTTTCCAGATGAATGTCTCTCATAACACGCGGCGCAGATGTTCACTTTACTGACCATAGAGGAGATGGGTGAACGAAGGACACTAAATGACGGTCATAAAGGAGAACAAAAAGAGGCTGCGCAGGTAATGGAAAGAAATGTACTGGAGCAGTTTCCAAGTAGTGGTGGAGGTAGTAGTAGTTTATTCTTCAGTCATTATGAACATTAGGATACATGTCACATATTTTCAGTGATCTGGTACCTTATACAACAAGAATACATGTATTTTAAGTGCTTAATGATGCCTGACCGAAAGGGTTAAGGCTGAGGTCAAGCACTATTATGTCTAAAACCATACAGTAAACAGTTGTGACACTATTCCCAAAGTAAAATACCAACAATGGTAACACACTGTTTAGTGTATGCAAAACTTTGTAGAAAATAATTAGGGTTCACAAAATGAGATGGAATGATACAAATCTCGGAAACTAATTTTTCTAATTATGATTTGATAGATCCATGCCCAAACATATTACTGAATTTAAAACAATGTAATAGTCAAAAGCCTAATTAATTTACTTGTGGCTAACAAAGAGACCACAATGGCAGATACAATGAAGAAGAGAAAATAATGGGTGAATCCGAGTCTACTTGTGTAAAACTTGGTGAGCATTGTTCAGTTTGTTTTCATTTATTTCTGTATGAAAATGACACAGCTTGCCTCACTCACAATACAAGCCAACAAGGAGGCACTCAGTAAACTGCTGAACTATTATTAAAATTAAAACAGTCAGCGAACAGCCACTATGCAGAAACTCAAGTCTATAAACTGAATAGGATAAGGTGAGATTAATCTAGTCGGGATGGAGGACCTGCAAACACAACAATAGCTAAGCACAATATATTCATACAATACAGTGTGGCAAATAAAAATAAGCCCAGAAAACACAGCATTGGTCTCCACAATGGTCTGAATGAGATTCCTCAATAATAGAAATGTTCAAGTCTTTAACCGCCTTGTACATTTGCATCAGAATACAAACACAAACATGGAGATTTAGAGAGATCTGCTATTGTCATGGAAATACCATATATAATTGGAGCTGGTTGTAGGTGTTGTATTATTGTGCAATTTAATACAAATTGCACAATAATACAGTAATCCTTTCAAAAGACAGGATTACTGTTTGTTTTACATTGTTTCATCGGAGATACTGTACACAACTGGAGGATATTTCTTTTGCACAATCTTAGAAAACTTTTTAACACAAGAACCACAATCACTCTGAAGATACCGTTATCTCTGCTATTGGGTGATAATTGTTCAATTGTCCAAATGAATTGTGAAGAATGCTGCTAATTTCATCTATGAAAGGTGTATTTTTTGCTGTTAAGTACAAGAGCCATTCTGCAAAGAGATTTCACAGTGGAAAGAAAGCCGAGTCGACCATAACTCACCTGGTTTGAAGTGGGCTTCGACAAAGGCCAGGATGGACCTGCTCGGAGCCAGGTTTTTCACGCGCACGCTCATGAAGTCTCTGTGCACATCTGACTTCCGAAACAATTCGTTGAGCTATAGAGGGGGCACAGAGAGAGCTGATAAATGGGACTGATAATGAGCTCCACGCTATTATCGACACAGGCCACTTCCAGAGAACGCACTCTATCTGCACACGAGAACCTACTGGGCACAAGAGCACAAATTGACATTTAGCAGCAGCAGTGGCATTAATTACGGGAACAAGTTTTGGGGAGGAGCGCAGATAAATGTCGCGCCTCTATGACATGTGCTCTTGATTGGTTTTGCCGCTCTGCCCTCAAAGCTGCAGCCAGCGAGAGGACACAGAAGATTTTCTGTCTTTAATGGACAAATGTAGGCCCATATTTCATCCTCAAGTGTTCGCTCATAATTCTATTCATGTCAGCACCGCAGAGAATTAATGGGAGATAATTAATGAATGTGATTCTCCACTCAATCAGAAACGCAACAAGGTTTACTACCACAGCGGCGCACACTCTGCAGCGCTCAGATAGACTCGCTGAATAAACCGTTATATAAAAAGATGCTCCTGGAAAAATATCTGCAAAAATGTCAGAGTTAATGATTGCTTCATTTTAGACCAAAGAGTAAATGTGCCCACTTGTTCCTTTTATCTATCTTCAGCCACATTTTGATGACTGATTGTGCTCTGGTGCTGGTGAATAAAATGGGAAAAGCAAGTGCATAACTTTGTGAAACTTTAGTATTGTAAAAATGCAAAATCTGCTGTAAAAAAAAAAAGAGGGTAAAACTGTATCTGTAGTAAGGAACTAAATACAATTTCAGTAAAAATGTTAGATTGCAGTAGTGTGTGCGGTAGTAGTGGCTATTGGGTCAAGATGGTGTTATGCTGACAGAGTTGCGCACATATTGTACACCCTACACCTAAGTAACTCTTTCTCTAAGGTACTCACAGTCCAATCAACAGTGCATGCCACCTACGCCAAAATCAAATTGCATATATCCAATATATTGACTAGAAGCTATCTTTTCAAAATGACTGAAAAACATAATTAATCTCTGGCGTTAAACAAGCAATTAGTCTTTGTAGCGTCTATGGAGATGATTATTTTAGGTTACATTGCAAGAAATCACGCTGTAACATTTTGATCATATCGGTCTTTCACAAACAGCAGCAGCATCCAATCCACAATCATTCCTCGCCTTATGTAAGCGGCAGCCAATATTGCTCCTTTATTAAAAATCAAATATCACTGAGCATGATTCACTCGGCCTGATATGATGTAGCGTATGTTCCATCATGACCGAGGCTGGCAAATAACCTTTTATCATTATTATTTTTTCTATTACATTCTGACCAGAAATAAGCCCGCTGCTTTGTGGCGCACTATTATGAGCCATTTCAACTTGTTACATGAGAAAAGCAGTGTCACTCCATCTCACCTGATGCCAGAGAGGCTTTGTGGATTTTAATAACATTTGTGTAATAACTTAAAAAGGTTTTGATTATGTTAACAAATATATGTAAAGTCATTTTAAAATTAACAGTTTTGGTTTGACTGGGACTTTCTGCACTGGATCGTATCATGACATCTGATATGTACCAGTGTAGCGTAAGAAAGAAAGCAGTTCTCTGTAATTTGGCAATCATTAGCACAAACTGATTCAGCGGAGCGGTCATGTGATGTGGGCCTGGGTCACAAGAACATCTGGCAGCCTGGTATTGAACAATGGACTGCCAGAACTAATGCTGTGCTCAATCTCTGAGCCTCAAGGGATAAGAACAAGACAGCCAGCACCACGTCATTGAGTCCACTTCATAGTCAGCAAAACTTCCTAAAGTCACCCTCTCCATCTTTTTATCAATAACATCTTCATGTTTATGACTTTAAAATGTACAAACCCTGTATGAATGTGCACAGAGTCTGGAGGTCACAGATACAGACGGCATCTCTGGAATCATATATGGTCACGTTTGAAGCAGATGAGGGAGGTAAAAAATCTACTTTCTATAATTACTCCAAAACTACTTTAACAAATGCTGATATCAATATAGTTTTCAACCCAATAAAGATACAAAGACATGGAGCGGAGCAAAGTGGTTCAACAGCCCATAATTACAAAAGTAACAGAAAATGCTTGAGAAACATAATGCTTCATCTTAGCATTATGCTACATGCTAATGCTAGCTCTGACTGCTGTGAAAAAACATCCGATGGACCCGATTTAGACGTAGAAAATGGTGTTTCCCAAAATATTCGTCCTTTCCCCTCGGTGAGGCCACACCCCCTTTATAATGAGATGCCGTCTGTATCTATGGGGATGAAGAAATATCTGTGATATCAATTTTAGTTTTCCAACTGGACATTTTCCATCAGGTTTCATTGGTTGATATCTATCTCCTTGTTAAAGCTCAAACTCTTTTTCTGTTTGATCAAACCACCAATTTTTGAGAAGCCACGAGACAGATGAAATATTTTAGTACACTGGTCTAAAGCATCTTATTACATATGAAAGGTTTATGTCACTGTGAATACACCTGTATACTTTGAAATACTTACAGCGTTCTCTATGCTGCGGGCGGTCTCACCAAACAATTCAGATTTAGGGTCTTCCATCTCGGGAGTGTAGAAAATCTCCTGGCCCTCCACTTGGTCCAGATGCAGGAAGCCACTGAACTTCGTAGTGACTGTAAAAAAAAACACGCAGCAATGTTAAAAGATACAATTATGAACTGCTTTTATCTTTGCCTTCCCATGGTGCTCTGCTAGGACCCGTGCCAGTTAGTGATGGATTGTGCACGTTTGACAAGAAGAGGTTAGTAGACTGGGAGTACGAGGGAGGAGTGATGCTTGATAAGGCAAAAGGGAAGCGGTTGGGCCAGATTTTACCAGACCGAGACTGTTCCCAAAAGCCGGCGAAAGCACGGAGAGCTGGGCAGAGAGACAAGACGTTAGACAGAACTCACAAATATGAAAGAGCACACAAGAGAACAGAGAAAACAAGCCAGCGGCGCTTCAAAAAGTGCCTCCTTCAGCAAAGTCTAAGCCTCCCTGAGCGACCTTGAGGGTTATGTTGTCGAACATCTATCACCGCTCTTATACGACTTGCGCTGCCGCTGCCAGGCTGGTGTGTATGTGCCTGCTATAGTGAGGCGCTGACTCTAGACTCGTAATCAGCTGAACAAATTGCCCAAATCAATCATGTCTGCCCCTGCCAGAGCAACGCACAGAGAACGGGAAGAAGCTCTTGTATGATTATCGTGAAAGATAGGCGTAATTGTCTCCTTAATGTCGCTGGCCTATGACTGACACAGCCTGGTTAAAGTTGCATGAAAACGAATGGCACACACGCACGCTCTTTTTACGGCACTGTCTTTTTATAGCAATTCACAGCACACATGGATTGAGATGTGTGACTGACTGCTGCCATAAAACACAAGCAAATGGGTGAGGTCTGGCCTGATAAGAAAAGTGAGGAGGAGGGTGGCCAAATCTGATTTTTCATGTGCAAAAGGAAAACACATCAGAGTGGCTGATTTTCTGGCCCAGTGCTGTGACGGACGTTAAGAGAAAAGAGAGTGATTGTACGCAGAGATGCTATCAACTGTAAAAAGCAATGGATTCGTCAGACTTCCAGAGGAACACTGTAAGCCTTATAGTAGTGAGTGTTTGCTTCCCATTATGTTTGATGTGTATGGTAACAGGTACAAGGCAGTGCACACTGCCATTTTATTGTCAAGAAACGGTTTACATAAAATATCTGCCCACTGTCTGCCTGTTCAGGAGTAACTTTTTATTTGGAATGGAAAGAAAGCTTATTCGTGAGTAGCGCTTTTAACATGACACAAATCACCCAAAGTGCTTTACACAGTGTGGGGGATTTGTTCATCTAATCTACACGGTGGTGGTGAGCTACAAATATAGCCACAGTTTCCCCTGGGTTAGACTGACAGAAGTGCGAAGGTACACATATGTCCCAACGGTTCCTTTGACCGCCACTGTTCTTTAACCCACACACGTCATTCATCCTGACCTATTGTACAGGTTTTAGGTAGGGGAAGGCGGAGAACATGCAAACTCCACACAGAAAAGCCTCGTCTGGCTGGGGATCGAACCTGGGACCTTCTTGCTGTGAAGAACAAATGCTAACTGCTGCGCTACCGTATCTATTGAAGTTTGTTTATTTGTGTCAAACTGTATCAACAACAAAAGTCACTCGTAGAGATCACAAAATAGTAGTGAGTGAGTGAGTGGTCAGAGGGGCCGATGGCACAGACTGGTTGTCTCACTTACGTCAGTTTACCCCAGGGCAGCTGTGGCTACAATAGTAGCTTACCACCATCGAGTATGGCGTGAATGAATTGGTAACACAGGCTTGTAAAGCAAAATACAAGTGTAAGCCATTATTATTATTATTACTATGTGTAAAGTAACGGAGGATAGCAGCTCTCTTTTTTGTGAGAGATCAACTCCTGAGTGAGAATGTCCGGATTTAACTTGGCCTTGAGCCACTTAAACCATTCACATCTCAATATAACCCAGGGATGGAACAATCAAAGCGCATCAATAATGTGGCGGCGGATGGACACGCTGATTCTAGGGATGTGTCATTTCACTTCTAATGAGCGCGGCGTTGGCTAAACCCTCCTCGGGAGAAAAGAGATCCGGAATATCGACCTGCCTATTGTACCGCTGCTTTTATTGGTAACACTTCAGCTGAATGAGGTATCGATTGCGCCGTATGCCGACAATGTGTGCCGAGATAAATATTTACAGGCTCAAGCGCATTTGTTACAACTGTTGTCTTGCAGATTAAACTTGTTCCAACTGCTTATAGGTCACGTGTGTCATCAAATCCACTTGGAACCAATGGCGCCTGCAGTGCTTTGATTATTTGTAAAGAGGAGTAAATGTTCTTCTAAATTGGCCCTATATCGACATGTCTTCTAGAGCTTTTGTTACCAGCACGCGACACCTGCAGAAATGTAACCACAACTGGCTTCAACAGTGATTGCCAATTAATGTTCTTTCAAAGTCCACATTTGTTAGCAGCCCAGTAATAACACAGTAATAGGATAAAGATAGCAAGGTACCTACAAGTGTAAATCATGGTAACTATGGAAACAGGATACACACCCATTATTCTTCTTTATCTACTGGTGACATCATACTTGTAACCCTAACATAGTATAAAGTTAGTAAATTACCCGGAAACAAAGTCTGTATTTACTATGCAATAATGTGGACACAGGGCTGCTAAATTCCTTTGTCTCTTTCTATCCCTAATTACGATTCCATTTACATCATATTACCGTGTTGATATGATGTACACGGTCTAAACCCCATTGATATTCTTTGGGACGTCCTGGAGACGGTGGTGATACTCTCCCCTCATCAATACAAGATCATGGTGAAATATTAATGCAACGCTGGATCATTTGACATTGTAGCTTATTGAAACAATGCCTCAGTGAATGCGTGCTGTGATCAAAACTAAAGGTGGTCCAACCAAATATAAGAAAGTGTGACCTCTTTATTATGGCGACATGTTTTTTTGTGATCAAGCAGTGTTTTATTGCAAAGGCACACGTCATATAGGCAAATTGAGTTGCCGAATTTGACAGCGCTAATTGTATGGTTCAAAAATAGCACAGCGTGACGTGAGCTCGGATTGCAGGCCGAGCTGATCCCGCCATTGTTTCCCACCGACACCTGAGTGAAAACAGCGCCTGCCAACCTGCTGCCTTGTTAAATCTGAACTGACACTCAATGGTTTGTTAGAACTTGTAACGTGAGTGCAGTGCAAGCCGTGGGTTGTACTCTGTGCGCCGACCTGTGGCACCGAGGGCACACACACACACACACATACACACACACACACGCTGTATCAGTCTCCCTAACATAAAGCAGGCACAACAGGGACAGGGCAGGGGGGCCTTTATCTCTACTCGACGAGAGGCACAAGTGTCTGATTGGTACACGACTCCGGTCACCCCCGCCTGGTCTCCTGGTGCCCCTCTCCCCACTGCTTAGCTTAGAGTGAAGTGATGCAAGACTGGATTGAGATTGACTGTGTGTAGGTAAGGACAGGCAAGGATATAGTGCTCTGGGAGATATAGGGGCACACTGACGGATAAGACGCCGGTATGTACAGTATGCCAGTGAACGTGAAGGTTGAATAAACTGTAAGGAAACAAAACGACCGTCACTACATTTTTTTCTGAATCTTAAAGAGAATAATATCCTTTGTGTGTGTGTGTGTTTGTGTGTGTGAAAAAAATCATAGTACTTCTGGGATATGACTAACGCCAGACTTCCAGGAGGTGTCCAGTTGGCAGATAAACAATTCTCAAGTTAGTCCATATGCTGTGTTTGATCAGAGCTACCTGCCAATAGCATCTTTAAATGTGAGGGAGGTGAGTAATGAGGTGCCACCTGCTTTATTGTACCTTAACACACATAGCACAATGACATTAAGAGCGAGCTTTGACTACCACACAGTGTAGGGTTGTTGATGTTGATACATTTAAATGATCTTTTATAAGGCAAAGGACTAATCCAATGAACTCCAAGTGTACTTCTAGTTTCAGAGAAGCACCAAAAGAATTTATCATATAACTGAAGTTTCATTCAACCCCACTAGATTTAAGTAAATGAAAGCCATTTGTCAAAATACTTGAAATATTAGTGACCATGCGCTGGGGCAGTTACAGCGCAATCGATGTGATGTGAGTTTAATTTTCACCGGATCAATACAACCATTTTCAGACAAAAAACCCAAGGACTTAGCTTTGTACTTTTGGTTCAAACTTAATCATCTAAAATGTGGACAGCTTTAAGCAAGGAGCTTTCACAATACAGTTGTTGACAACTTTGTTAACTTGTTTTGTATTTTGTTTTCTAAGGTGTTCATTTGAACATTTTTTAAATCAAATGCAGTTGATAAACTAAATCTGTGAGAATAATCAATGGACAATAATTTCAGTATTAATTGGTATTTTGATTACCCAGAATACAGTATAAAAGATAAGAAAACAAAAAAACTAAATGTAGAATGTAACCATGAATCATGTAAGCAAAGTTGAGCATCTGTAGAGAAGTTACAATGTCCAAAGTTCCCCAAACGTATCATTACATTCGGATCAAAAGGATGCTCCTACTGTTTGTAATGTTTCTTTAAGGCAGAGTAAAGTCTTATACAATAACATGAGGAGAACAGAAGCATGATTTACCAGGGCAGTTGGAGCCCTCTGGATTACTGGCAGCAGTGGTTCCATCGGGGCAGCAGCCGAACTCGGAGTTATCGCAGGAGGATCTGTCTTCAGCGGTGGGGACAGTGGTGCTGGCCACTGTGGGACCTGAGGAGGACACAGAGAGCCTCAGAATTATTCATGATGTATGCATATATTCATATAGTCATCTCAGCTCATCTCATGGGCTCAGAACAGACTTCCATATGGAGACTTTTGAGCTGTGACCATAGATGCCCTGATTCAAAGGTTATCCTGCTTAACCTGTTGCCTTTTCTGGTTTGTTTTGTCTCCCACTTTGGAGATAAATGTTTTAGAAGCTTTTTATTAGAAGAAACTGTTGTACTTACCTACTTGGGGATTTGGATTACAAACATTAAATTATAGATTACTAATACCACAATGGTTTGCAAGTAGTTCATATAGAGATATCAGCAATATTAAAAGAAAATGCAATAACAACAGAAATAGTAGTGGAAATTGTAATGACCTAATAGTAGCTGTTGCAGTACTACTTTTTTTTTTAAAGCTTTCAAAACCAAATTGTAGTTACACAATAGTGACATTCTAAAGTATACTTTGTCTTATTCAGGCCTATTCAAAGGTTTATTTTGATGGATTTGAATACAGATTTCAATCTTCGGCATTTTTAGACTTGGCTTCTGTTTGGAGTAATTACATGGCATTATCCTTTTACACCTGGAACCCATTCTGTCAGACGCAGACAGAGATAATAGCCAGTGTTACCAGCTATGTCACACACAAAGCACTTTAAATGATAAGGGGCGGCGATAAGAGCTTAGTGCCGCTGATTGGCCGACAGTTACCTTCAAGCAATCCAGAGAGTGCAGCAAACCTGGGCTCTGTTTGCCCAGGTTCACTGTATATCTCTCTATCTTGGGATATAAAAGACATAAAAGTGGCTGGTCTTTCTGCGGGTGACAAATGAGAGTCTGTATCAGCACAGTCCTCTCTAATGACGCCGCTGGTGGTCAGAGCGCCACACTTTATGGCCGCAGCGAGATTAGAAGTGATCGCGGAGGCAAACAGCTAGCGGCTAAACAAGTCGTAAAGACATCGGAGGCAAGGGACGTCCCGCTCAAGGACTCAAAGCGGTCACAGTCAGGTGAAGAAGGAGGGGGAAGAGCGAATGGGAGAGAGAGGGAGGGTAGGTTTATAGGGCAACTGTATAGAGCGTGTGGTTTCCAGATTTACACACGAGGGGCTGGAGAGGAAGGAGTCCGCTGGGAGCAATGAAGGCTGTCAAATAAACACACACACACATACGGCTCACTCAGTTTACAATGTGGACAGATATACAGCGCACTCAGACTGTGATATGTGCACTGTGGATTGGACAAACTCATAGGACACAAGGGCGAGAGATAACGGGGCTTTGACACACATTGCGCGGATTAACATTTTTGAATGGTTAAATACTATTTAAATGAATGTGAAGGGTTAAGGCAGTACTGTAAATATGGATGACATACAAGGGACAAATATTTGACTAAATCCACCAGTTTAAAAAGATAATTAAAGGAGCTATATCATGCAAAATCGACTTTTTGGAGCTTTTAGCCATGGTGTTATGGTATTTCCTTATCAAAAACACCCCCAGAGCGGTTTTTGGCTTCATTCACGCAGTTCTAAGTAATCCTCCTGAATCCTGCTCTCTGAGCAGCTGCTCCGCCCTCTCCTGGTAAACGACTGAGCTGTTCAGTTGTGTCGTCACAACGGAACGGAAGTGCTCTACGTCTATAATGTATTGCCTTACGGCCTGGTTTTAATTTATAAAACAGCTTTTTCACTTTTGTTGTTGTAAGAGAGCAATAAAGAAAAATAAATAAATAAAATATGTCTGTGCTGTCCCACGAGGCTAATCAAACGCACCCACGGCCGGAGAATGCATGGATCCGAGCAGAAGTGTTGTTTTTGAAGACTGAGCTCTTTCTAACCTTCTCTGGACACCGCCTGTTCTTTTTCTTACCGAACGATAATGCCACGGATGCGCGTTTGGCTACGAGAGGAACAGGACTATTCAGCCTTCCTAAAGAAGAGTGCACTCGCCAGAAGTTGGAATTTCTTTCTGGGATTAAGCTAGCTACTGATGGGGAATTATAGAGTTAATTCGGCCCTCACACATTGCCCTTATCATATCGTACTGCTAAATCAGTACATTCGGCCTTCTACATGACTTGTGGCCTAAATCCACGTGGCACACTGCCAGTGCGTGGAATGCTTAGCGCCTACGTGTCACCAAGGTTACTTAACCCTCTTGATGTGGAAGGATAGACAGACTTGAATGTTAGGACTAGCACAATGTCTTGAGTTCATGTCTCCGGGTCCCGCAACGATGGCAACATAAACTTCTCCTGCATAAGACATCCTGACTGCTGCCTATTCTTCATCAATCTCTCGATCATCGTTTGTTAGATTTCTCTAACAGCTACTATATCAACCAACCTGATGGATGCTTGGTGCACCTTGGCCAGAATCAAAGTGGATTAACTTTTATAACCAACGTATGTCCCATAACCCGATGGGGAGTCCAGACTGAGCGGTGAGTCAATCAAAACGCGTGTTAGCGTGTGTGTTAGCGTGTGTGTTAGCCATTTATGAAACTGTGTTGCACATGTCAACTCCTTATAACTGCATTATGTGAAGTAACTTCACTTTTTGCAGCGATATTTATATTTATAATACTGAAAATGTGGAATGAGCGGAGAGAGGGGCGGAGTTAACTGAATCGAAGCGTCTTGTCTTCCGGGTAGGGAAATATCCCCCAAAAATACTTATATTTCTCTCAAAAATGAGTACTCCATAGTGATAGAGGTACAATATATAAATGCCTATACTTTACTTTGGAATGGCTAAAATAGCATGATACAGTTCCTTTAAAGTTGGCATCTAGCAACCAGTAGCATGTACAATAATTATTTATATGTTTGTTATTGTAAGTTTATGTAGATTTAACTGCAGTCTACATTGCAGTACAGCAGTGGATTTAGAAAAACTACATCCACCATTTTAGGCACAACCAAAGCCTAATTAATCCAAAGCTTACTGGCAGGTGTGGACATTGGCTTCAAATTTAAGCCAATTAATTTTAACTGCCGACTTCTCAGCACCGGTTTATTTTTAGTTTGGAATGTGACTCGAGAAGTAATAGTGGCACTGGCGATGTCATATTGCTATTGTTTGGAAGTGTATGCATCAATTCCTCAGTTTTCCCTTCATTCAAATGGACACACATTTCCGCTCGGTCACGGGACACAGGTCTGGCTGACAGACAGTGAATATGCTCCTCACGTCTGCGCCTCTGGTCAGCGCCTGACAGCAGCATAAATCTGCAGCAGGACAGCGCTCACACACACACATACATACAAGGGGGACAGCGAACAACACGAATAGTGGAGGAACACATCAGGGCCACACTGTTACATCAATCCCATCCTGTTACTGGGAGCTGTCAGCCCGAGCCACATAGACACATGGAATAACAGACAAGAATAAAAAAAAAAGGTTTGATTGAAAAGTCTCCGTCACTCTTTGTTTTGGTGTTGTTTGAGTCAGGAGGGCATGTCGAGAGAGATTTAAGTCACACCTCTCTCCCTCGTCCATGGAGCTGCAGCCTGTCAGATAGGCTCCAGAGAACTGCAGATGCGGGCCAGTGGCTTCCATCTGTGCTGTGGTTGTGCGGTGTATTTTACACAGACTGCCTCTGTTTGGACTGCTGTAGCGAGTGGCAGGTATGACACTGAACCATTCAAATGTATCTCTACGTTTCACAAATGGAGTCATATGCTTAACATAAATGTGATCGCAAAGGTTGTTATGACCACATTTCAAATAGACTCTCATCTAACAAATTTCTTTCCAGCTAAATTCTGTTTTGCACAGTATAGTATCTAGCAATAACTGATCCTAACCACTACTTTTACAGTAATTACAGCCTCACTGGTTAAAAAGAGGTAAGTAAGTAAAGGCATAATTATATAAATATTATGGCTTAAGAAGGACATGTGCTGATGGCGATTTGGGTTTGGCACGAGACAAAGCTGCCGTCCTGTTGAATTTTCAAGGTTATCATAATGTCTTGGAATCTAACAGCATCCCATGCCTATTGAGTAGATGACCTTTGCCATGCCCATCTGCCAGATGCCATATTAAGTAGGCAATTGCTATTTTAACACCATGAGGACTGCTCACTTGCTGAACAAAAATAAAAATATTCACACTTTTTGACCTGTCCATGACACGTTGACCGGTACTGAAACACTTTTTACAAATAATAACCAAAGACTTAACTATCTCAGTGAATGGAGTTCATTTGTGGGTTTTTTGTGTGTGTGTTTTTCTAACCCCCAAATATTTTATGATGTGGTACTCGGAAGCTAAAAATTCAATTTGTTTTATTTATAGTTTGCAAAATCTCTCTGGTATCTGACATTCCTCTGCCTTGGGCCCCTTTGTGTCCCAAAACCTTAGTGGCCTGCTTCATGAGCCATGGATGTGTTAATGAGCACCTGTAAAAGAGAGCATTATGGGTAATGAAGTGAAAGACGGCTTTACCAGGCTCCTCTCCCCCACTGGCCTCTGTCGGGGCCCCGCTGCCTGGCTCGCTCTCCTCCTCTTCCTCGGTCAGGTCATCTCCACTGGGCTCTCCACTGCCCGACCCGTCGAAGGTGGCTGCAGATGGGATCGGGCTGCTGTGGGATGGGGAGATGGGTGCTGGGCTGGTGGGCTGAGGTTGGGGTGAGTGTGGGTGGAGCCAGGATGGCGGGTGGGGGTGGATGATGTGGGCAGGCTCTCGGTTGAAGGATCCGTTTCAGCTGTCCTGGGAGGTGGTATGCCGTAGACCAGGTTCGGAGAGATGGTGGCGAAGGTGGTGAGTGAGCTGAGGGTGGTGGCGGTAGGGTTGAGGTTGGGTCGCTCGCCGGGCTCAGAGATGGACTCTGGTGGAGGGAGAATGCAAGGAAGCAATGGATGAATGATTGAGACAAGGATGGAGATGTTGTAACTGCTAATTATAAGCTCCAGAAAACACACAAAAACACATCCATGTGTTTTAGTAACATGACCTTTTCCTGTTACACTGCACAATATTTTCATCTTAGATTTATGGATGTCCCATTGTTTAATGTGGGGGATGTAACATCTTAACAGGACAAAGTTACGGGTACAATTTTGAGATTTTATTTTCATACAAAGAAAGAATATTTTGTTTTGAATCGTTATGTTGCTATGGCATTGGTCCAAATTCTTCATCACTTGAGTCCCATGGATACCAATTTATGAGATTATCTACTCCTAATACAGACAAGGTTTTAACAAAAAGACTATTATTTTGCTAACGTTTTAGTTTTGCTCGTTTGATATTTTAGATAAATGTGACTAGTAGTTCTTTTCTTCAAATTTACTGCACCATTACAGCTTTTCTAATCTCCTAACACTCTGGCCTAACCATTAACAATGCCATTACAAAAGATAATGGGCAAACACAAAAGCAGTCCTGATTATTAACGGAAATCAAATATGAACTGTGTAGCTGCAGTCAAGGCAGATTTGAATATTTCATTTCATAATTTTTATTATTGATTAAAAAGACAAATAATTTCATATAAATACAGCACAGTTCATAATTAATATTCATGTTTCATTTGGGTTTGCAATTATATTTTCTTTGTTAAAACTATGTAAACCAATAGAGGAGAACCTATTTTTTTGGTTCCGCTGTAATTACGTTGCTACGGGGACAGTATAGGCGTGGCACAGAGCAACATGAGGCCACCGGTACCCACCTGAAGCAGAGTCTGAGAGAAAGCCAATTAAGAAGATTTTAATTTTATTTCCTTGGAGCGGCCAAGGAGGTATTTTATTTAAGCTTTGTGTGATATTATTTTGACCATTATTTTAAGTTTTATTGTCTTTCTTCTTTTTTCTATCTTTTTTTTAGTTCTGACGGCATTGTTGGCAATGGCATTACTGGCATGATTAACATTGACATGTGAGGGTAGCCAAATAAATGTCTGTGGAAACCGAAGAATGACTTGAGCCTTGATTAAAACTCTGAGGGAGTAACAAACCGCTCTTTTTCATTTTCATGTGAGCAACTATTTTAGAGTCACATTACTTACAGTATTTTTTATCTTGTTGAACATTTAGTAATAGTAATTCTGCTGTAATTGTGTTGAACTACAACACCGAAAACAAAACTTCTCTCCGTCTCTTTTGGAGCTGAACTGAAGAGAATATTCAGGGAACAAAGTGAGTTCTTGTATATGGTATTAGTAGTTTTAGGCTGGGCTGTAAAGTGCTTGAAGTTATCTCAGCAAAACAATTACTTGGCAAACCCACTTTCAGTAGCATAGAGAGGGGAGAAATGTTTGTGAAAATAATTTCATCAGCATGTTTTAATATTAATACTATTGAACTACCCAAAGCTGCATCTAAATACATGACGCAAGACCTGTATAAACTATAGCTAATGGGACTAGAATATTCCTTTAACATATGAAATATAAACTTGCCTCGTTAATGTGGGAGTAAAGTAATGAATTGTGTCCAGTGTGAGATGATTATAAAAATACCATACTGTAGGCTGCTGATGAGTTATATAGCTGTAGCTCTGCACTCAGTGTCGGCTGCTGCTGTGGGCTGTGCTTGAGTCTTTCTGTGTACACACATGCCCAGCGTACATGTTTGTGCGCTGCCAATACCCATGAATAATATATCCATATTCAAATGCTGCCCCTCCAGTCGTGAAGCTTTAATCACCAACAGCCAGTGCCTCCGGTGATGAATGATTGATAGAAACGGGGCAAAAAAGCCGCTTTAACTCCGGCTTCAAAGACAGCATGCGGCTCGCTTGTGGAGAGAGCATCCGTCAACGGCAGCACAAAAACACACACTCTACAACCAAGAGAGGCTCTACAGAGACTGTCATTACCAATGCAAAAAGCACCGGTGCAAAAGGACAAACTGTCTGCGATAAAGGGACGATAAATAGGACAAATCTCCGGAGGGGCTGGATTGGGATCCGTATGGCGAGGCAAGCAGGCGTAGCTATACTGTCAGCTTACTTTGCAGTGTATCCCACGAGAGTGCCTCAGTGTGTGGGAGAAAGATAAAAGCATATACTCTGTCTCTGCCTCATTAGGATTCACCTAACAGTATGTGCAGGACTTAATGACACTGTAATAATCATCATTATATCTGCAATTATTCACCAAAGTGTGAAATGTGATGCTTCCTGAGAGCGGGGATAGCAGCGATATGTGGGCGTCAGTTTAGAAAATATGACAGACTCAATATAGGTGATTTTAGGGAGGGATGTGCAACCCTTAAACTTGGACCACGTATATTGAGTACCAGATGTGTAGATATTGGATATTAGCCTGCTTAATGTGAATGGTTGCTATAAGATATATGCATAATATGATCTCAAAGGTCACCGAGTTTAAGGTAAGCTCTAAACTTCTACTATAATGACTGCAAGGACAAACTCTGATCCGCAGAGCATTTTGTAAAGACTTTAATGGCACTGTATTAATCCCCTATTATGACTGCAGTTATGCACCAAAGTGTGAAATGTGATGCCTCCTGAGAGCGTAGATAGTGTCAGATTTGTATAGAGGCTTTAGGATGAAGTGCAGAACGCGCTGATGCTATCACTGTGAATGGTATCTGCGCAGGCTTTCCTCTTGGCTACACCTGTCAGTCAGGTGCAGGCTTAGCATCAGGAGGCCAGTGCCCTCAGACATGTGTGTGTTTCTGTGCCAGTGAGCTGCATGACATGGAGAAGGTGAGAGAAGAAACTTAGACAGAGTGTGTTTGGCCGTGCTTCCTCTAATCAGGTTTAACACTCCATTTGCCTTTTTGCTGTGTTTCTTCTTGCTGGATGGACAGTATATCAGTGGGTGGACAGTAAATCAGCAAACATTATCATTGTCTCTGGGCTCTGTCTTATGCATTAGCAATGAAAGGTGCTCATTAGAATTGTTGTTGGTGACAGGCTTGTTGGAACCACTGTATTGAAATGCAAAAAAGGACAACTTTTAGTCTATTCGCCGTGAATCTGTATTTCAAAAGACACTAAACATTATATATTTTTAATGTTGGACTTTTTCTAGCCATAAAATGAGAAAAATACCCCAAATATCTATTATTGATTGAAATTAGAGATATTTATTTAAAAAAAGATAACTATCCTTGGGCGCTCCTGCACACATGTTCATGGCAGGGGCCAGAGCAATCCAACCGCGCTGCCGACAGCGTTGCAGAGTAGGCCCATGGTTCTGTCCGCGAGTGTAAAGTGGGCAGTACAATAAACAATCCTTGTATTCTGACTTTTAGCTTGCCATGACAGTGGTGTTTGGTGCATTGTGCGATCTCTTATGCGTGTCTAGCGGATTGTTCTTTGTGTCAGTAAAATGTGAATAAGAAACTAGACTGATCATTATGTTTTGGATGGCAGGTTCTCGCTATCTACTGGTACTGCATTCACATATTGAGCACAGCAAACTAGAATGACAAGGGCTTGTGCACGACACACAGAAGCATGGAGCCTTGACTAACACACAGGCGGAGGTTTGGTGGTGCCATATGCTGCCCTTCAATGCCAATTTGCCACAAACTTACAGGTGATAACACCATATGGGAGAGGCATGTCACAGCCAACTCGGTGACCATTTCCCTGAGAGATAGAATAGAGAGCAACTAAAGCCAGTGCATGCGTGTCTTGTTTTTCCCACTAATAGAAAACCATGCCGCAGCTGTCACACTGAGAAATATAGCAGCAGTGCAATAAATCAATACTGTTGCAGAATAATGGTTAAAATCAATGGTGGCTCATTAGGCTCCATTGTGAAACGTGGTTGAGCTTTAGCAAGAGCACTAGTATGAGCATTAACATGCCTGACTGCCGTCTAGGCGTGAGAGCTGTGCACCTCGGTGGTGAGAGGGAGGCAGAGTGGCTGTGGTCGGGTTGTGCTTGGTGAGGGGTCTAAGCAAAGCAAATGCTAATTCGCACCCAGCCACACGTGAAATGAGCTGCAGATCTAACCCTGCGCTGATAGAGCAGCAAGGCAGCTACCCGCCGCGCCACCACATCCGGAGAGAGAAATTAAAAGATCGGTTGGTCGGTGGGTGGCCCTGTGCATGCACATGTCAGCCCCTCCCTAGGGCTTTGACACTGAAGAACTGCTCAGCATCTTGCCGCCCTGTGTGAGCACAAACAGTAGGTGAAGCTTCTGACTAAGCCTCTTCTCTATTGCCAGGCAACGTAGGAATGCATCTGGAATTGGGCTCTCTTTGCGGGGAACCCACAGCTCTGAAATTGTAATTACCAGATGTTCAGAGACTTATCAAAGCCTCACCAATCTCTTTGCATATCTGTCCTTCCAAATGTGTGAGCATAAAACAGTCTCGAACGTGCTCTGAGAGGTGGCCTAGTTTAGCATTAACAGGCATGAAGGTTCCTACTGTTTTCAGGAGATTACTTTTCCAGCACTGAGGAGATTATCAGTGTTGATACATTTGCTAAAACAACCACCCTTAGGAAGACCAAAATAAATCATTTCACATTGCATCAAATGCCACTGCTAATGGTGAAATTACTCTGAGGAAAACACAGACACACAGAGTTTGCATATGCTCCCCCGTGTCTGTGTAGGTTTCCGCTGCCACTAAAAACATATACAATATACCAGGATGAATGGTGTGTGTGTGTGTGTGTGTGTGTGTGTGTGTGTGTGTGTGTGTGTGTGTGTGTGTGTGTGTGTGTGTGTGTGTGTGTGCGTGAATGAACTTCGGTCCATTTACCCCAGGGGAAACTGTAGCTACATATTACCATCACCATGTGTAGAGTGAAGAAAGAAGAATAGAAATTCCCTACACTGTGTGAAGCACTTTGGGTGACTTGTGTTATGTGAAAAGCACGACACAAATAAGCTTCTATTCCATTCTATTTTTGTTTCTTTCCCATGACTATAAAACTGATGAGATATTCCAGGTGTGTGGCCCCCCTGCTGCTCTGTAAAGCCTGCAGACTCATGTCCCAGTTTGTGCAAACATTTGGCCACTGATACATGCTCCACTGGAGTGTCCCTCTGCTGAGTGTCTGAGGCTGATAAGGTGATCTCACATGTTCAGACACCTGGCAGTGCGTGGCTGGGAGCCAGACTCTCACAGCTGGACTCCTTTCCTCTAGTGCGTGCCCTGAGATTCAGTAGACCTCCAGTGGAGATGCAAGCTGGCAGCCGGCGAGACAACTTCACTGCACATGAAAGCCTTGGACCTGGCGTGTGTCCCGATGCCTATTACACCCATCCAGAGCGTGTCCATCAGCACACGGGCTGAGGGCAGAGCTACACATGCTCTCACTGTGCCATCATACATAAGCAGAGCAGGGCTGGCAGCAGAAAGTGGCAAAGGGACTCACATGTCTCCCAGACAGGGCTTTGGAGACATGGCCAAACCCCATCAGTGGGTCAGAATGACAAATAAGAACGAGTCAGCTGTGTTGAAACAGCAGACTATTAATTTAGATCAAATAGGCACACGTAGATATACGTAGAAGTGCCTGCTACATGCATAAGTATGGCTCTTCCTAGATACAACAAAAGTAATTTCAAGGAAAGCTGGAAACACTAACTCCACATTCCACATTGACAAAGACAGAGCGCCTGTCAGTAGCAGCCAGCAGGTGGGCATGAGCTCATTACATTTTGATGGGGCCTTCTGACAGCAGCCTGCCATGTAAGCTCCCTGTATGATGCATGGAAGCTCTGAGGGGCCTCACCTGTGCACTGGCCGAAGTGTTGCACCGTGATGTCCCTGTCCTGCCTACAGGCGATGGTCCGCAGCTGGCACTGGTCAGCGTAGGTCACTCCGTCGGAACCACACACCTGCTCCATGGAGAGAGGGAGGGGCCACACACGTTAGCTCCTAAACATTCACAAGCAGTCTCACATCAATGTAGGGCCAAACCTTAGTCTTGTTTTTCTCCTCACAGTCTGGAGAGGGGCACTCACAGTGGGCTTGGCCGTTCACCTCAATACAAGTGGCTCCGTAACTGCACACTAATTCATCACAGGAAGTGGGAGCCTCAGGACCTGGGAGAGAAGAAGATCTGAGTGAGTAATTACTATTAACAATAATGTAAATATAATGTAAATATAATGTAAATATATTTTAGTTTTCTAAATGCAAAGCTAATTAAAAGAATATCCTGTTAATGTTATGCTTCCTGCTTATGGAATGCTTGTAGTAACTTATTATGTTTTTATTGTTTTACAGGAACTAATAAAGATGTGTGTGTGCACTCAAATATGATGTACTCTAATTCAAGTACGCAAGAGTTTGCAACGGTACATTTTACAATTAACTGAATAGGAAAAGACAAATCTTCGTCAATTTTGGACAATTAACTTACTAAATGTAGATGCGACTCTTTATGTTCTATTCAATCAATCAATACTTTATTTGTAGAGCGCGTTTCATACCCAATTGGGTAATACAAAGTGCTTTACAGATTAAAAACAATTCCTGTCCACCCAACCACCCTATTGGTTTATAAACACAAGGGTGCAGAGGTTTATCTCCAAATACTGAAACATTTCATAATTGCACAGGAAGAGTTGCTTCAGTGCCAAGTGTTAAGGTAAAGGTGTGTTAGATTATCCTGGCTTTCTTCTCTGTCACTCTCTAGAGCACTGTTTGAAGATGTAAAGTTGCCTCAGCAGGGCAGCTCAGCATGCACCCACGATGCACCTGTGTCCCCTCCCAGCTTTGTACCTAGGGGCTCTTGGCATTGTTCCTGCTTTCATGTAAGACCACACGGTCTCTTGTCTTTGAGCTCTAACTGCGCTGGGACCGCTTGCTTCATTAAATGTTTGACTTCCAGTCGATATCAGCTGTTGCATCTTAATCAAGGAGCTGCAGGCCTCCACAGCAGGGGCTAACCTTTGCTTCAAATGGCATTTTAGCATGTGCAATCACCGGGGCTGTATTCACTAATAAGCTCTCTAATCAATAATCCTCATGGGAAGATATAAACATGCACATAAGGACAACGAGATTCCTCCACGTAAGAAATGATGATGAGGAAATCAGATATTAATAAAGATGTTTGATGCACATGCCTTTGGCTCAGCGCAGTATTTGGCTAATAAGCATTGATCAAATGCCTGCAGCTATCAAAGCAGACAGATGTGGGGCGCAGATACAGACTGGGCTGGCTGCATTATCTACACTGATTACTGACAGACTGCTGGAGTGCTTTATCAAATCAACGATCAATTATTTGCATTTACGCTGTATTGTTTATTCAGTTAATGAGTTACAGAAACTCCATTGCTATCTTGCTTTTCATTTGGACAGAGAAAAACATTATTTGCTACATATTTGTGCACCCAGAGTAATATGGTTTGATATGATTTCTCATTGCATGTTGCAATACTATTTTGTTAAAATTTAAAGGCACACTTTGTAACTTTTTGGATTAGACTGTTGCCATCAGTACAAAACATGCTCCTAATGACCAACTAACCACAGAAAATGCTATTTTATGCAGTGGGTAATCAAATAATGGATTTGGAAGTGGACCTAGCCTATCTCATATTTGGCTGCCTTTAGTCAACATCTCCATGGAGACGAGCTGTCCTCACTCCCAGTAAAGTTAGTCAGGTCTTGGAGCGGTGAGCTGCTCACAGCAAAGACACATGTTTGTTTGTTCATTTTGTAGGGATTTTAAAATAAATGCTTGTATTGTATTCTGTTTCTGTTTATTGCTTTCACTTTACATGTTTTTAAAAATTCATTTTGAAAAACGTGAAAAAAGATAATTTTGTTCCAAAACTATGTCTTTGAGAGAAATTTAAAAGTGCAATCAAACAAAATGAAATCAATGGGTCTTTTTAGCCGCTGCCTGGGGCCTGAGATCACCTTGTGAGAGTGGTGTAAAAGGTTTCTCAGTAAATCATGAAAAAGCCTTGGTACAATAAACTGCAGCAGGAATTTTAATGAAAGTGAAAAGATATGAATTTATTAAACCAACTTATTCTTATAGAACTATTAACACGTGAGTCCCTGTGTGATATCATTTAACCTTGGACTTTGTCCTAAGGCTGCCCATCTCCTCCTGAAGTTAAAGATATTTGTTAAGCTCAACGTACACCAGAACGCAGCGCGCTGCGGCACGTCAACTGACGCGCGTCCATGTGGGATTTCAACACACACTGGAGCGCGCAGCGTCACGACACTTCAGAGGCTTTTCTCAAACTTTAAACACGTGATTTATACATTTATGATGAATAAAAGAAGACACGTATGTCCGTGTTATAAGAGAGAGCAAACATGGCTCTTTTTTGTAGGTTAATAGCGAGTTGGCGACAGACACGAGTTTAACATGTTTCCCCTTATGCATGAGCCCTGACGATGGTTTCTCTGTCTCCGCGGCTTCTCTCGTCCCTCTAAACAAAGTTTACCGCGGTCTCCCTGCCTGTCATGGCCAGACCCGCCTCAATCCCTCTGCAGGATGGTTAAAAGCCTGTGTTTTCCTCCGCGACGCCGCGTCTGGATTCAGCAGATCTGAATCGTGGCGCGGGGTCCAGCGTCGCCGCTCGTCACTGCAACCTCAGTGTGCGTTCTCTCATAGAAAATAAAGGAGGCGGCTCTTTTGCCGCACGTCAAAGTGTCTTGGTGTGCGTTGGCCTTTACGCTATAGCATAGACTTCAAGCAGTACATGTGCCCCTTGTAAGGAAATTAAAGGTGTATGAGTAAAAATTGTACAAAAAGAAAAAAGAAGTCGGGTTCTTGAAATACTGCATGTTTGTGATTACTTTTTAATTGTGACAAAATACCATATAATTCATGTACTTTCTCATGAAATGAAAATAAATATGCTGTTGTCTAATTAGTGCTGATGTAGCTCAAGAGTGTGATGGATTCTTGCGGGAGACTTCATGAAGCCCATAAACTATTCCCTATCAAGTCAGCACCTAATTATGATTAATGCGTTTACACTTGGTTGGTGCATATGCTGTGTAATGTGTCTGTGTGGTGGCCTACCGTGGTCACAGCCACTCATGCCCATCTTGCTCCCATCTGGACACACGTTACACTTCATGCCCTTTACCCCGGTCTTACAGGAGCACAGGCCGGACATCTGCTCACAGTCATCCCGCACCGAACCCGTCGGGTCGCAATTACACGCTGCAATGTACAGACAAAACAAACATACAGTAAGTGAAGAACAATTTAAGAGTTCAACAAATACTGTGAACTTTGACTTTTTACACCTTACACTTCTGTATTTAAAATCAGCACACACATTGAATCTCTAATTATGATTATTTGTGTAAAATGTAAATAGTAAAAAAGTGTTAGATAATCCTGACCTTTTTATTTAGGAAAGATTTCAGTAGATTGTCCTTATTGTATTCTAATGTCGTTTTTTCCCCTTCTATTAAATGTTCAGCACATGCAACATCGCATGCTTGAAATACTACTTTGCTCCCTTAATTACTGTAGATAATTAAGAGAACGTCTATCGCTGTGTCTCTGTATAGAGTAAAACTGATGAATATTGACAATGCACTTAGAGGGTGTTAAATGAGATGGGGGAATAGTGTGGGATTGCACTGGTCCAAACCTCAAAGTGAGAAGCTCTGGAGTGATGATGAAATATATTTGCAATTTGTGGTGCCAAATTGGTTTATTTCCACATTTTTTTACTGAAAGTAGGGGCAGAAAATGTTGCGTTTATAGAATAGGGATGTCATTTGCCAGTATTTCTATCTCAGGTACCAGCTCTTTATTTGTTTAGTATGAGAGTAGTCCTCTTAACCTCAGGGACAGCACAAAATGAGCAAGTAAGAGGAAAACAACCGTAGGGAGGGACATCAGGCCCATCATGTTCCTGGAATCGATCATGTGTGTTTGTTCTTGGCTGCCCCCCCACTGGAGTTTGTATTGGCGTCTGGAGAGCGGGCGGCTGGCTGCTGTAAACCTTGTTAAGGTCATGCCACGGGTAAGACGCCTGCCCACTTCTTGCTGCGCTCTGAAACTGCTCTGCTTCCACCCCTCTGAGCTGGTCACAATATTGCATTACAGCAATACAAAAAAGATGTAGCGACCCTGGCTCCGACTGAATACAAATACTTACGCTTCATTCAATCAGACCATGCCGTCCGTCTGTCAACCGCTTGAGAAAAATCTATGTTTACAGTATGTACTGTATGTATTACACGGTTCATAATGTAATAAAGTGACAGTGAAAAATGGGTTTCTCTGCCGTTTTTAGTGTAATTCGTAGCCTCAATTTACCTCCAAGGGAACAGAGCAAAGAAAATCTCATTTAATTTACCTACAGTTCAGTTTCCACCACCATGACGTCATGCAGGGGAAGTCTACAATGTTTGAGCACAACAATGTCTACGCATGATAATCCATTGATCATGCCCCTGATTGTTTCAGAAGAACTGCATGAGAAATGTTTGATCTAAACATCGAGGTTGAGGGTTTAAGAATGCTTCCCAAATTGGAGCAGATCAACTACAACTAACTGTACAATACAATAGTACTGCGTATTTGGGCCAGTGGTTGAATCGATGAATTTTGAACAACCTTGCTAATATTGATATCATGATTTCTTTTTAATAGTGCCATAATTTTCTATTTTATTACAGGTTATGCAGTTATTAAATTGCTGATTTATCTAGTTGATTGCAGCATGTACAATAAGAGAGGACCACACTGTCCACATTTTTTATTTATGTATTTTCTTTCTGTGTCCAGAGTAGTACAGAAATGCTTATAATGTAGAAATTCTAATGGCAATCAAAAATATAATGTATATACTATCTGTGTGTCATGTGTCTTACGTGTGCATCCGCTCATGTTCTCCGTGACAATCCCTCTGAAGTTCCAGAATCCGGGCTCACAGCGGTCGCACTTCAGTCCTCCCACTCCAGGTTTACATGAGCACTGTCCAGACGCTGGGTCACACGTTCCCTTGTACGACCCATAGACATTACACTGACACGTGCCTGCATACATTTTACATAACTTATTAGCATCACTGTATTGTGATTTTTGTCACTGAAAGCAATATAGTCATGCCCATCTTCTCGTAACATAAACTTCTAACACATACAAAGGTGTATAAATGTTCTCAGATGTATTCCCTATATTTCATTTCTATCATTATTTCGTAGACTTTATTTGACAGGATTAGAGGTGAGACTCGAACCCTGACTAGACAATTGGTAGCACTACTTAATTTCTTGTCAGTATCCTCTTTTGTCAGTGCGCAGTTTTCCAGAGAGCATCTTGGAATATCTCTCCAGAAGGAAGCTATTTTGTTGGTCAATGCGTGTGAGATAAATTAACACCCAGCACACAATGTTTTGAAAGAGTTTTAATGAATTACCCTTAAAAATAAAGGCTTTTTAGAAAATGTAAACAGTGAATTTTGATGCAGGGAGAGTGCTTTGGTTTTTTTCTTTTCGTTCGCAAGTGTTTGCTCCCTGAACACCTTCACCACATAACAATTGTTTGATAAAACCTTCCCGAGGAGTTCCATATTTAACTTTTTGGAATAGCGTCTTTCCTCCAGGAGCATGTTCACTATCATTGGTTAGGATCATCAGATGAAGAGATTTTTTTTTACAGTCGATACACAACAACATTATCATCCGTATTCCTTGGATTAAGATGAAACATTTGCTGCTTCACGACTTTGGCTCTGTAATTACAGTCAAGGACAGTGAGCTCCATATGCTGAAGCAGCCGGATGGAATCTCACGCCTATATTTTCTGCTGTGTCCAACAAACCCCGGCAGCTCCCCTTGTCAAAATTGCATTCATATGTAACTAAATTGCACCTGCTAATATAGTAAAAGGTAATGTCACCTGCTATACATTATGTTCAGCCCACACGAGAGCTATAGTAGTCATTTTAGTAATTTTTTTATTCACTTTTATGTCCTGAACAGCATTAAAACTGTTACCCACACAAGTTATGTTTGCCTGCAGGAGTCCTTCACGTACTGATCTATTAGAACCATCGCAGTGCAATATTTCAGAGCATCCATTTGTAATGACAGTGAGAAAGAAAAAGGCAGTTTTATCAGATAAGGGAAGAGTTGAAGCTTTATGCAAGCTGTAACTGTCTTTGACATTGTTTATGATGCTTTATCTCACTGCTGCCTAACCCCAAGTCACGACTACACTGTGACAAGACTCTAAAAGTGCAGTGGATCTTAGTTGAAAGTATTTTTTAGCTAAAAGCCTCAAAAGAAAAAAATAATAATAATAAAAAGTTAATTTTGTATGTGACATGGTTTGTACACTATGCCTGTTGACAGCCAATGCTTGGAAGACAAAAGCGACTCATTAATGGCTTATTTTTTTATTTTTTTATTTTTTACAGTATTTGAAAAGAGACTTTTATGCCAAAAACTCACCTTGACCAAACTTTGCTTTGCTTTCTTTAATCATTAATTTTCACTTCATAATTACTCAGCGTTTTGCAAAGTGCTGTATAAAGGTCAGGATCTCATTTAAAAATGCTAATCAAGGCCCAATGCACCTCAATTAAAAAGTTATAAATGGGTGTAACTACTGAAAGTGGCTAGGTACTTGGAACAAATAGAGCATACATCTTTCTGTATTAAGTTTGATAATGAAGTTTAAATGTTTAACATCTAATATCTTTGTTTGGGCCAATACAAAAAAAAAAAAAAAACTAAATATTTAAACCTTTGGTTGTGTGTGGTACTTACTGGGACATCCAGCCTGTCCGACCCCCAGGGCAGCCGTCATGTCGTCCGAACAGCACCCATACACAGACAAACTGCAGTGCTGGAGCTCTGCCAATCCAGGCACAGGCGTCGCTGATACGGCTGAGGAGCACAGAACAACACCAACTTTTGAGCCATTAAGTTGGAAGCGGCAGGAATTAGACAACACAATCTCCGGGCAACATGGACTTTTTTTTGGCAACAATGAGATTGGCTCGAGGGGCAGAGGTGGAGAGGCTGGCAGCCAGCTACACGATTACAATTCTATTTGAAACTTTCGCTACAATGACTCAAATTCAGGGACAAAGATGCTGTTACCCCCAATGGAAGCAAACAAAAGGTTTGCTGCTGAATGTGCAAGTGACATTTACCACCTACAAGCAGCCAGGCTCCTTTCATTTGTTCCTGTCTAATACTATGGAACTGTGCAGCCACCCTACAAGCCAGCAAAAACAAATATATTATTAAAACAAACTGCATAATGGGAACAGAGTTTTGTTTTGCAGCCCGCTGGTGTATACTCACACACCCAACATATGCATACCAGTCGTGTGATGTAAATAGTTTCAATCATTGATTAAATTAACACTGCACTATTCTAATATTTATGTTCATTACAATAAAATATAAGGCACCAGTTAAGAGTAAAGTATACATGTACTACATTAGTAGCTATATAGAGAGTACTTGTATACACCTGCTGAATAATTTCAAAAGGATAATTTATTATTCTGCTTAGTATGCCTTAGAGTCTTCACATTTTAATTTTGGCTTTGTAATAAGTCAAATTTGTGAATAATGAAGGTCAGAATCCTATTTTTGAATGCTAATAAAGTTATAAGTCTCAGTTCATAAGTTACAAATTATGTTTAAAAAAAGTTAAAGTTAATGTGCATTACTAAATACACACAAATGCATGCTTTACTTATTGTTGCTTCAACATCCTCCCTTTGCTGTTAAAAAAGGAAAAATGAGTGAAGGAGTAAAAATGTCTTCTCCAGACCTGCAACTTGTCCAGCGATTTGAACGGAACAAGAAGACTGTAGTGCGGAGATAGAGTTGAGTAGACAGGGGAGAAAAATCGCTGAAGTTGAGCCCATACTTTGTCAGAAAAGTAAAGTTGTACAGTCAGGCGGCTCTGCTCTCTATTCCCTCCCGATCTCTTTTTTCTTGTGTTGCTCATTTGGAGTTTGGAGGCTGGAGATCCGGGGGCCATAAATCACGCCGTTACTGGTGTGGATATGAGCCTAGGCCTAATGGTGATGACTGGGCGCGCTCTTTCTCCACCGCTCCAGAGATGGGCTTTGGACACACTTCATTTAACTTGCCACTTTCCGCGGCCGCTTTGGCCTATCTGTTCCAAGCCTATTAGGATGAGCAGAACTTTTAATTTCATATGTTCTTCCACCCTTCAAGGTTTTTTTTCCTCTTGAGTGGCTATTGTCCAGCATACAGTGGCTGGCTCTGAACACAATATGAGTTTTGGAGCTCCTCCGCTGTGCTCTCTCAACTGTGATGAGTGTAGTCTGTGTTGTATTTCCCTGGGTGCTTGCCTTGCTTGTTTTTAACACTTCCAGTTCCTAACCTAGAACAGAATGGGTGGGTATAAGATGTGTTTGACAGTCTATAAAAGGCACTGATTCAACATGTGTAGAAAGCAGATGACACTGAGCAAAGCTTTCAACATTCTGTGGAAAAAACATGGGTTCATAAATACAATTACCCACCATTGTGCACAAAATAGTAGCTCAGAAAGATTGATAGTAATAATAGCACATTGTGATTAATGTTTCTGGATAAGGCTTTGGTTTTGACAATTAATTTTATGCAACTTTGCATTGATATTTTGAAAGTAATTTGTTAAACCAACAGTTAGCGTGTGGACTGCAACTGCAATTCGTCAACTTCAGCAGAAAATGTCAAATATTACAAAAGTTAGATTATTACCATCAGCGCAGTAGTGCAAACTTATCAACTTTCTGGCCTTAAATGAATTTTAGGAGTTTCTCTCGTTAAAAACGGTCCCAAAGTCTTCCTTCATGCTACCACTCTGGGGTCAAATAAAGTTTCCCTTTACAATCTAAAGTCAAGTGTAAAAAGTGAAATTCCCTAAGAGCCGGGTCTCTGTTAGCCAATAGGGGAGCAGAACCCTCGGAGGAGTCCTGAAAAAGAGATTGATTATCCATGGATGGTGGAGGAGCGTGACAGCCGGTGCCCAAGGAGGAATCTTTGGGGAAAGGGTTGAAAACAGTGCCAGTAGTCCCTCTCCCGTCTGCCCATTGGGATTCAAACTGGCTGGAATGATGGCAGAAAAATCCCTTAAGAGCATTTTACTCTGCTCCGGGTCTGTGCGAAAAAGCTCTTCATTTAACATGGTCAAGGAGAGGAAAAGGAAGGAGTGTAACCTTTGCTGCGCAGCGAGTGATATGACAACTATTAAAGCTGATAAATGTCACTCATTTATGTGCAAAGTGGACCTTTTATACTTAAGCGAGTGGGACAAAGTGGTGTCCCGAGGGAGCCTGAAGCAGACCTATGAGCAAAGGTTTAATGCATTCAATTGTGGGCTTGGAGTGAGTCATCCTTCTCCGAGTCTGGCCCGCGCAGATACTTCTCCGAGATGAACGAGAACGCTGCTGGGAAGTGGCAAAGGTGCATGGCGGATTTACATCATGGTTAAGCTGCTGTTGCGTACAGTGGGGAGACAATAGCACTCACGGTAACCTGGGGTCAATGGATGGAATGAGCGATGGGGATGGGGTGAATCGTGAGGGTGAGAGGAGGATGAACTCACCGGAGCAGGGACCTTGGTTCTGTATCTGTAAATGCTCCTGTCTCTCGCACCTGGCCTTCTTCAGCTCGCACTCATTACTGTAGTTTTTACTGTCTGAGCCGCAAACCTGAAAGAAAGGCCAGAGCTGTGTAAGAGCGTATTCTGGTCGATGCTTGTCTTGTGTATTTGTTTGATGTTTTACAGCCCTAGATTGTGGGAAAGATTAAAGGGACTACTCATAAAGGTATACAAATAACACACCAGTGAGTGAGATTTTGGCTTTTGGCAATTAAACTGCAGCAATATAAAGTTCATACCGGACTGTGAGGGACACTTTGACAGGTGAAGTCACACACGCATCTGTCCTCCTCGGCGTCTTCATCCCACGAACCTCCAAACACCCGGCATTTGTCCTGCTCGCAGCTCTCCACGCCGGATCCTGACCCTCCAGAACCACAGTCTGCAACACAAAGTGCACCAAGCTATTAATCAAACATAGCAACACCCAGAGAAAGATAACCCCGCCGGTCGGGCCAAAAACCATGTTCCTACTCTCACTTCTGGTATGACAAAGATCACATCATTGAGAGTTGGCTCACGTTGGTGTCTGGAACTAAAGGCGCTGCTGCTAGGACAAGATAATGACCGACTGTAGCGAGGGTGAAGCATTGACTAAATAAATTAGAGGCAACTTTTCTGCGCCACCAGTGAGGCATCCTTTTCATTTCAATTAAATTCAGAGACAAAAAAAAAGTGAGGTAATTATTAACCGCGGCCTCCAAGTGCGCAGAATAGATTGGCGGCGAGCGCTGCTTTATGGGCGCATGTGCCTCCTCAGAATACAAGTAATTGCAAAGTGTTGTGTAAAATCTAATTATCTCCAATGACTTTAAAGGAACTTGTCCCAGACACTTTATCTACGACCCTTAATGGCATTTTATCAGTCTAAAAGTCCCATTCCTGCTGACCTAATGCAGCGGGTAAATGATGGAGCGACACCAATATTAGCAAGCAGGATAATGACTCTGCAAAAGCATACTTTGACACAAGCGGTTAATATCAAAGATAAGGTTAAGTAAAGGTTTCAATTTGTTTGTTTCTTGGATTGATAATCAAGCAACAAAAGTAAAGGTTCGATTGTGATAAGTATCACAGTATTGGCCATGGGTCATAGAAAAAGTGTTTATGGATCAATTGTGCACAAATGGCTAAAACATTACCAAATAGAAACAACACCATTATTGATTGATTTATTATTTACACAAGTCTCACTCAATTTGCCGTCGTCCTTTCAAGACAGTGATTGTTCCATTGCCACTGATCTGATGCCGCTTATGAACAAAAGCGCAACTAATGACTGAAACAAACTTTGACAAAAAGGCGTAAAACCCAAAAGAAACAGGAAAACAATACATTTCCTGAAGGGCTCTTTCTTTCAAAACAGATTGCGGGCTGCAGAATGCAGCTAAATGATGTTGTTGGAATCTGGGTTTTGATGTTGCAAATGTTACCTACAGTGGAAAATCCTACGGGGGAAGTTTGCAGGAATGAACTCACAAGAAAGATGGAGAAAACGTCAGACAGTGAGCACCGCACCCTGGGGGTTAGCAGAAAGTTAATTTAAAACTAATTTGTTAGTCAGAACAGAAAGGCAGTCCAACTACAAGCTCCCAGTGCAGCAAAATATCAGGTAATCACAACAGTTTTGCTGTGTTATGCTTGGTCTTGCCGCTTATTTAGCGTCTGGTATTGATGGGACGACTCTAATGGTCAAATCAATGCAAGCACGGGAAGTGGCACTTATAAATGTTTTAAACTGGATTACAGGGGAGGGAGGGATGTCTGCTAGCTGTTGGCCAGTGCTGCCCTTAGAGGCTATTAGAGACAGGCCATCAGCAATGGGCAGTGACAGCTCAACATGGTCGATACACTAAAGAGGCTTACTTTATTAACATTGAGTACAATAGTAGCTTTCAGCCGCAAACATCAGAGCAACTTAAGGACATCTTTCTTCTCCATCTACAATCACCTCCACCCGCCATGTTTTTTCCTAAACTTTGCCTCTGTGATTCAGTATTGATCCTTGACTGAGGTCTGCATAAAAGGCAACATTTTCAGACAGGGCTAATGGCTAACACTTTCAACCTAACTTTGACATTAACGCAAACACTTTGTCGCTAGTGATGTTGCTGACTGCTAATAAGAATTTATGAAAGTGTTCAAAACATGGTCAGAAATTTTGGATATTAAATTGTTAAAAGTATTACATTTAGATATGAACTAAATATTCTTTTTAGTTAAAAGTCTGAATTAGCAATTCCTTTTGTTTCTAGTAAAGAAATTATATTATAATAAAAAAGGCTGTGGCCATTTTATATTCAAACCAGACTTCTTTCTCCCAGCGAGATAAATAAATAAAAGCACTGCAACATCAGAATGAAATAAATAAGGCAACGGGTGAATGGGGCCCTAATTAACTGTTGCTCTTTGATGGGAACACCACGAGCACCGCCTCTGAACCTTTCAATTAATTCATGCCCAGCTTAGATGGCTGCATCAGCTATTCCCTTAATCCATACACTGCTTTTTACTTCTCCGTGACAGAGGCCTCGCCTATTTAGCCACGAGAGCTCCATTAACAAGACAGGACTCAGCCGCTCAGAGAAGAAAGACAGCAGATAGCAGAAATATAATGTCAGGCAAAGAGAGAAAACGCATTAAGGGTTTGACAGAAAAAATAATAGGAGTATATGTCGACATATTGTCAGCAACTTCTGGGAATGTTTGTGAAGGAATAAAAAAGCAGAAAACACTTTAGTAGAGCTGAAGAAGTTATGGTGACCAGCGTTAGGCCATCAGCAGCCAGCAAGTGATGTGAGCACAGGCTGGCAATATGAAAGCAGCATACTGGGTGAAGGAAGAATGACAGTAAGAAAGAATAACTCAAGTGTCAGCAGCAGACAACTAATTTACAGAATGATAAGTAAAGAATTGAATGTGTATCATACACACATGTAGAAAACAATATGATTTAAGTGCCTATAAATGATCAATGTTAAGTGCTCATCATCAAGTTAAATGCGGTTCTTTGCATTGATATTTTGGACGTCTGGTTCCAAAACAATACTCTCCATGTGTGGAATGTGTCAAGGCAGAAGACATGAAATGACAGGGGCTATGCACAGGGATGTACCATGGCTCCATTTACTAGTGCTTCCGCTCCATCTATCAGTCAGTGAGCCTGGCTGCTCCTGACGGATGTGACAGCACATTAGTCCAAATAAAGTTCCGTGGGATAAAGAGGGATGGGCCGGCATGGTAGAGTGGAAAGAGGGATGGGGTTCTGGCTGATTTGCAAAAAAGAAAATGCATTTTGCTGCATAAACAGAAGGTTACAAGAGCGGTGATTGATGGCCTGTGAAGGGAAAATCTGCTGATTTCATTCAGCTCTTTTGCCTTCCAAACACCTAAATTGCTTTTATTTTGCCAGGCTGTTGTTCAGTTTGGTGTTGTCTGGTTCAATCTGTGCAAGATGGAAAGCAGGTCATAGAAACATCCCAGTGTGTTCCTCTGCTCATAATCTTGTTTATTAGATGTCTATTCAATTAAATAAGAGCAGCCCCTTGGGGTGATACACAGTTCTCACTTGCCACTTTGTCAGTGTCCAGAAAAGGAGCTGAGGCCAGGCCTACCCGGCTGTGAAATTAAACAGGTGATAAATTCCTCTGTGTAGCCAACACTGTGAACACTGCCATTTTTCATTACTGCTAAATAAAAGGCAGCAGAAAACAACTTCCATGTTTATGCCCCTCCCCTCTTCACAGAAGACTAATGTGCAGGGGTTTTAGTCTATGCCAATGGCTGACAATAAATCACATATTTTTCCACTTCAGACCAATCTTGTGTATGGAGAATGGCACAGAGGTCTGTTCATTGTGATGGAGAGTGTTGCTGCTGTCTACACTTCGGACCTCCAAACAGAATCTGTATCACTACTCTAGGACAGGAAACAGGGTACTTGACAGAAAGAACATAATTATGAGAAAAAAGGATATCTCATGCATCTGAACATAGCATGTAACCTCATAGAATTGCTCTTAAAGAGATGTGACAGGGAGTAACAGCTCTTTAGTTTTGACCATTTTACAATTTGACCAGACGTCCTGTGGAGGTCTGGGTCACATCTGCAGAAGTGAAAGGAATTGGGACAGTGCCTGTGGGAGAGCACAGAACTCACAGCCTCCCCCAGTGTGAAACGCATCGATTTCAGAGCAGCCCATCTCCTGCCCATCTGTGAAAGTGTCCATGCCCCCTTTGTGGAGAGGCACAATTTCAGAACAGAAAGAAAGTAAAATGGAGAGAGACATGAGTGGGTGGGATGGCAAACAGTGACAGGAGCAAAGGAGAAAAGATTCTGTTGTGTCAGACTGATGGTTTTCTCTGAACCAAAATGAGCAGGATGTTGTGAGAGAGTATAAGAAAGCGTAAAAGTGAAGCAGGATAGCCTTCAGCTGCTATAAGTAAAATAATGTCTTTGGGGAAGAACAACAGGCTTTAGCCTGAACCAGACACGACTCAGACATTGTGTGCTGAGCCATTTGCGTCACTTAGTTCATGCTCTACATATAAAGAAGGTCAGTGTTATGATGTTAAAGCAACCACAAGAGGCTTGATTTGCCACGTAGGCCCCAGGACACAGCAGTAGACAATGGTACAATGAAAAAGGGAAGGACAAAATGGAGCAGACAGAGTCCTGGCTGGAGAGGTGCAGCTGAATCCCTGTTGCGGCAGGTGTAATCTGGCTCCCTTCACACCTCGTCAGGGGAGAATATCTCCACCGTGACCGCACAGCAGCCTGTCTGCATCATGACCATGGGCTCAAGAGGTACCCCACAAAGTCAGATGGAGGGAGCTGGTGTGCTCTCTCTCAACACGGATCTAGATGTATTTGCACTGGGAATTGGATCTCATTTTGTGATAATGTGACGGGACAGCCGAACTACATCTGTAGGAATCACTACAGTCACATTAGGGGCCATGGTCACACTTTTATATCAGAAAATGGACGGATGGTGCAATAAATGTCTACTATTTGCTAAAAAAAAAAAAGAAAAGAAAAAAGCAATACTACTATATATTACACCAAGTACAGTAAAAAGGTCTGTTTCCTATGTTTTAGTCTTGACATAATAAGTTTCAATTTATAGTCTTTCAACTAGAGAAGACACCTACTGTAGCATTAGCAGATGTAACTAGGTTTGATAAGATCAACGATCAGCCCACAGTGCATTGAAATGTGATGACACTTGATCACCCAGGAGTGATTGGTTGTTGGTGACATGTCGTGTTTAATTGTGTTTCCCTTACTGTTGGATTCTTATTGATTGTTAGCATGCTGGTGGCATACACAGGTGCTATGTAAATGCACAGCTGACTGAGTACTGTAGTGTGCGGGTCAGCAGATAAAGATAATGGCAACATCCGAATGGCCGAATAGTTAACATAATGACTCCATTACAAAGTCCATTTCCTACCTTCATCACAGCTGCCAGCTTTGGCCAGGTCAATCCTCCTCTTCTGTAAGCAGGACGCCATGCGGAGGAGGCACTCACTGTCGTATGTGGTGCCGTCGCTGCCACACACCCGAGATGGTGGCTCGTCGGGGCACTGGGGACACTCACATTTGTTCTGGACGCATCGGGCACCCCAAGCACACACCGCACTACCGCATGTCTCTGTGATAAAACACATTAGCATGAGCCCAGGGCAGGGTTAGGATACCCCTTCGCACCACTAAAAATATGGGCTTGCTGTTCTGATAAAACTCATTTGCATTACGGATTAATTGCATTAATATTCAGCGGAGCTTCAGTTCTATAGAGCCACTTGCTTGTGTTAATATGATACCAAAGATCAGTATGGACCATGCTGCTGGAAGATATGTGTAGCTATAATGGCTCTAGTGATTCGTTTCATTTAAATGTGTAAGACAATCCCATTTTTAATTCCCATTGAGTAGTAAAGCAACGTTTAGCCTCAGCCTTGTGTCTCCAGCTTTCTGTATAAAATATGTAGCATATTAGTTTAGGTGTTTATTAGAGTGTTGCACAATTCTGCTTAATGATAGATAATTAAGTATGGTAAAGCTTAAATTCACCTTTTTGCATATATACTTACTGTATGTAAAACCTGGGTGACACAAAAATCACTGTGAAAAATCTGACCGAAATTTAGGCTGCCTCATAAAATGTAATTAAACCTTGCTTTGAACCCCCCCCCCCCAAAAAAAAAACACCATGTTGTTTAAATATGGATGCTGTACATACAGTATTGTGATAGTGGTAGGATTCTGGCAGACACAGGTGAGTGGACATGTGTGCTAGACTTACTGCACTCTCCCTGGCTGACCACTCGTAGCTCCATCTGCTCCTTGCAGGCCCGGACGTGCAGCTCACACTCGCTGTTGTAAGTTGTGCCATCACTGCCACACACAGGCTGGTGGGAGTCGACGCACTCAGACGGGCAAACGCACTGACTGCTCTGGGCATCGCAGATTGCACCAAAGGAGCAGTTGGCACAAGCCTCATCTAGATGGAGATAAAGAAAATGTGTTTGGTTTCTGCATTGTAATAATAGAATTTTGTTGTAACTTTTCGAACCCATAACCAGGAAATGTTTAAATACAATCTGACCTTAGAAGATCCCTAGGACATTAAAGGTGCATTATGCAACTTTTTTATGTGAAAAAAAAAGTTGACATTTGTACGTATTTGACCATGTAGTGACCCAGCTACAAGGTACAGCTGCTGTATGAGTGGTCAGCATGGCGCCTTTACTTTCCATCACACGGTGGTTTCTTGTTTGGAAGGTTTTCACTGCTGACGGACCCTCTTACCAGAAAACCTACAGTACAAAGCAATTGATCCTGGAGAATTGTACAGACCACCGTTATTGAAAGTAAAGGCATTATGCTGACCACTCAAACACCCGCTGGGCCACTACAAGTTCAAATACGCACAAATGTCTACTTTTTTTTTACATGAAAAGTTGCATAATGCACCTTTAAGGCGTGCACATTCGATACGCCAAAGTTCAATTCCCAGTATGTTTTTAGTACTTTCAGCATTAAAACTACTGTTCTGACTTCTCATTTACACATGATATGCATTTCAGATTAGTTAGCTTTGAGGTATCATCTACCTAAGTCAGTAGTTTAATGTCTTGTTGCACAACACCGACTATAAATAATAGACATGTAAAATCTATCATTGTCTATTGTGGTGCAGCATCTGCCACATAATACAATCTCCTTAATGTAAACCTTTTAGTAAGAGCCAGGCTTTACTCCATTGTTTAATATTCCCAGAGAAAACAGCAGCCATAAAAAGACATCCACTCGTAAACTTGTCCCCAGTGTTTTACCGTTGACAGGCAGGGCTGCTGACAGCTGCTGGAGAGCTTTAATGATGTAGTGCTGCTCCACACTTACAAGTTTCCATCCTGAGCGATGGGTTTTATTGAAAGCAAATTCAGTTGAATTCAAACCCCTTCTGATGTCTGACACTTGCCCGTTAAAATGTACCACAGTTCCCAATCCACGTAAATGCTAAAAATCATGCCGTGCAATCCAAAATCTCTTCCATAGAGCGAGGAAAGTCAAAAAGGTTCCTGAGAGCACAAAGGACTTGGTGATTGAAAAAAAAAAAAAAAAAAAGAACCACCCAGTCTCTCCTCAAGCTCGAAGTGAACACAAAAAGCAGCACTATTTCGCCGCAAATAGGAGAAGAGGCAGCCAGAAAGATGCGCGTCACTGCAGCACTCCATCAATCAGGACTTTATGGGAGAATGGTCAAAAGCAGAAGCTACTCTTCTCAAAGAACCACATGACAGGCTGCCTGAAGTTTGCCAAATGGCACCGCAAGGACCGCGAGAGCATGAAGGGAAAGATTGTCCACTCTGAAGGGAGACAAGATTGAGCTTTTTGGCCTGAATACCAAATGGTGAATCTGCTGAAAGCCAGGTACTGCTTATCGTCTGACCACTTGAGGACAACAACAACAAAAAAACACTTTCATGGGGTAATGGTTTGAAAAAAAGGATGTTTACAAGCAAGTGCATTTTTCCTTATACTGGTGTTGGGAACCTACATCTACAATTTTGGAGCATCTTGAACTAATCACATTGTTTTTAACGTTAACTTCCAGACTCCAGCCAAACATTGTATAACATAGAGGATGGCTAGTCCTCTTAATGTTTCAATATAGCAAAAATAGTAAGGCGTGCTCTTGGAAAAAAGGAATAAAAGAATTACAAAAATAAACTGCAGATCCTTACAATAAATATTTCTTTTTTTTCCATATTATTATTTATTTCATTTATTTAAAAACAAATGCAACAACAGCATTTAACATGAATGAAAAGGAGCAGAAAGAAGTAAAAACGTATAATGTCTGCCCCCTAAATATGAGCAGCACGAGGAAGTACTTACAAGGCCTTAGGCCAAAATATTTTGACCATGCCAGGTTTTCATTAGGGCTTGAATAAAAAGAAAGTCAGCAGCAAAATATGAGCTACAACTGCAAATAAATGATTTTATATACAATTTTCTGTCTGTCACAATCCACATTGTGCTAATATTTTCAATTCAATTCAACTTTATTATGGACTCAAGATCCAACGAGACAGAGGTACACAATAAGAACAACAACAATAATAATAATAAAAAATAAACAACTTAAAAAGACAGCTATACCAGTGCCTCCACATCCTGCTGATAGTGAATAATAATAATAATAATAATAATATATATATATACAGTATATATAAGTACATCTTCTTCATAAACTATGGAATGGTTTCAAAAAACAAAATTTCAGCATTTAAAGCCCACTCTTCTTGATCATGCCATGAGTATTCCATCTCTCAGAGCACTTGAAACCTCTGGCAGCTGATATCTGTATTTTCCCCCGCAAGGTGCTGCTTCAGAGGTGTGCCTGATTAGTCGGACCATCCATCTCATGAGGAATTGGCTTCGTTCGGAGGCAACGTTTGCCCTGATGAGAGCTGGCAGGTTCAAACATGCCCCTGACTTATGGCGTGTCGCATGGGGGCTGGAAATGAATGAGCCCGCAAACGCCAGGCCTTGTAGGGAGGACCTGAGCTAACGCCGGAGCTAGTTCAGGCTACCCTCCGACACCAATTACACCTGGAGGATTGCATTAGCACAGCTCGCTTTCACATTCAATTAGAGCCCAGCTAATAACCGCCGCTGATTTAGCGCTAATTGAGGGAGGCGAGGCTAGCCGCCGGAACCTTCCACATTATTAATCTGTTTATTACTCCGTTAGTGGCGCTCATTTGATTCATCTCTTCATTTATTAAGGGCTCGCACAGACACCCCGAATTCATACCAGTGGACTTCATTGTCGCTGCAGCACTGCAGGGGACCATTTCATAATATGGAAATTTATCCAGTCAAACATAATTAACAACAAATGTAATAATTGTTGGGACTTAACTCGCAATTAGATTTGATTTTAAGGACCCAAGAGAAATTTTGAGCAAAGATTTTAGTTTCAAATTGACAATTAACTATAGCAGTCTCAAATTAGCACGAATAAGCAATTTTACTCCATTCACAACAACAGGTATCTACATCATTTTAGAGCCACAAGTTGCTGTTTGGCAATGCTCTTATGGCTATTTGGTTGTTCAGGGAGCCTAAAGGGCCGACCAACTCTCTCCCCATGATTCCAGGTCAAAACATGACTTCGCCACCTCCTTGCTGACGTCACAGCCTTCTTGGGACATGGTGGCCATTCACCAACCATCCACTACTCCATCCATCTGACCATCCAGGGATACATGGCACTCATCAGTGAACAAGACTGTTTGAAAATGAGTCTTCATGTATTTCTGGGCCCACTGCAGCCATTTCTGTTCATGAGCATTCAATTAACAGTTTAGGGAAGGATGGATAGATAGTTTATGCGCAACTGCAAGCCTCTGGAGGGTCCTACACCTTGATGTTCCGGAGACTCCAGAGGCACCAGCAGCTTCAAATGCCTGTTTGCTGCTTTGTAGCAGCTGTTCTATTAATCTGATGTATTTGGCAGAAACCATCCTCATTGTGCCTTTATCTGCACAAACTCTTGTGTGCTCTGAATCAGCCACAAATCTCTTAACAGTACGATGATTACACCTACAGTAATTTTTGTGAAATATCAAAAGTTTTCAGACCTAGTCCAAAGCATTCAACTATATCACGGTTTTCATCACCAGAAATATCCTTTTTCTTTCCCATATTGCTTGAAAATGGTGGTGGTCTATGTGGAACATCCTTTTTCAATAGTTTTTCCCTAGACTGGGCTTACCTGACAACTAATTATCACAGCGGTCTGAGACTGATGTTAGTGATTCAAAGAGCCCTGAGACACAATACCATCATCCATGAGTTTCATTAAAAAAATATTTTTTTATCTTTATGACACTGATATACAATTTGCCCAATCATGGTGAACCAGGTGTAGTGAATGCGGAGGATGTCCTTGAGAAATGCTGGTTTTTACCTTCTTCAGTCCTGGTTTAAATTGGAACCATACAAACTGTGGCTCGTTAGTGCAATTTTAGATGACATAATAAAACACTCAGTCCGCACTCTTTCATGCGGATTTACAATATAAGACACTAAGGGCGACTTGCTCCAGCTAAAGCTAGGAAAGAAAAAAAAAATCAATAAACAAATACAAACATAAGTGTGGCTGCAGTAGCGCTGCCTTGTCTGCTGCTGCAATAAATCAGTGAGCCGCGGTGTCGTTCCTTATCAGGCTCCGAGCTTCGATAGCAGGCTCGCTTCTTTATCAGCCCCGGCCCTGCGCACCTGGCTCTCCACACTGCCTGATACTCCAGACAACATGTCGCACACAGACACAGGGGAGAGGAGTCCTGTCTGCCAGCCAAACGGATGCAGGGGATTGTCAGAGACGGTAAGACGAGCTGTCATGCCGGATTTGGTTGTCCCCACGGCTGTCAGCGCTAATTTCCAGTGTCAGTAACAGTAAAATACTTTCCTTTGTTGTAGCTTGGCATCAAGAGCTCAGAACGTCAAGTGGAACAAGTTGGGCATTAGCCGTGACATGAAGTTGTGTTCGTATCAAGATGTCACTAAAAAGGATTAATGGCGCAATTTCTAGTTGGTGTTGCTGGATTTGATGAAAAAAGAATAATCCACGTAAACCTGCTCTGAGATACCAAACTACATTCGGTGTCCACACCTTTTGTGAATGGGCTGTTTCACCTTTTCTTAGTAAATATAAGGTCCAACTTATAAACAAATATGCCAGATATGAAAAAAAAAAGATGGAAGTATACATTTCAGTTCTTTCTTAGCATTTCTGAACACAGCACACACACAAAAACGAGTTTAAACTTATTTTACTGAAGAGATAAAATACTGTTTGTTTGAATGGATTTATCTCAATAAATGAAGTGGTGTAATGAGTTTAATCCGGATTACTACGTGCTGTGGACCACATAAACAGACTGATACGTATACATTGATTTATCCTTGCAATTGTGATTATACGCAAAACACATTGTTTTAAAATGTGTTTCGCTACTTTCCAATAATAGCAGTAATAGCTCCTGAAACTTTTCCCCCTCAGTGGAATTGACTCAGTAAACTCTCTTTAGAGCCACATTAGGAAACCTAATATTTGTTCTGCTCGGCTTTCATGTGACTGTTTTGTTTTGTGCTTTGGGACGCCAAGTGAAGAATAAGGTGTGACTGCTTTACAAAGTGGCCTTGAACGCACGAGTGATGGAGTAGGTGAAAGGGCTGAAAGAAAAACTAAGGCCGCAAAGCTTTTTTGGTGTTTGGTTGATATCCTTGCTGGGGGAGAACCTGAATTGTGGCCAGGGGGAGGGGGGGGGGGGTGGTTATTAGCCTAGGATTAAGCAGGAGGAAGCGGGCTGGTAAATGCTTTGAAGGTTTGTGAACATGGCAGGCTGATAAGGGCTCCCCTGTTGATGCTTGCCCGGGTGGTACACTATTAACTCTGCCTGTGCACGCCTCCTCGTCTTATTTAGCTCCATCACCTTGGTTTCCAAACGGTTATTGCCTCGTCCCTCCCTGACCACTGCCGGTTGACCTATATGTATTCCTCACTCAGCTGTGTATATCATTCCAGTCACCTGTGGGAGAGAAAACCAAATGTGTTTTTCAAATGATCCCGACACCTCTGCTCTCATCTGTTGGGCTACAGCTGTGTGAATTCTGAGGTGACTGATATCCAGCTGGGGGGGTCTATTAACTGAGCAGACCATTTCTCGGCCCACAGTACAAGGTTGCCCGCCACTCAAACGCACGGGGGTGGGGGGGAGAAAATCTAGGAATAATAACTAATGTCACTCATATCGCCATTGCTTGCACCTGAGCCATATAGATAACCGCTATTTCCCCAGGCCCGAATGAAAGAAATGAAATTAAGGGCGGCCCCACGAGAGATGTGGTGAGGTGCATGCTGGTACTGTTAAACACACATGCGTTGGCCAACACTGGCCCGGATATGGCAACTCTCCCATCTTAAAAATACTACAACTGCCGCCACCTGTGTTATTTATGTATAAATCTGCCAGTTTAAGCACAGTGCATTAAGATGGGAGTAACAAAAAGCAATGGGAAAATAGGTATTTTCAAAGTAAGCTCACCATTGTAAATGTGGCTCTGTGGAGGTCACATGGAGGAAAAAATGTTTTGGACTATTTATAAACATGACATTTTCTTATTTTTCTATTTCATAAAGCTCACAAAACATCAATGGAGAGTAGTTTGAAAAATACTTTTTTACATTTAACATTGAAGATTGAGTGTATGTTTGTCTACATCTGCACATAATGATCTAAATGACAAGCTCATTAAAATGGAATATATTTTTCATATTGATCACATCTACTCTTTTGTAAAAAACAGAAATTGTATCTTATTTTTCAGCCTCCTCGTATTGTATTAGCAGTGAGCATAGAATAAACACAGTGTTAGGAGCCAAAATTTCAGCATACAAACATGGCCCGTATGTATTGTACATTAGCAGTTGGGACGGCCTGTGATAATAGGATGAGGTAATAGCTTAAGTCAGCGGGTTATTATGATGTTGAATTAAGTCCAGTAAAGCTGTTCAAACAGCCCAGAAATAACCCGTATTATCATGGCCATCATTCCTGGGCCGTGCTGCTGGCATGCCGGTGCCTCAGCAGTTTTATGGCACCATTGCGCTGACGCAGGCCACTCCCCTGGGAGCCAAGAACCATCCATAGCGCTGGATTAGAGAATGGACCAACCGCTACGCCAGGCCACACTACTGCCTCTTGCTTCGAGAAATAAAGACTATTCATTACCGCACAGGCCCAACAGACCTGTCGTCTACCTGCACGACACCACAAACCAAATTGCACAGATGAAAACCCAAAACTGCTCTTGTTTCATTTGCTGTTGGCGGACTTCTCAACGTGTTGGTTTTCAATTCAGAGAACGCTGAGCAGGGGAGGGTGACAAATAGAGCCCATGGTAAGAAGGTACAGAGGGCTTCTCCAATAAGTCACCTTCTCAGTGAAGAAAAACCCAGACCACAATTTATTCTACAACACAATATGTGGCCTTGAATAGACTGGGCTTGTACTGTTTACGCCTCTGATATTGTCCTCTCCCATTTGTGGAGAAGTAATAACTCTCTTGTATTGATCATTCTTCTAACAGCACCGCTCGTCCACATAAAGCACAGCAGAGGGTTACTCATTTTCATAGTTATGGTCTTAAAATATGCAGAGAAAATCCATTGTAGTAAATCCAACTGAATGAGAGAGTTGTGCCAAAGGGCTAATAATTGCAGCACTTCTGCCTAGAGTGAAAAAGGCAAGATCATTGCAAGAAAAAAAGTACTCAATCATCAATTAAACTGCAAAAAAAAAGGCCGTTACAAGATGCCATTTAGCTGTTGAGTGAGAGAGTTTCTAAACAGGTTTACCAAGCTGTAAAACTGTGCGCGTGCATAGAGGATATTTTTACCCCGTCAAGTGTTGCTGTTGTCACCCTGCTGCTAATGACTGGCTGATACTTTGGCACTACAAGACAAAGCTGAATGACTTATGCAGCCAATTACAGGCGAGCGTACCCAATGTGCCGTCTTTCATGGCAAATAAAGTGTGTCTTTTACTGAAAGGTCAAAACAGGCAAATTGGAGCCTTGTTGGTGGTGGAGGGGCTAAGGAGAAGCAAATGAAGGATGCTGGGAAAAGGATCAGAACTATTGTGTATGCACTGAATATGAAAGCCTCAGGGTTCATACAATAGTTATAACTCCATATGTGATAAAGCCTGTGAATGTGGATTGCGTTTCAGCCTATAGGTAATGTAAGCCTATTTAGACTAAATTACAAACCAGAGGGAGATATAATTTTCCACCTGTGAGCTATAATTTTACACCCTTCCGTCCTCTATGACTCTGCTGTAAAGGATTTTATGGCATTATGTGTCTGAATAATGTATGACTTTTTAACAAGCTGCTCTATATAATTACTAGTATGAATGCAGTGCCATCGTGATCTTTGCTGTGAGTGATGTATCTCAGGAAAAAAACAAAAACAAAAGCAAACATCCACAATAACTACAGTATCTTACATTTCAAATATCTGCCATGTTGTTGTGGTTTCCATCGCTTGGTTTGCTTTAGTTATTATAATTTCTTTTGTTTCAACCGAGCATGAAGTCTCATATAATGGAATTCCAGCGACTTATCAACAACCAGTGTAATCTCTGGAGTGCCCCGGGGCTTAATAATGGCCCTTTGTAATTTATAATTTTACACCGTCAGATCCCATATGCAGGAAAAATAGTTGTTTGATTGTCTGTCTTAATAAATGCAATTCCCTTGAGATGCTGAGTATCTTAAGGGTCACTCCAAACAAATGATCAAATTAGCATTAACACGTAATTAGAATTGTGTAATGTGCAAGGCAAACTTAAGAAGTAAGAAAAGCAACGCCTTTGCTTTGATTTCAAAATACCTGTTATTTCACAAATATTTCAATGTATTGTGAAAACTTTTAGGCTTGAAATATTCCCTATAGGGGGGGGGACATAACCTCTTTATAACACTAGATTTCAAAAGCATAACAATTGTCAAAGTAAGAATGATTAAATGCTTTGTTTTGTGTTTGCAGTGGAACAGATACGTGCATTTGGCTAGTATAGATGAGGTATGACAACACGCATGCAATTTGTTTCCTTACACTCACCACAAGGTCCTTTGTGCTGGATGTGGATGGCCTTCTGCAGTGCACAGCTCATGGCTCTCATCTCGCAGGGGCTGCCATAGCTCTGGCCGTCCGATCCACAAACGGGGTCTGACGTCTGCGGACAGACCTCGGGGCACTCGCACACCGGCTCGTTATTCTTCACCACACACACCGCCCCGTGTTCGCACACTTTATCAACGCAGGGGCTAGGTACGTGGAGATCTGAAAGCCAGAGAGGGAGAGTTAGACGTGCCAACCGAACAGGGCCGTGATTAGGAAATAGGGGAGAATATAAATAAGAGGTTGCAGGTAAAGGACTCGGGGGGGGGGGGGTTAGTTACATGGGCAACTGCAGGCTTGGTGTTAGAGCTTAGGCAGAAAACCCATGGGGGAATATTCAACTTTTTGAGATATCTCCGTTCCTGAGCCTCACTTGTCATTTCCTAGCCTTTGCGCCTATCCTGGCGTTTCCTGATGCTTTGAAGAGTGTGCAGAATCCTTCGGCATGAGTACAGCGGATAACACATGGCCCTGTAGCACAATGAGATGAAACAGTGGAGGAACAATAGCTGCTCAGTCGCTACCGTTTTGCGCCAGGGCAAATGCTTTGGATTAATTGATGTCCTCACATGTGCACCCCCTTCAAAGGGCTGCCATTTGCACCTCAGTGAACGCCACAGTTTCAGCCAAAGCAGGTAGAGCTGACATGGAGCAACGAGCAAAAAAGAGCAAAGGGAGAAAGAAAAAACATAGTGAATAGATAGAAGAAGAAAAAAGGCGGCAAGGAGAAGAAAGAGCCTTGTGCTTAATAATTCAGAAAAAGCAAGCTTCTGGGCAGAGCTAGATATGAAATGAACATCACACAGAGGTGTATGCGTCAGTGTGTGCCTCTCGCTCAGGCACTGCAGCACGACTTCATTAAAAGCAGGCCTGGATTGTAGAGTTTTGATTCAGGAGAGCAGTGGATGGGTGTGGGCCGGCTGATCGGGACAGACACATACTTGAAGAAGCAGTAAGAACAGGCCTTTGATCATGGATCCCCGGCCCGATGGAGACACATTCTGAGCTCTGTGTGTCAGCTCCAACATTCAGCTGCCCTGTATATGACTGTGTTAGAAGTGTGGTGGGCCTGCTGTACCACTAGAAAGCGCATTGGACAAAACCTCACAAACTCAATGTGCTGGAATATGAGTGGGACACTTTTACAACTAGCATCAATGAACAAACAAACAGAATTCCTGATTACCACGTCAAGACTTCTTCTGGAACGGCAGCGGCTATAACTGAGTTTGCCAGAGACTGATATAGCATTAATTTAGCGCTGTCTTTATTATGGACTGAATAAAATCTAAAATGATTTGGCTAAATTGAGCCAAGGTAACCAATGTGGAAATCATACATCTTGTGCAAATCTTGGATGGGTAGAAGCATGTCTGTTGTGGCTTGGCCTTTAAAATTCTAATGAGGTAAACACATTGTAATAAGTGTCTCATAAACATAAACCGAGCAGTGGTAACCAATCAGTTATTTTGAGGTCAACCCTTGCAGTTTCATTAGACAGAGGGGAAGATTTCACCAGTGTGTTGTAAAATGGCTAGTGAGTTTAATTTCGCGCCTTCATTAGTCTAATAAACAGCTGGTTGTAAAGGTGGGATGCAGTTTCCAGTTGGGTCACCACACAATTTAATTACCACCATTTATAAAATGATAAAACAGAATCATGCCACCAGCTTTAGTTGTGGTGTTGTTGGCATGGTAACAACCCCTCATAATAAGCTCCCCCGTTGATCTCCTATTATTAAGACTATTATGAGATTAGACTGCATCACAGGAGGCGTTGTGGCACACTTGGCACCCCAGCATCTCATTTATTAGCCTGGAAATGTTCGGTGTTGCCCACGTGTAGCACTAATGTCTGGCTAAATTACCAACAGAAAAAGCATAAAGAGCCAATTAGCCTGTTCTGGAGGCCTGGTGGTCAGGGGAACTATTGATTTGAGCTTTTAAAGGCCGCAATGTTGCCATTAATAGGGAGCAACATTTGGAATAATAAAGTTGTTGTCTTCTATTGTAGCTAAAGCTAAAATGTCTGTAAAACGTCCAGATATAAAAGCCATATGCAGCTTACCCCATTTGGGGTATTGGTAGGACTAAGGATTGATTTTCCACTTCACTCTGCTAGGATGGTTCACTTGCAGAATTACGACATTTCTGAATTTGATGTCATAATTTGTAATGGAGGGCAGGGCTCATCCATGAGTCCAACTTATTGAAATAAATACATAGAATTGGTATTCAATGTTTATGTACGTTGTACAGTTAGCAATCCAGCCACTCTGACAAGTCTCTCACAATTCTGTAGCCTGTATGTACAATGTACATTTTCTATAGCAGTTAGCATTAGTCATTGCAGATTCCATTGCAGATTATAAGAGATTGAGATGTTCTTAGCTTTCGTCAACCCTTTGACCACGATTTAAAAGCTAGTTGAAAGAATATTACTGAAAGCATTATTACAGTATTTTTTTCCTTTATGGTGAAAAGGTGAACTAAAAGTTAAATCCTATAAGTTTCTGCTTTTTGTGGTGTGGGATATGCAACTAGTGGCCACATGAGTCCCACCCCCATAGGACGCCCTTCAGTGAGAGTATTATCTCCCCTCGCTCTGTGATGGGGAGGTTTTGCAGGACTGCTGCTGTCAGACTGTTCAATGAACACAGTTAAATGTCCAATATGTGTACCTCTACTGTGCAGTTGTAATTATACCAACTGTCACTATGATATAAAGCTCATTTTCATGTACATACAGTCCATGGCATAAAGCTGTGCATATTCAAGTTTTATAATATTATATTTTATTTTATTTCTTTTTATCCAAGTCATAGCCCAGTTATTTATAGATAGAGATGATTGTTTATTTTATTAATGCCTTTGCCTCTTTGCATTCGTACTCAATGATGCTCTTTTGTAATTTTTTGTACTTTGCTGTAGCAGAGATGCAATGGCCAATTTTCCCACTGAGGGACACGCGTAAGCATTCTTATCTTAACCTATTCTTAATAATGGAGAAACCACATGAATTATCTAATCAACATGCCATACATTTAAAATGGATTGTCTGGCTTCTCCATTCATGTGTATGTGCAGAAAATACAGATAGAGGTGTGCACATTTGTAGCAATAAGTGCAGATAGTCAAGATCACATCTATGATTTCGAGGTCCAAAATGATGTAATACAAGGATTGTTGCCATTGCAGTTTTAGCTATATGAAAAGGCCTCAAAATGGTGCTCATAACCACTTTTATATACTTTAAATAATTCATGATAATTCATGATAATTAAACAAAATTAAATTATATTGAGGATGGTAATGACAACTGGGAAGTAGCAAGATCTCAGAGTATAATATGTATTAATGCACCTTTATAACATAAAAGTAGCACATTCTTTTGTTGTTCTTTATTTTGCTGTTGTTTTTATTTTATTTTTCTTTATTAGTTATTGTTACTTTGCCCTATGTTCCTTTGTTTATGATTTTCTACCTTGTAAATTTTAAATGTAATGTTATTATTTTTATTTTGGGGTGGGCGCTTATAAGCCTTTGGCTTCAGCCCACTCCCTTTGAGCAGGTTAACTGCTCAAACAAATAAATAAACTAAACTAAACTAAACTGCTCTTCGGGGCAGTTTATATGTTTGTAAATGTGCTATATGATTAAACGTGACCTTGACAACAAGAAGAGGTCATGTGACTGAAAAATGTGGGTGATTTATTGTTTTTGAAAGAAAAAAAATCATCTATTTGAGCATTGTATGTCCCAAAAAAAAGCTCTTACGTAGTCACCATGTAACATGCAATTTAACACCCACACTTTTTGCTGAATAACAGTTTGTGTGTATTGTTCTTGCCAATGTGCATTTAATGTATTTTTTCTTGGTAGCACCTTTGTTAGTCAGAGGGTGATCAAATATATCTTATTTTGCAGATTGAGCACCAAAGACCAAATGTCTCAGGGTTTATGATATCAATGTCTTGTTGCAAAAAGCTTTAGAAATATTCCAAAATATTTCTGAATGTTAATAGTCTTAAACATATAGATTTATCACAGTTATTTGACTGGCAGTACATTTTCTAGACCAGCTTTAGAGTGTGTAAGTGGTATTACGCTCTATGACACTTCCACATTCCTCTGTACTGCTCATCATGCTGGGTCCCTGTCGGCTGGCAGGACTATGACACGTCGAGGCCTAACATGAAGTAATCCTCTCTAAGTCCGGAGCAGGGCTGTGCCATTAAAATACAGAGCTAATTAAACCAACCGAGGCTACACTACGACTGCCAGGCTGGGACTCAGACTGAGGTGACACCCGGATGTAAAGTTCTCTCATCTCCAAGTCATACCAGAGCTTGAATCCCTTATTAGAAAGAATTATTCATCTTCTTAGTAGTTTCTCTTCAATCCCTTAGCAGGAGTCTGCTTGCTGCACCTGCTCAGCCACTAAAACAAAACATGCTCCCGTTCAACTGTCAAGATACTTGTATAAACAGCTTTAATGGAGTTCATTCTGGACCTGACTGGCGGACGAGGTGTTACATGCATGAAGAGATTTAAGTGCTTCGGAGACAACCAGAGAAGAGAGAATATGCACAAACGCTATCCCACAAGCTTTAGTTGTGACAGTCTGCCATTTCAAAGCTCCCTGCAGCGTCCAAAAGAAAGACTTTATAACTAAAAATTTTCCACACGGGCAAATCTGCTGTCTCCTTTACACTCCTTGCACTTATTAAATCAGGCTAAAATTTAGCCCCCAGAGGTAGAGCCCCGATAAAAAATTAGTTTTGGAGTTCAAATTCTTTCATCTTTTTAGCGAGACAAAAGAGACAGGAAACAAAGGCGTTATCTGCTACTGCAGTTGTCTTTCAGGGCTCGTCCTTGTGAAGTGGTGTGGTGAACTATTTCTCTGCCAGCCAAGGTTGTACGGTTAAGCCGAGATCAGAGACTTACAAGGGTTGCAGGCATTTACCAGCGCGCACAATGAAACAATTCCATTTTAATCAATTGTATCTGAGGCTGGAGCGAGGAACAGTACTTTGAGACCACACCCTATAGCTTTAAGAAATGCTTATTTGTCATGAATTTCTCAAAAGGTTATATCTGATTATTAAAACTACATAAATGCGTTGTTATACATTACAAAACATTAAGTCAACAAGTTCAGTACAGTATGATTTCAAATGGTACAGTCTAAAATTACTTTCTTAGATTAGGGATGAGTCAAACTTGAGGATTTTGGGGTAAAAAAAAGTAACATTTGCTCACTTCACTTCCTTAAAATGCCAATTTCAGCTCCAGTCTGTTGTAGTGATTCCGCCCACATGGTTTAGAGTTGAAACTCTGCCCACAGCCCACACTCAGTTCTTCAGATAAGTAAATGTCTGCTCACCTGTCTCCTGCATCATTACTGTCTGCCTAATGGCCTTATGTGACAGCAAAAGTGGCCTTATCAACTTCTGAAGCTTTAACCCTCTTGAAGTTGAAGCGGTTCAGGGAGCCTCTGGTTGTGTTCCTGGGTTGGCTACACTGTGCAGGCTCCACACTGTTCACTCTCCGTAACATGTCGTTAAAATACTATGAGATTATTTTGGCTGTGGCCTCCTCCCATCTCAACTCAGCTCATACATATGTTAATTGGACTTTCCCCCTCGGGTGTGTGTGCACTTCCAAATCGCTCCCCGTATTATGCAGGGCAGTGAATCAGGGTAATCCAGGTGATACAGGCACTCGCCAACTGGCAGCAACAATCGCCTGCCACTACAAGGTATTACAACGCAGGCCTCCAGTATGGCTGCGCCAGTCTGCGGCCTTGCCCCGCCTTGTGTGTTTCCTCACCCTTGAGCCTTTGATCCAACGAATTAAAAACATTTATGTATCGTATTAGTCCAGGGTTGGGGAGGCGGGGAGAAAAGGCTATATTAGCATACACCAAAAGGCATACCCCCAGGCTGTCTGTCTACCACTGAATACTTATCACAGGCAATGTGCAAGCTGAAGCCTCTTTGTGCATTTACAACGAAGAACGCAACACTCTTCAAACTGGAGACACGTAGAAACAGTGAGGGGGGAGAAGAAAGCCACACAGGGTGCCTGAGTCTGTGACAAGTGACACAAAGGTAAGGCCTGTCTAAACACTGTCTGTCAAATGGAAATGAGGTGCTTTTATCATCACGAAGCGCACTGCTGGAACTTTAGATCACATTTTCTGATTTTCACTCAAGCCCAAAATATACAAGAGGACAAAGAAAACTTTTATATCAGCACCAGTCAAGTTTGAACCAGACGATTTCAAAGACAGAATGTTCACTGAAAGAATGCAAAGGCGAGCATTCAACTGGGGCCTGAAGTCACTTCTGACATACTTTTGACCCACATTTCAGTTCAGTGTGAGCTGTGCAGCAGCAGGCGGCCGTAAGTGGACCAGTGGTCTCTAGATGCTGTCATTTTTGCTCCCACAGCACTGCCTCTAATTAACTTGATTAGGAAAAACAGCTCTGTGAGCCCAGGCTTCATTCCTTCTGCCTGTGTTCTGTGACAGTGTGTGAGGCCAATCACCACAGCCAGGTCCTGCACACCAGAGACGTTCATCAAATAAACATGCAAACAATAAAATAAAACATCGACTCTCACATAAGGTGACTGATTTTTTCGTTGCCAAGCTGTCAGTCAATAACAATGCAGCTGCTGAGCGAGTGTGTGTTACCCTCCAGAGTTGTCAAAAAACATTTCAACTAAGCCTCTTACACTTTCATGAGCTCTTTCATTTGCAATCATACACAAACACACTCTCAGCTGTGTACACAACAAATGACAAAGGAGCCATGTAGAAGACATTTGTGTCTGCAAAACTAGCTCTTTTTCCTTTTCGGCCGCTCATAAGTGAATGTATTACATGCACGCACATACACACACATAGTGTCTACTCTATGCACTCACTCATTATTTTACACACAGAGGTCTGTGTACAGTATGTGCTTCATTGTCCTCTGGGCAACGGAGGCCAGCGGTCAGCTCTTGGGACCAGAACCTCCAACAGTGCTGCTGAATATGCACTAAATGGTGTGAAATGAGAGAAAGAGTTTCATGAAGTCTGCACTGACAGCTCCTAATTTTCATATCTTCAATCACATTTATTGACTCCACTGTGAAAAAAATAAAATAAAATAAAAACTTGTATTATACACCTAATAATGAAAGATGCACATACTTTCTCTAAAGCATAAATGAATGCAGACTAATCAGCATCTTTCCCCATAGCTTTTAGTGCACATTATATCACAAAATGCACATTAAAACAGATGAACCTAAAGTGACAATAAAACCTTTTTATGTTACCATTTGCATTAACCTTTTCTAATGGGATGGTTTTAAATCGTTTGATGGAAGCACAGCTGTTTGTCTGAGGCACTCAGGTAAATCAGGTCCTAATGCTGCAGATATACAGTCAGACAGTCAGGTGTCTGAGTCATGACTCATTAAGTGCTGAAAAATGTGTTCACAAAGACACTTGAGTTAACACTGAAGTATACATGCATTAGTGATAGTGCTGATGACTCTAGCCTAAACTTCAGCCTTACATAAACAACCGTATAGATATAGCTTATTACTAGTAAATAATATATAATAAACACTGATTTTGTTTTCTTTCTATGCATCTCTGCAGTTGACCCATGGCATTATCACATGGATCATTGTATGTGCTCGTAGCTGAACTGATCCCTCCTGTGCATATTTAGATTTAAAATCAATTATAATTAAAAAAAAAACGTAACGCAAGGCAAGGCATCCGCATTTCGTATACAAGGCAACTCAATACGCCTATGTAATATTTTCTTGCTTTTAATCAGCATAAGCGCAAAGGCTTAATCAACGTTCAGGATCTGAGTGTGTTTGCATGAAGAGTAAATTAAAATGTTGACATATTTCCAATGCTATATAATTCAGTCATGACATCATGACAATAGTAATGATGTAGGGGTAAAAAACTTTTTAGAGCCATCTTAAGCTTTCTTGCTGACTTGTATGCCTTCTTTCCATCATGCCTTAGTGATTCACTTCCAGCCAGCGCCTTGCATGTTGTGGGCCGCATTGTGATTTGTGAGTCACCGAGGACACAAGTTAATCAGCTAAGCGCCCGCGCGGAGTCTTCAATCAAATTGTACGACGGGGAGGACAATGCTGAGACTTTACGGACAGGATGTGTCTTTGTTGGGGTGAGCGGTGACAAGGGAGGGGCAGCGTTCGACCCTTGTCACAAGCCTCAGGAGAGATTGATGGTAGAGTCGCAATGGAAGGATGTGATGCGTTTGACAGATGACAGAGTGATCGATCACCGCGGCTCTCCAATCAGACGATAGGGATCATCTTCATTGAATACGTCCAGTGTTCTGTGGTGGAGATGGCCTGGAGCAGTCACAATGATACAGTAGCCATTGTGCATGTCTTTTTCAATGCCGCTCAGCCACAGTGGAAATGTGCTCTGCTCTCAGTACACACTCTGGAATACCAATGTGAGGATAAACAATAAACACAAGCTCCAAGGGCCTTTTATAGCTTTTCACTTGTTCCAAACCAGAAGTATAGCTTAATGCATGTTGTGGGTTTCATTGGCAAAGAGACATCTGCTGGCAACGTTTAGTATGAAGTTAATAGCTCTGCAGTACTAAATTCTAACAGTAAAACGGAACAGTAAAATGAGAACCCTGTGACATTTATGCAAATAGATACTTGGCAAATTTCATTTCATTCAAGTCAATTAACATATGGATTGATAGCATTAGCATGAAAGTGAAACACGGTCCACGCCGCACAACATGTATGTTTTTTTTTGACACACTATCATTTTATCTCTCTTTCTGATGTTTTGCCTCCAGGCTCTGGGCGACGAACAAAGGGGGAGTTCTCGCTTCTCGCATCTTCTTTGAGATCAGTCAAGGCGAGTTATGTGCCATGTATGACATATAATGCGTGTGGTAAGTAAAAACAAGAATAGTGTGAATTGAAACGAGGTGCTTTGAACATTTGCAGTGGGCCTATCATTCGTTAAACATTTAGAATAGTTTTATTTTGGTTTAACTACCTAACACTAACTCAACACTATTTTTTTTTGGGCTCACCCAAAATCAGTTTCATACAACTTTTATAACACTACTACTGTGGTTGGTGGTTGGTAAATGAGGAAAAAAAAAAAAAAAAACAATCTATAATGACTTACTCGAAGCTAATCGATGCTCTCTCTACAACCAATGCATAATACATCAAATTAAAAGATGGGATTTGCCAAACGGCTCACTACGAAACATTTTGCATGTGGGGAGCCATTGCAAAATTGTAAAATCAGTTTGCATTTAGTTTTTCAACATACGCTTATGCTTTTTTATTTGACCAGTGACAGTCTAGCTGTAGTCTTTACCAGACATATGGACCTCCTTCCTTTCTTTGCGTAGGTCTCAAAGCACGTTGGGCAATAATATGTCTATGGTTATTATACAAGAATATGTGCAACAACAAAAAACTGAGGGACATGCTTTACAGAGGGGGTATTATGCTTTTTTCAGTCACATAGTACCAGTCTATAGCACACTACAATTATGATCCAAACTTATGTTTGTCTGTAAATGCAGTAAATTAAAATAACTGCCTTGAATAAATTTGCTCGCGCAAAATGGCTGTAGCGAACGTCTTGAAATAGGCCTCTGTCTCTTTAAGAAGCCCTGACCCTTTCCGACACGCCTCCCTTCAGCATGCTGTATTGTGCTATCATCACAACTAAACACTGCTACATACATTATCTCCTTCACTCATGTTGTACGTCCATTGTACACTTTTGTAATGTACACTTGCTCAGTCTGTGTAAAAGGTTATAATAACGATTTGTAATGCCATATTGATTGAAAATAAAATATTTAAAAACAACAAAAAACAACAAAAAAAACATTATCTCCTTCACATGTTGAAACTACGATCGATTTTCACTGCGTTTTAATTTTACTGTTGGAAAGGAGCTACGCTTTATCACTTTGTGAATAATGGCCACCCAGGATATGATTTGATTCTGCGTCTGACTCGGAAAGTGTCTTTGGAGACAAACCTTTGAGAGTTCATAGGCTCTGTGCCCACACCGAAGGAGCTCTTGCCTGAAAAATACCTGCTGTTTGGAGGCTATCTAGTCACTCTTTGCTACTGCCATGCCCTATGGATCTTTAACTATACCCCTATGGTCTACAGGAAGATCTCCCCAGGGACATTATCTGTGCAGGTGGACAATTATTCGAGATTACCCCCCTTAGCATGTAACAATCGCCTACAGGTCATTGTTGATGAAAAGTCTGCAATAAACCACAAATGTGTAAAGCCTTACTCAATGTGTGATCATCATAAATGCTGCTTAAAGTAGTTGCCTGCTTTATTGACGTTGTTAGTGCATAATATGCTGCTTGTTTTCTATGAATCGTTCCGAGCTAGCTGTTAGCACCTCGCAGCTTGCTTGTTAGCTCCGGGAGAAAACCACTCAGCTATGACCCATTGTAGATGAAATTTGTGCAATAAACTTAACAATCAACAAGCCAGGCTCAGTGTGTGATCATCCCAAAGGCTGCTTCATGTATTTGCCGGTTTTATTGACGTTATTAGTGCATAATAGGCTACTTGTTTTAAATAAATCATTCCGAGCTAACTGCTAACTGCTAAGAGCTTGTTAGCTCCGGGAGAAAACCACTCGACCCACTGTAGATTAAATGTGAGCAATAAACTCAAAATCAACAATCCCTCAGTGTGTGATCATAAACGGTTCATTGTGTAGATGGCGGTTTTATTGACTTTATTCGTGCATATTTCTCGTTTTCACGTGATGACCGGAGCTTTAGCTTGTAATATTAGCTTTCTCCAGAGGGAATGCTATCAGGGCATCATCAAGGCCCAAACGCATTCCCAGCGCAGATCCCGTCATGGAAATAAGTTTTCTTGTCACCGGTTTTAATCCTGGGTGTTGAGGTAACAGAAACACTGATGTGTGTCTTTGTAAAAGTCTCAGAGCAGCTGTAGCTCCGATTTACAACACATGAAGCTAATCCTCCATGATAACTGACTGTTTACATCTGCGCTCGACATGCGGGGAGGGGGCTCTGCTGAGCTGAGGAGCAGGGGTTGGTAACTAGGCTGGTGACGAAAGGTGCAGAGGCGTCTCCAGGAGGTGGGGGCGTTCCTAGGAGGACTGAGGCATAGCTACACCTAAAATGGCTGCCGTCTAAGTTTATAAAGATAACTCAAACATACGTGAATGAGCCAAGTCAACACTCCAGGCATGTGTTTAATGAAGGAATGACATAATAACATGATGTAAAGCTTGAAAAAGTCGATTTTACATAATACCCCCCCTTTAAAGAATGTGGCAGCTTCTTATAGGATGCGTAAGGGAAAAGAAAGACAGACTGGCTGCATACATATCACACGTCTCTGCGGACACCTATACGCAAGCCTTTTGATGTTTAATTAAAACTGAATCGGAGGGAGGCTGCTCTGTTTTGAAAAAAAATAAAAAAATAATATGCAAATGTCAATAAAAGGCATTAAAGAAACATGCGAGCTGACGCTGACAGCTGCAGCGAGTGTGGAACGGGAGGAAGGATAAAGACGACTCGAGTCAAAGCGCTAAACAAACAAGCACCAGGCAGAAATAATGAAACGCAGCAAAACGCATAAGCACTCCGTCTCTCATTTGTGACTCCGTAATTAATGTGCGGCCCAATAATGCTAATGAGCGCCGCGGTTTGTGACGAGTGGAGATAACTGTAGGGACCGGGATCCTCAGACGCCGGCAGCATCAACACATCTATTGGGGCTTTATCTGCATCTGGCACCAGCAGCAAAGACAATGGACTGGACACAATTAAACGGCTGTTTTCTGTCCGGCGCTCTGATTGAGTGGGGGAGAACAAAAGAGTCATCAGTAGTTTACAACAGCTTTATCGAGGCGCGAGGCAAACTGAGCCTACAAGGGCCAGTTATTTCAGAACTGGCTGATAACAGAATGACATCCAGTATTTGTAAGGGCTTATTGCCGCGGCGGTTCATGCCAAAGTCAAGCCCATTTTATCGAAGAAAGTTTTATTCGCAGTGTGACAGACGCTTGATGAAACTTTACTGTTGCTTCATCGTTACTTCAAGTATCAGTTCGCATGGACAATATTGCAGCACTGACAAAGCCTAACTGTAATGTACCAACTTATAAGAAGTGTATGTTTTACAAGGCCAGTAAAAAATATGTCCAAAACTTTGATACATTTTCTCCTAAAAAGTTATTGTTCAATAAAATTAAAGACCTGCTACTTGTGATATGTGGTTGTATTTTCTTTTCCTGGCAGGTCCATTACTTTCTGACAGGACTCTATGACTTCTCTACCGATGAGGCTCGTCTGCTTTCTTATACTAATTGTCTCAGTAAAAGAGGCTTAGGTCAGGAGCACATGCAAACAGAATCAGCTGCGTTAAACAGGATAAAGGAGAAGAAACAGTGAGGTATTCAACGTCACACAGAACATTATAACATACGTATAAGGAAAGGAATTGTGACAGACACAGACAGTGGACAGTACATGATCCAGAGCCAGTGAAGGCCCAGGCCACACGTCTCCTCTGAGTCCACATGATGAGGACGTTACTGAGGTTACCTGCTGCAGAGGCCCGGAGCCAGAGGACACAGACACACAGACAACAGAGACTGACGCACTGAAACAAGAAAGAAGAGCTTTATATACAGGGAAACACAAGACAATAGCCCCCTTTACACTGGTATCTCACCTACAGAGTGAGGTGTGTAAATAAAACTTGGGTGAGGTTGGTGAAATTAGTAACTGTAACAAGGGATAGCTGTTAATTTAGTATTAAACAGTGTCTGGTGGCTGGCTAATACTAAATTTATCATTGAAACGCTTTTCCATTTACGGTTCAATGACTGCAACAAACCTCAGGTCAAAACACTTTCCAACTTTGCCTTTATGAGCCCCTGTAGTTTACCATGTTAAAATGTAATAAGAAGTGGGACATTTGGAGTCCACTAAAATCACTGTAGAAACTAAATAAAACTAGCACGCACATGCATTGTTTCATCGTTCGTCAGTGTAAAAAGGGCCACAGAGACAGACAGGGGAAAAACACAAGGAAGGCCAGATGACTGGGTGACTGGCGCTCCAGCAAGAGTGGATTTTGAGGTGAGATGAAAGGATGAAGCATGGAGGGGTGGGCAGATGCATGAGAAGTGAAGAAGTGGTGGCACGGTAGTTTTAAGACCCCTCTCCCCTCACATTAAAAACATTTTTGCAGACAGAATACAACAAGTAAACCTGAGGACAATTACATTCACGTCAGAGGCTGCAGTTTCCGGACTCACCACACGGGCCATTATGTTTGACAGGGATGAGGCTCCTGCTTAGACACTCAGCCTTGCGGCGTACACAGTCGTTGATGTAGGTGTGTCCGTCCTTGCCGCACATGGGCTGGTATGAGCCGTCACACTCGATGGGATCACATGAGCAGCGCGCCGTCAGCTGCTCCACCACACAGACCGCGTTGAACAGACACTCCTCTTTACAAAGCTCTGAAACATAAATACCACTCATGTTTATACTATTTGTGTACATGTATGTAAATGTGAAATATGCTGCATGATAGCCAAGTGACTTTCTGAAACTTACATAGTGGGGCAGTAACAATATGTCCAAATACCTACGCACGCAAACCTGTTTGGACCTTTTGTTTTGAACCTTAGATTATACAGTTCTGAAAGCAATCTCTCTACAGCAAACACATTCACATTATCTGCACCTGATCCTCTGACATCTGAAACAATTATATAAAATAGACCGAGTTCTGAACATATTACTGTAAAGAAGATAGCCCTGTACAGTGTGCTAAGAATGGCCAGATAAATGTGTAAGGTGTCCGTGGCTTTGGTAGCCTCTTGAGCCGATAAGAGCCAGTGGGCCTGTTATCTGTGCTATTAGAACAGCCTCTAAGCCTTGGTCAACAAAGAGCTGTCAGTTGCTACTGTACGAGTGATAGCTATCAGAGGAAATCCAATATCCCTGCTGCACGCTGCGTCTTATGTCAGAGGAACCATCACCCTTACAGAAACACTATGACCAAGGTTCAACAAGTTACCCTCTTGAACACAAACACAATGGAGACATCCCTGTTTGGCGTTGGTACATTATAAAACATTATAAAATCCCTAGCCTAGATCATTGCGTTAATGTCAGCTCTTAGTCAGCAGTAACTTATTCAAACTAAAACTTAGTCACAATGTACTTTATGAGCCAATTTGCAAGAGAGTAGTTTTCCCCAATTGGAATTAATTCAATTTGAAACAGAGATCCATGAAATCACATCCCAAAGCAAATGACAAATTGGCAGCTAATGGAAAGGGCCATTCTGACTTGTAACCATGACATCGAACATCCTCGAAGGCCTCCCGCTCAGATGCAGCGCTGATGTAATTAAGTATGGCATGACAGGCTTTTAAAGGCAGGCTTTAAAAGAATAGAAGAAGGAATTGAAATGCTGTACAAATTTGATCCAGTGATCAGGACTAAAATAAATTCAAAGCATGACGAGCCTTTAGAGTGAAGAGCTGCTTCAAATTGGATTTTCTCACTTCGGCTGCAAATTTGCTACTTCCCATTTCAACTGTCTCATTCCAAAAGTATACATGCCAAAATGTAAAAAATGTAATCTTTATTAACTTTAACATAACACTGGACTGAATTTTTCTCTATAACTTTATAATCAAATTTAAACTTTTTATGTAAAATTGATTGACAGCAGTAATATTTGTAAAGTAGTAAGTACTTTGTGCCTAAGAAAATAAAACATTTAACCACACAATCCGACTTTCACTTGTGCTGGAACAGCATTGTTTTGGTTACTGTGCATTCTTCATGTTTCAGGACAAAAAAGGATTATTTCTCATAGTGCGCGATTTCAGTGTTGCCTCTTCACACTCACATTGACACCAGTCCAGCAGAACATGTAATTACTGTTTGGATGAAAACTGATTTATTTCCCAGTAGCTGGACAAACGCTGCAGGAAGAGCAATCAGTTAGCAGCATCGCAAGATTGAATTCTTATTTATTCTAGCCCAGTTCCCAACTCCTGACGGCGCTCACCAGAAGTATCAGTAATACTGTTCATGCAGTGTGTATAAGAAGTGAAAGCCAAGGCTAAACTATTTTAAATACTAAACAGTGAGTGAAGATGCTTTGAAATATCTTAGCCACTGGCTGTATTTATAATTAAACCTATGGCGAGCAGTTGTATACCAGATGCCAGATTAGTAAAGGTTCATTTTATTCACATTGTTTTCAAGCCATTAGCAAAGTTCATTCAGAAGGTAATGTTTGACAATAAATAGTTGATCAAATAACTATGAAAGGAATATTATGTGGGAATTACCCTGCATCCACTTGAAATCCAAGTGTTAATCTATCTGCAAAATCTGCAGAAAGATAAGTTATTACCTACAGATACAGCACCCGCTGTGTATAGATCAAATGGTAAGATGATGTTAACTGTTAAATGTTTCTAGAACATTGTCGGGTTTTCTCTAGAACTAAAAGATTCCCAGCTCCCAGACAATTATGTTACCTTTCTGAACCAGTGCATTTTGAATTGAAACCTTCCTCTAACTGTAAATGCTTGTAAACTCATACCGTGCTTCCGGCAGTGTCCGGTGTGGACCTTGGTGATCTTGACTCCCTTCTGCAGTCTGGTGGCGTACATGGCGCACTCGCTGGCGTAGGTGTGTCCGTCACTAGCGCAGAGTGGTTCAGATTCGGGCGAGCAGGACTCAGGCAGGCTGTAGAGGAGGGGCTCTCGGGTCAAACTGTCCACACGGCATCTGTTGTTCAGGCTGTTCTCGCCGTTTTCTGTGTCTGCACAAGGGTCTGTGGTGACAAACATGCAAACCAATGAGATTCTCATGATATAAAGAACATAGGAAATGACAGGATAAAGTCGGGCCTTGGGTAGATTTAGATATACTTTCTGATAATTATTTGTTATTAAATAGTTATCAGAAACAATTGTTTTATAGTTTAAGGTACTATTCTCTGCTTGTGCATAGTAGAACAAACTAAACTTTAATTAGCCCCTCGAGAGAAAAGGAGTAGAGTTTGATTAAACATTAACTGGATAAATCCACAATATTATCTAAGCTTCAAAAAGAAATGACAATTTGGCTTATAAAGAATGGCAACAGGATACAGAGCGTGCCAACCTCAATACTGCCAACATTTTAAAAGCCCTCTCAGGTTGTTGGATAAAACTTTCTAACGTAAGTATTCCCATTTGCTGTTTGGAATGACTTATTAGTAAAATCTTGGTAAGTTAACTCAGTGGCGGAAAGACAAATGATATGCGTTATGTGGGAGTGTAGACATCATACTCCATCATGGCCACTCCTCCGATCTTATCTTGAGGCCAGCAGCTGCGACTCTCACAGTGGGACCTGGGATCCAAGGGGCCAGACAGGAAATAGATGAAAAGAATGTGTGTTTGATTTTCTCGTCGGCACATCCCTATTCCTAGACGGAGCGGAGGCCTGGCACACTTCTCCATATCAGTGCGGGATCATAATAGAATTGGTTTGTGAGTGTGTGGGACGGGGTGTTATGTCTGGGTCTTATCCTTGCTAGCTGTGCTGTCGGCGTATGGCAAGACAAAGGATTCATGTAGCACCATGACTTATTAAATCTCTGCCAAGCTGCTGTAGACTCATTCAAAACATGTCGAGAGTGGAACGCACGATCATCAAGGAAGGAGGTGCGAGGAGGACAAGAGGAATAGTGCTTCCCAAAGACTCCTGGACGTGCTACAAAGGAGGGACCTGAACGGGATGGGGGCTTTTGGCTGGTGAAGGCGAGGAGGCGGAGAGAGAGTGTGCCCAGCTCTGGCCGGGATCGCACTGCTTTCTATGGACACAATGCAGAGGCTCGCTAGGGCTAACACTAAACAAGCCTATACCATTATTCATGCAGTGAATTTGTAAGACACACATGCGGCCAAATCTTGTAACAAAAAGGAACATATTCAACGAAGGTACTTGAGTCATCTTCTGTACTTGGTAGTTGAGGTCTCCAAACGTTTCGCCTCTCATCCAAAAGGCTTCGTCAGTGAACAAGGTTTCCCTCAGCAAGCAGCGTAGATAAAGACCAGTTGGGAGGAGTTGGGGTTGACCCGGCTCCTCCCCTCTAATAACAGCTACTCTCACCTGTGGGTAAACACCTTTGAAGTAGAGCGTCTGTAACGACCTGCTCCCCCAGTATCGGTCAGCCCTGTCCTATTCATGGCTGATCACTGCTAATTACCTGCCTATTGTTCTATTGTTAGCTGAGGTATCGTCTTCTTGGACTGGCCGTGCTCTGTCCGTTTTCCCCGAAGCAGATTGGAGTAAAAAGAAGAAAGATTAAATCTGAGTCCACCATTTCGGTTCATGGAGGGATTTTCTTTTCTGACAAAAATAGCTTCTTTACTCCTCTTTCAAACCAACGTTCTTCTTTAGCTAGAATTTTGACCTCCCCGTCCTCAAAAGAGTGATTGGAGGCTTTAAGGTGAAGGTGCACAGCCGACTGAGGGCCGCTTGTGCTTTCTCTTCGGTGTTGATAAAGTCTCTTCTGTAAGACTTGTTTGGTTTCTCCAATATAATGTCCTTTGCATTCTTCTTCTTTGCATCGAATAGAATAAACCAAATTGCTTTGTTTGTGGCTCGGCGTTTTGTCTTTGGGATGAACTAATTTTTGTCTCAGTGTGTTCACAGGTTTGTGGTACACTGGAATCCTGTGCTGTTTAAAGATTCTCTGGAGTTTCTCTGATACCCCGGCTACATACGGCACTGCAACTCCCTTTCTTCTGGGTTCTGTAGTCTGTCTGTCCTGCTCTTTGGGTCTTCTTGCCCTTTGTGCTCTAGTGAAGGACCAGTTAGGATAGCCACAGTCTGAGAGGGCTCTCTGGACATGTTGCTCCTCTTTGGTCTTTCCTTCTGCACTGGTAGGCACCTCTTTACACAGAATTTACACAGACAAAAAGGAACATAGTATGACCCTAGTACCCTAGTCCAAAATATCTGCTGTCTTCTTAAAAAATATCCTTTAAGGGGTCATTTACCAAGCGTTTGCTCATGTGCAAAACAAGTACCATGTGCAAAAGTGTGCACTTGCTATTTAGCACCTACCTTGATAAATGACCCCCTAAGTGTATATAATTACACACATTGGTTAATGTTGGCTTTTGTTCTTTTTAAACAAATGAAGACCTTATTTATGTTTGTAGGCCGTTTGGTTCCCTTTCTTCAAACATCATTATCATGGCTTAACACTGAACATCAGCCACAAGCTGTACATTTTATCATCAGAGCTGCCAGGATAATTACTGACAGAATGGACTGCAAGCTACTCAGGCTAGCAGGGTGGATAAATCAGCCACATTTGTTTGTCTCAGACATTCCAGGCTTGGGTAGAAAAGGCGGTAGAAGATTTAGAGGGCCATCAGAGCTGACTGGTCCCTGGGGGCCCCAATGCCTCCCCGGGGAGCAAGGGGCCAACTCAGGTCACTCTGGCTCACTCTGGATTTATACCAGCAGCCTTCCGCTGTAGGAACCGCACATCTATCTCTCTATGCCTCTGTCTCTTCCAGGCTCCTGCTGCTCCATATGGTTTCACCAACAACAAACAACCAGCTCCCACTTCTACGCCTTGGGAGTAAACAATGTTCGTCTGACAATAACAAGAGCAACACAAAAGACACAAAAAGACTGGTCTCCATCAGATGCGGCGATGCGACAGACCTACTTAGCGAAAACAGCAATTCACACAGCAGGAGGATGTGCTACCTGAATGCAGGGAAGGAATTAGTGGTATTCTCGATAGGACATACTGAGAGGCAAAACACAACTCAAAGTAACAAGGTGAAAAAATATATCAAGTATCAGGTGTGACACAGATGAGCCGGAAGATGATGCTGCAAAGTTCCCAAAGCAGAAATCCTCTAAATTCTGACTTTCCATAGGTTAAATGTGAGCTTTCATCCAGAGTCAGCTCATTTGTGATCAAACCATATTTTCTGATTTATACATCTGTGTAAATAATCTGGTCTATACTCTACAAGTTCATTTTCTTTAAATGATGGTGACGGAGGGAACAGTGTGTATCAAAAGCTAGTTTTGTGCTCAGGATAGTTTCTCTCACCACAAAGGCCCTGGTACTGCACTCTGATGTTCTTCTGGCTCTTGCAGGCGTGTTGGTGCAGCTCACACTCGTTCCTGTAGTTCTTCCCATCACTGCCACACACCGGCTTCTCCGCTTTTCCCTCACAGCCCAGCGGACACATGCACTTGGCCGACATCCCGTCTGACGACTGGACACAGGTGCTGCCATAGCTGCACACCACTTCAGAGCAGGGGTCTTTGAGCGCTGTGAGAGAAAAGACAGAAAGAAAAAAACGACAGAACGGTTATTACAACTGTCCACCGAGGCTCTACTGTACTCTGGAGTGCATCACCACTGACAGGATCCCCATTTAAGTGGCTGCTGCTGCACTTTTCAAAGCCCTGAGAGGTGATTCGGGCTCCTGAAGCACTACGTGGCCACCCCTGGATAAGAACAGTTGTCTCCTCACACAAACAAGTTTCATTTTGAATTCAATTAAAGCTTTGCATTCTGGGCACACTGCGCAATTGCTACGCTGAGACACGCTTTAATCGGCACGTCTGAAAAGCCACCTCCTGAATATTTACCTTTTGCAAATGAGCTGCGGAGCTGAAGAAAGGAGGGAGTGCTAGCCGCCCTCAGGACTCGGTATCCAACGTAATTAAACAGCATGCCACTTGTTACTTAAACTGATACTCTGGGTTGTTCTCAGCGGGGGTGCGCCAGTGTATTACCACTAATAGAGCATGGTCGGTGAGAGCGATAAACAGCCTGGAGAAAGAGCCCCTGGAGCGTCCGGTTTGGTCTTGTGTGAACAAATCCACAAATATTGACAAGTATAGCAAGCTAACCAAAAGGCTCGGGATTTGGATCGTGCTTTTGAGAAGCTAGACAAGTTTTTCAAATGCTGCAGTTGACAATTTTTCAATCAGTCCCCATATTCAGTGGTAGTACAGTAAGCTGTGAGTGAAGCAGGAGCTAACCTGTGGCTGATTGGCTCTGTGCCAACTTCCCCTCTGATCACCATCAACCACTCACTCGCACAAGTAGGTTAAGTGTCTTGCCCACTGAGCCAATATTACCCTATTACCCTAACACAATACTTGTATAATCTCCACAGAAACTCCATACTACAATATGACAAAAACAAAAACAAATACGGAATATCCCTTTACTCTCCCTCTCCATGATAGGAGAGCTCAGCTAAAGATGCCCGTTCTTAGATTTCATATTCTCCACAAAAGACAGCCGTGCGATTGCAATCTGTGGCTTGTTGGTGCGTGATCCATATTTATGACTGTCAGGGCCAGACATACGCTCCAGTGAGAGCTCAGTGCTGGCAGCCTTTTCATTTCCTAAGACCCGCCACTTTAAAATAAATATTTACCCATGTCCAATATTAAAGCAGCTTTTGTTAGACCAAACAGCCATGAATCTTAATGAACGGGGGGAGTGCATATATTAAATGTCGCCGTGTGGTGTTTTATGCACGTTTGATGCACACTTGGGGGGAGGATGGCACCACTGGTTTCCTAATAAGAGCCTGGAAAGTGAGCACAGATATATTATAGATGTTAAGAGACAGTGGAGGTACGTGGAGCGATGCTGATCAAAAGACTTCACTGCCTCGCTTCATCTTTATGACATATTTCAGCGAGTCGCTCTTTCCTGTCAAGTCCTTTTGAGGTTTGACTCGCTAACGAACACGCTTCTGTTTCCTTCCTGTGACTCAAGAACTAATTTATGACCGAAAAAAACTTCTTGAAACAAAGTTGGAAATTTGGTCGAAGAGAGGCTAACACAGAATGCAAAATCAGAAATCATTGTGAGGGTCTTAATGGCGGTCTGAGCAGCTCAAAGCTTATATATGACACTTGGCCCGTAATCTGCGGTAATCATGCGAACAATAGGCGCTGATGACCAAAGAGGACCGCAAAGGTATCAAATATGAATAGAAGGTAAAATCACTTGACCCACTTTGTAATGGTTCAGACTTTTGTGTGTTTACAAGTTCACATTTCTCAAGAATATTTCATATCATCTGGTTCTTGTTGAAGTTTGCAGTATGGTTTGCTCAATCCATAGAAAATTATAGCAGGGCTTTGTTTCACGTAAATCCCATATATCAAGGAAACACACTCTTACCCAGATGAAGGAAGTGGAAATCTTTAGCTTCATCGCATAGTCATATGTTAAGGTTTTCCAGAAGTCAAATCCTCAAAAAGATGACTTAGACAGAAGCTGTTTTTTTGTTTTGTTTTTGGTTGAAACAAGTCTTCAAAAATTGGTTGAGAAATCTCCATTTGGCCAAAAGGATGACTCATGTTCGGAGGCTGACAAAATGCAATTCGGCCTATTATTCTGACACAATATGACAATGAATTGCATTTTCTTGAGAGTCCAAAAGAGGAGTGATTTCACTGTTTCTTCAATAGCTGCAATAGTCAAATTAACCCTTTGAAACACATATTGACAGCTGTTTGTTGATGGGTGATAGCTGTAGACACTGCACACACAATTTCATGTGGCAATATGAGGTATTGTCAAAACCGGAATAAACTTGTTTCATCAAAAAAAAGAAAAGAAAAGTAAAACACAGTATTGACTCAGATATCCAAACATGGACTAAAAAGCACTATTCCGTATTGCATTCTCAAACTAATGTGAATTTGAAAGGTGTGTGATCCCTAGTTGCTGCTGGAAGTTTATCTGGGCCAGCGATGCTCTCCATGTACAGGGGGGAACCTGATGTTTGCTTTGTGACTGTCAACACCGCGCTCTTCGCACTTCTTCATCTCATTAAATAATAACCCGAGCTCTCTCGTGGCTTTGCTCGGCGCGGAGGTCTGGACGTAAGCAGCAAACGAGAGCTGGGGGGCACCTGAGTGAGGTAGGGGCGGTTGATTTGAATGTTAACATAAGATGATTTGGAGACGGATGGGGCTGTAGTGCAGATAAGCCTCACATCCAGGAGCAGACAAGCGGGCAAATTGACTTGGGCAAATGTGAGCGGTTTAACAAACTGATATTTTCTCATTATTGTTATTATCGTGTGAAAAAAGGGCGATGAGAAAACCGCAGAGAAAGCAGGGAGAAGGAGAAGTCAGCACAAACGCTAAATTAGAATGATCCGGGCCGCCAATTAGATCTGTCTCTCTCACTGGAGTCAAGCTTGCTCTGAAACGGATAATGAGAAAAGGAAGATAAGCGGACAGATAGACGCAGATAAAGACTCAAAGTGACATTGAGGTAAAGCTATTCCGAGCAGAAATACACATGCTGAATCTGGCTTTCTGAAGGAGAAGGGCAAGCATTAGCAAGAGCAACTATATCTTGAAATTACTTAATTAATTTGGTCAGACAATCATTACATTTCCAATACAGATGCTTTTGCTTACATTTTCACATTCACTACAATTGACTTCCTATGAGCTTACATGCACTAGTCTGTGGCAGCAACAGATAAAGAGCTTACAAGTCAAGTGTAACATGTAGACTTATGTAAGAAGACGCCAAAGTACATTCAAGTGGTACAGAAGTCATCCTTGCAGGACTGTGGCAACAGTAAGGTAAGTTTATCAGTATGAATCCCTGAGATAAAAGTGTTGTGGAAGACTTCATAAGAAGTAAACAAACTGCAACAGTACGACTCTGTGAACCATGGGAAACATTTTTTGATTGACAACAACACAGACATGAATAAATTCAAACCCCTTGGTGCCTTTACCAAATTGTACTTTTCAAAAATATTTACATTAATTATAATTTGACTGTTTATAAATAAATAAATGTAAATGTAATTTGTTGCTGAGCAAAATCACATACAGTAAGCTCCATATTAAACATCAAATCAAATCCACACCTGGCTGGAGGATTAACCAATTGTACATGTTTTTAGTGGTAGGGAAAACCGGAGAACCCGGAGGAAACCTACGCAAACACGGGGAGAACATGCAAACTCCGCACAGAAAGGCCCCGTCCGAGGATCGAACCCGGGACCTTCTAGCTGCCAAAGTACGAGCTGTGCCATGTTAAGCTCTATAACGACTAATCCGGGATAAAGACAAGTTCTGCTTATTGTTGGGGGAAAGATACTAGGGATGCACCGATACGATACAGGTTTTCAGAGCCGATACTAGAAAAAATACGATATCAGGTATTGGCTACAAATATCCAATACGGAACTGACACCAGTTTTGGCTCTCACTGCTTTAAAACCACAACTTTCACCCACTAAAGTGAATGTGGACATGCTGTATGTCATTTTGAAGCTAAGATGGAGAAGGCGATCGCTGAGTTAGTTTTAACCTCCACAAACGTATTTCAGATCGCCGCGCAAAATGCTGCGGTTAGCAACAGCATGCTAAAGCTAGCAGGAGCATGCTAATGCTAACGCAAACATAATCAAGGTTTGGACAGAAACTATGAATGAAATACCTAAAGTAGCCTAATAAATGACAATAAAATGGGCAACTGTTGGAGCAGCCTTATCAGTTAAACAACTGAACTGATAAGATATTCATAATGCACAAGTTGTAATGATCAGATCATTTTATGCGAGTTGTTTAAAGGGACTAGATGCAAGTTGGTCATTTTTATGCACACCTTTTTGAGTGACAGTGCAGGATTTTAGAGGCAGTTGTGGTGAATAGGTTTGGGCTCATTATACACATTAGGACATTTTTAAACTCTGTATAGTCCCTTTAATATACCCCAAGGATAGTGTTGAAAATCCAGTGATCCTCGACTTGTTCCATGACAAGACTTTAATGATCTCACAATGGAGAGAAGAGGACCATTCACTTTTTCACTCAGAGAAAGCCAAGAAGTCTCTTGGTATCGGTTAATATCAGACATCGGCAGATACTCAAACCCCCCAGTATCAGCATTGGTATCGGAAGCAAAATAGCTGGATCGGTGCATCTCTAAAAGATACCAACATATTGATGGTAAATAGATACATACAACATAATTATAATGGATGGCGCAATTTCGGGTTTACAAACTTTAAATGAGTAAAAGAATAAAACAAAAACTTCAAAGCCATTTAGTGGGTACAAAAAAACAACATGACTGACAGTTAATAACAAAAAGCTGTCAGGCCGTCTCCCTCCACTGTCTACTCTTTGTAGTCATTTCCTGAGACAGTGTGCATGCTTAAATTAAGCTGTTTACTTTAAAAAAAGTGTTTTTATCTGCGCTTACGTAATTCAAATTCATTTTCATGGCTATGCCGCTTCATTATGTACCCAGAGTCGAATTTTTATGTATCTGTGCAAGGACATCACAGAAGAGAGAAATCTTTATATCAAGTCTGCGTAGGCATTTGATTGTTTTGAGAAGAAAGTTAAATACCTTTGGATTAGTCTCTTCTCAGGCAAGTCTTTTACATTTCCTGTCAGACAGTCTCTATATTATATTACTTACTTTCAAGTTATTGATTTAGAGCTTGTGGTAGTTTTGCTAAATATACCGTAAAAGCTGATGTATACTGAACAACTACTAAAATTTAGCAGAGGGGAAGTTTGCCCATGGACAGGTAATCCAGGTCTCAGCTGTTTTGAGGAGGGAAAGATTACTACTCCTCTTTTCCAGCAGAATCACAGGCAGACACCAGGGCACTGCTCTGATCCACTGTTTGGCACTTTATTAAGTCTTCAATGGGGGCCGCGAGCTGTCAGTGCCACATCGGCTTTACCTGCATCCAGCCAGACAGTGTGTGATATGTGCACACGCTGACTGACTGCTCGGCCTCCTGTTGTGTGCTAGGTATAAGGGAGGAACAGCGAGTTATACAGCTAATCAAACGCAACGATGTTATGTGGGGGGTGCAGCAGCGCCAGGCTTCATCAAGGACCCCCCAGGAGCACAAGTGAGGCAGAGTAAAAGAATAATGAAAAGTCGTGTGTCAACAGAAATGACAGACAAACTTTAAATTCTGCAAGACAGGAAAAGTGCTGTCTCACGTAGGTATGCAAATGCGTTGCTCAAAGTTAAAGCTTTTCTGAATTTTAAGAATGTTTCTATTCCTTTGGCAGTCACTCATGTTTTCAAATTAATACGTAAATGAACAGGTTTTCTTACAGTTTGAGAAATGGCTGCACTTTTAGTTTGTTAATGTGATTTGTGCCACACCTGACTTAATTTACGACTTTACAGTTTAGTCTCTTCATTGCATGTCAATTTTCCAAGCCTAGAATAATCAAACATTTTCAAGCAACAATGTGGAATCTCTCAGCTTTACTATTAGTATTAACATCCATGAAACTTAATTTAACAATAGAAAAAAAAAACATATCTCTGGTTCAGGGTTCTATGTGAAAACAGCCAACACTGAATTTTTATTTTATCATTACAGGGGAGGGACATGAATTGTCCAAGTTGAGACTCAAACTCATGAACGGGGTTCCATGTACTGTACATGGCAGCCGCCTAAACCACTCAACTATCGCCTGCGCCCAACACTTTATATATGCTTTTTATTTTTCAATTGATAATTCAGAAGTGAATGTTGCCCAGATGAATTTAACTGTAAACACTGAGTCTCTCATCAGCCTTATGTCATAAATTTACTTTGCTTTCCTCTGGCTACGTGTCATCACTAAGACTGAGGCAGTAGCTGCTGTCAGTGAGACTTCTCAAATCACAGCCCTCTGTTTGCACAGCTCCAGGCAAAGTTACATTCGCTAATTCAATTTTAGAACGCTTCATTTTAGAGTGCTTCCTTAATCTTATGTGCCATTTCAATTATTCTGTCATTAATATAACCAGTCTGCAATACAATGATGGAATAGTCAGAATTTTGCAAAAACTTAACCAAGCTCAGTAATGATCCAAGTGCTGAATATGAACATACACCCAAATGGACAGAGCAGGAGACGGGGAGCAGACGGCATGGATGCATGGAGGGCCAGCAGATTAGCAGTGCTGCACACCTTTCCAAAATAAACTCCAACCATTCTGCCCCACTCACAAATCAGGGCCAAAGATGGTCTTCAGTTGGATGCATATGGCTAGCACTCTCGCCTCACAGCAAAATGGTCCTGGGTTCAATTCCTGAGTCGGGATTGTATGTTTCCTCCGTGTGTTTGTGTCCTTGTAATTACGACATTGTGAGGACCAGTTTGAGTTTTTAACCAACAGAGTGAGGACATTTTTGGAAAGTGAGGACATTTTTAGAATTGGGTTTAGATTAGGGTTAGGATTAAGGTTAGAGGCTTAGGGTTCAGGGTTATGGTCTGGGTAATATATTATGTATATGTCACTAAGATAGAATTACAAGAATGTGTGTGTGTGTGTGTGTGTGTGTGTATATGTATGTATGCGTACATACATGCATACATGTATGTGTATCCAGTGACAGACTATTGACTAGTATTTTGACAAAGGAAGCCCAATTTACCATCTTTGCCAAGGGTGCGGAGTTAGTGGAATGTACTTTGTGTGTATCGAAAGGAGGCAGAGTTAGACAAAGGACTATGGAGTTTTAATTACCGCTCATGTAAAAATGAAATGTGAAATGCCATTGTCAAACACCGGAGGCATATCCGGTTGATCGTTGTAGCTGTCATTTTGCAGTGGCAGATAACACAGGGGCTACACACAGACAATTTGTTCAGCTGAGTGACTGACACCGGGTGGGACAGAATCAAATCGAGATGTGGCATTTAAGGCAGGCACACACATACAGCACTTTTTTTTTTCAAAAGACATTTTGCTCAAAGCGAAATATCACACAGAGTGAAAAAGCAGGTTTTGGCAAACTTTGACTTTTAAGGCATTGTACATTTTTCTACACGTCAAATCTTGCAAAATACTTGACTCCAAAGGGGATTATATAGTTAGTGTCATTTAACTAAAAATACGTAATGTGGTGCATTCATCCATGTCATCCACGCATAAGAGAAATGATTTTTCTATTCTTGATCAATGGAAGTGATCGGCTATGTCAGTGTTTGCCAATGACGAATGAGTGTCTGGATGAAGATGTATCTGACCTCAAATCCAATTGCAAAATTAGGCGTTAAAACTTTTTGGGAGCACTTTACAGCCTAGTAATGGCATGATGATAGGATGAATTAGTATGGAACCTAAAAATGTAATAAGATTTTAATTATGGCAATTACACAGAAACCGAATGCCCACCTTATTTATTTCATGACAATATCAATGATAGTAACCCTTATCTTACAAATATGGAAACAGCTACAATTCATTATCTCTCAATTTCCCTATTACCATGTTATTGTGGTGCTGTGAAGTAAAGAGAAACCAACTTCTCCGCAGCTTTTCACAACTACCAAAATGGTTAATACGAGGACAATCTTTCAGAAGTGAATCTTTAGAAAGAGCTTTTAGTCCCACTTGCACATCTTTAAAATAACTCAGCAGGTGTGCTGTTTGTAAAAGCACCAATAAAACACTGATTATTCAGCCACTTGCCTCGACTGATGCTGCCACCAGTGTGTGTCCACTCTTTCTCCTCCTGTACTCATTTAAAAAACAGTCTCTTACTCTTGAGCATAAAAGTGGCCTTATTGTCGATTTATACAAATATCCCGGCCGCACTCCTTCCTGATGAAAGCTTATATCAACCATCTAAATACCTCTGCGTAGCCTGCTTTTACCTGGGTGCTTTTGATCCACTACTCCTTTCTAAAACGATATAAATGAGTTATTGATTGTGTGTGATTTTGACCTTAAAGGAGTAAACAAACGAGGGGCTAATACACTCCGGCCAGGGCTTTGGAACAGGTCGGTCCGCGCTGTCGCTTTAAGAATACCCCGGCCTAAAGCCCACAGCTACCACTCCTGACACTTTTCCAATAGGTAATGCAGTGGTTTTCCTCACAGGCCATTAGCAGCACAGCACAGGGTAAAAGATCAGGGTCCAGCTATACACTGTGTACCTAACTTTATCTGTAAGTCTTTAACCTTGCTCAGTGGTCTCAGGAGTTACACGTTGAAAAGAAAAAAAACACAACTTCTCTTTGGCATACTTCCTTGACAATGTTTCGGCTGCAGACTAGTGGGCGCTGCTTTTCCTGTTCAAGGTTTGCTGATCGCCAGATTTGCCACCTTTTTCATCTATAAACTGGATATAAAATCGCATGTTTTCTTTTTTTTACTTCTTAACTCCTCATGCTATTCTTTTATATACAGTATTTCCCCTCTGTCCTATTGAGCTAAATTTGGCAACACTCTTCAAACCAACCCCTCCTAACCATTAGCCTCCCTCGTCTCTAGGCATTGTATCATGGCAACAATCTATTATCCCATCCCTAGAAACAATAAACTAAAAATGAGATCATTGAAAAAGAAAAAATCTAAACATTTCTTCACTGCCAGTACAAGTTTCATTGTGTGTAACAGAACTTGTGTGTATGGACTTGTGCAGCTCCAGAGTGTGTGCAGCCGGCGCGCAGTGAAGCGATCACTAATATACTTGGCCTTTGCCATCAACACTTGCTAATGAGCAATAGCCGCTGGGTACAATATGCTGTTTAGAGCTGCTAACATGTCGTTAACTGTGCTGTCAGACACGCGTCACAGTGAGAGGCTGACACTAGAATTAACACATTAAGAATAACTGATCTTTTTCTCATTGTCTTTAGTCTTTAATAAGCAAAGTAGACAAAATAGTTTGCTCTCTGAGCTCGCAGCAGGATCATTTGATTCAACCTATGTGCTTTGTTTTCACCCTAAAATCATGTGGGTCAGCTTTGGGTGTGTATTTGACCTCTGCAGGGCTCAGGACGGACACACGCAGACACTAACACAGCACTTGCTCTCAGATGGCAAACAAAGCTTTTTATGTTAACACATTAAAATACATACATAATGCATCAATTCCAAATATCGATAGATGAGTTGTCAGATTGTTCAATATAAAATACCAGTGCGGTCATGAGATGCTGCTTCACTTATAATAACAAACATGATTCATTCTTTAGTTTACAGTAGTACTTGTTCTCTCTTCAATGTGCAATCACCAATAGCTCCAAAAACAATCGAGCTCATTTTTCCCAATATAGCATAGTGTGAAACATAACAATTTTATTTGAGTAACTTTGATAAGAATTTGAAAAAAAGACAACACTGACATTTATTCAGTGCCGGGCGAGATGAGACAAACATAAATTGATTTTCTACATTTTTAGGCTTGAGTTATTACGATTGGAGTCTGTTAATTGGAAATAAAACTGAGAGGAAAGTGGTGAACTGAGCAAACTAATCAGCAGAAGTATAGCGGCACACTGTGATGCGGTGGCTGTGCAGTGGAGGCTGATAGATGGTGTAAAAAGGAGACAGAGTGGCATTGAGGGAGGAATGTGAAACGTCACGGTGAGGGCTGTGGTCAAGTGATTCACATTAGATCCACTTCTCCATTCAACACAAACAGGGGCAAACAGAGAGGCAAACAAGGGAGTATACTTCCTCAATAAAGTAGGTTATGACGTATATCAGAATTTCAACATTTGGTCATGCACAATAAAGCACAAAAATAAACGCCTCATACTAGGCCAACATCAATTTTTATTTTGTAAATGCTGAATGTATTGAACTAAAGTTGATCATTTAATAGTGTGCCTTTAACTATATAAAAAAGAAAACTAATGAACCATGTATGTAACTAGAGGTGGGAGATATATCGTGTAGACGATAATATCCAAATTGTTGTCTGGACGATATGCAAAATTAAGATATTGGATATTTCATAATTTGTACAATCCGAACCCCAAACACGTTTTCTTTTTTCTTCACCACAGTTTTTTTCGGACTTTGTCACGTTGTCCGCCCCCTCCCCTGCGTAACACAGTCAAAACAACAACATGGCAGCGTGGAGCGATTACAGAGATTAAAGAATCTAATGATATGAATGAAGTTTGTCACGAGTCGCTCATATTTGCGAGGAAAGGGCTCAGGACAAGTTGTAGCACTACCTTGCTAGCTAACTTTCCTAACTAACAACACGGTGAAGAAAACCACAATACAAACGTGGTTAAGGCTAATAATGTCCTTCTCACCTGTTTTCTTCAGTACTCGCGTAAGTGACAAACTCATCTCCCTCTCTGTCTCTTTCTGTGTGTCTGCCTCGGTCCCACCGTGTCCATCGGGAGAGATGTGAAAAGGAGAAATAAGGAAAAACTGGATCCTTTGAAAACTACAATTAATTTGACTCATGTTGCTGGCGAACACATGTCCCAAACGCGTTAATACTCACAGGTTTATCCCCAGTCTCCTGACAATAAAACACAAGTAAACTGCCCAGAGGCAGGTGAACTTACAGGAGCATTTCACTGTGATGGAGATGAAGTTGCAAATATTGTAGCAATATTATTTTATCTTATCTTCCGTGTTCTTCCTGATGAAGGTAGAGATTTAGATGAATAAATAGAATAAAATAGTTTTAAATGAATTTGCCCTATTGTCTAAAGGCTTTGGTTTTGAAGTATTTTGTCAGGTGTAAGTTATATCTCCAAATACATCGTTATTGTGATGTTTCTTTTTCATACCGTGATATACATTTTTGTTCATATTGCCCTGCCCTAATGTTTAAATCAATAATGTCTCATATCTTTATGTACTAGTAATTCTATACGATAATAGGTCAGATACAGCAAGTCAAAAAACCAACTGGACCTTCTTTGCTAGTTTGCACACATTTCTTTGAAGGATTGCAAAAATATAATCTGAATATCGATAGAGATATTGAAAAAAAATATATAGATATTATTTTTTGTCAATATCTCCCACCCCTATATGTAACTGATGGAGGCGCAATCAATTTTGCTGTAGGAGAGCTTATAACTACTGATCATTTACAAAGAGCATATTAACAGATTATCCAGAGACAAGCGTCAAAACATAAATATAATTGCACAAATCTAAAGACTCATCATGTTCACTCTGTGGCAGTTTTGAATTTAAAAACATAGTGTGCAAGAACTTTGGTTTAAGATGATCCAACTTCACTACAGACCCTGGGGAGAAAGTTGCAATTTAATACAAAGTCAGACACGATATTGCAGTGCTTTTGAGGGGAGCGATTTCCCAAAGCGTTGTAGCCAGGAAGCAATAAAGTCAAAAACAGACATAAAATAAAAATACTTGTCATTGCCATCTTGCTACAGCAACACGTTTCTAAGTGAGAAACTTGTCTTTAGTAATGAAACAATATGGTGTAATAAAATCTGTCTGAACTGTCTACAGTAATAAACAGACTCTACTCCCTTGTACTGATAATATGGAAACACTGAAGTGTTCCTTTACAGACTGTTAATGTTAGCTATACCTTCCATAAGCTACTTCATAAGCCAGGTCTATCGACCCTGTTTTGCCTGTTATATGAAACAGTGGTCCTGGTGTAGACTGCCAGAGCCTCCCAGGTCCTGAGATCAATACCGGGAGCCACTGATTCTCTGCTGTAAGTGTGGTTCACATCTGCAGCTCAAGTTCACACATCTGTAATGAGCTAAAGTACACCCCTTAGTCACTGCCCCCGACAGGACAGGATGACACTCTGATGTACAAAAAGAAAAAATGTTATCAACTTTACGGGGAGGTCCATATTTATGGTTACTCTGAGAAACTAATTGTGGATTTAGCATTTTTAGTGTGAGGTGAACAATCTTTTGCCAAGAATATAGCATCCAAAATACTTTGAAAATAAAATGTGTGCTCTACAGTATGTCACGTGTCACATGTTGTTTCTAGAGTTGACATAATTTTTTCCTTTCACATTAAGTTCTAATGGTAGTAAATAAAAAAAAACAGGTTACTATTCCAATTATTGTGATTAAATGACGTTCCCCTACACCATCAAGTACCAATGCTACCTGTGACATTTATGTAATCCTTCCCTACAATGGAAGTATTGTATGTTCAGACTTAGATGGTCAATTCTACCTCAATGTCTTAAGTGTTTATGTCTTTGACAGTCAGTCTCCAGTCTCTCTTTATAACTGTAGTACAGCAATACATTTCCTGACAAAATGTGTTGAGTTAAAGATAATATCTTCTTTCACATATTGGTCCATTTCTATGTATTGACTTGAATTTAGAGGAGCCAAAATGTCTGTCAAAATCACTGGCATACAAAATATTGTGTGCTGTTAGTGTTTGAGTATTCACTAGCTAAATCAATTAACTGATGGCTGCTTCTCTAAATGAACACATTGTTTACTTCGCACACAGACCGTCTTCTTCTTTGTCGCTGTTTTAATAAAGCCACACTGTGCCCCGGAGACTGCAGTTTAGACAGTCAAATCTAGCATTTCTGTAGCAGCTCGGAGACACGCACACATAAGCACCTATCATAGAGACAAAGCCCAGGCGCACACAATGATATTCTCTCAAATCCAACTTCAGACACTTGTCGTCCATTCCATAAAGCGCCTAAATCACAACTCCACACTATGTGCTCAGCCGCTAGTTATGCCCATATTTTCAACACTGCAATGCTTTTATCATCCTCCCCTTCTCCCAATCGCTCCCAAAAGTATGCCTACAAAGTAACACAAGCATGCATTATTCAGAACTATAGTCAAATGCATAAATGCATTGAAAAGTGTGGAAAAACAAGCCTTGGTGGAGCATTAGTGAGGATGCAGGTGTATGTGAACAGAATGTTTGTTTTGAGTTGAATTCAAAAATGTGTTTGTACTAGGATCTCAGGGCCATGGACCACTGGGTACAACAGCGCAGAGGCTTGAACCAAGACTAGTCACACTGTTTCGAGGCTTTCTATGCTTTGTGATGAACAAAAAACGTAAATTAATGTTAGAGTGGACATAACTTTGTACAGGACTGTTACGATGAGGTGTGGCTAAAGAGTAGACTGCACTTTGCATTATTATTATTATTATTATTTGCCATGATCATTGACTCGTTGCTCTATGTGGCAACACTAGTTCCACTGACCTGAAACCAGTACGTCCTGTTAATTTCTAAGACAAGACTTCAAGACAAATTCTCCTAACTTTGAAAACTTTGAAACAGACATTTCCTCCGCTGAAGTATTTACACCTTACATAAAGTATTTAATATGCAGTAAGTGATCATCTGTCAGGAACACACTGTCCACCAAGTCATCTTTAAAAAATAGTTATTTGAAATGGTCTGAGCTAATCTCCATTGCTGCTCAATGTCAGGTTAGCGGAAGAAGCATAGCACATCTTGCAACTGCCCAATTGGCGTTATGGTAGCTGAGCGGTGATAAAGTGGATTTTAATTTTCTCCCAATTGTATTAACACGTAACAAGTATTACAGCTATCAATAAAACATTGACATTATATTGACTTTCATTAAAATACAGGTATGAAAAAGCTACATGCGAGGTATACATTAAGTCATATAGTCTAATCTATTTTACGTAAGAGTACACTGTTTATTTTATTTTTGGTTGATGCAACAGACAGAACCATTTGCAGGAGAACAAACTGCCAGAAAATCAAAGGTACAAGGTGGAATAACTGCCTGGATGTGATGAAAAAAGTGTGAGTGAACAACATAGTAGTTTAATTGTTTTGAGAATGTTAAGTGAAGCATTTTTTGCTTGTAGCAGAAAATGCAGATGTTTAAGAGGTCAGAGATGAGCAAAACGATGCGGAGCGGACTGCAGCAAGGCGCTTTATCCTCTCCTCCTCCTCCTCTGTGAGTGTGTGCTCAGTTAACAAGGAGACAGTATATTTTTCAATCTGTTGGTGTGCAAGTGCCCCTGGTGTGTTTATACATCACTGAATATGCCTATAACTACAGTATCAGCTCCCTACAGTAGACACAGTGCGTCTGGTGCTCTGCACATGCCATGGTTATGAATACCAAGTACCAGTCAATGCCCCAGGGAAATAAAAAGCACGGAAAGCGAAGTTATTTACAATGACCTCTCGGCCGGTGCGTACTCCGATCTGTGTGTGTTTGCTACTGTGCGTGTGCATAAATGCATTTAGCAATCACCCGAGAGCTATGTGATGACTGTATGTGTGTGATATAGCCGCGTTGAGAAAGAGCAAATTTGGTGTTAAAGTTTTGCAAGGCAAATGGGGAAGAGGAGGAGACTTTGGCGGAGTTTTTTTCAGGGTAAATATAAAGGCGGTGAGGAAGAGATGCGATGAAGAGGAGGAAGACAGATAATAAACACATGGGAATATAATATTTCAGATGTATTACAATAATGGGGTTTACAGATACTGTATCTTAAGACCATTAGAGTGAGAATACAAGGGAAGAGAAAGGGGAAATAGGACTCTTGCTTCACAGCAAGACTGTCCTGGGTTCAATTGTTGTGTAGGTTTACCCGGGAATTCTGGTTTCCCTTAACTCAAAAACATATGGATCAGCTTGGCGCATCGTAGCAATGTGCACGGTTACAGTGGCTCAGTACCAGATCTGATCTATACAATTTTTGTTGTACAACTTGTATATAATGACAAATAAACCATTGTACCTTTACATTACGTATGGAAATGGTATTATTCATAAAGAATTTATTTTAAATGCCACTAAGTATGTTCTTTCTACCAGTTCACAGTCTTGGCTCCTTTTCCTTTTTAGTTGCAGTTCTTGTCAAATACAGGCAAGTTCAGAAAATAAAATAAGCTGCCAAGAATGTCCATTCATTGTCCCTTCATTTTAAATGGATAGATGCTTTCACATTCGTTTTGTATTGATTGAAATAATTATACTTATATGGCCATCTTGAGTTTGCCATATTGTCCAAAGACATCAATAAAAGAAGCTTTTGTACAGAAAAACCATGACAACCCATTCATAAATATAGTTGAATGAAAATCTATTCAAAGTATTTGAACATGTCACAACCACTGCCCAGGTGGTGCTGCTTTTGACCTTTGACTACCTGAATGCAATCAGTCAATTCTAAGCCTCACTTTAGTCCGCTCATTCATGAAATACAATAAGGACAGTAAGGGAACAAAAAAGCCATGAAACTGATGGGAAAAATGGTGCACGGTTATCTGTATGTGTCGCCGGGGGCAATGCAGCACGGCACCAGGGCAGCAAGCTATGAACAATGGATGAGAATAAGTGGAAAACCAAAGGAGAAAAGGATATTTGCTTTCATCTCTGTGGTCTATAGTGCAAATCTAGAAGGTCTGCGGGGCACTTCCTGAGACCCCACTCCAGGCCTACTCCAGACCGGATGAGGGCATAAATCAAGGCTCTGCTGGGACACTTCAGCACCTCTGCCCTTCAACATAAAAGCTATAGTGACAAGGCCAGAACAATCTGCAGAGAGAAAGACATTTCAAGGTAGGCAGCTATATAGAATGGCCATCATTAAACATGTATGTGGAAGCACATTTGGAGATGATGAGATCCATGTGGTACTTGACCATTATGATCAGCTCAAGGTTGGTTGTTCCACTGGTGGAAGTCCCCAAGGTCTGTACATCATCAGTGATGTAGAGGTGCACATGGGGGTCATGTTAGCACAGTGTGGGGCAGAGGGCCTTGGCCCGTGTCAAAATCATAAAGCATCTTGCTGACACATGGACATCCATCAATCCATCCATCCGTATATAGCTCTCAGTTAATTTGTTAAAGTAACGTTCTGCTTTATGAAAGTGTCAAGGAATAAAATATTTGTCAGGCAACTTTTTGAGGTTTTGATACATAGCATGTTGACAATCCCTTTCCTTCACACCTCCTTGTTTAGTGGCATCCTGTGCACCATCCAGCCGTATGTCAGACCAGACTGAGGCGGCTGTGGATGCTTCCTTTCACCAAGTCTATAGATAAAACACTTTACTGATAGCAGACATACGCCCCACAACACACAGCCCTTCGCTCCTCAATCTAAATCAATCTACACCGAAGGACCACTCTCTCCTGCTCCTTCCACACTAACACTTCGCACTTGTTGCACCCCGGAGAGAAAGTCAAGTTTAAAAAGAAAGAAAAGACCATGTTCCGCCCGAGTGGCCACACAAGATGAGCTGTGCACTACGCTTCAGGGAGCTGGCTGCAGTGTATTTACAACTAGCTTCCAACTTCAATAGATCCAAGTGCACAGCCAAACACACTCACTATACTGCCCGCATGTCTTGCTCTCTCACTAGCGAAAAGGGCTTGTGTGAAAAGTGCTTTCTCACCCCTTTCTCGTTTTCTATGCTGAACGGTTTTGGCCCTGTGCCTCGTGTTGTTATCAATCCTTCCTGCAGGGCCAATTTAAACATGTCTCTCTTTTTAAATTTGATCATATCTGAAACCATTATACTTCACAAAGTTGAGTCTTTTAGCCAGTGGAAATGTAACCGTTACCTCGCTGATCCCGAATCACTCACCTACGACAGATTAAGTCATACCACGTTGTATTTATGACTACTTTATTTACTTTATGTGAATGTTCATCATCTCTATAAACAACAGAAGTAGCTGCGATAAGAGCAAGCACATCCCGGGACCGGAACGGGGTCATGCCACTCAGCAGTGGGAGATTGGCTGGCCCTCTTCACTTTGGAGGGGAGGAGATGTCTGGAGTGAAGGAGTTCAAGTATCTCGGGGTCTTGCTCACTTGTGAGGACAGAGTAAAAATGGGAGATTGACTTGGAACAGCTTTATGGTCAGTAAGGGTCGATTCGATTGTAACCGTTCTTATGTAGCCATACCGCCTTTGCTATGCCCTATCCCGTCAGACCTCGGAAGCAAAGCAGGGAAGGGCCTGGCCGGTACTTGGATGGGAGACTGTTTGGGAACACCAGGAAGCCTAGCAAATGTAGTGAGTGAGTGAGTGGCTGGTGGTGGTCGGAGGGGCCGATGGCGCAGACTGGTTGCCTGGTTGCCAGTCTACCCCAGGGCAGCTGTGGCTACAATAGTAGCTTACCACCACCAAGTATGGAGTGAATAAATAATGCCATGTAAAGCGTCTTTGAGTGTCCAGAAAAGCGCTATGTAAAACCGATGCATTATTATTATTATTATTATTATTATTATTATTATTATTATTATTATTATTTCATCTTTGAATTAAGAAGCTCGCTACACGCATGCATCTAGGTTGAATAATGTTCCACTATACTCCTCTTGAGCTTTAAGGTTCTGCAGATAGATACACTATGTTCAGAACAGGGCGTCTTCTTTTTTAACATCGCCTTATGCAGGTGGCATTTTTATAGTTCACATTTAGTTTTAAGTGGCCTATTCCAAAGTACATGACATTCACCATCACTGTCGTCAGTGGGAAGTGCTTGTGTGAAAAGTACTTTCTCACTGTTCTCTTTTATCTCAGTGCTCGTTGTTATTGTGAGCTGCTCCTGCTTGTTCAGCGCTCCACTCATTTGAACTCCAATCAAATATAGCAATTACGTACACATAATCTATAACACTGAACCCTAGAATTGTTCTCTAGTGCAGTGGCTCTCAACTGTTGTAGCTTTGAGATCCTGCTTCAATCTATTACGACAAACTGAAACTTACATAAAAAAAAAAAACGATTATTTCAACCTGTAAAAACATTGAAGGATTGATCAGAAGGTTGACAAACAAAAACTACAGGGACACACCACATTCTCTTGACCTTAGGGGACCTCACTGCATTTGAATGTGGTAATTGGCACCGTAGTTTTCATGACTAAGGTCCAGAGATAATAGCCGTGTTGAAGCAAATGAAGCTTAACAGTGTTGTCTGGCTAATGGAGGTTCAAAAGAGAATGGTGATTTGGACATTAACAGGCTTCACCGTAAAAAGCGTAAGTGACTGTTAGACATTATAATGTGAATGAAACGTGCGATGAGGATGAGATCATTGGTAGGGTACTTTGTGGGGGGAAAGATGAATTATTGTAAACATCAATTTGTGCTTGTCTATTGGACCGAACCGCTTAGCAGGCCCACGTGAGTTTAGTCTTTACTCCGAACATGCAGTGCATCACATGTTGCTGATAAAATTAGTCAAAAGAAGGAAGAGCAGATAAGATGCTGATCACTGCAGACTAGAAGAGTGATCACAGAGAAGTTATTTGGACCAAGAAAAACTGGCCTAATTCTTACAAACGTTCTTGTCTTCCTTCTAATTCACTGAGACTTGCTGCCAATTCCAGTTACTATGATGAAGGCATAAATGCTTAATCTTAAAAGTTTAGAAGGCTGTTTATCTTGAACACCAGATTGACCAAAACTTTTTCTTTTTTTTTCCCTTCTGATGGAATTTAGCTCCAAGGCATTTTTCACCTTTCTACCCAGCATGTGTTTCCAGTGCTTAGAATAAACACTTTTAATAGCAATTTCCCTGCTGGTAAAAAAGCACATATGCTGCTTTTAAAGTGGTGAAAATTGCTTTGCATTGTGTTCACACTACTAGCAAAATAAGCCAGCGCTTTATTGGGAGCCAGCTGAGACTTTCCTATTTCTTGGCTCGCTTGTTCATACCACACGAGTGTTCAATAAGACACCCTTATATCGTCCAAAAACAAATGAGCCGGTGCAGTCAGGTGTGAAGGCAGCACAAAGTGGCCAAAGGAGGAGAAATATACTGGAATTTTATTAAAATGCTAATAGCCACATAATAATAAGTTGGTGCTTTAAAAGTAATTTTTAATACATTTTATATTCTTGAAAACATATTACAACAGCAATACCAAAATATTAGGACATATCAATTCTTCTTAAAAATGAGACATTTTCAGCTCAAACAAATCGTCTGTAGATTTTTTTTTTACTTTGGTCATAATTTATAAAACATTTTCAACGCTTACTGAGGTAGCTTTGACAGCCAAGAAATCAACACTTTTGTGGTTGAATTCAGTATAAAAATGAAATTTGGAGTAATAGAAGTCTGTGCCAAGGGTTTCTGTGAAGAACCTGCTTCTGCTTTAACAAATGCTCCGTCAAAAAGGAGTCCAGTAAGAAAGGGATAATCTAGCAGAGAAAACTTCTTTTGTCTGCTCTCCTGAGGACCAGATAAGACTCGGGGAAGTTGATTTGAATTGGACATGACGGTTTCTCAGAACGCCGGCCAATTCACTTACCCCCCCATTCAAATAGAATGAGTCAAACCAAGCTGTGCACAAAAGCGCCAATCCAGCCGCCCACAGTATTCTTCAAGTTAAAAGTGCTCAGATTCCCCGGGCTCCTGGCTCTCCTCTGCACGTACCAGACTCCAGCCTCCTCTGTCTCTCCTCACCGCTTCTCCATCACACCTGACAACTCCATAATCTTTGCAGAATGACCCGTCCAGACCCTGTGTGCCGCTCAAATGTAGTGGAAAAAGAAGGAGAACATGTCACTTGGATTCAGCTGGCCTTTTTTCCCTTTCAAATACTATCCAGGGTGTGCACACCGGTCACGTTACTGCTGGATACACGTTTCACTGCTTCTCATTTCAAAACACAGACTAGATGTTGGTAAGAAGCCAGGTTATTATGTTGTGCACTGGCAAAAGTTCATCAGGAGCCTTGGAAGAAAGGTTGTTTGTGTCAGACAGGTGTTTTGAGTAACAGCTTTTTTACAGGAAATACACATAAGCTTCCTTTAGAGAAAATATGAATAAATCTAGATCTATTTATTTATTTATTGGTTTATTTGGTCAGGACAGTGCATGTTAATGAACATACATAGGTCTCATGCATGTAAACAAGCCACACCAGATTGTAGCCCTGGACTAATTTCCATCCGTCGTCCCCATGCGCACTCTCAAACACACTCTTATTCATCCTGGCCTATTGTACATGTTTTTAGGTTATTATTTTTTGTTTTATCATTTTAAACCAGTCCATTTGCATCAACAAATCTCTCCCTCTCCACAATTCACTGATCAACACTGGAGTAGCATTGGCGGAGGTGTACTTAATCTGACCACTGAGCGTACATCTATATTTGATCCTGGCCTTAAACCGTACTGTACGTCCTCTTATCCGGGTGCAAATTGCCTTCATCCTAATCCAAAAATCCACCCCTTCGTGTGAACACTTTCCGCACATCACAGAAGCTACCCAGACCTCTCATGTATGTACAACAGCCCTCAGTCAGAGCGCTGCCCATTGACAGGAGTCATTTGGCCCGCGCGTGGGAGCTTTTAGCAGGGCTGTAGCAATAAAAGGTAAGGTAAATAAACCGGCGCACGACTCCTCTGGATAAGTAGTTGGCATGTGCTTGACGATAATTGCTTGTATTGAGTTTACCACACCATACAAATACTGCGGATAATAAACAGTGCACATGAATAGAGCACTGGGAAAAAAGAAAAATGACCAATTATAAGTGCTATAGGAATGCAGAATGTTGTTGTTAAAGACTCAAACTAGGTCAATATGAAACAAGATATTTTCAGTGGGACTAATAGGAAAAATGTCTATGTTACGGTTACATATTAAAACAAGCTTTGCAGAAGTCTAAGTCCCTATTGTACTTTGAGTTTAGCTGTGGTAGAAACAAAGAACGCAAAGGAAATACATAAGGACAGCAAATAGATACAGACTGCATTGCGTCATACAAGAGGGCATGGCCTTGCCGAGGGGGAAGGAAGGAAGTATCTTTTGGGAAATACCATTTTTCACTCTTTTTATCTGTTTTTTGGCGGAATATACACTTATTTATCACATACAAATAAAGTGAAGTCTAAATCGAGCCCATATGGATGTTTTTTCACAGCAGATTGTTCAGTAAAAGCGAAAAAACGGCAGTCATTGCTGGTGTTAGCATGTAGCATGACGCTAATCAAGCATCATGTTAGCATTCTCCGTTATTTACGTAATTACGGGCTGTTGAACTACTTTGCTCCTCTCCATGTCTTTGTATCTTTATTGGGAAGAAAACTCTATTCATAATTAAGTATTAGTTAAAGTAGTTTTGGAGTAATTATAGAAAGTTTAGATTTTTCTCCGCTTTGTCCCCCCCCCCCCCCAACATGACCATGGGCGATTCCAGCGATGCCGTCTGTATCTATAGTGTGTGTCCATCATTGGATACACAATATGATATTTCTCATGCATTCAGCGAAACCCACTCAGCTGTACATATAGGTTAATAGCTTTCGCCTTTGCATTACATAAAATAATCCAAATGTCTTTATAATGGGTGCCCTGACCTGAAAAAAAAGGGGGGAAAAAAATCCCATTTATTAGCAGCGGGTCACCACCAATTACACCGGTCCACTCAAAGTGCAGCCAACAAAGAACTATGGTTACAGTTCTTCATCGCAGCTGCAATGCATTATGGGAAGAAAGTCTGCCAACGTGCATACGGCAATACTATCATTAACCGCGTGATTATGAAAATGTTTTACTTATTTATTGTGCGCGAGTGTCTGGGTCGCTGGAGTTAGCAGAGGTAATTGCAGTGCTGTTGACGACCTCAGACCTTAACTACACTATTATTACTGCACTTCTCCACCTAGACTCTGGGAACAAAAACACAATGAGACGTGGGTTTGAACGGCATTATTGAAACATGAAACAAGGTCTAATCTCCAAAGCAAAAGTGCAGAATTAAAATAATCATGAAGTTTTGTGGAAAACTTTCTTTTATTCAAACACTTTTGTAGAATCTACTGTAATTGTCTTAAGTTTCTGACTAGACTATTCTTTAAACGGGCTGTTTTCTAATTGCACACCATTTTTACTGGATTTTATTGCTGCTGGTATTTATCAGTGTCAAGGGCTTAAATGTCATTATGCATTTAATTGGATTCAAACTGGCATTAAATCAAAATTTATCTGAAAATGATTACTGAACAATTGTTTACCGTATAAGTTCATTGAAAAATATTAAAACTATGGACTTAAACATAATTCAGCTACACTTTTGGCTGAAATGCCTTTTTTTTTGCTCCAAAGTTTCCTGTATTGTCCAATTCTCTTTCCTCTGTTTGCAAATCTTAAGAAATGAAATAAATGCTAATTGTAATTGCTTTCTTGTTCCCTGTACCTACACATGGAACTTGCGGACTGTAATATAAAGTGTTACCTTATTTTATTTTTTTTACTTAGAGCTAAAATTCAAAACAGAAAACAGAAAGAAGAAAAAAATCCCAAATCCTGCAACTAAGGTCCCAAACTATGTCACAACCAATCAAAGGTTGAAAGCAAAACCAATATCCTCAATCTTTATTTCATCTTCCATGTGTTTAGGTAGTGTTTCCCACACATAGTCTATTCTGTAGCGCACCGCCACAGAATCAACACCGCCCACCACATATTGCATTTCGTATTTTTTATTTTTTTTCGTTTTGTCATTTTTGTCAAAATGCGGCAGCCCTAGTGTTAAGCTCAGTGGCGCAAAAAAGGCATACGCAATATATGCCTTGCATGGGGCACCTAAAGGACGGGGCGCCAAAAGTGATGTGTCGGTCGCGAACGATCCAGCTCTTTTGAACGAGTCTTTACAGTGAACGATATGTACGGGTTCGCGGAGGTGAAGTATTTTTTTAAATTCCTCTTTGGGGGAGGGGCGTCACTTTAGTTGTGCATGTTTATTTTGCAAAACAAAAGTCACTGCTGGAGTGGGGCTTTAATAAGAGCTTAAACCAACGCATTCACCTTTGTAGATACTAGTGGTTGGACAGTCCGAGGGGGCAGGGCCAGAGCGCAGAGTCCAAACAAGTGTCTGATGTTCAAAATGAGCTGGTGACTGGGACAAAACACTCAGCTTTACCCATTCACAATAACAGCCTTGTTTTCAAAACAATTAAAAACTGACATTTTCATTTAATATTGTTGTATTTATTTAGGACAAGACATTCATAATAGCCTATCACTCAGGCGAGCAAAAATTTGTTCAATGTGGAAAACCTGCTTCACTGTAATAATGGATGAAATAGATATTAAATAGATATTTTATTTTGTGATATTCACCGTGTCAAAGTAAGGGGTATGGGACTCGTTACCTAAAGCTTCAGGGGATACACAGCTCCAAAAAGTTTGGGAACCACTGGCCTAGGCTATTTTTTGTGACACAGTCTATCTGGTCCTAACATTTCCTCCTCACTGAAACAGAGAAAGAGATGAAGAGGTTCAAGCAAAGCAAGTTAGTCTTCAGGGTCACAGGGGAAAGAGATGCAGATGCCCCGCCTCAGGTTGACAGCAAAAAAGCGAGAGAGAATCACAAAGAAGACGGGGAGAGAGAAAGTGCAGCTGACATCCATGGCGTCTCACTAAAATTTCTTTCAAAGTGTGAGACACTGGGTTTTGACATTAATCCTGTCTAGTCCCATTCAGTCCAGGTCCAGTCCTTAATAGTCCTGGTTTAGTTTTGTAGTCTCTCTCAGTCCAGTCCTCTATATAGTCCTGGTATAGTCCAAGTAAAATTCCTAGTTGTGAACTTGTTCATAACAATGGTAATAAAACCTATTCTGATTTAGTCCTAGTGTCAATCAGTCCAGGTCTAGACAAGAATTTTGTTGTTGGTTTTGAAATAGCGGTTTAAATAAAGCTTTATATTAAAGTTAAATTGCATTTTTTTTTATCTGAGAGTGAGTGAGCTTGAGAGGTGAGGGTTGATGAAGCTGTTAGAGTAAAGAATTGTGTTAAGTTTTGCTATGGTTTGTTGTTTGACCAAACTGTTCCAAAACTGGGAAGTGCTGTTAGTTAGTAAAGCTGTAATGCAGGAAAATAATAATAATGCATTAGTCTTATATAGCTCAAAGTCGCTTTACAATGTCGTGCATTATTCATTCACTCTATACTGTACTTGGTGGTGGTAAGCTACTATTGTAGCCCCAGCTGCCCTGGGGTAGACTGATGGAAGCAAGGCAACCAGCCTGCGCGATCTGCATGTCAGACCACTACCAACCACTCACTCATTATATTCACCCAGGCTTCCTGGTGTTCCCAAACGGTCTCCAAAAGTGCAACAAAAAGTTGCAATTTTTGAAAACAGCTAAAGGATGAGATGAAAGTGTTTTAAAAAGTGTTAAAATACAGGAAATTACATCTGAATCTTTAAAAGATTCCTGGGGGAGGACCCTCAGACCACCCGGTTTAAAGAATTATCCGAACCTCACTATTTTTAAAATCCTAGCTACGGCCCTGCCTGTCTCCTCCTCAGTCCGTCTCAGAGAAGATCACGTTGAAGCAAAACACCTCTTTCACTTGCGTTTTTTTCTCCCGTCTTGCGCGAGGGAGAGAGAGGGCAGGGGAGAAGTTACGTGAATGAAGCAACAGAAGCTTAATCGGGCCGTGTGATTGTTTTTTCTGATAACAAACTCCATAGAGGGAAATATCAACGTTATATTGTGTGAAATAGTGACATTTTCCTTAAAATAAAGTCAATTCAGAGGGTTTATTTTCTTTCTTTTTTTTAAAGCATCAAAGAGCCATAAGTACCATCACTAGCGCCAATACGATAGACAGAATTTAAAGAATATATATAGTCGGCGCGCAAGGGACAGCGCCCCATACCATCTAGGCCATTTCCTCATACCCCCCTGTCCGACCACCACACAATGTCTTCACACCTGTGGGAAACACTGTTAGATGAACGCATCTACTCATACAACTGTACAACTTTTCCCATTTTCCCAAATGACTTCATTAATCCCTATGTTTCCCCCGTCCTCTCCATGGCCTCCCCATCCCCCCTGTTTCCTCTTTGAGCGCTCACCAAGCTCATCATTAGTGCCAGGTACTGTAATCAGAGCCCTGGAATCAGCGCTGGGCCCACACTGGCAGCCCACGGCACCACACTGACAATGCACGGTTACCCAAGCTACTGCAGTGCTATGTTGGCAGGACCCCACGCGAGCTGGAGCGGAGCTGGCTAGTCTAAAGAGTGGCAACAAGAGCCGCGCACCCACCGCAGGGCCTTAGGGAGGAGCATACTTTTTGTTTGGTGAGAGTGCAGGTGGCGCTTAAGCACTGGGAGAGCAGCCATATTGGAAATACAATGGATTGGACATAATGGGGACTTGTTTTATTATTGGAGGGATAAATGGAGGAAGAAAGAGGCCTGGTGTGTGAGGAAGGGACGTAATAGAAAACCATTTTCTTCACAATGATGGTCCTGTTTAGTGCTGCTCCCAGGATATTGCAGATATGGAGATTGGATCGTGTTACTTCCACTCTTTTCTGACTTTATCGCTGAAATAATTTGATGATTATTTGATTTTCCGCATACGCAGATGAGGTACAGTATAACATCATGACTAGGTTTGCGCAATATACATATCTCAATATTTAGGTGACTCAATATCACAAGACGCCACAAAATCACTGAGATCTTCCATTTTAGTCAAATGTACACAATTTAAGAATTTTTGTTTGAATATAATGGCATGTGTTTGAATGTATAACAATGAAATATTGCACTGAGGTTGTTGTATTCTTATGTTATGCAACCCTATCCATGTCTAAAAAGATCTGACGTAAGTGACAATTGCTCTAGAAATCTTCCAATCTTCAATATGTCTTGTTTTCAACTCAACGTATAGCCGTGATAAATGTATCCATAGGTACCATTGCAAACATTTCTCAATAAACATCTAACTTCTGTACAATGTATAGTAACAAAACTTCTCATCAGTCCTCCCCCTTGCCCACACTCTCGCACACCTCCACTGCCTGGCCTTTCTACAGCGCACTGATTGAGGCCTAATGGAAGCTGCCAGCGCGGGTCAGATTACTTTCTGAAATATTGTACATGCACTGATCCAATACCGACATTGATCTTTCTCTGGATCAAAGGCACCAATTTCACCTCTCACAGCACTCAATACTGCTAATGGTAACAGTTCATATAACAGGCACTCACCCCTGCTCTATGGCCCGCCACATTAATGGCCTCCATATATTTCCAAAGATTTTGTGGCAGAGCTCAAATAAACAAAACATTTACTTTAGATGCGGCTATCACCCACACACCGCCCACTTGCTCAACTCAAATTAAAAGAGTGAGCAAGTACCATGTCAAATGTGAGGTTGTAAAACTCAACACACGCTTTGTACCGTATATCCATGCCCACAAGTAATTAAGACTCTTTTAATTAAAGTTAAACCAATCAGTGTACAAGCGCCAAGGGATTTCCCACAACATGTCTCTTTATATTGAAAGTGTGACCTCTCCATTTTAAGTTTAGCATTGATGAGACAAAACCTTTTGGTGCAAATCATAGTTAAAGCAGTACTAAGTAACTCTTGCCCCTAGAGGCCATAAGCGCAACTGCAGGTGTCTTAGCAAGTTACGATTTTTTAATTTATTAAATGTCTTGGAGAGTAAATACTACGCTGACAGAAAAGGTGAAGGGAGAGAGGGGTGTTGTACATCCAGTTATACAATGAATAATTTTTTTCACTCAAACTTGGCTGTAAATACTGTTTAAAGTGGCGCTATCCCGCAGTTAACTTTGCCCGTTAGCCTGTTAGCTTCTTCTCCGTGATTCTATTAGTGTGTATTGGTTGCTCCGCCCCGGTGGCAGTCAAGTTGCAAGCATGGTTTTCTGGCCAGAGACACCAGGGGGAGATGAAAGACCCCCCAATCATCCCATTAACACTTGTATTACCCCCAGAGGGACTACGGAAAGGATTTATTAAGGTAAACACGTTACTTAGTACTGCTTTAAGATTAGATGGTAAAATTAAAAAAATGTTATTGCCTTTTGGAAAAGTGTCAGAATCCAAAATTAGATGCCATTAAGATACTAAAAAGGGTTAAACGATAAAATAATACTTAATACTGGCCAAAGTCGACAGTACAATAATAAACTACTAGGGTTAATACAGGTAGCAGGATGTCACCTTTTTAATGCCACTTTAAAGAAGAACAAAGTAACTTGTTTACCTTAATAAATCCTTTTCGTAGTCCCTCTGGGGGTAATACAAGTGTTAATGGGATGACTGGGGGTTCTTTCATCTAGCCCTGGTCTCTCTGTCCAGAAAACCACCTTTGCAACTTTCCTGCCTCCGAGTCGGAGGCGCAATCCACACTAATAGAATCATGAAGACGAAGAAGCTAACAGGCTAACGGGCAAAGCTAACTGCGGAAATGCGCCACTTTAGCAGTGTTTACAGCCAAGTTATCTCTAATGTGTCATTGGATTGTGGCACAATGTACAATATCCCTCTCTCCCTTTGTCTTTTCTGAGCGCGTAGTATTTACTCTCACGGACAATTAATGACTAAAAAAAACGCAACATGCTACGACACCTGCAGTGGCGCTTATGGCCTCTAGGGGCATAAGTTGCTTTAATGTCAAAATACTATATTTTTAATGCCACAAACAATAAACATAATTTAATTACTTTTAAAGCTTTTTAATTCCCCACGGAACCCCTGTGAACATCACTAACCTACTGAATAAACTACAAAATTGAAACGCTCATAAAACTGTATTTTCCAAAAACAAACCGACTGTTTTACCAAAGTAAGGGATACAAAATATGATCAAAATGCTTCTGCTGAGAAAATGTTCAACACGGCTCATAGCACGACACCCATTGATTTTGTGACTGACTGCAACCCTATGGAGGCATGTTTTTTTTTTAGTCAAAGCTGATTGAAAGAGAAAATGTGTCAAAAGCATGTTGACATCACAGCAGCAAACAAGGGCCAATAATGGATATAGAGCTTTTGCTTTGTTTCTTCGCATCCACAACAAAGCTTGGTCAGGGGAAATTACATGTTTTTGCAATTCCATTCAAAATGTGGGATTGTGAAAGTCCTCAAAAATCAACCAATTCTCTAATGTCTGTCGAGCCTTTGACTGTAAAATCAAAATCATCAGAGAACTTCTTATCCCCGAATCATTTATCAGAATCTGTTCTTATAGTATATGCTCGCAGAAAATGCCATCTTTCCTCTACTATTTTACTAATGAGTAAGTGGCCTTGATGTGATTTCAAAAGAGCATCTCTATAAAGATGAAAAACTTGGATAGAGGTTCCCTGGTGCTGGAAATAGCAAATGCACTTCGAAGTGACAGTTCTGGCAGCCTGCAACTGAATTCATCATGAGGTCTATTTAGAGGGTGTGAGAGTGGCTGAGGAGCAGAAACTTACAGCACGGTCCCTTGCGGAGAACCTTGATGCGCCGCTGGTTCATGCACTGGGCCTTCTCCAGCTCGCACTCGTTGGTGTAGGTGGAGGAGTCAGAGCCGCAGACAGGAGCCACCAATAGGGGGCACTCCACTCTTTTACACACGCACTCGGCTTTGGATGGATCCGTCGGGTTGCGTTCGCAGACGGCGCCGAAGCCACATAGCATTCCTCGGCAGCCTGGAAACACGGCAAGAATGAACAATTTATTAGAAAAATTAGCATAGGAGAATAATACGAGTGAATCTAAAATCAAGTACGCTGATGACCCCACAACAAACCTTGCATAGAATATGAAACAAATTCCAATAACATCTGTATTTCCCTTCAGGGACTAATAAACTCCTCTTGGATTCTCTCCCAAAAACATTCTGAAATCTAACTTATTTTCAATTTCCTTCTTTGTTATACTTCCTCTATGTCATTTTCCTGGACTAAAAAGTCTAAGTAAACATTTGCATTCTCAGTTTCATTGCATGTACATTTTTTACTGCAATACGCTGAGCAAACACACTTCTTTTTATTTCAAAGAGTGTTAAAAGTGTAAAAATGCTTGAACTGAAGAAGTTGATGTTTTTCATTTTCAATGCCACTTCAACACATAACAACTTTTGCACTCTCAGTTGGCATAATCATACACAATTTCTCCAGAGCTCAGCACAGGCCAGTAAACACCACATTACAGTATTAAATTAAGGCTTCTCTATTAGACCCAAGTGAGCAAATTACTATAGGCCCAGTCTAGCTCTGTTTTGTACTGCAGTGCACTTGGCCTTAGTAAAGTTTTAATTACAAGCTTTAGCTGCACTAAAATTCCCCTTGTATGAGCAGACAAGCACAGTTCAACACCACCAGAGCTTCTGGGATTAGCAGTGATCCTACAGAGCAGAGCAAACAGATACCGTCAATTCATTCAAGGGAGTATTTGTCCAGTCAGGCTCAGCAGCGCTCTCCTTTCACCGCCTGCTGAGTCTATTGCAAAATTTGGCTCCAGTGTGATTTTCTTTTTTTTTAAAACAACTCCCAGAAAAATCAATCCAGAGGGCTGTGGACAGTTCGGTTCATCCTCATGGAGAGATTGCAGACTTTGAAAACATCAATGTGATCCGCTGTCCAGGAAGATGCACAGCACAGAGATGCTCCAAGGTTAGCCAAACATCCAAAGCCGCCTTACGCACCGCTCCTAAGGCTCTGAGCCCGAACTTCCCACTGCGTCCGCGTCTTTGATCAGGTGTGAAAAAGCAAACACTAAACTTTGTCTGACATTGCTCAAACTGCCGCCTGGGTAGATTCAGAGAGTAGAGCATACAACTTTATAGTGCAGCTTCAGACACATGTAAGAATAGGCCATTTTGAATATACTTCGTAGGAAAACTATTGCACTAAACAGTAGTGTTGCCTCTGATATGACATACATGATAATCAATTCTTCATCAGATCTGAAATAGATCACAATCTTCAAAACGTGTGGAGCACAATGCAAACAACAAACAGATGCAAGGCTTCTCAAGAAATATTTTGTTTATTGTTCTTAATAGCGCTGTGATTACAAGTCATTAACAGAAAGTTCCACTCCGTGCAATAAAACCTTGTCCAGAAAGCCATCATTGCTCATTCTCATATATTGAATAACAAGTCGATATAGTAATTATTGTGACAGGCCGAGCACAATGCCCACTCTGAGAGCAGGCACAGGCCAGCTGGCAGCACCGAGGGAGGAGAAATGCCAAACCTGACCATCTATGGCCCAAAGCACAGAACGCATGGTAAAACAGTCTTCTGAAGCCGGGGATATGCAGTCAGAGGATATACATGTTAGACACAGCAGCTCTTATCAGGGACTTCCAGGCCAAAGCTGGAGCAGGCAGCATGTCCTCTCAGACCAGTGAGCAGGTGGCATGTCCCTCAGCTGGGGCAGTGACTGTGAAGAGTGGACAGTGAGGCGCAGGAGAGAGAGCGAGAGGGAAGGCGGACACTGGCATCAATATGTGGCTTCCGTAGAGTTCTGCCCAAAGACCTTATACTTTTTTATCAATGTTTTACACAGCAGATTAGTATGTCGCAGATTTCTACCAAACACTATGAAGGCGTGTAAATGATACCATCGCTATCATTAGGCTTGAGTGAAAATAGTACAATAAAGATCTACATTACAAAACGATACATTGTTAGACATTTTGTGCGCTTTCTTTTGCGTCCAGCTACTTACATTTTCTGACTTGTATAGGAGGGTTTTGTGTTCTGCTATTTGACAAAAAATACTGTTATATTGCACCAGTTTCCAAATAGGATAAAATAGAATAGAATAATTTATTTGTCATTAGGGTACAATGAAACTTTTGGCTGTAAAAGTCTGAGTCTCAATAATAATAAAATGATACAACACATAATAAAATCCCATATGTTACCAAAACACCATGAACCTATAATAATAGCCCTATAGCCCTTTTTTTTCTATCCCTTTTGTTTGAGTAACACAAATTCTGTTTTCCATTTTCTCATGTTGTATGGCACTTGAACTCGTGTGAAGCGTAGACAACTGCCCCCCTCACCCTCCACACTCTCTCCTCTGTGCGTGGAGTGACAGGTGATGAGACTGTTTTTGACTTGCCCAGTGTTCCCTGTGGGAGCGCCCTGACAGCTATACCTGAGCCTCTCTGTGTTGTGGCAGGATTGTGGGAGGTGGTGGTGGTGGCGGTGGGGGAGGCGCATCTGTATTCTGTCTGGGAGGCTGTAGTAGTAGGCATTAAGCACACGCACATATCCCATGCCTGGTGACACAGGTGCGAGGAGCATGAAGGCCCACATGTGCTGTGGAGCAGAGTGACAAGAGGGGAGGTTCAATCGATGGGAGTTACATGTGTTATGGTTCAATGCCATGTTTTTGCCATATGCTTGTAATCATATGAGGGAAATGTATGTAGACCAAACCTCTACTCCAGCCATTCCCAAAGTCTGGGACATTGGGGCCCCTTTATCAAACTGAAATTCTCTTGGGGCTCCCCCAATAATAACAATAATTTACTTTACAAAGGAATTTGCAGCTAAAAGTACCCTGAAAGCAAAATTTAGCTGTGACTTTTTCCTTCCTCTGTGCTTTCTTTATAAAACCACTTGTCCAAAAATCTGCCTCGAGACAAAGGCCTGAAATCTTGTAAGCCACCACATCTAATAATAATAATAATAATAATAATAATAATAATAATAATAATAATAATAATAATAATAATGGCTTACACCTGTATTGCACTTTACAAGTCTGTGTTACCAAGTTTCTCAAAGCGCTATCTAATTAAACTATAAAAAGAAATAGACCTGCCCCTAGAGGCCATAAGCGCCACTGCAGGTGTCGTAGCATGTTGCAGTTTTTTACTCATTAATTGTCCATGAGAGTAAATACTACTCTGACAAAAAAGACAAAGAGAGAGAGGGATATTGTACATCCAATTACACAATGGAGATAATTATTTTAACTCAAACTTTAAATGTAAATGTATGTAAATACTAGCTTTGCTCAACAGCCTGTTGGCTTCTTCTTCGTGATTCTTGGTGCTCCGGGTCGGAGCAGGGAAAGCTGCAAGTGTGGTTTTCTGGCCAGAGACACCAGGGAAAGACCCCCCAATCATCCCATTAACACTTGTATTATCCTCAGAAGGACTATGAAAAGGATTTATTAAGGTAAACAAGTTACTTAGTACTGCTTTAAATAGTCAATTGTACAAAGGTCCTTTAGTTGCCGAGAAAGCGTCCATCAAACCACTGCTTATAAAACATCACATTATTATTACAATGTAAAAAAAAAAAAAAAAAAGAGAACTTAAAGTGAACATTATGTAACCCCGTTACAAATAAACACTGGTGTAACTGGACAAAACCTGACAATAAATAACCTTATAAATATTCATAAATAACCTAATTAAATATTCGCTTAAAACAGTTAAAAAACTACGTGACATTAAATATATAATTAGTGGGATTTACAATGTTATTATAAAAAGTTACATTGTAAACCGTTATCAATATAACTGATTCAAGACGCTCTCAGCGTATGCCCCTCCCCCACCTGGCCGAGGCTCAGTCAGCGGCAGGAGTCTGAAAAGAGCGCACGGGCGAACAGAGCAGTGCAGCCGTTACGAACAAAACTGACCCAAACTACACCGAAAAGTGATCTTACACACCGTTTGCCTTGCCGGGTTGAGGGAAGAGTGTGTCTACGAGACGTGAAACCTTTGAGAGTAGTCTCGGTGAGTTATTTATTTGGAAAGTTTTTGTTTGTTGCTCAGCATTTGAAGCTGAAGTTGACGCAAACTTATTTATTGTACAGTGTTTGTCGCCTGCGGTTAAACGAGGCCGATGCTTTTGCTTGAGACGGCAGAGAGCAAAGAAACGGTAACAATATATTTGCTCTTTTATTTTTATTTCTCTTGTCCAGCATTTGGTGCTGAAGTTAATATAAATGTATTCTTTTACGCAGCGTTTGTCGCTGCGGTTAAACGAGGCAGTTACGCTTTTGCCCGAGACGGCAGGGACCACATAACGGTAACTTAACGTTTTCTGCATTTCTACTTTTATTTCTGTTGGTCACAATGTTGATTATTTTTACGGTGGTTTGTTCATTTTATGTGGAAAGAAGCTTTATTTCCCAGTAACAGTAAGCGGCTCAGCTAAAAACAAATCGTCGCCTCTCTTTTTTTGTTTCTCTCTCAAGTTACGTGCCTCCGCAGCCTTGTAAGCGGATGGATTTGTGTTTTTACTTGAATGTAATTTTATTTTGTGCTAATTGCGATCCTTGTTTGGCCTGCTCCACAGGCCAGGTTTTATCCCCACCCCGAGAACACCTCAGTTCTTGGACTTGGATCGAGTTCTTGGACCCAGGATCGAGTCGAGACCAAGGCGAGCCACCCAACGGAACATTCTCAGGATCAACGGCAGCGTCTCGCGAGGCGCGCGTGGTCCGCATTCCACCAAAGAACCTCACTGACTCCCAGACCAAGGTTTGAGGAGCGTTTGTGGAGTTTTTCCAACGGATTTGAGCGCACGTTAAAGGGCGCCTACATTGAACTCAGAACATATCCACAATTTAAGTTTTGCTAAGTTTTTGGACAATTAGAAGCCATTTTCTTTTTGTTATTGCTTTGCAAGCCAAATTGTTTACTGGATCCTTTTGATACTTGTTTTATTTATGTATTTAAAGGGTACCTATGGTGTCATTTTTAAAGTGACAAAACGTGTTTGAAAATTGAAAAGAGTGAATAATATAAACCTGAAACCAAGATTAAACTTAAATTAAAGTAATTTAAGAATAGGTTTAAATTAAAAACACTCAAAGTAACTAAATGACCGGTCATAAAACAAAACTTGTTGAAATGAGGAAATAAGTGAAACATACCTTTTTTTATTGAACTCATCTCAAAGTTTAAACAATACAAAGGTTTAACAGGTAACTAACAGAAGTGCCCGTATTAATGTTTGATGTTTGTCTGTCCTTTTTATTGTCTATGTAAAGTAAATTGCCGGCTTTTCCATTTAAACTTATTGACTTTGGCTCTCATTTTGGATTACACACCACTCCTTTCGAATCTAGAACTGGTCCAAACCCTACAGTCCTTTGCCTAACAGCGTAGGTGTTACATATTCTTGGCGAGCCAGCCAGGAGTGGTCCGTACACTCTTGTGAGCCTAGGTATTGTTTTCAAAACAGCCAATATGGAAGCCGTGCGACAGAGTAATGTTAAGATACCAAACTCACTCATTATTACTGGCATAACTGGCACTGTAGTTGATGAGGAGCTCTTTGACTTTCTTAAACAGTACGGGTCTTTTCAGATTGTGCCCATAGCCCCTACAAGCCCACAGGTAGGCAAGCAGAACATTGTTGAGTACACTTCAGGTGCATCAGTACAGGCACTTTCACCCTTGCTACCTTACAAATTCTTACCTAAAGATGAACCTGACATACTTTACCTTGTCGAGACTTTAAGCACCGTCTACTCTCCTGTAGTTAGCAAGACTGCTACACAGACTTACTTAGCTGAACTGAGAGACATTGCAAAACAGACAGGTAAAGATTTCACAGACGTACTGAGAGAGGAGCTTAGCTCTATTACTAGGGCTGTTGACACGGACGAACATGACAGTCCAAGTGACCATGGTGACTCTGTTCAAGTCCCTGACTCAGACAATCCAGTGCACAGAGCCCTTCAATCTGGTGACTTCCACCAACCGATCCCAGTCTCTGTGGGGAATCGCTCACAAACCCCAATCAGTACAAAGACTCCTACTCTAAGTACCTCTGATGTTAATCCACCAGAGCTCCAAAAAGTAATAGTGGAGCACATTCTCCGAACTGAAGATATTCATTCACAAATGAACACTCCCTTCAGGTTGAGACTCTTTTCTGGGCGTTGTCCCCGTCCAAACAATGAAGTTGACTTTGAAAGCTGGCGCTCAAGTGTTGAGCTTCTTCTTAAAGATGCCAAGCAACCAGACTCAAGTAAGTCCAGAAGGCTTTTGGAGAGTCTCTCTTCACCTGCAGTTGATCTTGTAAAACACTTACCTGCCGATTCGCCTCCAGTCACATACTTGCAAATCCTTGATTCTGCTTTTGGTACAGTCGAAGATGGTGACGACCTTTTCGCCAAATACTTGAACACCATGCAAAATCATGGTGAAGAACCTTCATCTTACCTTCAGAGACTCCAAGTCATGCTTAACACAACGTTCATAAGGGGAGGTATCTCTGCTGGTGAACTTGATAAACAGCTCTTGAAACAGTTCATAAGAGGCTGTTGGGACAATGACTTGATTGCGGAGCTTCAGCTTGAGCAAAAGAAACAAACTCCACCTACTTTTGCTGATCTGCTGCTCATGCTCCGTACTGCAGAGAAAAGACGCACATCGAAAATGTCACGCATGAAACAGCATCTAAATACAACAAAGCCAAAGGTCTACTCACACTATCAGGGTGCCCAGTCTCAAAGTCCAGAACGCTCCAGACCAAAAGCAGTCGATTCTGAAATTCAAAATCTCAAAAAGCAAATTGCTGATCTGCAATCGCATCTTGCGTCTCTCAAAACTAAAAAAGATGCTGAAACACCCAACGCCAAACCACGAGTCTTCAGCTCTGCAAAACATAAAGTCCCTTTTGATAACTCCAGAGCTCAAAAGTCACAGTCCTCTGATCAAAGACCGGACATCCACTCAAGCAATCGACCAAAGCCCTGGTATTGCTTTAAGTGCGGAGAGGATGGGCATATCAAACCCCAATGCGAGAATGAGCCAAACTCTCATCTTGTTGCTCTTAAAAAGAAGCAGCTAAGAGAAAAGCAAATGACATGGGACAAAGTGAATGATCCAGAATATTCTTCTTTAAACTAGACCCAGCTCCATTTGTGGGACAAAGTGGAGCTAAACAAAACACAAGGTGTCCCAAGAAAAAGAAACGTGCTTTGAACTTTCATGCTCAAACTGAAAAGCCTCTCTCTCTTCCAAAAGGCTTAGTTGGAGCAAAGTGTACAGCTCAAATAGCTATCAATGACCATCTGTGCAGTTGCTTATTAGATACGGGCTCACAGGTAACAACAGTCTCCCAGTCTTTCTACGAAGAGAACCTGTCTCACTTACCTGTCCACAGCTTGAATGACCTGTTAGAGGTAGAAGGTGCAAATGGCCAAAATGTCCCTTACCTTGGCTTTATCGAGATAGCCATCACTTTTCCCAAGAGTTCTTTGGGTGCTGACATTGAAGTGCCAACTCTCGCTTTGATTGTTCCCAATCTGAGTTCTAACTCACCTTCACTGCTGATAGGTACAAATACTTTGGACATTCTGTATGAGCAGTATGGACTAGTTGTAGAGCCCAAAGAGAAACACACGCTTCCATATGGGTACAAAGTCGTTCTCAAAACCCTTGCAGCGAGGAAAAAACGCACAGCTGATTCAAACTTGGGCGAAGTCAGACTAAACAGTATGGATTGTGAAACTATTGGAGCTGGAGAAACAAAAGTTCTGGAAGGATCAGTGGCATGCAGAGTACCGGAAACTGGAAAATGGGTGACAGTCGAAGCACCAACAACAACCTACTTAACTGGTGGCCTTCTTGTTAAAGATGGGTTAGCAACCCTCCCATCCAAACTCCCACGCAGTGTACCTGTCATCTTGAAAAACGAATCCAATCACACCATCACACTCACTCCAAAGACAGTCATTGCACAAATTCACGCCATTCAAAGTGTTCGATCAGCCAATGACCCAACGCTTAAACCAAAGTTTGAAAACTCAGATCTCCAATTCGATTTTGGTGATTCTTCAATCCCCAGTGAGTGGAAAGAAAGAATACGTTCAAAGTTGAATTCTATGCCTGAGGTATTTGCCCAAAACGAGCTCGACTTTGGTCGCACCAGTAAGATCAAGCATCACATCACACTCAGCGACCCTACTCCTTTCAAACACAGGGCAAGGCCAATACATCCACAAGATCTAGAGGCAGTACGTAATCACCTGCAGCAACTCCTTGATGCCGAAGTCATCCGTGACTCTGAATCTCCTTTTTCATCCCCAATTGTAGTCGTACGAAAAAGAATGGAGATGTCAGATTATGTATTGACTACAGAAAGTTAAACCTCCAGACTGTGAAAGATTCTTACGCTTTACCCAACCTCGAAGAGTCTTTTTCAGCTTTGAATGGATCGAAATGGTTCTCAGTCTTAGACCTTAAGTCAGGGTTTTATCAGATTGAGATGGAGGAGGCTGATAAACAAAAGACTGCATTTGTCTGCCCTCTAGGTTTCTTCGAGTTTAATAGAATGCCTCAAGGAATCACAAACGCCCCTAGCACATTCCAGAGACTCATGGAGCGCTGCATGGGGAGCTCAATCTAAAACAGGCCCTTGTGTTCCTTGATGACCTCATTGTGTTCTCTTCAACTCTGGAGGAGCACGAAGAACGCCTCTTGCGAGTCCTCAGTCGTTTGAAGGAGTTTGGCCTTAAACTTTCACCAGAAAAATGCAGTTTTTTCCAGAGCTCTGTAAAATACCTTGGCCACATCATTTCGGAAAAAGGCATTGAAACAGACCCCGATAAGATCTCGTCACTCAAAACCTGGCCGAAACCAAACAACTTGAAAGAACTCAGGACCTTTCTTGGATTTTCCGGTTATTACCGTAGATTCATAAAGGACTATTCACAGATCATGCGTCCTCTCAACCAACTCACTGGTGGATACCCACCTCACTGGAAAAAAACAAACAAAGTTGATAAAACCCAGTACCACAACCCGAAAGACCCCTTCGGAGCTCGATGGACAGAGGATTGTCAAACAGCATTTGACACAATCATTCAGAAACTGACCACAGCACCAGTGCTCGGGTTCGCGGACCCTAAACTTTCTTACACCTTGCATACAGATGCAAGCACTCGTGGATTAGGGGCCGCTCTGTACCAAAATCAACAAGGTCAAAACCGTGTCATCTCCTACGCAAGTCGCGGGTTGTCAAAGTGTGAAACAAAGTACCCTGCACATAAGTTAGAGTTCCTTGCTCTTAAATGGGCAGTCACAGAAAAATTTCAAGATTACCTTTACGGCCGCTCATTTCTTGTCATCACGGACAGCAACCCGTTAACATACATACTTACCACTGCAAAACTTGATGCCGCGAGTTACAGATGGTTGGCGGCGCTGTCCACGTTCGATTTCCAGCTGCAATACAGGGCAGGAAAACAAAATCAGGATGCAGATGGTCTGTCCAGACGTCCACACAGTGCAGAGCCTGACGACATGCTGTCCAAAAAGGAGTTGGAAAGGATACAACAGTTCACACAAAGACACCTACCTGACCATCCAGACCTTGACCTTGTTGACCAGACCACGATCCGAGCCATCTGCGAAAAACACTTTGTCCATCAGCTTTCAGAGAACAATCCAGTTGAGTCTACAGTCAATAGCTCTCTGGTTCTGTCTCTCGCTCATCATCCCCAAGCTATCCCCCAAAGTTTTGAAGAGGAGGAGGAGCTTGGTGGCTTACCTGTAATGTCCCATTACACAACATCAGACCTGAAAGAAATACAAAACAATGACACAAGCATTCGAGAAATAATCAACCAAATGGAATTGGGAGAAAAGCCCCCACCAACTGCAAAGAGTGAACTCCCCGAACTTGGCTTGTTGCTAAGGGAGTGGAACAAGTTCATTCTCAAAGATGGAGTCCTCTATCGTACAAGACAAGAGGGAGCACAAACACAATACCAACTCGTGCTACCCCAAGAGTTAAGACCCCTTGTCCTAAAAAGCTTACACGACGACATGGGGCACATGGGTGTCGAAAGAACACTGGATCTTGTGAGAAAGCGATTCTATTGGCCCAAAATGGCCTCAGACATAGAACTTAAAGTCAAAACCTGCAACCGTTGCACCCGCCGTAAAGTCCATCCAGAGAAAGCCGCGCCGCTTGTGAATATCGTTGTCACACGACCGCTTGAACTAGTGTGCATCGACTTTCTAACATTAGAGCCAGATTCAAGCAATACTAAAGATGTATTAGTGATAACAGACCATTTCACTAAATACGCGCTTGCTTTGCCCACTCCAAACCAAAAGGCGCGCACAGTTGCCAAATTCCTCTGGGAAAACTTTATCTCACACTACGGTTTCCCTGAGAGACTACATAGTGATCAGGGCCCGGACTTCGAGTCCCGCACGATAAAAGAGCTCTGTTTACTAGCTGGCATTCAAAAGGTTCGAACTACACCTTACCACCCGAGGGGAAACCCTGTTGAACGCTTCAACAGAACGCTTCTCAACATGCTTGGTACTTTGGAGAACCACAAAAAGACCCACTGGCGTGATTATGTCCGACCCTTAGTACACGCTTATAACTGTACTAAAAACGAGGTGACAGGGTTTACCCCATATGAGCTTATGTTTGGCCGACAGCCAAGGCTCCCTGTCGACCTCGCCTTCGGTCTGCCAGTCCATCATCAGTCAGGTTCCCACTCTGAGTATGTTCGCAACCTTAAGTCACACCTAGAATCCAGCTACAAAATCGCAACTGAAATGGCAAAGAAATCAGCAGGTCGCAACAAAGCAAGATTTGACAAACACATTGTTGACTCTACCTTAAAAGAAGGAGATAGAGTTCTTGTTAGAAATGTTCGCATAAGAGGCAAACATAAGCTAGCCGACAAGTGGGAATCCGAAGTCCATGTTGTAGTGAAACAGTCGAACAACCTCCCTGTTTATGTTGTAAAGCCTGAGGCAAAAGAAGGTCCTCAAAGAACCCTCCATCGTGACTTATTACTGCCATGTGGTTTCCTTTCCACCAACACAAATGAAACAGGACAACCAATAAAAGACAAACTCAAGCGACCCAAAACACGTCAACAAACAGAAAGTCATGAACAAGAATCAGACTGTGAAGAATCCAATTCTGGCTACTTTTATGACTACCAAGACCTAATAGTGGAAACCAAAAGTTCATACTCACCTGATACGGACAAACATGCAAATGATGTCAAACAAAGTTCTTCAGAAATGCCCAACGCTTTCTCTGAATACAGAATATGTCAAAAGACACCGGATGAGACAAACTTACCTGATGAGTCAAACTTACCTGATGAGACAAATCCACTGAATGAGATCTTACCTGAAAAGAATCCTGAAGAAAATGACAAAGAGACAGAGACAGTCGGTACTTACCCTGAAAAAGAAAACCTACCTGAAGAACCAGTGTCAACCAATGACTTCCCTGAAATGGACAGCCAATCTAAAGACATTCCTGACTTTCCTAATGAGACCACAGCTGACACAGACCAGTGCCCAGATGTCACTGACCATTGTGACAGTAACTCTGACTTCCTAAGACGCTCAACCAGACGTAGGGAACCAGCTCAGAGACTGACTTATCCTGAACTAGGCAACCCACTAGTTTCTGTGGTCCAGTCACTCTTCCAGGGCCTAGCCATAGCATTTACTGAATCCTTGAATGGCCCTAGAGTGTTTAAAGTTGAAACTGTATGAAACATGTACGAGGACGTACATAGGAAAAGGAGGGGAGGATGTAACCCCCGTTACAAATAAACACTGGTGTAACTGGACAAAACCTGACAATAAATAACCTTATAAATATTCATAAATAACCTAATTAAATATTCGCTTAAAACAGTTAAAAAACTACGTGACATTAAATATATAATTAGTGGGATTTACAATGTTATTATAAAAAGTTACATTGTAAACCGTTATCAATATAACTGATTCAAGACGCTCTCAGCGTATGCCCCTCCCCCACCTGGCCGAGGCTCAGTCAGCGGCAGGAGTCTGAAAAGAGCGCACGGGCGAACAGAGCAGTGCAGCCGTTACGAACAAAACTGACCCAAACTACACCGAAAAGTGATCTTACACACCGTTTGCCTTGCCGGGTTGAGGGAAGAGTGTGTCTACGAGACGTGAAACCTTTGAGAGTAGTCTCGGTGAGTTATTTATTTGGAAAGTTTTTGTTTGTTGCTCAGCATTTGAAGCTGAAGTTGACGCAAACTTATTTATTGTACAGTGTTTGTCGCCTGCGGTTAAACGAGGCCGATGCTTTTGCTTGAGACGGCAGAGAGCAAAGAAACGGTAACAATATATTTGCTCTTTTATTTTTATTTCTCTTGTCCAGCATTTGGTGCTGAAGTTAATATAAATGTATTCTTTTACGCAGCGTTTGTCGCTGCGGTTAAACGAGGCAGTTACGCTTTTGCCCGAGACGGCAGGGACCACATAACGGTAACTTAACGTTTTCTGCATTTCTACTTTTATTTCTGTTGGTCACAATGTTGATTATTTTTACGGTGGTTTGTTCATTTTATGTGGAAAGAAGCTTTATTTCCCAGTAACAGTAAGCGGCTCAGCTAAAAACAAATCGTCGCCTCTCTTTTTTTGTTTCTCTCTCAAGTTACGTGCCTCCGCAGCCTTGTAAGCGGATGGATTTGTGTTTTTACTTGAATGTAATTTTATTTTGTGCTAATTGCGATCCTTGTTTGGCCTGCTCCACAGGCCAGGTTTTATCCCCACCCCGAGAACACCTCAGTTCTTGGACTTGGATCGAGTTCTTGGACCCAGGATCGAGTCGAGACCAAGGCGAGCCACCCAACGGAACATTCTCAGGATCAACGGCAGCGTCTCGCGAGGCGCGCGTGGTCCGCATTCCACCAAAGAACCTCACTGACTCCCAGACCAAGGTTTGAGGAGCGTTTGTGGAGTTTTTCCAACGGATTTGAGCGCACGTTAAAGGGCGCCTACATTGAACTCAGAACATATCCACAATTTAAGTTTTGCTAAGTTTTTGGACAATTAGAAGCCATTTTCTTTTTGTTATTGCTTTGCAAGCCAAATTGTTTACTGGATCCTTTTGATACTTGTTTTATTTATGTATTTAAAGGGTACCTATGGTGTCATTTTTAAAGTGACAAAACGTGTTTGAAAATTGAAAAGAGTGAATAATATAAACCTGAAACCAAGATTAAACTTAAATTAAAGTAATTTAAGAATAGGTTTAAATTAAAAACACTCAAAGTAATTAAATGACCGGTCATAAAACAAAACTTGTTGAAATGAGGAAATAAGTGAAACATACCTTTTTTTATTGAACTCATCTCAAAGTTTAAACAATACAAAGGTTTAACAGGTAACTAACAGAAGTGCCCGTATTAATGTTTGATGTTTGTCTGTCCTTTTTATTGTCTATGTAAAGTAAATTGCCGGCTTTTCCATTTAAACTTATTGACTTTGGCTCTCATTTTGGATTACACACCACTCCTTTCGAATCTAGAACTGGTCCAAACCCTACAGTCCTTTGCCTAACAGCGTAGGTGTTACAATTACACTGGCGCAGAATTAAAATGAGCATGCCAGAGGAAGTTCATTACACATCTCATGGTGCAATGTTTTCCTTCCCGCCTCGAGCCATGCAAACTGACAAAAGCTGACACCGAGATGCCTGCTGTCTCAAAGTCCAGGTATCAAGTGCTGCTCGAACCAGCACATACAAACGCAATACGTGTGGAGTGATCCGCACTTTCCTGGGAAAATCCTCCAGCTCCTCGGCACATGGACATTTGACACTTCCGATTTTTTAAAAAACACAAGAAAGTGATTTGTATCTGGAGGGGTTGGAAATCCAAGTTCACTGACAGGGTGATAAAAAAAAATAAAACATCTTTTTCAACAGGTAATGTGAAGTCTGTCGGTCGTGAACTCGTGTGATTGGCAGCCTGGTCTCTGGGAAGATTGAAAAGAAAAAAAAAAATGACAGCAGTCTGGATGAGGAGGACATGTCCCGCAGTTAGAGGTGTTACTTTACCTTCAACAAAACGTGGTAAGCTTTCAGCTGTGCGGCGCAAGGGTATTCTTGCAGTGTGTGAGGCAATAGAGAGCAACAAGTTCAAATGCCCTCTAGACCGGGAGTTTAATATCCCAAAACTAAATTAATGTGGGACAACTACTTGAAGGAAGAAACAAAAGTAAAACCAGCAGTGGAGAAAATTAAGGACAATTAACTGAACACACTGTTATCTAATAAACTGTCTCATCTGGTTTGAAGAATAGACAATTGTACAGAATTTGGCTCAGATAGCTGTCGCACCATCCCACTAAAACCAACTCAAATCTTTCTTCTTTTACCTGCACCAAAACACATTCAACAATCAACATAGAAAACAGGATTTTTTAGGCTCAGTCATTCATGAACAAACACACTAACAAACTCAATCTTACAACATCCTCGACACCAATAAAAGCCTTTTACCGATTGTGAGAGCTGTATGTGTGTGAGCCGGTTCACGTAATAGTGTAAGATAATCTGTGTCCATCCCCATGGCGTTCAAAGCTCCACTTTCACGCGTTTATTTTCTCCTCCGCAGGCTGAGCAGGCAAATCCCATTGGGAAGGAAGATGGCATGTCCGGCCTGAGCTTGTCACAGGTAACACATGGTTCTTGTTTGGATAGCTCAAGCATTAAACACGACATAAGCCTTAGGGAGCGGATGGTGCATCACGCTTATGAAAGGACAAGCAGAGCGAATTATATCTCTGGAGGTATTTGGTGGTCAGGTCAAAACAAATGTTGTGATTTTTAAAGTTACACTTTTCACTACCATAATGTCATTCGGAGCTTGACTCCTACTGGCAATCCAAACTGAAATAATCATCGCTGGAAGAATTTTTTTTTTCTTTTTACCACAACCGAACCTAAGGGTATGACGCAATATTTGTTAGACTATGTGTCCTCTGCAATTGGCCCAACCTTCCGTGGTGCTGGTGGGGGCAGCTGGGTGACCAACATATTGACACATTGTTTTTCAGATTAAACTCAAGGCCCTGGTCAAGGAAATCTAGCAGGGGGGGTTATACCTTTTGTATTAATTTTATGTGGGCACTAAACCCAACCAGAGCTGGAATCTCCACAAGGTATGGTTCTAACCCACTGAATTTGAGTGGACAGACTGAAAACGTAGGAGGGCAAGACTGTTCATCCATGAGTAGGTCTGATTCAATGGGTAACGATGAAATTTGAGGGGAACACGTCACTTTTGTCAAAAGCAAAATCTAGCCTTAATTTTCCTATTCCAAGTAATTTGCCCTGGGTGTTTCAGCTAACATACATTCATAAACCAATTCTTAACAGTTCTCCTGCATGTCTATTGAATTGCCAATCAACAACCTTATTTATATATGAAAAAAAACTATAGAAGCCATATTATTTACCCAGTGCGCTGCGCCCATATTCTTCGGTATATTGAAGAATCCATGTGCCACATCGTGTTGCGTCTTCCCGTCCCCACGCCAATTCATATAGACATTCAATAAGTGTGACCCTGTAGAAACAGTTCCTCTGCAATTGTCGCTACACCTCTGTGCACAAGCGCTCCCCAAAGCCATTGTTCGCAGCTGAGCGCTCTATCAGTTTCACTGTTGTGCTGCCTTGTTGCATTTACCTCAAACAAAGCCCAAAACCGAGAAAGAAAATGGACCACTGTAGAAACCCTAAAAAGTAGTGAGAAAAACAATAAACCTTGGCTAAAAAAGGTTGGTTGCGAGATGAAAAATATAGTATATACAGTGCCTTGCGAAAGTACTAAGACACCTTGAACTTTTGCACATTTTGTCATGTTTACAACCCTAAACATAAAGATTTTATTTTGAATTTTTTACTGAAAGTTCACACACAAGTAACAGACAACTGTGAAGTGAAAGCAAAATGATACATGATTCTGTTATTTTACAAAAAATAGAAAAGTGACAAGTGGGGCGTGCATAAGTATTCATACAGCATTTTCTGAGTGCATTAAATTGCCTTTATAACATTCCCAATGACTGCAGAATGTTCACACCTTGCCCTAACCATTAAATAGAGGCCACCTGTGCGTAATCTACTCTCAGTATAATTCCAGCTGTTCTGTGAGGGCCTCAGAGCTATGGTCAGAGTGTATTGGTCACTAAGCAACATCATGAAGGCCAAGGAGCACACTAGAGAGGTCAGGGATAAAGATGTGGAGAAGTTTAAAGCAGCGTTAAGTTATACAAAGATTTCCCAAGATTTGAACATCTCACGGAGCACTGTTCAATCCATCATTCGGAAATGGAAAGAGTATAGCACCACTGCAAACTTACCAAGACACAGGCGTCCACCTAAACTAACAGACCAAACAAGGAAGGTAAGAAATGCAACCAAGTGCCCCAAGATAACTCTGGAGGAGCTGCGACGTACTGCCGCTGAGCTGGGGGAATCTGTACATGGGACAACTACAAGTCGTACTCTACACAAATCTGGCCTTCATGGACGAGTGGCAAGAAGAAAGCCATTATTGAAAGGAGGCCATAAGAAATCCCGTTTGAAGTTTGCTAGAAGTCATATGGAGGACACAGCTACCATGTGGAAGAAGGTGCTTTGGTCAGATGAGACAAAAATTGAACCTTTTGGCCCAAATGCAAAACATTATGTATGGAGCAAACCTAACACTGCTCATCGTCCTGAGTGCACCATCCCCAGTGTCAAATATGGCGGGGGAGCATCATGATATGCGGCTGCTTTTCCTCACCGGGGACTGGGAAGATTGTAAGAATAGTTGGGAAGATGGATGGAGCCAAATACAGGGACATTTTGGAGGAAAACCTGGTGGAGTCAGCAAGAGAATTGAGGCTGGGGCGGAGATTCACCTTCCAGCAGGACAATGACCCTAAACACAAAGCTAAATCTACAATGGAATGGTTTAAAAACAAACATATTAATGTGTTAGAATGGCCCAGTCAAAGTCCTGACCTAAATCCTATTGAAAATCTGTGGAAAGACCTGAAAACTGCTGTTCACAAACGCTCTCCTTCTAATTTGACAGAGCTTGAGTTGTTTTGTAAAGAGGAATGGGCTAAAATGTCAGTCTCTAGATGTGCAAACCTGTAGTCATACCCCAGAAGACGGGGGGGTTCCACAAAATATTAAGTCATGCTGTATGAATACTTATGCACGCCCCACTTTTCGGTTTTCTATTTTTGAAAAATAACAGAATCATGTATCATTTTGCTTCCACTTCACAGTTGTCAGTTACTTGAGTGTGAACTTTCAGTAAAAAATTCAAAATAAAATCTTTATGTTTATGGTTGTAAACATGACAAAATGTGCAAAAGTTAAAGGTGTATTAGTACTGGCACTGTAGGTCCAACGTGGGAATAATTTTAGAGCCTTGCACCTGATGCAAAAGATTGAGCACAAAAGTTGAAAGGTGCACATCAATAATTAACATTGAGCTCTACAGGAATTATGTATGAGTTAGCAACAGAGTTTTGGGTAACGCTTGCAATAACTTTGTTAGTTAGTTGTTAGTAAAATTCTTGGAGTGGAATTGTAGGAAAAATTTTCAATAAAAATAACTGGCTCAAAATATGGTAATGCCAAACTACTGAAACGTCTCATTTATTACTTTAAATATCTTGAACACGTAAAAAAGTAGTACTCGTTGCATCTCCAAGTATGGCTGCCATGCTGATCTATGACCATTCAATAATCAGGAAATGGGCAATGTGGCTCCATGGAACTGATTCAACGTCGCGTCAATGCAGAATGAGTTGAAATTCATTATGCTCCAGCCCTCCCAGGGGGCACCACTTCCACTTAGTTCCTAATAAAGACTGCCTTTCTTTGGAACTGACGCTAAGTAAAACAGATGTGCTCCCCCAGCTCCTCTCCTGGCGGGGAGCGAGAGGGCTTTAGCCTCTACATCAGCACCGGCGATGTGGGGACTGGTCGCTATGGTAACAGCCGGTGATGCAATCGGCACAGAACGCTTTTGCCTCTTGTGGTCGGGGAGCGGAAACTTGAAGTCATACGCAGGTGGTTTGGACGTGGCACACATACATTCACACGCACATTATTCTTTTATGAGGACCATGGGCATTGTTATTATTGCAGGAAGGTTTTCTCTTCCAGATCAAATGTTTCTATTCTAGTTTTCAGGATTCACAGTAATAGAGAATATACTGTATGTCAGAGGGAATACTATGAACAGAATGGTCAAGGTAAACACTTTTAAACACGGTCAAACTTTATAACGCATGTGATCAATTCAGTCCTAAATTTAGACACAGGTTATTTCTGTCAATTTCTCCAAACGTTACAGTAAACCTTACGTTATAGATATAAATTACAATAAAAGGCATACTGGAAACGTAGCTTGTCAGTGAACCATAAATCAAACTTCAAAAGCCTGCCCATAATGATAACATTTTCTAAATGCACTCACCCATTTAAATTAATTTGATTTCTTACCAGAAAATCAATGTGTGAATGTGCACGCCAGATTTCTGGACCAAGATGTAAACTGATATGAAGCACACAATAAAATAAGTTTCTTGTTACATCTTGCTATAAAGCTCATATCTATCTACAATGGGTAATGAAAGTACATTGCCCCAGAAGCTAATATACAGCCCTTGATATTGGGTTCTTGGTCTCCCATATTACATTTGTGGAGGTGCAAAAAGCGCTGTTTCGATTTCATCTTCATTTCTCTCTGCCCTGTACTTTGAGCTGAGAATCTAATTTGGCAGATCTAATTCTCTCTGTACTCTACGGTGGCCTGTAGGTGTGTGGGAAGGGATCTGGGCCCAGCGGCAGATCGGTGACCCATTGATTACCCGTTGCTCAAAGCAAGCCTTAACCACTCATCAATATCATTATACAGCCAGGAGTCCACAAGTCATGTTCGATGCCAACGCTGATAAATCTGCTACTGGAACGCAGCGCTACAGTGGCCAACAATAGTTAACCTGCAAAAAGAAAGAAGGCAGTTTGACAGGGGCCGCATTGATCCGTGGTTAGGGGCCCCTGAAAGCCTGATCCAGTCGATTATTGATTCCCGTGCAATCATAGAACGCCCAGTGTGGAATAAAGAAAACATCTGCTAACAAAAGAGCAGCCAACCTTCAAGTGCAGATAAAAGAAGAAGAGAAGAAATATATAAATTATCCTTCCCTACTTTTTGTCATTGAAGTGTCCAGATTGCCTTTCTGAGCACAACTTCTTATCAAGGGAGAGTACTTTTACTAAAATTAGAAAGCGCTGGGGTTTTTGAGCAGGAACTTCCAATTGTGCAGCTCAATGGCGTTTGAGTGGCACTTTCCGATCACATTGTATGCATTGAATGGGTCAAGATTGCAGCAGGAAGCGCTTAAGAACGAGCAGTTGCCAGTAAAAAAAAAAAAGTGTATAGTAATAATAAGGGATGACTACAGTATCTAAAGTTTAAAAAAATACATTTATGGAATTGATAAATGTGGGCTTATATCTTTATAGCTGACTTTTCTCGTAGTAATAGTAAGATAAGCAAGTAAAACAGGTAGCAATTCAAGTCATCTAGACATTTTTACATTTGGAATTTTGAAGGAGCCTTTATCTGAGTCAATAGATGATCTGAGTCAACAAAATGGCCCTGAAAGAAGACAGTAATAATGGCTCAATAATGGCTTGCACTGTACGAATGGAAACTGCCCATTGCCATGGCCATGCACTATTGTCCCTTTAACCGGCATCAATCAAGTGTCTTGCCCAAGGACACATCGACAGCACACACTGGTCAGAGCAGAGATTTGACTCTCTGACCTTTGAATCCACCGATAAATGGGGGGGGGGGGGGCGCCTGCAAGTGGGAGTCGATTTAAAAACAAATCAAAAGTGTTATCTGAGAGTTTCAGGCCATGGCCATTGTATCTGTTACAGTCATTTCTCATTTCTGCACATAACGGGAGCAATCAATTCCACTCTCCTCATGTGCTTCCTGAATGCTAAAATCACAGCTGAACGCCTGCATGGGCTTTGACCTGGATAATATAGGTGGACTAAACATACTTAACAACCACAACCTTCCGACAAAAGGAGGAAGGGTGATTATGAGATTATGGGAAGGAAGTGCCAAAACTGGGAGAGAGATTTTGTTTATTTTTGTAAGTACACCAATAATGACTCATTGACTCGTAATGAATCTATTTAGCGCATGCAAACTGTTACATTGACAATCTGTCTCTAATCGTTCATGCAAGAAGGATATTGCCAAAAAATGCCACTTATAAGGCCATGTCCTGTTTTAAGAGGATCTTTTTGATATGACCTAGAGACAAAAGAAAATACAATGGAAAATGTATGTATTTTGAGTTTGTTTTTCATGTTTCACTGCTGCACTATATTATCAAATAAAATGTCTGAAAAATGGTTAAAATCATACATGATGAATCGCAAATGGACAAGCTACGTGAAGTATTTTTCCTTTATCATTTCCGCAGTTAAAGGAGCCGCAAATGCTTGAGGATTATGCCAGTGAATTCACTCTTTCTTGTTTACAGCTTTAAGTCAAATTTAGATTCCAAACATTGAGCTTTACTTAGCCTATCATCATTATATCCGGCAAAACATATTCTTACCTCAAAGTAGAAGCACACCGGCAGCAAACTTTACTCTAGACTGGCATTAACATAAAAAGTACAGTTTTTCAGTGCAGCCAATTTAATTTCAAACAGTTTTTTCGGCGTGTATATTCAAATCAATAGGTCATGAGTAAGGGGAGTGGCGCGGGTGCTTGTTAGAGGCCTGTTTGAGACTCATCAAATGCCTTTGTGATGCAAGCGGATATATCTTCTCCCGAATGACTTTGTTGCTCAGTCACCTCAATGCACCACCATCTCTTGATGCTATTTCCAGCCTTTCCCAGGTTAGGGCCACTTATTTAATTTTAATGAAGTCCCACCGGCATATAGTGTAAACAGCACAGACCGAAGCTGGAGTGGAGTTGTTTCACGAGCTTACCATTTTGATGAGGAGCACTTCGGTCGCATTTTGGCTAATATTTAACATGCAAATTAGAGATGCACTTGCAGCGGTTTTTGGCCGGATATTTGTGTATTAATGTAGCATTCAATTAGAAGGCAATTACAAAACATTTTTTTTTTTTTTAAAGATGAGCAGCGATGTCACAAACAATTTTGGGTGTGTTTAGTGAAGAAAAGACTGCAACTTCAAATCAGTTTATTTTAATCAATTTCAGCATTAAAGTCAAAATCCAATATTAAGGCTTTGGTAAACATTTGGATCTGTTGTATTATAAAAATGTATGTTATAACATTGGCAAATAATTCCTTCCTTTTATGGGCACAAAATGTACGTATGTTGTTTTTTCTAGTGATTGACAAGTGAAGGGCAAATTACGTTATGGGGGCATCTATTCTTTAAAGAGCTGTACAGCATTTAATGACCACTTTTGGAAATATGTCATTTTTAATACCAGATGAGTCACAATTTGACAAGGCGACAAGAGACAGCCATCTCATCTCTCCATTTTCATCCTTGAGTGTAATGTAAGATGAATTATATTACGTTTTAAGCCTAAAGATAAAGCTGCAGATCTAATCACTTTCACTCTAATCCCAACAGGTCAAGTTTTCATCGACCAAACATTTCAAACCGGTAACATTTTAGCTTTAGACTTTTGCTACAATAGGACAAAGGGCCCAATCTTCTGCCTGGCGCAACAACAGCGATGCTCAAGATGAGGCTGGTATCTTGCATACAAACAACAGTGCACCAGTATTTGGCCAGTAGCCTGAGGGAGTCGCTTAGGAAAAAAGGGGGTCAGCTGAGGCGTGGTGTGCTGCCTGCAGCATTGGCTACAACGAGCGTTTGCTGCTTCCCCTTCGCTCTCTTCATCTTTACATTAACATCACACTCAGCCTCATGTAGCCTACTTCATTTAGCACTTAGGCGACATCTTTTTTAAGCTCTCACAGGACAAACTACAATCTTTATTTATCGCACTATGAGTTTGTGACCCAAGAGAAAGATAATATACTGATTTTCCCGCTTTAGCGCTGGTATTGAAGAGTGTGGGACAATCTACTCGGCACTGAAATGTGATAAAAATACCAGCACGTGCGTCCCACACCCACCGCCATCTTTCAAGTCTGTACTGTAGGAGGAAAAAGCCTGGGGAGGGACCACTGTTGTACATCGTCGCCATTAGGGCTGCACGTTTTCAAGTTTTTCATTAACCGTTAACCGAGGCCCTTAGCGGTTAATACTCGGTTAACCATTAGTGTGTGCACTAACCAACCCCCACCACCCCACGCACGCCGCCCCCTCTGTTAATTGTTATTTATTTTACCTGCAGTCATTTAGCCCGCTTTTATGAAACATTGTGCAAAGAAACAGTCATTCATACGTACTACAACAACAACACTTATCTCTCCACCATGTTTTAACAATAACGAGAAAGGCGAGTTTTGTGCCTTTAGCTTACCTAGCTACCTCCTAAGTGATGCCTGGATGTTGGCTGTGGAGATGGTACAACAACGAAGTTGAAGTATATCTAAGCACTGCAATGCAATACTTGCATTTTGATCCATCATTCTCGGTTGTAAAGCGCTCCCATGCTGTGCTGTTTATGGCCCGCTTTATATTGAAAAGTTAAACTAGCTAGCCATGCGTGATGACGGCTTCTCGTGAACAAATGTTTGGGAGTGCTCTGGCGGTCTCTGGTGGTGTAAAATGTATTACAAATATTTTCAATGGCACGGCAAAACACGGTTAACTGGTTAATCGGTTAACCATGGACACCCCTAGTCATCATGGGTGTCCGACTGTCCGTCCAGGCCCTTTCCAGCCACATTTGGGAGTGGCCTCTGTTTCAGATACCCTGCCGCTAGCTGCTCGATGCTCCAGTGATAACTGACCGACATGACATTAGTATCGCCGTCTTCAGCCCTGTATGCAGAGGGACTCCCATCTGCCATGGGTCTATCTGCCTGTCCGTCCATGGGAGTGGATCTCTCCTTCTGTGATTCTCCCCGAGGTTTCTCTTTTCTCCCACTGGATAGGAGGGCCTAAGGATGGGGGATGCCCCGGTCACGGTTTCATCTGCTGCTGACTGTTTGTTTAGATTATACATGTCTGGACATTATGTTTCCCTGGATGGTAGTTTTTTTATTGTTTCATTGTTTTTTAATGTTTGTGCAGCCCTGTGAGGCAATTCCTGTTGTGATATTGATGGCATCGGGGATAAAGCTGAAGATTTCATAGAGCGCCCCTGATCAGCACAAATGTCATAGAGAGCCCCTGATCAACACAAATGTCTAGTCTACAGCCTGCGTTTAGAAACATAAGATTTCACCCTAAGTGACATGTTAAAATGTGCAACTAATTATTTACTACTGTTAGGTATAGTTGAACACATCAGTAACTGTCAGAATCTCGTAAACATTTGGAGATAACAGAATTATTTTGGATCATTGCATCTGTATGTAAGCTTGAGCCAAGTGTCGGAATATCCAGATGTTGAGATGTCATAAATCAGGCACAATCAATGACAGCTCCAAACAGCTGTGAACATATGCTCAGTCCTATTTGAGTGCTGAACAAGCATATTATATTGGCATAGGCAACCAGATTAGACTGCTTCTAATAATCTAACTATAAAATAAATAGGTACAATCACTTATAAATCATAATGAGATTGGTAAAACTTTACTATAAATACAAACTAGCCACCCAACAATGTGACTGATAATAATAGCAGAAAGAGAACATTATGTGATGCCAATAAAAGAAGACAAAGAACTCCCTTCATGACATAAGCAAAAAAACAAAAGACAAAGTTTACAATGACTTCAGTGCAGCCTTTACATTTTTTAAAATCCTATAGTCTTTCGCATACTTAAGCACTCGCGCTGTATGAAATGATAAAAGCTTCATGAAAATCCTGTGTTGCCACAAACACGAGAGGGTCCAGGCCCGTCTCAAGCAGTTCTGACGCCATGTTACCGCTGCCTAATGAGTCACAGGGGAATACACGCTCAATCTGTGCACCGCCACCAACAAACTTTGAATCTCAACATTTTCTCTCCATCTCTACACTGTAAGCTCCCCACGGCCTGGCTTATCAATAATGGACACAGCGCTGTGACGGAGCCCGGTTCTGTCACCTCTCATCCCCCTGCAGCTGGCAACCATGACACCTCCCCAGCGCAGATTAGACTGGCCTGCAATATACATGAAGAATTGTATTATTCAGCTCAGACCAAGTATGGAAAAGCCTCAAAGATTGTCGTGAAGCAGGAGCCCTCACTCTGGCGGGTTGGAGTTAGAATTTTTGGTGTAGATGTACCATGTGTGCCTTATTTCAGTTTGAGTGTTGTGGAGCACGACAGAATAAAGGAGTGGGTGTGTAAAAAAGCCAGCCCCACCTTTATAAACCAAAACATCTTTATAGATTCTTTGAGACAAGGTCTTTACAAATCCTTACATGGGATCGTCTTTGTAATTGCACCCAGTCATTGTGTGGGAGCATGATGGACCAATGACGCATGTACAGTATTCAAACTTCTCACTACAGTACACACAAGCACACCCCAAGTTCACAAACACTATTCCTCCCTGCCATGTTCTATCAGTTTTGTATTTTCCTGCACTTCTGATCGGATCAGGGATATAGTTGAAGAGTTCAGGCTTGCCACAAAATCTACAGGCTTACAGGAACACGCTTGAGACGTTCCTGGAAGACTTGCTACTGGTCCATGTATGTCAACTTCAAGATAAGCCAGCTTTGTGCCTAATACAATAGCAGCGATGTTCGCCTTGACTTTCTCTACACCTAAATCTGCAGAGGAATGATGGCAATCAAAGGTACTCAAACTACAGCACATTATCAATGGACCAAAGGGAAACTACTTTTGTTAGGGCTGCATGATTTTTTTTGGTAGGGAAAAACAACCCTTGCTGAGATTTTTCTTATCACATTCAGAAGTAGATTTGCAGTTTTGAAAGCATTTTCAACATGTTCAGGAGAATTAACCTTTCCCAGAAGACTGAAATATGAACTGCCAAACTACTACAAGAATAACATGCATCTGAGAACAGGTTTCTAAGGGTCTAAACTACTGACTTAGCAGGTTTACTGAATAATATATCTCATAGAGACATAACACTTTGTTTGCAAATAATACTCTACATATGTAGTATATTGTATAACGCATATCATTGCCAACATAAAGGCAGTTATTTTTTAATTGCAACCATTCAAACATGGGTTTTGATTCTATTAATTGTACAGCCCTTGTTTTTGAGTCCCTAAGCAAAACACTGTCATCTTTCCGCTATGTCAGAGGTGGGCAAACTAAGGCCCGCGGGCCAAATCCGGCCCGCAAGATGATTGTAGAGTGACTTGTAGAGCACAAATTCCTGAGTATGTCAAAAAAAAAGTATGTCTCTAGCCCATTAGAGTTATGAATTTTTAAGGAAATAACTCATTCCAGCCTCTAGGGGGCAACTTAAATTTAATTATAATAATAATGCATCCGTTTTAGATAGCACTTTTCTGGACACTCAAAGACGCTTTACATTGCATTATTCATTCCTTCCATACTTGGTAAATGGTCTCAACTTATATAGCGCTTTTCCACCTACTTTAGGCACTCAAAGCGCTTTACAGCAAGGATCCACTCACCCATTCACACTCTCATTGATACACCAATGTACGCAGACACTGGAGGCAAGCTGGGTGAAGTGTCTTGCCCAAGGACACAACGACAGTGTGGACCTTCAGGAGGCGGGATTCGAACTCCCGACCTTCCGATCATGAAACGACCCGCTCTACCATCTGCGCCACCGTCGTGGTAAGCTACTAATGTAGCCACAGCTGACTGACGGAGGTTGCGAGGCAACCAGTCTGTGCCATCGGCCCCTCCGACCACCACCAACCACTCACTCACTCACTACAATCGCCAGGCTTCCTGGTGTTACCAAACGATCTCCCATCCAAGTACCGACCAGGCCCTTCCCTGCTTAGCTTCCAAGGTCTGACAGGATTGGGCATAGCAAAGGCGGTATGGCCACAAACCTTAGAGCAACTAAACACCAAATCAAGTTTTTTTTACTGATAAACTGTCTCAATGGGTGTCTCATAGTGTTGTCTACTGGTCCCTGACATTATTCTAACATTATTGCGCAAACATGTCAAATCCTAACTTTGGCCTGAAAACGAGTGGGTAAACGCTGCTACTAAATTAGAATTTCCTGATTGGCTGGAGAGTGTCCACGGCCTCCACAGAACGTCATAAGCCGCACCAGCTCCACACATCGTCATCAGGTGCTGCCCATTATCCTGCCCATTATCCTGCCCCTGTACCTGTGGTATATAACCAAGTCCCTCCCACGTAATCTGTCTGCTGTGATTGTGCCAATGCAAAGGCCCACACACCGCCCACACACTCACCCCCGCATGTCACCCCCAAACTTCAGAGACCGCCTCTTTCGCTGCAATTTTTGACTTTTGTTTGTGGGTGGGTAAAGGCTTAGGCACGCCCGTTTAGGTACTCTTTAAAAAAAGGAAAGCATTTCACACGTGTCCAGTAGAGGGCACTGACATAAGATATCAGGGTAACACATTATAGCCACGTATTAAATGGCCTGTTTGCCCCAGGGCGGCTGTGGCTACAATAGTAGTATACCACCACAGAGTCTGGAGTGAATGAATAATGACTACAGTATCATGACTACAGTGTACTTTGAGAAACTTGCGACACAGGCTTGTAAAGCGCAATACAAACGTAAGCCGTCATTATTTATTACAGTCCTGTCGGGCTTTGACCAAATCAGCACTATTTTAAAATCACAGCTCATTATTATTCATTTATTGGAAAAATGTTTTCTCAATAGTATTTTCCTGTTTACCCGCCAAGGAAGCTGGATTTTGGCCCACGACCCAAATGAGTTCGACACCCCTGGTTTAAAGGGTAAACAATATCAATATTTTCACTGACATGAAGAAGGACACGACATAACTGCTGCAATTTTTTGCACTTTTGTAATGTGGCATTACAGTCAAATTGAGAGTTTACTTGTTTGAAATGCTCCAAACTGGACCGGCCCTCCTGCCGAGTTCGAAAACCCAATGTGGCCCTTGCATCAAAACGTTTGCCCATACCTGCGCTATGTATTATTGGGTGAATATATCACAAAAGTGTAATTATAAACGCTCCTGGATGCTTCTTTGAACACTTTAATTTCAGACACTTTAAATTAATCAGATTTGCATCGTGTTAGGTGTGTCAAACATCCACTGGGGTAACACAGGTATTTATAAAACAACATCTGGATTTAAATATTTCACATTCAAGCTGTTTCACTCTTTTTCTTGCTTTCACACGTGTACTAAAATTAGCCGCTAAGTGCTAGTGGATGGATGTGGGAATTGGAGTCAGCCCAGTACCACGCCACTTCTCGGCTCATCATTGCATCCGCCCCCCTCGGTGAGACCCGTTTGACCAGATTGCCACATTACAGCTCTGTCCTGCTGGGAGGAGCCATCGTATTCACCGGTTACCTTCAAAGCAGCAGCAAAGTGACTCCAAAACCGGCCCTAGCTCCGTGGTGGGAAAGGAAGGGGTTTCTATGCTGTGATTCCTGGAGGTAGCCCAACAACACACTGGCAGATGGTGGCGGGATGAGACTCGGAGACAACCTGGGGAGGGCTTGGAAGTGGAGCCAGGAAGCGGCTCTGGAGTGCTGAGCTGGTCCGTGCTGGGTAAAAGAGGGACGCGTTGTTCCATATGCTCATCATCTTTCTGACTAATCACAATAAGGTGCCCACGGACTAATCGTTTGTACGTCGACAGTGCAGCCGCGGGGACTGTGCACAAGAGCTGAGCAATATTGCGCTCAAAGGCGCGCTGAATTGTATTTAAAAGGAGATGAGGTTCCAAGCAGGAGTTTGCCAGTAGGATTTTGTGTGGAACCATATGGAAGTGAGATGGGGGATGCTTTGATGATCATCCCAAAGTAAACAGCACTATATGCAGACTATAGCTTAGTCTAACCAGAAAGCAATAGAACAGACGAACTAAGGTGGAAGCCCACCAAAAGCAAACATTCTTGGCCACAGTCCGTCTTGGTATATTGATGTGTGATGCCTGCACACAGTGACTGTTTTGAGCCTTTCAGATGTCTCCATTGAAGGCTGATGCCTGGTGGAAATGGAATCACCATCCTCCCAAAGGCAAATCGATTAGTATTGATGGGAGTGGCAAAAAGTGTGCAGAACGCATCGAGCCAATCATGTGGAGATGATGAACGCCGCTCCTGTGGGGAACGCCCCGGACCAATCCTCATGCGTCCTGACGCTATCTGCCTCCACCCAGTCTAAAAACCAGCACCCTGCCCTGGGTCACAGCTGCTCTATCGCACCCTCTTTCCCTCACCTCTACCCCGAGTTCCCAGTCTGATCAATAGCCTCAACCCGGCGATCGATACCGCCACAAATCACTCCATTTTCTTCAACTCTGGCCTCGCTCCTCCTAGCTGCAGGAATGGAAAATATTACTGTGAAGGATGGGGTGCTGTCATCGTATCAAGTCATTGCACTTTTAGAAAGACCCAGGAAAGACTAGTCAAGACAGTAGAGAAAAGTCGAAATGGGGCCTATTGCAATAAAAAAACGTTATGCGACAAATGAAAAATACTGTGCATTTCGAGGTACATATTAATTAGTCACTGCTCCATCAAACAATATGTTCATATGCAAAAAACAAATAGCAGGCATGGCATATGATGATAAAGAACATGGTAATAACACCTCCAGGCACGTAAGTTGATTGATAATGAAACTCGTTGTCATTCATTTAAGCGCAAACTCTGATGATTCTTTTTTTCTCATGAAATCAAAGCGCCATGTCAGCTGCAATCCATTAGCATTGCTTTCTCCTGATAAGTACATTTGGTCCCAGGAGGATGCCATACACATGCACCCAATGACTGTTTGGCTAAATGTACGATAAAAAACAAGAAAAGCCAGCTTAAAAATATGGGTATCGTCCTCACACCGTTGGCCTCGGCATCAGTATAACCGTGGGCACCCGCCGTATGCCGTGCAGGAATTAATTGTCGATGACGCCAAAGTAGCAAAAGTGCCACGCTCTTGCACTTTTCATTACTGCGCCGGGAGTCTTTGTGTGGGGCTTTGTGATATTTCCTCTAACAGAAGGGAAAAGGGAAAGAGTAGAGTGTTCATATGCTGAAATAACATGCAGGTGTTGTAGGCTTGTATATTACCTAAGAAGGCTGTAAAGCAGGATCGTGAAGGTGTTATTAGTGAACAAATGTTATTACAGCAATATACACAATTTTAAGTGATTACATAGTAGTGTATTAGCATATACAATTTAGCCAAACGAGTTACATTTACAATAACCAAGATGAGCTTTGCTCACAGACACACAAATTACTGTTGCACCACCGAGACTTTTCTGTATAATTTACCACTTCGGTTTTAACAATAAGGCAATGCATTTCTCTTCCTACATGTAAACAAGCTGAGTAAAAAAAAAGAAGAATGAAGGGGGTGGCAATAAGTAATGTGCTGCTTAGAAGAGTGTTTAGCTCTTCACTCTTCATTTGTCTTCATTCCCTCTCTCCAGAACACTTAGCCCATCCTGACCGCACTGCTGTGGTATCCGTACCCAACAGCTGTACACCAAGTACATACTATAGCCTCCAAAACACTTAGAATATTCAAATCACCCATCTGAAGGCAAGCATTACCAGTAAGCAGTATCAAGCACTGTTTGTGCATGCCTGGAAATGTAAAACACAAAAACAACACAGGAAGTTTGAAATTGATCTCGGCTTTTATTTCACAACTAACACAATAGCATCCACATTTTGTCTGTTTAAAACTGAATGGTTGTGGTGCTGTTTAATGACGTCCCATAATCTGATAATGGGCGTCGCATTTGTTCTCATTCGCGCTCTCACTGTGATTTAGATTGGCTTTTTCAAATGTTTCTGTTTTTTAGTTAAATGTACAAATATGGGGGAAATCAAGTGTTATGCGACATGGAACGATATGGATGATCCCTTTCATTTTTTTCATTATTTTTGCTAATAAAAATAAATAGAAGGTGAAATGAAAAAGTAATTAAGTGAAAGATTAACCCAAAGGCACTCCCCTAATCAGAAATTAATTATACATTTTCCACTGATTTGCTTCGGAGTTTTGTAATTTTTGGATTAAATGCTGAAAAAGAAGGGGGAAAAAACAATTTATTCAGTAAAAATCCAGTGACCATTTTTGAAAACTATTGTCATTATGGGACACTGCTGAATACCAGGTTATTACACAATAAACAGCAATGTAACTACTTATCCAGCATAGTCCAAAAAAGCCAACAGCTTCAGATGATTTTAGTTTTTATTAAATGGAAAGAACACAAATGCTTCTTGGACTTGAATCTTGAAAAAAAAACTCTCCAACATTAGTATGCAATGATCTCAGACAAATTCGATTCGATAAATTTGCTTTCAAATGAGCCCCATACTTTGGCGCGTCTTAACAGTCACACATTTGTTGTGACAGCAGGGCATCACGGTAACCCACGGTGACGGAGCAACTGTTGTCAAGCTCAGTGCACATTCATCCCATTCCTCTCCGGCACATCCCCGTCTTTCCTTCTGCGTGCCATTGAGTGCACGTATCGAATTACGCCGCATTTCGCTCCCAATATGCTGCTCCATAATAGGACATGCTTTAATACCCCATCTAACCTACATACATACTAAACCAGGCATTAACCAACCATGCAGATGGGGATGGTCTGGGCAATGTCAACATGGAATCTCATTCATTTATAACAAGGGCGGGGAGACATGCTCAGTCAAATAAAGCAATAGGCCATAGAGCATAGTGTCCATTAAAGTGGTATAGGCCATTTCAATTTCAATTGGCAGAAAGTGCACGTAACACCAAGCACATGTAACTCATTTGAAAACGTGCATGGATATTGTGGTGCACTTTTTGGGGACAAGAAATTCAATCTGTTGCCTTTTGTATCTTAATAAATAAACATGTTCCATCAAGGTTGAAATAAATGTGTAATGCAATAAAAGCAAAGCCTAAGTGTGTCAGGGAGGCAGTCTTCTTCATTTAATGCTGAAAAGTTCAACTACTACAGTATTATTCTTGTCAGTGTAGTCGTATATTAAATCTTGTTTTAATGCACCTTATCTTTTGGCTGCCAGCCTTCCAACTCCACAACTTCACAGCCTTATTTCAAATACAATTACCACTGTTCCAGTCCATACCACAGCACTCTATGAAAAAACATGTCCATAATCATCTTATTCTAATACATGCACCCATTATCTCCATATTGTAGCAGCGTATTTCAAATTTACAACTGAACATAATTGACTTTGACACTGCTGATCTATGCTGGATGTGGCTATAATAACTGTGGTGTTTAAATGGGGGGGGGGGTTGATATGTAAATGTGGTGGGATCATGAATAGAGAATCCGGACTAAATCGAACAGGAATACCACATCTGCATAACTCCTTGCATGACACCAATCTCCCATGCTTTGCTTTATTCCGCTTTTATAAGAATGAAACTCGGAATACAATGAGGACACAACATGCCTTTAGTCCAAGTCCATTATGTAAATTCACATTTGGAGATTTAGTTTGGTCAAAGGCAGGAGGAAAATGTGCACTTCCTAATAATGAAGCTTCTTTCGGAGACGCCGGACCAACCGGAGAGCCTGGGAGACTTTGGCTAATGATATCATTAAAGACACTGATGCTGCCTGTGTGCGCGCTATGCCGCTAATGTAATAAGGGCCATTGTGTTTGGGATCGTGCCCAGAGCTGCGGTGTACCTTTACAGCTATTCAAGTATTTTAAATTCAGGCCTCTCCAGGGACTACAAAAGCCAGGTCTGGTGAATGGACGTTCGCCAACATCTGGTTAGCATTCAATGTCTGGTTCAAGGACATTGCAAAAGGACCTGTCTATCTTAGAATGGGATTATTTGTACAATGCACTCAGGGATGTAAGTGTCTGACGGGGTAATGCAATCAGGGAAGTAGATCTACAACGGGATTCTACGCTCGTCCACTACTATCCTAATAGCATGAACTGTTCACTTCACTTACTGCATAGTTGGATTCAGCTGCCCTTATTGTTGCATTAACCTAGTCTTGTACTAGTATTTAAATGCATCTGCCTACAGTTCAGAGGAGTGGAAACATGCCGTGTTATTGCGGATTCAAAAACAACTTATTTCGTTTTTTTTTTTTTTTACATCCATCAAGTGTTTGCTTAGAAGAAAGCATGTTGCTGAGTCCCAGCAGTAGTAGTAGTAACCTGCTTGGTTATGCATGGGGTTATTTATTTAGGGTTAGGATGCATGGTGTTTTCTCCCCTTTTTGTTTTCCCCCTATCTACTACCTGGAGCAAATTTCTGCCCATTTCCAATCACCTTCTGAGGTTATGCACTTTTTCTAGCCTGATTTGAGTGCTTTGTGTGTAGAGTTTTTGCATTTATTGTTCCAAATTGACCTTGAGGGCATCACAGTTGACCTCACAGGTCTTTGCCGAAGTGCTGTAATTTACTCCAGCACTGACGCCTGCAGTGGATTTTCCTTTTTTTCTTCTTTTTTCATTGTAAAGGTAATTTCATTTAAAATGTGGACGAGAAGGAAAATTGGTGCATTTGGCCTGTGTCAGTGTTAATCTCCAGGGTCAATGCAACACAATGCCTCACCCAGACTCGCTGTGACACAGCGGCCAGAATTCTGCAAGCTAATAATTATGTCCTACCGCTAACCGCTAACTCAGATTGTGTATTCTTTGCATGGGTGTACACAAGTCACAATTTTCCTGGCCAGCATTCTCCCATTGGTTGCGGATATTGGCTGCGACAGTGTCTTCCCACGCGTATACAATAAATAAAAACAAGTTTAGTGTTGGAGGATGGTGTTAGAGAGGAAAAAAGATTTATTCTCACTCCAAGACAATAGGGCTAAAGATAAACCCGGATTCGCTCAAAAGCACAGATGTGGATGTGTGCCGTCAACTGAAAGTGCTGGTAAAAAGTCTTATGAAATGAAACTTTATGATCCCACTGGGCAAAGGGACAAGTCTGGAGAGGGCTAAATACGAAATGTGTGGTTACAGACAGAAAAACATGTAAATATAAAACAGATAAACACATGCAGAAGAGGCATAACAGTTCTTCTGAGGTTGTATTGCATACGGCAGATCTATATTAAAGGTATGAATAGCATAACCATGGTCTCAACATATACTTGCATACAATATTCAGAGGGATACATAGAAAATAACCCTGTGCATTTTGACTCAGTTCAGATCTGTCAATTATTTCCTTATTGAATTATATACTATAGTTTTGGAACTTACTTGTTAAAGATGAACTAAATCATCTCTATAAACTTACACATTTTAATCAAAGCATCTATACAAAATCTTACGCATCTCTCATACATGTCCTCCAGAGGATGTAAAGTGTGATAAACTGGCAATTGTCCAAAATCTGCTCCACCCGAAAGCGCCAAAACCACAAGCGCACACCTGTCCCCTGTAAATTCTTGGCTGTAAAACACAAATGTCACTGTGTATCACTGTAATTACAATTTTGATTGGCACACAGACAGCATTAATGAAATTACCTTTACATCTCCAATATTCCCTTACCTTTGTTTTGCCACAGATGTCACAATGCCAGACCCCCACATTACCGTTATTGAGCCAAACTGCCACAAAAACCTGTCAACCTGTTTATGTTGCTCTTGCCAATGAAATTTCCCATCAGGGAGCTATAAAGCACTGAGCAGTTATCCCATTACCGAGATGTGATTCCCTGTTAACCTTGTACAGTTCGGATTTAGCGGCGCATCTTATCGTGTCGGCGCTCTCAGTCTCAAGATTTAAGTCCCTGATTGCATTACGGTTACCGACACTTATATTCATGACTGCATTGTACAAATATCACTTGTCTTAGTAAGACATGTCCTCCTGCAAAGTCCTTGAACTAGACCTTGAATTCTACCTGAGAGGCACTTGACAAAAATGCATAATGCTAGAGGCTTTGTGTTGCAAGTTTATGGGCCCAGAGTCATAATCTGAATTTAATTCTTTAAGCCATGTTATTCTGTTGTTCCCACACCAAAAAACATATATGGATTTGTGCATATTCAGCATATTCAGCAATTGTGCTGCTCTTTGGAGTGTTTTGTAAAATGTGCAGTAGGAGTAAAGTGGATTGGATATTTGTCCGTGTTGACTGTTGTCAAGTTATTTGTACTGTATGTTAGTCAACTGCATTTTTTGCTATTAGCTAAGAAAAGAAATAAACCTTTGCGTAACAAAATGATGTACTTTTAGAGTAGATCCAAATGGTCTCCGACTGCAGTTCAAGCTATTTTACTGAATGTGAGTTTGTACAATTTTGTTTATTCGCTCATGTTCTGCTGCAATTGCATGCTCATTCAATGACACAATACCATCCATAATCATCAAAGCATTCATTGAACCTTCTGACCTCTCCACACCACATTTCCATTCAGACATACTACCCTCTTTCACATTAACAGCACTGTGTTAAAAAGGCATCCGGACAACAGTGATTTTCAGCTGTTGCCGTCACAACCCCTGCCATTCTCATCGCCACAAACTGTGCATTCATCTGTTGCCGAGGAAGGCTCATTTTTCCTCCTTTCCCCACTGGCTGTAAACTCCACACAACTGTCCGCTCTACAAATCCAGAGACCCATGGAAATCCATGTAATTTAGGGGAACAAACCAAACATGAGCCCGGACCGATTTTACTGTGGTTCCTTTAAAGTTTAAATTAGGCCGACTGGGCAAAAATCTGAATTGCCACTGAGGGTGGCTTTTACAGCAACTCAATCAAAGTGACTAAATGCGCAGTAAAAGAGTGGGAACAGAAGGAAAAGGCACCCTATGGACCTAGAACTTGGCCGAAAGGTGAAGGAGGCACAGAAGTAAACGAGCCAGAGTGATGTCAGGTAGATTGAGTTCACAAAAGTAACAAAAAGAGTATAAATCATTTGTGGAAACAAAGCATTGGCAGATTTGGACAAGTATAGCCTAAGTGATGTTGATGGGGAAATTCAATTTAAGTCATTTGGCTACGGCACTTTCAAGAATCTCAATTAACAGGCATCTCCTTTCCCGTTATAGACATAAACCATTGTGCAAAGTAACATGTATTGTTTTCTGCTAAGAATTGAGTTGCAACACAATGAGTGTTTGTTTATAGTGTACATGTGGTATGAGATGTGGTTTGGTCTTGTTGTATAACGAGAAATTCCTGCAGGAGAAATAAAAACTTAAGTGACTCACCCAAGAACACAAGGGAAATGGGTATGGACTGAGGGTGAGCATCGATCAAGTCACTTCCTGGTTGGCAGGCTCTTCCTCTTCAACCGTTTCGCCAAGCAAACTTATGATTAAAGAAGAACTAAGTAACTTAATAAATCATTTTCGTAGTCCCTCTGGGGTAATACAAGTGTTAATGGCATGATTGGGGGGTCTTTCATCTCCACCTGATGTCTCTGGCCAGAAAACCAACCTTGCAACTTTTCCTGCCTCCAGGTTGGAGGCACAATACACACTAATAGAATCACAAAGAAGAAGCTAACAGGCTAACGGACAAAGCTAACTGCGGGCTAGCGCCACTTTAGTAGTATTTACAGCCAAGTTTGAGTGAAAATAATTATCTCCATTGTGTAATTAAGTTGTGGCACAATGTACAATATCCCTCTCTCCCTTTGTCTTTTCTGTCAGCGTAGTATTTACTCTCACAGACAATTAATGAGTAAAAAAACGCAACATGCTGCGACACCTGCAGTGGTGCTTATGGCCTCTAGGGGCATGAGTTACTTAGTACTGCTTTGACTCCACAATTATGAGTATTATGTTTTAAATCCAATCCGAAACATTTCCTGTTACCAAACGCCACTTCACTCTTCCCTGTCTTTTCTCGTCTAATGTATTGATTCCCACACATGGTATAGTGGTGCTACTTTCTCACTCAAGTCTTTCCTCTCCATAGTTCTTTTGAGGTAAAGATCTTATGCCACACTCAGAGGGTGGTCTCAGAAGAAACACGTGATTGATGTGGACTGTGAAGCAGAAATCAGTGTGGATTTCACAGAGAACAGCCGTCGTTTTGAGCTCCGATCGTCTGAAAAGACTCTAGCTATATACGTATATAGACTGTTCCTATTCCTATCATGCCTCGACCTGTACCGGACTCAGCTTGTTGGGCGTTCATACTCAGAGCAGTTTGTCCTTGTAAAACACCATTAGCAGTCTGCATAAAAGAGATCTAGAGGTTGTGAATTGAGAAAAGGAAAGTGAACATAACCCTGCCAAGCTATAGTACTGGCTTGAAACGTTGTGTTATTTTTGTAGAGCAATCTGCACAAATTAAATGTTTTGGCCGCAGATAGCTGAAAAATGATTCATTTATTCATTGATCAAGTTAGTTATAGGCAAAAGGGTTGGTCTTGGGAAAGGCCTAGATCTTCTTAATGTCAATGATTAGGGCTGCAATCTACGCAAAAAGTTGTGTTTGAGCTTTGTGGATTACTAAAGTAATAATGGTATAAATATGCACTATACTGAGTGAGATAAGATCCACGTTATGTTTATTTTCATGTTGCATGTTACCCATGAGATGAGATTTTGTATCACCTCATTTGGTCATTGGACTTGAACCAGGGATTGTTGCTATGGAAATGTACTCACAACACGGCCTTCGCGTACATTTATAGTATTTACATAAACAGTTTATTTCAGAACCCAGGCAATTTAGCAGCATTTACTTTAATTTATATATAAAGGGAGGAGAAATTACTCCCACAATGTGTTAAGCATTTTACCACTCAGAGTGAAGCTAGATGCACAATGTAAAAATAAAATTCCATTACCGTGATATTACCTCTTTGTCATGAAATGAATGGTTCTGAATGTGCACATGTGTGAGCCTAAACGAAACAGTCTGAGTACAAAACACACCTCATTTTTACGCACAGCTCGTCCTCCTCGATTCACTCCAGAGCTTATCTATCACACCGTGCAATTTATATGGAAAACACTCCTAATGCAGGCAAACCAGACAGTCCTTTAAAAAAAAAAGAAGAAAAAAAAGAAAGAAGAATTTGTCTTTTAAAACTCTCTTTTTTTGCTTGGCTGTTCTGCACCTTCCTAATGTTAAACACATATGGAGCCAAAGATAATTCTCGTCTCCGTCGCTCACGTTTCTACCAAATGGAATAGAACGTGGACAAGGCTTTTCTTTCTGAATCAGCTGTGATACGTTGTCCCCCCTGGAGGCTACGCTAATGATCCTTAGCTAGAATGACATGTGTCTGGATGCGATTAGCATGTAGCTCAACAACATATCAACAGGAATCATGTCAAAAGGAATTAGTTCAGCCTGGCTAAGGTGGGCCGCGGACACGTAAGCAAATCAAGCGGTGTGTAATTACAGGGTAAGCGTGAGTTCACTGCCACTCAAATGCAACGCGGCAGACAGTAGATGAAGGTTTGACTGGTTTCTGATGAGGCGTCTCAAACAGCAGAAGAACCCTGCTGCGTAAGAGCATTTTCCGCTCGTGGTGTCTTCAGTATGTACTCATCTCAATGATTATTTTGAACTAAGGTATTTAAAATGGATTGCTTGTTGCTTAACTGCAAAATATCTTGCCATCTTCTGTGTTACCTACTTGACATTATGTTGAAGAGGCTCTGATAGACTTCACACTGGGCCTCAGTCACAGCATAAGCTTATGTTTATCTAACCTCCTAAACTTCAACTTTCAATAGTAGATCAAAACAGTAAGCATAGCTGTCTAAGAACACCCCATCTACACAGCCACGCTACAGGCTATGTAGACTGCAACATTTGGCTGTCTGTGCAGTTTTCTTAAGCTACTTTAAGTTCACAAACTGTGAATAAAATAAAATAAAATAAAATAAGAACATGCAGCAGCAATAATGCTGCTTTGCATGAATAACAGTGGTCTCGGTAACAAAAGGTTGTTCAGTTTTATTGACTGCAAACTTGGCTTGATTCTCAAGCTACTTAGAGTTGGAAGGAAAAAATAATAATAATGTGAATGGAGATGATGAAATTGCTATTTTTTAAGACACACAGTGAGCCAATTGCATGGATGCTTCCTGAAATTTCTCACAGATGAGAAGTCCAAAACAATTTTCACATTTTTAAAGTATATTAGGTTGAATGCAGTTAGTGGAAACTTAAATCTAGTGAAACCCAAGCTCCAAGACATGACAAAAAAATGCAGCTGTTAGACCATAACTTTGTAACAAACGTATGCAATTATAATAGTTGTGCAATGCTATTATTCCCCCAAAATGTATTTAATGCCACTTTGAGTTTAACTTTATGGTTTTATTATTTTGAAGGCTTAATTTTGGCACAATTTATTAAATGACTTTAAATGCTTTTTAAATGCCCGCCGATACCATGTTTTATGATAATGTAACATTTTGAGCATCTGGAAAAGCACATGTAAGACTAATACATTACTATTATTAACAACCTATTGCATATTTGAACTCAATAGTCTGTGCCTTAGCTAAATGTAAGCATGCTATGTCTGGAACATACATTTTCTGCCTTTTATATCTGCATGTTTATTGCTTTTTGCAGCCTACAAAACAACAAAATGCTTAAGCACTTAGGCACAAAGGATAGAAAAGAGAGCGACCGTGGATTGACAAGAGGGTGGTTGCATCTATCTGTGTCTTTGCAGCCCAAATAAACCTAAACTAAACTACACGTTTCTAAAATGTTACTTCAAAAACACCTCATAACAGACAGTTGTTTGTTTGTTTGAGTTTTTATTTCGAGCTAAGGCACAAAATCCAAGAAAAAAACAGAAAAATATATATACACAATAAAAGAAAAAACAAAAAAAGAAAAAATAATAATATACATTCTAACTCGAAAAGGAGTGGGAAGAAGACAAGCTTATTGACTCCCACCCCTGTTCATAAACTTAAATAACAATAACTAACAACACTGCATATTTCATACCATCTTACAAGACAACTATCAACCGAGTTGGTTACATTTCAACAGATGCCATACTGCATTATACCAGGTCAACACTCACAGTATCTCACACTCTACAACCATTGTATTATTTCTGTTTCCCATACCGAATTCATTACCGTGTTGGCATTATCGTTAATCATCACCATTACAACCCATATAACATTACTCTGTATCAAAATGTTTGATACATAACATACTCCACATTTATTCATGAAAGGTACATTAATCGCAGACCGATTGATGCTCATAATAACAAGAATGATCTTAATGATGTGTGTTACAAGGGATTCGTTTTTTTTTTGTTTTTTTTTGTTTGTTTGTTTTTTCTCTGTGACTGGACCAGCTGCCAGAGGGGAGCAGCCCCCGAGTAACCGGACCATCCTTTGTTGAGTGTCCTATACTATGCATTAAAAGAGACAAATGTTTAGGAGTCTGCTGCCAGAAGAGGGTTTCCTCGAGCTGCCGACCCCCACCTGTCTGCCCTGTACTACGGGTTATGTTGAATGCGGAGTACATAGATATGTGCATGATTTACTTCTAAGAATTTAATTCCTTTATATTACCATCAGCATCAATAGCAGTACCGCTGTCTGAATCGATTAAGTTTGATTCTAAGAATAATCTACAGATTATTAGGTAATAATCCTAGACAGTAAAAGTATATATCTCATAATATAGTCATCACCTTGGCAGAACAAGCTTGCAGTAGTCCTACACTCAGACGTTTGGAGTTTGTTGTGAAAGATGGAAGGGCCTTGAAATTCAGATTGCATCATATTCTGTGTGCGTTAAATGGAGTGTCAGGCTGCATTAAGCTGAATCACTTATGCTAAATGCAGGGCTATTCATATGCTAAAGTGGTGCTGCTAGGTGCGCATTTTCATGGCATGAATTTGTGCTTCTGCTTAGTAAAGATAGGAAGGAGCAACTGCTTTGGAGAGGGAAATAAGACGCAGACAGGAGGTGCAAGAGAGGGACCCACGGGCCTTGTTGAAAATTATACTCACAGCATTTTTTTTATACTCTTATGTTTTGTACAGCAAAGGATGGAAAAAAGAGAGAGACATAGGATCGACAAGAGAGTGGTTGCACAATACAGTGCGGGTAATAGTTCAAATGGAGAACATTTAGCAATAAATGTAAGGAATACCAAGATGTTTTTTGCATTGTTTTTGCTTGCTTTTGCACATGGGTGAACTCATGTCAAGTAATGAAGTCTACGAATGTGGCAGGGAGCTCAGAGAAGCAGCTATGGGTCATCTCTACACTTTGAAGGGAACAGTGTGTCTTGAACAAATATTGGCGGCACGGTAGCGCAGCGGTTAGTGCTTTTGCTTCACAGCTAGAAGGTCCTGGGTTCGATTCCCACCAGGACGGGGCCTTTCTGTGTGTTGTTTGCATGTTCTCCCCGTGTCTGTGTAGGTTTTCTCCGAGTACTCCGGTTTCCCCTACATGTGCAATAGGTGAATCCTCCAGCCCGGTGATTCTGACCATCAGCTTGGCTCTACATCATGGAGATGGGTCCCCGGGCGCGGCACTGCCGTTGCCCATTGCTCCTTACGGGTTGCCCCAGTGGCATCGAAGGATGGGTCAAATGCAGAGGACAAATTTCCCTCCGGGGACAATAAAGTATACAAACAAAACTTATGTACAGGAGAGCAATCGACTTCAAATAGATTATTTTTGTCCATTACTAGAATATGAAAAAGAAGTAATTTAGTGTTGAGAATGATTTTTCTGGTGATCATCCATTCAGCATTTTCTCTCATGCCAAATACCGCAAAAGACAAAAAATGACCTCTTTGAGTAACTCCACATCTAACCCTGGTCTATCACATGTCAAAACCTGAATTAGCCTAGATCAGGTTTAAAATAGGGCTAGATCAGTGGTGCCTGTAACACAGTTTGAGAAATACTGTCCTAAATCAACAGTTACTGAAAGTCGTATATTGTACTTGATTCATAATTGTGCTGTCCCTGCCACCTCACTGCTTGTGTACAGCTATACACTGCACTTCTCCTGCCTCCCAGTCCACTACTAACACTAAACACAAGGCTAATTTGCTAACTATTTACAAGTACCATATGCAGCCTCACTTTATGAAATCCCATAACATCCATTTAATTCTATCCACGTCCAATGACAATTTCAAACTTATTAGCGCGGCTGTCATCTCATAAACCCTTTCCCCAGCAGAACGGTGCTTAAGCTGCCACATAGAAATGCTAATTTAGAAAAAGTACCACCAAACACATTCGCATTAGAGCTTTTCATTCTTAACGATTCCCGGTGGTACGAATCTGTTAATAAGCAAACCTCTGAGTGAAGCCATCGACAGAATCCATGCACTGCCATTGGAGCGGAATGGAGCGATGCATACAAGACTAGGACAATCAAAAACACTTTCCAAGAGAAGAGTAAACCTGCGTAGTAATCATAAATATTGTTCAATTACATGTGTTCAGAACCAGCAATAACATTTTAAAAAGACATAGACATGGCTACTAGCGCCAATGTTTATTTATTTATCTTTCATTATACCAGGGAAGTCAATTTAGAACAAATTCTCATTTACACTGCATGGTTTTCTCCATGTCCATCAAACCAGGCATGTACAGTCCGTAACGCGGCCAGCAGAAGGAGAATCCAGTTGTTCCTTTATAACTCTCTCTATTCATAGGAATAGATTAAATACTGTGCTGTTACGGTCTATCAATGTACCAAGAGCAATGAACAACACGTAGTACAGTTTTGTCTCAAAGTAGTACAGTTTTGTCTCAAAGCATGGCAACAAAGCATGGCAACAAAGCATGGCAACAATTCAAAAAGTAAACATTTCTATACAGTGTTTACGACTGGATCATTTTTCATCACTGCAGGCCATTAGTCAATATACCCAATTACCGTAGCTATTAGGCGTGTTCACGGAATCATATAGAAATACATTTTCCAACATTTTCTGATTATAAAAAACAATTCATCCAAAGCCTAGGTAAAACGCACCAACAGGAAATCTCATTTCTACTGACGCTAATTACAATCAACTTCCTCTGCACAAATTACATTGTCTGGTTCCGTTCAATCAATACAGACCCACTGTGCACCGCTGCAATCAGACTGATGGAGTTCACGACACACTGTGGAGGATATGGAATCAGAGGGAGAAGCTAGCAAAAAGAAAAGATTAAAAATTGTGTTTGAGTTTTATGGGTTGATCATCGATTTGTGCATTGCATGTAATTACGGAGATTGATGTTTGCTGTTCTTTTACAAGGTAATAGTGGAGAATGGGGTTAGTTTTGGAAAAAACAAAGAGCTGATCAACACATCGTTTTTGTTTAAAAATGGATTGCTGCAGTTTAAAAATGGATTGCTGGTCAAATGACAGCTAGTTTACAAAACATGCGTGTGTTTTTTTTTCCTACCTACCCGATTACTCCATTGCTAATTAGGTAATTTTGACTTACATTGAATGTCAAAATTTCCAGGGCAATTGAACCAGTTTATGAATGATGAAATATTACATACTTCATCAGCCACAGTGATAGGCGTATGTTTACTAGTGAGGAAGACAGCACTCCATTGCTGTACTCCTATATGTAATGACTACAGAAAAGTCATATTTGATTTAATATTTGATTTGTTCGCCCATAAAAATGTGCAACGAGTGTCCCACAAATGGTAAGTACAAAGACCTGAAAGTTTTCTAAAAGGAGTATGACGAAATTTCCACTTTTATTTCATTCAAGCCAGTCCAAAAGTTCCAGGTAAGTATTGATTCCTTTGAAATTTGTATTGCTCATTTGCAGCAGCTTACATAATTGCTCAGTCATTGGTGCGTGGGCTAAAACGTTAAGAGCTCGGACACACAGCTGCCGCCTGTCCAGCCCATGGGGGCCACAGGTGGGACTGCTGCTGAGTGTGTGGGGTCCGGGGCCCGTAAAGGTCGTCATGAATACTACATGAGAGGGGGCGGAGTCAACATGTTCACTGTCCATCATGTCCCTAAAGACGATCTGTTCCATATTCATTCACCTTACACCCATATGCAAGCCAGGGGGGGGGGGGGGGGGGGGGGGGGGGGGCGATAATTGGGAAGCGACACGGAGCAAGAGTATGACTTTTGACCCTTGTCTTGAGTGTGCATAAGGAGTAGGATATATCTGACAAGTTGCCAGGATTGGTCCAGATTGAGTGAAATGAAGCGCAAGTGAGAGCATAATTTAGACAGATGGTTTGAATATGGGAGTTGATCTTCTGGATAGCTGGTCCGTAACATTTCCTGTAGCATTTATTATTTAGTAGATGACCTTAACAACAACTACAAAAAGAGTCTGTATGACAAAAATTCTAAAAATTGTACAAAGATTATAACACATTATTGGCATTGTAAATTGTAAAGTAAAGCACTATTTGTCAATATACTGGTCAAGGTGTACGGTCAATTTGAGGCTTATCTGACCATGTGTTTAGTTGTAGGAAGAAAAGATCACGAGAATATGCATCCATATAGTCCATCAGCCAAGCAGACCAGATATCAGTACCACCCAAGGCATAAGCTATCAGTGATTTTTAAGTAGGTCCATGTCTGAGCTTTATATTTTGATATGATAGCCTTTTCAGAGTTACAACTTTATCATAGTTTTCAGCTCTTGAAGTGTACCATCCCCCTGTCGAAAAAGTCACTTTTGACACTAGTCCATATTTTGGTTTAGGGCTTTTCCAGCCCATGAGATAATGATTTACACCGTGATATTTGGTGTCATTTTAACGAAGACATTTTCATGTTTCATTTGAGGTCACATTCACTACTCTGTTTTAATTGCCGTAGTAACCATAGCTCCTCAATTTCATTGGCCAAACCAAAATATGGACAAGTCTCAAAAGTTACTTTTACCTTGAGTGGTACGGATTTGCCAGATTTGGGGGTTTGAACTATGAACTAATAGAGAACATGAACACGCCCATTTAAGCAATAACACACGAGCGCTAACCACAGCACCACCATGTCTCTAAATGGAGCAAAGTAACATAGGTCTGGCTTGTGGCCATACCGCCTTTGCTATGCCCGATCCCGTCAGACCTTGGAAGCTGAGCAGGGAAGGGCCTGGTCGGTACTTGGATGGGAGATTGTTTGGGAAACACCAGGAAGCCTAGCGAATGTAGTGAGTGAGTGAGTGGTTGGTGGTGGTCGGAGGGGCCGATGGTGCAGACTGGTTGCCTCACTTCTGTCAGTCTACCCCAGGTCAGCTGTGGCTACAATAGTAGCTTACCACTGCCAAGTATGGAGTGAATGAATAATGCCATGTAAAGCATCTTTGAGTGTCCAGAAAAGCGCTATATATAAAAAAATAAAAAAATAAAGATGCATTAAAACTCACTCACAAGTAGGGATTGGCAATTAATTGAAATCCCAATCCCAACTTTGGTCAATCTCAATAATCGTCATGTGACTTTATAATCGACAGGTCTACAGCCATTTCTTTGGCAGAAACAGCACCAATATATCACCCAGGCCTAATCACAAGCCAAGACTAAATTTAGCTTGTAAAACCATCTCCAGGCATAATTCAAGATTATTTGCCCTGCCATTGATACTGTCCAATGAATATGATGAACAATATAGCATTACATTACAATGTAATTGGTCTTGTACTGTCCAATGTATTGGTTATGTACACTGTGCTTCCCAGCAGTAATACAAATGCAAGACTATATCTCTGGTTCAATTGGACCCTGTTTTGCGTCTGTGAAAATAATTTGCAATGCAATCACTTTGAATAAACAGACAAATTGATATTTTTCAACCCATCTGCTCTCCAAGGAACAGTATAATATTGAATAAACGCCATGTCGGGCTGGTACACCTTTCCAATCAAGGTATCCAAATGAGTGCAAACAAAATGACAAATAGAAGAACTATGTTGTGTACACACTATATTAATGCAAATTCAACATTATTTTTACTGTTATGGATTATTATAACTAGGATTTCTATCTGTAAATAGCATACAGATTGGGACGAGAGTGGCAATCATAAAAAAATTAAATAATCTCATAAAAACAGATAGTAAAAGATAGATAGATTATTATTAATACAGTTGCAATACTATTGTACAATTGGAATACACTTGTACATCCTTTTGAAAGAGTACTTCTAAATTATGAATTATTTTATACCTGGCTGCAAACCTAATGCAAGTCTTTTTTTCTTCAACATCCTTAAAAATGCATTGCCCTCCGACATGTAGAGACATGAATAAGAGAGACAAGTGTAAATGAATCCACTTTTACAGATCAAGTTGAAAAATACTGGGAAAACGATCAATTGGAAGTTCTTGGACATTTCGTACATTCCTTACATAGAAGTAATGAAGGCTATGGACAGAACCTGGATTCATTGCTCTATTGAGTTATATAGTAGCGCGTGTCCTTCATTATTTATCTATCCATGTCAATGCCTGCAGTGTCCATAGTCACAAAGAATAGGTGTTTAATAATTCAAACAAGTTTCACTCTCGGTAAAAATAGATCCGAGCATTGTGTTTTTCACGCTGCATTTGAAGATGTAGAGAATATAGTGTTTTTCTATGAGTTCGTATTTTCTACGCACACACATACAGACACAGTATAGTAGATTCCAATCATTAGCAAGATCATCTGAGAAACAAGGCCTTGCATAAGACGACCGAAAAGTCATAATTACCAGTAAACAATATGTTAATTTGACATTGTTATGAAGTGAGCCCATAATCCAAGACCAATTACACTCAACTGAGATAGCTAGGATTTAATCAACAGTCTCAAACAAATTCTCACCCTTCCATGGTCTTCCCTTGGGTTCACCCCACTGACCCCAGCCTTGAGGTGCGCTCACAAGTCGACTTTTGGTGGTAAAATCTATCTGTTTGCAGGTGTGACTCCCAAGACCACGCTGTTAGCTTTTGTCTGAACACTGTTGTGGCGTGATTGGCAAGAAAAGGCAAGGCAACTTTATTTATACCGCGCCTTTCGTACACAAGGCAACTCAATGCACCTATTGCGATTGCAGTGTGAAACCCATACCGAATACTGATCCTTAATTGAACCAAAAAGTGGCACCACCCAATCATTGCACTTTGGAAATGGAAAGATATCTATACTGTAATATTCATGGAAAAAGACTGGTAGGCATCTTCAATTGTTATTTTTAATAGTTTTTAACCTGTCTTTGAAGAACATCTTTAAAGGTGCATTATGCAACCTTTTACGCAGAAAAAAAAAGTTGATATTTGTGAGTATTTAACGTTGTAGTGACCCAGCGGCTGTATGAGTGGTCAGCATGGCGACTTTACTTTCGATCACGGTGGCCTCTACAACGCTACCGGATGATTTGTTTTGTAGGTTTTCTGGTGAGAGGGTCCGTCAGCAGTGAAAACCTTACAAACAACTGATCCTGGAGCGTCCAAGAGACTACTGTGATGGAAACTCTTGATTACTGCTCCATTATGATACACATACACCCAAATATCAACTTTTTTTCCACACAAAAAGACGCATAATGCACCTTTAAATGTATGTAATTGTGCCCATTCGGAGACTGTTTTGAAATTCATATCGGAAGCAAAATGGTACCACGACATAGATACCACGCTGGCACTGCAAGCAAGGCCACAATTTCAGGCAAAACAACGCCCTATGACTTGTGCAATCCTCTACGTGTGGTTTTAATAAGTCCGTGCTTCCTGCTCTGAACTACACTCCCGTCGTGTCCGCGGGCGGCAGCATATGGCCCCGCAACACCCGAACGTCTCACCAGCCAACAGGACTCTATTAGCTTACGCAACAACAAAGCAATCCTGCGCTCCTCTCCCCACTGTGGACGCTAATGTGGAGTTGTTGCGCAGCAGGCTCAAAGCAGCTGGGCCGCAGGCAGAACTGGGGCTGTTTGTCAAGGATATTATAAGGTAAAGTGGCAGAGTGGAGTGTAGGGTTGAGTGTATGTCTTGTTTTATTATAAAATGTTGCAATAACAGAGACAGTGGGAGACAGACAATAAAGTGTTGTTTGGTCTGAGGGAGATTGGGCTGGCAAAGGCAGGTCAAGATAATTGCAGCTGTGAGGTTAAATGGGTGCCTAATTTATGGTGCTGGCGCTAAATTTTGAGTTTGTTTTTAGCAATGGTGTCATTTCAAGTTTGAATTCTGGACCTATATCGACTCAAGCAGCAAAAGTTTCAAGGCAATCTCTGTAAATTGCCACTGTTTTGCCCGTCATTCTCTGTTTATGCATTCAGGCACATTCAAAGTATGTCGCTTCTCTTTGAAAACCTCAGCCATTTTAACGTCACACAAAAGTGCAGACTGATTAAAGAAAACAGAGTCTCAGTGGGAGATAATGAGTCTATGCGTATGAATATGTTTTTGAATCTTGCATATGGCATCCACCGCTGCGCTCGTACCAAGATCGGCATCATTACGGCCGCAGCGTGGAGTTGTTTCTGCTTCAGGAAATGTCTTTCGATGGAGTCGTTGCAACTTAATTACGCTAAAGGGACGCCAGCGTTCACGTCAGTCATGCTTCCGCTTTTTTCCAAGTTTTTTGTGAGTTCACCAGCGTGTGGTATTCCGTTTCTGTATAGTTTTTGTTTATATCAGATATTAACCTGCTGCGAAAGCAAATAGACAATATTTGTTATGCCGCTCTCCAGTCTAATTGATCATTTGGGCTGCACAATTAATCATGACTGAAATTGAAAATGTAAAATGATTTCCTTTATTTCATCAATTTTGTAAATAAGCAGCATTGTACAAAATTAAGAACAATGCTTATTTACAATGTTGGCAAAAGCTACAATTACTGCATTTACGTAGCACAATATCCTTTGCAAACAACCAAATATCCTGTTTTGTTGGGTCTTAGTATAAAATCTGCCAACCCGGTCATTGAGGCTTCTACAAACATGTTTTGAAATGCATGTGACTCTTGTGACTAGCACTTTATTTTCCAGTCTTTTATGAAAGGATAAAGCTCCTGCACATGTTTAAAATACACACCAACAACTCTGAATTTCCGAAATACGTGCTCGGTCAATGTTGAGTCGAGTTGCACTTGGGCGAATATGGAAGAGAGACAGGAAGGGCATAAACATCAGTGTAAATGTGTTACTGTAAAAATATTTACAGGACAGGGGAATCGCAGCCTAAAAGCATCGCGTATTAAATAGCCATGTGCTCCGGGTGCGTATTTAGTCAGGCCTTCAAAGTAATACAATGGAACTGGGAAGACCTTTAGGACTAAAATAGCATGTGCACAGTGAGAGTTAGAATACTGCATCTGCTGCTTGCTGTTGTGTTTGAAGGGGCTTAAAATGCCGGGATACACATCGCGTTTCTGTCCCAGTGTCCGGTCTCTCTTCCGTGTTTGCACAAGCACAACTCGACTCAACAACACTCGACTCAACCAAGCATGTATTTCAGAAGTGCGGAATATAATTGTGATTTTAAAACATGAATGGCATGTCTAATGCAATCACCACAGTTGATAGAAAAAACACGAATATATTCTTATATACAAATATAATATTATTCTATTTATTTATTTATATTTCTAAAATTGTGCAGCCCTATTGGTGATGTTTAATTTGCTGCCATGTGCAATTGCAGTATTTAGCCTGGAGTGGGTGGTTAAACATGCATGCAAAGGAAAATTCTGGAACGGTCAGTTCATAATAAGAGCAGGAGGAATGCAATTAAAATTCTCAAAGAATGCAAACGCATGCTGCAAATCTTGCCCTGCCAAGGTGGACACATTTTCCTAATCCAACCTTTGAGCAGCATTCACAAAAGACTCTCGGACGGACAGCTGATTAATTGTCAGAAATGTCCACGCAGCACTTTGCAAGTAAGTTCAATCCTGCCCACTATGGAAGCATAAAGTAGCAGATACTGTTCTTTTGTACAGGGGCTCAAATACTCTTGAAACACTTCCCAGTCTGTTCAAATTGAGAAACAGATTGTGTTTGGAGATTCTTTTTTTCCGTCTTGGCCTATCTGAAATCTACTCTCGGCTTGCACACGCCTCACGCATTGAATCGAGTCTGAGAGAGAGAGAGAGAGAGAGAGAGAGAGAGAGACTTTACCTCTTTTGTGGTGCACTTGCATCAGGTCACATGCAATATGTAGCACACTGGGATGCTTGCAGGCAGGCGAGGTATCAGAGAACAAAATCAAAAGGCGTGATTGTGTTTCTTCTTACAGTGCACAGTGACTTTATAATGGAGCAACAGAGGTAGGAAAGTAGTGGATGCTACAAGTTTAACCAGTGGGAATCCATAATAGGCTCTGAGTAAACTGATTCAATGTTGACTTTGCGTAATAAAACTATTATTTTCCAGGGGCTTCTGCTGCATTTTAGGATGGATGTCTAGTGCCAGGTTAAATATGGAATACTGTGTCGAATTCATTTTAATTTCTTGAGAAATTACCCTAAAGGCAAGGACAAATATGAGTAAAAAACCAGGACTTAGTGACAGCTTAACCAAAACTTCAAATAATCTTCTCTTCTCAACTAAAGTAAAACTCAATGATTTTTGAATGTCACCAAAAGATGACTAAGAAGAACCACAGTCTGAGAAACACAGTACTTTACAGGTCACATTTGTGCATTGCTACAGTATTTGCATGATTTGCAACTTTTCACATCAACATAGGGAAAAATAATTAGCTTTCTGCGTACTATTAGATCTATCCCAGGTTAAAACTTGGGATCAATCAAATCTACACTAGGGTTGAACTACAGTAGGTTTGAAATAGGTCTAAGAAAAAATTGGTGCTCTTCAGAACTGAGCACCAATCCAAGTACCTTCTGATGAAGCTGTGCTTTGAGGAACACTGACATTCACTACCAACATACTTTTTCATTGACAAATAGCGTGATGAAGTAGGGCTGGGCGATATATCGATATTTAAGATATATCGATATATTTTAAAATGAGATATGGCATTAGACCATATCGTGTATATCGGGATATTTCAAATTCAGATAAGCCTTTAAGTTAACAAAAAGAAACAGGTGATCTCAAGCTTATTTTAAAAAACTTTTATCTTAAACTGAGCACTTTATTTTGTTATCTCTTTATATATAAATGCTGACCTTAGAAAAAGATTGACCTATTTTATTTTATAGGCTTTTTTTATCCAAGACTTACTTTTTATAGTGAGTTTTCAATAAAACTACTCACATTTGGCTTTGACTTTGACTTAACATTTCATTTCACAGCTCTCACTTTGCGGAAAATATATCGGGATATATATCGTATATCGATATTCAACCAAAATATATCGGGATATGACTTTTGGTCCATATCGCCCAGCCCTATGATGAAGGTTTTCAGTCTGCTCTGATTTACACCCAAAATCAGTCCTCAAAGATCATCTCATATTTACTAAAGCTGCGCAGTTGTCAGACACTATGTTTGGGGAGCAGACAGGCCGAACAGCCGAATCACTGAAATCAATCAATATGCGTTCAGCCGTGAAATACACGGAGCATATGTACTCCGATATATCCAGATGACAGGCAGATTCCTCTCACAGAGACACACTGGGGAGCAGGAGAAATCTGCTGAAAAACGGCAGCCAGATGTGAGATAAGGCAAGCATGTCTTTGGAGTTGACAACTTGCTAAAGTCGGTCAAGCTTTTCTATCAAATAGGCACAAACTCTAAGTATACAAACATCAAATGCCTGAATGTTAGAGTAGTACTGGGTAAATCAAATGGGTAGAAACAAATTTGTAAGTCAGAAATTTAAATTTTAATATCTAAGGCTACTGAAGGGTAACTGCACAAAGTGGCCTCGTCCTAATTCCTCGCATGCATTACGTAGATGTTTTCAGAAGAGCTTGTTCTTGTCTCTGAAATATTACTCATACGCCTGTTTGAAAGTTCCATACTAACCAAAACGGCGCTGAGGCGTTGTGCCAGCAGACCTGTTAATCTCTCAAATCCCCGTTCTCCTTAACTGCCACTATTTGTTCTTATCACTGTCCTCTGCAATGAGCCAAATCCGTCTTATCGGATTTGAAACGTTTCTGATGTGGCAAGATCTCCTCATTTGGGCTCATCCATGCATTTCAGAAATACCTCCAACACACCGGACGCACCTTAAAATTATCTTGAAGTGCGAAGAAGCCATTAAAGGGATTAAGGCAAGGACATCCCAATGTTTTGCACCCATGTATTTTCTTTAAATGCATGCTTTAAATCTACCAGTCTCCTGAGAGGTGAGATAGAAGCTTTCACATCTGCACTGCTGTCTTTTTACTAAGCCATGCAGCATTACAGACTTAATCCTGTTTTCCATTATGCACCATATTAGCTGCAGTCAATATAGGTTCAAAATAAAAATAAACAGGAAGCAGAGGAAATGGGAGAGTCTGTTTATTCAAGGACATCGTTCTTCCACCCACTTTTCACTTAAGCCAAGGAATGAAACCAATCATACTGCAGTTGACACTAAATTTGGTGAAACACTAATTATGAGATTTATATGAATGCTTTTAGTCGGATTGGTACAATGGGAATCATATATTTGACATGTTCATCTATCTGTGAAGCAACTGCCTAAAAATAAAAATGACATTGTAACGTATAAATGTGCAGGTTTAATTTGAGTCATGATTTCCTAGTTTAGTTTTAGATTTGTTATATGTCTTATAAATACCAAATTGACAATAGAGTGTTGAAATCGTTTAGTAAAATATCACAAGTTATATTGCAATTTTGCTCTTGTATCCCACAGCCCTACCTGTTACAATATATAACGGTACACAATATTGTTTCCTTATGTTGTGAGAGAAAAAGAGCTAGTGGTAATTGCAGAAGGTGATGAATGAATGAACAAACAAACTCTAGGCCTCCAATTGACTCCTGTCCAATAAACTATTCAACTCCCACATTACATCACTCTACCCGGGGTCAGGCGCCTGATGCAACGGAGCAACACACTCTTTGTGGCTTTGAAGATGGACTTGTATAATTGCTAGCGTCCAAATTAAACAAGAGAGTGTGTCTTCCTTTTGCTAGAATGTGTTTCATCAATCTGTAGTGACAATTTAAACCTTTCGCCATTTCCAGTTAGGGTTTGACACATAACTCTTTTGTTCACTGGTTTTAAGTCCTGTACCTAATTTGTTTTTCCCCTGTTGTGGAATAAAATGTGTTTTGTCATTCAGCTTATTCTAAAAGGAGACATTAGTGGGAATAATGATAATGTTGTAGGTAAGGTATAGTGCCTCAAAGTATAAAACATCTTTTCTAGATGGTGAACAAGCAGTTGTTGTGAAACAGGCTCATAAACTCATCCCTCTCTCCAAACATACACACGTTTTCCTTTTTTAACAAATTGAATAATCTCACCTGGACAAAAACAGCAAAGATCCAATCACTATTTAATGCATAAACTGAAATAGGACACTTTTGCAGGTGAGATTGTGACCGTTTGGATTATGTATGCTTTGGTCTTACATTCATCGTAAAAGTACCTGCAGAGAAGTGCAGTGTGATGTCTCTGCACATTCCTACTTTTCCTCATTAAATCTTGATGAATCTCCCTGCTCCCTTTTAAAAGCATCGCTGGTTTTCTGACTGACTAGGCCCCTGCTCTGGCCATTACCATAATGCGTTCAGCGAGAAAACGGTCAAGTCCAGTGACATGCAAAATCGTAAAAAAAAGGGGAAATTCTAACATCTTTCTGCTTTAAATCCATCCCACAAATAACAGTCATTTAGACCCCAGCTGGGGAGATCCACTAGGGACAGATTGCTACCCATATTATGTATTCTAGCAGACACTACAGACATATATAGAGGAATACATATCGGCACAGAACGTTCCGGGCGCGACAGTGACATATCTCATTTGTTTTCTCTGCAATATATGCTCTTGTCGTTTCAATATTTGAGGGAGGATGAAGCACAATCCAGGTCTGCCACTTCCACTTTGAAAGCTTATCAAACAGGGAGACACTGTACATGTGGCAATAACAAAAGCTCTCAGAAGTACAGGGATTTCTACACCATTTGAATGTTCAGGTCCAAAGTATTGCATAGTATTGAGGCAAGTAGTGGCCAGCTTTGTAAGTTTTCTTTCATTTAAATGTGTTCTTATTTACCCAAAATACAAAAACTAGATTATCTACTCAATATCTTTGGTTGTTGTCAAAGCAGAAAAAATCAAGGGCTGTTACTTTCTTAAGGCCTTTCTTTTCAGCTCTAGCTCACTGTTTGAAAGCAGAACTAAGTAACTCATGCACCCTAGAGGCCATAAGCGCCACTGCAGGTGTCGTAGCATGTTGCGTTTTTTTTTTACGCATTAATTGTCCGAAAGAGTAAATACTACACTGACAGAAAAGACAATGGGAGAGAGGGATATTGTACATTGTGCCACAACCCAATTACACAATGGAGATAATTTTTTTCACTCAACCTTGGCTGTAAACACTGCTAAAGTGGTGCTAGCCCGCAGTTAGCTTTGCCCGTTAGCCTGTTAGCTTCTTCTTTGTGATTCTATTAGTGTGTATTGTGCCTCCGACCCAGTGCAGAATTTTTTTTGCAATTGTGGTTTTCTGACCAGAAACACCAGGGGGAGATGTTGATCATCCCATCAACAGTTGAATTACCCCCAGAGGAACAACAAAAAGGATTTATTAAGGTAAATAACTTACTTAGTTCTTCTTTAAGGTATATGGTAAACGTGAGGGCTAGGGCTAAGGCGGAGGGAGTAGGAGAAAAAAAGGGATTGTCCTTTAATGTATTTAATTATTAATAAACCATAGTTGGCCTTATTGGCAGCTAAAAATATATGTTTTCTTGCACAGAAGCGCTTACATGTTAAGTCATGATGATGATCCAACAACAGTAGTGCCATGGGTTAAGCATTTGCTCACCAATTGTAGATCGATGTATCTATCAAATGCAAGGAAATTAAATCTTATGCCATTCCAATACTTTTGATTTGAGTGCTTTGTTCACCTCGCTTTATTTGATGAAATGTATGCAATTAGTTTCACTATATACAAATGTTGTACCCAGACCTATACATACACTGACTAGACACACCAAACAATTGGCTGCAAAAGTCTTATCTAAACTATTTATATCATTGTTTTATGCTGTCACGTCTACAAGCACTTACAGCCATTAGGGACTTGTTTTGAGTCAACCTATTCTGACAATGCCTTTTCACTGCAGTGAGGTCTCAGTAGGTGGTCTATTCTTGTGCTTTCTATATGATCCGTTGACTCTTTATATGCATCCTCCGTGCTACAAAAATCCAACCATGATGTGATGACGCTTGAATAATTTACCCTCCAACTGCACAGCACAGAAAGCTACCAATAAATTATATAACAAGTAATGAGACTGCGACCTGTGCATTTTTAAAAACTCCCTCAATGCAAAAATAGCAATATGTATTGCTGCTTTGGTGATATTTGTGCTTCAAAACCTGCTGATTCTATATTTGAAGTCTGTCTTGATGGACATAGTTGTATATACATTTGAGCTGTCAGTAGCAGGGGAAAGGAACAATCCGGTGCTTAAGATGGCTACATTCTAAAGCAAACTGTGGTGGATGTTTGTTTGGCGTTGCTGGCAGGACAAACGTGACGGTGCATGCTGATGACCAGAGACTCTCCCCCTTAGGCAGACTGTACCTCATATCTCCACTAACACATCTCATCTTTTACACCGAGGACTGCTGTGACCAATCTTGCACTGCCGTAGGTTCTCCAGTGTGTGGGTTGGTTGCCATCTGCTCCCACAGCTCCCTTGTCCTGGCAGTGTGAAGCCAACCTGTTCTTGTGTATAGGTGGATTAGACACACATTTGGTCATCGGATGAGCTCAAGCTGATGGAGCCCTTTGGAAATATTCAGTAGTATGCCATCTCATGCCACTACTTCGTAGGCTGACCACTTCATTCATTCTTTGCCTTCTTTTATTAGGGTCTGTATGAGACTGGACCCAATCCTTGCTACAATGGGTGTATGAAGAGGTCTCCCTGCTACCACTTGGGTAAAAAAAGACATTGTCAAGTATAAGCATACCAGTCTTATAAGAAAGTGGCACAGCATGATTGGCCAACAACAAGCTAGAGGATTATGCGTATTCTTCCAACTGTCAGATACATGACCAATTAGTGCCGTTTTTCTTCCAATTACAAAGCATGGCATGGCAAAAATACATCTACCTAAAGAAAAACAATGCATCATTCGATAGAGTATTGAAAAATAAATGACACGTCACCTTGGTTTTAGATGGATTTAGTTTTTCTAGCCAGCAGGTTTTTGCCAGAGAATTTGACAAAATAAATCAAGTAGACTGCCACAGTGAACCTGTAATTTGTCAGATTCCTACGCCTCATGTACCCTTATGCATGATGACGACAAGTCACAAACACCCACAAATCTAAATTTGTGACCAAGGATCACAAATTTAAATTAAATTTGATGATTCATTGCCACAAACTGTGTTAACCTGTTACTATTAATTACACAAATCATCACGGTCCCGAATTGTCCCATGCTGTGCGCTCTGCTGCTGGCCATTGCGAATGGTCACATTCTGTTGCATACCTGTTCAGATGTTAAGAATCGTTCAAATATGTGTGGCAAGACTGTCTGTCGGTCCACCGCGCTGGCTTACTTCCTCCACAGGACAATAACAAACAATAAGAACAACAACGAGAATAAAAGCATGAGGAACAACTGTAGGCCAGTATCATCATCAGCGGGAGGTGCAGGCCCTGGTCTGGAGCACGGCTTGGCCCACTTGGCGCGACTTTGATTCAACATATTGCACGTACGAAAACGCTGCAGCATGGGTATCAATTATGGGCGTGCACATGAGAGAAAACAGCGATTGGTACAATACTACAATGTGTGTTGCGGTCACACTCTATCACATATCACCACAAAACGACACGTTTGAATCGAGGGTGAATATATGCTCATATATCATGAATGTTACGAAGCAACGTGAGTGAGCAATGGGAATTAATTTCAACATTTAAGAAATTCTTCCTATTTTTCCACACCCATAGTTTATTCTCAGAGGGGCAACTACGAGCCGGCAAAGTTCAATTGCCAGTCACTCTATTCTTGAAAACATATCAGTCAGTCTTATTGTTAAAGAAGCTACTGATAAAATATTCATGATCATGAGGAGAAAAACCTAATTTCAAATGACCTTATTTTTAATGCTTTGTTATTCAACCCTGCATCAAAAAAGAAGTAAGCTACTGTCAGTCTTATAAGTTCACTGACTGATCTCCACTTTAAATCAAATCGTCTGATATCGGGGTCAAAGACAGAAACGGCACTATTCACCTCATCGCCCAAACCTGCTGCCGCTGCTCTCCTGTGGAATGGAGGCGAAGGACTGATTGGATCACGCTGTGACATCAGATGAACCTAGCGTGTCACTAAAGGTAATTGCAAGTTCCATTTTCTCTCTCCCTCTCACTGATGATTCTGCTCGCACGCATTTCAAACAATTGGCATATATTGGCTCTTGTGGGACTGATGGGTAGCGTATGGCCTTGAGTTTAAATGTGAGGGCCCCCTGCAGAATAAGGCCGACCAATGACCAGCTTACAACCCCCCAAAGAGCCACTTGTTGATTCAAGGGCTCAGAAGCTATTGTTCTGTGATTGGACTACACAGGCAATTGAAAATGATTGGAGCTAATACAGTATCAAAAACCTTGTTTCTTGCTGTTGCGGTGAGGTTACTACAGTGAGGCAAAGCAAGCCTTAATCAATCCTGTGAAATTGGTGTAGCTATTACTTTGTTTACTTTAATTTGACCATATTCATATAAGAATTAGGGCTGCACTATATATCGCAAAAAATATCGTACCGTACCGTACCGTATTAGGTGATGCAATATCCGTATCGCAAAAAGCCACAATAGATCGCAGCATCACTAAAGTCTTCATCTGACTGAGATCGACACAAAGACTTTTTTGCAGACTTTGCAAAGTCTGCAAAAAAGAACAATGCATTGAACTTATAAATGTGTGAATGTTCAGATTTCATTAAACATTATCCTAAATTTGTTCAATTTTGGTCGTGTTTTGGTCGTGTTTTTTAAGCCTTCTTTTGACACAATTTGCTGAAAAACTTGCCATTTGTGTTTATGGTTAGTAAAATATCGCAATAATATTGTTATCACAATTTTGCACAGCCCTATCGCATATAGGGCAAGTTACTTCAATATCGTGCAGCCCGAATAACAATCCCTAGCTTTTTTATATATGGATTATGTTAAGATTCTTTTAAGATCAGGTTAATGTCTGTTTGTCCTGATTTTTGTTCATTGTCTTAAACATTGAATGAATATGCCAATGGTATTAACATGAAAGGAGCTGTACCTGCTTCTATAACACTTTTTGTAGAAAAAAGAGACTCTTAATGGCATCTGCAGCGTATTATGAGCGATTGCAAACCTACTAGAAAGCACAAAAGCTAAAAATGATTAGATGGTTGCTAAACATGTAAACATTACCATGTCATTCGGCTCTTCTATGAAACGTGCCTTTAAAAGAGGTTAGACACTCATCCCTGTAATAATTGGCATATTTACAGGGAATATATAAGGAAATGTATAAGGGATTTTAGGAATAAGTTTCAACCACATTAAATAATCAAATTTAACAGGCTCCGTTTTTCCCTTTAAAAATAGCAAAGTATTAGGTACAGGGCCATTAATAAAGACCAAAGTCCAATTTACCACGGGAAAGTATGTGCAGCCACTGATACTGAGAGCAAAAACCTCTGCTGATGCTTAGAGTTCCAATTACATTTTAAACTTTTTGTTCTTGCGGAAAATAGTCTAAACACTTCCTCTAATATCAGTAACTGAGCCCATAAGCAGCATCAATTGTTCCAAACTTCTTTTAATGATTTCCTCCATCAGCCTTTTAGCCCTGTCTGTGCACACTTGCGCCGAGGTGCTAAGCTCTGCCCTCAGGCTTACAACCCCAGAACGCCAGGCCAAAGTAGATGGGATTTCTGGAAGCGATGTGTGAGTACAAGACGAGGTGGTGAATGCAAAGAGGTGCTATTTCGATTGTGACGGCTTCATATTCAGAGAGTGCGAAGAGCGAGAGATGCTAGAGGTGATTGGTATGACCTGGCCTGCCCTCCCTGCTCCACTGTAATAGGCTTAAGCTTTCTGACCGTATCGCATATGTTTTTTTCTTACAGTTCCTCATATGCCGATATTCAGTATATATCTAATAACAACCAATTCATACAACAGAACACAAGATAAAAGAATACAAGAAACATGTAAACTGGTTTATTGATTTGATATCAAAGCTGAATGTTTTTTTGCTTTTATAAATCACAAGTTTATGGTGACTCGGCATAGTTTTTCACCTTGTTATGGTCCGCTCTCTGTACGAGCGATAGCAATGTCATCAAATCCAGGGGCAATGGCAGGCAATTTAATGATTTAAATAAATAATGACAGTACTATGATAGGTATCAACAATGTTCACAAACAGGGCATTGCTTCCCTTGCATTGTAACAGATCGATCATTTTAGAAAACCATTCAACAAAACCCAGAAGTATACAACAACAGCAATCAAATAATTTACATCAATCAATCAATCCATTCATCCAACAATCCCTTCCATAGCTTTGTTCCTTTCACTTAGAACGCAATCAGCCCTGGGACCATCGATAGCCTGTCCAGTGTCCATGGGAGTGGATCTCTCCTTCAAGGTGGTTCTGGGTTTTTGAGTTTTTTTCATGCCATGAAGGCAGGTCTAACGACGGCCAATGCCCACTGCTGACTTTTTATTTGGACATTATGTCGGTTTCACTGTTTGGTGTTCAGATCATTTTGTTTGTAATTCAACAATATTTCAGCAGCTCTGTGAGGCAACTGCTGTTGTGATATTGGCCTATACAAAACCAATTTGACAGGGAATTCCAAATATTGCTGATTTGTTCACAGTTTGGGATATCAACAATAAAATATCAAGAGATGTCCAGACTTCCCGATGCCCACGCACACCTCCTCCAGCTGTCCTGGGGGGACCCGAGGCGACACCAGGCCAGCTCGGAGACATAGTCCCACCAGCGTGTCCTGGGCCTTCCACCAGGCCTCCTCCCAATAGGACATGCCCGGAGCACCTCCCGAGGGAGGCGACCAGGAGGCATCCAAAACAGGTGCCCTAGCCTATGCATTGCAATTCATATTTAATAACCTGTTGTTGTCCAGTTCAAGCTTATGATCTGTCGAAAGACACAACACCAAATAATACAAAAGATGCAGCATGCAGTCTCTCACTATCTCAGCTAATTGAGCCATAATTCAATTAATTCACCCACATGTAAAAAGCACAGATATGGAGCATCAGCACTTGTAATCATGTCCTCAAATCTGCATTTTGATCAAGTGGAGTAGGCCGACCATTATCACTTCTCCTTAAAGGCCCTACACCTGTTTTGTTTTTTTTTCATTTCAAACAATGGCAGAGGAAGGAATGGAATGATGGGGATACAAACTCATCCCTAATCTTCCTAAGATATTTGTAATACCCCGATTCTTCACAGCGACGAGTTTGTAGGCACATTTCACAACTTGCAGGGTCACTTTTCAGGGTCACTTACACAAAAATGCTAGTAGTTTTCTAGCATTTTTGTGTAAGTGACCCTGAAAAGTTACCTGCAAGTTCATGAAATTGATCCAAATGCTTTATAATTAGATCTACAGTGTTTTCCCCACAAAGTTTACAATATACTTAAGGAAGACAAAACAAATTTCATTCCATAACTACAAAAATATCAGGTATAGATCCTTTAAGGCAAGGCCATTTTGTTTGTGTCAATGCAAACCCATCTATATATGCTACATGGTTGGTTGGATTTATATTGGTACAGCTCCTGCAGACAGCTGAAGGAGGTGAGAGTTGTCTGGGTGCAGTGGGAAGTGTCACATCTCATACTATTGATGTGGAGGAGCAGGTCTGAATGTGATTGTATTTCGGAGAGAGGGGATAAAAAGCTCTGCAGGTACTGTGATGTAATGCTATCATTCAGGCACAGACGTATGTACCCTGGGAGGTAAGTAAATTAGAGAAAAAAATTTTTTTGGTTGTTTTTTTCAGACATTGATGTATTAGTAAAACACAGACTTAGAAAACAAGGCAAAATACAGGCAAATTGTGTATTCTGCATTTTCAGCTAAACCAGTGGTTCCCAACTTGTTCTCCTTAAAGCCCTCACTGCACACGCTACAGTCAGTCCCAAACCGTGGGCCCCAAAAATGTATCAAAACATAACAATAATTGCCAATAAGCATAGTGCAGCAGAGTGTTTTATGCACCTATATACTCCTTTCTCAGTCATATTTGATGATTTTATCCTCTGACCAGACAGAAGCAAACTAGTGCAGTTATAAATTGTATACTTGGCTAATTTTTGAATTCTCTTAAACATAGAGTTGTGTTGACTTTAATGCCATGATGGAAAATGGTTGGCAAAACCTTTCATTTAATCTATCATTTGCAATTGCTTGAATGTGTGCAAGCTATTAAGGATAAAAAATTATTTTATGTTTTATTTCATATCAGCCTGGAACCTTGGAAACTTTATTTTAACCCCGTGCCCCGTTATGCACTATAAGAAGACTATTTTAAAGTGACTTGTTAAAGAGCCAGCCTGTGTGCCCTTATAGAAGTGCGCCTCAGTAAGTTTTAATGCAGCTGCCTTGAGTGCAGCACAAACAGCCCCGGTGGCACACACAGTGACACCAGGCCTAATTATGGAGCTACACTGTTCTGGGCAAGGCAGACACACAGAAAAACAAGCTCAACCCAGCCAGTGCACTGCAGAGCTTATTATCCGCAACCTTTGACACTTTTCATCACACTTATGCTTTTCATGCTCATCATATTGTTAGAGTACGGAAACATTCTTACACAGAGCAGAATTCAGGATGGAAGAAATTGCAGAGCTACGCAAATAGGTAATAATTCCGTGACTTTAATGAATAGGAGAAAATGTTCGGGGCTTTTCATTTTACTTTTTTCCTATTATGGGAAAGAGGAGGTTTGCGGAATACTAAGTGGACTATATACTGTCTGGAGTACTTATTTTCAAAGCGTGACCTAAAGTGAACTGAAGGGTGTAAAAGGACTTAATCATTCATTGTATGTTGCATTAGGATTTTGTTATATATTTTCTGCTGCTTTCTTTTCCGTCAGAAGTAACCGCAGATCTCCAGATGCGTTATGATTTGGAAAATGTTAATGCCGGATGTCTTTCCTGACACAACCAAGGGACAAAACAAAAGAGTGATAACCCTCTGATTCCAGGACAAAGTGCTTGGATCAGTCCACTTCTGCAATAACAGACATTATTACATAATTATAAACACTGAACATGTATTATATAACTCTCAACGGTTTACACATGCATTTTTTTCACTATTCAGCACACAATTTTTTGCCATTTTTTTGGTCTTTGTCAAGACTTATCTTTAATTATATTGAAACAAGTTTCCATTTTCTCTGGTGTTACAGTGATGACCTGAAAAGGGCATGTGGAGGCTAGCAGCTAGCAGAGTTATGAACCACATACTCAGGGTCAAATCGATAAGAAAAACTTAGCAGCATGGTTCCACTTTTCAGATATGAGTCACAGGAAGCTTTCCTTTTCTTGATACTTCCAAATCTAACGCTCTCGTGACTGAGGATTCAATTACCGTCTGTCTGTGCAGATATACTCTCAAATGACAGGGCAGTTTTACAGTTTAAGACGTGACAAACTGCCCATTTATTTCGATACAACCTCAACAGCTAATAATCTTTTAATAGGATCATTCAAGGTAATGAGCAAAATCACTTTTTAATATGCTATAAATATCTCCGTCTATTTCAGCTTTGGCGCATTAGGGTCACACACAAATAGATGAAAAATGATGACACATTTGTGGCTAAATCTTTAAGAAGGAAGTCAAATTATAGGCTGAAAATAAACTGCTACATAATTTCAAAAGGATGCTTTTTAGCGCGACTTACTGACTCACTGATTTAGAGTGACAATTATCTCTAAATTAGGCCAATAATCCTGCTAATGATGCAAATGCTGGGGATGCATTCGTCAAGAAACTTGTTGTCTGAGTGGTTTATTTTTAAGGAAAAAATGATTAAATATGTTTGACTGCATTATGTTTAGAGTTGTGTGAAGACTTCCATATGCTGCAAAGACTGACGAGTGTTTGATAGCTTCAAAGAGAAATTACTCCAACATTTTGCTGCTTGTTAAAAGTGCTGAAGGGAGTTTGGCACATTTGTCCAACAAGTACAGTCACGCAACAGACGACCACCAGGCGACCAAACAGTATGACAGTCTGACAAGAGAACATTCGGAGCATGCATGAGGTAGGCAAACATGACGTCAGAGGTTGCCAAAGCCCAGAAGTGAAATCTCAGCAGATGACGCCAACATGAGGCAGAAAGCTCCTAGCTGCCTGTGCTGTATATTTGTACAGTATGTATATGATTATGCATATGAGCACAAATGTGTGGGAGGACACCTGACACTTCCTCCTCTCTGCAGATGGAGCAGCCATACGAGCAGTGAATTATGAATAAACACGGAGCAAAGATGGCTGCACCAGACTTAAGTAAGACTACATTAATGAGTCTGGGAATATCTGGTCTACCTTAAACAACTTAATATCTGTGCTAATGAGGGTGTTTATGACTGTTTATATGCGCTTTTTAGAGTGCAATCAGTATTTTTACACAGCATACATTTTGGAACCAATGTGTTAATACCATTAATAATTACGCTCAAATGTGTGTCTAAGGAATGTTTGATGGAACCAGTGAATGCAAAACAATTATGGTGCCAGTTGTGGTGCTTCAGAGTGACTAAAACCTTGCATCAATATTGGGATTATTTCTCTTGAATGCTACTTTCTATGTTTGTTTACTTGGATTGAAGGGCTCTGAGAATCACGCACTTACGAGTTTAACCAAGGGAAATTCAATTCACCATCATTTAGTTGCACTTGTGTGAAACTAAATGACATGTGTTTTTACAAAGAGAATGATTTGGACTTGTCAAGTGCCACATTTCCTGTGCCAAAGCAACTGTTAAAATGTTGTGTTGTATTTCTTGTTTTTGGACATAATAATATAATTGCCCATTTCTGATAACATGGTAAGAGTTGCAAAATTGTCTTAAAAGATTATGCCACAGCGTAAAATGGATTTATAATTCACATGGAACATGGAACTTTACCTTTATCATAATAGATATTTTCAGATATCAGCGACTGGACTGGGTTCGTTGCGTTGAAGAAACATCCTCAACTCGACCAACCCAGTCCAGTCAACGATATTTGGAAAATCACTACAATGGATAATCCCTGGACAACTGAGAGCCAACACAACTTGTTAAATGAGTTATTTTCGGCTGAGGGAAAGCGTCCATCATCTCCACCTGCTTCATCATGTCAGTGCAAAGGCAGTACAGTAAAATATAAACTGAAATACTCCACTGTTTACAGTGAATCTACACAGAAATGAGTGATCTCCAACAAACATGAATTCAAAAAGTGAAGACACATTCAGTCCCTAACGAAGGTCATATGAAAATGACGCATATGCATAACCTCTGTCATGTGCAATGGAATTATGAAGCTGTAAGAAAATACTATGAATATACAGTAATTAACTAGCTCTTTTATTCTTTGTTTGACCCTCCCTCTCACCTGTCATGCCACTAGACAACAACAGTCTCCACTTAATCTTAGATTTTTCTTCTAATTAGAATGTACTGTCATTTTATTGTAAATAGCACTCAAGACGCCAAGGATTACTCCAATGTGATCTTAAAATGCTGTAGTTGTGAGGACTAAATCTTCTTCCTGATACTTCTAAACCACTAATGAGGACAGGGGTCGAGACTGCTTCAGCTTTATACATCATCTCCAATAGAAAATACTCCAATACATGCAGCCTACACATGTGGATCCATAAATTCAACCACAGCCATTGTAAACAGTGTTCAGGCTGAGCGCAGAAAAACAGAGAAGCCCGGGGAACAGTCAATCTGACAAAAAGGGAAAGATACTGAACGGCACAGATACTGTAGCAGTGCTATGGCTTCTTCTGGTGCAACTCGGGGGTTTACTTTATACAGCTGTAATGCTATTTTACATTTGGGGTAACAAAAGACCACTAGGCTGACCTGGTTAAATTCTGACTTAGCCTTGGTTTAGTTGGAGCCGTTTTAGTCAAGACTGAAGGCAATTTTAGCCTTAGTTAATCTTGCAAATCTCATTATTTTCTGATTTGATACTTGGTTTAAAAAGACTCACTAAATGTGCATGTCATTGCCAGTACTAAACGATTAATTTACTATTGCTTTAATAGATAGAACTGCATGCAAGACTACGATAGCACCATATCACAGACTGGGTATGTTTTGACACCGCCAGACATTTATCTTCTTCTAATTAACAACTAGACAATGAAATTTCTCCAGTTAGCTGTGTGCACCTCCCACAGCGGCGATATTCTCCAACATAACAATTAAATTAGCATGTGCCGATCACGCCTTTAAAGGGTGCAAACCATTCAGAATAAGACATAAACAAAGACCCAGTGTAGAATAGCAAATGAAAACAGAACATAAGAAGCTAATTTGAAGCTTGCTAATTACTCCCCAATATATGACAAAGAGCTTAAGGGGCCGGCTTTTAACTGTCCTTCTGTGGAACCAGCCCGAGTGATAAGCTGCTTTGATAATAAACAATAAATTAGCAGCAAAAGGATTTATTCTTTTGAAAGTGTTCTGTTTATCCTTCTAATGTTCTCCCTTCACATTTATTCCCACTGGCATTCAAATGTAGCTTTTGTTATAGCCCTCTGTGGCAATGCAATTAACAAAAATAATGTACAAAAATTCCGGAGGAGTATGACAAAATACACAATAAAAATATGTACAACTTGCTATCCCGAAAATGTGAAGCACGACATTAAAGTGTTGGCCAAAGTGCTTTACATAAAAACATAAGCGAGCATAAGCAAAACCAAATAAAGCAGCACTAGGCGTAATGGCAGGCCTGTCTAAATAAGTGAGTCTTTAGTCTAGACTTAAACAGGGGCAGGTCAGCGATGACTGGGAGTGAGTTCCACAGTGTTGGCCCTGACACAGTAAAAGAACGATCGCCTGGACCAGGACCGGGCACATCCAAAGCCATCTGAGAGGAGGACGTGGATGGACAGAAGCTCGGTCAGATATGCGTGTCCATGAAGAGCTTTAAAAACAAATGACAAGATTTTGAATTCAATTCCGAAACGGATTTGGAGCCAGTGGAGAGAGGAGAGGATTGGGGCGAGTTAGTCAAAAGGCGGGCCGCTGAGTTTTGTACCAACTGAAGGCAATAGTGAGGACTGCTTGATACCAAAATAGAGTGCTTTACAGTAGTCGATGCGTCAACTGATAAAAGCATGTATGGCCTTCTCGAGGTCACTATGTGATACAGTACAAGGGTTTGATCTTAGCTAAAAGAAGCTAGATTTGGCCTCAGCATCGACTTGTTTGACAAATTTCAGCTCTTTTTCGAAAGGTCTGAAACTTTTCAAAAATGTTAATCATTTCTAAAAAAGATTGGATCTGCATTAAAACTTTTTTTCTAAAACCTTCAAGAAAAAGGGCAGATGGGAGACCGGCCCAAGATTGGCTAAAGCCAGGTTAGGCTTTTTTAATAGAGATCTAACCGCAGCACGTTTTAAAACAGTGGTTTCCAACCTGTTTGCCTTGAAGCCCCCCTGCACGTGCTGTAGTCGGGCCGCGCCCCCCAGTCCAAAACTGTGGCACCCACAAATGTATCAAAACATGAAAATGATTGCTAATAAGTATTTATTTAGTAACAGATAAACTGCAATTGGAGCGTTTAATGCACCTGCAGTCCTTACTCAGTCATATTTGATGATTTTAAACCATTTATTTTGCTCAAATAAAATCAATTATTACGCCCCCCAGGTTGGGAACCACTGTTTTAAAAGGTGCGAGAACAGATCCAGCCTTGAGGCAGCAGTTGAACAGCAAGGGTAAACAGGGACCGAGTGCGTTAAAGGCCTGTTTGAGGGGCTTGGATGGAACAATGTCAAGAGGACAGCTAGTGTGACGCATCCCCTGAACCACCTCAGTGAGGAGAGCCAGAGTTTAAATTGGTTCAGAACAGCAAGGGGCACAGACCACGGGGCTTTATAAGCACTACTGCCAATGCTCAATCTGACTGAAGCCACTTTGTCCATAAAAGGATATAAAAACTGTTTACATGTACCATTTGTCACATTGTTCAGAACACAGGCAGATGGGCTTGTTACAGACTGTGCAGTATTGAATTGAAAACACTCTAGGGTTGTTAGAGCTAGAGATAATATTTGATATATACTGACTTTTGGCTTCTTTAACTGCTGATAGCTGTCTTGGCTCTCTCTCAGAATCTCCAGAGATACCTGAAGTCTATCCTTCCTGTACCTGCTGGTGCATTGGTGGCGCAGGGCTCGGGTGGTCTCATTATTTATTTATTTATTATTATTTCTTGTCACCATTGGTTTATAGTCTGTCACATTTTGTCCCAGGTTCATAGTGATATAGTTGTGGTTGGTCGTATGTGATCGTATTAAGTACAATGGCTTTACAGTGACTGTTAAGGATTATTCACCTCTATGTAACATCTGGTGCACTAACAAAATGTGTGTTTTATTGCCAAATTTGGGCAAAATTATATTATGAATCTTGAATGTAATTGTGGCAAATGTGTTTTTGTGAAATGGGTAGTCTAACCTGTCTTACGCACTTTAAAGGAGTGACTATAGCCATGCTTTTATTCTTGTCCTATTGAAACCCGTTGAGCTGTGATTGTCAGTATACAGATCAGACACTGTGATATCTCAGTGTGCTTTTGTCCACATGAAAGACCTACTGATCCTTACAAGGTCCAGGGTCCTGGACGGTGGACCGACCCGCATCAATAATCTCCTCACCACCGGGGGACATATCAAAGGTAACTGTGTCAACAATTACTCCAGTGCTAAGGGAATCAAAAGCAAAAAGGACACCACAATCCGACTCTGATGTACTCGCTCCGTCTGACCACAACGGATTATTGTTTTTCACTTCAGATGTTTTCTCCGGCCTGGCAGATCGATACGGGCTAAGCTGAGTAGAGCTGAGTGGGAATGAAGTCAAAGGCAGATGCTAAGTTGAGAGAGCAATGGGCTAACTTATTTGGTGTTTACCTAATACAGAGTGCACAAAGTTGCTGTCTGTATTTAAGCAAGTTTATGTTTACCTATACTTTAAGGGAGAAACATTTCAGATACTTTTATTTTGATGAAGGAATTTACAAGTCTGATTAAGAACTATAATTGAGTCAATAGAGAGGAGAAAAACAGGGCCGTAAAAACATACAAAAAAATAAATAAAACAGAAAAAAAATGTTGCCACTTAAAAAAAAGCAACCTGACATACTGTATGTTTACAGAAAAGTCAATATAGTAAGGTTTTGTCTATAAATTTAACTTAGGATAACCACAGCGGTCAAAAAACTAAACTAATCTTGTGCATCACTAACATTAACTTCTCTCATCAATGACTTGACTGTAGTTGAAATGAAGTCATCATAATAGCATAAATACAGCCCCAGTTCACACATGATATTCTACTATTAATAAATACCTAACTTTTTTGTTTGTGCACATTACAAGCACCTGCATCAACACCCCAAAGCGGTCCCTGCTCCCCTGACCGCCGTTCCAATCCGGAGTTCAGCCGAGCAATTTACGGCGTCTGTGTACTTTTAAAGGGCAACAAACTTTCCCTTGATAGAGCCAAGGACCTCACTCCCTCCTCTTCCTCGCCCTCCTTCTTGAGCCCCCCAACTCCATAACACACTAACAAGCTGTCATTTTCACTCCAACTCTGGACATGTCAACCCTTGTCTGAAATCCAAATTCTTTAAACTGCACCTTTCATATCTTGAAATAAGACGTTTGTAGCTGCTGGCCCACCCAATCTACAATCCACCCCCCCACCCTGGCTAAGAGATGAGGCAGATATTCTTTCCTCTGTTGTATGAAATCTATGATGTGAAAAGATTTAATTAAGATAAAGCAAGGAGTTATAATTAATTGTGGCTCTCGGTGAGTCGGGCTTACTGTCAGGAACACAACGAAAGGCCTCGGCAGAATAAATTACCAGTGCAGCACGTGTGTCCAAGTGTGTGCTACCTCCGACATGAGAGGAAGAAATGGGAAAGCTGGGGGTTCTAGCTTTTTAAACGTTTAATGAAATTATTATTGGCTGTCGCTGGGGTGCTGGCCCTAAATTAAATCAAAAGCAAAAGCAAAACACAGGGGGATTTATTATCTGACAAATGTTGGAACAAAGACAAAGTAATTAACTGTTTTTGCAAAAAGCACCAGAGTTGTGGTCTGAGGCAGGTAACTTCAAATGTTAACATTCTGGGAAGTATATGAAGAATCATCCATCGTTGCATGTCTTTTGGCCATGGGACTGACCGTAACCTCTATGAAGAAAAACCAAGCGTACTCCTATAAGATTCTATATATTAAACTCTGCCAGAATCTGGGAGGACTGTCAGCGACACACGTGGAAATGAAGAAGTGTCATCACCTGGGTTCCTGGCAGCTTCAGGTTGTAGCTCAGACACTCGTGGTCACTGGAGACCTTGAACTGTTGACAACCCAATCTCCATTATGCTCTGTCTGCCCTCGAGTCCCTGGACCGTAAAGCATAGTATTTGTCTTGTCTTTGGTCATCTCACAGGATCAAATCAAAGCTATGTCCAGGGACACACTTCACCTGGATTCTCTGCTGGTCGAGACACTTTAAATCTCTATTTTATATCATTTTGCAATAACTCTACGAAGGGATTGGAGTCATCGAAGAGGAACAGCGTGGGTCAGGGGCTGTAAAATGTATCGAGAAAGTTTTAATATAGTATGTCTTCTGGATTTTTATGTTTCTTATGGCAATTCAAATGACAGCTTTTTTCCCACATTTACTTGATTACTACTTTCTACATCTTGTGCCATAACCACCTTATACTCACTGAAATGTACTGAAAATGACCATAGCCCTGAGGTAACATACTGTGTGCACATGATCACTGGCAGCCAAGCTTCAAGAGACTCCATACATGAAGCTGTCCTTGGAGAGTTTCCCCATAAGTCCAGTGCTAATCCCCTTGGCTTGGGCGCCCACTCATCTGCCACAGAACAACTGTTTTATTATCAGCCGACGACAGGCCAGAAAGACTTCTCCTCGAGCCAGACCAGCGCCGTAATGGCTTCCAAAGACACAGCAATTAAACACGGCTTTCAGACCTTTTGTCACTACTCAACCCCTGATTATATGCCCATCACTGTGGAGGATTTTGCAGCTATTTGTGGGTGGGACATCCCTAAATGTGCCTTTTGCTTTGTTTTGCACTTTAGTGATTCTAATTTGCCGAACAAATTCTTTTGCTTTCTACAGAGAGTTCTTGTGCTAATAAGGAAAACTCATCAGAAGCGGCGCACAGACAAACGGGCCTGTTTAAAAATGCAGACTCTCAAGAACCTTCTCTCTGATTTCCTATAATTAGCCATTCAGGGGGCATCCTTGACTCTAAAGACACGTTTAGTAGAACAAGCTGTGCACTTTGACTAATGCTACACCTACAATCACTGGGTATACTCCTCCGCCAGTGTTTCTAAAACAACTCACATGGGGGCAACAAAGTGTTTTCAGCCATTTTCTCTATTCTCTTTTGTTTTCTTTAGTGAGTCAGAGCTAATAACATTATGAGCTTATGTTTAGGAGGATTTATGGTTTGGTTTGCTGCATTTTTATGCAAATTTAGTGTTCTACATAAAATGCTATTTTATTTGAAATGATTCTCCATCTTCATTTGATTGCAGCTAAGGTGCTGTCGTTCAGTAAGTAACCTCTAACTAATCTCAGCTTCTAACAGTGTGCCTTGCTGTTGACAAGACATTGAAAGTACATTACCTATATATCATGTGTAATAATTCATTCAATCAATATTTATGTAAGGAGCAAAGATCCACTGAGATCTCAGAGGAATTCTGGCACTGGTGGGGACCCGATATGTTTTGTTTGTTTAAGGAAACCTACTCAGACACAGGGAAAAATGCAAACACCAGGACAGACCCAAACCCAAGGACTGTCTTGTTGTGTAGTAAAAGTGCTAACTGCCGGACCATTGAGCCACACATATTTCTTCTACACCAGGGAGATGGTTTGACATGAAAATTCATGAACATTTTCTTCATTGATTGTGTGACTGATAGGGATGTAACGATTCATCGAAAATCGATTTAAAATCGATTTAATATGCGTAAAATGTGAATCGATGTAAAAAATTAAAGAATCGATTTTAAAGCCACCCTCAGCTACTCCATTTTGCGCGACCGAAATACTAACACGTTCACTTTTTCTCAAGACAAGCTCCACACCTCCACCTGCCTCACCCCAACACACGCCAGACCATGTAAACACATACACGTGTAGGCATCGAAGCAGCAGACGCAGCTACGAGATTAGCGTTAGCGGCTAACGCCGAGTTTAGCATTTTGACAGAAGTTTACCAAAGATCGTAAACTGACAAACATCTGACCAACCTGCTCTGATTCTGCTGAAATCCTCATCAAATGTCCGCTTGTCAATTAATCCAATACCTACAGGGAGCTGTCATGTCTTTTTCCTCCTTATGTTTACAAAGGCTGCACAGGAGGCTGTGAGGCGTTCGAGGGTGAAAAAAACTGCACTGTAAAATTAGTTCTAAATGGTAGTATTATGTTCAAACTGCAAAAAAAAAAAAAAAGGTTTGGTAAAATAAATATAATCTCAAAATATTTGCTTTGCTACACATCTTATTTATGATGAAAACATGTAAATGTACAAGCACTCATGTCAAAATGATAGTTCATTTTCATGTCTTGTAATTTTTTGTAATGTACAGTTCTCTTACTGAGACAGTTGCAGTTTGTTACAAGGACAAAAATGCAGATGTTAAAACAAAAGAAACTTTGGTATGAATGAGTCATACTCTTTTCTAAAAAAAAAGTATAAAGGTAAAAAAATCGGAAAAAATCGAAATCGGGAACTTAAAATTGGAAATCGAATCGAATCGGGGCTTGAGTGAATCGTTACATCCCTAGTGACTGATGATACATTCAAACTAAACGCATCTGAAGCGTCAGGTGTGGGTGACTTCTGTGTACAGTTTATGTGAAGGCGCGCACACAAGCGAATTATTAACTGCACGAGCGTTTCACGGACAGAGCGATGCGACTGAAGCTCGCGTAGTGCTGGTGGAAAGTAGTAAAAGTATTACACTGTCACCAAAGCACAAAACGAATCAGGAAACTATTTTTCATTCACAACTTTGTGCTCAGGAACAGCGCGTGGGGCAAAACCCACAGGTTTTCTCAGAATGAAGTGAACACAAGCGACACATGCGACTGCAGCGACCAAGTAGAACACGATTTGACACGTTTGGTCTGAACATAGCATTAAAGTTGACTGCATGATTATGTTATTGAGTTGAATGTTTCTTTGTTCAACATTATTAGCAGGGGTTATGTTAATTAACACACTAAGTAACTAAATAAACACATAACATACATAGCAGCAACTACTGGATATTCAACCACAGAAATAAAACTTATTATTTCTTCATGCTTCATGCTTATGATTTTAGCAATGCTGTCATATGATTGGCTATTTTGATATCCACTAACATGAATATCATACAGTGTGACCTGTATCTCCCAAATTGGCTCATTTCAGCAGCCATTACACCCATTCGTCTCTGCCATGCACAACTGTCATATTTGGGTTAGCTCTAACTGCGGCCCTAATCTCTGCCCTGCTAAATGACCCGGAGAACTGTGCCCCTCAAGGCTAGCTTAAGTTACTGATTGGAGGTCTGGCTTTTTTGTTTTCTTTGGCACATTAAAAAAGTATGGGCTGCTGATGGAAAGCCTACAGGACTATTGGAAATGTAATTAAGGCCTAGGAGCAGCTTTTAAACGCTTGACTGGTGCAGAAACAGACTATGGCCAAAACTTTAATACATGGGAAATGAGCAGTGTGATCGATAAGAGAAGTTAGACCTTTTCGGTAGTGAGGAAATTCGATGGCCGCTTCACCGCCCGCTTACGGCTGCTTATTTTCCACTGGAGAGACCAATTCTGGGCCGATATTTGTTTCGAAAAAGCCAACAGAGCTATTTGAAAAGACATAGTGATTCAAAGAGTCAATTTTCTGTCATTAAAACAAAAACAACGGCAAACTGCAGCAATTGGATTCCATTGTTACAAATTGAATGGAGCACCCAGAATGGCGGTAAACAATATTCTGTGATAAGGCGAAGTTTGAGAGATGTAGCAATAATGCAGAGTTACTTAAGGCCATCTCAGGCAGGTGAAATATTGAGCCATTTTATAATACAAATCAATATCAAACACTTTCATCTGTCTCTAATCCAACATTTTACCAAAAGTGTTCAGATGAAGACTGACAATAGTAAATTGCATCTATTTGACCATATTAAATCAAAAATAGAGACAACTTAATGGTCAAGTTCATGTGTGTTCTTCAATCACGAAACACAACAATCTTAACCCAGTTAGTGGTTTTAAAACGTCCATATTCCTCCAAGTGAAAACAATGCATGGAATTCATGTTAATGTCATAACTTAGTCTGTGTTTCTACATCCCTGCAATGCTCACTGCCAAACGACTGACAACAGACTGATATTCAATTCGTTCGTCCCTTTTTAGTGCAAGGTCCAGTCAGAACTGTACATCATTAGTATCCTCTTTCTCTTTGTTTCTTTGCATGTAACAAGGATAAAACGGCAACTTCAGAACTAGTCGGAGTCCGTTTCCGGCTGTCAGTCTGGCTGAAAAATGCCCGCACCAAAGTCGATCAAACTGTGCCTCCGCTGATAAATATGCATGCCAGCAGCTGGAAAACCAGATGTTTCCCTCCAATTAAAGCTTGCCGCGATGCACCGCTTTGCAAATAAATTGTTGCTTTTTTTAATTAACGGTGCATGCTAGCGGGCACAGCAACCAGTAAAAACAATGCGGCTGCAGAGAGTAAAAGAATGACACATCAGAGGGGCAGGGAGAGGGCGTGCGGAGAACAAGGTGAAGGCAGACGCTTTGAACTGCTGACCGACCAGAAACAACTGAGAAAATCTAGTCGGAAAAGTCCGTGCAGTTTTGGTTGAGCCGACCAAAAGCACAGTGTGAAACGGCAAAGGCGGACAGCACATGGAGTGACCAGCGTGAGAAAGCACAGACATAAAACTGCAACCAACACAGAAAAGTATGGTGTATCGCTTGTACAAAGCTTGCATTTGTTGTTATTAAAGTATACACAGTTATTGATTTAGCTTATTTATTCACATTCATCTACATAATTCAATCCTAATTAGGTGTGCACTCCATCTTATTTGTCACTATCCATTCTTCTTAGTCCTTATTATCATCCCAGATACTAGATCATGTAAAATGTGTAGGCCCTCACTGCATTGAAGTGTAGGACAGTTTAAATATTAAGGACACCTCCAGAAGCATTAAGAACAGATTAAGAACATTTGCATTTGCATGATGGCCCACTTGGGATATAATGTTTGAAAAGGTCTGAAAAGGACTGAAACCATTTTTACTAGCAGTGGTAAACATGAGACTGAAACAGAACCATGTGTATAGTATAGCCTATGCGGATTCTACACAATAGTGGGATGACAATGACTGATTACCAGGTGCTTTACCAATAACCACACGAGGGTTTTACAGATGTGCAGTCTCTGCACAGCTATTGAACATAAGTCCAACTACTGGTGCAAGCACAGATTAAATGAAGTCATCTCCTTTTCTCACATCAAAGCATTGAAGAGACATGTCCAGTGCGTGCCCGCCATACCGATCCCACCCTCCTCCTGCAGCATGACTTCAAAAGCACCCAGGTTATTATTTCACCTAAATCACTAGGGGTCAACCCAAACAAGGAGAAGAAACCACAGAAGACTTACCATCAGGAGGCTGCGCTGGTGTGAAGTGGGGAGGTTTGTCTGAAAGAGATAAAAGACAGAACAGGATTTTAGTTAGGACGCTTCACAGGCTTCCCCTGGGTACAAGCCCCTGTAATTGAGTCGCTAGAATAAAGGAGATACACAGGCCCCCCCCCTGCTGAGCTCACGGACAGGAGCGCTCTGATAGAGGGATCACTGTGATTTTGTCACTCATTGTGCCATACCTGTGTGATCCTTACAGCTTATTATGCCAGGCTCTGCAGTTAAATGCAAGTACAGAGATTAAAGTTATTGCCTCATAATGGGGGGGGAAATGCATTTCTGTTTTTTGAGTCACATACCTGCAATGTTATTTATTGTACAACTTTATCCAACCGAAAACCGTTAACCGAAAAGACTGTTTGTTTTGCTTTCGATCAATTTAAAGGCCTTGTACCTGATTTATTTGTTAGCAAACAATACAAGAGAGAACAAATAAACAAACTATCATTCTTAACTTTATAATATCCCACGAGTTTATAAGCATGTTTCACACATTTACAACAAATATTGACAACAAACTATTGTGGTAGAATTATGTGTGTAAAATTCAGTGCAGTGTTTGTGTGGATACAATTCCCCTAAAATCCTTCAATTATAACTTTTTTGCCAGTATTCCAAACTACGTTTCTTGTATTTAATTTGAGCTCACATTCCAATCTCCTTTATGCTCGCCCATTGCCTGGTATGCATGTGTGAGCAAGTGACTTAGTGAGAAACAAAAGCACCATGTGTAAGGTAATTCGGTCTGCATTGGCAAAACAGCCATACAAATTAGTGCTCCCTTCGACCCCAGCCTACAGAAACCGCAGGCAGAATCGATCACTTTTTCTCTTCACGTATCAAGTGACCTCATGCTTTTCTTTCGTCGGGCGTACGATGACATAAGACGGGGTGGTTTGAGAGCAGTGTGTAACCCGATAGACGGTGTCAGGTTAGCTGGGCCACATACTTACACTCAAGGGATAGCCCTGACAAACCTGCTGCAATCTGAAACGCCATGGGTGTAAGGAGTTGGGAGGGGAATGTGGAAGCAGTTAGCGGGATTGAGATGTTTGCTTCTTTTTGAGCAAATAGCAAAAGGTACTTCCACATTTTATCTACTTGCATTGTCTTCAATTTGAACTTTGCGAACGTATCTTTTTCAATCAGACACACAAGATTTGATATCATTTCAATTAGGTATTCTATGTATATCCGATAGCGTTTGACTTTTGACAAAATATTGAGACATGGCTGAATTTGAAATGGCTCCAAAACAGCAACCTGGCAGCAGCAGCGAAAGGCATGTCTGAAGTTGCCACTGACAAATTATTATAAAAGGAGATGATGGCTGTAATAGACATGTCACTCATTCAGTCAAGGAATGGTAGGCGTTAAAAGGCCTTTTCTGTGGCTCTGTTTAGCTTTTTTTTGTAGACTTAATTGTCCCCATAGGGAAAATTGTCTGTAGCATTTGATCCATCCATCAACCAGTGCATCAGGGCAAGGAGTTCAAAGACTAATTTTGTTTTGAGATGTGACTCGAAACGACAAATGGTTTCATCTGTTTGTACAGTATGTGTGGAGTGAGTGAGTTCATCACAACATGAAACTCTCTTGATAAACCCACAGAACTGGAACATATAACAGCTTATGTTCTCAACTTATATAGCATTTTTCCACCTAGCAAGGAATCACTCACCCATTCACCAATGTACGCAGACACTTGAGGCAAGATGGATGAACTGTATTGCTCAAGGACACAACGACAGTGTGCCGCGATTCGAACCCCCGACCCTCCCATCAAGAGATGACCTGCCCCATAGCAATAGGGCAGCAATAACTCCTCTGCTCTGTGAAACATCAACAGCTCGACCCTCCATCATCAACTCATCACAACAGACCAGCAGTCCTCCCTCTGACGTCAAATCAAATCAATTACACCGAATTCTTTCACTACCCCGACTCGTCACGCGCAGCATTTGAACCCTTTTCTCACAACTGGGGTGCGAACCACAGGCGTCCTCGATGAGTTTTAATTTTAGGTTCTCTTCAAATTGCTTGTCAACGGAAGAGGCTTTGGGCGAGAGACAATGAGAAAGCATGGTAGGGCGAGAGGAAAAATGAGCAGAGGGGCTGTGAGAGGGAGAGGCGCGCGGCGAGGGCGCTACAGAGGTGAATAATGAAGTGCCTGCTCCAGCGCTTCCCCAGTCATTCATGACCGTTCCTATCTGCGGGGATTTTCTCAACACATATCAAGTGTGCCGAGCTGGAATTGCCAAGAAGAAGACTGTCTCTGTAGCTGTAACATAAGGGAACCATCAATGGGTTTCCTCAAGGTACTCTAAGCCCCGGATTCGAGTCTTTGGCGCTTCAAGTTGGTAATTTCAGCAAGCTTGGTCTTGATTTCACTTTGATTTCAATAGCCATTGTTGTTAAGGTGAAGAAGCAGGACCTTGGTTACATTGTGTCTCTTGACTGGACTAACATGCAAGTCCACAAGCTCTTATTTTTCTCTGCAATTCAAGTAAATTCATGTTAATGTGTCTGCAAACACAAAGTGCTCGACAGTACCACTGGCAGAAGCGAGTGTCTTATGGAAATGCACAATTTCATGTAAAAGCATTGAAACTAGTTCACGGTAATCTATAAAGATGTGTTTCTGTTGGGTAATCCCTATGAATACAACATGTCTTTAATTTTTTCCCCTTTCTTTTCAGTCTTTCCTTTCCTTCTGCTTGCTCATGTCGGCCACTGAACTCGCCTTTTATGATGAGTCTATTTTAGTCATCCACAGCTATACTTCCACCCCCGACAGAGAACAGGACACTGGCCACAATGCCTGGACCTAAAACTGGCCACAATGCCTGGACCATAATGTCAGCTCACCATTGCTTTTCCTCTTATTGTGACTTCTACACTTCTAGGTCATCCCTAGGCCTGCCACGATAAATTTTTTTGAGGACGATATATCGTCTCAGAAAATATCGCGATAAACGATAATATTGAGTATAAAGCAAATACTGTAGGCAATAAAAAGAAAACTGTAAGCAACTATTTTAATTGAAATGTATTGAACTTTTGCTTTCAGCATTGCTTTTAGCATTCAATATTAACACCTTATACCAAACAAAGTGCCAACTAGAAGGGTCAACATATTCTAGGACACTGTATCCATCTGTGCTTCTCAACCTTTTAACATAACTTACACTCTCACCAGGTTCTGTGTTTGAACTAGGTCTGTCATGACATTTTTTTTAAATAGCCAATATACAGTGTCCTCTTTAAAAAATATCCCAATAACAATATTGATATTTCATCTACATTAGTCTGGTTAAATATTCCCCGACAAAAACTCATTTCCATGTTGAATTAAACCTGGTTAGAATAAAATGTATATTAAATGTATGGATTCAGATAATACTGTATTACTGCAAAAATAGAGTAGCCATATGTTTTGTTTTTCCTTTTCTTTTCAAATCTCACCTCCTGTATACACGGCTGTCGGAGTAAAGCAGCTTTTTTGGGGGTGGGGGAACTTAGTGACTGTTTGTCAAACTGCTGCAGCGTTTCTCTGGCTTTTGAAAAGTGTGGACCAGTAATATGTTCTCCGGACTATCGTGCTTGTATTTGGATAGTGGCTAAAGCGCTCGGTTTCCTCTCGCTAACAGTAGCGCTGATTAGCTTTGATACACTGACTGGGCGGGGGGTTCGTTTCGTTCTCAGTTGGACATATCTGCAGTGTGCATTAATGTTGTTATTCTCTCCGTGATGCTTCTTTTGGCTGGAACTCCAAGTGTTTTCACACGAGCCCCTCTTGCTCCGCGATAAAGTTCACAGAAAGTGTCGGAATCAGCACGGCACTTTGTTTACACCCCGCCTCTTTCCAAAAGCAGCGCTGATCTATAAATTATCTGGATACATGCGGGGATACGGCTGATGTGCTTCAGTGCTGTCTTTACGCACTTGGAGACGGGTTGGATGGACGCTCCGCTCAGTCAGCGCTGTGATAGCGTTCATTCTTCTGTATTTATTTTAAGCACACGCAGGACGTGCATTTATCGAGACTAAAAATGTTATCGTCCTTCATTTTACTTATCGAGCGATAAGTCGATATAGTAATTATCGCGGCAGGCCTAGTCATCCCCAAGTTTTTATTTATTTATTATTATCATATTTTAGACAATAGATAAAATTCACCATGTCTATGCTAATGTAATAACAAATGATAAATAAATGTGTTCATAACCACTTCTCCATATTCGTTCTACACTTTGACTTGCACTTGCAAGTCTACCCAGTTCCGCTCAAAGGGTAGCGTAAACTGCATTGATTGTCCAATTCAAAGATGTAAGATGGTGATGCAGTTATTTTTGAGTTATCCAAGTAGAAAAACTCTCTCAGATTGTACAGAGTTATAGATAAAAAACTTTCAGGCATCTTGATACGTCAATTTGTTTTGACTCAACAAGGCAATCAATTTGGATATCAACAAAGAAAGGCAACTATGCATGAAACCCAAACAGCCGGCTGCCTCACTGCTGTAGGCACACAGCAGAACAGCTGCACAAAGGGAAATAGCTTTTGACAGTGTTAGGTACAAAGCAGCCTGCGACGCCGAGCACAGCTAAATGATTTCTTCACATTTCCATAGCGAAAGGACGAGATAAGGTCTTCCATAAACATATCGGGCTTCCCATCTCTGTGTGCACTCGGCAAACTGCGTGCCTTCTCCGCGCCGGCTGAATGTCACAACACGGCCATCATTCACCCTATATCTCCCACAAATCAATACGTGTCTGCTGCTGACATTTAGCCAAGTGCAGGAGAAGGGGCGTGCCAGTTGTGCCCAGCTGGGGAGGGACTGTTGCACTGATAAAGATAATACTTGATTTTAATGGCAACAAGAATGAAGTGACTGGGCTAGAATACTTGATTTGGGAATTTAAGCTACTTGTTTGCATATTCCTTAAGTATGTCTCCTTTTCATTGCTATGTTTTAACAGCTTTGTTGCTTTAATCATTTGGTATTGTATGTTCTTCTTATTATTCTATTGAATGCATGGACACTTTTCTACTATCTGCGCTATTGTGTATCAAGATCTGCCATGGGAGGGAAATTTCTCCACTGTGAGATCAATAAAGTTTCATCATATTTTATCTTATGATTGAGCTATTTGAATAGGAGGACAAAAAATGACATTACATATTGTTCTTGTATCAAAACTCCATCAGGAATTGGCTTGGTATTCAACTGTTCTCTTCCAATCCATGCACAGGTGTTGGCTTTGTCTATGATCTCAACTAAAGCTGTCAATTACTGCTGGAAAAAAAAAAATCTATTTGCATTACGGAAAGCACATATTACATATTGCCCTCGTCTTCTTTAAAGTGTACATTTCATTGTCTTATTGATTCACGGTCATCTGTCCAGCCCTTGGAATCACCTTCCTCTTCACTGCTACTGATGTATGACTGCCCTGGTTATAAAGCCTCCGTGTGGGTGTGTGGCATGGACAAGACAGGGCTGCTCGCTAACTCTATGCACTTGGCCCCATATGGTGACGACACAAACCGCCAACGCGAGGTTGTTCGGCTCCTCTAGCCTCTTCCTTCTGCTCACTCCACTCTCTCAGATGCGTCAACACTATATCGCAGCATTATCTCAGCCCTCATCCCGCTGTCCTTGTGGTCTTATACTGAGGGCTCTCGGCAGCATAATAGAGCCCATTTCACTTCATCAATTCTGTCGAACGGATTTCTTTTCACTCAGTCAGCTCGGAGGTGAAGATTGGTCCCCTTTAACTCACTCGGTATTAAATCTAATAGAATCTGTCTGGCTCAAATTGATTTGGTCGCACGGACAGGTTACAAATGAAGTGGGCCCACCCCTGTCATGGACACAGGCTAATTAGATGGACTGGGTATCGAGAGGACATGCAGAAAGGGAAGAACGTGTACAGTTGCATTGTTGGGTATACGTTCATTCCAGTAAAGATGAAGACTTGGAACTACATTTCGTATTGATTGAACGACAGCACAGTTAGTGCTCGTGGCTCACAGCTAGAAGGTCCCGGGTTCAATCCCCGGGCCGGACAGGACTTTTCTGTGTGGAGTTTGCATGCTCTCACTGTGTCTGCGTAGGTATCCTCGGGGTACTCCGGTTTCCCCTACCACTACAAATATGTACAATACGTTCCTCTCTAAGGTCAGGACTCCCCTGGAAATGAGTGGGGCTTTCCTGATTAAATAAAGATCAAATAAATAAAGCGTTGATCCAGCTATGCGAAGTCTGAAGACTGCTGACCAAGAAAGACATAAACTGACCACTGTTTGCTAACGTCAAGTCAGTAATGTCATGAAGAAAACAATTATACGCATACAGCATTGAAGAAAGTTATAAAAGAAAAAAAAGAGGTAACATAAAAGGTAATATAAAAAGGGTGCAAAGGCATACAGTGCAATTGAATCTATAGTTCTGAATACTATTTTCAGTCAAGGGTCCAGTGAGGGCCACACTGACAATATTACTGCTAAACATGAAGATATTACAACTGTCGTTCCACTTACCATTAATTTTATTACAGCCCAGATTGGTACATAAACAACCAGGCGCATGGTCACTCCTCTGACTTCCCCCTATCACATTGCAAACATGTACCAAGTAGAGTGGAAAAGGTGGCTAGCCAAAGGGACCACACATCTAAATCAAATGACCTTATTAATTTATACAGGACTTGTTTGTTGTAATAAAGCTTTGTTCCTAATGATGGGCCATTTTAATCACGGCATCAGAGCGAAAACACAATCCAATTAGTTTGGGTTTAGTGGCGCTTCATTCAGCTCGATATGCTGTTGTGAGCTGGGACAAGAACCCTCTTAAAGGTTAGCTTGTGTTGGGCTGCCCTTGTTTCTACCATTTGCAAGGTTTATAAACTCAATAGAGTCACACAGAGTTGAAGGTAACTTCTTTGAGTAAAAACAAGTGCAAAAAGTGCAGCTCTGTGTGCAGATAGTCTGGATTCAATATGTAAATACTGTGAGTAAAATTGTTTACATACTGTGTGGAAGGTATCAGTGTACAGTGTATTATGAAAGTTAGTAACAAACAAGAGATAATTTTGTGCATAGTGGGACTTTCTGTGGGGAGTTTGCATGCAAGCAATCCATAACAATTTTATAAGGCAGTATTTTATGAAAACCAATCAGCACTGTAAATTAACCCAGTAGGTTTAATGCCATACAAAGCCATCTTCTACTAAAAATAAATGACCAGCAGTACAGCATTGACCCAGATATTCAGAATTGGTCATTCATGTAAATCTACCCTTTGGCAAATTGTCCACTTAAATGGCACTCATTATGCATTGCCCCATTTTCCAATCACTTCACATTATAACTAATTCCTCCCCTCTAAGTCTACCAATAATTATAATCATGCAAGTCTGCAACAATTTTACTCTTCATTCCATCCTGCAAAACTGCAAAGAATTTCACCTTTTTAACATATCCCAAATTAGCTCAAAATTCAGTTCATGGAGTACAAGCAGTGAGAAGAATAAATTCTAAAGAACGTGTGAAAGAAAGGGGACGAGAAATAGTGAACTCCAGTTCACAAAGTTCAGTCAAAGCAGGCAGGTCTGGCATGAATGATAAATGTGACTGACTTGTAAATAAATAAATGTTCTTCCAAACAGCGGGGACAAAAATGCAAAAAGGTTGCGGCGAGCTCCTCACTCCCCAGTCGCAATTTAATCTCCATTTAATACCTCATCTTTCAACTTGGAGTAAATGCCAGGGCTTTGGAGGAGAGATATGAGGCAGTGTCAGAAGCCTGCGGACACAGCATCAAGGACAAGCCGACGAAGAGAAAGGACGAGAGATAGGACTCAGGTGGGATGGGGGGCAATGTTAACGCCGCTGTCCGAATACTAATACAGCTCAGAGTCGCCCCAACAGAAGGAGAACACGGACCAGTGAACTTTGTAACTGCTTGTCCAAGTTAAATGAGAAGGGAAACTTGTGGACCTTTCTGGGCAATTTTTTTGACAAGAATGTCTGGCTTTGGCGTATGAAAAAATACTTGAATTAAAGCAATGAAACACACAGGAGAAAGGTTATGATGACCCCAACTGATTTCTGTTATCTATGTCAAGTTATTTTGAATTTTAAATGTAGGAAAACGTTCTCAAAATATTTGTGCTTCCAAAATTACTAATAGTACATAATAGTAGCCTCAGAATAATAGTTTAACATACTGGGATATTTGTGGTAGGAATTCTATCCATCTATCTTATACTTTGCTAAAAACTCTCAAGTCTCAATGATCATAGTTGAACCACCATTTTTCTTCAAATAAATATAATAGCCTAAGTAATAAATTAATAATACATATATTGCACACTAGTAGTGATTTCATCCCACTCTTGACATACAAGTGGCTGAAGTTTTCAATTTACTGTAACTATAGAAACTTCAGACATATAGACAACTAGCGCACAGCTGTCAAACCCAAGTTGGGTTCGACAGGACAACACAGAAGTTGGTGGCGTGTTTGTGTGAGGCACGTACAGTTGTTGAGGAAGAGCAGAACGGCGAACCCCAGCGTGACATGGCCAGCAGGATCAGGCAGATGTTGCACGGGATCATAAAGTATCGCACCACCAGGGAGACCTTGTGCTGATACCTCCTGTCCCGCTCCGGAGGCGGCGAGGGGTAGTGACAACCGTTCATGCTCCACTCCAGAGACCCCCTCCCCTCCATGCCCGAGGAGACGCCGGACGAGGCGGTCGCCGGGGGTTACCCAAAGACCCGTTGGAGAAAATGATGGCGGCGAAGTTGATACACAAGATGTGTGAGGGGGGGGGGAAAGGTGTCAAATCTGTAGTGGGTTTCAGCTGGGACTTTCAATGGTTTCCAGGCAACACATTTTTACAGATAACATCCATTTGAGGGAAAAGCTCATGCAGGCAGGGAGATTGGACTTCTCACAGCCCCCCACCTGTCCGCGATCCTTCCATTCTGAGGCGCCCACTGGGAGAAATACAGTGTGGTGCGCCGTCAGAGTGTGCGTATACTCCAAAGTGCCTTATACTTACATTGGGAACATGTGTGGCTAGAAGTGGGTGGTTGTGTGCTTTGAATGTGTACTGTGCCCGTGTGGATATAACTGTGAGCCAGAAAAAAATCTGATAAACCACAAGAGTGTTTTTAGTCACATATCCAGCGAGAAAACTTCCATGATAAATCCACAAAGAGGAATCTCCCTCGCTTCGCCTCCAAGTGCCGGGTTATCAGCTGGACGCAGACGGGGTCTCCTACAGCGCACCCCCTTGTCCAAACCACAAGTTCTGAAAGAAGTCAAAGAAGTCAGTGAATCTTCTGTTTGTAGACCTCTCGGGTACACTTGGTTAGTCCCCTGGCTATAAATTTTCCGATCTTTGTGGTCTCTCTCTTTTTAGCAATCCCTCGGCGCTTCTGAAGATATATTTACAAGCCAGGATCAGACGGCGGTGAGGCAACTTGTGTCCGCTGTGGTTTGATTAGTGGAGAGGCAGGAAAAGCAGCGTGTCCCGGGGACAGTTTGCTGCTCGCTTCCCCTCACGGCTGCCACTCCTCCTTGGTTCAATAACCTTTATCTCCAGCCAGCTCTGTCGAAAAGGGGAATACGCACACGGACGCCCACCCGTTCCCTGCCAGGGGGCCAAAAGCAGGTCAGAAGGAACAAGCGGTAGTAGAGAAAAGTTCCAGACACCCGTTTGTGAGCTGTCAATGTGTGTGTCTCTCAAAACAGCTGCAAGTGTGGGCTAGACGCTTCAAACTTAGCAAAAAGACTGGCTTGAGAGTGATCCAAAATCAGGCAAACAGCTTTAGGGGAAGATTTATTAGGCTTACTACCCTCATGTCATCACTCTAACTCAGAATCCCATCAGAAGGAAATCACTTCTCTCAGTGCCTTGTGGTTCTTGCGAAATTCATTTAGTGTCCGGAATTGCGTTTAAGGTAAGACTTCCCTGGAGATCTTTGGAATCTCATATGTTTCCACTTCTCGGAGCTGTCTTAATCCAGAGGTTGTCCCGAGCTTCCATTCATGGGGATTTAGGTGTCCAAACATCCAGGCAATACAACAGCATTCATAGCCGGGTTAATACTCTTTAGCAGGTAGTGTCAAGACAGCAGTGAACACCCAGTAAAGCTTGGAATTCTTATCCGAGGGAGCGGGTACAGACAACAGAAAGTTACGTCCACCTTGTCTTGGAAAAGCACTGGTCTCTCTGTGAAGCCGGCGTGTCATAGACTGGGAGCATGTGCGCGCTGCTCTCAGCTCAGAGCCGGCGGAACGGATGAGCGCATAATGAGAGTGCCTGGCTGATATCGTAACAGAGGCGAGGAGAGAGAGAGCGGTGGGGGAGAAGCGTGCGTGCGAGGGGCCGTCTTTAACAAAGGCAGAGGGAGGAGGAGAGAGAGAGAGAGAGAGAGAGGGGAGAGAGGAGATGGAAATAAGAATCAGAAAAAAGGGGAATCAAGTCTTTTCGTTGGAGAAGAAGGGGGTCGTTCCAAACAGCGAAACAAAGGAGATCTGCTGAGATGTCAACCAACTGCACCAGTTGTTTACGGTCTAATCAAAAGGAAAAGTCGGGCAGAATGCAGAAAAACTTTAATGAGCGCGAAAAATAGGTCTGTGAGAAGAAGAGGGCGTCTGGGGAGGGGGAAGTTAAAGACATTAAAGTCGATCTGGTATTGTGCCACTCCACATGAAACTTGTTTGACTTACTTAGCCAAGCCTGGGAAAAGGCTCGCCAATTTTCAATTAATTTACTCATTCACGTAGCGGAGTATTTTCTGCTGTGTTGCCAAGGAAAAGGAATATTCAGCACATCTGGCAAATTATCTAAACTTGACATATTTCCAAGCATTTCAACAAGACATTTTTATCCAAGTTTATTATTTGATAAAGAGGTCAGTCTTTTTTTCTTTTTTTTTGTGTATTTCCCCCCTGTGTCGATACGTTTAGTAAAACCTCCAGTGCAGCTTGATGCAAGGCAGTGTCTAACATGTATTATTTATGCTTTTTTTCCCTTCCGCTTTTTTGTCTCCATCTACACGCATACACACCCCGAGACATCTTTACATAAAGGGTGCACACTCCAAGCCCGTACCCACAGTGGAATTGCATGGGCACGCACACAATTGCCTTTTCTGTCACTTGGAAGGGGAAAAGCGTATAGAGAAAAATAGTCATAGTTATTATGGCAGCCTTTGTTATAAAAAGGCACATGCGGCTGCCAGCTTGCTTTATAACATAGAATGGAAACTACACTGATGATGATGGCCAATCATTAGGAATATGAGAAACAAACGCACTGTTCTGCAAATGTGTAAATTATACTACTAAAGAGAAGCATAGGAGTTATTACATATCCCGATGCTCATAAAATTAGTAAAATATATTCACCGTCTAGCAGTGTTTAGCTTGGATTTACAATGTAACACATGGACAACCAGAATGTGCTATTACAACACTCAAACTCTCTCCATATACGGTACAAATATTTATGCAAATTGTGCAATAACAATAAAATGGTAATATAACTGTGCTCTTACTGTTTATTCATTGTCTATTGAAGAGGCTGTAACACAATGCTCAATACACATAGAACATAGAAGCTAAACAATATTGTATTTCTTTTAATTGTATGATATGACCTTCCTAATACAATATTAATTTAGAGTGATGTGTGTGTCTTTGTGTTAGTTTGCCTGCCAAATCCATTTAAATTTCCACTTGCAATGCATTTCTTGTTGTTAATCATTTAACGAAAGGAGAGTTTACATTAAGACTGCTGGTTTTCTGATACAGTGGGATGACTTAATAAGTGGGTGGCTTGAAACACATTTACAGTAATTAAAAATCAGGCTATATGAATCACAGCATATCGTTAGCAAGCTTTTTGTGTAATTCTCAATGAATTAATGGAAATATTGCATTGGCATTAAACTGTAAAGTTATAGGACTTGAGAAGCATGTCAAATATTTTAGGATAATGGGAGAAGCTGGAGAACTTTGCACACAGAAAATACATTATGTAAGGCTTATTTCTTTTCAAGGTTAGATTTTTTTTTCTAACAAATCACATCTATGCTTTGCTGTAAAAGGAACTGGGAGCTGGGCTGCCCTCAGAACATGTTTTTTTGTCCTATTGGTAGACTGCGTTTTCTCTGAATCCAATGTATAGACTAATAGGGGAGGGGGTCTTTTCTTCTCATTGACGTCCTGCTGGGGGTCACTGGTTCAGCACAAGCCCCGCCCCTCCGGCAATTCTATACCCCAGACAGACCACCACCTCCTCACTGCTCTCTTGAGCAACAAAACCTGATTGATCGAATGACTGGAAAGTAGAAAGCCTAACATCTGCTGGCGTTTCCCTTTTGTCTCATTTGTCCACTTTCATCTCTATCTGGAACGCCATGGAGGAATGTATGGTTCACTCTTGGGTTAAAATAATTACTATCCACTGTCTACTGTTTTCATACAGGTGGGTAAGGTGATTTAAGGATATGAAGTGCATTGGACTTCTTCAAACAAACAACCATATTTAATTCTAAGCAGACGTAGTTAATTGAATGTTTTTTTAAATATATTTTTAGATATTGAAAAACAAATAATGAACAATGTCCTGAATTATTTCAGATGACATTGACCATTAGTATTAATACAGTGGTTGTGTAAGATGCAATATAGTAAAAGAAGTGTTATCCATTATATTCTGAACAGTGGCGAAATTAGTTTTGATTTTCCTTCTTTTTTTTTTTAGTTCATTATCTGGATGCATCATTAGTTTTGTGTGTTAAAAAACTTTTGCATCTCAGCAAACAATAAATAAGACAAGTAAGAAATTCCTTTTAGCTTTAGAAATCTACATGCAACTGATCTCCTCAAGCACGGTGCCTGTGGTCATGTTTCAGGGCCGAGTGTCAAGCTCCTCCACAAGAGGGTACTAAAGAGTCAGCCACCTTCCGCCACAGCCTCGACCCGCATCAACTCTCCTATGCACATCAAAGACTGTCTGCTTTGATCCATATTTAATGCCACAAGTATCGCACAAGGTTAACATCTCTCTCCGCCGCCTTTGAAATGGCAATTTCCATTAGGCAGCCAAAGCAGCGTCTCTCTGGTTAATGGGCTGGCAGCAGCAGAACATCAGCACGTGCACACACCGCTCCTCAGTATGCACAAAGTGAGAAATTTGTCGAGTTCATTTGGCCATTTGGCAATGATGCTTCAATCAAGGTATGTGCGTGTGTGTTCGGTTCCCTCCGAGCGCCCCACGCGGTCTTCTGCCTGGCTGCTTCTGTTCTAATTGATTGGCGACAAAAGGAGACATTGTTGATGGCTTTTGTGCATAATTGTTGCTCCAAAAGGTTATTATGAGAAAACATACTGCATGGTTGACAAATAAAAAAAAAAATCACACACACAAGGTTAAAGTTGCTGTTATATTGTGAAGTAAATGTACTGGAAGTTATGAGGTTTTATGTGGACTATAACGGCTTTAAAATGGCAAGCTTAATGCAGTGTAAATAGCCAAAGCAACCTCACAGTCTGTATCTAAAAGACTGTATTCATAATCATAATCATTCATTTTTCCCTTGTATACAAATATGACTGCTTCTACATATTATGGTACATTTATAACAATTGGTCAGAAAAACAGATTATAACCTAGGTCAGTTATTTCCAGCAAGAGACCAGAAAGTTCATTAGTTTTGCAGCGCTGTCTCATTAAAGTTGACCTTTGAGCTTTGCAAAAAAACTATAAAATAATTCTCGCTCTGCTGTGGCTTTGTAAACGTGGATCATTGACATTTTTGTGACACAAAAGACTCTGGACTATTTAGAGATTGATTTTTTTTTGCCACAACAAAGAAAGCCACTCGCACAGTATTTGATGCCATCACTAGTATGAAAATGATCAAAATGTGATTGGACTGACAGGATTTTTGACAGCCTGAAAAAGCTGCTCTTCCCTTCCAATCAGCACCAATCATGCCATGTGTGAAAAATTTGTTTTTGCACAGATCTGTGTCTAAACAGAGACATAACAGCTTTTTGAGCTTTTTCCCCCAAAATCGCCTGTTGCCAAATAGACCATTAGCACCACAGCATCAGCTTGGCTTTACTAATGGCATTAAAGATCATTCTATCTCAGTGTCCATAGTGAATGAGGGTAATAATGGTGTTGATGAAAAGAAGAAAAGTCATCTCAAATTCAAAATGGATTTGGTAATCGCTGGCACTGCAGTCTACTGCTGTGTACTGGCCCACTCCAACTTGAGTGCGCCACATTCAGAAGATAATGTGCTGTGTGATTTGTTGTATTACGCTTAATTTGTTTGGTAGATGTGCAGGTAGAATTATAATGAAAAACACGGAAATGCGGCCCAGTCTATAAACAACATCATAATAAATAGCACTGGCAGCAGTTTGCTGTTGTTATTCCTTTGTGGACTAGTAATAAAGAATACACTCAGAATTCAAGGTTTGAAGAAAGGCATGTACCCAATAAGACTATGTATTTATTTTAACACTTAATAACTGTTTCTGTGTTTGTAGGATGTACAGTATAAATGAAAAAACTTTAATTTACTCCCGAAAACACATGCAAGAACATGCATCGCTGATCATCTGGCTTTTAGTCTCAGGTCTACAATAAATAAGCAATAACTTTCACATTCTATTTTTATCATGGCTCCAAATGAAAACCTAAAGAGAATAGAGACTAACAACCGAGGATAAGGGACCAGTAGGAAGTAAAAGTAGTCGCCTGAAATTGATATTTAAAGCAGAACTAAGTAACTCATGCCTCTAGAGGCACTGTAGGTGTCGTAGCATGTTGCGTTTTTTTTTACTCATTAATTGTCCATGAGAGTAAATACTACACTGACAGAAAAGACAAAGGTAGGAGAGAGGGATATTGTACATCCAATTACACGATGGAGATATTTTTTTCACTCAACCTTGGCTGTAAATACTGTTTAAGTGGCCCGCAGTTAGCTTTGCCTGTTAGCCTGTTAGCTTCTTCTTGATGAATCCATTAGTGTGTATTGGTGACACCTACCGATGGCAGCAAAGTTGCAATTGTGGTTTTCTGGCCAGAGACACCAGGTGGAGATGAAAGACCCCCAATCATCCCATCAACACTTGTATTACCCCCAGAGGGACTATGAAAAGTATTTATTAAGGTAAACAAGTTACTTAGTACTGCTTTAACACTTTCCCAGAGTCTGCCTCTTGTTTAAGTTTATTTAATCTCAAAACATCAGCCGTTAATGTCAAGATCAAACTTATCTGACTCTGATCATCACGTAATTAGTTGTACTATAGTTTATCTTGAACTTCTCCTTAAAGTTCTATTCAAAGGATTTATATTGCATTTATTGTTTTAGGACCAATGCTTTCACACTGAGGACTAACTGCAATCTATGTGATAAAAAGGCAGAGACCAGATGTAAAATGCACTCTTGACCATGCTTCTATTAAACAACACAAGCCCATTTGTACAATATCAACTTAAGCGCTGAAATTATACTGGACACGAGTATAGGCCATGTCTGTTTCTTCATGTGCATCGAGGCGTGCCGTGCGCCTGGCGGACCACTGCAGTGACATCCTACAGCAGCAGGTGGGACAATTTTCTCACCAGCACATTAACTGCAATCAGCGCCAAGTCCATACTCCAATGCGCAGTCCAATAGCCTCCCAGACATCCCCCGTCATTATAGGTCACAACTTTCACAGCTGTGCACGCAATTGCCATTAACCTTTTGATTATCTGGGGGCTCCGGCGAAAAGCGTGGGGGCGGGTTTCCAAAACATTAGTCGACGTCTTGAAAATATCTTAGAAACAGCTCTGAAAACCAACAAGTGAATTTGGTCCGGGTCCAGACAGAGAGCAGGGCGTGGTGTTTTTCAAATGTGAGACCAGATTGTAACAAGATGCTTGGAAGTGTCTTCCACAGACAGCGTTTATCGGATCTCGCATAATAGCAGCAGGCCTTGAAGCCGTTCCGTCTTCAAGGTGAGAATGAGTTGTGCAGACTTGTTACTGAGGACATTATTATATTCGTTTTTGGGAAGAAAGTGTCAGTCTGTGGCTTAATGTAAAACTCAAAATAGGACTGGGAAGCTGTAAAGGGTGGCAGAATGGGCAAGAAGTAGAAACATATTAGAAATAAGTTTCAAGTTTGCTAAATTGCACACTTCCAAAGTTTGCCATTTTCAAAGTGATTACCCTAGGAGAAATGCACTTGAGGGCAGACAGTCAGTTTGGCTGAAAGGGGATTTTTGGAAGAAAAATTACACCAACCAAGTTGCATTTTGGTTGGTTCCAAACCGTTTTTGGGAGACAGGATGAAGCCAGACATATGATTGTTACGGTGTTCATTGCCAGAAAAGGTTGAAGGCTTCTTACTGTATGTGCGGTCACTCATTTTATATTGCTTTGTTACAGTATTGAGTGCAAAATTAGAATCAACAAATTCACCACTACAACTGCCAAATACAAAATAGGTATACTGCACTTCTTGGCTGCACTGGTGTAAAAATCTAGTATTTATGAGTCCAACATTGGCAACCTTAATGAAAGTGTTAGACTTTTAATTGAAAAAACAAGATTGCAGATATCTTCGACAATTAGACAAGATATCGTTCTAACAAGTAGCTGAAATCACTGCCAGCTATACCAGTGTCACTGTAAGTTCACCAGCTTAATTTAGCTTGATGCTGCTTGAGTGTTTCAGGCATGTTTCATAACTCCTGTTCATAACTATTTTACAACTACTGTAAGCCTCGTTGATAATACTAGTATATTTAGACATGGTTTACCCCTTGAACTTGAATGCTAGCCTTACTTTCAACCCATCCAACTGACTTATTTCTGCCTATCAGCACCAGCAGCCTACCACTTCGCCTTTTAAAAACTGTTACTAATATGCAAATGCAACACTTGATCATTCATCTCATGCCAACAGAAGGCCGTGCATGTTTAGAGGAGTGAAGAGTGGGCATCAAAGTCCGAGTGGTGCTTTGATGACAGTCCTATTTGTGTCCGCCGAATGATGATATCGTTGTGCAAGCCTGATGTAAGTGTGACTGCCAGAGTTCCCACACGGAGCAGCAGTAGCACACTGTGAGTCATAATGATAACGGCGCCTGTCGGTTCTGGCGCTGTGTGAGGATGACACATAAAGCAGTTATTGATGAACTTACGGGTGCCAAACGTATAGATGGAAACTAGGATGTTTTATGGTGAAGTGTGTCTAGATGGGGTAAAATTTTGTGCTATACTGTATTCTGTTTGGATACTCCAATAGTTCCCCCAAAAATTCAAAAGAGTTGAGAGGCGCATTGAGTTGCCTTGTGTACGAAATGCGCAGTATAAATAAAATTGCCTTGCCTTGCCTTGCCTTGAATTGTTTGTTCTTCACCCAATTATGTGTGTGTTTCCTTCAGGAGTTCCGGTTCCTCTCATCAACCTAAACTATCCACAAAACTATAACTGCACTTAGTGCACAGTACCTGACTGTGAAATACTGTACATATCCAAGAGTGAAAGTCATATTTAGATGTATGTTTATCAGATTTTAATTCATGTGTACTTACATTTCATTCTTAAGGGGTGCAGTTTACTTGAATAGGTCCTGTAAAGGCCAACAGAGAAGTTTATCACTATTTTGATTATAGCTACGGTATAAGGTTTTATTATTACAGCATTGAGCTTTTACTTTGGTAACTTCCTTGAAACAGGAAGTATGGTAACGGAAATTAGCTTGACAAAGGGAGAAAAAAGACAAAAGAAAGGCGGAAAAGGTTCACGGTTAAAAACATAAAAAGGTCACACGAAACAAAAACTACAAAGGTTTAGCTTAGGTCAATTGGGAAACAAGGTTTGTAAAGTTACTGTGAAATATTTTTGAGCTACTGTACTTGAAATGTTTATTGTAAAATTGTAATTTTGGTAATGGCAAGGCAAGGCAACTTTATTTATACCGCGCATTTCGTACACAAGGCAACTCAATGCGCCTCGGATTGAAACTATTGTAATGAGCTGTAACGGTCGAAATGTAATAGTAATGTAATGTTAATTTGTTTTTGCCCAGCTCTTACGTTGGCTGATGACACAGACGGACAATAAAAGCAATTTAACCATGAGTTCTGGCCTTCTCAATACTGACTGGATGCTACATCTTGCTTATCAGATTTTAATTCATGTGTACTTACATTTCAGTTTACTTTAATAGGTCCTGGTTATTGGGTTTTTGTGCTTGGATATAAGCCGACAAGACAGCTTTTCAAAAAGTAGTCATGTATTGGGTTGTTCAAATTGATGAAATTTTGAAAACCTTAGCTACAACGGCAAACTCCTCTATCACCAGGAGAAAAATAATCACAACGGCACTAAATCAAGACTTCGTTAAATAGATGAATTTTGTAGTCTAATTTATTATGTTTTTCAAGTATTCATAATCAATATGTGTAAAGTATTTCCAAATGTTTCTCTCTTGGCTGTGAGCTGATAGCAGCCTGGATGAGTATGTTTTGGTCCTTTTCTGCTCATATTTTCCAACCACTACTATCTCCATCCCACGCCTCTCGTATCCATATTCGGTTGGCCCAACTCTCAGCACGGCATTAGCCTTGGGCCTGCTCCCTGACCTGTCCATGGCTTGTCTGCCCATCACAAATTCAAAATGGCCACGGTCTCAGCTCCAGAGCCAGCTTTAGCCTCGGGGTGGATGTTGCTGAGCTTGCCTGACCGCCCACCATCCTACCAAACATACTCCTTCCCTTCTTCAGTCCTGCTCTAAATGAAGACCCACTGATTCAGCTCTGAGTAACTACTTATTAGCAGCAACTGATTTCCTAGGCAGCCCCTATGCTCATCGCCACCCACCACAATAACGAGTACAGGACGAAATATTGTCCGTGCCTTGCTTGCTCACCAGGTTTATTTAGCCGTTTAGCTCACATAGTTCTTCTCTAATAGCCATGCTGATTATTATTTCAATGGACAGGCGGAAAAATACAGACAGAGAAATGATGGAGGTGACACACAAGATGCACGAAAACAAGATGTGGGTAGACTACGGGATTTTTGTTGTTCACTATCAAAGTTACCTTGTCTTGGAAATTTGCATTATGAAATTAAATTTGAGGCCGCTTGTTTGTCAGCAGATAAAGCTTAAAGAGATATTTGACATCAATTTTTAGTTTAATAGGTACTTTTAGTAAAAACATAATTATTAGAAAATTGGAGAATAGAGGAGATGCAATTCAGCCTTGAATTGGTCTAAAACATTCAACTTGGAATCAAGTTTTATCATTTTGAACACATAATCACAGAGCATGTGTGGAAAACAAAACCTAGATATTTTTAAAGTTTGAATTAAGGAGTACTACCTGTTTCTAATGTACCCCAGAAACAAAAAAATAAATAAAAACGTTGAAAGCAGCTTAATGATTTCCTAGGCAGTGATATGCTATCCACTCATACAAGACAAAAGGATATTCTCCCAAATGCTTATCTTTTAGAGCTTTATGACACATGTGTGGGTTCTTTAACAAAAACAACAAAATAAATGTATTTTGGACTTAATGTTAACGACACTAATCAGTAATAGGGACGTCAAGATTAACCGATTTTACAATTATCGCGGTTATAAAAGCTCACGGTAGGTTAATCGTAAGCATTTCAAGCCCCACGGTAAAACACTGCCACGCCTCATGCGCCCATTTGTGCGCTCCCACCAGTAAAGGCTGAAGAAACAGCGTCCAGAGTTAAATCCAGCCCAAAACGCATACTGTAAAGTCAGCGGCAGGTTCAATAAGCCAATGTGCAGACAGTAAATCTTATCTATTTTTGCCAATCAAAGAGTCACAAAAGAACAGTGTTTGTTATGTAAGAGAGGTAAGAGTGAGAGTGAAACTGTGTGAGCGCATGGAGCTGATCAGCTGATAGATTAGTTAATTCATGAGAGAGAATATCTTGAAAACATTCCCATCCATTTGCTTCCTTCAGATATGGCTAATAATAATATGAAGATAACAGATGCCACAGACTCAATGTTCAATAGGTTGTCAATTAAAACAGCCTTAAAACAAATATGAAAATGTACATAATGTCTGGTTTCTTTTTTGTGAACATTTAGAGAGGACTGTTAAGGATTTGTGAAATTATCTGTATTTTCTCCCTTAATTTCGACCATCATGATTAATCGTAAAATTGCAACATTTTTCCCCACAATAATCGTGACTCAGATATTTAGAATTGTGACATCCCTAATCAGTAATAGTGCTCATGGGGAGAGAAGTGTACCATGTGGCAGGCATGTGCGGCACTGATTCAGGAAGCCTGGAGTTGGGAGATGGTGTGAGGAGTGGTTGGCCCTGACAGGCTTCTGCAGTGAAGGAGAGGCTGGGAGTCCTGAAGGGTGATACAGATGTCATGTTATGGCCAAGCCCGCCATCTGCCATTGGCACAGATCCAAGCGACACTGTGCCTTGTCCCACGGTGGGGAGGGGAGCAGCAGGACACTGGTGATGACCACTCATTACCACCAGGGAGACTGCCTTTTGACGTGGCATCACTCCAGGGCCTCGTATAAGTAAGCAGGGGCAGAACATGAAAACTGTATGAGTCGTCATGAACGGAGCGGCTTTCTAAGCAGATCTCCTTCTCCCAGGACACTTCCTGCTCCATGTTCATATCTAATTACGGTGCTGAAGCCTAATTTTCAGTCGGGGTAATTGGTCCACGTGCTTTGTGCATGACATAGATACAATGAAGCAAATGGAAGTCAATATTTAAATACCCCGATAGCTATTCAGTCAACTAATCCACCTACACTCATTTCTGTTTTTTAAAAATTGTGTGATAAAGGAAGCGTAAGCTGTTATTTATGCTCCACACGGAGGTCTAAGGAATTGTCTTTTTAATGCCGAAAGTAACCAAGTCATAAATAATAAGGTTGGTTATCATTTTCAATTCAAACATTGCACAAACATAACACGTTTCCTGATATAAATAATAACTTCCCAATTCCCCATACAGCTGTTCTAAATAAGAGTCTCATTGACTGCCAATCTTCTAGTCAGTCCTGGAAAAAGAATCCCATATTGTCTTCTTACTATATCTTCTCAATAAATCTCCAGTGTTGTATGTAATGATGTACTATTTTGGTACAAATGTGTATCTCGAGCAGCCGTGAGTAGGAAAAAGAACAGTGCAGTCCGGACGATTAGCTCGAGGCCATGTGAAGGACTCAGGGCTTCGTGGTAATTTAAAAGCTAACAATGCTAAAGCCACGGGGATATGCTGCAGCCCACACTGGACCAGAGCCAGAGCGGAAAACTCCAACTCTTCTCACGAATGAAATTAACTATATAGTATGCACAATGGTAATAGACGCACACTTTTTTCCGCCTGATTTAATAATGAATACTGGCATTCTGGTTTAGACCTTTTAAATAATAGTTCTTAGTAGTCTAACTTTAGTTTCTTTCTTAAAATCAAATGTGTGCCCTTTGTGCCGATGAATGTGCCACGTAAAGCTGGGCAATTAATCACATTTTCAATCAAAATTACAATCCCAACTATAGGTCATACCCAAGTATCAACATGGGGATCTTTAGTTGTCAAGTCACTTCTGTGGCAGTAACAGCACCTGATTTGGAGTTTGGAGGAGTAAGATTTTGGTTTGTTTGTTCAAAGGAACCAGTTTAATCAAAGGTATCTGTGTTTAAAAATCATATTAGTAAAAGCAATCTTTTTTTAATATATCAAAATAATAATAATAATGGCTTACACTTGTATTGCATTTTACAAGACTGTATTACCAGGTTTCTCAAAGTGCAACACTGTAGTCATTACAAATGAAAGCAGAACGTTGTGTGAGGAAAGGATTTCAATAACGACTAAATATCTTTATAATATGGAGTTGCCTGTTTAAAACTCAAGGTAGATGATAGAATATACTGACCTCCTCATCTTGCTTTTCTTTAACGCATGCATAATAAATTTTGTTCTAGGCAGTGTGGCTTCTACACACGGCAAGATCAAAGCCAGTGGTGACAACCTACTGTTCTGAGACACTTCATATGCCCTTACAGTAATGCAATCTCCACATCTCTGTTTCTCCTGGCTCTGGCAGTCGCTGGAAGCTGGCAGCACTTCTACAGTACTTGGATCTGCTTACATTCAGGGCAAACTAGGAATATTTATTGGCAAGCCTCTTATTCAAACAATACATATGCCACTTCAGAAGGCAAATTGTTCTAAAACAAGATCGATTCTCTTTCATTTTGTTTAAGTTGCCAGAGTAAGCAATTGTCGCGGGTTTTGCAAAGGTTTGCAGTCTATGTTGATGGGGAGGCCAAATGAAATTATTCTTACAATGAAACACTGGGTTTTCGCGACAGGAAAACAAAATGCCCTGCTTTATGCTGAGCGTCGCAATGGATTTATAGGATTTCTATTTTTTTCAGATCAGAATCAAAGCTGATAATGATATGTGTAAATATGCCCATGAGTACACAAGGCATCAGCCACCAGGTGTGAATGGGAAAAGAGAGGGAAAATATAAATAGAAAATACAGACAGATTATATAAAGTGCATGGCCTACTATCTGGTTGTTTTTTCTTTTCTTTACATCTAGTTACTAAGATTTACTCTGTGGCAAAGACAGGGTTGAAGCCTTTAAATAATCCGGATGATTGGTGTATTCCTGTGGAGGAAGGACAATTCAATATCAAGATTTAGTGTCTGTTTGCCAACAGTAGAAGACATTATAAATAACGCGTAGTAGAAAATCAATCAGGTTCCATTCTCATTCCAGCACTTACAGGCGATTTCTGTTAAGTGTAACCAATCACACAGAGTGGCAGGTGGGACAATGTCCAAGAACACAGACTGCGGGCTACTGAAAGGCAGGACAAATCAGGCTTTATTGGAGGGCTGGCCAAAGACATTAAGGTAATTACTCCAAGAATGTGGGACGCTCACACTGGAGTGGGGTGGCCAACAAATGACCAAGACAGATACTGTACATCATGTGGTGTATATGGAGGTCTTGTGTGGGAACTGAATGAAAAAGAAAAAAAAGTGGTAAGATGAATGTATGATACCCCATGCGGGAAATTAAGCCTACTAACTGAGCGATTGGTGATTACAAAACCGAGCATTTGTTCTGGTCTTAAAAGCCAAAAAGAAAGGAGGCAATAGTTCGACTTATGTTGCTACGTTGGAGCAATGAGCAACAGCATTACAGCTACTTTGCTGTCCAACTCTTTCTATTGTCTGCTGCCTCGGGAAGCTTTAATGGATCGTGTGGGACTGGTTTGCGGCTGGGTTAGTGGAGCTGCTGTCATAGGTTACTCACTATAGCACGAGGTCGTGAGGGAGAACCATTACAAGCGTGAATTGTTGCCAAACATCCCATAATACCCCTCACTGTCCTGGCTGTCAGACACTATTCTAGCTGCTTCCTATTCTCCGCAGCAATGACAGCCAAAGACATACACTTTTGCAGTTAGTAATGACTTGGCATTCGCAGCCATCATAGGGAAAAAAATGTAACAAAAAAAATCTATCCTTCAAATGCCATGAGGCGCCCGGGGGAAAGTGCAATGGACTGCTAAAATATACAGCCACAGAGACAAGGCAGTAAATCGGGTGGTTATTCACGATTCCTTATTCAAAAGTGTCCTCGCGAGTGTCTTGAGACCTTTCCTCACCTGCTGATATTGAATCATATAGCTTTAAATAGAAAACATTACATGCAGTGTTTTACAATCAACCCATGAGTGAGGTCCTATTACAGAGCAGGATCTTTGACCCCAGCGTTAACAAGACGGACAAAAGAGAAGCCTCCACAGAGATCAATAAAGTATAATTCCATCAATCCATTTGACACAGAGCGAGGGCAGGAAAACCTCAGGCTGTCATTCTGATTGAACTGCCCACCCCTGTGATGTTAGTGCGTCGGTGAACAAAACGCAAAAATAATACTGTAACAAGATAGGTCGCCTAATCTGTTCAAGGAAACGAAGAAAGAAAGAAAGAAAGAAAGAAAGAAAGAAAGAAAGCAATAAACCTCTCCCTTACATTTTATGAACAATAGTTTTGGCATTGTGAACATACTTGTACTGAATCCACTTTAAACCTTGTACTTTACATCTCTATGCAGTTTTCATTTTGCTGCCCAGTCCAAAGATTCCCTGTGGCCCAATATAGTTGCTGAGAGATCGAGCTCTAGACTGTGACCATATATTACCCAAGGGGCTGTACAGGGACACAATTCCACTACATTTTAGGAGCACCAATGCACTTGCAAATACTCCCTCTCAATTTGTCTGCTCAATAAGTTCTCTGGCTTTCACCTAATCAGCCTTTTGCTAATGACAAAGGGGGTTATTGATTCCTTTCAAAAGAAAATTTAATTTGCAGCTTTCTTGGATCTGGTGCTGTCTCCAATGTAAGACGAGGACAATACAGATGAATTGACAGCAGGCGGCTGCGTACCAATGAATGCAATGGCAAAAAGGACGGTTTTACATGTTTTTTGATGGCTGAAGGAAGCCATTTAGGGCTGTGTAAACCAATATAAAAAATGTAGAGACACAGAAGCTTGTGTCCTGACTGTTGGTGACCTTGAGAAGACTTGAATTTAAAATAAGTGCAAGTAGTGTAAGGCGCAGGTTAATATGAAATGCTTGGTTTGTTTCTTTATTTGTGTATTTTTCTTTGTTAAGGCAAAATATAAGAAAGTTGAAAGAATCTTGGCGGTTCATTTATCAGGATCATAATCATTTAGGCAGGTGCTAAATATACAGTGGGAACCAGATGTTTACAAACACTGTACAAAAAGACACATATGCATTTTGTTTATCACTGTCTGACATGACATGAAACCAGAAATAACTTTTACTTTTTTAATTCGAATTTTCAAAATTAATTTCTATTTGCTAAATGCCAGAAGAAAGAGATAGAATTTAATACTTGGTATATTACTTTTTACAAAGCCAAAAGTTTACATACATTTCATTAATATTTGGTAGCATTGCCTTTAAACTGTATAACTTGGGTCAAACGTTTTGGATATCTAAAACAAGTTTCTCACAATAGTTGGCAGGAATTTTGGTCCACTCCTCCAGAACTGGCGTAACTGAGCCAAATGTGTAGGTCACCTTGCACATGTCTTTTCAGCTATACATTTTCAGTCCATACATTTTCAACTGGATTGAGATCAGTTGCATTTGTTCTTGGGTTTATATTCACATTTCACACCACAGCACGTTCATCTCTGGGACACAGAACCCGCCTTCTTTCTGTATGATGACTGGACATTTCATCTTTTATATACTTGCGTATAATTGTTTGAACCAATGAACCTGGCAACTTCAAATTGCACCCAATACTTGAAATTGCACCCAAGACTTGTGCATGCTTTCAAGGACATGACATTGCCATCTGGGCTTTCCCAAATTGTTGTCATTGTTACGGTATAGAAATCTCAGTGTATGTAAACTTTGTAGAAAGTTTTAAAAAAAAGGAATAAACAAAAAAAATCTATCTCTCATTCTTTTGGCATTTAGAAAATAGAAATAATCTTGAAATGTCTAATTAACCTAAAAAAAGGGAAAGTAATTCTGGTTTCATGTCAGACATTGATAAAAAAATAAAATAAATGCAAATCTGTCTTTTTATATAGTGTATGTAAACATCTGGTTCCCACTGTAGCTATTTGTGGGCATGTTGCATCTAAGTTACCATTTGAAATTGCTTGTATTACAGATTTAGGGCCCCGAATCTTTTACGTGAATGAGTGAATTAAACAATGCATAAATAACTCTGCTGTTGATCCACTTTTGTACAAGCTAGTTGTTTTGCACATGAACAAACATTTGGTAAATTACTCACTATCGAAATGTTATCTCGAAGGCGGTAAGGCGTGGCCATACCGCCTTTGCGATGCCCAATCCCGTCAGACCTTGGAAGCTAAGCAGGGTAGGGCCTGGTTAGTACTTGGATGGGAGACCGTTCAGTAACACCAGGAAGCCTAGCGAATGTAGTGAGTGTGTGAGTGGTTGGTGGTGGTGGCTGATGTGCGCAGACTGGTTGCCTCGCTTATCATCACCGAGTATGGAGTGAATGAATAATGCACCAAATTGTAAAAGCGACTTTGAGCGTCTGGAAAAGCGCTATATAAGACTAATGCATTATTATTATTATTATCTTTCTTATGTCTTGAGTGTGTTGTGTGTCTATTAAAACAATTAGCAGGATCCCACGATTTAAAGTAATCAGTCAAGAGCTGCATCAATAAGGGGTATGCATTGTATGTAACAATTGCACATATTTGATTATTTATTTTCATATATGGTACACTTACTCAACACTGTACTTGCAAATAAAATGCAAAGCAATAAGCACATAAGATTTGGTAGAGATTGTGCACAAGGCTAACTAGGGAAACAAAATATAGATGTACTTTTATGACGTGTGTGTTTTTTAATGTATTATTTGACATGTACTTCATGTATTCATTATCATTTCAGAGTTGACCATCTATCTTCGGTCTGTCAGAAGGGGCAGAGGGGTGGAGTCTAAGGGAGGAGTCAATATTTTGGCAAAGAGCAACTGAAGTGCATGACAATGATGAGCTTGGCATGTCGCCAAGGAAACCAGATCCCTCATCCATTATTTATGTGTGTAACAAACTGATAAACGAGGTAAATGAAGAAGAACCGCAGCGGCAGAGATCGGCGAAAGAAGCAGCAACAGGACGTCCTGAAGAGAATATTAATCTACTGGGAAAACAATCGGGTCTGGACACACGGTCAAAGAAAGGCATACGCTCCTTCACAAGAGAAATGTGGAGAAAGTCCTATTAGACGTCACGACAGTTAGACAAATATAAAACTCAGTCCTGATAAAGCTGTGACATTGCAAAATGTAAAAATAATGTAACACAGGGTCTATGCAGCTGCAAGGGTTAATTATGATGTGTTCTTGTATATTTATAAAATGATATGTATTGAATCAATTATCACTTTTTTGTGAAATAAAATATACAATACATGTAATGTCTTGGTGGATGTGCCGTTCCAGAAATTTCAAATGGATTGACAGGTGTATCGGTGCAGCATCTGCAGTGGTACAGTCGCTGTATCAGACTGTTGAGGGGACGAAGGAGCTGAGGCGAAAGGAAAAGCTCTCGATTTGCCGGTTGATATGTTCCTACTCTCACCTATGGTCATGAGATCTGTCTTGTGGCCAAAAGGACAAGGTTGCTCATGCAAGCGTTCGAAATAAGCGTCCTAAGCGTCCAGGGTGGCTGAGTGAACCCACAGAAATGAGGATGAGGAGCCAAGAGGAGCCGAGAGGAGCTTGGAGGAGATGGCGAGGTGTTCTTGGCACAATCCATTGGGAGTAGCCCTCAGGTAAGACCTACACGCTGGAGCGACTACATCTCTTAGCTGTAGTGGAACTGCTGCCGCTGTGACCTGACCCCAGATAAAGTGAAGATGGATGGATGGACGGATGGACTGTAACACATGTGTTTGTATTGTATTCATTATAAGCAATATTGATTTAGGTGCTATGTTTTGTATTTGACAAAAATCCCCAAATAATGTTCAGGAAAGAAAAACTAATGTGTTGCAATGTCACATGTTGCAATTATGATCATTTATTATATCATTGTATACTGGGAATTAAATATGTTTTTAGGTACAGTATGTACAAACCATTTTGATTCAGATGTGATGAGTCACTTTTTATTTGTCGGTTGGTTTGTTTTATCTCACAATTGATGCACACTTGATTGTATTATTATTAAATAAATAAAAAATAAGTAAATATAGGCTCCTTATCAGCCATCCACCCACCTATTATCACTGCATACAGCATAGCATTGTTTAACACATGCACATATATTTCAGAAACAGAATCCCTGAGCCAAATCTGCCCGACAGCACAGGTAAGAGCTGGAACCATCTCCCCAAACCTCACATGTCATGCCAAATTCATGCACCACTCCTCGCACCAGACAGCAGGGGGATGAGTTATTGCCCTGTTGCTACGGTAACACAGTGTATGCAGAAAACAGCAAGCTGCAGTTTGGGAGAAAATGGTGATTTGCGAGATTTCATTTTTCTTTAAAAAGCTATAGAGAAGGAGATTGACAAGAGGGAAAAAGAGTTAGACCTTGCTTCAGTGGGAGCAACGGGAGAAGAGGTGCATTCGTTCAACGAGTTAGGTCATTTCGGTCACTGTATTTCTATAAGCCAAACAGAAAACACCTGCCATTCATTTTGTTCCCATCCCGACACCTGCGAGACATTTGCATTCTGTCAGTTGTAGCACTCTCTTTCATTTCACTGCATGCCACTACATTTCCTGAATGATAACATGTGGGCAATTCAGCTTTGGCTACACACTGGCCAGTGGCCAGGACAGCACACCTCATGCATGCCAGAGCAGGTAGGACATGAAGGCGGGAATTAAGGTCCAAATTAAATCCTTTTTACTCACGGAAATAACATTGGCCAGAATATCTTCCCAGAGTAACACTTTAAAAGCTTTCAAAATTATATATCAGGTTCTGATAAGATTGTGTGGAATAACAACTTCCCCTCTGTTCACGACACTGACATGAAAAAATAACAATTGTTGTATTATTAGATTCTACTGGACTGCCTTTCATGTATGAAATGTCCAAACCATTTATAAAAAAATAAATAAATAAATTGTTCTGTTTTGGTTTTAACAGACACCTATGATTAGTGGAAATGTCAAGCTGGTGTCTTTTGTATTGCATTTTGGCCCATTTGCCACATAAAAGGGTGTAATGCTGACAATGGGCTTTTAGACATTTTTGTGCACCAAATTTCTTCTTTCAATTTTCTTTGAACTATTTTTTTTTCCAAGCATTTAATGAGATTCCTGTTGATCTGTCTCAGATTGGATGCCTTGAAACAAACCTCTAGTGATCTATGGTTGGGTCAAACACACGGAGCACACGATTTTTAAATCCTGCAGCTGTGGTGGAATTTTCCAGTTCCAAAAAATTGTGGGACAATGAGTGCAACTGTCTAGGTATATTACTGTGCACCTACATTATTCATCATTTTTGTATGAAAAACAAAACAGCACAACATTTGAAAAGTAGTTTGCATTTACCACCAACCAGATTACAGTGTCCTATAAAATGAGGAAAAACAACATTATGACTCTTGTTCTCAGTTTTGATTTTGGGGGAAATTAAATTCGACTTGTATCTGCAAATAAGGACCATCCTTATTGCACACTGTGTTTGCGAAGTAAACATGGACAAGGCGACGACGTGCATATCTGCCAAAGTTTAAATTGCGCAAAGTCAACGGCGCCAAGATATTTACAAAGTAATTGTTAACACAGTTTTTTGGTCTATGACCTTTTATGGGGTAGTGGCAGCAATATCTGGTGGTTTAGATTGCAAAAAAAAATGTATCTGTGTTGTTCATGACTGTCATGAAATGCTCAGTTACAGGTCGCATTTCGTCAAAAAAATCATAAGATTTGGGTCTGGAGTTTGGACGTAGCCTATTTTAAACTCAACCGTCAATAACCAACCCCAGTTTTCATCTCCATTCACATTAACATCTCCAATTTCTCCAGTGTTTGTTCCAAAATGATATCAAGGTACTATTACTGAATCCTCCTCAAATGTCTATTTCTTCCTCTAGTCTCCCATCTCACTACTACTGTTTCAACCCAACCCCTCACTAACCCTTGATCCAATCCAGATCTTAGTCATGTCACCCTTATGCCTCTGTAGCATCCACTTACTCTCCAGGGAGTGAGGCCAGATTGTATGTCTCGCCTTTTTTCCACGGTAACAAATGAAGCCCTCGTCTGATTGGCTGTCGCGAGATGTATGCCACTAGTTTTGAAAGGCAAGTACCGTCAAGACCCCAATACTTTTATGTGCCGGGGGATAGGATTGTAGCAAGTTTCATCAGAAGTCGATAATAAATTCCAGGAAGGCTGGGGATGAATGTTAAAACAACTGTGGATGGAATCAGTGGAGTGGAGGCTCATGACAACTATAACACACAATAGTACGCAAAATGTCCTACAACCTTTAGAACTTCCATTTACATTCACAATACATAAATATTCATAGCATTTTAAAGAAGGCAAGGCAATTATAACTTCATCGTTCTCTCTCTTTTTTATCAGTTGATGTTTAGGAAATTGCGTTCTACTTTTGCAGAGTCTTTGTTTCACATATGGTCTATCTAACATCTGCCTCATTATCTCCTCACAATTAACTGCTATTCGTCTGTGGCCTCATTTTGTACATCTGACTTGCAAGCATTTTCCTGATACCATTTTCTCACTGCTTTAAATGTCCATTATAATGCATTATTCAGGATCTCAAAATACTTTGGGTATGCAGAATTGGCATTTTATATATTTCAAATGAAGAATAATGTATCTAGTACACTGTTCCAAAGTTTGGGGTCACCAAGGCTAGTTCTATAGCTTCTCTAATCAGCAACAGTTTTCAGCAGTGCTAGCAAAATTGCACGAGGGTTTTCATCAATTACCCTTTAACACAATTAGCAAACTGTATTTCTGAATATTTATCACTGACCTTTATTTAACCGGGATAGTCTCACTGAGATTAAGAATCTCTTTTTCAGGGGAGTCCTGGCCCCAGAGGGGAATCTATTGTACATAGATTCATGTTTTTAGTGGTAGGGGAAACGCGGAGAGGACATGCAAACTCTGTGGAGAGAAAGGCTCCGTCCAGGTGGGAATTGAACCCGGGACTTTCTAGCTGTGAAGCGCGTCACCGCTGCGTCACCGTGCCGATTTATTGTTATCCTCATTGAAAAAGCAGTGCTTTTCTTTCAAAAAATTTGGACAATAATAATAATTTACTCTATTCGAAAGATTTAGTTATTATTTTACAGCTAAAATTACATGATAATCATCTATAATAGCTAAATACTGATTTAAAGAGGTACATTTTAGCAATTAAATGTACATTTCTTTTCAAAATGTGTGTTTTTTCAATTTACTTGTTTTGTAAACAAGCTTTGGGGGGCCCGCCTGCAGGGCCTCTGAGGCCCCCAGGGGGCCCCAAACCCCACTTTGGGAACCAGTGAGTGAAGCCATGGAGCTAGCTAAAACAAAGACAAAAATAATATTTAGAACAACACTGACGAAGCCTTTTGGATGAGAGGCGAAACGTTTGGAGACCTCGTACAGAAGATGACTCAAGTACCTTCTTTGAAGATGGACAACTCCTGTACGACTGAGAACTTACACAGACATTTAGAACAAGTGTTTGTTTATTTGGTCGGGACAGTGCATGTTAATGAACATACATAGGACTCAACGTGCATGAGTCCCATGTGTGTTCATTCACATGCACACGTACTGTAAACACGTCACGCCGGATTGTAGCCTTGGGCTAATTTGCATTCGTTATGATGACGCTGTGATGAGAATACGTTTTACAACATTGTACATATTGGGAAATTTGTTATTTTTTCTATTTATTAGATTACTGATGACAATGTGCACAACATTTCTACTTGTGTTTTTAATGGAAATGCAGCAACAAGAAGCAGGGAAATTGTATTAAGTGCCCTGTCCAACCACAGCGCTAGACATCACAAAATCCTTGCACCTACATGATTAGAATGCATGAACATGTGTCACAGGGCCTGGAAGCACACCAGTCTGTGACAGTAAGGTGTCGCCATCCCGTGATTGAGAATCCGCAGAAAAAAGCCCTTAAGTGAAGAGATAGGGAGCAGGAATGATCAGAGCCATTACTGAATGATAAATGATTTGCTGGCTGCTCACTAACCCAGAGGGATTTGCTGCGTGGAGGTGGGGGGCTGGGGGTTGACCCTGCTACTGACTTTGATCAAGATCCCTAGCACGCAGGTCCTGCTAATGCAATCCTCTCCATTAGAGGAACTACATGATTTCACACAAGCTTTACTTTACACAGTCGCAATATCAAACTTTACCACCAAAACACCCTCGCATCCCTACACTCCGCAGGCAATCACATCTCCAGGGAAGGGAAAGCAAGAGCCGGGCCATGAGCTGAGGCAAATTAGTGGCGAGTTGAAAGAGTGGAGAGCTGGTGAGAGGGGGCCGGGGGTTGCGTCAGGCCAAGCCGCTCTGACACACCGAACAGGAAACACTGTCTGGAGATAGCAAAGATGTTGAGGTGGGAGCCAAAACGAGACAGCCGAGTCATAGGAGTACAGCTATTCAGGTGCACCAACTTAGAAAGGGATTAAGTGCTAAGAGCCTGAAAAGACTGGTAGATAAGAAACATGGGGGATGGATGACAGCGAGGATTGGAGAGTGAGGGGGTAATGGCTGGTGGTGGGAGAGGTGCGAGGAACTCATGCCAACGTCTAGAGTGGAAGGAACTGAGCAGCGCAGCCCTGAAGACTCCGGAAGCTGTCCAAATCGGCTGTCTGCCTCTCTGCCTGTGCATGGATGAGAGAAAGAAGGAAGGATGCAGATGGGGGCTGGTGAAGCGTTGTGCCCCGGGGGAGTGCTGGACTTGCCAGGGTCTGCCATGCGCGCTTCGAACACTGTACCACATCCAGACGGGAGCAGAGAGGCACAGCTGTCTCAAGTTGAAGGTGGAATCAACAGCCAATGTGCAACTGTGTTAAAGTTGAAAATACAAATTGAATGTGTTAAAGCCAAGATGCAATATACTTAGGCTATAGGGCAGAGAGTAAGGACTAAAGATTGTTTTGTGCAATGTATTCAATGGAATAGTACAAACAGACACTTCTATGGAATGAAAAATGACAAAAGACAACTTTTGGTGTGTGGTTTAGATAGGTATTGAGCAAGGGCCCCCATATTTTTACTTTATATGTGCTATATTTTCATGCATTCAGGCTACTTGGGTAATAGTGTACTTTCAACTTTTAATGAATTCTTTATACTGATCTTCATAGATGTGCTTGCTCATTTACACAGATTTCAAAATTTTAATTCACTATCTTTGAAATTGGTCATAAGATTTCAGCACAGAAAAATCAATTCTTCAAGTTGTTGAGTTTTGACACAGCCTCCCGAAATTCCCTCTATTTTTCTTCACACCTGTGAGCTGTCAAGTCTGGCATTTGTGAAGAGTTGGTCATCTAGTGCCAGGGAAGCAACAGTAAGCACCACTGGAAATGAAATTGACAGTTTCCAAAAGACAAAAATATGATTGATCTTGTTTCCAAGCCTGTATGAAGTATTGCAACACTTCGATGTACTGAACAACTCCGGTCCCAGATGACCCTGGCGTAACCTTGACTATAGACTGGATTTGCAGGTAAACCCCAAATAGCTGATGATGCAGGACATAAGATGAGTAAGCTAGATTCTTCGAGTTTATTGTTGCTTGCTGCTGTATCCTCAGTGCAATAATGTTGACTCACCAACCACCTCCTCTCCTGCTGTCGATAAATGTGTGGTAGCCTTTTAGCCCGAGATTTAGCTTTGTAAATCCTACAAACAAATGGAATGACCCAAACGACTGGTCACAAGATTGTAATGATAAAGACCTTTTCACCAAGCTACACGTGTTATTGCAAGGCAATTTTATCCCTAAAGAAACTATTGCTGGCATTTATCCTAGTGGGATAAGATTAGAAGGGGATTAACAGGCAAGATGATTTGTAGGTGCAAGGATAAAGGATGCTGGCAGGTGGGGAACAGAGGAAAAATCTGGGTGCAAGCACCCTTTAAAAGGGTTCTTTTTTCTCCACTGGTTAGCTTTGCTCTTTCTACAAATCACTGACATTATTGACCGGCAAAATCACCAGCCTAGTAGACAGGTACAGCTCAGCTATGGCAACAAAGCCCAAAGTGATGGTTGAGCTGGGGTGTTAACGTACAGTAAATCATGTTCTGGACCTTTTTTTGTTTTTTTGTTTTTTTGCGATTTGTAATTTTTAACAAACAGAAAAATCCTACATAGGACAGACAAACACATTAGTATAAATTAAGATTAACTACAATTATAAACGAAAATAAATAAATAAATACAAATAAAAAAACACACAAACACACGCACACAAAAAAGAAAAAAAACACACACAAAAAAAAGGTTGTCACTAGAAGCATACTCCTCTGTAATTGTAGTTATGTAAATTATAGAATTTTTACCATTTTTATTCCTTTTTATTTTTGTTTGTCATTAGTCTTTTCTTACCAATAACCAACTGGATGACAGGCAGACAACGACCACAACAGTCATCCTCTGCACACAGAGTACGGAAGACGACTCGGTAACCTTCATTGAAGATTTTTGTAAAATTACATTTTTAGATCTTTCTTTATATGAATCATAATAATAATAAATAATTAATTAGATCAAAATATGGATTCCACTCTATGTGTGAGTGGTTGGTGGTGGTCGGAGGGACCGTTGGTGCAGATGTGAGCAGCCTCGCTTCTGTCAGTCTACCCCAGGGGAAACTGTGGCTACAAATGTAGCTTACCACCATCAGCATGGAGTGAATGAACCCCCCTCCCTTTCATGTGTGAAGCGCTTTGGGTGTGACTTGTGTCATATGAAAAGCGCTATACAAATAAGATTCCCTTCCCTTCCTTCCCCTAGTGTGGATATATTGAGGTTGAGTAACAACCTGACTCTAGTGGCACCCAGAGAGCAAGATCTTGGGAGAGGTTGAGAAGCATAGTTCCTGTAGATTTTAAGACAGGTATTCCGTTATCAATAACAATGTTCATTGTATAGATTTAAAGTTCAATAAAATCAATCAAAGCTAGTTGGACTGCCAGACACGAGGGTAGCCTGCGTTGCGGTAACCAATTACACGACTAATTGTCACATATAAGTTGCAAAAAACAATCCCATTTCAGCTTATATTCTTCTCCTTTGCCTAGTTGAAGATAAGATATACGCTTGTATGCTGCTACTGTGGATAGTGAGTTGTACCAGTCTGCAACAGTTGGTGTATACTGTGACTTCCATTGTTGAGCTAAGACTTTCCTACCAACCATCAGTGCAGTCTGAACAAATTCTATACAGTTCTTAGGAATTAGTCCTCTTACAGTTGATGAGTCACCCAAAATAAACAAGTGAGTGGAATTTGAAACTTAATAACAGAGATGACAGATTTATGTATAGAGTTTAAAAAAATCTTGAACTTTAGGGCAATGCCATAACAAATGTATCAATGTACCATTATTTGTGCATTTCCAGCATGAAGGGTCCTCTTTAAGTTTAAGACGGTACATTTTGGACGGTGTCCAGTATATTCTATTGACAATTTTAAACTGAGTAAGTCTAGTCCTAATATTTCTTGACATGCATTTGGAGCTACTTAAAATATCATTCCACTGTTTGTCTGTAAAAGAGCATCCTATGTCCTTTTCCCATGGGTTTTTAAGTGCACTAGTAGAGATGATATTCTCTAAAAGTAGTGCATAATAAGAGGATATGCCTTTTACCCAGCTGTGACAAAATTAACGTGGGCATTTCATCCTTTTGTGGGAGGAGCTTTTGAAAGTTAAATTAAATAGGTTATAAATTTGTATGTAGTGCCAATATTGATGTTTATGAAGCTTGAATTCATCCATTAGTTCATTAAATGATTTTAGTCTATTTTCTATGAAAAGGTCATTGAGTATTAAAATACCCTTTTGCACCCATTCCCCCCAATAAAAAGGTGTTTTGCCAATGCACAAACAATTGTTGTACCATATACTTGATGACATATTCTTAAAGCAATCAAAAAGCTATATTTTTGCAGCTTTCTGCCATACTATTTTCAAGCAGGACAAGATGGGATGTGTACGAACATTCTTGGGTAAGGAAGCAGACAAGAAACCAGTGGCAGCGTGGGGCATAAATTAGCCTCAAGCTCATAACATGGAGGAGCCCGTTCTGATGTAAGGGCCATTGTGCTAGATGGCGCAGACAGAATGCATAGTGATATAACAGTAAGTTTGGAACCCCTGACCCTCCTGCGTCTGTTCTCTGCTGCAATCCATCCAGGCGGATTTTAGGTTCCACAAGAACATCAACAATCAACAACATAGATGATTGAACCTCTGAAAATACTTCATTGGGATCAGTACCGGATTTGAGTGCATAATATAGTGAAATTTAGGAACAACTGACATTTTTATATTGGCCTTTGTCCATAGGGACAGATGTAATGTAATCTTTTAATATCTTCTTCAAATTTCGACAGTACTGGTTCTATGTTTAGCTTGATCATATCTGACAAATCAGGTGGGAATAATGTTCTGGACCTATGATTTATTTTCAAAAGGACTTGGTGTTTTCATTTAGATTGGGCCATTTCAGCAAAATGGGCACAATCAACACAATTGGTAGATAAGAATGTTGCTGATCTTTAGTTTGAAGGTCATTCTTTATCAAAGATTAATGCTACCTTTATATATTTATATAATTACAAGGCCAAGTGCACAAACTGGACAAATAAAATAAAGTTTTACCCCCTAATATCTTTAACGTTTGCATTTTATGTACAACATGTCTCGAGGTCTTGTTAGCACAATCACTAAATCTTGAACCTCTTTGTGGCTCTCAAGTGAATTTTTTGTGCCATAGCTCATCCATTGGAACTTGTCTAGGTTGCAACCAAGGACATTCGCCTAGCTTTCATTTTCAGTGCGATATATTGCATGTGAAATTTCTTCCTCACATTTCACCCATCCTTCAGTGATGCGCGCGACGTCCTGTCAGAAGCAGAGACCTTCTCAGGCGCATTGAGTTGCCTTGTGTACGAAATGCGTGGTATAAATAAAGTTCCCTTGCCTTGCCTTGCCTTCTCCAGATTGTGAGTCAGGATCTTGGGCAGGAGCAGAGCATTTTTTCAACATGATAAACCAGAGTACGAAGCAGAATCACACCCATACTCTAGGACATGGGTAGGCAACGCCAGGCCCGGGGGCCAAAACAGGCCTTCCATTATCAAAGCTCTGGCCCTCGAGAGGATTTTAGAGATCAAATGCCTACTCTAGATTTCTAGAATACTCAAGAAGTACTCTAGAAATGTGGGAATAATGTAGTCAATTTCTTTAACACCTATTTAGGGCATAATGATGTACAACACTGGCATTTATAGAAAGTGATGCTTTACTTCGGCCTAGAATTTGGTCTTTTCACAATGAAGAAAATCGGCCCACCACCAAGCAAACTTGCTCACCCCTCAGAAAGCATGCAAATCCAATACACTTTTTCCAAATGTGCCTTCATTTTAATTAAAATGCATTGCTGCACCTCCATCAGTGTGCAACAAAAGACAACATCAACAAATTACTGATGGAGAAATGAAGGAAAAAGAAATTCTACTATACAGGTATCTAGTGCAGAGTAACTATAAAAAACATCTTATACCAAGTCTGTGTGACGTCTTGCACTGTATCATACATTGTGAGGAAAAATGAAAAGCATTTCCCTTGGTTGCAGGTGATCTTCCCTGGCCTTCGACAACAGCTAACAAGCCGGTCGAATATTTTCTATCATTAGCCATAAAACCGTACTTTTTGAATAGTTTCCTTCTATCTCCTCTCACATTCTATATCAACTGAATTCACAGCCTGAAAGCTTACCCCTACCTTACCCTCTGTCCAGTCAGACACAGGTCATGACTTGCATGGAAATAGACTATTAACGTTGCCCGGTTTTGTAAGGTGGACAGCAAAGGGCAAATCCTGCAGGCTTCAAACAGAGGAGACGGGAGGGAGAGCTGAACACAGGCCCAGACAGTGCACCAAATAATTCACCTGGTAATCCATTCCCATCACGTCCATTACGGAGCATCGATAGAGCGAATAAAAGGAAGGGACGACAGAGGACGCAGTGCACAGTTCCATTTCCCCTCTGGCTGGGAGACATCTGCAGTCCATCATGATAAACAGTGCGCATCTCAAGCCATTTGTTTCCCTAAAAACCACTGAGCTGAGAGACTGAGAGCTCCAGCTGTGGCGTCTTCATGGAATGCCTTTTGCACTGAATCATGACGCGGACCGGAAAAGAAGAGCTGATTTATATTTTTGGGGAACAGCTGCTGATGTACTGCTGGGCTGGAAAGAACGGCGAGACAATAAATTTTTGGGAAAAATCAAAGCCACGAGCTGAAACAAGTGATGTACAGTTAGGAGTGGAGGTTACAGTAAGTGAGATGTCTTTCCAACACACTGAGTTGACGTGAATGAAGTGTTTTGGCGATGACGTGCAACTGTCAGTTCTATTTTAGAAAAGTGTATGCACGGAAACCAACCTACTGCAAAAGCTGGTCACAGGTCAATGGCGTAGCGAGATAGAAACATTTTCTACACTTTTTTGGGGGTCAGAAACCTAAGATATACTTCAAGCAGTGCCACCGAGGCATACATATTCATTTACACTTCTTAGAGAATAGACAAGAACATTGCTGGTTTCCCAATTGTAAACTCAGACCAACGGCTTTGAAATTTCCCTTAGCTGCTTCAGCGAGCACCCAAACTGACCCGAAGCCTAAACTCTCATTTTGTTCTAACAAGAGCCCGGCCCACCCTGCCTCTTTTCTCCCTCATCCAAATCTGCGCTCCCCTTGGCACAGTCCTCATTACCAGACAGCGAAAAACAGAGCCGACATGTCCGCCTGTCTGTAAGCTAGCCTTCCAATAACAAGGCGAAGATGGAGGGATGGTCTAGGTCTGCACTGTTTGTAGGTCAGCCTAAATGTTTAATGCTTTATGTTAATCATTCCAGTCTGCCGTCTTCGGGACAGACGCGCTATGGATTCTGTCAAAATCCTGGCTGCCAGTCAGGAAAAAAAAACATCCCATATAAGCTGCCCTCTCTCCCCCCAAGCTTCCACCCGCGACCTCTTGGCACGCCAATTAGGCAGGTATGTGACAAGTCGGTCCCGAGTGCCAATTAGCTACCTCTGCTAGCTGGCTCCGTACCCCACCGCCCTTCCTCATAGCATCCCAGCACTTCACTTCAACCTAAGTGATTTCCCAAGATGCATTGCTTTTCCCAACACCCATTTAAATCCATTACATCATGGCTCCCCAAGTAATGTATTTATACTAATAGGTTCACTTTAGCTTTTTAACTCTGAGAGCCGTTTTTACTTGGGGCACATATAATTACTGGAAGTAGTAATTGAAAGGGTCCGATAAGGATGTTGCCTTGTTACATTAGTAGAACGGGAGAGATGGATTAGTGTATCAGGGAAGAAAAACTATTCCTTTAGCAAAGCAACCTAATAATGGTGTGTTTATCTTATCAATTACGAAACCATAATCTTTTCTTTAAAATGAAAAATGGGGCCAGCCACAGGGCATAGACACCTCATAAATAAGATACAACGCAAAATAAATCCCTGGGCTAATTTATTCAATTTAGCGTACAATGGGTTACAACCTAATTTCTGCGATAATGGAAGCAGTCACTTAAGGAAATTAAAATGGAGAGCAGAAAAGCATCAGGTCGTTTTCAAACGAACCCCAAGGACAATCAGGTGAAGGAGTTGTTTAGTATGAGACAAAATTATCCTAGAATGTAAACAGTGATTTTAGCAGATTTTGATACAATTTGAGGTAGCGTGACAATTTCTAAGTCAAGCCAAATTTTACCTTTTCCATGTGTTGCACAGTAGACAGAGCAGTACATTTGCTTGGGATTGTACAGTCACAGGAATTTCTGACATGAATTTCTAGCAATGTTGAATGTTGACGATGGAAAGCTGCACGTAAATGGTAAAACACGTTTCTGAATGGACAGCAAGCACGCAGGTGAGCTAATTGTTTCTTGAACACGTCACCACAGACACCAAAGTCAGCAGAATCCGGTGGCAATTGGCTCTGACTTTAAACAGAGCTCAATTTTATTTGCTGCTTGATTCTGCTTCACCAACTGTGAACCAACTGTTCATTGCCCCACCAACAACAAATATGTTGAGAGTTGAAATGCTAATTTTTGAATGCCCAATCTTTCCTGATGCCAGAAGCTAAGCAGGGTTGTGGTCTGTCAGTCTAGCCCAGGGCAGCTGTGGCTATAATGAATATGAAGTAAATGAAAAAAAAATGTTGTGTTCATGTCACTCATACAGTGAGAGCAGGTAAGATAAGTCCATCATCTGTACAGAATGCACAGCCCCATCCTGAGCTTGGTTTTTCCTTGTCTGAGAATCACACATAATGTGAGTTGGGGAATAAAACTGGAACTTTTGATATTTCTGCAACTGGAATCATGAGACATATTTCACTTCAATTCCAGCAATCGCATAAACACTCAGTTAACCAGTGGCTTAATTCTGGATGCATTAAGTATTCAGAGAAAGCCTGGCACGTAATGGCTTTTATAGATGCCGCCCACACCCCACTCGCTGGCCCATGCCTTCCATTAAAATAGACTGAATATATACAGATTAACACAATCTGGGAACGCTGTGATTTCTGCAGATCTGTCACAAACAAGCCGGGTTGTTTCTGTAGACAGCGCTGCGTGAAAGCAAACATGTCAGAAATCACACTCCCCACTCCCCACAGTCCAGGACGGTAATTGACCGAGAGGAAAAAGGATGACAGCGCTGAGCAAGTCAAGCAATTAAAATTGTACACATACAGTTTGGAATGTTGCTGGAATGGGATTTTTGTGTGTTTGCCTTTAGTGCGGAAAACATTGAAACAGCTCAAACAGACCGATTGTTATTCATCAACATCTATTTCTTTCTTATACTGTACATATGGGTAAATGACTCTCAGGTGCTTTCGTTTGGTTTTCAATTGTTCTTTTTTGATAATAAAGGTTAAGATCTTTCCACTAAATTTGGATAACTACATGGAAATCAACAATATACAGCTCAGCATTTTCTGGCAGAACAAAGATGTCTTTATCTAAAAGCTGTTTTAATAGTAAGGTTCTTTTAAGTAACTTTTAAAAAGACAGTCACAGAGTAACATTTTCTTAAACCACATCTGTGATTGTTTTCTTGGGGTCAAAGGTTTTACCAAACATTTCCCAACAACACAAGGCATCCTCATTGGAGCTGAATAGACTTTAGCTTTAGCACACCGAGCGGGCCTCTGGGTTTCCCTAATGTAACAAACAGAGCCAAAGTGGGGCTTCTATTGTTGACTGGGTGTGTCCTGGATTCTTGCAAAGCCCTAGAGGTCAGATATTCAGAACAACGTCTGTGCATGGATGGATGGTTGGCTGTATTGGGACAGCGGTGGGACTCCGGGATGGGGGTGGTGAATGGGGTAATGCAGGGGGCGAGGGTTAATGGACAGGGATTATGATTTCTTTTTTTACAGTATTGTTATGATCTCTTTTGTCCATGCTCAGTCAACCACCCCCAATTGGTTGTACCAGACAGTCACCCACTTTGAGCCAAAGTCTGCCCGTAGACTTGTTTTTTTGTATAACTGTAAACATATTTGATGTGATCTTTTTTATAAATTGTGAAGTTTTTTAATGGACTCATGACAGTACGCTATTTGAAATGAATATTCTTATTTTAGTCAGCATTATATTTGAACTGTTTTTAAATATATAAATGATCTATGGTATCAAGTAATGGAAATCCTAATAACAAACAAATATTTGATCTCGTAACTAAACATTTTAATGCATTTCATCATAGGTCACCGAGTTACTGAACATGCTGATTTGTGGATGGCCAAAGGAACTAACTATCCTAGTGCATACTCTGAGCTCAAAAATTCTGTTCATTTTGATAAGTATCTGGTGCCGGAGAAAGACGACCATTTCATTGTAGAAATATTTTTTGATGAAGGGCAACCTGCCATGGAAACCTTTTACAGGCATCTTTTACAAAAAAAATCTTCAGAGCCTCTTGAGTGCCTTGAAAATAAACAGCATTGCGTTGCCCTCATCATAATAAAGCTACTCTATTTGTTGAATTGAATGCATTCTGAGTGTATTTTAATGTATTGTGGGTATGGACGTCACCCCCCCTTCCCCCACTCTGGTGCTTTTACCTCCCATTTGTATCCAGCTAAGCCTCATGTATGCGACACCAGAGCAAGACCTGCTAATGGACACCTCACACAAGCCTGTCTCATGAGGCTGTCTATCCTGAGAAGGAGGAAATGGTGTAATATTAAGGGGTGGGGTCAATAAAAGATTCTGGGTCAGCCCTGCTAATCTGGGGAGTGTCCTCAAAGTGAGACGCAGATGGACCCCTGCTCCACATCTCACAGTTGCCCCTGGGCATGTGGCCCTTATCCTAGTACGCCATGGACGTGATCATGGGTGAAAGAGATTATATTTCCGTAACCTAGATATGCCAACCCCACAAATGTAGTTCTATGGTGGTGCAGCCCCCAGCAACAATACTGAACAATGAAGGAGAGTGATTGGCAGGTTGCAACCCCAGCTATAATGATGAATTAAAAATGAATGAAACCTACACCCCACTTCGATAGCCAGCCATCTCCCCTAAAATCCAATAGAATCATCATAATAACCGCCTGTACTTCGATGCCTTGCAAGCAGGCTGTTTTTTTCTTTTTTTTAATTCTGCAGTGGCAGATGTTCTGTAAAAAGCGTCATTAAATTTAAATGCATGTGTTGTTTTTCATTTTAAAAATAGGGGGTGCTTTGGAGTTAGAGGTTTGTAAGAACTGTAGTGCGACTCCTCAGACCGCTGGATGGTGGGAATGAGTAGATGACGGGTGACAAGTTCTGTGTTGGAACAGCAGCTCCCCCTAGTGTAAATATTGTGCCATAGCAATGTCATAAGGCAGTTGAGCATACAAGCTACTGCTGCAAACAACAATGAAATTACAAGAGATTAATTAGAATGGAAAACAACATTTCTGCATGAACACACAACAAACTACATCACTATGCAATACATTGCAATGTACTGAGTGATTGTCTGGAGTCAAATATGAAGTGATAAAAAACAAATTTCTAGTTGCATTATAAGGTTACCCACATTTAAAATATGTATAATGTATGTTTTATGGTTGGAACTGTACATGTTAATGAACACACACGAGACTCGTGTAAGCACACCACATTGGTTTGTAGACATGGGTTAATTCCCATCCAATGGCCAACACTCGCACAGACAAACATACTCTCGTTCATCCTGGCCTGGTGTTTTTTGAGATAGAGGAAACCGGAGCACATGGAAGAAACCTATGCAGGCACAGGCCAGACAAGCACAGTCCACAATGTCTGTCCAGTAAAACACTGCAGCATTTTCCAGTGTAAGTGTTCAAGACTAAAAAAAAGGCCTCTAAGCTCAGGACCATCTCTCACCTAGCCTGGTGGGACCAGAATGATTCCCCTCCGTATTTTTGTATACAGATCTATCGCTGGTACAGCGGTGAATCTGGATTTTTCCAGGCTATCTCTCACCCGCATGCATTAGAATTATAACTTCAGGTGAGCTGACTTCTGTATATAGTACTATAAAATCACAATATATTCTAGAAACAACTCGCTTTAACTTAAGACTATAGACCAGTGTGACGCATCATTTGAAAGCTAAGACCTTCACAACAGATCGTAACTTTTTTGTCGCATTGTGTAAGTGTTTTTGTTGTATTTTCGTAGTCTTTTTGTCATGTATTGGTCACTTTTTCATCGCATTTTTGTCACCTTTTTTGTTGCTTCTTCATCACTCTTTATGTGTTTTTGTCACTTTTTTATCATCTTAACAAGTGCAGATAGCACTTTGTTTAGGTCTTTTATGTTCTCTCATTGCCTGATGTAACACTGGGCAACATTGTGGCCTTAACGCATTCCGTTGTACTGATTGTTATGGCACAGCCATATTCCACTGTTGAAATTATGCCGAACAAGCTGACTGTTGTCCTTTTGTATTTTGAATTTGAATGTATTTTAACGCATTGTTATTGTGTGAACCCCAGCATGGCAAGTCCAAGACAAATTTCCCTATGGGACAATAAAGTTTATCTTATCTTATCTTATTGTTGATTTTCTGGCACGTTTTTGTCACCGTCTTTGTTATGCTTTTAGATTTGAGTAAAGCCAAACTGGAGAAAATGTGCTCGGTTCATGTGGAGGTTATGAGGTCAAGTGAGTACATTATTCTGGAGGCATTTCTAAAGAACACACAGTTCATATGTTGGGCATTGACTGTCCGCATGAATTAACATTTACTCTACACTGAAACATTGCAACACATCTTAGTAGAGAGAAGTATTACTGTTGATATTTGTGTTTTTAGGTGACCAATGACAATCGGCATTGACAACCACAGCAAAGTCATTCAAAAGTGTATAAAAAATAAACAAAAATATTTATTTTAATGCCCGCACAAAAGCATGTTATAAGGGCTTGAAAACAAAATACATTTCTTCAAAAGAAAGTGGTTATGTCAATTTTGTCTAGTACTCCTAACAGCCATAAGAGGGCAGCACAAGCACAGATTTGGTCTCACCTTCACCCTAAACCAGTTTTCTGCAGAGCGCTTGATTATATGGTCTGAGCCATTAATCTGAAAAATGTAACATAATAGATAAAAGAAATGTTGCATGTCTGAAATTCTTTGAACTTAAACATAAGAGTAGCCGAAGCACATTGAATTGAAGGTTCTATTCCCATCTGAGGAAAAGGAAAGCCTTTTTTGTCGTTTTATCAATCTACACCTAAATACATCTTTACAATAGACCTCATATGTGTTCCATCAATTAAAAATAATGATAATAGAAAAACATAAAACAACTTTGTATAAGAATACATATAAAAAATAAATCAAGTACAGTTGTATTCAAGGCAGTATCCTTTCCAGACATACAGTATAAGCTCTAATTCAGTCCATGTGCAGACCTCACGCACTTCAGAACGTCCTTGAAAAAAAACCTTTGAGAGCCAGGACTGAAAGCAGCACTGTCCATTTGAAGTGAGCACTCCGACCAGCAGCATTGACCTGGATCACTACAAAATAGACTTGGTTCCATTTCCATCTCAGCCAATTAGAGCCACGGAGCTGTAGAGCGTCATAAGCACATTGGAAAGACGATCATCCAAATGAAGAAAGTTCAAGAAGGAAAACGCAACCTTGAAATGTTTGTGAAGTCAGCCAAAACTCAATAAACATGCCTGGAGGAAACAGTAATCTGACAGGCTACAGCAAGCACGCCTTAGACGCAATACAAACAAAACTGGATCTATGCGAGAAGAATCCATTTGGAACAAGATAGAACAACAGAATATTAATATAGGAGTGTTATATCAGAAGGGGAAGTCATAAATCATTGAAGCAAGTTACTCTTGGCATTATCTGCTGTGTGCGTTTCTGCTTCGTGTCACTGCTGTCACTGAGTCCAGCGCAAATCCAAGACAAAAGAAAGGCTTGGAAAGAGAAAAAGAAAAGAGAAAAAAAGTATCTACAAACCATCAAAAACAGTATCAAGCTTCAGCTTTGTATTGAAACCAAGTTTTGAAAGTTACCTCTAGCACCACTATTGCCCCAACAACTCTCATTGTTTCATTGCAATTTGTTTATGTAAAAAAGTATAAGAAGTAACATATTATCTCTATTTACAATGACTCATAGACTGAGAGAAGCTAACGATACAGCAGAAAATACCGCTCATTTTGTCTGATTTATGTAAAAAAGAGTGGCTTCCGCCAAACAGCCAGACGGCAAAACCACAAAACAATCAAACTGGCACAAGGAAAACCCACACAGTCATAATAAGACACTGATGACTGTTTGTGTACGGGAATCAGGTAGGCAATCTGGTCATTGCGCAGTAAATGACTGATAGTGTCTGGTTTGGTCATTAAACTGTGGCTAACAGAAATAAACGATGCATGATGGGTAAAACAGCAGGAGGGATAATAATAAGTGCCATTCAATCCACTGTGTATGACACTGGAAAAATGATACGTACAAAGAAGTGAAGTTGGGTATTGTATGCAGTGAGATTTATTTCGTTGAATAAATGTCACTGGAGTTTTATGTCAAATATGCACATCGAGTTTTTAATGGTAATTGAAAAGGACCTGTACGACAAACGAAATATTACTAATATATAAAGGTATAGGATAATCTTCTTCATTTGACAAGATGATAAAGTAAGGGGAAAATATACAATGATACATTTTAATCTTTATTGTTTTGATGGTTTAAAATGTAAATATTTTTAATGACACATTTTGGGGGCATACCACCTTGTGAATGCCCAATCACTCAGATCACTAAGCAGGGATCAGCCTGGCTAGTGCCTGAATGGAAGTCTGTGAGGGAATACCAGATGCTGAGATGAGGAACGATTCTGTCAGTCTACCCCACGGGCAGCTCTGGCTACATCCGCAACTAACCACCATGAGTACGAGTGAATGAAAAGAAAGAGCTCTAATGAAGCGCTTCGGTTGACATATATGTCACATGAAAAGCTCTGATTCCTTTCCCTTCACCCTTCCCTTTAAATGCCCCCAGAGCAGATTCTACCACTGCCGTGAGTTACTGCAGTTGTAAGTGTAATAGCCACCACCTCAAGTATCCGCCAGATGAAAACAGCCACAGAGGGATATGCTGCAGGCCGTTACTAACAGCCTGGACTTGTTAAAAGTGCTAGGAGACTGGCCCACTGTGGCTCTTTCCACAAATCTCAACATATGCTACATTTGTGAAAGCGGGGCAGCTTGCTCTAATACACTCACAAGAATTCAGAGAAAAAACCGAGGTCTCACTATCTCGCCAGTGGAAATGAGCAGTGGAAATGAGCAGTGGAAATGAGCACTACTATGCATACCAACTATACAAGATCTGACATGTGAAGCTTGAAAGAAGCGCCACCTTGAGAAGAATACACCACATGCACAAGATATCAGCCTCATTACCAGCAGTAGTGCATTCCAGTGACAAGGATAGACAGATGAAGGAGTATCTCTATAATGAGTTATTGAATGAGAAAGAGCTTGAAGGATATTGGAGAGTATGGTTAACATTTTGTTTTTATTATGTGATTATTATTTTCTCTTTTTGACATTTTGTTGCAGCAGTCAGTGTAGTATCCAATGTGATCTACCAGGCGTCTGTCAACTACCTGATGTATTGGAGGGGCATCAATGAAACAAAACAAAGAATGGTGATGATGGCGCACTAATGTGATAATGTGTGTGGTATAAATTGCATATGACGAGCAACTTATGCATATCGTAGTGTATAAAGGTTCAGGAAATAGACCAGTTTGTTGTTCTTGAAACTTACATCAAACTTGCTTCAAATGAACCTAAGATAACTAGCTGTTAGCGTAGGGCAGCTCATCAGCTACAATTGAATTCAAAGTGCAATTCAAATAGTTGCAATTAATAATTACATCACTTGTAAACAACAGATTGCTTGTTTCTATGAGGTAACCCTCAGAATGTCAGTCTTTTCTTAAATATGAATCTATATTAATGGAGATGTTTATACAATGTACTATGTAGACTTGATTTCATAATGCAAATCTATCACAATTGCAATACAAAAGAAAATCGCAATTCTATGTATTTTCATATCTAATTTGTATTGTTGCATGTTCATAGCATAAAGCATTAAGGGCTGGAGTTTGCGACGTTCCCACCAGGGCATTATACATTCACAATTCATTATTCCAAAGCACATTTGGAAGTGGATGATACTTGATATGGGGTGAGAATAAAAGAAGTCTAAGCATTTGATGTCAGAAACAATCAAATAAAGTTCTGATTCTGAGTCTGTGCAGCTGTGGTCCTTGAGTGTCTTGAAGATGCCCTCTCATTAGCCTTGTTATCTAGAGGAAACCTGATAGTGTGGGTCAGAATGGTCCTACCACTGGGAGGGGCACAGATATGAGTCCAAACTGTGAGGGGGGAGTTCAGGCTGACCTCTGCTGAAGAAGCAAAACAGGAGGAGGAGTGGACAGCAGCAGTCTGTGGGGGTGCAGCTGATGAATGGTCTCAGATAACGCACAGGAGGTTGGCTAGTCCAAAAGTTCACTGTTGGCCAGAATGTTGGCCAAAATGTTCTTCGCAAGGTTAATTTATTAGAGTGATTAATGACCTACATCCTGTCTATACAGTTTCCAGTGGTTACAAATATTAAGGATAATAAAAGGGTCAGTTTTAGTGGAAAGCTAAAGGAAGCGAGACTTTCCTTTCTTACTAGGCAATAGTTTATATGTGATGAAGTTTCAACAATGTACTTATTATGCAAATCACGCTTAGTAAAATGGAAATATGTTACGATAAATGTGCGATATATGTATGTTTGATTTGAAAATGACATATCAACCTTGAAGACATAATATATATATTTTTAAAACATAACATTAGTTTTGATAAATTGTCTAATTGGACCACCTTGAAGTCTGAACTTAACTTTGTCAGACAGAATGTAATTGCATAAATCCCCTGAATAGTCTCTGGTGTAAATAGACACTAGTTGTTTACTTCATCCGCTGTCATGAAGAGATTAGTGTCTCTGGTTTTATTAATTCATAATGGAAAACAGACGGTTTAGTAAAACATTAAGCCCCAGTGAGTCTGACTTTTATGCCGTGTTCAGACTCTCGGGCGCCTCTCGGGCGTCAAAATCGCGCCCAAAGCCCGTAGTTGGACGCTTGTGCTTACTGAAGTCAGACGCTTGTCACAAATGTCACTGAGCCTCAAGACCATGGATCTAATATAATAAGACGCCCTGGCCGCGCGTCAGCTCAAAGTGCGTTCGTATCCATCTTGGAAGCAGCTCTTGCCTGAAAACTACAGTTGTTTGGAGGCTAACATCTCCCTCTTTGCTCCTCCCATGTCCTATGGATCTTTAACTATACCCCCATGGTCTACACAGGATCTCCCCAGTATTCAAGCTCATATCCAGCCCATACGGTTGAAGGGACATTGGTGACAAGTGGCTATAGGCTAGGTTAGCCCGGTTAGCTTGTTGTGATCGCCTACAGCTCATGTTGATAAAAACAGTGTGCAATAAACCAAAAATGTGTCAAGCCCAGCTGAGTGTGTGACCATCATAAAGGCTGTTCTGTGTAGTTAAGGGCTTTATTGACGTTATTAGTGCATAATACTGGTTTTCATAGGGTCAATGCGAGCTATCTGTTTGCTGCTAGCATAGAATAATTATTTCTATGCGCAGCTAGCTCCGGGAGAAAACAGATCAACTACGACCCGTTGTAGATCAAATGTGAGCAATAAACTTAAAGGGGGGGTATTATGTAAAATCGACTTTTTCAAGCTTTATATCATATTATTATGTCATTCCCTCATTAAACACATGCCTGGAGTGTTGCCTTGGCTCATTCACATATTTTTGAGTAATCAGTAAAAACTCTGATGGCAGCCATTTTAGGTGTAGCTATGCCTCAGTCCTCCTAGGAACGCCCCCACCTCCTGGAGACGCCTCTGGACCTTTTGTCACCAGCCAAGCCACCAACCACTGCTCCTCAGCTCAGCAGAGGCCCCTCCCCGCACAGTGTTGTTGTTTAAATGCCACAGCAGTGTGCTGAAGGGGGCGTGTCGGAAAGCTTCTTAAAGAGACAGAGGCCTATTTCAAGACGTTCAGTACAGCCATTTTGAGAGAGCAATTTTATTCAAGGCAGTTATTTTAATTTACTGCATATACAGACCAACAGAAGGTTACATCATCATTGTAGTATGCTATAGACTGGTGCTATGTGATAGAAAAAAGCATAATATCCCCTCTTTAAAAATCAACAAGCCTGGCTCAGTGTGTGATCATTGTTACACTGTTGCTTTATGTAGAGTGGGCTTAATAGACTTTATTCGTGCATATTTCTCGTTTTCACATCGATTGGACATTTAGCTTGTAGCAGCTTTGGGATTGCTCTGTGCATCATCAAGGCCCAAACACATTCCCAGCGCAGATCCAGCAACTCAAAGAAATTTTCTTGTTGCCGCTTTTAATCCTGTGTGTCTAGGTAAATGAAACACTGATGTGTGTCTTTGTAAAAGTCCCGGAGCTGCTGTAGTTCAGGTCCACAACACGATGAAGCTAACCTCCATGACTCTGTTTGCATCTGCAGGCCGGCAATGGCTCGCTCAGCTCCATGGCTCCAACGCACGTCACTGTTGGGGAAAGCTCCTGATTGGTCGACGCTCGCGAATTTCTCCAAAAAGTTCAACAATTCCAACCCTATCGTCGGCCGGTTTCGAGGCACTGGACGTGCGTCAAAAGCTTGCCACCATGCTTGCCACGCACAAAAAGCTTCAAAACACGCTGCACAGGAGGTGATCACTGCGGGATCTCTCGACGCTCCCCGAGGCGCGTCCCCCGTGTATTTTCAAGATTCAAGATTTTTTATATGTCAAACCGTGTGAATGATTTGAAATGTAAACCTGATGCTTTGGAGGCTTTGGAGGTGTTTGGTCTGAACACAGCATTAAAAAGACTTTTACTTTGCTCATCAATCGAGACAGCTCAGATCATTTAGGGTCACTGATGTACAGTAGCAGAACAACACACCTGCCTTAGTACTTGCTCGATTCATGTGCAGCCTGACAAAAGACAATGTCCTCCTCCTGATTGGCATGCATTGTTAATGGTGCACTGTTTGAAAAGGCCCAGCGACAGCATTGTCCCTGCTGAATAGACGGTGGGGTGGACACATATAGGTGAGGAGATAATAGGATCTTCTGGAGACAAAGATCACAACTTATGTGACATTGAATAATACTAAATTTGCTACCGGTCCAACAAGCACATGATTATTTCAGTGCTACATCATCAAAAGATAAAAAGTACATTTTGTAAAATCTTCCAATGCTGTTTTTACTTTTCTTTTTTTTTCTTTTTCTTTCTTTTTTTCTTTTTTTTGAAGAAGAAGGGGACTGATCTTGCCTGGCCTGCCAAACGACATGCCTTTTCATAGATATTTCAAAGACATATAGTCTGGGAGCGAGCGTGATCTCAACAATTTCCCGGTGGGCGTGATTGACAGACGGCATCAACCAATTAGAGCAACGCTACATACGTTGCAGTAACAAGCGGCAGAAAGCCTTTCCAAAACGTCCTTTTTTACAAGGAACGCTTCGAACGCTGTTTCTTGCTCCGGTTTTAGGGATTTCATATTTTCCAAATGATTTAAAACAGACGAAAGAGCCGAAGAAAACAGTGTATCGGTCGCCATCTTTAATGTTTTGGAAGAGTGCGTGGTGGTGACAGGTGACGGCTTCCGTCTCTTGGTGCGTGATTGGACTGATGTGGGTCAAATCGTGAAATGATTGGCTGCGAGCAGCCGCCCAGACGGTTCTTCTTTTGAACAGAAAGGAGGAGTGTCTGGCAGGCCAGGCAAGGACTGATCTTCTTTCATATACTGTAAACCAGTGTTTCTCGACTGGTGGGTCTGGACCCAAAGTGGGTCGAGAGCCTTTCTCTGAAAATATTTCTTTCAATATTTATCTTCACTACCTGATTCTGTTAAAATTACTGTTATTTGACATTGCACTAAATTGTTCGATCTATCTCTGTATCTTTGTATGTATGTATTTTTGTATGTATGTATGTATGTATCTATCTATGTATCTCTATCTATCTATCTATCTATCTATCTATCTATCTATCTCTATCTATCTACACTAGTGACCCTAGTCACCCAATCTGTATGTTATTTTTTTCAATGGTGTGCACCACTTTCCCCTTGACTTTGTAGCTTAAAACTAGCCCTATGCTTTTCTAGTTTTTACTATCAACCATATACACCATTTGTAAGCGGGAGAGTTGGGGTAACTGTGAGGACAGGGTTAGAGGTCATGTGTATTCACTCGGCTCTGTGCTCCTGAGTGTGACCTGTGGAGTTCGGCGGGGGGTCCGCTGGGATCTCATTAACCAATGCACATGTAAACAGACACCTGTGAATATATGTCGCGAGACAGCAACACTTGATGAATTCAACTTTTGTGAGGTCAGTGATTTGGGGAATATTCCTTTGCTAATATATTCAATGCAATGTCACAATTTCAATATGTATTTCTTGCTATTTGAGTAAGAAAGGGGATAGTTTTATTATTTGCAGACCTGCATGTGCCAGAATGGAGGAATGATGACTTATAACAGTTAAAAGGACTGGAATTCTTACCTGCAGCAGTGTATTTGTGAGCTACCGTAAGCACAAGGACAGAAAGAGAAAAGGCACTTAGTAGCAGAAACACAGAAGGATTTAGATCAAATACTGACAAAAAGTCAAATATTTGGTGGTGGAACGAAGAAGGAATGTGAAGGTGATTCTGCTGTCGATTTGACCACATAAAACAAATAAAAATGAGCGTTGTTAAAAAGAAAGCAAAAGACACATGTTTTCAAAAGTTATGGCATACTGGACTAAGCTGAGCCCGGATGTAAAAACGATTGTGTTTATAAATCGATGAGGTAACAACATTATGGTAAAAGCTCTAAAATGTCTATTTTGCAAAACACCCCCTCCCCCTTTAAATTATTTCAGTGGAGCTTATACAAATTAAACGCATCAGCGCACTTGTCATACTATCTGTGAGTCAGTCTTCCTGATGAGAATGTTTAACAAAGCCCAGTTCTTCAGACAGGAACACATAATAAAAACTAAAATCTTGTTTTGCTTATCTCAGACATTTCAAATGCTGAATCAAAATGCATGAGTGTGACTATAAAGCCTTTTCACCCTCTGTATTTGGAGTTTCAGTTCATTTTAACATAGAAACGGCTGCTCCTTTTTTGAGATATAGACACTTTGTATAGAAGGTTTTTATCCATACCCATACACCTGAAAAGGTCAATGAGAATGCATGAAGGCTTGAATATGATTGACAAGAGAGAGATTAAACCCTGCATGAAGAAGATATCTTAAGAGGGCCATTCCACCTTTAACTGTATAAATCCCCACATTTACAGATGGCTCTATAATATCCTCTCCCCTATCTCCCTCCTGCACTCCCTAGAGCTGCCAGTCCACGCTGAGTCCGGCTGATGCAGACCGAAGTTGAATGGTGCTGACAGTTCATATGAAAGCCTTATCCATAAAACATGAGCTGGCACTGGCTGTTTACAGTGGAAAAGAGCACACAGGTCTTCCATCGATTATTAACCATCCGCACACAGAGACCTACTGTCCATGTCCACCGGGGGCAGCGGACAGGAACAGCAACGAAAGGATCAGGTATCAGGGAGAAAGGCTGGGTGGAAATATGCTTTAGGTCAGTAGAATATGTGACTGTGTTTAACGACAAAGCTGTAAAAATGTCATACTGAGATGACTATTTCACTGACCTTAACTTCACAGTATTCAGGAACTCCTGAGACCACCAACCTTGACCGTCTTAATGATTATGCTACGGGTGCCAATAAATTTCTTGTCAAAATAGAGCCAATAGGGATACTAGTGGTGGCCTAATCTAACAATAATTTTCACTCTAAACAGAACCTTCAACCTTGAGTTTCAAAACAAATAATATATTATATAACATATAATATATTTTGACACTCATTAGGCTTCTGTAGCCATATCTTTGTGACTGTCATCCAGAAATTTGCCATTGCAGTCGGGATTTTCAAATATTGTGGACTGGATTGAGTTGAGAACGTTTCGCTTCTATCAAGATTCTCCCACCCTTGCAAGCATTTATTACAAATGAAAATCTCTAACACGATGCTGTTGCCATCATAAGCAAGGACAGGACAAGGAGCAAACGCACACTGTTTCCTTGCTAATTGTGGGTGAGCTAACCACTCAACCACTACACTCTCTTCCATGGCGTTAAACCTTTGCACCATTTGAACATACATTACTTCCACAAACTGGTGGCGTTTTACAGGGTTGCATATAATGCGATACAATCCTTCCGGCTGGGTAAGCATCCAGGCCACCGTGCCCGGCGTGTGCACGTCTCATTCAAACTTATCTCACAACCAGCACACCACCTCCGTACCTCTCCACAACAAACACTTCAATCATCCTTCTTCACAGAGCACTCACAACCAACACAACAGGTGTTAGATGCTTTTCGTCTTGCTGCACGCATTAGCCCCATGTCGGCTCTCCTCCTCTGTCCCACCCACATACATTTTACTACTTCCACTTTCCCGGCTCTTGTCTTGATCCTCATTATTCCACTCTGGGGTCTATTATCCGCAGATGGAGATTAGGAGAACTTAAAGCACAGGAGGAGTGGCTCTTTATTGGGGCTGAAAGACGGACAGGAGTTGGGGGGGAGTGGGAGTCTGGCCTGACGTTCCCATATCACTTAGGCTAATGTGATTAAGGCAGAGCGGAGGGGAGTTCATTTGGTGCCGTTTGGTAGTTCTAAGTGATTCATGTCAGCGAGAGCAGGGCGCTGTGAGGGAGAGGTGTGGACAGTTCGGGTAAAGTAAAGGCACAAGGAAAGTAGAGATCCACACAAATAAGCAACAGATGATTTCAGGTATCGAGATTAGCGGTAAGGTAATTGTGGCTCACATCACTGGGGTAAAGTAAAGTAAAGTGTATTTGCAACACATAATGATGGCACAAACCACTTCACATATGCTGTAGTTTCTTGTCATGCTGATGGAACAAACTTGGATGGCAATAACCTGAAATCGATAAACACAACAACAGAAGTTCACTATGAATTATCTCATAATGTGCACAACGAATATGCAATGTACATTATGAAGTTGTTTGACAAAAAGGCTATTAAAACCTGATCAGCAATATTTGTACAAGATGCTGGAATGTGGCTGAGCTCAGAAATGAAAAGAAAGCCTTGCAGGACTCTTGCTGACCGTCTGCATTCATATGAACAGTGTTGGAACTAAAAAGATCATCAGATGAGGTCTTTGTGTGCAGACAGCCCCCTCCCTCCTTTACAATACTCCCCCTCGACTGCGGTGCCAAACACAAAAGATGAGGATTTACACAAGGAAAAGGCTCGTCTATGTCTCTCTTGTTCTGTTGCACATTTTGACTTGCCTCCTGGGTTTTAGTTTGGATCAGTTGAGCAGAGAAAATGTCATTCAGTGATAAGTCACTGTGCTACTGTAATGAAAATGTGCATTAAAGCATCAACTACACATGCACACGTTGACTTTCTAATCATGTGGAAGGGTGATATGGATAATGTTCCTAACTTTGTGGGAACAAAACCTAAACAGCCACCCCTATTTCCAGTTCCTCCACCGAGCAAGGTCACTTGATTTTTCACATTCTATAATCGAATCGAACAATGTGGAGTAAGGACAAGAATTTGGAGGTAAGTGTCACCTGATAAAAATCATGTCAAAATTGGATTGATCTGCAAATGAATGAATGAATAGAAATAAACAATTGTGTTTTCTAATAATTAAAATACAGTAAAAAATTAATCAATTTCTTTTTATTTTAGTCCAAAACAAATCCTCTTGTATGTACAAAGCCTGTGTTCCTATTGTAGAACTCAAGTGCGGTTATTCAAGCGGGAGCTTCAGGGATCAAGTGTTAGAGTGGACTGGAGAGGCTTTCTGTCCAGAGCAGTGGGAATAGAGGCACATTTGTAAAGGCCTCGGACCGCCTTGTGCTTTTTCTCACAGGCCCGACTCGCAAGGCTTGTAAGGAGTGCTATCAGTGTCCAGCTGTGAGGAGTATACAGGGCTTTGACTGTCCCTGCCTTTCTCCAGCACTTGAATAAATAAAGAGTGAGGGATAGAGGGTGAGAGAGAAGCAGGCCTCCTTTAGGGACTTGTTTACCTCAGGGAGCACATCCCTCATGTCACCCCAGTTTACATGGCCCCTCAGAACGGAGTTAAACAAGAGCTGATCAAGAGGAAAGTCCCCTCCTTTATAGTCGTGGATTCTAATGGGAAATGAGCTGATGAGGCCTCACTAACTGGACAAGCCCTACAGTCGAGCGGCATATACTGTATTAAGCTTTATAAAACTCTATGGTTTATGAACATACAGTAGGGTCGAGAGTAATGTAACAGCATACAAAAATTTAATCTGGGGCTTATAAACAGTTTTACATAATGACATTCCTTTAAAGAAGGAATTAACCAGCAACACACCAAGCTTTAGAAAGAGAAAAATAAACGGTTGCACCACAGAGATGCCAATAAATAAATGTTCTTGTATTCTCATTATACAAAGGCCGGTTATTGCCCTGATGTCATAAAAGGTGAAGGCCTCCAATATACCTGATAACAAGTTTTTTTTTCAATAGCTCTTGGCGGGGCCATCTTTAGGAAAGGAGGATTATCTTTCAAATGACTGCATGCTGATATCCTCCCCACACTCCCACAGCAGTGGTTCATGTCTGTCTGAGCGTAACCGATGACATTACCATCCGTAATAGTACAGGAAGTGTACAGGGAAAACTATACCTTTGTGTCATGAGAAATATTAGAGAGAGAGGAGGTGAAAATAAAGTTTGAATAGAAATTCCCACAGAAGAATGCAAACATCACCTCTATCACCTCAAGATAGATAAGAAAATACTGTGCAAATTGTACAATGAACTCGCTCGCTGGAAATACAGTAGGTTATCAGAAGATATCGGTTGAATATTACTACACTCATCGTGGTTGTGGTGAGGATAGGAGTTTCATATTTTAAGGACATCCAAGTATAGTTCAGAGGCCACACTACAGTATACAAAGTCACTGATGGGGATACATTGTTCAATATACCAAATAAATACCACCACTGCCAGCATATGAAGTCGATCTAACAATCCCTCTTAAAACTTTGACTGACTTTTCAAAAATGTTGCCCTCACTTTATGTCCCACGATGCCAAGGAAGTATTTTCAAACCAAAAAGACATCTGAGACATCCGACTTAAAAGTTTTCTCACCACTTGTCTTCTTAAATTAAGCTCCAATTTTCTCTTAAAGCTCTGCATGGTCCAAAAAAGTGTCAGTTCATATTACGCTTGTCAAAAGGTCCCTGCTGCAGCAGAGCCATAAAGAATTCCACTTAAGACAGATCTATCAGGTGAGGCCGGATCTGAAGCCTAATGGTAAATGCGGGCTTGGCATGGTCGCCACTGCTCGGTAATTCAGCCAAGTAATTAATGTCTGTTGCACAAAGTCAAAAAAGACACTTGCGAATTAAAGTAACAGCAAAGATCCATAAAAAAGTGGAGCCATGCTTCCTGCTGCAATCAATGACATCAGCAAAAAACGGCTATTACCGTATAGGGCTGCTTTCTAAACACCTTTGCATTTTTATCTGGGTTCTTTTTAATAGGCAAATTAACTACGTGTCAATATATGGGGAATTTGATTAACGTTGAAGGCAATGGCCAATATGACACGGGTCCAATTTAAAAACAACTTTATAATGTCACTTGAAATTTAAAGAAACAAAACTGAAAATGTTCGACTACCCAAAAAGTTCTAAATACATTGCTTTGATTTAGGCTCTTGGGGTGTATGGTTTCCTTTTCAATGTTTATCTTTATAGGTCGGACAAGTTTAATACCAACAGACTGACAAGCAATGACAGTTTGACCCCAGTTATCCCTCGTGATTGCTGGCAGAGACCCATATCAATAGACATGTGATCACTAGTATTTTCCGGACTATAAGTCGCTCCGCAGTATACAGGTGCTCGTCATATAATTAGAATATCATGAAAAAGTGCATTCACTTCTGTTATTCAACTTAAACTGTGAAACTAATATATGATAGACTCATTACATGTACAGTGAGATATGTATAGCCTTTATTTGTTATAATTTTGATTATTATGGCTCAGCTTGTAAAAACCCCAAATTAAAAATCTCATAAAATTAGAATATTTTGAAAATGGACTGTAAGCCATAATCATCAAAATTATAACAAATAAAGGCTTGACATACAGTATGTCCCTGCATGGAATGAGTCTATATCATATATTAGTTTTACATTTTATATTGAATTTCAGAAACTTTTTCTTGATATTCTAGTAATTATATGACAAGCACCTGTAAGTCGCACCAGCCAAAAAATGCATAATGACGAAGAAAAAAACATATATAAATCACTCCAGAGTATAAGTCGCACCATTGGCAACTACCTTCAGTGGTACAGGAGTAGCACATACTGGTATACAAGCCTAGAGCGCCCTCTAGCGGATGTCAGTGGGAAAATAGCAAACATGTGAAATTATATATTTTGATATATAAGTCGCACCTGAGTATAAGTCGCACCCACAGCCAAACTGAAAAAAGTGCGACTGATAGCCCGGAAAATACGGTAGATGCATCTGCTTTACTCTTAAGTGGGTGCACTTGCCATATAGGCAAAATCTGGTTTCTATTCACTTATTTATGTATTTTCTCATTTTCAGGAACAAGAGTTTGGGTCACACTTCATTAACCTAAAAGTTGCCTTTCTGAGACGTTTGTTCCCCACTTGTCAAAAGAATGCACAAGTGTTTCCACTGAAAAGCTCACGTCCAATTAACACAGCAAGCAGCAGTCACGACCATTGAACACAGCTGATAATTACATCCCGCTGACACTCCAACATGCACTGCAATTCTCTGTTGAACTCTAAAATGAACAGTTAATTGATTTTAAATTGATTGCACCATATCCATCTGTGACCACTGACTTTTGCAGGCACTTGTATTTCGGCAGTACAGGCATGTGTCAATATGGAATAGATAAGTGAGAATGGCCTCACGCTTCCAAGTTAATGAAGTCTTTTCGTTTTGGGAGGAAGAGGAGGTGGATTCAGTTCATTAACCTCACAGTCACTACCTCACCGCTCACACAAGCACACACACACATCCATGGACTGGTCCGGTACAATAACTGAGTCTACAGCGAGAGCGGAAGTAACCAAAGGACATGCCAACTCGATGAAGATGGATGGCAACCTTTTCACTGGACACTTTATCTGAGCTCACACGAGACAAAAACGCCAGCTTTGTCTTTTTATACCCCAGCAGGACTGAGCAGAAATTGTGTGGTGAGCGAACACAATGGCATTTATGGAAATTAATGTCACAGTAGTTCATACAGAAATGAGGAGACAAATCGAAGAAGAGGAGAGCACGTATGAGAGTAGGCTATTGAAGAATTATAGAGATGAATGTTTAATGTTGTTATGGTATGGTATTCCAATAATTGTCGTAATGAAGTACACGCACTCACTCACATATGTTTGCAGTAACATTTTTCAATTCACATCTGTTTTATCTACCTTACGTTGTATCATTAACTTACCTCTTATATAATATATAATATTGTGTTTTTTAAGCAGTTTGTTGGTACCTGGTATGTGTCTGTGATGTTTTAGTGTAGTATGGTATTGTGAATTTGCTGCCAAGACAAATCTACCAACGGGTACCACCAAACCAGTGAAGTCAACACAACTGAACTATAACCAAAACATGTATTCATAATTCTGATACGGGATACTCTGGGTTACATAACTATCCAAGAGACGGGATAATAATGAAGTCTAAAATTCTATGACTTTACTGTCACAGTTTTTGTAGAGCTTATGCTCCAAATAACAAAAGACATCAGATGGCAATCAAACTCGACATCAGGTGCTCCTCTGTCCTGTCCTCTCTGCTCTGCTCCCATCCTCTCCCTCACCCCATCCTTTCATGCACCTCCCACGCGCTGCAGGTCGAGCTCCAGCCAATTGTCTTAAGTGTTCTGGATGACAATGAGAGCTGATGAGAGAGCTTCCTGCAAAAAGGTAAGCTCTGTCTCCATCCACTCCGCATACAAATCACCCTGACATAGCACCCCCTTCCCATATACCCTCGCTAAAATCATAAGAACTGGGCGACTTCTCCATACAGGTAATGCTTTTTGAAATATAGTCCATCTAATCGCAAATGTAATGCCCAAATGGTACAAACCCATAGTATTAAATGGCATCACTTAACATGGGCCATAAAAGCAAGGCGGTGCTGAGTCGGCACACTTTTCCTATAATCCTCTGGCAGAAGATAAGGTTGGATCCATCTCGTCAAAAATGAAGGTCGAAGGAAGGGGTGCCAAGCACACGCTATAGAATCTTTTTAAGTTGCTGTGCACCGCACTGATGCTGCCATTTGCTATGACACATGCGGTATATTTTCAATTGTTTAATCACAATGAAAAAATGTTTGTGATGCTTTAATTCCAATTATTCAGACTCGACGATTGACGTTTGAGTGCATAAAAGAGCCAGTTCAAGAAGATGCTTTAAGACCACATTTTTGGAACCTTTGGACCTCAGTTTCTATTCCATTTCCATTTGTATTTTTTAATTATCACTTCTCTCTCATCTCATTTGTCTCAGTTAATTTTTGTGCAATATCTCTGTCAAGTGTTTCCAAGCAACCTGCGTCTCAATAAATAAAATGACAGATTACACATGACATCATCCGTGTAACCAGCTGTGTGGAATACCTCAAGTGTGCTGGTGTGTATTTACCTTCGACAAGTCAGTGCACGGAACAGACTGGGACAGAGATACCAGAGGCGACGACCGACAAACCTCCAGGACAGAACCGAAGCCGAAGGGCCATCAAGTTCACTGAAGCTGCATTTACATTTTTCCTCTTTGTTTCAAGACTTTATGTCATCAAAAGATCAATCAAATGCAAAAATAATAACAAATTGAATTATCAATACATGTTACATTATTTTTCTCATAAATACTGTGAAAATCATTGTAATCACTTTGAGTGTCTAAGTGGCTGGCGTCTTAACTTGACAATTTATGGAAGAAGGAATGACAGTTAAATTTATGCCAATACTCTTGCACTATCTCTAAAGACAAACCCAGTGGCTATTGCTTTGTTGAAATATAGCCCAATTAATCAAATCAGTATATCAACGTGAAAATCCCATTGCCCTTTGAGGAGTATCGCTGAGAAACTATAAAACAAAGCTAACAAGATGCTGACTCAACACTCTTTTCCCAGAATCTATCAGCAATCCAGGCTGCGTACATCTCCTTTTGGACACATTATAGGGTTCACTTGCGCTTTCATGTCCAAATGCAAACATCTAAATCTCTGATCGACACATCACATGGTTTTAGGGATGAGACATGTTTAAGACAGACTAGTATTGGTTTTAAATGGTAGAAAAGTAGAAGTTATCAACTAAAAATAGCTAATTCCGGGAAAAGTAAAAAAGTTTAAATCATCTTATGGTGTTAGTTCATTCACAGTCTCATAACAGCAAATCATACGGCAGTGTTATATCAGTTAGTTTTTCTCTCACCACTAAAATGATGACAATCCTGAAGATTACACTTGCCACCATAAAAACTGTAAAACAACTGCATTTAAATTGTATGCCAATTTCTAGACAAGCATTAGCCTGGCTGTCGCCAGACTAAAATCACAAATGATATTTAGTCTGGGGACCACCAATTCATTTTCTCGTAGGAGAGGTGTGGTTCACGATTGTCCATATCCGTTTATTGGGCGCTACTTATGTCTCTCATGCGTCTGCACGAAGCCATAGCCAATTGTATCATCGTATCAGATGACGTATGACGTACCCGCTGTAAACTTTTGAGCTAAACTATTTAGAACACGTTCTAAAGCTTGATCGAAAGATGGCATCACGTCTGCTGCTGTCATGTTAGATCCGTAAAAAAAATGTTTTATCCCTAAACAAACTACAAGCTTCTGTATGTCGAATAGTGCGTCATCGTCTTGCCGTCCCTCCTCGTTCTGTGATTGGTGCCCAAATCCATGCGAAAATGTCGGCCATGGTCTCTAGGCTGTTGTGAAGTTCGAAAAGATTCGAGCGCACACAGCAGTCTGGCGTTAGCCAGGCTAGACAAGCATAACCGAGCAGCAGAGATAAACTTTAATAATATTTTTTCTTGTATTTTTATTGCACTGCACATAAAACTGTCTGCAGTGTGTCTCAACCACATTTTAAGTGCTTTAACTCGTTTAAATCAGGAATGCTTTCAGACAAACATGCCCAAATTCAAAGTGAGGCTGTGGAATCCCAAGCACACGATTAGCAAACGTGACCAGGCCCCGCTATAAGGCCGGGCGTAATCATTGTAATTGGCTCTAGGAGTTCTTCATAACAGCGCATAATGGTCGTGTCACACCACACTCATTAAAAGCAGTCATCAACATGCGGGCCGGTAACGCGGGCCAAGAAGTGCTGCGGACATGCTACAGGTTAAAAGGGAGAGAGAGGGAGTGGTGCAGCACGGGGGCTGTTTATATGACATTATTAGCAACAGGTCTGGAGTTGACGGCAGTTTGGATAGTACTCTGGGAAAAGTCAGCTTGGATGCTCATCCAGTCTTTCCCGATTCAAACTGTCCACATTGTTTTATAATGCTTATTATAAAGACAGCAAGGCAATCGTTATGAAGAAAGCCTACGATAGAAATGTTTTTGCCCTTCTTGTAAGGTACACAGATACACATGATGTCACATTATGTTATCAAACACACATTCAAATGTTATTCTCAAAAATACACGCATATATTGTGTAGGTTGTGTAGTGCAAAATGGGTTAATTTGGTCTTCCACAAAGTTTTATTTTTCTCACTACTGCTGTGAGTCAACCAACTGAGCACTAGGAGCGCAATACTGTGGCCTCGCATTTGCTTTGTTGTAAAAGTGATTTGATCTTTACATCTTCATTTGGTTAATCGCTTTTCATTAATTAAACTTAATAACTTCAGTAAACCGTATCAGTAGACTGTTTCTTCAGCTTCTTCTACATCTACAATCTTTGCATATTTGGGATCAGATTTCAATAAATCTTCAATGATATGAGCAATGATGTTGCATTCACTGTGGGAATATGGACTTGACTGTAAACTCAAGCCCAGAAAAGTGAATAATAATGTCTGAACATCTATGTAAACTAGAGCAGCTAATGCCCCACACTGCTGTCCCAGTAAAAGTTGGGCACCAGTCCAGTTTTACGTCACCTTCTCTTCCCTGTGTGCCCGTCGCTCTCAGCACCCAACAATGGGCACCTATGTTCCCACAGGAAGCACCCTGCTCTCCTACCCACTCGTGGCAAATCCAGGTCTGGCTCACAGCAAGGGTAGCGATGTGCATGTGTTTGAGCGTGCAGAGGCCCTGTCTGCAACAATGTGTGATATAACTGTACGAAGCAGAGGCGAAAGACACCTTCCTCTTAATCTTTGACGAGGTGAGATGGTTTTTACAGCCCAACCACATGAAAGGACACAGCAAAGGTGGCGTAATGACATACTCCATACACAAGTACAAAGGAGAACCATGCTAATTTGGACACGCTTAGTTTGTGAAGAGTTATATGTTTGAAAATTGAAATAGACATAAATGTGACATGATTATCATCCCTAGACTTGCAAGTGCTTTAGTGTTTGTTGCATAGAAACCCAAATAACAACATGTGGAAGACGTCAAGTTGTATGTGCTTTCCCCTAAACGCTTGTGAAACTACAAGCTTCAAAACCAGCCAAATATCTAAGTCTTTGATTAACTACATGTATATTAAGGGAAATATAAGTTTATACTGTCAGTATTGCTGAATTTTATTTTATTTTGAATGGTGGCAACACCATGTAAATGCTGTAACGTCTCCTGCATGTGCAATGTATCTCGCTTGGTCTCATAAATTGAGAATCTGACTGTAAAAGGTCTAACCTTACGCTTTTGTATTGGTCCAGAGGGAACAATCTGTGAAGACAAAATGACTGTGTCTAAGCTGGAGTCACATATGCGAAATCCTATACTATTATGATCCAAGACTCCTGTTGTTATGAGAATAGTGGATTTTTGCTTCCATTTTTTAAATTGAGTGTTATAACTCCACAACAATTAGGTCATAATATCTTCAGAGAAGCACATGGATTGACTGATTCAGTTCTAAATATTTCAATAAATAAACATAGTTTGTTATTTTTAAGATTTACATAAATCTAAAATTATAATCTTTACATTTAGGATTAAAGTTATTTTACAAGACACCTTACCCATTATAAATGATCTCTATGAACCACATCATATTAGAACAGCTATGCAAGTATGAACAAAACTTATAAGAAAAAAGGACATCCTTTTAACTTCCTCCTTCTGAAACCTCAGAGTGCTTTTGTGACCATGACAGGTGGTATGTGTTCATTCCCAGTGGGCAGGACACACACATTTTTTCTGCAGAGGGCCACAGAGTCAAGAAAGAGAAGAGGCGTCAGACTTGGAGAAACGTTCAGAAAAAGTGGAATTCAGGGCAGGTCTGCTGTGCTCCGGCCATCTGCTGAAATCATTCTGAAAGCTGAGGGCTAGATTACATTCAGGGCGTTTGCAGTGCGAGCTCAATAATCCATCTAGCCCCTAAAACAAAAAGTGACAGGCTACGGAGCAGTGCAAATGCAAGTATGGGTAACGCTGGACTGAGGATAGAGTGATTTCATTTGTGTTAAAATCAGTTTATCTCCACTCTCCTGGGAGGTCAGGGCTCACAGTTCGATCTAAACCAGCAGGAGGCAGGACCTGTTATTCAAGGACGGAGCAGCCTGGTGAAAGCTTGATGACAGAAAGATTTAGAGTAGAGGCATCCGCTGAGCTCGAGCCAAAATGTCATCGTTCTGCATCTAAGCACTTTAACATAAAGTCTTAACATGCAAGGACCATGTCAGCTCTGATCCCTGCAAACTGATGGACTGCCGTGGTCTGGAGAGTGAAGGTCGGATACTAGTGATGATGAGCTGTTGAGCCCTTTGGTCAGGTACAACATACTACAGATCACCCATTCAAGTCTTTGTTACTTATTTATGTTGTAATAAAAACCTTTCAGGCATATGTTTAAGATTCCCAAATGAATTACATGACTTTTATGCAAGACGGCAAGACTCAACAATTTAGGAATAGTTTTATGAAGAAAAAATTAGCTTGGCTTGCGTACTCATTGTTCACTTGTTCACTTGTTTATGAAAACTAATATGCCATAATAAATTAATTTGTAAGCTAATGGAGTGGGTTAGGACAGGAAATAGTTCAGTTCAAGGGAGCGCCAGTATCATTTTGGTACATCTTAATTCACAGAACTTAAAGCAGAGGATGAGGCAAACATCCCATATTCAGACATCATATATCGATGTAATCAAATGGCCAACTCCAACACCCCATTACACTGGATGCTACATGCTGTTCCTCTTTTTGTATGTCATATTTGTTTCCACTCGCTCTTGTGGTACAAACTGAGCATTCCAGCTGTGTTTCCCATTCAGACTCGGGCCTTTGCCAGTCATTACGGTTACAGTCTACTCCAACTATTCTTCTCCTTCAATCCTGGTCCATGACAGGGCCAAAAACCAAATGGTTCAGGGCATGTGCGTGAAAAAAAGGTCTTGCCACTTGTTGAAACAATTAAGTTTACATATAATCAGAGTTTTGTACAAGCAACAGCACCATTTACTGAATATTATTCTTTTAGAACAATTAGACAATGTACATTTAGCGTGTTAGTTGCCTCTCCTGCTGCACCACTGATCACATCCACATCACTTTTAAACCGGGTGGATCAAAACAATGAAACATGTGCTCATGAGCAGTGAAGGGACCACATGTGAGTGTGTGAGTACGCCTACAAACACCAGTCTAAATCATCCCTAGCTGTTTATTGCCCTGTACAGCTGAATGCTAGGCCCAGGCTACTCTCATTGTAAGTAGCTGCTCTGTGCAGAAAAGAAGGGACACAGGTTTGGCTGTACAAGTGCATTTGAAATCCTCTTCTAGCGTAGTCGCTAGGTAGGCTGTACCTTCAGCTCTAGTCGGACAAGCCAATTGGCCTTGGCTAGTTTGGCGAGATCAGTCTGGTAAATTTGAATAATGGCTCCCGAATTGTTGTTCCTGGGTTCACAAAGGTGTGGGAAATTTAATGAAACCACATAGGCAGGAAATTCACATTTCCATTCGCTCACATAACTGTAATGACAGACAGATGAAACAGACAAAACAGCTGACACAAATATCAATAATGTATTCTGCACTTAACAACACTTAACATTAGATTGGATACATAATTACTACCAAAGATTCTAAATTGCAATCATTGTCAGACACTAAGTGGCCTTGTCAAATTAACACGTCCCTGATTTGGAAATAGAGCAGCGAGAGATCTACAGTCTGTACTGCAGTGAGTGAAGCGCTAAAACCCATAGAAGCTGGTCATTAGCTGTTAAGCTATGCCCATTAGGAAAATTAGGCTTATTAGCTGCTCATTATTAAATTATTACACTGTCGTTAAAATTACATTATGAGGGCCACTACCCTCATTTAGTCATCAGTAAAGTAGACCATGGATTTCACTTCCTTAGAGAATTGCAGGACATTTCTGAGATAGAAGCTCGGCTCACATGAACATAAATCTATATAATTTGGCCAATTAATCTTGTGTGGGGCTGGGTACCGTTAACGATACGAGCATGGTATCGGAAAAAAGGTTTTGGTATTATCTAAAAAATAAAAGTATTGAAAGCAGGTGCCAAAAAATATATATCTTTAGAGACCAAGTTTTGATGCATGTTGGTTCAGGGACAGCATTAAAGGAAGATATTTTCTTTTATTAAATAAATTAACATTATTCCTCTGTTCCCTTACCAGCTGCAGGAGGAGCCATAGGGGCTGGTGCAATGTGATTTGGGCAGCTCCAACAGCTGCCCCCACCACCCGGCAACGGACAAGTGGAAGAAAATGGATGGATGGATGGATGGATATTCCTCTGTTTTTGGTTCTAGATGTTAAATATTTTAGTATAGGTATCAAAAAAAGTAGCCTTCAGGTATCGGTATTGTAAACCAAGTATCAAGTACCGGTATATGGAACAAACATTCGTACATTCAATACTCATGTTTGACCATTTTAGCAATGAGGTTATAGTGAAATGTCTACTGCAGCTTTCAGTGTGGTTCAGGCAAAAACATATTTTGAAATGCATAGTGGTGTTTAACAAACACACAAGCTCATCACTCACGCAATAGAAAGTAAAAGCTCTCTTAAAACAACAATAATCACGTAGAAGAATGCTGTGGATGTCCTAACATCACCCTCCCGCAGTAAGGCAGAGAGATGGGTGATAAGACGGATTTACTGCTGTTTAGATGGCATGACATTGCCTGGATTATCCGTACAATAAGCAGCCTCCTTCGCTTTGGAATGAAAATCAACAGCCGATTGAGCCATCATCTCCTAAATCAAATGTTTATACAAGCTTTGTTTATTGAAAAAGATTTCATTCCTATTATTAGAGGAATATGCCACTATGGAAACACACATGGCAGCAAAGAATGCACACAGGCTGACACAAGACCAGCACAAGTCATGTTTCTACTTGCTCCATCTCCTTCAAACCTCGCCATTCCACGCTGACATATCCACTTGTTTCTTATGTGCGCCTTTCAACCACAGCTCTCCCTTTGACACAACCCAAATCTCGCTGTCGTCTGGATAAATGCCAGAGAAGTCGGAAATGTGTGCATCAGACTTCACAGGTGAACGCACAGGAAGACTACAGATGGTCATGTCACTGGACAGGATCGGGCTGCTGACAAAAAAACAGCTCATGCAAAACCCTTTTACTCTGCTTCCATATGTGACACAGACAGATTTAAAGTTGAGATGACGATGACTATATAGCATAAGAATAGAAAAGTAAAATCTAATTCCACCAAAGGGCACAAATCTAAGAGCAACTTTGTCAACTTGCCTGACAAACTTATTTGCATCACAATCAAATGCTAGGACAGAAAGAGTTAAAAAAAACACACACACACAAATTGCAACTGGTACAGAACACTGTTGCCCGACTCCTCTCCAACTCTCACACATATGACCATATCACACCTGTCCTGTACTCCCAGCACTGGCTCCCGGGCCTTTTCAGAATTCAGCACAAACTTCTGTTGTTTGTTTTCTGTTCTATCCACAGTCTCACGCCTGTGTATTTCCCTCACAGAACGGAGGTGCCCACCTGCTGGAGGTGCCCAGGTCAAACAGTGGGGTGCTTTTGCTGTGGCAGGTCTAAAACTCTGGAACTCATTACCCATTGAGTTATGTGCCATCACAGACCTGCCTTTGTTCAAAGCAAAACTTAAGACTCACCTTTGGCACATAGTGTTGTTGCACTTGTAAATGTGATAATGCTCTGTTTCTTGTAAATTATGTCTGTTTTTAAAATCCTTATTTATTTATTTTTACTGTGTACAGCCCTTTGGTCAACTTTGGTTGTTGTAAAGCGCTTTAGAAATAACATTTGATTGATTGATTTTCTGAGTTACCTGTTTTTGCAGATGAACTCTTCTTATATAGGAATACAATATGGGTCTTATCTCTGATGAACAGTGTTGGGCTCCATGCCTCACACGAGCACATGCAGCATTTTCCCACATAGTCATAGACGCATAATAATCTCTTGGATTTGTATAGCGCTTTTCAAGACACCCAAAGCGCTTCACAGCTGATTATTCATTCACTCCATACTTGGTGGTGGTAAGCTACTATTGTAGCCACAGCTGCCCTGGGGTAGACTGACGGAAGCGAGGCAACCAGTCTGCGCCATCGGCCCCTCCGACCACCACCAACCACTCACTCACTCACTACATTCGCTAGGCTTCCTGGTGTTACCAAACGGTCTCCCATCCAAGTACTAACCAGGCCCTTCCTGCTTATCTTCCAAGATCTGACGGGATTGGGCATAGCAAAGGCGGTATGACCACAATATAGTGTCCCAAACCACTCTGTCATTGCACTGTTCCTGTTCTGAGCTCACACTAATATCAGAAACGCAACAAAATGCACAACCTGACAGTTCAGTACTACGGCATTGATGAAAGGTAAGTGCAGGGCTGTGATTTAGTAAACCATGATAAGCCATGTAATTGTGTCCATGTGAATCATTGGCTTTCACAACTATTCTTAGCATTCCACATAGGAGGAGTCACACGTTACTACTGTACAGTTATAACCACAAATGACTATCATTTGACCACCACAACACTTATCCTCAATTAATAGAGCGTTAAAATATTCTGCATTCTGTCATTTCAATGCTGACAAACAAGTCCACTTGAGATAATTTATTACATGAACAAAGTTAATAGCAAACAAAAGAAAACGTACACAAATTTATACCGAATGACTGACAAAGCCAAAGTTTCAAGTTGTAATGGTTATAATTGAAGTAAGCATAAACACTTGCATTTCCTCTATAGGGATAGAGCTCTTTTACAAGAGCTGATAAAAGGGTATCTAAAGGTGAACTGAAACACACTGATGTGAACCTGTCCCACGCAGTCACTCCGTGTCTGCGTCGGGAACAGGGATAGCTGAAATTCCTCCTTGAGATGGCATGTCCTTAATCTCATTATCTGGAAGGATATGAAATCTGCATTCCAGCGTACTAGCATGTGACATCTGACCATCCTGGGCCATTTATCTTCTTGTTACAACTTATTTGAATTGCCACTTGGAAAACAGATACAGTATTGTGCCCAGCAAATGTGATGCAGTAGACAGGCCCATTTACGCCAGCCTTGTGTCCAAAGTGTGGTATGGAGGAGAATATGGGTGCAGAGGACCTCCCACTGCAGCAGACACAGCAGCGAGGCGTGACTCTTCTGACACATGTTTTGTCTCATTCAGAGCAGCTTCATGTTGGCAGCACAGGGACACTTACAACCAAAGGACAAAGACCTTGTGAATAATATTTGCACCTTGAATTCCCCCTAAGCAAGACAATGCTGTCCATTCTAGAATATTATACATTTGGACGTCTATCTATAATATATATTTTAAAGAAAACTGAATTGTTTTTTCCATATAATGAATTTAGAAAGAAAAACAACAAATCATATGATTAACAGGAGCACTTTATGGGTCCAAAAAATGCTTTCAAACTTGTTTGTATCCGTGGCCATTTTTTGTATTGTATTTGATTTCTATTACAAATATATTTGTAGTGCATCTGTGTGTGAGTTCTGTCCTTTCACCGCTCTCAGTGTTTAGTCTTAAAAAAGTCAATTCAAAAGGCCAGTCTGGAATTTAATCAGCAGAAATCTACTCTGAGCCACAAAGGGAAGGTATTAAAATCCTATTACCATGCACAATGCCCCCTCTGTCTCTCTTATATACTACAGTGCACTGTAAGGTGCTTAGATGCTAATGCTAACCAGTGCCAGCCCAGTCTTTCTGATCAAAGACTTCACAATCTTTGAAGTCTGGTTCAAGAAGGAGGAATATTGGGAAGAAATTTCTATGAACAAGCAATGCCCCTCTTGCACACAGTATGACCCCATCTTAAAAGTAAATATAGTCAATAAAGATGTAAAATCAAACTACATGGCGCTAAACTAAAATCATGCTCTTCCTGATGCAAAACAACTCCACCACCAGCAAAGACCAGAACATGAATACACACTGGACAATTACTTCTATTGCTTCTTTTAATTGTATTGATTTTTTTGGATTGGATTCAACAATCATCGGTTATGAAACCAAAGCACATCCAACATCTTAGAAAATGTATATAACAAAATAAATGTTATGTGCGTTCACATATATAGTGCTTTTCTACCTACATTAGGCACCAAAAGAGCTTTACATGAAAGAACCATTCACCTATTCACACTCCCTAGTGTCAGACACTGGAGGCAAGGTGGGTGAAGTGTCTTGCCTAAAGACACAACGACAATGTGCACTAGTGGGATTCTCCGGTCACAAGAAGACACCCCCCTACGAGTTTGCGTGAAATATGCCGTACCATTCAACCATAAACGTATTCTACATTTCTAAACAGTCTTTCAAAATATTTTCTTGTATCGTATAAAACCAACATTTGATTCATGTTTGATTCATCCTTAAACTGGTGCAGCATATTCTTGAGTCCTTGCATTTAGGTGAGTCAAATGTACCACGAGTACAACGAGCATGAAACAAGAGCAAACATTTGCAGATCCTTTCGCTCGACTTCAACTCGTCACTGTCATAAACTTTCCTCTTACTCAGTGGCTTTCTGCTTTAGCAGTACATTTAATTCAAAAGCCAGTGTATTTTTAGCTCCTCTGTGGTGAGCAGTGGTTTTGGCTGAAGCTGTCTGGACCAGAGGGAGGGGGTTGGCCGTAACAGGAAGGGAGGGGCTGTGAGCACTGAGACACATGAAAGAGGGGCTCCGTCATCTGGGAGCTTTAATGACAGAGTGTGCGCCTTGTTTTGACTGAAGAGCTCTTTTAATATGCATGACAAAAGAGCACCTTCTGGGACATGCCCTGAAAACGGAGCAGGTCTGCCCGGACAAACTGTATATGTTTTAAAACACCTCTATAGTGTCATCAGTGCAGCTGGTTGAGCTTTATCACAGCAAGTCAAAGTCAAAGCCATGTGCTTTCGGAAAGTCTGTTTCTGAGGTTCACCAGAAACAGGTTAAAAAATAGGCCATATTGTTCAACAAATGACCTGTAACCAGGCAGGGCAAGGTACATTAGACAGACATGAGACATTGCAATATCTCTCGATTTAAATACATTATTATGTTATTGTTACTCTTGGACGAATTCTGAATATTATTTTGCACAAATTAATCTACATTATTGTCAATAACCAAATAGAAGTGAAATAACAAGAATAATGTTAGCATTTTCATTATGTTAGAAAATATTTACTTTAAAGTATTATATTATTATATTATTATTGTACCTCTTCTTGCAACAATATAAATTCTACTACTACTCAAAATAAATATTAGATTAAAGATGGACTTTATAATAACAAAGGGTCGCTTCTAGCTTACATTGTGCATGTTTACAGCCTTTTGTTTCTGTCAAGCAAAATTAAATGAATACAGTGTCAGAAATTAGTTGTGACACTGAACAGCAAAACAGCAGCACACATTATAAAAATTGTTAATGAACTACTGCAACAAAGCTTCCCTTTATCGTATGATGTATGGACTGAGGTATGAGTGCGCTGGGCGGGGGTGCAGCAGATGTGGTTGGTAAAAAGAAAACCCAGTGGTCAATGCAACAAAGACATAAAAGTATAGGGAGTGGTCTTACCTATTTGGGCGTTGGTCGGACAAAAGCAGGAGGAAACCGCACATGAAAGAGAGGAAAAAAGAACGACATTAGATAAGGGTTGCCAGGTCTGAAGCCGTGTAAACAGCGCATTTGCATGGTGTTCAATAAGTGCTGTCTAGACAGAGGTACCCAGGGGCTTTATGGGGGCTTATAACTGAAGTAAACTTTTTCTGGCTGCCATTGTACGAGCACTTTGCCTCGAAGCATAATGGCACCAAAGCAAAGGGAAACGTTTATCAATCCATCTTCATATGTCAAAGTAGAGAGATCTATACATGCAATCAGGCTCTTCCTCCAAGCATCTTCACTTCAGGAGCACAGCAAAATTACATCATGTCCTCAGAGTTTAGATCTGTGACTCGATAAACATTGATTTCTGCTCTGGATGGCCGGCTTTATGTTTTTGGATTTGCTCAGTGTCTCCCAGGGCTTTAGTTATTTATGGATGCTTTGGGAATAAAAGAGAATATAAGAGAGAAATTGAATAAAAAGCATAATGTTAGCATTTTCATGAAGTTTGAAAATCTTTATATTCTAAGTTAAGAGGAAGGTATTGTTATTGTGCGCTTTGGGCTTAAAGTTCGTCTGGAGCCAGACTGGTGCCACATCAAAATATTATAGGCTACAGTATATGGATATAATTTATTCATAGTGTAGACAAATATGTTTCTGTAATGGTTTACTTCAAAACACACTCAACCAAGCCTATTCTCAAAATATTTTGCCATTACCTAAAAGTATATTTAGAGACACAACTTTGCTCTTTTGTCATAGCAAACAATTTAAAGGTTTTACATCTGCCCACATGAGTTGAATGTGTTTAACCAATATAATTTGTATTTTTCATTTTCTAGCTTAGGCTGGGACTTTTCCCCCAGTTTCTTGACTTGTCATTACCCAGCAAGCTGTCTCTGGTCACTCTCCTTTGTCATCCATTTTTCACAAACACACAGGGAGCTGTGAAGAGGAGCCCGCTGACCCGGAATATGAATGAGCAACGTTCTTTCAAAATCAAATACGGCAGACATCTGATAAGACTTCAAAGCAGGATGTTTGAGCTAAGGATCAGTATAAGAGTACCATATTCGTCACTAAAAACAGTTCTTTGTTTTCACTATCAGGTAATATTTGGTAAGAAGAAAGAATTTAACCTGAAAATTACAGATGATATCTCATTATTACACATCAATAATATGAAATATAAATGATTTTCTAATCAACATAACAAAAATAGTAGGGCTGGGTGTAGGGCTGCACGATTTTGAGAAAAAACCTAATTGCAGTTTAAGTGCGTAAAACTAAAATTATGAATACAATATTTTGTTACTTTTATGAAACAAAGGGTTAAATAAACTACATACATAGTGATTAAGGTAATGAGATTGTTCGATGCTTCGTGATTAAATGTTCCCCTTAATGTCCAAAATTACTGAAACTACTGGGATTTTACACATGAAACAAAAACTATACATTACAAAATTAATCTGTGAATTTTACATTTCGAGATTTCCATCAAAAACTCAACGTGAATGTTGAGACGAGTGGTGCTGCTTATCACACATCGGTTTCTGAATGTCTGGCTGTAAAGAGGAGAATTTCAGTCTCACACTGGAAAACCTAACTTAACAGGTATTGGGAAGGGCATGAGCACTTTGAGGGCAGACTCTGTAAGCTTTGGATGTTAGGTAACGCAAACTCGTGCACAGACGCACATGCCGTGGAAAATACGAGACATTTGGTTCCACAAAAGTGTTCTCTGGATCACAAGCAACAAAACGCTGCTTATTCTATGAAAATCCGCCGCATATTGACGTCAAACACCTGCTGTAAAGATGGTAGAATGAGTCGTGGCTGAATACAGTGGACGCGTGTACGGCGGCGGTGAGCGGCGGCGCGCAGCAGCAGGTCTAGATTGTTCGACCCGCTACGACCAGACCCGCCATCAAAGGAGAATTTATGACCCGATCCGCAAGCATGGCTGCGGAGACCGCGGGGGAACCCGCAACCCGCGCATCAGGTGCACTAATGCCCCCAGCCATGTGTGAAATCCTGCGCGTTTTACAATAGCTACATATTGACAAACGGGATGAAGAAAGATTACGCACGGTTCTGAGAAGTGCCCTCCGTGCGCATCCATGTCGTGTGTGTTAGCTGCTTTGCTGCTGACAGAGAAAGCCGGTGTACTGCATACAAGCTTGTTTCCATTGGCATTTCTGATTGGCCACCAAGCCAGGAACGCGAGATTCGACCATTTTGATTGGCTAATAGGTTTGTCAATCAAATGTCAGGGGCGGGAAAAAAAACCTCAGCCTCCTGAGGTTAGGTTATCGCAGGAGTTAAAACCTCAATATCGATGTGATAAAGGTTAATCGTGCAGCCCTAGCTGGGTGATACTGAGTTTGTACTCCTCCAAACTCCAAACAAAGATGCCGTTACCAACACAGACTTGGCTTTAGATCTGATGATTTAAAAATATCATTGAAATTGACCATTGACCAGTTGAGATAGCGACTGCCATTACATTTTGATTCATGGCACAGCCCTAAAAGTATCATTCAACCCGCACACACACGCACACATGTGGACTTCAAAGACAAATCTCAAAGTCGCTAGGCAGCCAAAGCACATTGTAGCAAGTAGCTCTTAGTTTATCACATATGGGTGCCTGATACAAAGATATGCTGAGGCAGGAATACAACATAGTCAAAACAAGTCCGTTCTGCTTGGGGGCCGGTTCCTGTGCGTATAGTGTGACTTATGAGAGCCGCAGCAGGTGAATCCATCAGGTCCAAAGACTTTCTCAGACGCACACACCAGGAAACGGGGCAGGAGGAAAAAAATCTACCTTCAGCCTGGCACCACAATAAAAGAAGTGTGCGTAACAAGGCCATTAGACTAAGCAAGGGTCTCTCAGGGCTTTGGGATGAATGAGTGAGACAGGGAAGAGGAAATTCATAAAAATCAGATCAAAAAATGGATGACGGAGAGGTCTGTATCGGGTTTTTGTAGATATAGTGGAACGGACATGTCAATTTGTGAGGACATGAGAGGAAAGTTCTCCAGATCATAGCAGTCTAATGCTTATATATTTCTGAACTGATGACTATCATGAATGTGGGAGTTAAGGCTACAGATATTGTACTGCTTTTAAAGTATATTTCAACTAAAGGCAGCAGATATATATATTTTAAAAAATCAAGTATACAAATCCATGAGATCCCATTTTACCCACAACTGCGTATCTGCCTGTAAGCTCCGCATGAAAGGTAAATGCAAAACGCAGAGTCAGCACAAGGATAAAAATGATAAGACGCCCAGATTTAACAGCGCAGCCATATATTACACAATCCTAAGTAACGGACTGGACAGCGTGGGTGGAATAGCCAAGCTTGGGCCCCTTGAACGTTTCTGAGGCAGTGCCCATAATCAAGTTCCCGAGCAATCTTCATTATACTCAGAGCACTCAGCGTTATTGAGATGCAGGTCCGCGCTGGCTGCTGGCGTACAGAAAAGGATTTATTGATTGCACTTAATTCAATAAGCATGCAGCAGGGTCCAATGCAACAATTTCATTAGACTTTTCTGTACAGTGAGAAGGCTGGCGAGGAGGAGGCTGGCAGCGGGTGTAATCGGAGTAAGGACAATGGGACACAGCTGACTAAAGCAAACTTGAACCACATGAACCCCCCGGGGACACTGTATAGGTTTTTCCTCCACTGATTTACACACATAGCGTTGATAGGCTGGTCATTTGCGCATCACTAATCCCCATAAAATCGATATAGACTCACTTCAATGGTCTACTGACATAGGTAAACAGCAAAACACTAAAACCAACTTCCCAGCACTTATTGTTGCGTTGACTAGTCATTTGTTTCTACTGAACTTTACTCTCATATGAGGCTTGCGTTTTGAAATTCAGATCCTCTTCTTCCCCACCTAAACCATCTCGGCCTTTTCCACAATCCTGTAAATCTGCAGGCCTAGCGCATGAAGTTACGCAGTGTATCCACGTCCTGATCTGGGATGTTAAGGGCGACTGACAGTAAAAAAGTCTTTATCCCTGGAGTGAACCATTACTCTGGTGACCCCGCTCCTGACAAGATGGTACAACCCTTACCCCCTTCTCGCTGACCCCGTGCTCATCAGGTCAGGCCATAAATACTGCACAGCGCACTACCGAGGCTACTCCGGTTCACCCCTGACACCTGAGCAGAGAGAGTGAAGAATAAAAAGCTGACACATCCATAAAGTACAATGCATCACGTCTCATGGGACCTTTTGTAAGCTGGCGACTTACAAAAAATAAGTAAAGCTTGTGATTTTTTTCTAAAGTTGGACGTAAAGTTTAACAGAATTCTTGATCCACGTAACAAGATTACATTCACTCTTCAATAGTTGGTGTAATCTACTCCACTGAGCCACTGCTGCCTTAAAGGGACTATACAGAGTTTAAAAATGTAAAAAACAAGTATTTTCATCCCCCTACACGTTCCAGCCATGTCCTAATGTGTAGAATGAGCCCAGACCTATTCACCACATCTGCCTCTAAAGTCCTGCACTGTCACTCAAAAAGGTGTTAATTCAGGTCCAAAGTGCCGTCATGCACGAGCTTAATATATAGACTGCAGTTACGCGTAAGACCTGAGGTGGCAGTAGTGAGCATAAAATGACCAACTTGCATCTAGTCTCTTAGAGACACAAAGTGATAGCTAAAACACAAAGGATAACAGAACAACCTTAGTATCATTTATTGTATTGTCTGTTAAATTACACTGACACTTCAAAGTCAAAACCCTTGTCCACCGCTGAGCTGATGGAACCTTGGTCAGCATTTCTCTGGCTATATTCAGAATAATCATTAGGACCATATAGCTGTGTCCTTATTAATACACACATTATAGCAATACTGGCTGCAGATGCTCAGTTTCGATCAGCGCTAATGGAAAAGCGTGTTGTATAATCTTCATTCTAGCCGTTTCCCATCATTTTCAGAGCCGTCCTCTGGTCTCCTCTCTTATTCACCAGCTCTGATTGGGCTGCCAGCCACATATTGACCTGCGCTTGACACTCGCTGAAGACTGATTCTCAGAGAGGAGCGAGAGGAGCAGTTTTTGCGCAGATGGATGGACAGTGGGCAGTGAGCACGTGCTGCCTCGAAATCTCCAACCGTTTGAAAGATTTTTTTTTTAAACTCTTCTGAGATTATTTGTTTTGTGAGTTTACGAAATAATACAAAGAGTATGAGAGTATAAGTAGTGACTGAGTGAGCTGTTGTAGCATGTAGCTATAAGATGTTAAATAACTTTCCACTATTGGTCATATACTGTATACATTCGTTGGTATTAAGATTTGCAAAGGCCATAGTCATAGATCTAAGGGAGACTACACCAGTATTTCTTAGCTCAGAAAAGGAAAATGAACCATGAATCTGTTTGCGAATGATCTCTGTACAAAAGATTATTGAGTTTGGCCCTTGCAATGCTAATACTGACAAGTCACCTCATGATGCACAAAATATTATAAACCAACTGAATAATAAGATATGTGCAAGTGTTATGAGGGGGGAAGTGAGAGTGTAAGCATACCAATACATTATTTTGGTTGAAGTGAAGGGTTTTCATTGATACAGAAGTGACACCAAAACAAAATTACAAAAGAAAAAATGGTACTGAATGGTGCATTTACCAGTAGGCTTATAGTAATGGAAGCGGGCGATACAAGTCATTGCATCTCATCAGGTCTAAGTGGCCAGGAAATAGCGTAGCACAGTCGACTTGATTAGGATTTATTCGTATGTAAATTTAGTAAGCAGCTTTATTGGTATATATAGTACATTACTGAGCACTATACGCTGACATCGGAGCCAATATATTGAATGAGTAGCCACGGCTGTCCAAAATAAATCAGTGTTAGGAACCAGCCGGCTAATTGCACAGAGTCAATACAAGCAGATTCATTTCACCAAGTGCTGCAATAGAGCAATCCGCCCAAACATTATGAACATTTATGTGCAGTATTAAGGACCTAAAATTCAATTCAACTCCGGACTCTTGGTCAATTTAAAAAACGAAAGTTTGACAAGACAATCAATTAATTCATTAATCAATTAAAGGCACTGTAAAACTTAATTTGTAATTTACTTACTAACACTTACCCACTTACTTTCTTACAGATACTTTGCGCTTTGGCCACATTTCTTTCTCAACATTCTCGGGCTGTTCTTTTGTCAGCTGCATTAATGAAACAACGGCTCAAATACTGTACAATGCCATTTGATCACAGTGGCTTCAACGTGGGGCCCCTCTTGGTGCCCGACGCACAGTGCGTTATAACTTATACAGGGAGCAGTCAGATACTTTGCAATGCTTTGGCCAGAACAATATGTTTTCCTGGAAAATGCATTATTGCTTCATCAAAACAACAATTATAATAAATTATAATATATTATAATCAATTCAATTAGTATAAAAGTTGTAAAATGAAGAACATTTCTAGACCACGGCCTCGTTCCACACTGGAAATTAATAGGCATAAGTAACGGTTGCAATTATTGCTTTTAAATAAAGCCAACATTAAAAAAGGGATTTTATTTCTGTAAATTTTAAAGGCAACGAACCCCAGCCTCCAAAGCCCTGTGTTTCCCAGGCATGCAGTGACAGATGACTTTTCCCTGCGTCTCAGCCTAAATGATGGGCTATAAAACAAACAGAAGGGAAACTCTTCCAGAGTGCTCTGTACGTCTGTGATTAGTTTTATGTGGCACATTAAAAGTCTGCAGCCCGTGTGTCAGCGAACGGCTACCAGAGCTCCTTTCTGTGAGAGTAGGGGTTCGAAAGTTGGAAAAAAGGTCGCTTGAAAGCTGCATTAAAGGCAAGCCACCTTTTCAGTTGCTTTGCTGCAGCGTGACAGCGGTGAGTCAGCCTTCGGAGGATTTATGGAGGTAAAATTGGTGTAAGGTGGCCCTATCCATCCTCATGCTCTGATTGCAGCGACTCAAGCATGACTGGGAAAATATGGAGCTTTGCTCTGGTAACACGTCCGAAACAACACACGCAGTCACATCTGGGTTCTGCTGTGTGGTCCATTTATTATTACACCACAAACACATTAGACAAGTGTCAGGCCCAGTGTTTTATTTGCACTGACACACAGCAGGTGAGAGGATGGGGGAGCTGGGCGTAGGGCCACCTTGCTTTCTCATTTGTTTGTTGAATGAAATTGGATACATGGTCATTTCTTATTGTTTCTTTCATTACTGCATTTGCAAAGTATCTTACATTCATTGATTTCATTTTCTGTGTTCTACCAGCTAAAAGTATGAAGAACATTTAGGTAAAGGTGAGATGGAGCACCTCAAATATAGTACGTTCTCAAATACTACACAATCCCATTTTATAATGGTCACACAGGATCTGTTGAAAAATGTTGACATTTTTGCAAGGTCTGAGCTGATCAGAAAAAGAAAACATCGTTTCTTTTTCCAACACAAAATCACAGTAAACAGTAAGTGTCCCAAGTTTCAACTCTGAAGCTCCTATCATGGAGATTTTTAGAGATTTTAAATATCGTGACAGGATTGGGTTGATTGAGGATGTTAGACAAAATTGGATACTTTTAACTGTCTGCTTTTAACTTAACTACTGCTTTTAACTTAACTACTGCAATACTATTTTATTACAGAACAGAACAGTCTACTACTGAGCTCACAGCCTATAGGCCAGAGTAATGCCTCATTTGAAAGTTAAGACATAGAAAAACTGATCTAAATTGATCTTTTTCCTTGCATTCTTGTTGTGTTGTCGTCCCTTTTTTTAAACGTTCTTTTTCATCTCATTTTTGTCACTTTTTGTTGCGTTTTCATCCTTGTTTTCTTTAATTTTTTGTTGCTATTTTGACACGTTTTTTTCAAGAAACGTTTAGATTTTGATAAAGCCAAACTGGAGAAAATGTGCTCGGTTCAGGTGGGGGTTAAGAGGTTAATGAAAAAACAAGGCTTGACAAATACATAACACAATACAATAATACAACACAAAATGTTAATGTTAATATATTCAGAAAGTCGAGTGAAAGTAAAACTGACGAGTGGTCTGTAACTACATTAATGCAATCATGCACAATCCTATTACTACCACTACTACAAACTAATCCCACCATGTCCCATTTAAAAATAAGTCTTGCAGTTCCCACAGACTGTCATCCTGTCTGGGCCTATACCTGACCCCACCGTCCTGCCTTTAGCGCCACTTCAAGGCTTTGACCTCCCGACCCCCGGCATTGAGAACATGCAGCTCTGTGATCTTGCTTCTTTCACTTTTTCACTTCCTCCTCTCAGATACATGAGAAACATTATAATCGTCTCTAAAATTCTAAGCTGGGTCCTTTATCTTTATTTAATATATCTTCAAATATTAATGATGCCAACAGCCATCAGACATAACGACACTATGAGTTGGATGAAAGCCTCTAAAAGTGGGTCAAAGAGGACGGATGAATAGTTTTAACTATAAACGTGTATGTTTAATTGAGATGAGGTTAAAATAAACAGGATGTGCAAGTTTGTTTAAAAGCAGCTTACCTATTTATGTAGCATAGAAATTCTATTTATCTGTGTTTATTGCCTGGAATAATCAGAGTCAGCATGAACATTTCTAGAGCGGAACATATGCAAGGAAACAGGAAGCGGATTAAACCAATCAGTGAAGGGCAGACATCTGTTGTTGTTGGTTGTTGTGAACAACACGTGATTAGAAATAAACAAATCAGATTGATACGTTAAAGTGTGGCAGCAGCAGCAAACAAGGAAACCCTGCCAGGACTGATATCACTGTGTATAAAAAATGCAGAGAGGTGTCATTCTGGACATGTTTAGGGCAGGCTTAAAATATATAGTGGCCTGTAACTCTTTGTGAGTGGGTTTTAAACAATACTATCCATTCTGAGGTTATTGAGGTTATTAGTGGCATTTTGAAATGCTCAATAGCCTTTACAGAGAGACACTGTCTGACACTGGGTTGAAATGGGGGTCAGATGACTGGGCACCCAAAAAACTGTGCCTCACCTTCTTCAAATATTTACTAATCTTATTTAGATCATCCCAAAGCAACATGTTGTACAGGTGCCCTACATTTCCATCTGAGCGCGTGCTTTAAAAACTGCTAAAGACCTGGCTCTCTTACAAGCAGTACTATATTGAAGCAGCATGATTCAAGTAAAGATTAAAGATGTTGTTTGGGTTATAACAAGCTTTCTGATTGCCTAAGGACAGAGCAAACGACACCTAAAGATGCAGCGGCGTTTGGAGAGTAGAATAAAAGAAAAAAAGTTACTTTTATTTTAACAAGGCGACACAAATACTTTTAGCTTTAAGATTCCGTTACCATTGTATTGAGCATGCACTCCTGGTCACATCAAATGACTCAAGTACAAAGCCGTGCATAGAGATAATAGTGCAGATAGTCAACTGTTACAAATCATTAGACAGAATAATGGTAAGGTAAGAAGAGTACGGTACATTTTCCAGTTCATTATCTGTTCACATAAAATGGTCTTACATCTTGACAGCTTGCACTGAGTGTTTTCGGAAGATACACAGTTCTAACTTAAAACACAAGTATAGGCTGGTTATGACAGATTCACAAATCAGTGTAGCAGCATTACATTGAAAGAAGCAGCCAAAAAGAGAGCGCTAATTAAAAATATCTTAAGATCATTCGAGATGAGTCAAATTTCTGCATTCCCTGCTATGCCTTTATGAGTGCAACATACCAAGGGGCCGGCACATCAGTAATTTAGACATATTAAAGACGAGTAACAGCGTTGGAGCTGTGAAAGAACATGTTTGTCTTTATGGTATAGTAAGAACAAGACAGTGCTGGCATCTCTCTGACTGTACACAGCCGCATGTAGCCCGCGGCTCTAGACTGTGAGTTCATTCAGAAAGAGGAGAGCACATAGAGAAAGAGAGAGTGAGCCTAAAGCGCCAACCTGCTGAGATATGTGTGTTTTATATGATAACATCTTACTATAGTCTGGGAAAATATTTGTCTGTGTGAACCGGTGTGGGAACTGATTCTAGTAACTGTACGCTGCAAAAACATGTGTGAAGATGCTATTTACAGACACGCATTTACAGACAAATCTGTTTATGCACACACAACTCTTCTTGCACCAATAATAGCTCCATTGATACTACCTGATAATATAAGATAAATACATATTAAAAAGGAAAAAAAGAAAAACTGACCATATGCAAATTTCAGATGCTAATGCAACCTCGCGCCATTCAAATCTGCTGAACTCAGACGCACCACCGTGGAGGAAAACGCAGGCTTTTGCATTTCTTCAGTGAACACGGACAGTTCTCTGGTCTGTGCGACAGACGCAGCGACTGCCGTAAACTTTGTTGGGAGGGACGAGAGATGCAGCAGAGACAGCTAATGCATCGTCAAGATTTTTGGTTCACTTTGAGCAAGTAAACTCCTGTCTGTCACTCCCTCTCTATTACCCAGCAAAAAAGAGCCACGTTTGCTCTCTCTTGCAACATTGACATATGTGTCTTATTGTATAAATGATGAATGGATAAATGTTCTGTTTAAAGCTCTTTTAAGTTCTGCGACACGCTGCGTTCTGGTGTGTGTTCACGCGCTACATGAACGTGCCAGGGGCCATTGCCTTGCTTTCTGGTGTGTGCTGGCCTTTATAAAAAACAACTTTCAAGCCCCTTAAGTTTAAGGAATACACTGGGTTAGTAAAACTCTCATCCACTGCATTTCTACTAATTCAGTAGTGAATCAAGTGTTGAAGTTCTCTTTTATCTTTACTTCTGAACAGTAAGCCAAGATAAATTCATTGGTTCTGCATTTGAACAAGTACAAGTGGCAGTGCCCTGGCTCCACAGTAGTGAATCAGAGCATAGCCATGATGTCTGAGTGAATGTGTTGAGAGTTCGGGCTGCCTGCAGGGCTCACAGCGGTGCTCGGCAAAGGAGGGAGAAAGGCGGCCATTGTTGTATAGGAGGGGGCACTCACACAGGTATTCTACTGAAGAAGGACAGCATTGTGTGGATTGGCACCGAAATGACCAAGCAAAAGAGACACATGGGAGCTTAGGCACCTGCTCATGGCCGCTTATGAAGACAAAACAAAACAGTAAAAGTTCTTTAAAACAATGGTGTATTAGCGAGTCGGAATCATTATCGACTTTATGATGCTGGTTTGGTAATTACTCACTAGAGAAATGGTCATGCATTGTCAACACGGTATACAGCCAAACGGTTTTCCCAAAAATCAATATTGCGATTCGACCAATAGATAACATTTTGTTGCATAAAAGTGATACATGAAAAATGAGACCATGTTAAATTGCTCATAAAATATTTACAACTGACTTAATATGCACATGGTAAAAATAAATTAGGTCTACAAAATCATTAATCACCTTTTTAGAGCCCTTGCAATCATTTTGAATATCATTCAAAATAGCCCACATAATTTACCATAATTTTCTACTGAAATATCTCGGCGGAAACTGAGTGTTGCAAAACAGCTCTTTACTCTACACAAGCAGCACATAATGGCTCATCTTCCTCTATGCGTATTACATAGATATGTGAATCCAGTCAGAGGTTAGTGAGTTAGTTTATTGACACGATAGGAGCGCAACTGTGATATGTGCAGGGAGAGGGTGTTGGCAGCGTGGCCCGGGAGTGATTAGCGGCGGCTCACTCAAAGCTAACAGAGAAAAAAAGCTCAGTTCTTTGCGGTGGCTGATTTTATAAACACTGATATTTTCGCTGTACATGCACGATCTACCACGCACCTTAATGAGGCTGAGAAGATAAACATTAGCACATGGTGGAGCGCACGTCGCCATCTTATGTTGTGCAGTATCATTTATTCCAATTAGGGGAGAGACCTGGACCCTACTTCATGATCACGATTTTGTCTTTGGAATTCTAAATAAGAAACTACAATTACATGGATTACATTTTTCTGGTGGCCTCTTCACTTTATCAGGGCAACTTTCAACTCTTTTTAACACCTCAATAGCTGCCTACACACTTTACTACTCTTTTGACTGTCAATCCTTGCACTGCACAAAGCCGACTTCCTGTCCCACAGCGACAACACAATTACCGGAGTTAGCATTTTCCCTGGCTTTTTTTAACAACAATACAAAACCACCACATAGCTACAAAAACTCTCAAAGAACCATGCACTATTGACTCCTCTTCAGACATCAGGCAAATGGATACTTTGCCATTGATCCATTCATACGCTTTCCATGGCCCCTCCGTTAACTTGGAAACTGTGATCTAATTAGGTTGGGGAATTCTGTTGGTGACGGAACCATTCTAGTCCTTATTAAGTGTGGCCCACACAAGAGAAAAATATCACCCATGGACTGCTTCGGCGACTGAGGCTAAATTATGTGTCCTTATTGATCTATAGAATCAAGTCAGTAACACTCCGGCGAGACTCAAAAGTCATCCTAAAGATTCAAGTAGCCAAGTGGTAGCCACCTTCGCTATCGACAGAAGCTTCTTTGCCTCAAAAGTCAAATTATTGAGTTTTCACAAGATTGCTGTATTGACAATTTGTACTAAGAGTGATGGCTTTGGAAGGTCAAAGAGAGGAGCTGCATGGCAATGTTTACTAAACATGTCCTCAATCTTCTCATGTTTCATTAGGGCAGCCTGGTCTTGTGTGAAACTATACTATTTCTGATTAACTTCATCATCTACATCACCACACCACTGCTTTATATTAATTGCCCTCTAAATGTGTTATTTGTAGTCTATTATTATTTTAAAATTACTATTAAGAATCCTACAAAATGCACAATATATCAGCAATTTCTATAAAGGCCTGTATATGATAACAATTTCAAACACATCTTGATCACTATGTAACACTTGTACAAAATGCTACATTGATCAAATGACTTAATCAGAGCTTTATCAACCTGTATTTGAAATGTGCACTCGAAGGATGTTTTTGCCTGTTTTTGTTGCTCTGTGAAGGAAGCTTAAGCTGTGCTCCGGATCGAAAACAAAAGAGAGCATTTCCTGGTTACATAGGGCTAAGGGAGGAGCGTGGGATAAATTGGAGAATCTTTGAGAAGGTGGTTCGAACATTCACGGGAGAAGATTCAAGTTTCGCTCAAAACACAACTCCAGGTATGTTAAGTTAATGATGAGGGAACATTGTAAAAGCTCTAAAATGTAGCTTTAAGCTGTCACTTGATGATAGGTAAGACAAAAAACATGACGACACGTAATGGACAGACTAAACATAGCTAAATTGTTGCTGTGCTAACTATAGTATTTTAAACTGTAGTAAGCCAGTACATTTTTTTTTAAAGTCCTTCATTGACTGCACTTTTCTACCAGATTGGATATTGACTTGACCGATTGATAAATATATTGACCTTCTCCCTGGTCAAGCCCCATAGGTCAAACATGACTTCTCTGACAGTGACAACAAGACAATCTCCCTGACTCCATTCACATTCACACTACACTTCAGCATACCCCCCTCTGCTCGTCCCTCTGTTGTAACATACAAAACATTCTGGCCTGCTCCAGCCGGGACGGTGCTTTGTCTCTCACCCCTGTTAGGAGCGGGACAGGACCACACACATCCGCCGTGGTCATGGCCAGGGACCTATTGTCCACACGTTACTGCGGTCAAAAAGAAGGATAGACAATGGGCACACTTGTCTAGTCCTCTCTCCTTCGTCATGAGTGGACCAGAGGCAGCCCGCGGGGGTGTGTATTGATTTTATTGTGTTTTCTATAGTGTCACCTGATTTCTTTTATTGCCCATATTCTTATAAATCTAATCTCAACTTGTTACAAATGAAAACAAATGACTAACCAAGTATCAGATTTGCTTATTGGTTGGATGGGTTGCTTATGACAAGTCCAAATTATGTATTTATCAGTTAGCGTGCACTGTGGTTCAAAGATGAAAAAAGAATGATCTGATGAAGGCTAATGGCGAAACGTTATTATCCTTGATTAAAAAAATTGGACATCGGCTACTTGAGTGTGTGATGCTAGTTTTTGATGCATCAGTTAGTGTTAACATAACATTTGAAAGACTATCTTGCAGAAATTCTCAAATTACAAAAATAGTTTAAGTAACTTTATTCTCATAGGTATGTGGTAATCTGTATTTGAGCTGAAGCTGATGGTCATCAAGCGTAAAACTCACTGCTACACCAACTTCCAGATTCGTGTAGCTAATGAAGGCTCAGGTACAATTACAGTTGACAGCAATAACCATTAGCACTCATAACAGAGTCGGGCCATGCGTGAGAATGCAGACAGCCCCTTCTCATTAGTTATTCAAATTGGGGGATTATATTCATACGCCGCACACATCTCAAATCAAGCATGAAAAACGTCTCTAATCCACCCGTCAGACACAACACACAACTTTGGCCCAACTGCCCAACCCTGAATAGGTCTAGGAGAACCTAAAAGTGTGACACGCAAACAGGTCCTTGTCTGAAAAATCCACTTGACAAGACCATCCTACATGCTTTCAGATATAGTGCTCCAGACAGGATTCAAGTGATTACTGGACACACTTCAGGCTGCCTGTTTTGGAGATAATTTGCACTGAGTTGACTTGAAGAGATGTCAAAGCAGTTTGAAGAAGTCTGAAGAAGTGAGGCGTGGTGTGCGTTAGGTTAGAAGAATCAAGTGCTCGGCTCTTAGCAGTCTGTCTGTGTCCATTTAAGGCACTGGACAAATATACTTGCCCTGTTCTGCCTGCTTCCATAATGACAATTTTAAACCTGTAGAAAACATTTTGTGGTTTGATTCAAAATATCACAAACAGCTGAATTATGGAGAATAAAATGTGAACAAAACTAAAGGTGTCGTCTTAAGCTGCTACAGACACTTCAATGTAAATTTTCCACAAAATGCAAAACACAAATAACTTTGTTAGTGCTACTGTTGTGCTGAAACTTACATTTTGTATTTGTATCATTTAACTAATTTTGCTTGTCAGTCCAAACCAACTGTATTTCTATAGCACTTAATAAACAAGGGTCTCTGGAAGTGGTTTTCTCACATGTTCTCAAAATAAATACCCAGTGACACATCTAAGAACCAAAAAGAGTAAACTTTGGTTTTCTAATCGCATACAAGTCAAGGTCACATTTTTGATAATGAACCTGAATTTTGCAGCCTCCTAGCAAAATTGCTAGGAGTCATATTTCAGCCGTTTTGGGAAGATTGAAATGAATATAAAACATCCTCTCTCAAATAACGATGACTGGGGGAGAAGATGTTCCTTTGGTTATACCAAGCCTTCTGACTGGCAGAGGACAGAGGTGCTGATACTTAAATATGCAGCTGTGTTTAAAGAGGTCTCTGCCTGCCTATCTATACCAACACAGTAATAAGGTGAAAAGGAAACAAGCCACAAAATGAGCAGGTAAAAATGTGATGCAGATGGATGAATTACAGCTAATCTTGGATCTCATTAGTGTCATGTCTGCCAGTGCCATTCTAATGAGCGTTTAACATGAAAAACAGGTTTGTCAAATGAAGAGCCCTGGGAAACACACAGTTCAAATGATTACAGTAAAGCACCGTAAATCATGACTTCTCTCTGACACAAAGAGGGGACGGCTTGTTCTTTGCTGTATTATAATTAACAAGCACTTCTAGATGAGGCTGATTAGATTAGCATATAAAATGTGCTACACGGGAAATCAATAATGCAAATTGGCAGAACGGCGGCAAATGTAAGATTCGGCAATCAACTACAGCAGCAACACGCAAAATCTGTCGGCTCAACATGATCCAAAAGTGAGAAACGAACAGGTTTTGTGTCAAAAAGGATTGATCATTTTTCTCAATAATGATACAACAAGCAAAGATCTATGGTCAGTGGTTAACGTTTTATTACAAGAAGTCATTTTATCTCAATCAATTCAAATCGGATAACTAAAGAGCAATGCCAATACATCCTTGGATAATCAAGCATCTTGTCTTCACAGCAAGAAAGAATTTGAATCTCGGATGATGAGGTCTTTCTGTGTGGAGTTTTGGTGTCCACTTAGCTCTCACTGGGATCGCGTGAAGAATGGGTCAAATGCAGAGGACAAATTGAAATTGTCCTCAGCAAAACTCCCGGAGAGGAGCGGATCGTGTCCAGAGCCGGATTTATTGACAACAGCAACAACCAGAATTTCACAAATTCAGAGAGGCGACATGCACTGTAAACTTTGTACAATTCGGACAAGAAAGTGGATCACTAACCAGTACCAACTGACACTTGCAACATGCTTTCAGTTACACTATAACAGTCTTCTTTTATCTCCCACTGACCCCAGGGCGTCTGAAGTTCGGCTAATCCAGTAACAGCTAATACACAACGCCATGATAACTCACAGATAAGAGCGTGTGGAGCACAAACGTCTGGGACAGATCACTGCGGTGAAGGGTGCACTTACATTGGGAACCAAAGGTATGTTTCACATTTCACAAGCATGATTCGTTCAGGATTAGTTGGAAGAGTTGGTCCCTAGGTATTGCAGCTGGAATAATGCAGAACCTCTTAAGAAAGTACAACAAATGCAGCAATAAGTTGAGTGAAGGAAATCATTGCTTACATATTCAATGACAAATTAACAATCTTCTTCCAAACATTGTAAAACACATAGAAACTTGGGAAGGCTACGTCTGCTTGATTCCAGAAGCTCAAAAGACAGGCACATGATCTCCAAAAAGAATGTCTTCACTTTGATAACAATCTCATAGAAGCCTTAGAGCAATAAATCTTATGCTCTATTGCTATATAATGCAATGTCCAGAGAGTTTGGTGACAGACAGAAAGGCATGGAATGAACTCAGAACATTATATAGTAGTTTTGAGTGCTACATATTGCTCCCCAGTTGTTCCAGTGAACTTTGAGAACGCTGAGTGTAACTTGATACATTATTTTTTGAGAGTCCACAAATCAACAAGTTAACAGACCCACTTCGAAAAAACAGCTCTGGGCTCCCATGCTCTACAATAAGCCTGTACCTGTTAGCCAGCTGGCCTCTGAGGCAGAAACATAAGACTTCACATCTGGTGAAAATTTCGACACATTTTATAAATTGGATATCGGGCTTAGCGTGGGCTGGCGGTGTGTCCCTCAGCTGGTGTGAGATTGCTGGAGGTAGGTAGAGAATCCCTTCTGATTGTTCCCAGAGCTTACTGAGCAATCCCAGCTCTTCCACCACACGGTAATGAGCAGCTGCATGGCTCAGGTTTGACCATGAAGGGTTAGAGCCTCAGGCCAAAGCATCCAGTGAGAGGACCAACTGATGGGCCCAGTCCAGCTACAGGGGGTCTTTTGCTTGACTCAACACATAAACACTGTGCATGTGTAAGAAGCGCACAGATGTGGTCTGGAGCACTGCTGAATACATTTATATCACAGTATGAGTGAGGGTTTTGAGAACATAATTGAGCTTCAAGCTTGCTTCTAATATTGAAGGTCTGGAAAACTTACAAAAACATTGCTTTATTGCACCACTTAACTTCTCACTATCTTTTGGATTTGTGGATGTCCCGATCAAGAGTTTGTATCAGCCGAGTTGGATGCAGTGATAATAAACCTAAAGTTTACTGTATTTCTAATACAGACACTTAAAGGAACATGCCACAGTTTTTCCATAACATACTCCATATGTTCTTACCTTAGCTTAGATGCGCATCTGTCTGGTCTTTGTCCATGCGCTCAGTCATGCAAAAAGACCAAAGATGTTTAGCCTCTCCTCCTCTCCTCTATGGACCCAAACGGGGGTGAAGTTAGAAGCGACCAAGCTCTTCCATGTTTTCCCTATATTTAATACAGTGACGTGAAAAGTTACACGATCCAAGTAAAGTTATACAAAATTAAACATGTCAATCTTCTGAGCTGATAAAAAGGGGTTTTATATTGTAAGGCCTTTTTATCAGCTCAAATTGACATGTTTAATTTTGTGTAACTATACTTGGATTGTGTAACTTTTCACGTAACTGTATTTAAATAGGGAAAACATGGAAGAGCTTGGTCGCTTCTAACTTCACCCCCATTTGGGTCCATAAGAATATGCTGGGAGAGGCTAAATGCTAACAACGTCTGGTCTATTTGTGTGACTGAGCGCACGCACAAAGATCAGACAGGTACGCAACAACTCATCTAAGCTCAGGTAAGAACATATCTCAGTATGGAAAAACAGCGGCCTGTTCCTTTAACACAAACCGTGGAGACTCTACAACTGCTAGAAATATGATTGGAGAGAAAGATTCTTATTACCTTTCCAGTGCTTTCATTTAGCCTTTAGTGCACAATTTTGTGAGAATCAAATCTAATAGCTTGAGTGATCAAGAACGCAGAGTGAAAGTAAGACTAAATACCTTTTTCATGCAGTATGCCCATTTTAGCCATTCTAAAGTTTAAAGCAAAATTTAAAATGGCCAGCTAGATAGACTTAGATAGGCACATATAGCACACCTTGGTGAAACTGCAGTATGCAATACAAAATACATATGAAGATATGATTCGTATCGGGAATCGGAACTGCCGATATGAAACGTTCAAAGATCAATCAATCAGACAATGGTTTGCACAAGTGGGAATATTTTCACTTGTCAGACTGTCTGTCCAAGTTATAGACTTTCATATCACTTCATAAGCCAGAAACTTTCTATTGTCTTCTTATCTCATCCAAAAACTTTCTGTCATAACTTTGCATGATGAGGAAATTGAGAAAGTGCATCCAAACAGCATTGACAATTGCAGATAAACACTTCCAGTCCCGGGGAAAGTAATGAGATGTAAAGTGCAAAGACATAAAGAAAGGGACTCACTGCTTTTAATTTTTCCAAGGCAGAACATACTGTAAGCATATCAGAAATGGTGCAGCTTACATGTCTCTATTATGCATTTATTAACCTTATTGGTATTTTTGTTCGCTTTGTGCTTTGACATTACTATATATTGGTGTTGTTGTCTATCTTTAATTGTTATTGGTGTGTTTTTAAAGAGCCAATTACAATTTGCAATACAATTTATGCAGCGTTAGAAGAGCCTGCCAAAGTTGCACAGTGAGCTAATAATAATTTATGCACAGGTTAAATCATGTAAGGACAATCCCTAGCGCAGGCTGTCTCTCTAACGAGAGCTAGTGCTGTTATTAATGAAAGGCCTTGCAAATATAGGGGACCAGCAGTTAAAAATGCAGTATTTCTAAAAATGAATGTGTTTGTCTAAAAGTAACATTCTTCTATGCAATCACTGTTTAATTTCTGTTTATTCAGTTTCAATAAACCTCCAAATACATCCTATGTAAATATCTTTTCAACTTAATTTTAAAACTAACTTATCAAAAGCACCATCTTTCCCTCAGATGTTTTACCAGTGTATTAATAAAACATATTGCTTTGCAGCGCAACACCCTGCTGTAAAATCCCACTTAGTTTTCTGGCAGCGGCTCTGGCCTCTGTATCCTTTCATAAAACCTAGTGAACTTTAATGAGCAGCCACACTAATGCAGACCTGTTGCGACGGCAGAGCCCTGTTAATTCCCCATAAAGTGTGGCCATCTGAGACTCCCTGCTTCTGTCCCGACCGACTGAAAGGTCTTGGCAGAGTACTATGCAGTAGCCGCAGCAATAGATAAGGAAACAACCCTGCCAAAAAAACGCACCAGTCCCTGTCAATACAGAGTGCGACTTTGGTACTTGTTGATAATTGGCAGCTGTCACATGTCAAGTCCAGAACTGCCACGTTGTCGGCTCAAGTTAGGTAGCACTGGTCTTTGGGGAATAGGTCAAAAAAAAAGGAGAAACAATAGAGTAACGATATTTAGTACGTATCGACAGGACATAGTATCATTACTGGTTATTCACTGGCCGCTTGACATTTGTAAGTGAAAGCCTGTGTGGTGCCAGGAACTCCCTCTAATCTTCTGTGATAAATCACCGTATTATTAGTCATCAGAACCTGCTTAATGTGTGTCTGCAGGAGCAAAATTTTAATGATTATGTAGCAGTCCCTGGCTCTGGACCAACCACATTTTGGAAACTCCAATATTCTTGTAAGTGATGGCTAGTGGCAAGGATATAAAAATAAAAATAAATGCTATAGTGTATAAACCACTGTCATGCTGTACCGCACTGGTATTTTCCAACAGTACAAAGGTCAGTGAAAGTCCAAATATAATAACAATAACGCTAACCAGAAACACTCATCATGCTAAATGCCTGCCAAATCATATTAACCAAACCATTAATTTGCTTTGACAGCTTCATTAGATGAGCATTTACCACGGACTTGAGAACTTGAGCAGTTTGTGTCCTTATATGATGACTTTTAAGAATTAGTATCAATTTAACATTCATTTTGTGCATCTTGCCTCCTTCAGATCAGGTCCAACTATGCAACAGTAAGCAGCAAGCAAACAAATCTCTCCCCTGCCAGAACATCTCAAGTATCTTGTGTGAGTGACCACTTTACGTACATACTGTACCTTTAGGTTACTGTTTTGCCTGTGGTTGGGGTAATAAAACATCCAACCACAAGCATTTATAATAATAACTGCCCTGTCAAGACATATTATTCCACTCATTCAGTGGCCCTGACATTTACCAAAGTGACTCAGAGACTTCCCACCCTGTTATATTATTGAGCAGGGGACGGTCCGTTTTCTTCCAGACACAATTGTTAATGCTGAACATGAATGCTTATAATCTAGCAGTGGCATAAATCATGTTTCTTTGCTTTTTACTTTTACCTACAAATTGTTGATGCATTTACTTTAGCATAACTGCAAGCTACGGTTATGTGACAGTGCAGCGCCACATAGCTACCTGAAAGTTGTGTAACATAAATCCCCTCAATAGTTGGGAATAAGTTTGGACCACAATTAACAGTTAACTTATTTCACGGTTTGAAAATGGAAAAAAAACATGGGTACAGGTCAAAGTCTTTAATGTGCCTTTTATTTTATTTTTATAGAGACTTGGGTTATAAACGCATACAAACATTACATACATAACTGCATTAATTGTGTGCAAAGAGGCTTGACATCTGTTCTAGTAGGCAATGAAACATATACAGCAACTTCAACCACAACACTTAAGAGTGAAGTGTTTGAATGCATTTGGTGCTAACTTTATGTAAATAGCAGCAAATCCATGCTCCCAAACAGTCAGTGAACACGTCAAGTGGTGTGGGGACCTGAGCCAAGCGCAGACTGGCAGCGCTCATGCCTAACAAGAAGCAGATTCCTAAAACATATGGCCTTCGGTGATAAAGCCCCCTGAGCCGGGAGAGGAAATGTTATATTTCCCGCTTACGAATGTGGTCCGAAGCACCTGTCGCTTTGTTGGTTTTTCATTTGAACTGCTTTCATTGCATTACCTGGGACCTCGGCACAGTCAGACACATGTTTGGAGATGGATTTAGTTTCTTGACAGTTTTCTAATGGGACCATATGTTTTTGATTTAAGACTAAGGCTAATGCATGTATGAGTTCACTTAACCTCCAGATGTTGAAGTCAGGATGCAGTGCCAGGGTGATTTAGGCCTGCCACCGTTGGAATACTAAGTGAAGGGCAGGAAACAGTAGCAAGAGCATGGCACAAAGAAGAAGTCCCAGAAGACATTTATTTAAGGGATTAGATTTGTTTTAGAATGAACCGTCAAAGAAAATCTGGTCAGTATGGATGGATTATAGATCATACAAATGAGTTCTGTTTGTATGTTTTATTCTCTTTTACAGACAAATGACACAATCTTGTCATTGTTACCCCAGGGCGCCATTTAGAAGTTTAACAAGGCCAAACCCATTGGACTGATGAAAATGAAGATAGAGTACCGGAATTTGAATTGTAATGTTAAAATCTCATTGAATTATGACTCCATGACACCACTAACCTGGACCTCATTAGATAAACAACCACAAAAACAACAACAACAAAGTGTTAGTGTGTAACTAAATGGGGTGTGCACACTTGAAAATCTTGGCATGAGTGATCAGTTGCCAAAAAGTGACTAACACTACATCTGATCTATGCAATTTCTTTGTACAATTGTATGACAAATAAAGCTCTTAAAAAATAATAAGTGAATGCTCCTATAATACATTGACAGACTATTTGCTTTGTGAAGGTTAAGCAGACACGCACATCACGGAGACCTGAAAAGCGTGCGGGATCCAAAAAACTAGTTGAGAAAGGCAAAAAAAGATCCGCACAGCTCGAATGCTCCCATCAGACTAGATAGTCTGATGAAGGGCTGATTTGTGGCCCGAAACGTCACTTTCGTGGTGTGCTAAATAAAATTGACTGGGAGCATTTGAGACTATTTGCTTCCCCTGCTCTGGGCTACACTTTTCAACAATTCACATCAATGCATTCAGCAGTCCTCCAGCAGACGAGCGTGAACTTGCTGCCTTCCTGGGCCAACAAACACTACATGAGTGATGGGCTGGGCCGCACTGAGCTGTTCCTGCCTCAACATGAACAGAGGATGCTTTCTGCTCTATTTTATTTTATATAATAATAACAGGATGTATGTACAATATCCTATATTTTATATGTCTGGGTCTCGTTAAGCACTGTGAGATAAGGGGACACAATCAAGGCATTCAGCTAGTGGCAGGAAACATTTCGAAAGTCATGAATTAATCAAAATGTAAGTTTGAGCCGCGATAGAACTGCAATCAAGTCATCGACGTAGCAAAAAAGTGAAAAATGAAGTTCTATCAGACTTACAAGACCTTGTGCTGTTTAATTAGAACGCAACAGATTATATTATAAGTCACTCTGGAAAGCACTTACATCAAGGCCACTGTTAAGAAAATAAAAGACAGATTTGATGAAGCAAAAGCACATTTTTACACCCCATGTGGCTCAATGGTTAGAGCTACAGCACAAGGCACACTGGCACTTTGTCCCCACGATATCTTCCACTTCTGCAGTGCTGTCCAATAACTAAAGCTTAAAGCCCAAATGATGTTTTTTCAAATATTTGAGCTGTACGATTTGTAATTCAAATTCACATTTTGTTATCTTTTCAGGGTATTTTAAAATCATAATCAAAGATGTTGTTCTGTTCAAACAAAGACAATTCTTCAACCATGAGGATCCTTGAATGCACAGTATTAGCCATGCACTTTCCAACTTCATTAAAATAAAACTCGTGATTGTAATGCACCACTGAGCTACCTTTCCTTGTTCTTGTCAAATCGTTAAATTGTGTGTTGTGCTTCGGACGACCTTGCTCATCTTTGTTGGCGCTCCGTTAGCACATATGAATATGAACCAGCCCGAGCCGGGAGTAAACAGCCCCCCCTGTCACAGCTCAGTGGGTGTGTTGTCTGTATTTGTCCGTCTCTTGTCAATGATTAGCGCTCTGCTCTAATGAACTCACCTGGAGCGCACCCATTCAACTGTTGTTTCTTATCTGGGCCAGTGACACATCCAGAACGTGAGTCACACACAGTTATTGCACCTGCCTTTCCAACCCTCAATCATCGCACTGTGTCACTGCAACCTAAATATGAAAGTGTATCTCAGATTGACAGGAAAGGCCATGAAAGTTGAGGTTCTAGTCTAATCGAGTTATGTGCTAAGAGGCTTTGATCACAGAGCAGGAACAAAATACATCAAAACTATTTCCATCCGTCGCACAAACACACTCTCATTCATTCAGGCAACTTTACTTTCTCAAACATATAGGTTATCATAATTAGTTTTCATTTTCTTTTACTGGGCTTTCTTTTTAAAACTAATAACAAGAGCCCATTAAGCAATTGCTAATGTTTCGGTTTGGCTCAACGTAATTACAGTGCTTTTCTTTGTATTTACTTAGCGCAATGGGTTTTAACCACTCTAATCTGTTGTTAATCATCTCTAAGAGGCCTTATGTGTCATAAAGCTTTCAGGAGCCATAAGGTTTAACAGTGAACTCATATTTAATGAGTGACTTGCTCATACTTTTACCGGGGAAGATGTGACCCACACCCCACAGAGCAGACTTTAAAACTGCTTTGTGTCCCGCTGCACAAACAAAAGACACTCAAATATATGGACTGGGCTTTCCTCCAGTGAGAGCTCTGTTCGCAGGTGGAGTGATGAGCTGAAGTGGGGAAAATGTTGTGGGGAGGGTTTGGGGATATGTCTAAACTAAACTTCACGGATAAGAAGAATTACAGAGGTCTTCGCCTGACGTAAGTGATAAAGCTCAAGTGAAAAGTAAAATAGACAGTTCTTAATATACTAAACATGCAATACACTTGCATTACTTTAGACAAAAATGTTAAATGGCTGCTTCAAGATCTGTCTTGGCTTTATTCATCAGAATGCAGTGTATTATCATTTTCAGTCAGCTTTACTAAATGAGACTGGTTGATAGTTTTTGCTTGCTGCATCTACCACAACTATTTACAGCATCTGGTGCGGCCATTTTGAGAATTAATGGAAATAAGAAAAAACAAATTTTGAATTTTCAAAGTGAAGATCTCCCTCAGACCCCCTAAATTATCTTCCAATAAAATGTAAACTTTATTTATGTAATTTACAATTGGAAAACAAGTGAATAAAATTATGTACTATGCTTTGAGGATTGCATATAAAAATACAACTGTGTTGAATGTTGAGGTTGAAGGATGCTAACCCTTGTTCCAGCCCTAACCGTGAATTAGGCAAGGGTCTTGCCAGAGGATGAAACAAGCGGGAAGCGAGCCACCAACTGCCTGAAATTGCAAAACTACTGTATGTATGGTAATTTATTGGCTCTACAAAGACTGAGTCTTTGTACGGTGGATAATATTTCGATGATCCATGGTGAGGGCACCCATATAATTTGAAAATGTTTTGACGTGCAATTTGATCAAACTTCTCCTACCATGTGGACTGAGAAAAAGTATTTATGATACTTATGTTACTTACTGAGCTTGTAAAATGTTTATGTTTCACCATTATTCAGCCTCTAGTGCCATCCTCATTCCTCTCTTCTGGTGAGATGAAGAAACAGTGTCGCGTTTGAAGTTACACTAACAAGCTCTTTGGTGCACTGACACGTGACCCCATCCTCACAAAACACAAATGAGCCCAGGAATTCCAGAAATGTCCCTAAGTCAACAGAGGCGCAACTAGTGGACTGCACGGCCTCCTTAGCTTTCATTGTTAACCTGAGCTGTTACTCATTCACTCGTAGAGGGACACAGCATCCTGAGTGAGAATCCCGCCTAAACCACTTCAGCCAATGGAGCGACACATGCTAAATGATGTTACAGAGCATGTCTTGTTTTGTCTTGTGGGCTTTCAAACCAGGAATTCATCATCAAAGTCACACCGGGACAATGATGCCGAATTCAGGGGTCAAAAAACCAGGATCACAGGTCAACAAAAGCAGGACGTGTAAAGGTAACGGAGCCAGAGAGGAGCGGAAGTTTAGCTGATAATGATTGCGCGCTGCTTTCAGGTGAATCTGTGTGTCGTTCTGCAGGAAATAGCAAGAATACAGCGTCATGGGTGATGGGAAAGAGGGAAAAGAAAGACAAGGCATGCAAAAGTAAACACAAGATGTAAGGATGGTGCAGATAGGGTTGATAAAGAAAGCATGCACTGCAAACTGGGACTGAAAAATGCAGCGGACACATCAGTAGAATCTGTCTTTTTGTTGTTGTTTTTTTTAAACTAAGAATAGGTAAATATATCACACATCAATTGATTAATCACAATGATTCCCAAAGAACTTCAACCAAGTATCATTCTAATACTCAAATGTAAGCTTAACACATGACTAAACCCACATTGTCAGAATTATTCTAGGACTAAACCATGACTAAAGTCAGAATCCCCAAATAAATCAACGGCAAAAATGAAACAGGAAGAGACAGGGGGGTGGGGGGGTGTCAGTCATGCATTGTCATATAGTCATATTATGAAATAAAAATGTCATTCCTGAGGCTACACAGATATTGGACATATTTCATTTCCTGGTGTGTAGTTGATGCTCGGACGATGGACGTATGCCAGCAGCTCCCTGTTCTGCCCTCCAGCCCTGAGCTCCAGTACGTGCCTCATGTTCCCTCTGACATGGCCCCTCTCTGCCTCCTCACGATCAGGAGTGCGCATTTTATTTCCAAACTGCCAGATCCTTTGCAACTAAGCAGGTAAAAGCCCATTCAATTATAGCAGCAGCTCTGTACATTTACATTTTTCCCTTTTTTCTAAGCTTATTGGAACTGACCGTTAGGCAGTGTCGGCACAACTATTTAATTAATAATAAGAAGAAAAAAACTCACATTGGAGCCTTTTTTATGTTAAAAAGGCTCCAGTGTGAGTTTTTCTTCTTCTAGTAGTAGTGGTTGCTAAGTACTAACTACTTAGCAACTACTATTGCTAAGTAGTTAGTAATCGTAAATTGAATGTTCATCTCGATATGGTCGACCGGAGAAAATCTGTTAGCTGCATTTGATTGCCCTGTCACTGGGGCAACCTGGGAGCAGTGGGCGACCGCTGTGCATGTTTTTTTTATCCCTTGCACTGAGCAAATCCATCTTGACTTATGACTTTGTGTATTGAGAGAAACATCAAAAAGTGCTATTTTATGACAACTAATTCAATATCCTTTAGCTGCCTGTTTAAACACCTCCCCGGTTGCTGCCAAGACTTTCTCTGACTCTGTCGCTTTGTCCCATAAATGTCTCACTAACTTGATTAAACATGATTTATTTAAGCATGCTTTTCTGGGAGCGAGCCTCAAGTGCATCTCTGCGGCCAATAGTGCTAGACCAATTCTAGCATCTACCCGGGGGTCTAACTGCGATTTGCCAAAAAGTACATTGCAAAAGAGGAAACCGTAGATCCACAAGCAAACCATCATTTACAGAATGTTTACTTAATGACATTTCAGAAAAGGGAATCGAAGCTCAGTCAGTGCTCGAGAAGTGCATGGCTCTGATCTGACAAATATAAAGCTGACATAGACAGGATTACACACTTCATTTTAGAGATATGACACTCCTGGAAGAGAGTCTCCGCAGTTTGCATACGTTTTTGACATTAGCATCCTTCTATTCCAGGCTGTTTCGTACATTGTAAACATGGCAACAGCATGGAATGATAGCTTTCCCAGCTTGTGCTTGTTGATAAAGAGACTGCGAGTTGTCGTTTTCAGAGTTTTATGGTGCATCAGCAAAATGTGTTGACCTGTAAGACCCGCAACTGAGAAATTCTTAAGATATATCGGCTTCTCCACTTGGCAGGCACCTCACCTGAGACCATACTATCATATTGTATATTACAGGCAATTCAGGTTCTTAAACAGTGGGGAATGCTTAAGGTTTACATGTTTTGACAGCAGAATGATGCAACATGAGGTAAGAGTACATATTGCACTTCTCCTTGTCATTCTACCATTAAATGTCTGTAAAGTATCTACTGTTGACAGCCTCTGAGGTCCACTGCTCTTAAACCAAGAATAACAGTAAAATAAACATAATGTATCACTGAATGTAGAAGACAGACAAAAGTCACAATCAGTTTTAAACGTTACTTGAACTGATTTAGATACTGATTTAGATATCTCTGAAAAACATCTACAAATAGACAAAATGTCAGATTTTATTTGAAGAATAGTGGTCAAATTATGGATCATGCTTAAATTTTAGACTACCATGCAGGATACTCCAAATTTGTCATTCAATCTCTATGAGGAAATTCAATATTGTTCAACTCCAACCAATCCCAATGCCCCTTCCTATACCCTCCTCCTCTAAACTGGTTGGGGTGGTTGGGGAGTGGGGGTACCAGTCACAGTCAGGTAAAATGACCCTTAATGCTTTTTGAATAGCGTGCCTAACTTTACGCTGCCATGTCATTAGGTGAACAAAAGGCCAGGCCAAACACAAGAAGACCCCCAACCTCAGCACCCTGCTCCCTCCACCCTATCCCCCAACCCCCATCCCTCTCAGGACAACCGACGTAGGCTCCTTTCAAATCAGTCTTCCACGAGCCATCGAGCAGAACTCGCTGGGGAGAGAGAGCACTGGCTCTCTCTCCCCAGCGAGTGGATAAATCTGCAATGGAAAATTGACTGGGAATGTTTGCCTTTGGCCCACAGTAATCTGAAGAAGTGAGCGTGTGTTGAAACTGCTAATAGTACAGAGCAAACTTCCTCCCTCTGGGCCTTGTGAGGGGGACTCCGACAGTCAATGCATGGTTAATGATGTTTGCAGATGACTTCGGAGGGGGGGGGGGGGGGGGGGCACAAGGGGACTCCAAGGACAGTTACTGAGAAGATTCAGGGTACTGGTGGTGCATGTACGATGACTAACTTGGAGCAGCTAACCGACTCAATTTAACCATGCACAGATATTTGGGAGACAGTGAACATCAAAGTGACTATGTTTGGGTTGCACTGGTTTACAGCGGAGGTTAATATTGACTGTGCCAAGTGTTTCAACACACGGGCACTAAAGGAGGAGAGCTCACATCCCCGGACAAGCCGACAGTGCTGACAAAAAGCTCCGGAGAACATGGTGAAAAATGTGTGAACTTGTGCTAACCAGGAAGTGCCAAAGACAAACATTAACTTGGACATGTGCACTTCGTAGACGTGTGACAGGCTGGGGTTAAGACAGAGTGAAAGTAAGCCCTAAAGTTGTACTCAAATCACAAACAAAATTTGTACTATAAATAATTTTGCCATAAAGTGTTGCGCAATTTCACTCAATTAACATATTTCACCACTGGTATAGGAACAAAAACATAACTATTTCTCAAAGTCTCGCTCTCTAAAAATCTAGAAAAGAGAAGTGTATAATGCTAAGTGTTTGAGTGAAATGTTTGAGTGAACTGCTTAACATGTTTAATGGTGCTTAGGTGAGGCCTAAAATCATGTGCATAGAATGAAACGAATCAGCAGAGAATGCAGAACTAAAGGTTGGCCTGGACTATGTGTGACCCTCTTATAAATGTGTCATGGCATGTCCGCATCATACCTCCTCAAACCCCCCGCCCACTTCACGCTTCGAAAACTTGAAAACACTTTGATGGGCTCCTCCAACAAAGCTCTGATTCTTCAGAAAGACCAAGACCCTTTCTGAACTTGGAGTTGAGGCTCCGTGGAGCTCAACAAGGTGGAGGCGCCGGTCCAAAATATGATTGACTTCAAATAATGGAGGTATTAGAATGAAAGGAAATGTTGGAGATCCACAAGGAGCTTTGATAATCACTGGGCTTTGGAAGCAGGTGGCGAGGAGGGACGCCTTCAAAAGACAAGAAGTCAACAACAAAGGCGTGCCACCCCACCCCCGCGCCGCGACACCCCCCAACGCCAGTATATGAGCCTTTGTCAACATGAGGCTGCACCGGGTTGAGGAGGGAGCCACAGGCTGCTCCTGTACAATGTGGACAACCAACTCCCACAAGCCGAAAGGTTAATCCTTAACTTCTACTTGGCAGCAAATTGGAAATTAAAATTCAAAGTCAAGTACTAGAAGTAAAGTACTAAAGCAAATGTTTCAAGTTTGCTTATACAAAATAGTCATTAAACTCTTAAATGTAATATGCTTTAGTTTCTGATACATTTATTGGGTAATCTGCTAATATCAGTGCAGAACTGTAAGTGTTACGTCTTGTAAATTGAACATCATGGTCAAATTATTACAAAGAGGTGAATAAAAAATTCAGTAACCTTCTGTTGGTCTGTATGCAGTAAATTAAAATAACTGCCTTGAATAAAATTGCTCTCTCAAAATGGCTGTACTGAACGTCTTGAAATAGGCCTCTGTCTCTTTAAGAAGCTTTCCGACACGCCCCCTTCAGCACACTGCTGTGGCATTTAAACAACACTACTGTGCGGGGAGGGGGCTCTGCTGAGCTGAGGAGCAGTGGTTGGTGGCTTGGCTGGTGACAAAAGGTCCAGAGGCGTCTCCAGGAGGTGGGGGCGTTCCTAGGAGGACTGAGGCATAGCTACACCTAAAATGGCTGCCGTCTACGTTTTTACTGATTACTCAAAAATATGTGAATGAGCCAAGGCAACACTCCAGGTATGTGTTTAATGAGGGAATGACATAATAACATGATATAAAGCTTGAAAAAGTCGATTTTACATAATACCCCCCTTTAACATTCAACCTGTACGCCCTTTAAGGGCTTTTAGGTTATGTTTTATGCTTTCATTTGATAATTTCTAGTGCTGTGTTATATATAATTGGACAACTTCAGAAAACTGCATTCTGCCATGTGTAAAAAATTAATAAATCTCTTTCTCTTAAAGCCATTTGATGCTACATTGACTTCCATATAATTGCTTATTTCATCCTGCGGCTATTACAAGACAGACCATGAATTTCTGGTAATAATAACTTCAAGAGCTAGAAAATAACATAAAAAACATGCACATATTCCAAATTAATGTCACTTTCATTATTATGCAATTGTTACCAATGAGAAACAATTGAGTTTTATAAAACGTTCTACAGCTTTTAAAATAGCTATGACAAAAATCATTTTGCATTTCAACACTTGTTGATTCAAATGACAGTTAAAACTCTTCACTTCGTATTCTCAGGAGGACTTTTCACCTGCTCAAGAGAGACAAGAAGCTCCCAGCATCATTTATGTGCTTACTCGGGCATCCTGCCATAGAGATAAGCCCTTTGATATTATTAAACATGAATGGAGAGAGTACTCAAGGGAGAGCGGGTTTTTAATCAACTTCACACTCTCCTGAACATGATAATGTCTGTTGTTTTTTTTTTTACTTTTTCAATTGTTTCAAAGGCAAAGAAAGTGTTGAGTTACAGAGGAAGAGTGCGGTGATGTTACATAATGGCTTGCTTGGATGGACTGATGGAAGCGCTAAAGTGGGCAAATCAATAACAGAGCAGCCGTGACTGAGCACAGATAATCCACTGACTGTCAACTCTTATAGGTCTCACACACACCTGTTTGGAGCCCGGTTCAAATTATAGCATAGCCTACAGACATATTGTGGCTATCAGTGTATTGTTGCTGGCACGGAAATACTGCTGCAAGGTTGTTTTCATACTTTCTTTGAAGTACAACTTGGTAAAACAAAGCATTTTTATTCCCCATTGGACTAGTGTAACCATTACGAATTCTCACTTTTTTCCAATAGAAGGCCATTTTGCTATTGTTTTGTGGATTTAGGCTATAACTGTGTCACACTTAACTTAACTCACTCAATCTATGACATAGATTTAGCCACTAGTAACAACAATCCTAAACTACTGAATATGCACCTTGCATGGGAAACATGTTTCTGATACATTCTTATGAGCCACCCCCAACCAAACCAAAGTCTCTAAGAACATAATTTGAATGAAGGAAAAGCCAAAATGTCTATAAATCGTGACTTACTCCAAAGCAGCTGTGTTTTTGTTCCTAGGTATTCTGGAATATCTCTAATATCTGTCCATGCTGTTGACGTCTAACACATAAAGATAGGCCAAAGAAAGCAAACAAGATGAGAATATTTTCCTGGTGTTTGCATAAAGATATAAAGCACAGTTTTTTGTTGTTTGTATTGGAACTTTTCATAGTTTCTCTAAAGAAACTTAAAAGATGTATTTCTTTGTTCAATAAAACATAAAAGCTCCCATAAGCGCAGCGAGTTGGCCGTAAGTATTCTGAGTAATAAAGAAGACGTATCGATTTCTAGAGTTCCCATATACTATTGCATACTTGGTTTGAAAACTAAAATGGCAGACATTATTTAGTCCCGTATATCTCCAACTTGTCAATAAAAAGAGTATTTAACATCATTCTTATCAAACAGGGCAGGAGAATGCTAATTGTCCCGTCAAGCTCCTGTTTGCACACTTGTCAAATACTGGAAAAGGGTCTATAGACTTGTCTGTGAAGTTCATTATCGGCGACTTCTGCCTCAAATGAAGTCCCACAGCATTGAGTTGAGTCGACTGTCGATGAGGCCTTTTCTGTTCCTTTCATCCCCATCTCTTAACGCACAATACTGGGTTAAGGGTGCAAGCGCTTGGCACCCAAACAAGCCCCGAAGAGGACAGGAAAGAGGAGGTTCTGGGAGAGAAAGGAGCTGAGAAATCGCCTCTGAACTTCCGCCATTGTCTTCATGCAAATCCCAACTGATCAAGATTCCTCTGGCATCCTAACCAGCCGATGTGATCCGTGAGGACTAAAGGGAGCAGTGAAGAGGGTGACTCAGATGAGGGAACAGGCAAGACAGGGGGATTGGTCCGGGAAGTGACAAAAGCAGCACTTATCGAACAATAAACAGAAGAGTGCAAGCGGTGATTACTATTGGAGTGGTGCCACTAATGAGGCATAGGCCGCCCCATTCAACTCTGACAGATAAGGGTCATTTTAATTAAACCTTACACTGATGATAGTGATGAGGTGTCCCAAAGCAAACAAACCACTTGAACTGGAGTTTGTCAAAACCACAGAAATGGAGATCTTGCTTGGCTGGACTTGATGATGCTGGTTGCTTAAAGGAGCTATACCTGATTTTACTTCTAGAAATTGAATGAAAATTATTTTTTCCTCCTTTAGTATATTGTAAACTCAAACGTTTGTGAGGAAAACAGCGTGCACCAAATTATAAACATTTGTATAAATTTCATGAACTTTCAGGCTATTTTTCTAGCATTTTTGTGAACGTGACCCTGAGAAGTGACCCTGCAAGTTGTGAAATGTGCCTATAAACTTGTCCCTGTAAAGAATTTGGATGCTACAAATATATTAGGAAAGTTACAAATGAGTTTGGACCACAACTAACATTTTAATTTAGTAAAACGTCCACTTTTCGCCAGTCCCTCACAAGTTTCTGGCTCACTCCAAACTTTACCATTCTTACATTTTCAGTGGTACAGTAAGTGAAATAAAACAAAAATGAACGTATATATTTTGATATATAAGTCGCACCAGAGTAAGTCGCCGCCCAGCCAAACTATGAAAAAAAGTGCGACTTATAGTCCAGAAAATACTGTATTTCAATCAAATGTCTGCAATATTTCAAACATCAATAATTATTATGTAAAATTCTCTGAACTGAGTTACATTTCTTGCTGCAGCTTGCACAATTCCCCTCGTTTCTTTTGAAGCCTATCCGTGGGAGCATAGTAATGGTTTTTACGTAGGGTGTGAACACATCTGACCTGAGTTTAACCTAACAACCTTTCACCCATCCTCACTCCCTTCGGCCAAAACCAAAGGCCAACTGGCTGCCATTCACCCTGTCCCGGTTCAACTGGGACATCCAGGGGCTCTGAACCCTGTCTGGGCCTGATCTGAAGTCAGCAGGTGGAAATACACACACACACACACAGGGGAATTCCACTCAGACTCTATAAACATGGTTTGGATCAGCAGAGGAAGAGGGTGTTTGTTTTACTTAAATGAATGGCAAATGAAAAGGCAAACTTCTTTAACTTGTTAGAAATAATTTTAACATGATTATAAATCATTCCTGACAGCGCCATGTGTGTGGTAAAAGCACAACAACTCTTCTTTTTCTATCCGATTTGTTGCGCTAACTTGCACTGAATACTTTCTTCAATTATTATTTTTAAGTAAATAAGCGATAGTCCAAAAGTCAACTAAGAGGACTTTTCCTGAATGCTAACAGTTTCATCTCATGTCGAACAGAGTACAAGTTTCCCATTTGGCAGAATCGAGAGTCTGGTGTCTGATTTATGTAAAGTGCACTTTTTGTGACAACCTGTCCAAGCAGCCATTAGGGTCGGTTGCAAAAGTATTTCCCATCTTTCTCAGTGTAGAGCCCTCTCCAACATGTCCGCCTTAAGTGCTCTCCTCAGAATATCCTCGAACTGCGATCACTTCTGTGTAAAATGGTCAAAGAGATAAATGTTGTGCTGTGCTCAATTCGAACTGGTGAAATTGCTCATGAAAAAGTTGTTTCAAAAAACTGAAAACTTTGAAGAGCCAGACTGCAGCATATACGCTGGTTTTGATCCACAGTGACGTTCATTGGAAAGGGCAGTATCAGGGCAGACTGGTGGCAGCAAATCTCACAGTGTGATAGAATGAGTTCCCTAAGGCAATGGCTTTTTGAGGAGACTGGAAAATGCCAGGAGCATCCTCGTAGCACTGAATACATGACAGGCCCAAGTTCACTCTCAGCTAAAATATGTTGCATTAAGCAAATTATGTAAAGATTTGTTTAGTTTTCTTGTTAGATCTCAAATATTCCTTGATCCCGGAAGGGGAGTCGTGTTGTTCTCTTTTATTCTGCCTTCAGTCTGGTTTCATTTCATCCCACTATAAAAGCAATCCGTGCAGTTAGAATATGTCCAAAACATTTCAAGCTTATTATTCACCACAGTTGGAGCCGCAGTGAAATTTCACTCACTTGCCATTGTCCTTGGGGTCAAGTCTTTGTTGCAATCACAATGCACTGGCAGGGTCAAACTCTGTATATGTTACTTTATCTGATCTCCAGACACTGATGTCTCTTCTCCATCAGAGTTGCCTTGCTATTCTTAATTTTCTGTTCATAAATTATTCATATCAGTGTCTTCGTTCCAATCTTGTCTGTGTGAGTGCTACTAAAGTGAGCCAGCATCCACCATCAGATATCTGTTTTGCCTCTAAAAGTCATCTCATCCTCACCATTGTTGGCTAAAACAACAGGGGCAGTACCTGCTCCTCCCACTGCCCACACGCCCTGTCAGCTGTTGGATGGGATGACTGGACATGTAAAGGGCTAACAGACATTTCAGATATTTAGACTTGGAGGTGGCTTTATGTTCAAATCCCTGCAGCTACAACAGCTTAAGATGTTTACACAACTGAAAGCCCAGTCCAGGGAACACTGAAAACACGGAGTTATATAGAGCATGTCAACACAGTTAATAGACACTTAAAACCAACATTATTCAATTGCATTACTGTATTTCTCTTAGCGCTTTAGAGCAGTCCATTTTGTAGAAGACCTACAATTCATGGCTTTGTGTGGAGAATCAAACTTTTGAGCTCCTGCCCAACTGACTTGCAACAGTGACTTTTATAACATAACTTGTTATGCATACAGTGTGCCAATTTATGTTTTGCATAGAATCGAAAATGAGAACAAGATAAAATCATATTAAGTTACAAATTGGTCCCTGACAACCAATATTTTTTTTTATTTCATTAAAATCTGTACAACTACAATGTTCATCTTTGCATTACTTATATGTACATGGGACGTGCAGGACGAGGGGGGTGCGTGAGCTTTTGTTTGAGGGGTGGGGATTGATTTGCACTCGATTTGTCCACATGGCAGTGGGTGAAGCAATTACACATTACAATGTTCACTTTTCCAATACATGTGTACGTCCACAAAGTGTGCACGACGAGAAGAGAGCTCCGCACACTGCTATACGATTATAAGAGACACTTTGCCAGCTCTGATGGTGCTCAGGCCTAAATAATCATATCTGAAGTTCCGATACCAAATAGCGAAGAGGTTTTTGAAGTTACGACCCCTATTTCACCACTTTTATGAGCCTGACTTGGAATATATTTGGGAGCAAATTTAATTTTCAAAACGCAAGGCTGTGTTATGGCTTATGAAAGTAGTGAAAGACAGAGAAAGAGTTGGATGCCGAACTGGGTCATTCATTGGCCAGTGTCAGGTCTACAGCAGTGCACCTGGTTGTTAGAAGTATGACAGCTTTACAGGACATGGGATTCCAGTGTAATTACAGGTGGAGAGGGCTGAGATGAGAGCTCGGGGAGGGAGGGATTGTGAGAACGGCTGGGGCAGAGCAGGGGGAGGATGTGCTGAAGTACAGTGGTGAGCTGTTTCCATCTGAGAAAAGAAGACTATGCATTTTTGTTTATGAGTTTAATTTGTGAAAATACACTATAATAAATATGGAAAGGAGTTAGTGTTATGGCTAGGCAATACAAAGAGGATAACAACATTCAATATAAAGTATACCCACGAGTAAAGCCACTAACTTGATGATAGTAGAATGATAGGCCAATTTCAGCATCCATTGCACAATGCACATGATTATTGCACATTACTATTGCAGAGCCGCGCTGAACAAAGAGATGGTAACTCCATTTTAACACTGAGAGCACTGCACAGAAGAAAATGCCAATGGTCTTGATTTTTGTTTGGAAACAGAATGGATTATATGCAAGTTAAGGTCCACATTGGGATTTGAATACATCAATAAAAATATTGGATAGTGTTGTTGTTTTATATAGCACTTTTCTTGACACTCAAAAACGCTTCACATTATATATTCACTCACTCTACACTCAGTGGTGGATGGTAAGCTAGTATTGTAGCCACAGTGGCCCTGGGGGTGAAGGAAGCGAGGCTGCCGAAATGGGCCATCCATTCCTCCGGCCACCACCATTCAGTCACTCACACACTAGGCAAGGAAGTGTCTTGCCCAAGGGCATGAATACAGTGTACATGTGGGAGACTGGATTTGAATATAACCTTTCGGGTTATAAAATTATCTCCTCTACCATCATTGCCAATTTCCACTGCCAGGGGCATAGGCACCGATTTATGTTCTTTCCAGTGGGTGCCCAAAAAAAAAAGTTGGGGGGTCGGGATCGATCTCGCAGTCTCCTGGTGGGAGCCTGGCGCTCTACCTATGGAGCTAAACGAGCGGAACGAAATGGCGCTGCCACACGTAGATTAATGTTTTGAACCGTCCCGCACTCATGTATTTGCAGAAAGCGGAGTAGCGGCCCTACAGGTTAGGTGATATTTATTGAATCCGTTTGTAATTGGGGCAAATTCGCCTGGGTACCCAAAGATTTGAGTGGGTGCTCCAGCTCTGCAGCACCCACCCTAACCCTAACCGTATGGACAGGGGTAGTAAGTTGAAACCATGGTCAACCAGTATAAAGGAGTCTTTACCAAATTAAAATGGCAATACACCTATGGAACATAAATCCTTCCAGGGGATATAGAATAAATGCTTGAACAAAATACCATTTGAAGCATTAGCCAACAGGGACCTCCCAAATGTGAAGTGGAGATGACATATGAAAGCAGACAGATCCTGACGGAGTGAGAACCGTGTATAGGACAAGTCACATGGGGCAGAGAGAGAGTCTGGATCTTCATGCTTACTTCACCATGACGACCCGTGGACAGAAAGATTGGTGAGTGCGAGGGGGTGGATGAGGTGCAGGAAGCATTAAAGAGAGAGAGGGTCCAGAGGAATAGACTATATATCCTGTGATTTACTTGTCAATGTGGGATGCCCAGCTGAACTACAAACCTGCCCAATTTCCTCTTCAGCGTGACATTTTTCCCCCCCTTTTTTTCTCTTATGAAACCAGGAAAGTCGCACTGAGATTTCAGATTTTTGTTCTTAGGGCAGTGCTGTTTTACAGCACTTTTTGTTGTGAGGCAAGAGTGTTAAATGCTGCACCAAGTGGATATATATGCATGAGGTTAGGCCAACATTGAGAAAAAAAAAAAATTACAAGCCAATTAAAGCAATAAATGAGTGTGTAACACTACAAAATAACACACACAAAATGTGTATCACTCAATCAAATTCAACTTATTTATTTTGTTGAAATTGGATTTTTAATAAATCTAAATAAAAACAGTTACAAAATGTATAAAAGTTTAATACAATCATCAAAAAGATTCTAACATATTTAAGCTTTTTTTTATCTCCAAAAACAGGGTTCTATTTCATTATTTCAGTAGTCCAATATCACTAAATATTAAATAATACCTCATTTACTCTTAACCTTGCAAAATCAAGATGTAACTTTATTCCTTCCCATGTGATTGTATGACCTAATCCCACTAAAGGAGCGACAGATCCACTGACCTACATTCAGACCACATAAGAACTGATGCTCCCCCATGGCCCACCAGACCGTAGCTCTCTGAACCAGAACTAGTCAGAACTGGGGCCACACAGATGCCCTGGTCTTGAGATGTGAAGTCTCGGACCAGGAATCTTGTCACTGATCCAATTCCCCAATGGGAGTGCTTGATTCATGGGACTGCTGGCTTTGAGCTCTTTATGTCTGGAACAGAAAGTTTCCGGGTCACTGTGTACACCAAAGTCGTATGCAGGTTGAACTCCAGTTTTCAGTTCCCAAAGTCCATACCATGCAATATCAACTTAACAAATATTTGCAAATGTTTACCAAGCAATAAAAACACGAAAAATGCTTTAAATGCTTTGCTTTTTCACGTTGTCACGTCTTTGGCTTATGCATTTATAAATATTTTTTTTAGTGCAGATGCCATTCCTCACACACCTTTGTAGTCGAATAGAACTTGGGACTCCTTTGGCTCTTTGACTTTTACAAGTGTCTAGCTTTACACCTTCCTCTCATGTGTCCAGGCCTTTATATGATGTAATGGCTTCTACACTAATCCCCTGTGACGCTTTTGGCCAAAGTAAACCATTTTACGATGAATCTTTTAGTTACCCTGGCCTGGAGACAAACAGGCCGCTCCGAAAAAGACATCATGGTGCGCAGTGCAGTTGGAACATGCTAAAGTCATTACACAGATGTAAAGGCTGTGAATGAAATGTAAGCAACACGTTTTTTCTGCAACCTCAGGGCTTCTCAATCCCAGTTTACAAAAAATAAGAATTAAATCATTGGCTGCAAGATGGTAAACAAGGTAGTTACCAAATGTAATTTAAACAATGTTAACAGTGACAGTTATTATACTTCATTTGTCAAACAGTTTAATTGTATACATTTGTGATAGGATGTCAATCTTAAAACAGATCATGATATCAACTTTGGTCAGAACTGAAGCAATGGTGTCATGTGTTTTTATGGTTTTTGTCGATCTGTCCAATAACACCAATTAGACCTGGTGAATGTAAATTGCCCAAAAGAAATGTCAATGTTCTTTAGAGTTGTAATACAATCACCTCAACAGTTTTACCTTCAAGGATAAGAACATGCCACTAACTAAATTATAAGATACAATTTCAAGTTTTTTTGTTTTTGTTTTTTTACTGTATGACAGTTTTGCCACAATGCAATGAGGTGCACCTAAATTATTTAATCCAACAACAGAATGCAGGGGATAAGCAGAAACAAAGTGTTGTTACATTTTCAGTTTTCAGCCGTGGAAATTATGCACAAGAAACAGCTGACTAAAGTTATTGCTCTTGAGAACAGGAGCTCTAGATCTTAGGTCTGCAGGCTTGCTAACATCTACAAACACGACAAGCACGTCCCGGCACGTCTCTATCAGGGAGCTCTATCAATACCATCCCGATTCTTATCTGCTTTTTAGTATTACAGTCCATGTTCGTGCTGGGCCCATTGCCAAGATGCACACTTTGTGGTTAAGTGGTCTGTTCCTCCTCTGCTCCCCTCCATCTTTCATGGCTTTTCATTTCACCGGTTCTTAAACACCATGCCAAGCTCTCCTTGCTCAGAGATTTTTAATTAAAATGTGCAGTAACTCAGGGGAAACTATGGGCTCACTGGCAAACATGCAGGACAATTGCTCATGTGCGCTCCTTCAAAGACCAACCATCGTCAACTTGTTCGTTTTGTCTGATTCTGTTCACTTCAGTGCATAAATGCTGTAGGACATAAGCTTACAAAGGCGACACAGGTTTAACCAAAAGGGTGCACCAGCTCTCTCAGACCTAATCCAATCAAAAGTCCATGAGAAAACTCCAATCCGCGGAGTCGCTTGTCGACTTCGCATGATTCCCCACCAGACAAAAGGCGGCTTGTGTAGACATGAACCGGATCAGGACCCCAGTGCTTTAATTCAGTCCTGGGTGTGGCAGCGGAGGGTGGAAGTGTTCCCATAGACACTTTATAGAGCTCCAATAAAATGGCCCTCATTGCTACTTTGGAAAATCCCATATGTTTATGCTCTACACATTGGAATTATAAGGTGACACAGTGTGATTCATGCTTTGTAATTTGATGGGAAGATGTTAGTAAATGCAGCTAGCGGCATGTTGTCTTACAGGAAGAGAGTATCAAACATAATGAAGGACTACAATTTAGTAAACAATGAATAGGTAATGTGAAGTGCTGAGTGACCTGTTAGATAACTTCCAACTACAACAGTGTTGAGCTACATACTGTTAAGTCAATCGTAAACCAATGAAAAGGCTGATACAAATGGATGATTTTAAGACAAAAGATGCAAAAGATTAACAGAAGAGTAAATCAATGCCACTTTTGCATAGGCATTAGAACATCTCTCGCTGTCAAGAAAATTGCACAAGAAATAGCATCTAGCGTACACCAAATTCAATTTCATTTCGGAGACATCCTCGCTTTTATTATAATATTGGCTGCATTTGTTAATTAATTGCACTGTGCAGAACTTCAGCAAATATTAACACACAAATCATAGTAAAACAATCTTGGTATGTTAAGTGAACTTGACCAGGTTTCTCCTTCCATGGTAAAAACATTATTTTTTCAATAAAGTCACACATTAACAGTGAACGCATTCCTGCCCGCGTGACCAAGTGTCCTCAAGGTGAAGTCAACACAACCAGATACTTAAATTTCCCCGTCATTGTTTCACCGCCGTGTCAGTCTCACATATCACCATAGACTCCAATGAGAGAGGGGATCAGCCTGCCAGGTAGAGAGGCCCGTACAGGTGAAGAATTCAAGCGTGCCTCCTCCTTGCACAAATATTTGTAAGGGAAAAAAGTACTGGGCAGTAGAGAAGCAGTCAAGGCGGCCGAGCACATATCCCATATCCCACCCACATTCCTCCGCGCTGCTTTGCTGAGGCGTCATTAATGGGACCACCTGCCGGGAGATCAGGACCCCATCATGGTCCTAACAAGCCGGGCTTAGCACACAACAGAGCGGGCTTCTGGGTAGAGAAACATGGATGTCGTAAAGGGGAAAGTAGTGAAACACTGGTCATTAACATTAGACTAAGGGTTCGCCAGGGAAGGCCAGTGGTGATGGAGCTACAGGCCTATTTGAGCGTTTGTGCTGGTATGAGCTGAGAGCACTGTTTTATTAAAGCTGGGGTACCTGTTTTTTTTCCCACACAAACTTTGACATTTTTTTATTTGGCCCAAACTCGTTTCTAGTACTCACAATCCCTCCTGCATGTCCGAATTGTTCAAGCAAATTGTTTATATGCACAATTATACACCCGTGTATAGCTTTGAGCAGTGGAAAAGTGGAAAAGGGGTGACCACACCTAAAAAAATACCACTCATTTAGAGTGGACTTTCTATCTTCTATCGCTCAATAAATAATTAGGTGAAGACAATTTAAGAAGATCTGTTTTTTGCTGTGTTTACAACTCACTCTGAGGTGGTAAAAACACATTTACTTTTCAACAACAAAAAGTCAGGTACCCAGCTTTAAGGGATTATTATAGGTTGTTTTTTTTGTACTATTCTAATTTTGTCATTTTATACAAAAACACTCTATTAGCAATTTAGCATGCACATGTAACATAAGTAAGCTTAGACAATACAAAAATAGAAGTTAATATTATCACTTTACCCCTCAATCTACTGGCCTGTTATGGAGCAGTAAGTCATGTTCAGACCATCTCAACAAAATCTACAATTGTTCGGAAGTCAACCCACAACACTGATGTCACCAACTACAGTTCAACTTCTCTCACCAAAATCTACAACAGATGTCAAATACTAACTTGTCATTTTACAACAGAGCTGCATTTTGTGCCATGATCTTCTACAGCAAACATCCTTCCTGTTACTGTAAACAGCTCTTACATGATTATAATTATATGCTATTATAATTAATTAAGGCAATTTAAAAAGCAATTGGAAGTTTGTGCACAGGCTCATCATTCAATAAGACATGTAAATGGAATGAGATCAAGGATTAAATCAGACAGCACGTTTTTCTATGTTGGTGTTCCATGTTGGAGCAGAAACAAAGGAGCTTGACAAAGAGTGGAGCGGGGATAAGATCTTCCTCCTGTCCAGGCTCCAAACATCTCTGCCTTTCCCCTCTCAGCATAGTCTATTAAGGGCACACCATCAAACAGGAAAAAAGTTGGAAAGGGAAAGCAAAGAAAATTGGTACCTCTTGCGCATGGCTGAAAGTGCCTCAAAGGAGAATTTTGATTTGATTAATTGAATTCACAGGTTTTAGGTTATTATGTATCAAACATTATGCTTACTAATATGAAATGGACACAATTTTGGAAATCTAAAATGCAAAATGTAAAACTTAGCCAGTGTTTGATAACTTTTGGGTCATCTTTGTGTGAGTCTTACATGAATAAAAAAAAAGAAAGGATGCCGTACAGGGTATAATTATACTGTATTAGCTGTTTGTAGGTCCACCTCTAAAAATCTGCACACATGCTGTCAAACCAGATTACTCACCAGCCACATAAAAGCAGCAATTAATACAACATTTTTAAGAGCTTCTTTGTCCTGTGAGAAAGCTCCTTAAGTGGGAGCTACCCACTGGCCTTAGACAGTTTGCTGCCAAATGATCACTACTGCACCATTCATTCCAATGAGTCAAAGCGCAGTCATTTTATGCCTTGAGCTATATCATGCCGGTAATCCATACAAATATGCCTTCACTGGGCGGCACAGTAACGCAGCGGTTAGTGCTCTAGCTTCACAGCTAGAAGGTCCAGTGTTCGATTCCCACCTGGACGGGGCCTTTCTGTGTGGAGTTTGCATGTTCTCCCCGTGTCTGCGTAGGTTTCCTCCGGGTACTCCGGTTTCCCCTACCACCAAAAACATGTACAATAGGCCAGGATGAATGATGTGTGTGAGTGACAGATGTGTGCAGTCGCGACAGCACTTCTGTCAGTCTCCCCCAGGGGAAACTGAAGCTATAAACGTAGCTTACCACCACCGAGTATAGAGTGAATGTACAATTGTCTCATGTAAAACGCTTTGTGACCATGTCTGTGAAAGGCGCTATATAAATAAAGATCTTCTTCCACTCTGATTCGTCAGTCTCATAAAGGTAAATGGTCTCAACTTATATAGCGCTTTTCCACCTTCATTAGGCACTCAAAGCGCTTTACGGCAAGGATCCACTCACCCATTCACACTCTCATTCATACACCAGTGTATGCAGACACTCATATGTCTTGTAAATTTGTGTGTATGGAAAAGGTTACACAAAGCCGTTTTTATTCCATCTCATAGACAATGCACCCCCCACCTCTCCACTTTTTTGCCCAGCATTCCGGAGTCTATCCTAGCTATCGAAAATGTCAGGAATGAGGGGCGAGCAAAGGAGGGTACGGTGCAGGCGGCAGGTACAGTCTTGTCCCAGTGCAGTCTGGGAGCAGAGGATGAGATCAGACTTGACTGACTTAATTAAAACTGTGCCGCTCTGAAACAAGAAGACTTAAAGCCCTTCTCTTCTCAGGATAGAGTCGGAGAAGGCAGGTAATTATTAGGGCCACTTCTGTTAACGCAAAGGTTTTGTGGTGGTGGAAAACCTTGCACTAATCCCAGGAGAGGACACGTAAGAAGAGGGAGTAAGCCAGGCAAAAAGGTTAGTCGCACAACATGTTTTGGCCTCCTGCATGAGAAACATTGATAAAGCTTGTGACAATGCAAAAAATCCCTCAATTAAACTCAAAATTACAGAAACACTGCATGTGCTATTTTCTAAAAGGTACCCGCTGAATGCAGAAATGGCAACAGGTGAATTCAACATTATTACATGGCCAGATGAGTTTGCTTGCGTACGTGTATTTTCCATTCATTTTTGTACTAGTGTTAGTCTGGGTCTTGCATTGGCCCAGACAAACAGTTGAGTAGATAGTTAGTTTGTAAAAATATTAATTATGGCAATACAACAACATTTGTTAATCTCCAATGTCCAGACTCAAAAATCTATTACAAACAGATCTACTCCTGCTGACTCCTAAAATTCCAGTACTTCCATGATCAACTCCAGTGTAAGATAAAACACAGAAATCAGGTTTGTGCGGACAAAAAAAAAAAATCCTTCTTCAAACACAAAGCGGTGCCACAGAAAGGCTTGCATTCACCGCCGTTTATCTTCGCCAAGAAACTCCCCTCTCCACAACAGGAGTCCCGGGACAAGAAAAGAGCTGCTCAATGAAAAGGTTAGCAGTGCACTGTTTCGTGCCTTGACAGACAAACAGAAGAAGTTTTATGTGTGTGCCAAATGCAACTTAACACTGCAAACAAGCCCAGTCCCTTGGAACATCCCGCCACCCGGAATTATTGAGAGGAAAGCACTCGGAATGCAGACTCTAGAATTCCGAATCCAAACTCAAAGAGCCCTCAGCAAGGTGATTTTGTGCTGGGAATCATTTGCCAGTAATGCTTCAGAGTTTGAACGGCTGCCAACATTGTCAAGTGGCAGAAACAGTTCAACGCTAAGGGGGCTGTAGTCTCGCAGTCATGGTGGTTGGTGGTTGGATTTATTAGTCATGGTCCTTTGGGTCATTTCATAAGAGCTTGACAAATTGCTATTGAACCAAATAAGGGTGCACAGGGAAAGAATTAACTCCTTGGTGCTAAAGAGCTACAAAGTAAATCAATGTGATACATACATCTTTTGGCAACATAAAGTTGCCAAAAGATCATACGCATAACACATGCTGCTGACAGCCACGGTAGGTTTACTCTAAAATCCCACTAGATAATGGCCAAAGTTGTGTTACAAAGTAGAAATTAAATGTAATTAGACTCTTTTCCATTAATGTCAACAAATACTGCATTTTAAATCTCCTGTAGAGCACTTCTGATTTTATGTTGAAAGGTTTGCTCTACTTAAAATAAGGTAAATTGTCTGTATGTTCTCCTTTCGCTTCTTCTCAATTCCTGTTAACTTTTCCAATAAAGTTAAATGGTTACAAACCTATGGGCTGCAGTAAAAGTGTGGGAACGTGTCTCTCAAACTCTTGTCTACCTGTGAGTTATTAAACAGGCCATCTATAATGTGCAAGGGTCAGAGAGCGCCACTAAAGAAATCGCCTAGAGGTGTTTTCCGGACACACCCACCTGCAAGGACGGGCTGAGAAGAGTAGACTTCACTGCTGCAGGCTATGCTTTTTCGGAGAGCTACTGCTGCTCTGAGTCATGAAAAGTTAGCATGACCGTACAGCTCTCGGCTTGGATTCAATACAGCATTACTCCAAGTGGTGCATACCATTGGGTAAGTAATGAATGCAGAAAACCGTGAAAAAGGTATCATGCAATATTCATTTTCATTTTTAGTTATTATACAGTCAACACAAAAGCTCAAGAATAGTACAGAGTAAACAACCTTTTTCCCAAAGATTTTGATGCAAACAGGTAGTGGTTATTTATTGAAATGTGGGAAAAGTATTTGTAGGTCATCTTTATCAAACTAATTGAAGCTGCAGATTTAGCATTTCGTAGCATTTAGCATTTTAGTAAGGTAAGCCAGAAGCTACTGTATGTTTTATTTAATCTTGGAAAGATTGTCATTCACTCAATCAATGCTGCTGGGACAACCTGAAAGGAGCAGTTGGCAACTCAGGACCACCATGGTACATTATCCTATTGTGTATGTTTTGGGTTGATGGGGAAAACCCAACCAAACACAAGGAGAACATGCAAACTCCACACAGATCTACAATGGACTGTCACTAAAACTTAAAGCAGAACTAAGTAACTCATGCCCCTAGAGGCCATAAGCGCCACTGCAGGTGTCGTGGTATGTTGTGTTTTTTTGTAAATACTACGCTGACAGAAAAGACAATGAGAGAGAGTGATATTGTACATTGTGCCACAACCCAATTACACAATGGAGATAATTTCTGTCACTCAAACTTGGCTGTAAACAAAAAGTGGCGCTAGCCCACAGTTAGCTTTGCCCGTTAGCCTGTTAGCGTCTTCTTCGTGATTCCATTAGTGTGCAATGCGCCTCTGGGTCGGTGCAGAGAAAGTTGCAAGCATGGTTTTCTGGCCAGAGACACCGGGGGAGATGAATGACCCCCCAATCATCCCATCAACACTTGTATTACCCACAGAGGGACTACGAAAAGGATTTATTAAGGTAAACAAATTACTTAGTACTGCTTTAATACATTGAGAAAGGCCCCTTTTAAAGAACAACCCTTTTCAAAAAAAATCATCAAATACTTGAATTAAATCTAATGCACTCAGGCAAACGCTATATATTTTTTTACATATAAAGAAATTAAAAAATTAAAAAACTTGCATGGATCAACAACGTGTGCCGAGTCAACATGGGAGCAGTAAAATATCATTTAGAGAGGGCACCATTCAACAATAGCAGTAAAGTGAAACGGAAACGTATTATTGCTTCAAACGTCCTCTGCCTTCCTTCACCATCCTCCTTCCCCATCTCATTCAGGAACACAACTCAATCTCCACATGAAAAGTAGCTAAGATCCACCTGTCAGACACTGTTAGCATTAAAGGTGCACCGATCAGGATTTTTTTAAACTGATCACAGATCACCGATCACTAAAATTTTGATCAGCCGATACCGATTATTGCCGATCCGATCACATGGTTGTAATTGATTATTAGGATTCATAATTTAACAGTGACAAATACTAGGCTTTTCTAAATGTGTGTGTTTTATTGGGTGAATTTATTTTCAATATTTATATTTGAATATTGTATAGCCTACATGCTAGATATCTACATTGTCCTGTTTAACCTCCAACTTTATTACTTATTATTTCTGATATTATTATATGCTGTAGGCTATTGGTTTATCGCCTATTATTTTATAACTTTTACAGAATTTCATGGTCATCTTTTTTTATAGTTTACAGTAAACTATTTTTTATAGTGCGTTATTTTGTTATTTTGGCCAATCAAATCCCTGTCTTACTTTGCAACTCGTAGTTGCTTCAGATCAGATGCGCGTTATGGAAGGTAATGGGGAGGCCAGTGGAGCTCTCAGCCTAAACACGGTGGAATTAGGAGCAGAATTTTGGTTTTGGACTGTAACTTTGGACAATATTTGAAGAAAGAGAAGAAAACTTACACAAGGAGACGTTGACATGAGGTGCCAAACACATACGCGATTTACTTTCTCTTTTGACTAGCAACCATTTAGTGACACTTCAGCACTAAAGAGCACATTTTCTCAGCGAAATAAGACAGGACAACGACCCCTGCCTCTGATTGTAGTTTCACATGCGTTTCAGATAGCACGGTTTTGTGATAAATATCCCGTTTGTATCACCTACGGAGCATGTGAAGTCATGGGGTAGCTGCAAATGTAAATAATAGCACATGGCACATCGTCTCCTTTGTCTCCTGTTAGAAGTCCCATACGCTGATATTTTATCGTCACAAACCTTCATTATGCTTTTGTCTTAATGCGTAGCAGTAGCGGGTTAGCTCTAGCTCCGTCGTTGTTTTGTTTAGTTACACTGCGGTCTGGAAACGAGGAGAGCCGCCAGGCAGAGAGGGATACAGCCGAGCAGTACATCCAGAGCTGTTGTGTAGCCACGAATTACATTTAAAACTCGGTTTAGAGCAGTGCTATACTGCAGCGTTTTCACCAGATTATCTACTGTAACAAAGTCTGTGAAATCTACGTCTGATCGCCGCATTTCAGTGATCACGATCACAAAAATTAGCCCGTGATCGGTGCACCTCTAGTTAGCATTCACAGCAGTCTCCTACCTTCCACGCAGTGCTCCACGTCCTCCAGATTGCGCAGAGTAATCCTCATCAGGCTGGAGTTGAGCATGAGTTCGTTCTTGTGCTCCTGTCCCATAGACTCCAGGGCAGGGTTGAGAAAGAAGATGCGCGTGTCCCCGGTGGACACCTGGTTGTCACAGATGCCCGGGTTACCGAAGCCGCCGATCATCAACTTGTTGCCTCCGTCCAACAGAATTTCACGGGCCACACTCGATTTGCCTTTCAGGTAACGCCACACTCTCACCTGCAGAAAGAAAAAAGCAGAAAGTATGATTGTTTGGAAAACTATTCTGAACGGCTTGCCACTTTTTATTATTATAAGAACATGTCAGTAATAGAACTGGTAAGCTATATACTGTATAAGTAAAGTAGTTATTATAATCAGATTTAAGGGGATTCATCTCTCAGCTGGTCTGGGAACGCATCAGGATTGGATGGGAAGTCTGGGCATCTCAGCTCAGACTACTGGCCGGGCAACAAAACCCCAGATAAAGAAAAAGAAATTGAATGGTTAGATATTTTTCTAAGTAAACTTTCAGATATTGTGCAAATTTTAAACACACGCAGACAGGGCCACAAAAACTAACAGTCGTCAATTATTTTAAAAATGGATAACAGTGTAAAAAACACAATCTGGACTCGAGATCAGAATTATCAAACTATAATTGATAGATTAATTTTGAGTAAGCAGACTGTACCACAACTACAATAGGGGTTTGGTTAACAAAAAAAAAGTTTTTCTCTCCATAATTTTGGTCACGAGTTAAGATCAAATCAGATGGCAAAGTTGTAGCTTCAAAAGACACAAATTTTGCACAAATGTAATTTAATTCTCTATTTCATTATTAATAAATCGTTATAATTGAGAGATTAATCAATTATCAAAATAAGTGTTACCTGCAGCCCTAAATCAACAGCTCAGGATTATTATATCATATTATATTATAATATATTTGATATTATTATATTATATTATATTATATTGTATATGGGGTTATGTGGACCCCTCACATCCACTCCATAGCTCTTTCACGCTGCTCCCATCGGGCAGGCGCTTTAAAGTCCCCCTGGCTTACAAAAACATATATATGAAGTCATTTGTTTTAAATGCAATCACCACTATGAACGGTTACAAACAATAGTCCTGTTGTTCATTATTGTTATGTTGATTTGTGCCGTGGCCTTTAATGGAAGTGTGTGTGCATGTTTTGAGCCTGTCAAAGACGAATTTCTGTCACCTACGGGGACAGACAATAAAGTTTAGCTTATGGAAGAAGAAGAAGAAGAAGAAGAAGAAGAAGAAGAAGAAGAAGAAGAAGAAGAAGAAGAAGAAGAAGAAGAAGAAGAAGAAGAAGAAGAAGAAGAAGAAGAAGAGCTTTTTGTATTCACAGACATGGTCACAAAGCGCTTCTTTACATAAGACAATTTTACATTCACTCCACATTCGATGGTGGTAAGCTACCTATGTAGCTTCAGCTTCCCCTGGGGGAGACTGACAGAAGAGCTGTCACAACAGCACACATCTACAAAATGTGAGTCCCTATACAATGGTAATGGAAAATGGTTTATAGCACATTTCCATCTACATTATGCACTCAAACCACTTTACAGCAAGGAACCAATTCACACACCAATGAACACTGGAGGCAAAATGGGTGAAGTGTCTTGCTCATAACGGCAATGTGCAGGATTTGAACCCCCAACCTTTCGATCAGGAGACGACCCGCTCTGCCACCTGCGCCACTGTTGCCCAATGCATTTTACACTCATATAGGACTACTGTAGTGGTGAAAATAGTCTGTATGCATTATCCAATACATAAAATTACAGATAACGCGTAATACTGCAATGTTAAATGATGTGTATTCAATTTTGTTTTATAACAGTATATGTATGGCAAAGATTTGGAAAATCTTTTGAGTAAATAATTAGTCAACACAAAACAAATCTTTCCCCGCAGTCATTCCAATACAAACCAGACTGTCTACAGTTTCAGTAAATTCTCTAAAGCAGTGAGTTTTATGTCCAGTCATGATCAGTCTGGCCTTCCTCTGCACTTCCCCTGTTATGTCCGTCTCAGCTCTGGAGCAGTGCGCCTCTAATCTGCTCCATTCATTCTGCTGCAGACGGGAAACCAGTGAGAGCTAAGGAAAAGCTCGCTGACCAAACACTACTTGTTTATTTTGACAGATCATAGAGTGGTACACCGCAAGAGAGCAGCATGGTGCTAAAGGACTTTTACAATAACTGGGTCGGGAACAGAGGACAGAGGCAGGCGGCTTCCTCCAGGCAAAATGTAGGATTCTGTTTCACTACAGCTACTATGAGTCAGGAGTTAAAATGTGCGCAAGAATGTGGCTATAGGGCACAACTTTGATTACAGCCAAACCTTGGCATAAAGGTCTGCTGTAAACCGCAAACAAACATTACATTGTTCCCCCTTTATATCTATTATTGTAGGATACCATTATTGGATTCCAAAAAATAAATGTAGCAACTTCCACTAATATCAACAAAATGAGCAAAGAAAAATGAAAAGATTGTCACTATTGAAGCAGACCTTAGCTCTTTTTTGTGAATATGTGAGAAATAGGGAATAGAAGATCATTTTCCAAAATCATTGGGAAAATTAAGAGTTTGAATGAAAAGAATGTGATATGAATCAGCCAGGAAAGGTCATGAGTCTATTTTGTACTGACGCATAGTTCAGAGTACTGAACAATATTGCTTGGTAATGTTTCCCTCAACAGTTGCTGAGTCACCATTTCGGCACAGAACACTGGTCTAAAAGTGGTTCTGCGCACTGTCCCATTGCAGTAATCTTTCATAGGTGCATTAGTCTTCTGTAGCCTACTTACTGACATAGGTATAACTATCAGTAATCCACCATGAGAGCCATTAGTGCCAAAGCCACTGGGGAGTAGTAGTCAGAAGCTGAGATTTTAATCATACAAAAGAGCCGCAGCCACGGGCCACTCAGGGGCCACTTTCCTGCAGCAACATGTTGGAGACGACTACATGCTCGCTTAGGCCCCTGTAATAGACGTGTAACTGTCTGGTACTAAGTGGTAATAAAGACACTTGGAATACATAGTCTAATCCAGAATTACAAAACATGTTCTCGGGGCACAAGTTTTTGGCCAAGTTGTCTGCGTAAAGGTGAAGCTGGGGGTAACAATTTTATTAACTACGTATTTTATTATTTTCTTTATTATTAATATGTTTATTTTATCATTTTATCTATTAACTATCTATGTATGATTACCAATAAGGTAATAATGCATGGAATGCAAAGTCTTAGTTCTTAGGTCTTCAAGTAAAAAGACAATAAATAAAAAATGTCTTTTCCAGTTCAAATCGGGTTTAAACATAAAAGTGGCCTCATGGTTAGGGTACTCTCAAGGAAATCTAAAGTAAATCCTTGAGTAAAATACACTGTGTTGCCAAGCCCTAATTGAATAGCCGAAATTTGGAAAAATGTCTAATAAGAGGTTTATTATAGGCTACGTAAAGATCCTTAAAAGTTGTACATAAAGTCTGTGCAGTTGAATCAGTGGAAGTTGCCTAGTTTAACTGAGGCAGGTGTCTCCTCATGTGCAGTTGTGCACTGACTTCTGAACGGCTGCTCACTCTTACCTTGCAAGAGTACGTGTTGTGAACCGGGTCCACGTTTATTATTTCGTCCACAGTTCCCGTCAAAACTATGTTCGCTTCATCCTCCCGGTCCTCCAGGTTCCTCTCGGGGCAACTCGCTCCGCAGTGCCCGCTCAGAGCCACGAGTAGCCCGGCCACGATCAGCGCCACTGCCCGCTGGGATCCCATGGCTGGAGAAAAGAAAAAGTTTCACTCCGCGCAAAATCACTTAACGCTCCAATGAGTTTTTTGAAAGCACTAACTATCGGTCAATTCGTGCATGTGGTTTAGCGCTCTTCTGAAGTTAGCTACAGGCGGGCAGTGTGTTTGTCACGCTGCAGCCTAGATCCAGCATCTGCACCCGGCTACGGTCAGAGCGTGTGCGCCGCTGCCGGCTGGAAGTGGACGAGGAAGAGGGGAGACACCCGGAAGGAAGAGGAAGGCCCGGGGAGCCGTGTCTTCAGGAATGTGCCGCTCTCTCCCCCTCTTTTCCCCCGTCTCTCTCTCTCTCTCTCCCACTCTCTCTCTAATATCCGCCACTGATTTGCATGCGATCTGAATTGCTGATTCCACAAGTGAAGTGAGGAAGGTGCTGGAGGGACTGTGAGAGGCTCTGTGAAAGTAGTCAATTGCGCTTGTACTGCGTCGCCCCCCATTGGATGCTGAGCGTTCTTACGCATTTAGGACTATTTTGCAATGCGTTGATCCCTATCCAGAGCAGAGTAGCCACTAGCCAAATTATGAGAAACAAAACATGAAAAAATGTGAAAATTGTAATATTTTCAAAGAAAATACATACAACACATAGGTCTATGTAAATAAATAATAATGTGTCAAAAGTGAAGATTTGTCACATGTTACTTTATTTTTATTACTCGAGTAAGAGTACAGATATTTCATTTTAATATTACTCAAGAAGTAAAATGTACTGTATGGAAAACACGACTTGCCAAAGTATAGTTACTTCAAAACGTTACTTGAGTAATAAGTACATTCACTTGAGTAGGCTAAATGTAACTGCGTACTACCCACCTCTGACTTAAAGGTACACTGCGTAACATTTTGGACTATAGGCCTACGGTAGCGTGCAATCGGTTAAGAAATAGTACTGTCACCTTTGAGTACCAGAGAATGCCATTCCGGCTGCTCACAAAGGGACGTATGGAAGACAACAGACACAGACACTCTACCAAATGTGTGTGTTGGCAGGCAATGATCGGCGTCACATGACTGGCAGCCATAATGGCGTCTTTGACCACCGATACAAAACATGCTCCTAATAACAAGCACAACACAGAAAATGCTATATTAAGTATGTAATCAAAGAATGGATTTGGATGAGGACGTTTTAGACTGTGATGATGTCATAATCTCAGGTGGAGGGCAGGGGCCACTGGTAGAGAAACAGATTTTTGATGAAATCTCCAAAAGAAAATTGACAAATGTTGTAACTGATTGGATTCACAAACCTTCTTATGGCTGAAAGGCCTGGACCAACATCAGCAACATGTTTTGGATATATTATAAAAATTAAAAAGTTCATTTGAAAAAACAGATATCTCCGTTTTGAATTTTGTTGTAAAAAGACATTTTCAGGCATACGTTTCAATGGCACTTATCTGTTTTTGCAAATGAACTCTTAATATATATACAGTATGTCACCAGAAAATAATTTCACTTTAGTTCATACACACTAACAGGGAAGATGTTGAACTTTATGACCGTTTTTGTTTCATGTGGATCGTCTAATATCTCTGTAATAACAGAGATATTAGCTATGAACCAACCAAAAGACTGCATTTTCATGGTTACTATAGTAACCTATTCAAATCTTATATTTGGTTTCCCCTCCATGAGGTCAAGCTGGAGATGTCTCTTTGTGCACCCAGTGTTACAATTCAGGAGCAGTGAGCCACTCAAATGAAACATTGGTCCTTGATATATATATATAAATATCTACAATGAAATAAATGCTTGTATTTATTTTTAGTTCAATGAAATGTTCTCTTTGTGTGACAAATATAGCAGTTCTCATCCTATTACTCTATAGCCATAGGGCATAGGTTGGGCTTTTGGTGCCAGTTCATAGCCAGATAAGTAAGGAGATTGATAGCCTAACGAAAAGGCCTATGATCAAAGAAGGTAGGTATATGCTAAATCAGAATGATTACTTTTAATTAGTCGTGCGACTGAGATGCAGATGCTGATATTAAAAGGGTAGGTTTGTCTCCATTACACCATTGCACTGGAACAATGTAGGGAGAGATTCCTCCACGTTATGCAGCAGAACGGGCAGGTGTTGAAACCAGCTGTAATGGTCTTTTCATTAACAAAGCATTCTCACAATGCATTAAGTTGTCAGGTTTTTTTTTTTCAATTATAATTTCATAAATACATTTCTCTGGTTTAATTTGAGCTGAAGTCAGTGGAAAAGTGCACAGCACTCCACTGTAATGATGGTTCTATGGTCTTACATGCTGTATTTCCAAATTGTCCTCAGCTGCATGTGATGACTATGAGTCAATGTATTTATGCATCTTGAAATAATTGTTGCCCCTTTAGATACTCTATTTTTACTTTATGCTGTAATTGAGTATATTATATTATTAGGCTGTTCTGAAATAGAGAAGGTTGTGTGACATACAGTGTAGTGTAGTACTATTCTGTATTGAGTAGTGCTTTTGAAATATTTCGAATTAGTATTACATTCTAAGGTTTTTAAGCATCAGCCTTATAAACCAATTCTGTTTTGCTGTGTTTTTGACATTGGAATAACAAAGTACCCTTGACATGAAGCTTGATTCATGGTTTGCACCGGTTTTCTGCCTAAGGGTATAGGTATGCCCTTAACAAGTACTTCAGAGTCAAATCTGATTTTTGAGGCATGGGAATGAAAAAAAGAGTATAGGCCTACATAAGGAAAGTAAGTTTCCTAACAGCTCTTCTCCTCTCATACAGTATATGTACACACAGAGCACTCTTTTACTGACAGGCCATACTTGAGTCACCGCTTTGTGGATGTGTACACTGCCAGATACAAATACAGCAGCAGAAAAAAAAAGTACTGAAATTTAACAAAATTTGCAGCACACTGAGTAATTATAGTGTGATAGTTTCGTGACTGGTGATAATCTCAATACTTCTGAATAATAAAGAAATAGCGCTACAATGATTTGCAAGAACCAAGTTATAACAAAAAGTGTTGATTATATGACAATGCCCTCAATAAGGCATATTTTACCAGATGACAGTTGGATTGTGGGGATCTGGTCCGGTAAAAACCATAGACCGTTAAAAAGAATAGACAACTCCTCCTCACTCCGCCCCGTTTACCATAATGACCACGTTCGAGGGGGAAATCATGGCAGATTTACAGACTCCTCCTCCCCTGCTCTGACGAAGCATGTTCCTAAAAAGGGCATAAGGGCGGGATCTTCACTGTAGACTCAGCCCATGCGTGAAGTGTAGCTCGCGCAGCTCCAATGCTAACAGTCCGACCCTCATTAGTACGAGATTTCAAAAAAAATTCTTTCGAAAACCAGCCTGGTTTCTTTTTTTGTGACTAACCCAACGTTATCTCAGGAGGAATATGTAGCCGTAGAAAGTGTTTAAAAAATAAAAAGCAGGCGTTAAAGTTGTTTTTAACGTGTCTCCAATGCTTTTCAATGGGAGACTAGCGGCTATATGGAGGTACTACAGCAATGGCGGAGCAATGGCGGCCTCCAGTGTTGCGGTCATAAAGCAGAGCAGCCAGCGGGGTTTGGTAAAAACAGAGGTGACAATACACCACCCTGTGGGAGGTTGGAACAAAGCAAAAAGATGTTATTTATCAGCTCACTGACACGCTGTATCTCAGTGAAGCCTTTAAATATCCAGATGGTTGGATGTTTGATACCTTACATAAAATTGGCCTATGTTTTCAAAGATTTTCTCCCCAATGATTGATAAGCTCAAATTATTTCACTATTGGAAGTAAAATAATATGTGTCTTAAAAAAAACATGTGCGTTGCATCGAAGCAAACCCCAGCCCAGATAGGTTCCTTCATCAAGGTTTTTACAGTTGACCACAGAGTACGCAATTTAGAGACAACCCATTCATTTTAACACATGGCTGAGCACATTACACTCTATATGTTTTCAGCCGTTTCAGTGAAAGAGCAGAGAAAGCAGTGTGTGGTTAGCGGTCTGTCACTGTGCCAGATGGCTCAGTGCTCTCAAGGTTCAAGTCTAAACAGAAGCCGCCTCGTCACACCTGGTTTTATCCCCTGTATTCACTGGAATATCATATAGGCTACATCAGCGGACTGTTCAAAAATGCATTTGTAGTAACTTTCCTCTGCATCTAACAAATTATTATATATTTTTATACATTCCTCCATTATAATTTTCCATGGCAAATTTGTAACAGCTTAGAACTCAATATCATGCTGTTGTCCAAAATCAAGTTCCAAAAAAACACTTTGTGAACTCTCTTTACACAAAATGCAATCTTTAAAGTTTCACTTAACTTTTCCCAAGTCATTCAGATTAAAGTCAGTCATTTGAGATAGGGCTGAGTGACTCTTCATTACTTTTACTTTGTTACACATCCATCTTCTCTCACAGCCACCAACCTCAAGCCCCTGCTCATTTATGCAGAGTGGCCACCACAACTCACTGTGGGCCATTCCGCGTAATGGTTGCAGCCCATTCATTCCCAGCATGCACTTTGGCAGGGCCATACGGGAGTCCATTAGAAAATGAGTCCATGCCAAAGCTGCTGACATATTGAGAGATTAGAACCCGGCCGATACCAATGATTCTGATGCCACGCCTCAGTTGATTAATTGGTATGTGTTAGCTATGTGGACATAGACTTTGGAGTCCATGTTGGATTAAATGTATGCAATTGATATGAAGTCATTTATAAGTATTTGTGTCTATGGCAGAATTTCAGTAACGGAGACAAAACTGTACAGTACTATTGTGTGTAAGACTGATTTTGTGCCCTCTAGTGGATAGGAAAGGTATTGCGGAGACCTGCTAGGCACAACCTTTATTTAACATGAACCTGAACTAAAAGCAGTTTTGATCTGTGGCGAGAGAGAGAGAGAGAGAGACATTCTCAAAATCTCACAGTGAGACAAAAAGAGATAAAGATCAGTGTCTGCAAACACTGACTGAAATGTCGCAATATATTTACTACCTATACCAAGTATCAAGGCAGTCAATCCAATAACCAGCCAAACAAAAGCCCACAACGATGAATGAACCCACAACGATGCATGAACCTGCAAATTATTCCCTAATGTGTTTCCATGTTGAGATTTGGGTGACACAGTTTTGGATTCTAACTGCAAATTTTTGGATAATTATCCCAATTAGATTGCCATGTTTTAAAATGTAGTTCACTGATTACATTTTAAATATGTTCGGAATAATTACCGACATACCACCAGGAAAATTGACCTGGACTCCTTGGTAACAGGATAGATAACCGTGTGGGACAACCAGGTGCCGTGAACTTGAGGCACGGGAAGGGAGTGACTGAGAAGTTGGTGATGGCAGCCATGCTTGCGCTCATGCTAGGGCAGCTATGGCACCACCACACAATATAAGGAATGAATCAATAATGAATAAAACTGTAAAGCGAGTATGGGCATCTGGAAAAGCGATACATAAGACTGAGAGAAGGTTAAACATATGAACTATGAACAACAAAAACAGGAACTGAATGAATGAAACGTTATTGGAAATTTGTCCTGGGCACATAGTGCAAATGCTGCTGACAACATGTAAGACAGAGATGGACAAAAACAACAATCAGTGCTAATTAGTGTAAAGTTGTTTTTGTCCGTCTCTGCCTTTTCAGAACATCTTTAGGAATCTGAACCATGGATTAGCTGTTTTATTTTATTTTAACATAACATGACCCAACAAGAGACAGGGTATTTTATTGCAATATAATAGCCAGTTTAGCCAGCATTCAACTTCTGATTTTAATTAGATGGTGATTAATTGCACAGACCTAGTTGCAGATATCAAATGTTGTTTTTGAAATACTGTCTGAAGTAAATTCCTAGACTGTGTACTTTACTACAGGCGTCCTACAATTTTCAATTAGGTAAAACATTCCACAAAAGGTCGTTATTAAAGCAACCTCTTCTGTAATATTTTCACTTATTCACAGTATCAAGTAACACTCACCAGTGTCCTTGGTCCAGTTTTGCTTTGCTGATGGTCCGGATTATAGCAAAGTCAGAGTAGAGCCATGCCAGCCTGCTGATTCAATAGGTTCAAGCAGAGGTTGGGTTCATGACTCAGGAGGCTTACTGCAGTGTCATCACACACTTCTCTTTCAGTCACATTTGCTGATTGCTCTATTCATTATTGCATTAGAACTTTTTTATCCAATCAACTGCTTATTCATCTGCTGTAGTTCTATTTACTAAATTCACTTTATCCTGATAGTAATGTTTAAAAAGCATAAGACAAATATGCCATGTTGGTTCTTATTTATAAATACACCCATCAGAAATTTCCAGTTACAAAAAATACTAAGGGAACAATACAAATACAACAGAATAAGAGAAAACTACACATTGAAAGAAATACCAATACAAGAAAGAAATGTGCAGAAGGAGAGAAAAAAAGTTTGTGGGCTTTGCACATACACTTTTTGCATCAGAAGCTGCTACAAATTCAAACTCGGACTCTATACCAATATGGCAGAACCATGATGCTACTGATGCATCCGGAAAGTCTATACCCTTCACTTTTGACACATGTTATATTACAGCCATATACCAGAATGAATTAAATTATTTTCTTTTTTTTCTCATCAATCTACACACAAAAACCCATAATGACTAAGTATTTATGGGGCAAAGGTGTGGAACGACGTGAGACAGGCCTCAACTATGAATTATGTTTAAGTCCAAGCTGAAAGCATGGTAATTTACTGCTGCCTATGGCAATTGAATGTATTTAATAATAATATAATAATATATCTAGATAATTAATTAACCAAATAGTCACAGTTTCAGCTTATATCGGGAATCTCTAGTCCTATCTTGGTTGCTCACCCAGGGGTTTCAACATTCCTACACCCACTTGATAATCACAACAGTTTGAACAGAATCTGCAGACTTTTAGGTACATAAAGTAGAGTTTAAGGGCAACATTAAAGCCATTTTAGTTGAAATTGCATAATTAGACAAGTCACTTTGACCTCATCATGTAAAAAAAAAAAGGCTGGAGACCCCTGGCTTACAATATGTAGTTAATACAAGTGCTTTGTCTAATGCTCAGAAACAGAGTGTGTTTGATCAAAACAAATGCGATTAATTGCGATTAATTAATGATTACTGCAATTATTATTATTTTTTATTAACCGTAAGTTAAAGCTTTAACTTTGACAGCCCTAATACACACACATATTTCATATTGGAAATAAGTTCTGTGGCAGGAAATATCATTCCTATTATTATTTGCTTTTCTTTTTACTTATTATTATCATCATTAAATTATTTTTATTATGTGATGGTGCTTGAACGCACATGGAACTCATGCATCATGTTATGCCACACCATATAATAGCCATGGGATAATTTACATCCGTTGTCCCCTCACACACACAAACACACTCAACCTGGCCTATTGTACATATTTTTTGTTGGCGGAACTGGCGTACCGGAGGAAACCTACGGAGACACAGGAAGAACATGTCAACTCCACACATGTAAATACTATGAAGCACGAGCGCCACGGTGACGTTATTGCCGATATTACTTTCTCGCATTATGTTCATAGAGACCTCACGTCACTATTGCATTTGGAAATATGCTCAGTCCTCTTTCCAGAAGTTAAATCAAACCTGCAGAATTTTATGTGGAAAGTGAGATGAGGCAATATCAGTCATGTATAAAAAATATTAAATTTCATCCAAGCTGTAGACTCTAGAGCCTTGTGTCTTCCCACATGCTGGATGGGGTGACCATTTTTTGCTGCTGACGCACTCTCACACCTCTGGCCTTTCACTTTCCTGCCCTGATACTGTGAGTAGGTGCCTTGCAACTTGCAAGTAGTATATGCAGTATTCACCCTCATTGTCTCAATAGGCAGCACTGCTCTTTTGTGTGAAGTAACAGACAGATCATGGGTGCTGTTGTGTTGTTCCAATAATCAGTCCTTAAGTTCAACTTTTTAAACTCGTTTTATTAACACGTCATGTTCCTTTCTGGTCTATTATTCTGTGAATTCGTAAACTGTTCTCGCGATAGCTTGGTAACATCAGCTATACTACATTTTCCTCAAAAAACTGTCCTACAAACTGCCTGCCATTATCAGTAACAGCCTCTAGAGGAATATCTCAAGTCATGTGGAATCAAGCACATAAGGGCATTGCCTTATTATCCAAAAAGCAATGGGAAAATTGAGAGGTTTCATAAATACTTAAAGAAAGCCTTCAGAGCAACAAAATGTGAAGGAAAGATATGGAAAATGAAACTTCCACAGATTTTAATGGCATACCGCTCAACACCACACAGAGCATCAGGGGAGACGCCAGCCATGCTTATGTTAGGACGAGACATCCGCACTAAGTGTCCAACTCTGGAGAAGCCAAGTAGTATTACAAAAGAAAAGGAGAAAACAGTTGATGTCAGAAGGCATCACGAGGAATACAAAACTAAAATGAAACAATACGCCGACCAGAACAACAGAGCAAAGGAACACAACACGTGCACTTTAATAAGCCTTTGATTCTAGCCTTTACAACATGGTTACTCACAACTTACGTAGATCGAGTCTGACCTTTTCAGAGTTTTAGCAAGTGCTAGTTTGTACATGTCAGCCATCCATTTATCTAAAAACTTCTTTCCAGAGAAAAATCCTATTCCGGTGTATGTATGCACAGATGTATAGGAATAGGATTCCAGAATCATGCAACATGTTACATGATTCTGTTATTTTACAAAAAATAGAAAAGTGAAAAGTGGGGCTTGCATAAGTATTCATACAGCATTTTCAGAGTGCATTAAATTGCCTTTATAACATTCCTAATGACTGCAGAATGGTCACACCTTGCCCTAACCATTAAATAGAGGCCACCTGTGTGTAATCTACTCTCAGTATAATTCCAGCTGTTCTGTGAGGGCCTCAGAGCTATGGTCAGAGTGTATTGCTCACTAAACAACATCATGAAGGCCAAGGAGCACACCAGAGAGGTCAGGGATAAAGTTGTGGAGAAGTTTAAAGCAGCGTTAAGTTATACAAAGATTTCCCAAGATTTGAACATCTCACGGAGCACTGTTCAATCCATCATTCGGAAATGGAAAGTGTATACCGTCCACCTAAACTAACAGACTGAACAAGGAGAGCACTGGTAAGAAATGCAACCAAGTGCCCTAAGATAACTCTGGAGGAGCTGCGACGTACTGCCGCTGAGCTGGGGGAATCTGTACATGGGACAACTATAAGTCGTACTCTACACAAATCTGGCCTTCATGGACGAGTGGCAAGAAGAAAGCCATTATTGAAAGGAGGCCATAAGAAATCCCGTTTGAAGTTTGCTAGAAGTCATATGGAGGACACAGCTACCATGTGGAAGAAGGTGCTTTGGTCAGATGAGACAAAAATGGAACGTTTTGGCCCAAATGCAAAATGTTATGTATGGCGCAAACCTAACACTGCTCATCGTCCTGAGTGCACCATCCCCAGTGTCAAATATGGTGGGGGGAGCATCATGCTATGGGGCTGCTTTTCCTCAGCGGGGACTGGGAAGATTGTAAGAATAGTTTGGAAGATGGATGGAGCCAAATACAGAGACATTTTGGAGGAAAACCTGCTGGAGTCAACAAGAGAATTGAGGCTGGGGCGGAGATTCACCTTCCAGCTGGACAATGACCCTAAACACAAAGCTAAATCTACAATGGAATGGTTTAAAAACAAACATATTAATGTGTTTGTAGGAGACACATCTGGGACTGAATGTGTGTGCACAGTGCGCTTGTGTGTGTGTGCTTCTGAGGCGGGTACACATGTGAGCATGGGCGTGTTCACGCGGAAGTCTGAGTGTATAAAAATGCGCACTCACCTGGGGTCCGGATGAGAGAGGTCTGGTCTGGGTAGCCACAATTTTTGTTGACCGCACCGCACCCATTCCATTTATCATTTTTTGTCTCTTAATCCTTCTGGTTTCCATCATTTTTTGCCATACTAATTTTTATGCGCTGTTATAGCTTTGTCCTTTTTTAACGCAATAAATGTACAAAACGTAACTCTGGATTTCAGCGTATTTGTCACCATATAGCCTCCTTGCGCGTCACAAAGCTAAGCCATAGGACCCAGCCACATCCTCTCCGCGGCTAAAAGGTTGGTCAGAAGCCGCAATAGTGTTAGAATGGCCCAGTCAAAGTCCTGACCTAAATCCTATTGAAAATCTGTGGAAAGACCTGAAAACAGCTGTTCACAAACGCTCTCCTTCTAATTTGACAGAGCTTGAGTTGTTTTGTAAAGAGGAATGGGCTAAAATGTCAGTCTCTAGATGTGCAAACCTTGTAGAGTCATACCCCAAAAGACTTGCTGCTGTTATTGCAGAAAAAGGGGGTTGCACAAAGTATTATTTCATGCTGTATGAATACTTATGCACGCCCCACTTTTCGGTTTTCTATTTTTTTGTAAAATAACAGAATCATGTATCATTTTGCTTTCACTTCACAGTGTTACTTGTGTGTGAACTTTCAGTAAAAAATTCAAAATAAAATCTTTATGTTTATGGTTGTAAACATGACAAAATGTGCAAAAGTTCAAGGTGTATTAGTACTTTCGCAAGGCACTGTATACTGTTCACTTATACTGCCTTATTTATATTATTTTACTGTGGTTTGGGGTAGTACTTATTAAAGCACATTAAAACCAATAGTAATGCTACAAAAAAGAGCTATCCGAGTAATTCATAAAGTTGGGTTTTTGAACCACACAAACTCATTATTTTTTAAAATCAAAAATCATGAAGTTTTGTGACATTGTTGAGTTCCAAACAGTACAGATGTTATACAAAGCAAGATACAAACTGTTACCGGGCCAAATACAAAGAAGGTTCCAAGAACATACTGGTCGGTATGAATTACGTGATGAATTAAACTTTAGGATTCAAAAACATAGCACAACTTTGAAAAGTTTTAGCCTGACAGTTAATGGGGTACAATTGTGGAATAATTTGGAGATGGAGATGAAACAATTTCCAAACATCAACCTGTTCAAATATAAATACAAACAAAACACTTTTGAAAAGTACAGAGAAGAAGAAACGCATTGTCACTAGGGGGAGCAGTAGGATTAATTTGCATTCAATTAATTAAGGAAGAGTGTTGTTGCTCAAAATCGCAAATCGAGAATTAGAGTAGGCGAGCTCCAAATCTGTTGAGAGGGACCCTCCCAACGGGCTCGTATACCTTGTTTTTAACGCACTACACAGCATAGGAACATCATCTACCAAATCAGTTGGGGCAGCTGGGTGTTTTTTTTTTGATGAGGAGCTACTGCCCTCTTCAATGGACCCGCTCTACACCCTGGCTTTTTAACGCACTACACTATGCAGGGCTTACATATTACATAATTCATTGTACATAAAAAAAAAAGAAGGAAGCAACCAAGCAAAATTGTACACTAATCAATACCATATCAAGGATGGAAATGACAACTGGGAAGTAGCAAGATCACGGATAATATGTATATTAATGTTCTTTTTAACACAAAACTAGTGACTTTCGGGAATGTTAACTGTGTTTGGCATTGATAACCATCTGTGACTAAGTAATGATCGTCACTTGCTTTGTACCAGACATCGTACATGAAATGAGAGCGTTGTTGTAGTTGTGCTTCGCTTCTGTTTCTGTTCATTTTTGTTAATTATATGAACATTTCAAACAGTGCTTTGTAAGTGTGGTCCGTGTTAAAACAGCCGCTTTGAAGTGTAACAGGTTCTCTTTGCTAATGAGGCAAATCAAAATCAAAATCAAAATATGATGTGCTAAATGTATCATTGATAATGTGTAAAATTAAATCACAAACAGGTACGTTGTGTGTTTGTGTGCACGCTGTGTTCCTATGCTCTTATACTTTGTTCCTTGTAATATGTTCCTTTGTACTATTGTGATATGTTATTTTTTATTGTAATGATTTCGGGATGGGCTCATAAGCTTTTGCTTCGGCCCACTCCTTTTGAGCAGAACTTCAACTGCTCAAATAAACAAATAAACCAATAGACTCTGCAGTATGTGATTCAATTAATGGCCTATCCTGGGAGTCATCCTGCCAAGCTGGTTTTAGAAAATGTTTGTGAATGGGATACAAAGGCAAGGGTGGGCCCTTTGCAAATATACACTGATGGGTCAAAGGACCCAAGTCAAGAAAGACTGGATTTGCTTTTTATGTCCCAAAGTATGATATTTTGCATTATAAAAGACTCCCAGATGTATCAGTGTACACCGCTGAATTGATGGCTATAATTTCTGCTTTGCAGTGGGTAGAGCACACTAAGCAAGGGAAAACAGTGGTGTGTTCTGATTCAGCTTCTGTCTTGGAAACTTTGGAGAGTGGTGGAGCTAATGCCAGGCCGGACCTCATCGCAGAACTGTTGTCTATCTTGTACAGAGTTGAGAGAGCTGGGGGGAGTGTGGCATTCCTGTGGGTTCCATCTCATGTAGGAGTGTATGGAAATTAAATAGCTGATATGGCTGCAAAATGGACTTTAAAAAGAGAAATTGAGGTCATGGTAGTTCCGGGAGTGCTAGAGTGGAGATCACTATCAAAGGGTATACTTCAGCTGTCTGGCAGAAAATGTGGGAGAGCGACACTAAGGGTCGCCATTACTATTCTTTAAATCCATCTGTAAATCCAGTATCAGGGTACACTGGGAAAGACAGGAGAGCTGTGGTAGTCCTGACCAGGCTTAGACTGGGGCATTGTGGCCTTGGGTGGGACCTTGTTAAAATTGGGAAGCACCCAGATGGGTTATGTCAACACTGTAAACACGTCAAACACGTTCTTATTGACTGTCCAGTGTATAGAATCCAACGAGCAGAGCTGTTTCGAACTGTCGCACCTGTGTCTCAGAATAATTGTGTTAGTTTACAGTCACTACTAAGCTAAGTCCTTCCCAGGGCCAGGATTTCGCTGGCGCTCCTGGACTTCCTAGTAGTCATCGGGCTGTTGTGGATGTCATCTTTGTGCGTTGCCGGATTTCACCTAGAGAGGCAGCAATGTGCCTGGAGGCACCTGGTCTGCCGGAAAGTACCAGAAGAAGAAGAAGAAGCACATTGTAGGAATGAAGCATCACCAGAGGATGTCAGTATTGTCACTTCTGCTGAGACAAAACACAGAGGAAGAAGTCCAACCCAGCCTTGCAGAGCTGCCAACTCGGTTTTGTATCTGTCCTGCAGTTTAGTTACACTACTGTGAACTGAGTGTACAATGAAAGATACTCTTCATCAAATACATCTTTACTGAATCCCAGGCATATTCGGGTCCACCGGTAGGTAATCCATGTTGCCCATTATTTGAATCCTTATGGTTGCTTTACTAGTTAGCTTTAGCTAAAATGAACAAGCATGTTATGTTCATGTTATTGAAAGTCCCATACTTTTACACGTTGCTACTCTGCACAGATTGACACATGTTTGAGTTTATGATGATCTAATCATAGTATAATAAAATGTAAACTGTTAACACTTTGGCTATTTACATATTGCTTCGGCTAATCCCAGAGGCATAGCTCATAGAGCGAGCTGTTTAAGAACTGTACACTTTCCTCTTAGAGTTTTCATTCTTTTAGGTAAGGTTGTACATTTGTCAGTGATCGTTGTGTGTGTTTGCAGACAAAGTCATCCAGATGGTGATCATGTTGGGGACAGCCACTGTGCTGCAGCAGTTTATCAGTGGGCTCAAGAATCGGAATGAAGACACCAGGGCCAAATCTGCTAAAGACCTGCAGCATTATGTGACCACGGAGCTCAGAGAAGTACTGTCAGCCATGCTCTTGTTTTGACTTTAAACAAAACAACACAGCTTCTGTATCTTAAGCTATGTGTAAGGTAGAAAAATGTGGGACATTTATTACAACTCAGGCTATTGCATTGAGAACGTGAACTATGTAACGAACCACAAAGGCCTTTTACATTATTGTAATTCCTCATACAAAATAGTCTAAACAATTGTAAACATATGCATGTATTTGAAATAATATTCTTTTTTGTTTTCCTAAAATAGTTGAGCCAAGATGAAGCCACTACCTTTTACGATGAGTTGAATCACCACATCTTTGAGCTAGTGTCCAGCTCCGATGTCAATGAGAAAAAAGGAGGGATTCTTGCCATAGGTAAGTTCTGATTTTGTATTCATTTACTGTATGTTTGACGTTTAACATCTACGGACAACCTTTGGTGTTTTTCAGGAAACACACACACACAAAAAAAGACTTTGAACACTCCACATAAATGTTTTAAAATGTTTTACAAAATAGTAATATTACAGTAAGCAATAAAGTACCATTTTGATAAATATATAATGTCTTGTTTTATCAGTGAGCCTCATTGGAGTTGAGGGAGGCAATGCCACCAGAATCAGCCGCTTTGCCAACTACCTGAGGAACCTACTGCCCTCTAGTGACCCTGTGGTGATGGAGATGGCCTCTAAAGCCATGGGACACCTGTCTATGGCAGGGGACACCTTCACTGCGGAGTATGTGGAGTTTGAGGTGAAAAGGGCGCTGGAGTGGCTGGGAGCAGACAGGAATGAGGGCAGGCGGCATGCTTCTGTAAGTAGTAGATTTTTGTTATGGCATCAGCATGACTTCAGGACTGTGTAAAGTGTATCAGTGTATACATTCAAACAGTTTAATCACAAATCTGGGATGTTTAGCGCCAGGAAGTGTTTGCATTATTTACATGTACATGGGCAGTTTTGTAATTTTACAGAAATGTCTTAAAATGCAACTTAATGTATTAAGAATGAGCTTGGCATTATAATTTGGTCACAATCAATTAAGCAAAAGTAAAATTGACATTTCCCTCTCTTTGGCGTTCATTTTACATGTATAAAGCAACAATGTGTGCCGTAAATTCTATATTGTAGTTGTTAAACAAGATAGATATTGTTGATATTGTTACACGTAGATATTGTTGCTACTTTGCTTTTAAGTCTTCTGTGATTGCGATTCCTACATTGTAATTTGCATCATTTATTCAATCCACATCTCTTTACAGGTGTTGGTGTTGAGAGAGTTGGCTGTGAGCGCCCCCACCTTCTTTTTTCAACAAGTTCAGCCTTTCTTCGACAACATCTTTTACGCTGTGTGGGACCAAAAACAGGCAATTAGGGAAGGGGCCGTATCTGCACTCAGGGCCTGCCTAATCCTCACCACTCAGAGGGAGACCAAGGAGATGCAGAAACCACAGTGGTATAAAGTATGTACATTTTTCTATAGATTTGTATCTTTTTTTTTATATGTATGAGTTACACAAACTGCCCCCCTTTCTACAGCAAACATTTGAAGAGGCAGAGAAGGGTTTTGATGAAACATTGGCCAAAGAGAAAGGGATGAACCGTGATGACCGGGTCCATGGGGCCCTCCTGATTCTGAATGAGCTTGTCCGGATCAGCAGCATGGAGGGAGAGGCAAGACTCTTATTACTTATATCATTTCCACATTACATATTCAGTGTTGTTGCACATGACTGACTATTCAGTTTGGGCCTCACTCGATGCCTATTCTTGGTAAAATATCTAGATCTGTATTGTCTTACAGCGAATGCGTGAGGAAATGGAAGAAATCACTCAGCAGCAGTTAGTCCATGATAAGTACTGCAAAGAGATGATGGGTTTTGGGACCAAGCCTCGCCACATCACTCCTTTCACAAGTTTCCAGTCAGTGCAACCACAGCAGTCCAACGCTCTGCTGGGTCTGCTGGGGTACAGTACTCCTCAAGGCTTTTGACCTTTGGGGCCGCTCCAGTTCCAGCCAAGAGCTCCCTGGTTGAGAGCCGCTACTGCAGAGAGCTCATGGAGGAGAGATTTGACCAGGTACAGTCCTCTACTAAGATTAGATTTGATTCACTTTATTGTCCACAAAGTCACAGTAAGACAGGACAGACAGTAGTAATAAATAGCAAAGACTATTATGATGACAATAACAAATAATGTTACTTATTTATGTTCGTCGTATCTTTTATGTCTTTAATCATATTTAATTTTCGGTTTAATTAGGCCCGTGCGCCATCAGGGCTGACGAAGGGGCTCTTGTAAGTGTATAGAGTGTGCTCCGCTTCGCTCCGTGCACTCCCCCAAAGTGCGCAGAGCACACAAAACGAGCTCTCTAACATACACTAATGCACTCCTCTCGTCATGCACGTTCCGTGCACGTGCACATGTATCAGAAAACGAACATTGTAATTGGACAGAGCCCATAAAAGTCAATGGGCGACTGAGAGCCCTGGGTCACTGACGGGCACGAAGTCAAACCCGATCCCACACAACTTTTGACTATTTCCAAATTTTTAATTTCAAAATAGTGGCGCGAGAGCGCCACCTCAGTTTTTTTTTTAACATTGCGAGATAAGACTTGGCCAAAAATGATGTTTGTCGTAGAATCATAAAAATCGGTACAGACGTGCATCATGACAAGTTGAGCAAAAATATTATTACGGCAATGCCGTCCATCATATTGGGTGTCGGCCATTTTGGATGACAGCCTGCGAAGCGGGAATCCGCCTTTTTTTTTCACTTCGTACAAAATCTATCTCCTCCTAGAGCGTTTATCAGAACGAGCTAATTTTGGGTGGAAAATAATCTTGAGAAGTAGAACTTTAAAAGTTATCCAAATTACTTTTCGAAGTTTTACGGTTTTTATGCGGTGAAGCCGCAAACTGTACGAAGTATTTTGAGATTTTTTGCAAACAAAAAATGGCTCCCATTCGCACATATGAAGCCCGATTTCGCTCATTTTGTTCTCAGTTGTTAAAGTCACAGTCCTAAACACTTTCATTTGGCAAAATTCAAATTGGGCGCGATAGCGCCCCCTATAGGAATTATATGGAGAGTACAAATTTTACTTTTACGAAAATTAAAATCATTTGGCACAAAATTCTATTTCGTCGTTCCGATCAGAAAACTCAATCACACCCATGCCATATTTTTCACGGTGTTGCCGTAGCGATGACCAGAACGTCCCATTTTATTCTGATGGAAAAATGTTAAACTCCATAATTCAGCAAGAAGTGAGGAACCAAAGGTTATCCAAAGTACTTGGATAACCTTTCTGGATTTTCTGCGGCGCAGCCGCAACCCTAAGTAAAATGTTAAAATATGCTTCAGTTTGCAGATATGCGAAGCGCCCCCTTGCTTTGGGCAGGGCGGTCAGCGAGGGCCGATAATCGCCGCTTTGCGGCTATATTTTGTTTTATTTTTTGTGTATTTGCTATTGTTAGACTATTCTGCTATATACATTTTTGTAACGCATGCAGAACAAAGGATCAACATCTGGATTCTTCATGCATGGATTATAAGATGGAATATGACTTTTTGAATATATTAAATATAATATTGTAAAAATTCTGAATTTACGTGCGGGTTTCATCCAGGTGTGTCGATGGGTGCTGAAGTACAGAACAAGTAAAAACCCTCTAATCCAGATGACAATTCTCAACCTTCTTCCACGCTTAGCTGCCTTTCAGCCCCACACTTTCACGGGTAAGTTCCAGTGATTGCACTTTCATGTCCAAGAAAGTATGAATAAAGAAAGAACATACATTTCAAGTAGGGCTAGGTATCGTGAATTTTTCATTTGATACCCGTACTTTAAACATTAAAGAAAAATCTGTCATCTGAGCTGAAACAACCAATTAACTTCCTTTAATGCTGTCTCTGGACCCAACAGGCATCAAAACTTGGTTTCTAAAGATATAATTTTTTGGTATCTGCTTTTGATACTTTTTTACCTGATAGCATTAGTACCTAAACCTTTTTTTAAGATACCATACTGATATCATTTAATGGTACCCAGCCTTAATTTCAAGTATTTCAATTTTGTGGTTGTGCAGACCAGTACCTGTCAGACACTATGGGGTACCTGCTGGGCTGTCTGAAGAAGGAAAAGGAAAGGACGGCTGCGTTTCAGGCTTTGGGACTTCTGGTTGTGGCTGTGAGGGCAGACATCCAGCCTTATCTGTCTAAGATCTTGGAGATTATTAAGGCAGCGCTGCCACCAAAGGACTTTGCTCATAAGTAAGTACAGAAATTATGCTATATATATGTTAAAGGTGTCTTTAAAGTGGTTATGTTATAACTGTTCATTTATTCTAAATTCGCTTGTATTTTTGCGTACAGGCGGCAGAAAACTATGCAGGTGGATGCAACTGTTTTTACTTGTATAAGCATGCTGTCCAGAGCCATGGGACCCAGCATACAACCAGACATCAAGGAGCTGCTCGAGCCCATGCTGGCGGTAGGACTGAGGTAAGAATGGGAATATGGTACTTTTGAGTTTTTGACTTTTTATACTAACAATAAAGGGAATTCATGGGTTGTAACAGTGCAATGTGCCAGGATGCACTGCGGTGGAAAAAACTAACAATATGCATTGTACTAAAGTGACGGTGCAAGTTTTAGCCTTTTTAGTGGGTCTTGCACTGTGAATTGAACCTCTGTGAGATTGCTGAACTGTAACACCCCTAATGTCCCTAAAGTCTTTTTCACACTCTCTTTATTCAAGTAAATGAAGTTTGTTTTCACCTAATGAGTGCAATAAAATATTATTTTTTTGTAAATTATTTTTATTGAATTTTCCTTTTAACAAACAGTAAAACAGAGCAAAAGAACAACCCTCATACCCACCCGCCCACCCACTGCACCAGAGTATCATGAACAATGAAAATATTGTAAATTAAATTCAAAAAAGGAAAAGATAGATAAAGGCCTATCTTTACAATTATGAAGTCATGACATCAGAGTCCATTTCTTTGATAATTCGGAGGACTGGTTGCCACACAGTATCAAATTTTTGTATATTGCCCTGTATAGAGTAACGTATTTGCTCCAAAGTTAGATGAGTCAAATCATTAACCCAATGGTTAAATGTGGGTGGAGATTTGTCCTTCCATTTCCTAAGAATGAGTCGCCTGGCCAAAAGAGTTGCAAAAGCTATTACTGTTTTGCCAGCAATGTTCAAACCTAATCTGGGTGCCGTTACCCCAAAAAGTATTGAAATTGAGGATGGCTCAATGTGGGTTTTAATACTTTGGAAAAAAACATAAAAACAGACTTCCAAAATTCAGCTAATTTTGGACAGCTCCAAAACATATGTGATAAAGTACTGGATACTGTGCGACAACGATCACATATATCATCAACATTGGGCTGTATTTGAGCAAGTTTAGCTTTAGACTAATGTAAGCGATCGACCACTTTAAACTGTATAACTTTGTCTTTGACAAATTGAGGATGAATGTATACCATCAATAGCAGCTTGCCACATCTCATCTGTCATTCTGATGTCAAGTTCCTCTTCCCATTTTGATTTTAATATATCTAGAAGTTTTAAATTATCTGAACTAAGTAATGAATACATTTTGCCAATAGTCTCTTTAGACCTAGGAGGCATTGTAAAACTTTTGTCTAAAAGGGACTCTGCTGGAGTGATGGAAAACATTTCAAATGAGATGAGACAAAGCTGCGGAGTTCGAGGAATGCTAAATTGTTAAACCAAATAGTCAAATGTCACAAAAGTGCCGTCTAAGTATAAATTTTTAACCATTTTCACCCCACAGGAGGCCCAAATTTTAAAGGCATTACCTGTTATAGAAGGCTCAAACATATTATTCTTAACTAAGGGGAGCATCTTTACACATATCGGTCAGAGAGAAAGTACGTCGAAATTAGGACCATATTTTTAAGGAATGTTTAACAACTGGGTTATCACAATATACAGATGTCCCTAAAGTCTTTATTTATTTATTTATTTTTTGAGCTAAAAAAAATGCTTGCATTTATTTGTCCAGCCCTGCCTTGACTGCCGTGTTGTATGACCTGAGCCGTCAGATCCCTCAGCTAAAGAAAGACATCCAGGATGGCCTTCTGAAGATGCTGTCACTGGTCCTGATGCACAAACCTCTGCGTCACCCTGGCATGCCTAAAGGCCTGGCACACCAGCTGGCCTCACCGAGTCTCACAAACATACCTGAAGCTAGTGATGTGGGTAGCATTACTCTAGCTCTACGTACCCTCGGCAGCTTTGAATTTGAGGGTAAGTTGTGCTGAGTATTAGGAGGGCCGCTGAATCTTGTAAAAGTTGCAAACATGAAATATTCTTTTTAGGAAGACCATTTAGTAGTTAGAATAGAGTTCGAATTCCCTCCATAACTGTTGACATCCATATTATACAAATGAGACAGAAATGTATGTCTTTGTTTAAACTATGATAATTTTTTTTTTTTTCTCAGGACACTCCCTGACTCAGTTTGTGCGGCACTGCGCTGACCACTTCCTGAACAGCGAACATAAGGAGATCAGGATGGAGGCAGCCCGGACCTGCTCCCGCCTCCTCACTCCCTCCATCCACCTCATCACCGGACATGTTGTCAGTCAGACCGCGGTCCAGGTGGTGGCTGATGTGCTCAGTAAACTGCTGGTGGTTGGCATCACAGACCCGGGTAACTCTAGAAGTATTACATTCACTACAACAGTACATGCACACATCCAATAGCAGTTAATCGCTCCGTCCGTTTCTTTTAGATCCGGATATCCGTTACTGTGTCTTGGCCTCCCTCGATGAGCGTTTCGATGCACACCTCGCTCAGGCTGAGAACCTGCAGGCTCTGTTTGTGGCCCTGAACGATGAGGTGTTTGAGATCAGAGAACTGGCAATTTGCACAATCGGACGCCTCAGCAGCATGAACCCTGCCTTTGTCATGCCTTTCCTGCGCAAGATGCTCATACAGGTACAAAAATACGGGTTGTCTATTCTTTTCGAGGCGTGACATTTGTATGATTATATCTTTAAGCACAGGATGTTCATTTTTTTGATTTGCATCGTTAATGGGCAGTTCAGTTGTCCCTGGTTTGCTAATTCCTCCATGCACTTTGCACCCATAGAAACACTAGTTAGTGTTTTTAGAAAATCCCAGCAGAGGGCAGTAAAGAGCTTTAGAAAACATTTACCAGCCTTTGTAGGATTTTCCAGTGTATCAGTTGGAAGAGCTTAATTTGACATAAACTTTGAATTAAATGAGCGTTTTCATTCATAATTCATGTGTTATTAATTTTTTTAATTTTCAGATTTTGACTGAGCTGGAGCACAGTGGTGTTGGTAGAAACAAAGAGCAGAGTGCGCGCATGCTTGGTCACCTGGTTTCAAACGCTCCTCGCCTAATACGCCCGTATATGGAGCCCATCTTAAAGGTGCGTTTTTGCTCTATTAAAATGATGTATTGCACATCCCAGCCATGGTAAAGAATGGGCTAATTGTTTTTTTGTTTTTTCCTTTTTATTGTCGCAGGCTCTTATTTTGAAACTGAAAGACCCAGATCCCAACCCCGCTGTGGTCATAAGTGTTTTGGCCACAATTGGCGAGTTGGCTCAGGTAACAACTGTCATATTAAATAAATAATATGCAGAACTTAATAATGGAGATTTAGTACAAGCTCTCAATAGAATAATGATCCTATCCAGAAGGCTCACTGGAACAAGACGAGTCAGGAAAGTGGATTAAAAAGAAAACGGAGTAGGAGATGTTCAGGTTTGGTTTGAGGAAGATCTAAGAAAGGGAAATGGTACAGTGTGATTACCTTATATCTGGATGAGCAATTATTAAATGTTAAAAATGACCGTATTTGAGACATACTGCTCCAGTACTTTTCACAAATAGTCAATCAATTTTGTCTGCAGTAATCCAGTTCAGGGCAGGCATTTTACTATTTTACTACTTTCTAAATTTCAGCTGTTAAAATAGAGGGACATTTAGTTGGCAGTAAATTTTCAATCCGCTTGAGCCAAGTACAATAGAGACTGGTCCACCAAATGTTATTGAGACTCAGTACAAAAATCCTCTGTGGTTCTCTCATCAGGTGAGCGGACTAGAAATGAGGAAGTGGATGGATGAGCTGTTTCCCATCATCATGGACATGCTCCAGGATTCCTCTTCACTGGCAAAGAGACAGGTATGATCCAATAGTTGTATATTAAGTTGTGTATAAATGTACCATCTCCGAAATGTAGAAAAAGGTACAGTCTCTTGTTCCTCCTTCAGGTGGCACTGTGGACGCTGGGCCAGCAGGTTGCCAGCACAGGCTATGTGGTGGAGCCCTACCGCAAGTACCCTTCACTTCTGGAGGTGCTGCTCAACTTCCTTAAAACTGAACAGAACCAGGGCATCCGCAGAGAGGTACAGTAACAGCCACTCCCTCTGTGTCATCATTACGTACAACTACACAGTTTAAAATGTTGTAACTTTGACATGAGAACCCCGTTGCCTATGACTGCAGTACACACAATGCACTTTTCCCATATTGTCGGGGAACTCTTTCCAAAGCCGTATGCATGTGACGTAAGTGATAATGGTCTTTCCCTCCCTGCTACATTACTTTAAGTTTAAGGGGAGCAATGCTGTTACATGTTAAGTTTTTGGCTCCGACCACTTGCAGACGAGGCTGTATAATAAAACTCTGTACATTTGAAACCCCTCAAGGCTGATTACACAGTTAGACCCCCTTCATTAAGTCTGGGTTAACTTTTTTTATCACTTCCTATTCAGTCTGCAAATGTATTCTGCTAAGAGGGCGCTAACTGGCACCATAAGTTAAAAGTTCACTGCCTTGTTTTGATACTGTATCCATATATTATTGCTAACTGCAAATTGGACTTCATTTCTCTGCTACACTTTTGACTCCAAACTACACTGCGGATTTGTTCTTGTAACTGATACATAATTTAACCAAATCATAACACTGACAAAAGACAAACCTGTAAAAATGAATTCCGTCTTATTCTTCTGGTAGCAAAGAGTTTCAAAAAGAGCCGTCTAATCTTGGTTGTGTAGAGTTGAGGACATTTCGTTTCTCATCTGAAAAGCTTCTTCAGCTCAAATGTTCCTGTTTGCAAACTGATTTTTAGCACTTCTCCTAAGAGAATGAGTTAGATCTGCCATAGACTGACCGTGGCGTTTAACATAAGCCAGTTTTGAGTTGCAATGCAAATGAGCTCTCAATGCGGAATAGCTATAGTGTTGGTGCCTACCCCTAAGGGTAAGGTCTGTATTCATTATTTACTAAACTGAGCATGGGATATACGAACATGAAGAAGATCTAAAATGTTGCCTTGTAATGTGGAAATAATTGGTGTAAAATAATTAAGAATTATGGCACTTATTATCTGTATTAAAAGGTATTGCACAATCTGGAGGTGGGTGATATGGATCTAATGAAATGGTTGATATTTCAAATGATGATCTCCCAATTTAGAGAAATCATCATGTGAACCTGTGCTTTTCTGTTTAGCAGCTCTATGCTTAAAGGAGCTATACCTGATGTTACCTCTAGGAATGGAATGAAAATGATTTTATCCTCCTTTAGTATACTGTAAACTCAAACGTTTGTGGGAAAACGGCGTGCACCAAATTATAAAACATTTGTATCAATTTCATGAACTTTCAGGCTATTTTTCTAGTATTTTTGTGACTGTGACCCTAAAAAGTGACCCTGCAAGTTGTGAAATATGCCTTTTAAACTTGTCCCTGTAAAGAATTTGGATGCTACAAATATTTTAGTAAAGTTACGAATGAGTTTGGACCACAAACTTAATTTAGTGGCTTCCCATTTCATTGTTTGCAATAAAAAAAATCAGGTATAGGGCCTTTAAACCATAGATTTCACATACAAGAGATGGCTGGTTAGCCATTTAGTCTAATCATGGCAATGAGCCCATGTGGCCTGTGAAAATGACATGGCTGCGCTTTCTCCTCCTACAGCGAATCTACCTTCAAAGGGCCAAAAGGTGGGAAGCCCCGCCCTCGCAGAGCGGGCGGACCGGCTACGAGCCTCCACAGTGCTCCAGAGCCTGTCAATCAAAGACTTGGGCTTAAACGTTTTATTTATGCTGCACAAAAAACAGCGTGGTTAAAAATATGATACCTACCCCGGCGTTGTTACATGGGTCATAGCATTTTTTTTTGATTATTTAAACCCTTTGGAGTCAGGCTTTTACTGTAAGCAGTGCTAGGGAGGTGCGAGGTCTTCATTGGAATCCTGTTTACAAATTGTCTATTGGGGGGGGGGGTAATACAGCAATGGCCGCTCCCCGCCACGAGGACCAAAGAGAAGCGTTTTCCTCGCTCTTTGGTTTAAATGCACATACTGTAGTTTGTTTTTCGATACTGTAGCTAGCTTTGGGTCAGTCACATGCATTTAACCAAATCACTGTGAACTCTCAGAACAAGACTGCTTTATTTACCTGATACAAGCGATATATAAAATAGTGTACAATGAATTGTGATGAATTTCAAACACTTTAAACTATTCTGTAAGAAGGTTGATATAGATTTTAGCCATATTACCTGCCCCTTTTGGAGTCAGACCACTCGAGAACCACTGACTTCATTTATTCCACTGGTCATTCTTAATACAAAGTTATTAGGCAAAAACTGTACATCTGCTGTGGAGCTAAATATTTGTAGCATGTTATAAATGTTCCATGCTGTGTCTACCTCAGGCCATCCGTGTGTTGGGCCTCCTTGGCGCGCTGGACCCCTACAAGCATAAGGTCAACATTGGCATGATCGACCAGTCCCGAGACGCTTCTGCCGTTAGTCTTTCTGAGTCCAAGTCCAGTCAGGATTCTGGTAAGCATTTCCTCATCTGGAAGGCAACAGCTCGGGTTATTGTCAAAACTCTGCCAGCACAGTTATGGTTGGTTTGGTTTGGTGGTAAATTAGCTTGGTGTGTTGCGCCTAGAGAAGAAAACCCGGCCAAAGGAATAAGCACTCCAGTTCCAATGATCGAAGGTTACTAAATTTAAAGATATATGTAGTGGAGTAATTTCAAGCATGACGAGCATGAGTGTGCTTAACTAATTTTGCAATTTGGGCTGATGCAGTATAATGTAGCAGCATATTATTGCTGTATCCTGAGTCCATAACATTGCATGTAAGCTGGTTGGCTGTTGAAATAGCATTTTTATGCACACACAAAATGTAAAATCAAGCAATGTGACACTCACACCTCCTGTATGTATCTCTAGCTATCGGCCCAGAGATACACAAGTAGGATACTTATATTTTGTAAGTTTGTTTAATTAACTAGCAGGAGAATGATTTCAGTTTTGATGAAATGGTCAAAATACGCAGCTCGTTGGAAGAGCATATCAGTATTTTGTGGGAAAGCAACTGAGACAATGTGGTAATAGTTTTAGCAGTTTGCTCTGGGCTCAATGGCCTGTGACCAGAAGCAGAGACTGTATATCTCATAATACATTCACAGTTTTCCCAGGGCCATTGTCTGCAGCTTGAGTAGTTTTGTTATGTGTGGGGCCATTGGCTAACCCGGTCTCCTCACCTGACCTGAACCACCACCATTCACACTTTCCAAAACAAAGACTGAATTACTGGAGTGCTTAGCTTCTCTGCTGCCTCACTGTTTGGCTGTCACATTATTTCCCTGCCATAGACTATCAGACCGTTTATCACAATGCATTAGTTGTAAAGTGCAAAGCTACTGTCTTTAGCCTGCGGGCCTGGTGCCAGTCTGTTATGACTACTGGGAGATGACAACTGAAACTGTACTCCCACAGCGGGCCCGTGAAAAGTTGAATACCAGACGTCTGTCTTCTTAGAACGCTTGTAAAACTCTGTAGCTCCACAAAGAATGCTCTCACCCCAGTTGCTCCATCATAAATGCCATTAATTTATTCAAATAAATGAGTAGGTGTTTTTAAGATGCATTTTTATTGATTTCGCGTATGGAGTCCAGCTTAGAGTCAATCCTCCTATTTCATCCACTACCCACAGTTGTAGCACAGTCCCACTGATACAAATTTATGTTCTGTATGCATTGCACATGTGTGAGAAACTGTTTTGGTTGGATTGCAGTATTTTAATGCTTTTCTAGACTGTCAAAGCTTCTCAGTCTCATGTTTTACTCACTGTGAATTGTGTCATGTCAGAGTTAGGGAGTCTATTTTTAGCTCTTTATGGCCCTGTGCCATTTTTTCCCCACAGGGTGAACAACATGCACAATCTTACGCACTAGTCTATCGGGGCACATGAATGAGCTCAAGAGTACGTTGCACAGCTTACAAACAGCAGAGTGATCCAGTCATTTTCACAATATTAGCCTCCAACTGTTTTTAGCATCATTTCTACCTTTTGAGTTTACGGTCTCTCATAATACGCTGCAGACGCCACATGGGAGTCTAGTATGTTTTATATAACTTTACACATTTCTATGCCATGGTTTGTATGATTTTTCACAGATTATGTCCACTGTATTATGATGTTGAATAATTAATACAAACACCAAGAAAAACAAATGTTGTTGCCGATAAATCTCTTACCTTTTCACTCCTGCCAACAAGAGTAAGATTTACTTCTAATGCCTTGTCCAGACAGAGTAATGAGGAGGATTTGTGTAGCAACATGACCAAAGCTTTTTATTTGGAAATGCATTTTACCATTATCTCATCTAATTTTTATTGCGCCTTGGCATCGTTCTTGTTATGACTTTTGTACATCAGTTCTGACTTCTGTACAACAAGCAGACATTGTAACGAAAGTATAGTCCTGCCCAGATGAATGAGCACATAGAGAAACAGTATTTAGTTCTTTCTGGCAAACACCATTCATTCCCTCTGTTGCTATTGGCATCTTAACAAAGACATAAAACGAAGCTAGCAATTACTGCAATCAAGGTTCATTTTATTATAAAAAGACATTTACTGTTTGGGAGCTGAATGAAAAGGGTAGCCAGCAGCAACAAGTCAGCGATTATTTTTTTAAAGGCCAAACATGTGCAGTAGCAGCTGAGACTTTTATGTGAAGATGACGTTCTATTTTTCAAACGCCATAAATAACTTATTTAGACTCACATAAAACAGCGATGACTTTGTCCACAGAAGTACAAGTCTGAGTTGAGGATGTTTGAGTGTAATTTTAGTTCAAAAGCATTGGAGGGTGTGACTCATAAACTTGCTAAAATGTTAAAAATAATGTATCAACTGCTTACCATCCACAACTGCTTACCATCCACAAGTATGTGTTTTTTTTTAACCACAATAACTTAAAATACTGAACATAGGGATAAAGGGATTTTCAAAATTGATCATTATAAATGAGTTGGAAATTGCTCCTCTGTCTAATGGCTTCTTTAATGAATGGTCTTGCTGTGTTGTCTATTATAAAATCGAATGTAAAGCCAGAATACTTAACCCTTTGCTAACTTGTCCCCCTTTAAAGGAACAGGCCACTGTTTTGTTTTTTAATACTGAGATATGTTCTTACCTGAGCCTAGACGAGTTGATGCGTACCTGTCTGGTCTTTGTGCGTACGCTCAGTCACGCAAAAAGACCAAAAATGTTGTTAGCATTTAGCTAACAACATTGACCTCCTCTCCTCTATGGGGCCAAACGGGGGTGAAGTTAGAAGCCATCAAGCACTTCCACGTTTTCCCTATTTAAATACCGTTACGTGAGCCGTTACACGATCCAAGTATAGTTACACAAAATCATACATGTTGATTTTCTAAGCGGATAAAAAGGGGTACTATATTGTAAGGCGTAATAACACCTTAGGAGCACTTTGACGTCCGTGCAGAGAATTCTATAGGAGTAGAAGATATTACTGCGCGGACATCAAAGGGCTCCTAAAGGAACTAAAATCACATGATATATTTCTTGTTGTAGCTGCTATAATATATTTTCTTTGAAATATTTATATTTGAAGATGATTTCATTGTATATTGATTGCTGGTCATGTTTTATTTAGGGGCTGGTGAGTTTATTTAGATAATGAAACATCATCAAGTTAGCGCACTCATCTGTATTGTGTGTCAGGCTTTGTAGTTTGTACCTACAGCTGACTTCTGCACACAGACCAAACAAACATTTGTGATGTGCTACTTTTTCTTAACTTGTTACTGCGATGCTCTTTTTCATTGAATGCCGACATTGTAACTTCTTTGCCATGGTTCCTTCCCTCAGCCGACTACAGCACCAGTGAGATGCTGGTAAACATGGGTAACCTCCCTCTGGATGAATTCTACCCGGCTGTGGCCATTGTCACCCTCATGCGTATCCTGCGGGACCCCTCCCTGTCTAATCACCACACCATGGTGGTCCAGGCCGTTACCTTCATCTTCAAGTCTCTGGGGCTCAAGTGTGTCCAGTTCCTGCCCCAGGTCATGCCCACTTTCCTAAATGTCATTCGTGTGTGTGACGCCAGCATCAGAGAGGTGGGTGGCGCGCCAGGACTTTGACTATTACATTTGGGGTTTGGCCCTGTAACCCGCTCGACCACATTTCTAGTCATTTAAAGTTAAGTGTATTAGAAAGTTCAAATTTTGCTTAAAAGTGTATTTGTAGTCCAGTGTCGCAGTGCATGTTGAATTTGATCATCTCTGACATTTTGAAACATGATACAGTCATTTCCTCAGAAATCAGAAAGACTGCAGTCTTTGCAAACGAGAAAATATTGGTGTTATTATGTATAAAACTTGTTAGTCCTTTAAATCTTCTTTGGAAATGCATGTTTATTATATTAGTTTAGCAGTTCACATTGGACACTTAAGCCTCACAGCAGTGCCTTTTCAAATATGTGGTGTGTAGCAAAGCAATTGTGTTCCAGCATTTACAACGATGCCTTTGTGTAATCACCAGTATTTGTTTTTTCCCGTAGTTCCTGTTCCAGCAGATGGGCATGGTGGTGTGCTTTGTGAAAATCCACATCCGCCCATACATGGATGACATTTTCACACTAATCAGAGTGAGTAGCTCTGTTGCTGTGCCAACTCTTCAGTAAATCCTCTCTGTTGATTTCATTTAAATCAGTTTAAACAAATGGATGAAAAATAAATGTGAATGGCACGCAAGAAACACACAACTAATGCGAAATGCGTGTCCAGTAACAATATGCAGAATTTGGTTACCAAGGCAACAGACTCCTAATAAGTGAAACAACACACGAGAAAAAAAAGGAAATGGATTATTGCAACTCTTTTATATACAGTACCTTACGTGCCCCAAAAGTACATAATCCTCCAAAGTAATCCAAATTAAAACTACTTTTAGCAATTTTATGGCCACTCAAAATAAGAGTATGCGTCATTACATTACATCATTACATTCATTCTAAACAGAAACCTCAATGCTCCGGACTGAGTGTCAAAACAACAACAACAGTGTGCACTTGACACTCGCCTGTTGCCATGCTTTTGCTATGCTGTATCATCACATACATTTACTATTTATTTTAAGCTTTGAATTATCAGCTGCCCAACACTTTTACCAACTAGTATTCCGTATCGCACCTAATCCAAACTTGTAAATCTTCCACCAAACCTCACCTTCACATGATCACTTTTGACGGCTGGAAAATCTCACGTTACCAGCCCTGCATCTGAACCAAGGTGAGGTACTGACACTATTGCACGTGGCAGTAACCAGAGAGGAGCAATGGAGAGAACTGGACCGTGGCTCGTCAAGTCCCGCAGAGTTAATAAACGGCAAGCAAACATAAAGGCCCCATTCATTCTCGGGCCCCAGCTTGGGTCCTGCATCCAGATGGAGGGGCTGGAATACCCATTTAGGACGCTCGCTCGCTCACTTCTCCCGCTCTCTCAGTTAGCAGCAGAGCAGGAAGTCGGGGGTCTGTCGGGGACCCCGGGACAACAACACCTTGCCAGATCTCACAGCTGAGGCCCCACCGGGGGATTGACAGATTGCCTGACTTCGAAGCCCAGACAAACTACCATTATCTGAAATGTACTCACTTTCCGTAATGATGTCACGGGTCGCACAGAGACGTGATGTCAAGGCTTTTGACGTCTACTTTTAGAACGCTAATCCTCACACGTTAAAATTATGTTATTTCAAAGTAAATCCATTCAAGCTTTGATTATTGTTGGAAACACGCATGACCCCAGTTCCCTAGACCAATTTTTATTTAAAGCCAAGAGAGTGAGGTCGAGTGTTTTGGATCTACTCAGTGAATATTGTAAAATTTTATATGCTGAAAGTGGACTTTCAGACGCTGAACTTATTTAGGTCACACTTTTAGCATCTGGCCATTTCAGACCACTTCTGCAAATTAGATTGGATATTTATATTTAGTTCATGCAGAAAGAGCGTCTTAAATAATAAACTCAGAATGTATTCATTTATTTCATATAAGATAATGGGGTATTCATTATTATTGTGGAAAAAATGGAAATTGGAGATGCACCAGTCTCTTTCAGTTAAGCATCTGTCAGTATTCGATATCAACCAAGAGCAGTGCTGTTCTGCCAAAAGCAAACATGAATTTATCCAAGTGCAAAAAAAGTATTTTGTTTTTATTTATTTATTTATTTCTACACCAGCAACAACAAACCAGTTTCCAGTTAGTCTCTACAATCCAGAAAAGTTTCCTGGATTGGACCCAATACTCAGCCAGAGCCAATTGTCCATCAGTTATCGACACGTTTCAGTACTTTCTTAATTTTTTGTAATTTACAATTTCTCCTACGCTTCCACTCTGAATCACTCACACCAAACCTTTTTGAGTCGGCACCAACAACAGAAACATGTTTGTGTGTTTGTTGTCCACAGGAGTACTGGACACCCAACAACCCCATGCAGAACACCATCATCCTGCTGATTGAGCAGATTGTGGTGGCCCTCGGGGGGAGTTCAAGCTCTACCTGCCTCAGCTCATCCCGCACATGCTGAGAGTCTTCATGCATGACAACAGCACCGGTCGGAGCGTTACTATTAAGGTCAGTAACACATAAAGCTCTGTATTGTACGCCATCATATCATTTGCAAATACCAAATGAGGACTAAAAGTCTGAATTCTGTATTGTATTTAGTATGTGTTCAGGAAAATAGCCCAAAAAAGTCAAAAATGGGCTACAATATTACTACCGTATTTTCCGGACTATCTAGTCGCACTTTTTTCATAGTTTGGCTGAGGGTGCGACTTATACTCGGGTGCGACTTATATATCAAAATATATAAATTCACATTGTGTTATTTTCAAACTGACAGCTGCTAGAGGGTGCTCTAGGCTTGTGTATCAATATCTGTTACTCCTGCACGGTTGTACAATGACAAATAAGCACGCACTTACTTACTGTACCACTGAAAATAAAAATAAAAAGAGTAAAGTTTGGAGTGAGCGAGAAACTTGTAAGGGACTGTCGAAAAGCAGAGGTTACTCTTTGCAAATGGTTGCTTGAATAATGTGATGCCGGGAGAGGCTTGTAAACGGTGCAGTTACTCCTCACTGCCCAGGTAGTTGCCAAGGCTGGTGCGACTTATACTCCGGAGCGACTAATATGTTTTTTTCTTCTTCATTATGCATTTTTTGGCTGGTGCGACTTATACTCCAGTGCGACTTATAGTCCGAAAAATACGGTAGTTGGAATGTTTTGACATTAGACATTTTGATATATGGTGTGGTTGACCAGCTCCTTTACACAGAAGTCAATGTAATGTAACCCTAATTAATCATGGCTGTAATTGTCAGCATGTTTAGCCTTACCTTTTAGCGTTATCCAATAAGAGTTGACACCGAAACGTATTTGACCATTTATTATGTAGGACACTTTTTGTAGAGTTGAGCCAGAAATGTGCTCCTACTCAACACAGGCAAATGTAAACGGTGTTCCATAAACCTTTGAAAGAGAACTGAAGGAACACAAAAACCTGCCTTTAATACTGACATTCTAACTTTTTAATATGTAGGTTATATTTTCTCCACTGGTGTTGTTAAATACCTGCATGTCTTCAGTCAGTGAAAAACTCAATATGTTTAGTATAATAGTCAGTAAACCATTGTATTATTCAAATCTCCGAGGATATGGACACATCTTCCCTACATATATACAATAGTTGATAAATGCAAAAGACACATAACCTGCACAATACATACCCTTCTAAGAAAACCAAATTGTCAAGTCCGATTTTGCCCATAAATAGGTGGTGGAACAATATCATTACTCACTAATTATAGTAGTCTACTTGTGCTTCCATTTGAGAAATGACTTCTAAAGTAGGTGTTAAAATACATAACATACTTGCACTTAATGTGGTTTCTCTGCTACTATGTACACTGCAGTGTTCACGATTAATCATGTCTGTAAAAGAATGTCAAGAAATGCTGTAATTATACTGTTAAGAGGAGGTGTTGAAGGGGCCAATGTCATACATTGATATGCAGAAGAAATAGAAGACCAATTTATTGCATTATGATTAAACCATCAATTTTGTTTTGCTTAATTGTATAAAGATTACATTTGAGTTTGGTAATTGGAGCAGATTGCTGTTTTTCACTGAGAAAAGTGGGTGTTTTAACTTAATCACCGAGAGACGCTTCATTGACTTTTTATAAAGACAAGAAGCTCAGTCCACATTTGACTTACGGCACCGCTGTTTTCTTAGCGTGGTTTTCATCAATATCCACCAAAACCTTAGACGCTTAAGTTGTTTGAAAAAGCCATGGACATGTATTACACACACTATTCAGTTTCACCAGGTGCTGCCAATAGTTGTCAGCTCCCTACCTCAAACTTTATATCACGGTAGACCACAAAATAATCATAAGCAATGCAGACATCTTTTCTTTCTTGAAGACAATCTGTCTGCTGCATTAGATAACCCAGCATCCCACATTCGGGACAGCCTGTAACAACTTTGGGCCTGGTTTGAAGCCTAGGCTTTGGGGGTCAGAAAAAGGAGCTGAGAATTAAGTTACCTTCCCGTTCAAAAAGATGTAAAACATCCCTCCATCATTTTGGGGGTACTGGTGTCCACGGCCCCCCAGCGACTGACCCCGGGCGCATTTGCACACCTCCACCGGCTTCCTGCTGTCTCGCCATATGCTTTTCAGACATGGGGGCGAACAGAGAGGAGGTCACGGGTTGGGGGCTGCAACACACGTCATCAAGCATCTATCTGCAAGACGTATGAGGAGCACTGATGAGGTCATGCTGCGTATGTCCTCGCAGGGGCAACACGACACATACTGGCCGGAAGCAATGTTTGTGTTTTTTTTTTTTTTTACAAGCCGTCTTGCAGAGTTGTTACAGTCGACTTAACAGACAACATTGAGAATGTCAAGATTTCCAGGCTGGTTTTGTCCGAGAACGTACCTACGTGATGACCCACTTTTTACATAACCATTTTCTCCAGTGAGTAATATCGTTAAGTTATACTACATTGCCTGACCCAAAAAAAAGGTCACCACCTGGATTTAACTAGCTGTTCTGATTTGGGTTTGCTGCAGTTGGTCAGGTCTAAGTTCCGCAACACTATGAGCACAAAGAATGAGAATAGCTGACTACCTGAACATCCTGAATGACCGGGTTATTTCATCAACTGATTCCTTCTTCCCTAATGGCACGGGCATGTTCCCAGATGACAATGCCAGGATTCATCGAGCTCACATTATGAAAGAGTCAGGGAGCATGCGACAAAACTTTCACACATGGCTTGGCTGACACAAAGTCCAAACCTCTTTGGGATGTGCTGGAGAAGGCCTTGCGCAGTGGTCACACTCTTCCATCATCAATGCAAGATCTTGGTGAAAAAATGCAACAATGGATATTTTTTGCATAACCTTATTGATTACAGCCAATGCATGCTGTAATCAAAGCTAAAGGTGGTCCAAGAGATATTAAAGGGACTAGATGGAAGTTGGTCATTTTATACTCACTACTGCCACCTCAGGTCTTAAGCGTAACTGCAGGCTCTATATTAAGCTCGTGCATGACGGCGCTTCGGACCGAATTAACACTTATTTGAGTGACAGTGCAGGATTTTAGCGGCAGTTGTGGTGAATAAGTCTGGGCTCATTCTACACATTAGGACATGGCTGGAACACGTAGGGGGAGGAAAATACATAATATAAACATTTTTTTATTTTTTTAAACTCTGTATAGTCCCTTTTTGTTTATTGGGTAGGGACAGTGCAAGTTAATGAACAAGCCACACCGGATTGTAGCCTTGGGTTAATTTCCATCCGTCGTCCCCCATGCGCACTCTCAAACACACTCTCTTTCATCCTGGCCTATTGTACATGTTTTTAGTGGTAGGGGAAACCGGAGTACCCGGAGGAAACCTACGCAGACACGGGGAGAACATGCAAACTCCACACAGAAAGGCCCCGGCCTTGGTGGGAATCGAACTGGGACCTTCTAGCTGTGAAGCACGAGCGCTAACCACTGTACTACCGTGGTAGTGTCTATTTTTTGTGTGGTTAGGCAATGTATACAGTATAAAATAAATCAACAGTAAAGTATTTCATGTCATCTTGCTGAGCTGATTGTGCTCACTCTCTATGATGCAGTAAGTTTGTGTTCGTAACTCAGTTTTAAATGGTTCAATAGTATCACTCATCCCTACAGCTTTCTGGGAGTGTACAGTGTCTTATAGTATGTCTCTCCTGTTTCAGCTACTCAACGCTATCCAGCTGTTTGGAGCCAACCTAGATGACTACCTTCACCTGCTCCTTCCTCCTATTGTCAAGTTGTTTGATGCCCCGGATGTGCCTCTACAAGCACGAAAGTGAGTGTATTAAAACGATAATAAACTTTCATTTTTTTGAGATTAACTTAAGTCACAGTAAAGTAAAGTTCCATGTCCCACTGAACACTATAATATTTTTCAGTCCACCACCACGTCGGTGCTCTCTGCTAAATAATATTCCAGTTTTCATATCTATGTAAAGCATACCAGAACCGTATTGGTCATGACAGAAAGTTCTTCTGGTAGCTTTTACAGACGTACACTCGTACAGTATGACATTTTATGTGTCACTGGCAGACACTTCAATCCTTTTTACTGGACTTCTTTACAGCTTCCGAAGTGCCTCTCGTCTCCACCTCCCACTGTTCAAAAATCATGCCCATGTTTTTTTGTCTGTCAGGGTTGCCTTGGAGACGCTGGACCGTCTAACGGAGTCCCTGGACTTTACCGACTATGCGTCACGTATTATCCACCCCATTGTCCGGACACTGGACACCACCCCCGAGCTCAGATCTACCTCCATGGACACGCTGTCTAGTCTGGTGTTCCAGCTGGGCAAGAAGGTGCAGTAGTAGCAACAGCATCATTTTCTTCAGCACATTATTTTGGATGATATCTTTTTGTGACATGGCTAGTGGTTCCTATAATCCTATCATCACGATTAATTCTGGTGATGGAAAAGTGCTGCCCTCTTTCTCTCCTGTTGTGTGGACTTTTTCGACAGTCCGTCAAACCCCGCAATCTTTATTACTTCCTGCCAGACTGCTGATGTCATTTCCACAATTGAGCAGTGGAGTGGGGTGGCGGTGGTGTTTATGAGAGGGGATGAAGTCACTCTCCTCCCTCCCTTTCCCACTCAGACCCCCCCCCCGTCCCAGCTCTAACCTCAGCAGTCCATGTGGAAGCACATCTGGCAGCACATATGAAGACCGGGCTTTTGATGTGGGACTCATAACACTTCGATACAAGTCCAGGATAATCAGTCATTTAGTTTATAGCAGTGGAAGGAGGGAGCCCATTTTATTTACCCTGCTTCCCTTTCCTCTCATTTTCAGTACCAGATCTTTATCCCCATGGTCAACAAAGTCATGCTCAAGCACAGAATCAACCACCAGCGCTATGATATACTCATCTGTCGCATTGTAAAGGTAAGCTCCTTTCTCAGAGTAACGGCTCATGTGACACATCGAATCATTTCTAAATAGTCTACTACATTCAATTTCACCAGTAGTAAAAAAATGTCACTTTTTGTTTTGTCCCTAATTAGTTTTGTACTCCATCAATGCTTCACTGGTTGTGTCTATTAGTGACTTGTCAAATCATGCTCTCAACCCAACTTAAAATGAATGTATGTGTCAGCTCCACTGAAATGTATTGTACAAGTGCTACCCATGAAGTATCATTCATATAATGATGTTTATCAATCATAGGACTAAGAGTACGTGACCAACTGGAAATATCCTTATGATTGATTTATCATTTACTATTCCCCATCAGTGAACCATTACTCCAGTGTTCATTAGCAGATGATGTGAGGAAATGCACTTGTTGTGAAGCCTGTCTGAGAGGTCTCGCTGTGTGGCCTGTTTGCGTGTGGGCTTGAGGATGTTATTTTTGTGCTCATAAAAGGGCTACACTCTGGCTGAAGAGGAAGAGGACCCTCTAATCTTCCAGCATCGCCAGCTCCGAGGTAACCAGGGCGACACTCTGGTCAGCGGGCCTGTGGAGGCAGGGCCAATGAAGAAGCTTCACGTCAGCACCACAGCTCTGCAGAAGGTCAGAGGGAGTCTAGACATGGTCTTTTAAAGTGGGATTGTGTGATTCCTTTCATGGTGAATGGTGCATGCCACATGGTAGATGTTTGTCTCACTACTGAGCCCACAGACATGTACAGTAAACAACCCTGTGCCACAGTTTATCTCTGAGCAACATGAAGACAAATAGGAGGAAACTCCAGATTCAATCTAAAATACCAATTTGAGCCGCATATGGACTCAATGATATTTTATGAAGAAGTAGGATTGGGCCATATAGCCATAAAAAAATTTCCTGGCTCTGCCATACTATTCCCTGTCCATTCCATGCAGGGAGGTTAGTTTGGTCACAGAGCAATTGGAGCAGTTTGAACGGGCGGCCTAATGCGCACAGATTGTCAGTGAAATAAACCAATTAGCAATTAGCGGATGTAACGACAGCTGTAGTCCATCTCACAAAATATGAACTGAATATAAACTCACGAGAACGCGGAGACAAAATCCTCTACTTCATCCATAATTAGTTTTGGCTAATAACTTCTGCACGTGTCACTGTTGATTGAACTACAACATAGCGGCGCAGCGAATGACGTAACCTTGTCAATTCTCTGTGACGGTCGTGATTGGTTTGGCCTCAGCCGCAAATCAGCCACTTGTTTACCGTGTATGTCCAGACCCACCTTCTTTCGTGCAGAAAAGAAGTGGGTGTGGTTTATCAGGCTAATAAAAAATGGCATTTTTTAAAATCTTGTATTGATTGAACTCAAATTTTGTTATTCATTAATTTATTTTTTCATATTAAAAATAGGGCCGGGACGTTTTTCGATTAATTTTAATCGAGTCCCGGCCCTAATTAAAAACAAATGAATATAGCCTTATTAATAATACTGCAAAAAGCATGAAAAGTGAACTCAGAACAGTAATGGTGTAACAATGGATGTGCCACTGAGCACCGCGGTGCAAAAATCTAATGATATGTATCGTACTAAAGTGACGGTGCATGTTTTAGTTGCAGACTTGTTGCCTCGCTTCCGTCAGTCTATACCAGGGCAGCTGTGGCTACAACAGTATCTTACCACCACCAAGTATGGAGTGAATGAATAATGCAATGTAAAGCATCTTTGAGTGTCCAAAAAAGCGCTATATAAAACCGATGCATGGTTATTATTGTTATTATTGTTATAGTCTATATTTCTTAATATTTAAGTGTCACGCGTGTGTGCGCGCACCCAAACAGGGCGCATGTGTGTCATCATCACTTACCGTTTAACTGAAGGCTGTAGACAGACCTGCAAAGTTACATCTCCTGTAGATGACGAGGCTGCGGTGAATGATGGCTCCAGTGCACTACACAGTGTCTGAGGCAACGACATATGCGTAAGATCCAGTCTTGGTCATAATCCGGCCTCAAAAGCTTTGTTTACAAAAAAGTACAAGCATAATGTCCAGGTACAGCCCAAACATGAGCCTCAAATAAATGCGCTGCTGAGTGCCGTGTATGGAAAGTGAAACTGAAACTACACTTGACGAGCACGACAATTATTTTTACTATTTTGTTTGGTGTTGTGAGCCCTGGGCCACATTTGATTATAAAGCAGCTTTGAACAATTAGAAAGCATTGCCAATTTTTTCTGAGAGTATAAATACTGCCTAGTGATGAACATTTTGGCTATTTTATTTCAAAACCAACGTATTATTTTTAATACTATACTTGCACCGTGATGCACCGAACCTTGGGTCCTGCCCCGTGAACAGAACTGAACCGAGAGATAGCTGGACCGTCACAGCCCTACTGAACAGACCAAATATGGTCCGAACTATTTATATAGAACCTTGGTCTGACATTCAAAGAAAATGAATGACTTGGCTTTATTTCAGTTTCTTTGTTAGGAAAGTTCAAGTATTGCCTTTCATCAAATGTAATCAGTGATTTAAGTGTTTAGAATAACTAAGCTAATGACTCAAAATTTAAATCATCATGCAGAGCACATTAACCCCCGTGACCACCTTGTCTGGAGAATACTCTATGTTCTCCCAGTGACCAGCTGTTTTCTGTTGCTCCACAGGCTTGGGGCGCTGCCAGAAAGGTGTCCAAGGACGACTGGCTGGAGTGGCTGCGGCGGTTGAGCGTGGTCCTGCTCAAAGAATCGTCCTCCCCTGCTCTGCGCTCCTGCTGGTCACTGGCACAAACATACATACCACTGGCCAGGTACACCAAGGCTAGACTTATCTCTGCTTGTCTGGCGCTTAATGCCCCGTAGCTACACCATGACGTAATGCGGAGGCTGAGGTCAGAGATAAACAGTCAAATCAAACGGAGGTTTGTCTGTACTTCAACAAACCACAAGTCAAGCATTGAAATTTTAGCGGCGCTTGTCAGAGATAGTCGTTTCCAGATGTAGATGTGTGTTCTCAATGATGGGAAAGATGGCTGCACAGGAATAATGCAAATGCTCTGAGGCTTTCATTATGTGTACACTGTTTTGAAAATGTGTATTTGAAATCATTGCAATTCTTTAAGTAACAAAATCCAGCATGTATGACCAGCCCAGAATTGCTGGCCTATGGTGTTTATTACATTTTTGGTGTTATTACATAGAATAAGTGGAATAATAAGGCCCAATCTCAATTCTCTTTTCTACCCCTACCCCTTCCCCTTGCCCTTGCCCTACACCTTGAGACAGAGGGGGAGAGTTGAAATGGGACAGCCCTCCATTTGACTGCATTTTACAGCTAACACAGATGATTAAGGTTATGTGAATTTTGAATGGAATCCTATTTGTATATCTTTTTTTTTATCAATTAGAACACATTTATATGAAAGACAATGTAAAAAAGCAAGCCTCTACTTGTCTCTATAGCATGTTTCTACTGAACCAGTTCATCAGTAACTTGTAACAGACTGATGTTGTTTTGTAACACCTAAACAACAGGACTCGGTCTCAGCCCAAACCCTACAGATTTTCATCTATTTCTGCTTCATCCGGCACTACATTCTCCTTCCCCCTGTCCGTTTGTTGCTGGTTCTACCACCGGGTCGCTGTGGCTGCAGCCCGTTAGCCAGAGCTGCGAGAGATCAGCCGATCCGCTCATAGCGCACTCATACTGTAGCAGGGACAGGCAGAGGTAGACCTGCTCACAGTGCGTTCAGGGTGGGGACAGGCGGCTGCAGCCTCCGCTCTGAGCCCCGGGCCTGAGCGGAGTCTGCCGAGGTGCGCTAGACTGGGCACAGACAGTCTCGGACGCGGGCTCAAAGCACAGCGGCACAGGGAGACGGCGGGCGCAGCAGCGAGGCACTGAACCCCGTGTGTCAAGACAATAGCGACGTATCGAAAGTTTGGAAAGAAAGGCTATGTGGCCCTCGCCGCAAAATAGAATTGGGACACCCCTTCGTCTCTCGTGAACGCACAAAACGGAGGGGAAGGGCTAAGCGGAGGGCTATAGGGTAGAATTGAGATTGGGCCTAACATGCTTTTTAGTGAACAAAAAGGTAATTGCTCTAAATGAATGATGCAAGATATAGTTACATAAAAAGAAATTCTAACCAGTTGCTTTTTTGTGTGAGGAAACACGTTTTCATGCAGTGCACATTTTAACAAACCATCAGTCTGTGCACTGAAACTTAAGCTGCTGCTGTCAGACACAAAAACAATGTTTTATTAGTCGTTTCCAGATGTGTTATGAAAATAAGTTGCAGATCACAAACATTACAATGCTTTTCATTCCAAGCTATTTTTTGATGCCAACTTTCTTTAGCATCATCATTTAAGTTGATAATTCTAACCTTAATCCTTGTAAATGTGTTAAATAATGCATCTTATCAAAAGTAAGCAAATTACTAATACAAACAACTTGAAGCCACTATTTTTTTCCTCATACAGTAGCACTTTAGTTTAAATTCAAGTTTTTTCCCCCCTGTATTCTCTACAGAGACCTGTTTAATGCGGCCTTCCTGTCATGTTGGTCGGAATTGAGCGAAGACCAGCAGGACGAACTGATCCGCAGCATTGAGCTGGCACTAACGTCACAGGACATCGCTGAAGTCACACAGACCTTGCTCAACTTGGCCGAATTTATGGAGCACAGCGACAAGGTTTGTTTGCTCAGTGTCTGCACATCTGACTTTATCAGCTCCAGTTAACCACAAATTATCCCTACTCATCATTCATTCATTCATCAACAGTCATCAGCAAACTAAATCATGCTGCTCCTAGTCCTCCTGTTGTAGCTGTCAGTCAAATTATCCACCAACTCCACCAGGGGCATTGAGAGTCTGATGTGTCAACTCTCAGGCACAAAACCATTATGAACCATTACGTTGCCAGTCATGAACGTTTTTGCTTCACAGTTGACTTGACACAAATCCCTACAATAACACAAGGCTCATGATACAATTGTAGCATATGTTTTGCAGAAACGATATTTGTTAAAGTCTTCAGCTTTCACCTCACTTTTCTGATCTTAAGTTAAAGTAAACGAGGTTGTACACAATCTTCCTACAGTAATCTCTTTTTCAGAAGCTGCTAAAGAGCTCAAGTTCCTTGTGGCAATTTGACCACACATGCTGTGCCCATTAGGCGAAATCCATGTTATTGAACGTGTGGCGGCTTTTACCATAATGCAGCATTTCAGCAGAGTTGGCGTGTGTAAGGTTATAGTGTACCATTCTTGAGGGTGTTTGTAGAAATGGGTTTCCCTGTAAAGTGTCACACATCTTTGCTAGCTTAAGTCCAGCTACCATCACGCCTACTGTAAGAGTTGTAAAGAAAGAGTAACAATGAAATATGACTGTTCATATTTTAGGGTCCTTTGCCATTGAGAGATGACAATGGCATTGTGTTGCTGGGAGAGAGGGCTGCCAAGTGTCGTGCCTATGCCAAAGCTCTACACTACAAAGAACTGGAGTTTCAGAAAGGACCTTCGCCTCTGATTCTGGAGTCTCTCATCAGGTAGGATCAAAATGCTATTTGGATTAGGCATGGGCTGATTGACAAAATAGTTGTAATTAACGATATTATTGCGACAAATTATTACACAATATCTGATTGGTGAAATGCGTTTCCTGAGTTTTCCTTTTGCAAGGATATATTTGACTAAATATCTGCAGATTAGTGTTCAATCTGTTCTATTATTTGGTGCATGATGTGAAAACACATACATTTAAGCTGAAGAATATAATTCACTAAGACCAAGGTTAAATAGATGTATGGATCCCTGAGGGGGGACGCTAGCTCCCAAGCTGCAGGTTGGAGATGCCTGAAAAAATGCTGCGGCATCACTCTCAAAATAGCAGTAAGTTGGTTGGGTGTAAACCATGTCTAAACCAGAAAAATTGCAGATGACCCCGAGTACCATCTAAAGAAGCAGATGAAGAAGTAGTACCACTGAATTACTAAATACAGTGTCTTAATGCCTGTGAACTTCAGAAAAATGTTGGCCAAATAATGATGCAAAAGGAGTGTCATCAGCCAAGTGCCGGTGATCATTTGGCCAAACCATGTGAGGATTTATGGACTGTGCATGTCACTCTTCTTGTGTGGCGCAAACGAAGCTTTCTTTTTAAATTTACTACTGCTTTTAAGATACTTTTCATTTATGTTAAGTAACTGATATTCTTGGGTGAATGGTGACTCACTCTTTTACTGTCAGTGGACATTTTTACACAAGTAGCAGAGCACCGTAGATGTTTCTTCGAGTTTTCATTGGCATAAGCTTCCGTTTCAAAGAAAAACAATCTCCAAATCCTAATCTAATAACTACAGATGAATGATAATCTGCATGTCCTTCGTACCACACTGCTTTGATTTTTAGCTGTCATCTTTTCCAACCCATTCTCTCATCCTCCTTTTATTTCTCCAACTTTGGCATGGCACTGAGAAATCTGTTTCCCAGGCATCTAATTGGACTCCTGCCTCCGTTTCATCTGCGCGTGTCTGGAATTGTGTTTCTCTGGGGCCTGCTTTCAATTTCTCTGGAGCCTTGATGATGATGAATGATGGAAGCTGGTCCTCCAGTGTTTTCAATATCCCCATCTGCTTCTCACCTCTCCAGGATTTCCCATAAAATAGTGGCTGCTGAGCACAAAGCAAATCCCCAAAAACCTCTTGTATTTGTACATGACTTGAATATGTGGAGGCATCGTGGCTGAGAGACATAATAATGTGGAAATTATTCAAGTGGCACTGTGGATTCATTCGTTGGTAGCTCGGCTTTGTTGTTAATGGTTGAATTTGAGCTTTATATTTCTTCCCGAGCTTGAATTGCAAAAATCTTGAAATCAGACCTTGAAATTCAAAGCAAAGGACTTTGGACTTATCTTGCCCTCCGCTATTCTCCAGGATTTTTTGTTGTCAGTAGGTGTCAGCAGTAAACGCCGCATTGCGCCCCCCTCCCCTCCCCTGGCTGTCCCCTCCACACACTGCCCTTATGATGCATTCAAAGGGGAAAGGAAATCTCATTAATCTTGTGTGCAACACATTTATCAGCACACTAAATAGTCTGTATTTTTTGGCACTAGAACATAATTTACAGTGCAGAGGTTTTAGTTACCACAATCCTTGAACGCCTCATACATTTCCTGATGGTGTGTGGTTTATAAAAAAAAAAAAAGCGACCTGACAGCTCCCTGTAAATATTGGATTATTAAAGAAATGGACATGAGGATTTCAGCTGCATCTGAGGTGGTCGGTCAGATGTTCATCAGTGTCAAACACACTTATGTAGCAATCTCTGCACTTGTGTTCACATGGTCATAGTTGTCAAGTGTCCCGTTTTGGCCGGGAAACTACCATATTTTACCCCTCTTTCCCGCTGTCTTCCCGTATTAGTTTTATCCCGTAAATGTCCCGTATTATCATGAAATCTTAAGAAATGAACACTCCTCTGCCCCTCTAAACTGAACTCTGTTACTAGCCTTGCGAGAACTGCCACCTGCAGAAGCCTGAGAGGCAGTTGTCGCGAGGTTGCATAGCTGTCAAGTTTCCCGTTTTGGCTGGGAACCTTATTTTGACCCGTCTTGAAGCTTGATTGGGCTGGTGAGACGGCTCGCAGTTGGTGCCGTATTTTCAAATCCAAAACTTGACAGGTATGCATGGTGCAGGGACAGGTGAGGGGTGTGTTGGTGCACTGTGCGGACTTCGTCTCTGCTTCTGTGGGACAAAGTTAGCACGCTGTTTCGAAGGTGGCGCCTCGACGATGCAATGTGGGAAAACAACAATTCTGGACCGGCAAATTGAATAGCTGAGCGCAGCTTTAAAACAGAGCTCTGCTAAAAATCCCGCATTCAATACTGGGAAGAGGTGAAATGTAGACTATGTGAAAGATTAATTCTTAATGATTCAAAAAGATTAAAGCTGGGCTGGGTGATATTGACAAAAATTGGATGTCTGATGATCAATCGATAAACCATCAGTCGCTCAAAAAGATCGTCTTGAATAAACTACAAAAGTAGAAAAAAGCACCGTTTTTTTTTTCTAGTAGTGGAACAAATTTTGCCTTTGTGTTCCTTTTAGTATTTTGTAAACTCAGACATTTGTGGGAAACACACTGTCCATCTAATTACAAAGTATTTGTATAAATTTCATGAACTCTCAGGCTAGTTTTCTAGCATTTCTGTGACAATGAAAAGTGACCCTGCAATTTGTGAAATGTTTCTATAGACTTGTCCTTGCGAAGAATCGGGATATTCCAAATATGTTAGAAAAGTTAGGAATGAGTTTGGCCCACAACTAAATTGGCAAGGCAACTTTATTCGTACACAAGGCAACTCAATACGCATTCTAATTTAGTGGCTTGGCTGCTTCTTTCATTGTTTGTAATAAACAAAAATCAGGTATAGGTCCTTTAATAACCTTTTTTGGGATGACACATCAAGTATATTTTATTTTTAGCTGCTGTTTTGGAAACTTTTATGTTGATTTCTTGACATAGGGGCTATACTTGATATCGTGAATTTGCATATCATCAAAACAACAATTTCAATATTATCTTGTCGATGATATATCGCCCAGCCCTAGATTAAAGACAACACAGTAATATAGCAAAATATATTACTAATACGGTGAGGAAATGGCTTTTAACAGCAGGACCTTTCATTTAAAGGTTATGTAATAACTCATTGGATGCTTAAAATAATGGTTACATAAATGATCATTACAGGTTTAACATAACATCCCAAATTAAATTTGCCACCTAATTAACCGGCTTGTTAATATAGCCCATTAAACTGTTTTGACACCTCGTAAAACAACACACCCTTTTTTCCGCATTGTTGCATCTGATTGTTTTGCGTGAGAAAGCATTTAATGGCTGCTAAAAGTCCAAGGTCAAATCCTATTTACATTCACCCAGTGTTCTGACCAAGTAATAAGTGCTGTATTGCCTTCTCTTGGTCCTGTGGAAAATGGTTGTAAATTCATTTTACTGCAGTTGGTTTCCATAAAAAGGTTAGGGCTAGCTTTTAGATCAGGCGGCCTCTCTGTGTAGACTCAATAGCAGCTGATCTCTTAACACTGTCTCCCATTGAATACTTAAAGCCCAGGCCATTTGTCACTGTCCACTGGTCCTTTTAAAGCCACCCTTAGTCTGCTGCGGTCGCCTTCCTAAAAGGAGATGGGTAGCTTTAATTAGATGTTTACCCAGAGTAAATGTCACCTTGTTAAAAGTCATACAATCCGACCAGGCCTATTGCTGGGGCCTACGGAGACAGTGGACTCCTGTGTGGAGGCGTCAGGTCTACAGCCACAAATTCAGAGCTTTTTTCAGGACAAACATAATGCCAGTATTGTTTTCAGTGTCGTATGGCATAGAGCGTGTGTGTGTGTGGTCTTTCATGCTGTGACATATGATTTGACCGCAACTTTAGGAAATGGACAGAGGTCAGTTCATAGAGTAGTTGTGGTGTCATTGTTAGACCTTGAATTGTTTAGAATAGTTTAAGAGGAGGTTGAGTTGAGCTTTTTGAGCCCGTATTTTAGGAGGACAATCCAAATGTTTGAACAAGCCTTCTCTCAACCTTTATGCCTCATGCTATGTGTGGAGGTCATTGTTTTATATTTGACTCTAGATGTTAACTTGACACATTCAAGTTGCAAAATATGATAAATTAATGTGGGATATACTTATATGTACCTCAAACTGTGTTATGTATAATTCATTTTAACATCAGTGTTTTGTTTAAAAATATGTTTATTTCCTATCACTTAAAACAACAAAATGACAAAGCTGTACACATTTTACACAGTTTTTCATCACAAATGATTAACATACCATAACATGAACCGGTAAGTAAAAAAAAAAGGTATCATACAAAACAAGTCGGTTGTTCTGGCAACTCTCATTCGTACATCCATTTTAAACCTTTACGCTGTTGGTACATCATCCCAGTAAACTTGTGCTTTCAAAACAAAACAGACAATGAACCAATTTCCAGTTATTTTTCCAAGACAGTGGTAAAAGAGCATCCATCTAGGCTTTTAAAAAATAAAATATTTTAGTGATAAATACACAAAAGAACTGTAATTTACAAAATAAACACGACACATTCATTTGACTAAACAATCATTGCATCTTCCAGGTCTTTCTCTTTCCACTCTAAGGCATCAGTACGGCCTTACAAGTATTGGCAAAATCGTTCATTCATCATTGGTGGCATTTGAAACACTCAGGGGTGAAACTCCACTGGGCGGAGCTTCATCTCCACTTTCTTCAGGGAGTAGTTGGAGCCATGCCAGCCATACCATGTGATGCCATCGGAGTTTCTGGAGTGCTCGCCGTATCGGTAAAATACTCCATTCAGGTTGGAGTCAGTGCAGCAGTTGTACCAATATCCACCTGGGAAATAATAAAGAAAATATTTGAGAGTAATTGACGGGTCCAGTATAGCTCACTAGTTTTTAATCCTCTCTTGCTAATGCCCTCACCTTTACGCAGAGCAGCACAGTCGTCCACGCATTTGTCATTGTCCTTGTTCATGGTGCTGAAGTTGGTGTTGTTGTGGTAGCGCAGGGAGTCTCCGGCGTTGCCACTGTAGTTGGCGATGAAGAGTTTGTAGCTGTTGATCTCATTGGCCAGAGTGAAAAGCCGTACTCAGCGTAGCGGGTTTCTCCTTGCCAGTCCTGCATCGGAAGACGCATTTTACATGATTATTTAGGGCATCATTATGTTACGAAGTCCTAGTTTGATTTATCAGCACAAGTTTTTGCAATAGTCACCATAACATTACAAGGATTTGTTAATGATTTCTTTTTCTTGGACTGCATAAACTGTCCTTTATTGAATATATGTTTGAAGGACGTACCTCCAGCTCAATCCGCAGCACACTGGGCTGTCTGGTAAGGCGGAAGATGTGCTCATTGCCCAGCCAGAAGTCTCCACGGATTGCTCCAAATCCATGCTTGTACTGCTTCCAGTCACGGTTAAAGGAAGTTAAGCCAATCTTGCGCCTTTGAATCACTGTCCAGCCGCCTCCTTTTGTCTCCATATCACAGTACACCTGAACCCAGAGGCCACACAGTCAGTCAGACTAAATCCAAATTTGGTGATTGTTTTGAAGGAGTATTACTTACATTCAGTTCAGGTGTTCCCAGAAAGTCATCTTTAGGCAGTTTGTACTCCCCTGAGATCCTGTAGTTCCTGGTATAGAGGGATGCACAGTCGTATATGGCATCTGGAGAAGAAAGGTCTTTTCAGTTATGCTCAAACCATATGTACTTTACGAGGGCTTCAAAAATATGTCATAAATTGTTTCAGCTTTATGGAGATGGAATGAAATCATTCTACAAAAATGCGTTTAGAGGGATTTTATCCACTCTGGTTCAATCTTTCAGTCTGGTCATGCCATTATTGCGGCTTGAAGTTCATACGGTGAGACATAACATTTACAAGTCTGCTGAAGGGTCTGCCTGCCCCCTCATTGCCTTCTAATCTCTTCCTGCTCTGCTTCTCCTGTCTTTAATTTTCTCCACCACTTGCAGAAAGGTTTCTGTGTTCTCATAGCTACCGACGGAAAAGTGCTCCTTGTTAAGTCCAACTGTTAAGCTTTTGAAGTAATCAGTTACATCATCCCCATTGCCTGTTAAAGCTTTCGGCAGCAGCCACCACTGATTAGCTCCACTTTCAATGAAGATGAATGAGAAGAGTGTAGTGGCTCTGAAGAAAAGAATGTTTGAATCCCTCTGTGCATTTTAATAGAAAACTGTGATTTTTTTTTTTTTTTCAAATTGTGAAATATTAAAAAAAAGACGGATTCATATTGTTTTTTACTGCCGTTATTACTGATTGTAGTATTACAAGTTACTAAATAAAATAAGTAACGGTATAAGTAGAAGTGGAAATAACTCTAATAATAACTCTAAATACACACAAAATGCATTTTGTACACTTATTAAAAATATTAAAAGTAAAATCAGCCTATTAAAATCACTTGCTGCTGTCCAGTAATTTAGGATTCAAAGCCTTAAATAGTATTCAATAATTCCCAATAAATGGAGATGTTGCTTTACAAAGTCAGTCTTACCTGATGAAGTCTGGGTGGCCGACTGTAGCGTTTGTAGCTGCATGATCTCCACTCGGTTGTTTATCTCGGAGTACTTGCTCTCGGCCTCGGTCACTCGGGCCTCCTGCTGCCGGTTCAGCTGGTCCAGCTCCATAATCTGCCTCACCACATTCATCAGGTCGGTCTCCTGTTTGCGGTTCAGCTCCTCCACCAGACTGGTCAGGTTGGCCACTTGGACCTTAAGCGAACGCACCTCTTGGCAGCATTGAGTTTTGGATGGCTTTGGTGGAAGAAGTCTCTGTTTGGGATTCTGCGCCCATGTTATTGCTATAAGAAGCAACGTAACCTCCAGAAATAAATGATATTTCATTGTCTGCACTAATAAAAAAGTCCTTTAAAAGTTTCAAAGAAGTCACTGAAGTAAAAGCTCTCCTTGGATGGCTCACCTAGACTGACTATTCCCAAAGTGAAGCCCTCCTCAAGCTGAGCATTTTAAATATTTAGCGGATGGGTCCTCCCCCTTCCTTTTGAGAGCACACTGTACTGACCCTCTCCAACCTCCTGAGTGTGGACCTACCCCTGCCCCCTAACTATCCCCTCATCTTAACTTTCACTCAATGCTCTGAATTTTGGCCTCTGTGTTCCCACTTCTGTCAGGTGTTGAGGCTTTCTGGGCTCCAAACATATTTTAATGGTTGGAAGCATAACATTAGAGAGATTAGAAGAAGCAAACCAGACTCCCAGAACTGTGCGTTTTCCGTCAATTACTCCTTGGTACTTACTTGTGAGAATGCCTGGACTTTGGCGGTACCAGAGTCCTCTACTTTTTTGCTTATTTAAATCATTAGAGTGGTTATTTCCTCCCGCTTTTAAGGCTTTAATTATCATTTTAATGACCGTTTTGCCCCTGTCCTCAGGGCTGTCAGTAAATGGGGCCCTCACACGTCAACAAAGTCACTTCGTTCTTTTAATTAAAGCTTAAGTATACTATTGAAGCTACTGAAAATGTGAACCAGACGTGTCTTGTTGTTTTCTAGTGTAAAGTTTCAAAAGTGTGTCCATACAAGCGTTGCCAGAGTTAAATTGGTAGCATTGGGAAGACAGGATTTAAGTAAAAGGTACTGGTGTAAACAAGCCTAATGAATGTTTCCGTCACACATGCACTATTGTACAGTATTGTGTGATAAATGTGCTGGTCGAGACATTCAAAGCAACCGACTCTGAAGTGTATTCAGAGTGCATCTTCTGCTGGGTTTTCCCTGGATATTTAGGGATGTTCTCCTCAGTCAGCTGTCAACACTGTGGCATGGTGGTCTTGCCCCCCCCAGTGTGATGGGCCTGTTCTGCCGTGGGGCTGTGGATGCTAATTGATGGACTGACATTGTGTTCAGAGTGCTGGCAGCCTTTAGGATGAAATTAACATGATCGCAGCACAATGGAATGATCTTTGGGTTATTCCAACTTCTTTTTTCATGCACAGCCAGTAGGTGAGGTTTTAGCGGAGGAGTTTGACACAGACTTGAACAGACTTGCAAATCTGATATTTGTGTCTATAGAAATACACATACAAAACTTTACTTTAGTTTACTGAATTAATTAGATGTACTACATTACTTATAATAGCTATTCAAATGCGTGTCTTCTCCCATCAATGGCTGGGCAAAAAAAACTACACTGAAAAGAACCCAATGCTTAATTTGGTCTCACATCAGGGTAAAAGTACTGTAGATCATTTCAAATTGACACTTGAATTGGAGTCAATTCAAGTCATCTTACATAATCTTAAATGACAAACATTGACTGGTTTTGATGCACCTCAGGCCTGTTATGTCTCTCCTTAAAGTGTTTGGTTTAACTGGCTGTTCAGTGTTTCCGTTGCTGGTCTGCTGAGGCCAAAAGGAAACATTTCACATTGTTCTGCTCAGCATCATCTAAGAAGCAAAGAGACTGTGGTTTAAGTGTAAATTGAATGACTCCTCTCACATTCTCTACTTATTACATAATCAACTGTTATTGCTCTGATGTGTTTTGGAACTTTTCTAGTTTCTGGTTACAAACTCTTTTCACAGGTTTGCGTTCAGCTTCCGTTTTCTGACTTAGTTTGGCACATTTCTATGTTCTTAAGGTCCGGTATGAGGATGCCTATTTTGAAGTTAGTAATTTTACATGCTCTGAACCATGCATACAATGATGCGGCTCATTTACACATTTTTACTCGCTAACGGCGTAGCGTTTAGATCTTGTGCCCATAAATTTGGGCCGCGATATCTTTATGGAGGAGTTGTCCTGTAGTTCAGTTGTTTTTCCAACTTAGACAGCTGGGGAGGGGGGTGCTACACGTGCTGAGTGTATTGGTCACGTTTGTAAAGCATGGCGAGGCCAGTGCTTCGATACCGGCACTACACCGAGACAATCGTTTTATGCTCTTTACCTCAGAACTGTTTTTATTCACACTTCACAGTGGGTTAAAAACAAGTATGGAAAATGCAGCATGATGTTTGTGGAAAAATGAGTGAGGAGGAGATGAGAATGAAACGGCAAAGAGGAGGGACAAATGCCTGTTCTGCTGCTCGTACGCCGTGCGCATAACCTGTCCCGCACTGCGCTCATCTCTCAGCCCTGGTGCAGTGTGCACTGTCATGTTATTGGACAAAGACCTGCGGCTTATAGACAAGTGTGGCCTATATAGTATTATTCCTTTTTCTTTCTTCTTTTTGAATTTAGTTGGTGTGGCTCATATTCAGGTGCGCTCAATAGTCCGGAATTAACAGTAACTCTGTAGCCTAAGCAGTTATTTAAAGAAATAACTTTTTATTTGTGCATTTTTGACCTTTTAGTGACCCAGTGGCTGTAGGAGTGGTTAGCATGGCGCCTTCACTTTCCATCACAGTGGCGTCTATGATGCTCCAGGATCAATTGTTTTTTACAGTGTCCGGTAGGTTTTCACTGCTGGTGGACCCTATCACCACACAGAGGAATCAGGTTTCTTTTTCACTTTAAAAGTCCCAAAATGCACCTTTTAATCAATATACTAATCTGATCTACAGTAGTTACATTGAAATACTGGAAGTTTGCTCCATAATTTTCCCCAGTATGTGCTTGGTGACTCACTTCTCACTCTGCTACGATACTTCCCGCTTTCCTCCTGGCTCTGGTGTTCGGGAGCTAAGGAGGAACATCCAGCTGGATACCTTTTTATATGTTCATGCATCATGCTGTTTTCCCTTTAAAAAACAGCTCCTTTAAACATTATCTAGCCTCTAACCATTTCTCGCTAGACAGTAAAGAATGTCCCGCCCCACCTACGACATACCCCTTGCCATTGCCTTCCTAGAAATACCACTGGAATAAATATTATGGTCTTTTGTTTGATGTAAATTGCACAACTTCTTAAAACAGTCAGTCTAGTTATGCACAATAATGGTCAGTGACAACACCTTGTCTCACCTTGTTCAATCACAGCAGGTAAACATGGGGTTAGAGTGAAGCAGGACGTCCAGGAGCCTGCATCAACAAAATGTAGGTTTGTATAATCTTGTCTGCCTCACTCATGGAAAAACAAAGAAAACAAAAACAGTTCCTTATTTAAAGTATTTTAAGCAAACACACTTTAGCTCTAGAGAAATGCTGTATATTGTCATTGACAGATGAGCGCAAATCTCCATAGACATGAATTGGTTAGGACAACCAACCAGCAATAAGCAATCCTCGGGATCCTTAATTTGAGTGCAGTTCACGACTGTATTGACTAATTATTCTCACATCCAAATTAACATAAATAGCAATTTTTTGTATTATTGAATGTTTGAAATGTCATGTTAATTTTTTTGAAAATTACATTGTTATTTTAATCACGAAAGTCCCAAGTGTGATTCAGAATCTATTTTTCTGAGACGTCCTTGCCCTAGAAGGGACCCTACTAAACTCCACACAGAAGGCCCGACTTGGCCCAAGAATCAAACCCAATAGCATTTTAGTCCAGATTGCTCAGGGCTCTGCCCTGGTTTTCTGTCGCTCAGAGAATAGTCTTTAAAACCGGTATGCTTGTGTACAAGTCTCTACATTGGCCTAGTGCCAAAGTAGATATGACATATTGGAGCCGTAGGTGATGCTGCATTTTACTTTTATGCAGCTAAAGTCTGGGAAGATGTCTCACATCTTAAGTAACAGTTTTCCTGAAGATCTGAGACGGGCCTCAACTTTGACATGGTTCAAATACAGGCTGAAAGTTTGTTACATTTGGCTGTGTACAGTATATGACAATAAAGTATTTTATCACCGCTCTTTACTTTTAATTGAATAAATTATTGATTATATTGAAATTTTCAGGAGTTAATTTGTGTCCTTGTAATTTTATATCAATGTAAAGCACTTTAACTTGCCTATATGAATTGTGCTCTACAAATAAACTTGCCTTGCCTTCTTGCTATGTGGCGGTAATTTGAAATGAATAAACATGAGATTGTTTTGCATTATATACATGACATATAATCAAATGTCTTTCGCTAAAGCTAGTCACAAATGAGCAAATTGCTTTTTGTATCCTCATTTCAAGATGACTTCCTTTTATTTATGGCTAATGATTTCATTTATTAGGTTGGAACAAATCCGGTATAACAGTGATGCCCATGGGAAAAGCAGAAATCACTTGCCATCCTAATTGCTAAATCATGAAAAACACTGGAGCATAAACACAATAACATAAAAGTTCATCTTTAAATTATCTTAAAATCTTATTGCATTTGCACCTCGCAGCAGACAGGAGGCAGTAAACTGGTCACATAGAGTAGCTTGAATAAACTTTTCCATATTTCCCTTAATGAGAGAGGCTGTATGCACCGGGGCAGACTGAACTGGCAGAGCCTCAAGAGGTCTGGTGGCTTTAGGCTGTGATCACTACCAGGTGGCCACTGACCGTCTGCTCACCGGCCTGGCACCAGGAACAGGGACAGGCTGTGCTTCAGAGGAAGTCCATGGATTAGCTTGTATCCCTTTGTGTGAGAAGAGTTAGATTTACATGGCACTACTTCAGACGGACACTTCGTGACAAAGGGACATGAAGCAGTTGTTTATTTGGAGGGAAAACTAACGATCGGTTGTGCCAGTTTTTGTCAAGGATTGTGTTGTTTATCTTACACTTGTTTACTATCACAGAAGCTCAAGATAATGTCATCCATTTGGAGTCATTCAACACGCTTGCATAGTACAAAAGTTTAAGACTGGTTAAATTCACATTTTTCATGGTTGGATCTTAACAAGGTTCCAAGTAGAACTTCAATATATAACAAGAAGAAAAGGGAGTGAGACAAAAAATGTGAAAAGTGAAAAGAAAAAACAAACAAAAAAACATTTCAGTGAAATAGGCTGTAGCTGATCTAAAGTGTAGGACCACATGCTCTTTAAAAGGCCAAATATGTGCAAAAAATATGGATTCTTCTTGTTGCATATTGAAGGTCTACTTGTGACCTTGATAAGATCCAACCATGTCAAATGTGTATTTTTGTTTTTTCTGTTGCCATTTTTCAACTGGTCTTAAACTTTTGATTGGGACTTTATTAAATGGTTTCATATAGATTTATTTTTGTTTGTCCATAGTGCATAATTTAGCTTGTGTTTTGATTTTTCTGTGGAACAGTCCAAATAATCCTCCTTAGATTCACCTTGCAAGTTTTCATCTTTTACATTATTTTGAATTTGCTTGTCAATTTGCAGGTCAATCTTGTAAGATCAGATGAGATGAGATACGCCTTTATTGATCTCACAATGGAGAAATTCACTTGTTACATTCAGCTGTCAAGAGGACTGCAAAATAGACAGTAGAATAATGGTTGAAAATATTTGCCAAAACTCGGCATAGTTTCTTGCTTAGGTTCTTGCACAAGTAATCTTGAAAATAAGATCATACAACGTTCCATTGTTTAAAGGGAAAACACTCACATTTTAATTTCGTTATGGTCTTATGCAATATCATCATGAAAGTGCTGGCGTGCAACAGTGGAAAAATTCAATGGCAATTTTGATTGAAGTTAATTCAATATGTTGCTGTACGCATGTTTTCTTTGTTTGAGTTTATTTACATAGCAACTGCAGCATTCCAATGAGGTAACTGTCATGCTGCATTGTGAGCCAGGAGCCACACTTTGTTCTGCTGACCCCTTGACCTGAAGGTGAGGAGCATGGGGTGCATTTTGCAGGGCTGTCACCATGAGGATCTTGCGGTCTGAACAAGTGTGGAAGGGTCTGTCCGGCCAACAAATGTGAGTACAGAATATTCGAGTAGAAGATGTCATCTAACATTTTGTCATCGACCAAGATTGATCAATTCTAATGCTTTGCAGTTGATAAACGGATAGTTGTGATCAATAGAGATTGTAACTGGATAACATTTTCGTTCCTGGTGACTATTTGGAAGCCTTAACTGAATTTCCAATACCTTTTATATTATATTTTTATCGATATCTATGTCGAAAACTGGTAAGAGGTTTGGATGTCTAGATGTTTGAAGAAATGAAAAACAATGTTCTAGTCAGATGGTGATTTGATTTGAAACTCCCTTTGGTCATGCACATCTCTGGACAATTTGTAAAGCAATGTCTGAGGTGACTGTATACTATCCAGATCGTTAAATGAAGATGCATCAAAGCCAGCATCTGTATCTAATAGTCGCAACATGGTGCTCATTTTATCCACAGAAGATGTTCTCAGTATTTATGACATTCTGGGGTCAGAGAATACATAATTGTGATAGAAAGGGTTCAGATTTCATTCTTAGTATGTTAAAGTACAGAATTTGCAGAATAGTGTCCTTGTCCCCATCTATAAAGTCATCTTATCTGCTGGCTTTTGAATGTAAGATCTGCTTTACCAGTGTAGGATAGTACTTGGATTACTCATTCCAACGCAAAGGATTCTAGATTGTTCGAGTAACTTGTGTAAGGACTTGGTTCTTTTGTATCACGCGAGAACAGTTATTTGGATATGGCCAAAACATACACTGGAGATAGAAGTTGCCTCAAAGAAAAGGCTTTTATTGCCGTTGTTCCTAGTTACAAAGCAGTATAACCAGCTGGTGACTTCAGAGAAAGAGAAGAAGTGAAGTCCAGACCCCCGTCGACAGTTGTCTTTTATCCTAGTCTTGCACTTCTCTACGTAGAGAGGGTGACTGCCTTCCAGTGAGTCAGTTGTTTGTGTCTATGTGTTTGTATATTATCTGTACTTCACATTATGTTCAGAATGATTATGGTGTCGACCGTTGTCTATCAGCTAATCTCACTGACATGGTCTTCTTGTTCTGTAGCGTGTAATCAAAGCATGAGTCAGGAGCCTGTTCAGATTGCGTTACAATCCTTACACTTGTAACTTTCATGTATAAATACCTGAAACTGACTCTGATCTAATCTTCTGTCATCTAATGCATTTTAGGTGGTTTACTTCCTTCAGTTTGTCACGTATTAAAAAAGTATTGATTGTGTGATACAACAACTGAATGGTCTAAAGTTTTGTAAATCAATACAGTGTAACAAGTTGCTGCTGGTTCAACTTTTATATACCACTGTACATATTGTGCAATACTGGTAAGTTATTTTGAAAATCGCATCACACTTCTTTACATGTAGTCAGCCTAATTTAATTTTCTTGTGTCGTGACTGTTTTTTCCCCATGCACCTCCATACTTTGTGTATGGTACGGTTCATATTCACTTCTACTCATACTACTTTGTGCATTTTTCTTTTACTTAATCACATTTTCATTTTAAAGTGCATTTCCATGTGGTTTCCTCCGTTCATTCATTTTTATAAAGCACTCTGAAACAGTCTATCCAAACAAACCTGCTGTCAGTGGTATAGTATTCCTTTTCAAACAAAACTCAGTCTTACAACTTCCATGTTTAAAATCTGAACATTTCAGGTAGCATTAACTTCAGCCGTTATAGCTGTTACAATGTCTATAATACTTTCCAGACAGAGGAAATACACAAATCTTGGCATTTAGTGTTTGGACAACTGCGTTGACAAATGCTTGTGTGTCGCTAATTAGCTTGACTGTGTGTAAGCTACAGCGGTTTTTGACACTTCGTTTCTTCATAACCTTTACCTCATTCTTATTCTAAGGAAGCACTTTGGGTCATTAGCATAACCAAGCCAATACTGCCACCTCACGCAGCTGCTACCTATTTAGGGCTTTTTACATCCAAGTGCCCAGCTTCCATCAGATGCTGGTGACGTCACTGCTTTCCTAGACGTAGACTGCTAGCAACAAGCCTGCGCAATGGAAAAGCTCCCCAGAGGTGCTAGTTTGTGCCGGAGCGGTTTACCTCACTCTCCATGGGAAGTTGATTGCATTTTGGCTGGCCAGCAAGTGAACAGGCATAAAAAGTCCCTTTATCAGACTGAGAAATAAAGATGTATATGATCTATTATATTGTCTTATTCCCAACGTATTTAATCTATAAACTGCAACACATTGGAATAACCTTCGAATAAGGGTTATTGTCAGAGCTCTTTATATTCTCAGTGGGACTGAAGGATTCCTACCAGACTGGCCATTCATACACAGCAGTGGTTCTGTGACGCAGATGATTACCTTGCTCACCTGTCATTTTTTCTTCGACTGTCATTCAGAGAATGGCGCTCATGCAGGGACAGCGTTTTAAGAAAAACAAACATAATCTAAAGACATTTAACTCTATGTAAACAAGTGGCAGTGTGCCTTGGTTTCTGTGGGATGATCTCCACTAAACAGTAATTTAAGAAATTTTCTGAGGGCCTGTGAGTTTTTATTTTAAGTAAATCAATGTTAAAATCTCCACAAAGAAACACTTCCCTTTGTCCCAAATTTGAAAATAATCCCTCCATATAATCTGTGAAGGTGTCAATTTTGGATCCTGATGTTCTGTAGATGCAACTTATTAATATGTTCTTTTCTCAAAACACAGTTCCACAGTGAGACATTCCATAAGGCCATCTATAGTTAGTCATATTTTCAACAACTTTTTTCTGCATGCCGTTATTAACATATAGCGCAACCCCACCCCCTACTTTAAACATGTCGTATCCTTTTATGTTGAAGTTATCAGGTTTATTATCATTTAGCCATGTTTCTGAAATTGCTATAACATCAAAGGGGGTGCTGAATTGGTCTAAGTACTCTGTTATGTTCTCGAAATTTGCATACAGACTCCGACTGTTTAGGTGTATCACAGATTTCCTTCCGGTTCATTTGATTTTGTATTTCACAGTCCTTATAGTATTTGCACATACTGTTTATATTATTATAGAAGTTTGTATCAGGATCAATATCATCAGTTATTTGTTTTATGTTTTGTTCAGCGAAGATGGGTGTATTTAGTTCAAAGTCTCAATTTATAGAATCATTTCTACGCGACTCATTTTCAGATGACTATTCATTGTAGGTACTGTCAGTCATAACAGTGATTTAAGGGGGTGTCAATGGGGCACATTACCTCTTTTGTATTTTTCCATGTCATGCACATCTTTTATCCACAAAACCTTGGCCTCTTCTGGGGAGCCGTTCAGTTTTATGAATATTCTACAGTTTGTTGTCCATGTACCCTGAATTTTCCTTTCTTCAGCAAACGTGCTTCCTTTGCGATCTATGCATTTTTCTTGGTCAAATGTTTGTTTAGATGCACATGTGTCCCTTTTAAGTTTTCGACCCTGTTTGAGCACTGCAGTCTATTTTCGTGTTTACGAACCGGACTATTACAACACTTGGACGTTGGTTCTTTTTGGACAAGGAGTGACAGGCTTCTATGTCCTCTTTCTCAACACTGATGCCTTTGGTGTTGAGAAACGACACAACCTGTTCCTGCTTCCTGGACCATCTCCGAGTGTTCTACTCCTGAGGTGACAGCCCTTGCGTATGATCTTGGCTTAATATCCAAGCCCGTGATAATTACTCACTTACTTCAGAAATACGTGCTTGGTCAATGTTGATTCACGTTGCGCATGCACAAACACGGTAGAAAGAGTGCAAGTTGGGACATAAATGGGGTCTGCCAGGCCCCCATTGAAAAGCATTGGACTTTAGACGCGCTAAAAACAACTTTAACGCCTGGTTTCTATTTTTTTTTAACACTTTCTATGGCTACATATTCCTCCTGAGTTAACGCTGGGTTAGTCACAAAAAAAGAAACCAGGCTCGTTTTCGAAAGATTTAAAAAAAAAAAATCTACTTAACTGGGGTCAGACTGTTAGCATTGGAGCTGCGCGAGCTACACGTCACGCAAGGGCGGAGTCTACAGTGAAAATCCCGCCCTTATGGCCTTTTTAGGAACATGCTTCGTCAGAGCTGGGGAGGAGTCGTCTGTAAATCCGCCATGATTTCCCCCTCGAACGTGGTCATTATGGTAAACGGGGAGGAGTGAGTATTGACGGTCTATTAATAATATGTCTATGGATTCACCTCGCTGGTATGCAGGCTTCATAAAGCGATCATATTATTGAATTGAAAAATTCTATTTTAAATATCTATAATAATTTTGCTTTTCTCAGAAATTGAATTTATTATCAAGCTTAAAATTTATTATCAAGCTTAAAATGACTTCTGTCAAATAGTGCCTTTAACAGATATGTCACTCTTGCTCCTTGGGCCTTCAAAGAAAGCAGCATTATGACAATGTCCTGTCTCTGATAGTATTTTGACTTGAGCAGGGTGTTATGCGAGCCGTGACATCTGGATACGTTTAGATGGAGCATGCTCAGAACTGGCAGCCAGATGGCTCGGGCTGAGGGACAATGAAATCTCCAGGGCCTGCACCAGAGAAGGCTCCCTACTTGCATTTGTCTGTCCACATCTGGGTACCTTTAGCATACCTTCACCGCTTTGTGTGATTGGCTGCTGATGCTTCACCATTTCCCTCTATTTGGAGTTTGGAAGTTGATTATTTGACAATAGTTTTGTAGTTTGTTTGTGCCAATTGGCAGATTACACAGTGCCAATATACCCAGGAGGTTCTGTCACATAACATGGTGGTACATAACAATGTTCAACTAAATTTGATTATTTTTCAGTCAGGTCTTTGTCAACGGCTTCAACAATGCACTTTTGAAATAGTTCATTGCTTGATTTTGAGAAAGGCAGTAAACGAAAGAAATAAAAGTGTTTTGATTATTGAAAAATGCATGAAATATCAATTCATTGCTTTCTGAATTCTCCAGTGTGTAATCATATTTAATAGAAGCCATATTGTTTAAATTGTCTGGCGTTGTGTACTGTATTGTCTTTCACTAAATTAATTTGCGTACAAAATGCACATACACATTCTTACGGAACATTTTCCGGATATGAGTTGAGTTTAATACTCTACCTAAAGATATCAAATTAATTTCACATCTACACATCTTTACTTAAGAACCTTGCAACTGTTCTAACTTTTAGCCTAGTGTTTGACTTATCTTTTACTATATGAAGAGCCTACAAGAGTCAGTAAATTGTACATTGCCAAAGTCTATTAGTTATTGTGGAGTTACAGTTACAGTGGGGAAAAAAAGTATTTAGTCAGCCACCAATTGTGCAAGTTCTCCCACTTAAAAAGATGAGAGAGGCCTGTAATTTTCATCATAGGTAAACCTCAACTATAAGAGACAAAATGAGGGAAAAAAATCCAGAAAATCACATTGTCTGATTTTTTTTTAATGAATTTATTTGCAAATTATGGTGGAAAATAAGTATTTGGTCAATAACAAAAGTTCATCTCAATACTTTGTTATATACCCTTTGTTGGCAATCACAGAGGTCAAACGTTTTCTGTAAGTCCACCATAATTTGCAAATAAATTCATAAAAATCAGACAATGTGATTTTCTGGACTTTTTTCTCATCTTGTCTCTCATAGTTGAGGTTTACCTATGATGAAAATTACAGGCCTCTGTCATATTTTTAAGTGGGAGAACTTGCACAATTGGTGGCTGACTAAATACTTTTTTTCCCCACTGTATGTGTCTACATGTACTGTAGCTGCAAGCTGCTTAGCAAATTGTTTATCTAAACTGAACTTAAACTTAATTATATCCAAGATCATCTACAACACAAGAAAATTTCTATGGAGAACTAGCCACTTGAAAATATGGCATTTATCAAATGACCCCCATATATCCTTTCTTACTTCACACTATATGGATGACAGCTCATGTTGTGATTTTATGTTATTGGAGCATACAGTTCTGTACCAGCAGCCTCTGAAGCTATGACCACTTGCTGCAACATTATTATCACATTTTTGGCCTTTAACCCTGTCTGAGCCAGCCATCTGACCGATATACTCGAGTCTGTCTCATCCCCATTGTCTGCTGTCCTCGGGACTCCGTGCATACCAACGCGCTTCAAGCGCTGCATTTCACAGATGTATTGGCCATAGCCGTGCCTTAGGAAATCGAACAGACTAGCGATTCACCTGACCATTTCCAGATGTTGTAGCGGTAAGGGTGAGTGCCAAGTGGACAAACAGGAACCGCAGTGTCCTGACATATGAGACATCGCTTGACAGAAAAGCATGACGAAGCAGCGAACGGTTCATTTGTGAGTCAGAATACACAGGGCGCCTTTGAATATATGTATCCGTTATGTCAACGCATTGGTTTTTGAGGATTTGCACTTGGTCAGCGTCAGTTTGACTAGGTTTCCACACTTCATTTTCTACCACATGGGTGCATGTTGATGAACCAGATGTCTCTGCTTTCTATGGCTGTGCAGTATCTCACCAAATTATCGTTATCGCAATATTAGCTGTGAAAAATATCACACTGAGGTAAAATACAGTATGACTGAGAGTTATGCCAGTTGTTGTCATAGTGGGTCAGTGTCATGAGCCTTTAACAAAATGAGTCTAGACCTATAGTTTTTCATTTAACTTAGTGAGGAAATGCTGTATTTTATAGAGCTGGGACAAAATATCGGATTGCAATACTTTGTGCTGCTATACTAAGTCAAGTATTGCAAATACGTTCAATACCTGTGTTTGGAGGCATTTTTATTGTTACACAGCACTTTGTTGCCTTTTTCAATGTTAACACTTCAATAAATGTCAAATGGCATTTTGGTTTATAAACTTTGGACACAAGTTAAAGATATTACTTATCATAATTACTTTATCACAATATGTATCGGATCGGCCCCGAGTATCGTGATACATATCGTCTTGTGACAAAAGGGCATCGTCCCAGCCCTAGTAATTTATATTACTTTTTTTCAGTTGAGGGGCATTTTTGAAGGATGTTGCAGTAACACAGTTTGAGTGAGCCGTCTGTTCACCAACACCAAACTTACAGTTCACCCTAACTGTCAAAATGAGGTATTGAAATGAATGTTTTATTTTTTTTTCCCTCCACAGTATCAACAATAAACTGCAGCAGCCAGAAGCCGCCTCTGGAGTGCTGGAGTATGCCATGAAACATTTTGGAGAGCTGGTAAGACGGCCACATCTCATGAGCCTATACCTATACAAAGCTACTGTAGATTAAATTTCAACATTTGAGCGAACAAAATGCCTGCGCTCAAGTCCATAACATTCAAATGGGCAATGAACGGACTGCTCTGCATGTGGAATTACCATCTCACGATTTGATCAGTCGTCTGGGGAGCGGAGCTATGTGGGATTTCTCAGTCATATTTGAACGCCTGGCTGCTATTTTGATGCCTAGTACAAGAGAAGGGTGGGAATATAGAAATAAGAAAAGGAAAAAGCACACAAACTAAATAAGACATTGTATGAACTTTAAAGTATGAATAAAACAATGCAAAAAATAAAATAAAGGACAACATTGCACTGTTAATAAAAGCTCGCTTCGTCAACATTCGCCCAAATATTCGGCCTTGGGTCTGATCTGATTCACACTGAAGTCTTTAATAAACGGTAGTGGAAAACATGTTTGTAGAAAGAATGAGACAGGACATCTGCTGCTTTGTTTATTGAACACAATTAACACCAGGCACAATTTTAACAAGTGATCTTCATAATGAAAGAAGTTAAAATCTAACTAAAACACATTTCACTGTACATTGTGACAATACATTGCACATGTCTCTTCCTATTTAATCCTACAACTTAACAAATGTATGATAATTCTCTGTTACAACTGTTGTCATTGAAGCCCCATTTATTCCCACTTGCGCTCAAGTAGACACAATCCCCATTGTCTGACGACTTACTGGGTTCTTTCAGCCAAAAACCTGGCTGAAGTCCAGTCCCGTCCTCCCACACCCATGAGCCCTCGGTCTCTCAGTCGGACAGTCCAATCCAAGCTTTGTAATGGAACCTGCAGCTCAGTTCTGGTCTTTATGGTGACCAGGCGCCCTCCGCAGTTCTCACAGCCCTGCTTACTTCTTAACCAGGTCCTAGTCACGTCTTGTGGTAGCACTTTCTGTTCACCTCAACCCATCCCACAGAGCATGGGCCCATAGGAATTTCAACAAAGTCAGAAACGAAAGTTAAACTATAGTTTCCTATTATTTGCAATATTGTATCACTGAGTACATTTAAGTTTTTTAATGCTTCATGCAAACAAAAATGTACGGTTTATAGCCATTTTGGATTGACGCAGTCTAACCTTTTTCTAGAGGCACATCTTCTTTCTTTTCAGTTAAATTGTTGAATCTCGCTTGTAACTCTATAACTATAGAAGTCAAGTTTTCATGCTGTTGACGCTGGTTCTGAGAGGAGAGTGCACTGAAATCTACCATAAAAACAGAAAAAACACACAAAAAAATGTATTGGCGTTTGCTATTTTGAAGCATACTCCCCATTTTATCCTTTCTCTTACCATGAGCAACAAATCCCATGATCACAGCCAGCAGAATAAAGACTAACAGTCCAAAAAACACTTGTGCAGTACCGGACCTCCTCCCTAAAAGAAAACATGTTAAATTGAAAATCTTTCTTCAAACCTAATAATTACATCCCGAGTCTTACCTGCTGTAAGATTTCTTCCTTTGCTGAACATCATTATTTGTCATCCATATCTAATTTGCCGTCCGAAACATATGTAACATATGCGTCCGCCATTTTTCAGAATTGAGGTCAAAATATTGTGAGCACAAAATAAGGAACGAGCACCAGATCAAATGTGTTTACATCGAGGAATACATTTAAAAAAAAGGATGTGAACCTGTGAATATCTTTTTTTTTTTTTGTGATGAATTTATATTTTGCATAGGACAGTGTAAACAACACTTTGAAGTCATTTTTGTTTCTCCTGTTTAATTGAAATAGGCCTGGATCCAGCTCACAAAATCTGGGTTGGTAAAATAAAAGTCGATTCCTTCTTCTTTGAAACCATAAAAGACATTCAGCAGAGTTTGTCAGTAGGTTTTTGTTGCCTTCTCTCATACACTGTGCATGCACTTCAATGTAAATAATTTAGTAAGTGTGTCGCGCCATACGCCAAGGTTTAGGACCAATTCAAAGAAGCTTCTAGAAACACTGCCGTCAACAAAGCCAAATGACTGACAAAAGTAGTTTAGCTTTGTTGAAAAAAATTGGGAGTTTTAACACAGCATTTTTCAATTGTTTCTTTGTTGGAATGCTTTACATCTTGGAAATGGCTAGTCCACCTGCTTTTGCCATCCGCATTCAGGGTTCTGCTTAAAGAGGGGGTACTATGCTTTTTCCTGGTATTTTTGGTAATGATGTCAAAGACCTCTTTATCACCATCTTGATTAGAAAATGCAGTATTGATCTAAAACAGCGGAAACAACATATCCAGTAGTTTTACCTCCTAAAAAATGTTTAAAAGAGTTTTTAGAAAGACACCAGGCATACCAAATACAAGTTTAAATAAATATTAAGTATTTAAACACATTTTTCTCTGTCTTTTTAAAATAACCTTTTAAACCATTTTGAAACAAGAACAAATAAATGTAATAAAAGCTGTGCAGCGAAGGGAGCAAGAGGAAAGGCTCTTAAAGTAGAAGGTTTCAATGTGCACTTTCAGAAACACTGTCATGAGGCCACCTTTAAGCAGATGTGTTGTTGAGGAAGGTTTGGTTTCCTGGTTTAGTATAGTGGTCACCAATGACAAGATAACCCAAATTCACAATAACCACTGCGTCTCTGCTTCAGTCACCAGACGGCTAAACAAACACCATTCATCTTCTTCTTTGTCCTACATAGGAAATCCAAGCCACCTGGTATGAAAAGCTGCATGAGTGGGAGGACGCACTGGTTGCATATGACAAGAAGATCGACATGAACAAAGAAGATCCTGAGCTGATCCTGGGCAGAATGCGTTGCTTGGAGGCTCTGGGAGAATGGTATGTTGGTATAGACAGATTCTATATTATATCAGTGGGATTTATACAACTTACTTTTAAATAGGTCACTAAGTTTAGTTCAACATACTGTACATTACCATTTACATTTCCAAAAGTGGGCAATGATAAAGATTCGTTATACTTTATGTTGTAAAACACTTAAAAGAGCCAAATGGCGCTTCTTCTGTTGTAGCTACACATTCTCATTAAAACTCCGGCGATGCACTTCACTTAATGCTCATATAAATGAAGCACATGATTGCCTGAAAGTGATAAATGGTGGAGTTTCTTTGTAAATGTGCTAGATGGAGAAATGTGAGGTCGTTCTTGCTCTAGGCTCTTTGAATGTGCTCACAGAGCGTGGGCAGCCTTTCCCTAATGAGCCCTGACATTAGAACTGCGATGACAGGCTGAAAGAAAAGAAAATGGTTTCTTTGAGTTGCCAGAGTAATAAAACCGGGAAATGTTTGACCAGTAGTTCAGAACACTGGTATTCCCAATATGACATCCCACCTTCACAGAGTAATACTTTGTGTCGGGTTCATTTCATAAGAAAATGATTCATGTGTTTTAAAAAAGTGACTCATCTCAACAGTGACATTTCTATTTGTTTGGGAGAGTGGAGCAGGTCTGGATATTATATAACCACTGACCTGAGTCACAGAAAATGACACGTGTGGACACATTGTGCTTAGTCTATGTAAAGCGCAGTTCATTTGCTCCAACCTTCTGACAAATTGCTCAAATAAAATTGACCTTTTCTATGTCATTTGCAAAAATAATGGCTTCATTAAGTTAAGAAAACACATTTACATTTGGTGCTTTTTTTTATTTGCATCTAATTGTTCTTTTCTAATTGATTGATTGTAGCATTAATATGCTGAGGATATTTTCAAAATATTACTGCATGTTTACAGTTTGAACATAATTCACAGGTAGACAATTGCATGAAGGTGTTGTGTGGGCAACATAACATGTTTTTGTTATTAATTTTAGAATCGGCTGATTTTGGAAGCATAGATCTATTACGCACCCAGTTAGCATTTTTATGCCCAAGCCAAATCTATTTATTTTATATTCTATTCACTCATTCTTCTTTAAAGCTGCCCTCAGCTACTCCTTTTTGCCGGCCCGGAATTGTTGCATTCCCACATTGCAGCGTTAGATGCGCCACCTTCGAAACGGCAAACTTTTTCCCGCAGAAGCAGCGACGAGCTCCACACCTCCCTTGCCAACACACCGCTCACCTGCCCCGCACCATGTCACCACATAAACGAGTAGAGATCGCAAATGTTTGAAGCAGCAACAGTTAGCACGCTAACACAGTCAGAGTTTAGCATTATGACAGAACTTTACTAAGGATGGTGAACTGATAAACATCTGACTCTATGTATTCAGAAGAAAATATGAATAAATATTCTATTTTATTCTTGTCACAGTTGTATTCACAGGGTTCAGTGGAATTCTTGACGTATGACAAATCACTGTAAAAATCAGTGATGGTAAGATAATGGATAATTTGTGATATCTGAGCTCGAAGAACTACAAGCACATCTGTTGAAGAAAGTGTAATCATTCTCATTTTAGAAATAAACATCCTCCAGCTTATGTACTTCCTTTGATCTGATTTGGTCCAATCTATCTCTGATGTTGTTAATGAGGACTATCACTTGATTATATAAAGCCTAAGCAGAACAGAGCACTTGAAGCATGCCTGATGATGTACAGTAGGCCAGGAATAAACATGGTCTTTCTTCTTGTGTGCGTGTGAGCTGTTATTTGTTGCCTGATCTCATACAGTAAACATGTAATGATTTACAGAGGGTATGACCTCTAATGGGAAGTTTAGATTTAACTTAAAGCTTTCTTTTGCAGCTGTGGTTGGAGGTATGGTGTGTATAATCTTACCATAGTGGATAGTAAAGATTTCATGACCTCACAACATCACGTACTTTCCACTCAAGTTTTTTTTTTAATTGGATAATTATGATTATACTATCCCAATTATTTAACAACTATTGACCTATTTATGTCACCTCCAATTATTAGAGCATATTTTGTATTAATTCATATTGAGATAGATTAATAAGATCACTTTGCATGGCCCAAGAGTTTTCAGTTGAATTCCTGTATCTACTAGTTTTGTAGAAGCCGCTGAATTGTTCTAAAAAGTTCTACCGTGTGTTGGATGTGACTATGATCGATCCACCATGAAGGCAAATGACCAATGAGACCGGTAATAGAACAGGAGTGAAGTGACCAAAGACAAAGAAACAAGAAAGATCTGCACAGCTTGCTTAGCTCCCAAATAGCGATTTATTGATTACACCAAGGTGACGTTTCGGGCGTCTTGGCCCTTCATCAGACGCCCGAAACGTCACCTCGGTGTAAACAATAAATCGCTATTTGGGAGCTAAGCAAGCTGTGCGGATCTTTCTTGTTTTTTTTGTATTTTCCCTCGGTCCGGCACGCTTTTTAAGTTTTTTTTTGGGATGTGTGTGTCTTCCTCCTTTATACCTATTACCGAAGACAACCTGGATGTTTTTGTGCTAACCCTGGTCCTAATGTTTTTCAGGGGCCAGCTTCACCAACAATGCTGTGAGGAGTGGACTCTGGTCAGTGAAGAGACCCAGGCCAAGATGGCCCGTATGGCTGCTGCGGCTGCCTGGGGTCTAGGTAAACGGAGTACGGTGTATAAATCATTGTGCCAGCATTTTCACATTACTGGGTAATTTGTTTTAATGCAGATGGAGTTTAAATTATATTCTGTTCCTACGATAAACATAACATTCTGGAACAGCCATTTTAATCAAAGTGTCAGTCAAACCAACTACAGCATCGCTGCAAACTCAACCAGACTGTTGAAACTCTAGTCAAACAATGCAGCATTTTTCAGACCTTTCTTACATAATCAATCTATGACTCATAGTCACAACAAAGACAGATGTGATTGTGATTCAGAAACTTGTGGTCTGTGGCTTGGTCTATCCACACGCACTCGTAAAATATATTGTACCCTGTGACAGCCCCCTTTATGCAGGCCACTTGTTTAATGTTGTTGAGAAGCTAATCATTAACATTTAAACAAAGGTACAATAGAGTTATGCTGCTATGTTCCTTGACGGTCTTTTATACTAATAGTTCAGTTATTAAGGCTGTGTTTTTGGTCCACAGGGCATTGGGACAGCATGGAGGAGTACACATGCATGATTCCTCGGGACACTCATGATGGGGCCTTCTACAGAGCAGTGCTAGCCCTCCATCAGGACCTTTACTCCTTAGCACAGCAGGTGGGTTACATCACTTTCCACCATCGCCCTGCGGGACACTTTTCTCACATTAAAAGCACATTAAATTCTACATTTTCAGTAAACATCATATAAAGACTGTTCTCGGGGGGAAATGGCTGGCTGCTGCAAAAGACATTAGACTTTGTAATGAGCACTGAAAATGTGTGAAAAGAAAAATGAAAAGACAAGGTCACAAAGCACAGTCACGGGTGGTGCAGAACATTGAAAAAAAAAAGTGAAATCAAATGTTAAAAATGCATGTTTAAAACAAGAAGCCAATCTTATCTCTGTCTTAATTTAATGGAGTCATGTAAAATCTACTTTATGGAGCTTTACACCATGTTAAAAGTTTGTTCCCTCATCAAATGCTTATGTCCAAAGTTTATTTTGGACATTGTTCAGTATCAATTTCAGTATCTCAAACTGAGTTATCTCTCAGTTGTCCAGGAGTTTTTCAATGTAGCAAAAGCTTTTCAAAAGCAGTACAGCCGCGTAGGCAGATGTGTATGCTACAATTTGTAAACGTTTGTAATACTTGTCACAATTTAATGTTGTGCAGTTTGTCTATCTATTGTGCCAAACAAAATCTGCCTTAATTAGCTTTCTTCTTGCTGGATATCCCTGTAGACCTGCTGGCGTTGCTTGGATTCTATATTGGCGTTCAGTTTAATGTGAAACATACATTGGATGAGGCTTCATTGTTTCTTTCGAGCCGTCTGTTCTGTGCCAGTTCTGATTTTTGTAAAGTTGCATGAAATTCTAAGACTGTAATATAAGACTATAAGATTGTTGTTGTGATTTTTTATTACAATTATTACTGTAATTGCATCATGGCTGATTAAAGAACTTAAATTGAAAGTCCCTTAACCATTTTCCAATGAGCAGCAATCTGATATATATCTGAGATAACAAATCCCATTTATTGAAGCTAGTTAACACCCGCTCCTTTAACCTCTATGGATTCTGGACAAACTTGTGTAGATGTGCAGCCTTTTTACCCCCAATTTAAAGATTAGATGTAGTTGCGGTCCTTAGGTTGTGTATCAGCTGTATGGAGATGGCAGGCTCGCCAACAATGAGGCCACTCAACATAGAACAGAATGAGAAGCAGATGGTGCCGAGGTGAAAGCTAAAATGTCAACATGAGCTCAGTCTAGTCTTCCGGATGCGGTCAGTAATCCTTGCACTTAAGTCCGTTTGATTTTATATGGTCGCATCGTCGTCGCTGACTGTGCTCCCAACAGCCACACATGTGCTCGGAAGATGTGTACTTGCTTTGTGTTGGTGGCGATCTTTGGTCTGATCAAGAAATGTTGTGGAGAAATGGTGCTTTTTCATCCATACACACAGGCTAAGGTTTCTAATGTATATTCCATTGGCCGAAGCACATGTATACATTTTTACATGACTTGTCTCATGATTCTTGGCAGGAAATTTTACCATGGTGATTATTCAATGATTCATGTTATTCCTTCCTCCAAAAAGTCTTTGGGGCTTGATATAATGCTCAAGAGAAACATGTAGACAAATGGAATTAAGAAAGGTATCATTTATATCGCCATGATAAAGAAGTTTACATAATCAGAGCGCACATAAAACTAGAGAAAGCAGCCAGCTGAGTTGCACTGTCGTGAAGGAACTTGTTTGTAGACTTTCTTCCAATTCTGGTTGTGGTGGAACATCTATTAATAATAATATCTTATTATCCCACCAAGGCCCAGGTGCACCCACCAAATGATTGTGATTGTCTCATACGCTTATCCGGTAATTGTATAAAATTACTGACAGGATACAACAAGTCACAATTGATCTACTATGTAGTATTGCTAAGACTATTATTATTGGTTTGAGTCTTCTGAAATATATATATATATATATATATATATATATATATATATACACACAAATATTATAAAATAACTTAAACATGAAGGAAACCTCAATTTAGTAAATTATGCTGCAAATTAGTTACAATTTTGTATTCACTGTTCTCAAATTCATTGCCATACACAAACTCTGACTCCCCTTTAAATTCTGGAAATGGTTCCTTTTAGGGGGGCGTAACAATGCACCGTACCACGATGCAATGAGGTGCTAAAATCTGAAAATCTGCCGGTATTTATTGTACTTCAGTGACGATGCACGTGTCATCCGTGAACGTATGTGCGAACTCAAACAGAGCGCATGTGAAGGCTGCAGACAATCAAGACCAGCAAAGTTACATCCTCCAAAAATACATGAAATCTGTGTGTCTTTGTAATGGGTTCTTCTTCTGCAGATGACCAGGCTGCTGTAAATGATAGATCCAGTGCACTGCGCATTGTAGAGGCACAGACAAAATGCGTAAGATCCATTGCTGGTCATAATCCGGCCTCAAAAGCTTTGTTTCCAAAAAAAAGTACAAACATAATGTCCAGGAACAGCCCAAACACGAGCTTCAAATCAAATGGGCTGCTCTGTGCGTGTTTTAACTGCTTTCTATGGAAAGGGAAACCAAACACTTAACACTATATGAGCACATGGCCTACATGTGACAGTGCCCTGCATTTTGTTTTTGTTTTTTCATTTTTCCTTTAGAACAATACGATTTTGTTTTCTATTTTGCTTTACATTTGTGAGACCAGGGGCACATTTGATTATAAAACAACTTTGAACAATTCGAAAGCATTGGCAATTTTATTCAAAGAGTATAAATACTGCCTAATAATGAACATTTAGGCTATTTATTTAAAAAACAACTTATGTATATCGCACTTGCACCATGATGACCAAAAATGTACAAAATCTTACATACAGTGGGGAAAAAAAGTATTTAGTCAACCACCAATTGTGCAAGTTCTCCCACTTAAAAAGATGAGAGAGGCCTGTAATTTTCATCATAGGTAAACCTCAACTATGAGAGACAAAAAAATCCAGAAAATCACATTGTCTGATTTTTTTATGAATTTATTTGCAAATTATGGTGGAAAATAAGTATTTGGTCAACTACAAACAAGCAGGATTTCTGGCTCTCACAGACCTGTAACTTCTTCTTTAAGAGGCTCCTCTGTCCTCCACTCGTTACCTGTATTAATGGCCCCTGTTTGAACTTGTTATCAGTATAAAAGACACCTGTCCACAACCTCAAACAGTCACACTCCAAACTCCACTATGGTCAAGACCAAAGAGCTGTCGAAAGACACCAGAAACTAAATTGTAGACCTGCACCAGGCTGGGAGGACTGAATCTGCAATTGGTAAGCAGCTCGGTGTGAAGAAATCAACTGTGGAAGTAATTATTAGAGAATGGAAGACATACAAGACCACTGATAATCTCCCTCGATCTGGGGCTCCACGCAAGATCTCACCCCGCGGGATCAAAATGATCACAAGAACGGTGAGTAAAAATCCCAGAACCACACGGGGGACATAGTGAATGACCTGCAGAGAGCTGGGACCAAAGTAACAAAGGCTACCGTCAGTAACACACTACGCCGCCAGGGACTCAATTCCTGCAGTGCCAGACGTGTCCCCCTGCTTAAGCCAGTACATGTCCGGGCCCGTCTGAAGTTTGCTAGAGAGCATCTGGATGATCCAGAAGAGGACTGGGAGAATGTCATATGGTCAGATGAAACCAAAATGCAACTTTTTGGTCAAGACTCAACTTGTTGTGTTTGGAGGAGAAAGAATGCTGAGTTGCATCCAAAGAACACCATACCTACTGTGAAGCATGGGGGTGGAAACATTATGCTTTGGGGCTGTTTTTCTGCAAAGGGACCAGGACGACTGCTCCGTGTAAAGGAAAGAATGAATGGGGCCATGTATCGTGAGATTTTGAGTGAAAACCTCCTTCCATCAACAAGGGCATTGAACATGAAACGTGGCTGCATCTTTCAGCATGACGATGATCCCAAACACACCGCCCGGGCAACGAAGGAGTGGCTTTGTAAGAAGCATTTCAAGGTCCTGGAGTGGCCTAGCCAGTCTCCAGATCTCAACCCCATAGAAAATCTTTGGAGGGAGTGGAAAGTCCGTGTTGCCCAGCGCCTGCCCCAAAACATCACTGCTCTAGAGGAGATCTGCATGGAGGAATGGGCCAAAATACCAGCAACAGTGTGTGAAAACCTTGTGAAGACTTACAGAAAACGTTTGACCTCTGTCATTGCCAACAAAGGGTATATGACAAAGTATTGAGATGAACTTTTGTTATTGACCAAATACTTATTTTCCACCATAATTTGCAAATAAATTCATAAAATAATCAGACAATGTGATTTTCTGGATTTTTTTTCTCATTTTGTCTCATTTTGTCTCTCATAGTTGAGGTTTACCTATGATGAAAATTACAGGTCTCTCTCATCTTTTTAAGTGGGAGAACTTGCACAATTGGTGGCTGACTAAATACTTTTTTCCCCCACTGTACGCCAACCTGCTGTATGTAAGTGCATGTCTCAGTGGAAGATGTGCTCATAGACTCTTTGTGCCACTATATAGACAGACACTGCATTTATCAGGAGTCGTTTGGGCTTCATATTTTTTTGTCGGGGCCCCATTGTTGCAAGTCTGCCATAAACGGCACTAGAACTGAATGTAGGCTATAAAGAAGCAGCTGCTTTGTCACCCTGTCACCATTCTACGTGCATATACTCCTTGTGGTGCATGCTTAAAGAGGGTGCTCCGGCACATTATTGCTGCTTTCCCTCCCTACGCAGAAAAGTAATTGTTGGGAAAGACTCTGAAACAGCTGTTTGTGTCACGGCAGAGGACTTCCTTAGCCATCCTCCATCGTTTTACTTTGTTCATAATAACAGTTTATAAAACATTGGCTATAGAAGCAAAAGAAATGTACAGACTTTTACATGAGTGTCCTTCTTTGTCCCGTGGCTGTCCGAGATGAGGACAGCCACGGGGGGGGGGGGGGGGGGGGCTTCTCACTATTATAGAAGGTGTTCATGTTTTTAGAATTTTAGATATACGGTAGCACTGCACAGTCAAATATGGCAAAAACATGTCAAGTTTTCAACCAGTAAAATCCGAATCAAAGTTTTTGTATTTTTGTGATCATCAATCAATCAATGGTTTTGAATAGCCCAATATCACAACGGGAGTTGCCTCACAGGGCTGCACCAAACTTTAAAGCAATGAAACAAAACGGTAAACAAGACAATGTAAAGTTCAGGAAAATGAAGTATACAGGCAAACATAATGTCCAAAAAAGCGTCGGCAGCAGGAGGTGACGAGCCTCATGGGCGTCCCCCGTCCTTAGACGCTCCAACAACACGGTTAGGGAAAACTCAAAAACCTAGTGGGAGAAAAAGAAACCTCAGGGAGAACCACAGAATGAGAGATCCCCTCCCATGGACAGGCTATAGATAGACCCAGGGCCGATGGGAGGCCCTCAGCAGATGGGCATTTGATCAGATATCCAAAATTACACTCTGTTAAGTACATCCACATTTCCCAAAATAGTTAGTGAATGTAGCATTCACAAACGCTCTCATCACTCCATTATGCTGTTCTTGTAAACCATTGGCGTCTCTGTGGGGAACTAAAGCTCTTAGCTTCACAAGCTGTTCTTTTAGTGTTTCATTTATGTGTCAATACTTGCACCTCTTAAATGTTATTGCCAAATTATTACCAAGTTTTTCCAATGTGGATTTTGATACAAGAAGTCAAGGAATCTCAACTGCTTCTTTATTTAGATAGACATAGCGTAGTATAATGAATCTACAACACCTAGCTTTATTATTTTTTTTAAAGAATAGGTGTGATTGATTGAGTCAAGTTGAATTTTTATATTAAACCAATGACCTCAAAATGTTTGGATATTCAAATGCTTATAAAGACAGTTGGATTCCCAAAGTGCATTCTGCAGCTGAGATGTCTGACGTTTTAAATTATTCTGTAGTCATTTAAAATGTACCATGTTCATTGCAAGTACTTGTGTGAAAATGTTAGTCTTAATAACCAAACTGTTTAAATCTTTCCTTAGTGCATTGACAAAGCCAGAGACCTGCTGGACGCGGAGCTGACAGCCATGGCTGGAGAGAGCTACAGTCGAGCCTATGGTGTAAGTATTCTTAGGAGAGTCATAATCGTAAAAGATCAGGTTCTTTGAATCAACTTAATATTGGTGCAATAACACCAGAATAGTTCACGCTTTGATATACATAATATCCTAATCATCATTTCCCTTCTCTGATCTTTTTTTTGCTTTCATGTACCCAAATGAACTTTTAAATTAGTTTTAGGACATCTATAATTTCATGCTGTTTAAAATATTTGGCTCATCATTTCCAAAGGCAAAATGTATCAGTGCGGATTGACAGAAAGCCATTGCGTATGTTTTCACAGTTGCCGCAGCAGAGTGGTTGCATGTAATTCTTCTTTTGTATTGCTCATATATCGTGTCATTTACTCGCAGCTGTGAATGTAATGGCGTGTGTAATGTTCTTTTCCAGGCCATGGTGTCTTGCGAGATGCTGTCTGAGCTGGAGGAGGTGATTCAGTACAAGCTGGTGCCCGAGAGGAGGGACATTATCAGGGAGACGTGGTGGGAGCGGCTGCAGGTACTTACACCTCCAGATGAATGGGCATGGGGTGGGCACGGAGTAGACACCTGGGCTATGGAGTTAGATATAGCACATCATTTTTTCTTTTTGTTTTTTATCAGCCAGTGATCTCCTAGTTACTGTAGAATGGCCCCAGTTTATTTATGAGTCATTATGGGCCTTGTATTTTATTCTGCTTCAGATTTATTGTATCTTATGTTCAATTTAGGATAAGTACTTTTTTTTTTTAAGTACAAACCGGGATTATCATGTTAAGAGTTCTAGTATCCGAGGTATTTATTAGGTCTTCTATATTGTCCTCGCATAGCACTTCAGGAGGTTTAGGTCTAACTTCCCTTTGGGACAAGGAGTCCCCTGAGATTTAGAAATCTCTGTGGGACCCTCAAGTTTCCTACACTTGTAATTGAGGACATGCTCGAGTCACTGCAAACGTTTGAGAAATTATGAAATCTGTTCTCTTTAAAATGGGAGTGAGTTGCTCTAATTACGTACATCTGCAACCACAAATAAGATGGTTATTATTGGCTGATGACATCTAAAAGTGGGAAAGCAAATTAATCGTATTCATGAAAAATTGCATACCCACTACATTCAATTGAGTGTTGGCAATGCACTGTTCAAAGGCTAATTTGACATGTTGGCTGTCATTTTGTAAGCACAAATGGCATCACTTACGATCGGTAACCAACACTGAAACCTCATCTTAATTCTTCCTGAGACTGATTTTGATTGCTCTCATTATCTTTATTAATAGTGAATCACTGTCTTGTACTTGTTGTCAAATGAGACAAGAGAATGCACGGAGGAACCACAAATCCAAAGTGTGGTTACGGAAAACTCTGCAGGCTGCCAGGGCTTTGATACCCAAGACATGCCATCCCATTTACGATAAACCACCCTATTTAACATTTCCTTGTCAGGGAATCATTTACATCTTCAATAGCCTTCACAAATATTATGTTCAGGGCTCACTTTTCAGGATCATTTCTCACAGTATGACACCTACATTTTATTAAATGAATTGTATCAACATGTTTATCATTATTTCCAAGAGTTAGTTAAATACTTATTGACCAGTGTATATAACTTATGATTAATATCCTGTGATGCACCGGTAAACTTTGAGTGAGGCATTTCCCCTGTGTGTTTCACAGTATATCATTACATTATCCGTGGAGTGGAAACAGTTACGCACAAGTTCAAATTAGTACGCTGTTAAAGGTCCTCTTTATCTCTTTCCATTCATAAAAGTGTAGGCGGGTCAGGGAGGGTATCTGAGTTTAAAGGGTTCTTCCCAGAGCTCACACTGGTCTGCACTGCAGCAGGTTGCTTCTCTGCGCTGATTTATTGGAGGCAAACCTCGCACATCTGTGAAAAGTCACGGTTTTGCGCTTTAACTCTGTCCTCTCTCATCAAAGCATTATGACGCGGCTTCAAGCTCACCTCAGGGGTGTAAACGGTCCCTGCTTGTTTTTTGTTTGGATATGGAAACTTCTGCCTTCTCCTGTGTTGACCTTGTATGTGTAGGTCAAGTGGAAAAACAAACAAACTAAACAAATACTGGGGTTTCTGTTTATTTTACTTTCATATACGTATTTTACCAAAATTGACCAAGATCTAAGTTTAGTATGCAGTTTCCTGATGATATTCTGGTTTATCACGAAGGCCATTGTACTTTATTTATTCATTTGTTTGTTTTATTGTGGTATAATCTGCGTTTAGGTGTTTTTTCACTTTTGTAAAACAATGTGCACGAATGTGGGAAGGTGGATTGGAATATGCGATTAGTTTTAACAATGAGGCACCCAAACCTTGTTGTCAGACTCAACACAAGTCGACACAGACTTAGTTCGAGGGTTTACTTCCAATTATTCCAAACCTACAGGGTATGGTGAAGAACACACAAAGGGACGCTGATGTAACATTTAATCTCCTGTGCTGCTACAGGGAAGAGTCCTGACTTCATGGAAAAACGGCTGCAGAGGAGTTCCTAACATCGGCAACTCTGTGTTCTCTGAGTAACAAAACAAACCATTAAACAGAAACCACCGGCTGAAATTTCTTTTTGATGCACGGTATCTTTCGAGGACCATGTAATTTTTGGATGTATTTTCCAAAAACGTGTCTGGGCAAGGTTATTGTTGTTTGAGCAAAGAAAATGTCGGGCCTAGATTAGCAGCCTCATCTTGGGTTGAGATGTATTGCTAATGATTTGATCAAAATCACAGAGGAGTTGGCAGATATATATTTATTGGCGAGAGTTATTATAATGCGAAGTGGTGATGGCTTGTTTGAGTTATACCGACACACACTCTTTCGATTATGACGATGATGATTGATTTCACATGTTATTAAAGATGGCACTTTTCTTCTAAGGCACTTTACGATTTTGCATGACAAGGTCAACAATGGAAAAATATGGTCATAGATGGCAATTTGTTGTTGCTATAGTGATGCCACAATACGCATGTTGGATAATCATTTCATCATTTATTTCAATTCCATGCAGTGAGTGCTGATTCCTTTGTGAAAATGTGCATGCACTCATCTTGAAGTACACACAATCAGATGGTGATCCATGAGTACAATTAGTTGAGTTTAGTTTATTTGTTTATCCGAGCATCTGCTCAGAAGGAGTGGGCCGAAGCCAAAGCTTATGAAAATGTTCATATCACAATAGTACAAGGAACATATATTACATAGTACAAGGAACCAAGGAACACATCATGCACACAACGTACCCGTTTATGATTTAACTTTATCCTATTGTAATTACATTATCAATCATACAATTAGCAGCATCATATTTTGATTTGCCTCATTGGCAAAAGAAGAATCTGTTACACTTCAAGGCGGCCATTTAACTTCAGACCAAACTTACAAAGCATTGTTCGAACTGTTCATAATCGAAGCACAACTACAATAACGGTCTCATTTCATGTACGATGTCTAGTACAGAGCAAGTAACAAAATAATAATAATAAACTTTATTTATAAAACACATTTAAAACAGCCAAAGCTTAACAAAGTACTGTACAGTAAAGAACAAATAACAAATCAGTAAGAAAACAAGAGTTTACACTTAGTTACAACAATGCCAAGACACATCATTAATTGGCATTGAAAGCCAGTGAGAAAAGGTGTGTCTTTAGTAAAGATTTTAAGAAAAGAAAAAGGCGATCATTAAAGTATTTCTTTCAGATGGTTAACAATGCCAAACATTGTTAACATTACCGAAAGTCACTAGTTTTATCTTAAATGTATGTCCTCACATAAGTGTGTAGCTTTGAGAATACACAAGATTTACAATTGTTCTGTACATGCCCCCACAAACCACACCCAGTTACCAGGAACTAGGGTTTGTTCAATATAAGATAAGCAGATACATGTTAAATCCATCATAGGCGCAGGTACTCCACGTACTGTGTCTTGGCACCTTGCAAAACTACCCACCATGGTTTATACTGTATGAGGAGGTTGTTATGGTGCCTTTCTCACATGTGAGCTCAGCCTCATGTGACATTGTTTTACGGACAGAGACTGGTGTTGGCAGTAAAGATACCTGCTCCTCTTTGTCACGGCTGCTCTTTCTCTCTGCTTTAACGATACATGCCTCTGTTTGAACTGCAGTAATGTGCTTGACCCTGCTCCCGTGTTTGTGTGTGTTTTCTTTAGGGCTGTCAGAGGATAGTGGAGGACTGGCAGAGGATCCTGATGGTGAGGTCTTTGGTCATCAGTCCGCATGAAGACATGAGGACATGGCTGAAGTATGCCAGTCTCTGTGGCAAAAGTGGGCGCTTGGTTAGTAATTATTTTAATCATGTCAGGTTTTGCCATGCATTCATTTCAAAGTCTATGATTGAATTGTGTATAGGTTTGTTTCTACTTGATCCTATTGAAAAAGGGGTAAGCACATTGGCACAGTCATAATGTTTTTGCACATTCAATAGGTAGGCACAGACTAGGGTATTAGTATCTGGAACTGGTGGGTCAAAACACAAAAACACAGATCAAATTAAATGTAGATTATAATGATACTTGTTCAACAATATTTTCAACACAGTACTGGTAACTATTACCCCAAACTCATTCAAATGTAATCAAGCTGATTCATTCCCAGACCTTTAACCTTTCCTCATTGATCTGTCCTCTCTTGGCTTATTGTAATTTAAACAACTTTCTAATCGTGTTAAGTTCAACTGTCATTTCCAGTCATCAAACTCAACCGTATCCAAGTCTGTTTACAGTCTCTCATGTTTAGAAACATGAGTTTTAACTTGCACAGGATTTGGTTGACACAGTCCAGAAGTAATCTGGACATCTGATGGCTACTGGCTACTAGCCCTGCCTAGAAATGGGACTTACTGAAACTAGAACAAACACAGCCTTGTACCTCTGGTTGCAGTGGCTTTGATTAAGCCATGTATTATTGTTGAAATATTATAATGTTGTCTTTTAAATTCCCATCTTGAACTTTGTTGTTCTCTCCAGGCTCTGGCTCATAAGACACTAGTACTGCTTCTCGGAGTCGACCCTTCTAAGCAGCTGGATCACCCACTACCCACTGCCCACCCCCACGTCACGTATGCCTATATGAAGTACATGTGGAAGAGCACACGCAAGGTAACAGTACACTGCTCACACTTTGTTCACATATCAAATTTTCTGTTTCAATCATTGAAAATGACATAAAAACCCTGTTTTTGCCAGACAATTTTTGATTCATGTCATGATGCAGAATCTTTACATTGTCAAATTCAATGCCTGTCACAAAGCAAAACACATATTAAGTATAAATTCCCATAGGTTTTTATTTGACCGGTCAATTCAGGGTGAAAGGGGGTGGACAGAGTAGAGAAACATTTAGCAAGTTGTCGGACTCAAGATGCTAATGTCGGAAAGTTTTGTAGGAAAAATATCTTTATCACAATTTAATTGAAAGTGACCTCTTACACCGTCACATGGGAAATGTACAAGTGGAAAAGCCTTCTAATTCAGATGTGCAAGTGCTTTTTCTGGACCTAAATGCCATCTACTCCAGATGCTACCAAGAGGGAATGTCACTGCCTTAACAACCTATATACTTTTGATGTGCCATGTTTACACAGGGGGTATTTATTAGTTAATAAGGGGATCTGCACTAGTATTTATGCACTTTACAGCTACCATGTACCGTTATATGCTCCAACGCAATCTCGGTGCTGTTGTTTTTGAAATGACAATGACAATAAACGTTGATTGAGCCGAACTTTGGACCCCAGTGCGTAAAACTCCACGGAGCCCGGTAGAGCGGCTGAGGCTGTGCGTCCATTTACAGCCCTCACAACAACAGCCAGCGCAAAAGTTGAGCGAGTTGTAATGTCTTTCCAATCTGTCACAAAGAGAAGAGCTGGTGCGCGTCGTGTGACTAATTGGAGATTTAGATTTGCATTACGAGTTTTCCGCTCATTCTCATCCGTGGAGTGAGGAGTCAGGGGAAGGAGAAGCATCTGCGGCCGTGTCATTCCTCTCCTCTGCCGCTCAACCCGTGGCTTTTTATATGTCACATATAAGTTAAGTTGATGCACACAGCTTTGAATTTCCTGTGAATAAATTGTCTTTGCATTAACGAGAACTCAAACTAGCGCATTTGGATCTGTAACTACACGGCTCCAGCTGGAAACACAAAAATAATTGAATATACATTTTCATACACTTATTTCACTTTAGTTTGACAATACCGACCGAGATGATCAGTAAACAACATTACTGTTGCCTTAAATCAGTGATTATGGTGACCCTTTCACCTCAGTGTGTCCACCCTCACATGGACCTTTTTACCAAACCACCCAAGATGTGCTCAAATTGTGTTTGTGCGTGTTTAATAATTTGTTTGACATATTCAGAGCTCCTGGGTGCCGATTTCATTAGGGAGCTTAGGTAAGTGTGACTAGGAATGACTGATGCCTCGTCCAGCTGCACCTCTCCAAACTATAAATGAACAAACGCAAACACACCCAGCGACATGGACACTCCTCTCTCCACTGTTTGTCTGTCACTCATCACACACACTGTTGAATTATTAGTTGGCATTTACTGAGCAAAACATTGTGGTATTGTCTCCACCTAGATACTGACAGGAATGACATGACTGGAATTTAAATGGTGTAGAATTGTGGACCAATTTGAGGTGGTTTGAGCTCATGAAATCAACATAACATATTGCAAAGTAATATTACTTTACTAATGGTCTGTAAGTATGTGTATGTGACGTTGACAAAACTTAGCTCGAGAATTAGAGTTGGGTCTGCGCCGGGTGATGCATTGTGCTCGCCCAGATCTGCAGCGCTGAAGAATGTGTCAACTGCAGAGAACATATTTCTCTATGAGCCGAGAAATGTCCTTAACCTCAGTGATGTGGAGCCGACCTCTATCCCTGTGCTATGGCTTTTACTTGGTGTGGCTTTTACTCTAAGCTCATTTTGCTTTCCAACTTGCCATTTCAGATGAAGTCACTGCAAAGCAACGAAAGCGTTGTGAATAATATCTCACTCCAGTTTAAAAATCCTTCCCTTAATTTGTTTCATTTCTTCCTTCCTAGATCGATGCTTTCCAACACATGCAACACTTTGTTCAAGGTATGCAGCAGCAGGCCCAGCACGCCATCGCCGCTGAAGACCAGCAGCACAAGCAGGAGCTCCACAAACTCATGGCCAGGTCCGGAACTTGGAACCCGCAGCACTTAACACACTTAAACCAGCTGTTTCACTGATCAATTACACACAAGTAAAAGTATGATCGCTTGGACACAAGTGTCTCGGATCTTAATTTTCTGTCTGCTCTCAAACGCGTTATCTTCACACTCGGATGCATCGATAGATTGGATTCCATGACCTTTGCTTCTTGGCATTTCTCAGGCTCCTGAGGTTATTCGCAGTCTGTCAGATTTGCCAAACGCATTGCCAGTGGCGTCATTATGCTTTTAGCTGTGGTTCTCTGGTGTGAAGCCGAATACATTCCTGCTCAATGGAGAAAACACACCACAAGCTGCTGAAGCGTTGAAATGCTGTGTGTTTGGTGCCCCCGTGTTGTTAATACAGAGGGTCAGGTACAGTGCAGTCTGTTCCTTTCCATCACAGTGACCTCACCGTTCATAGTTCTCCTACTGTCTCATCTCGCACCTTTTTAATTTCACACTTTTGACTTTGGCCACTTGCTAAGAATAAAAATGGCAAAACAGTTTTATACTGGAATGTTGTTAGGAGACAAATGGGTTTGTAACATCACGTTAATGCTGCTTGGTTTAAAGCCTGAAAGACTGATTTGAAGTAGTTTAATGGCTAACCAACCACCAATGATGCTGCATTACCTTCTCTGTTGAAATGGTCAGAGAAGTGCTGAGATGATGGAAAGCTAAACCTTGCATCCAAATAACCTTTAGACTAAGGGGAAAGCAGCAGTAAACATTGGCTTGGTCGGTTCCGGCTTCTACTATTCCATCGCCAAAGTGCTGTTGGGCAGCGCACCCTAACAAACTTAAACTCTCCCATCTGCTTATCAAATCACTATTTTATTAGTGCTTGCAAGGGTAATAGCAACACAAATCTTAGGTTGGATACTGCCATGGAATTTTGCGTGGATAGTCTTGAGGGCACAGCAATTTAATTTTGTATACCAGAGACGATGTGTGTGGAAGACTTTAACATTATATTGGTTATAACTGTTTTGATTGTACTGATGCAACAGTATTATTATTATAATGTGCAGCCTTTAGTTGACCCCTATAGCTGACATCTGTTGAAGCATGTGGCTACAATCATCACTGTACAGTAAATGGTACAGTACTCTTCACCGGCTAACACTCAGACAGGCAGACTTTGCGTGTCTGAAGAGTGTTTGTCGGGAAACACCTGTATGATGTACAGCAGACCGGCTGACACGCTTTTGTCAATGTAGGTCGGCTCTGATACGGAGCACACCTGGACAATCACATGGACAATCACATGGTCACCGTCTGTCCCGCTGCTGAAGAATCCAGGACAATTAGGAGGCTAGAACTTGAAAATGTATAAACAGGCTTAATATACAATACCCTTTAATCGTTTGCAGGTCGTGTAGAAGTGATTGTAGCTTGACTGAGGCAGATCGGATTGCTCCGGCTGTTTCCATGTAGGCATCTGCGTTTTATATACGATTATGGATAAATTCCCATATGTGGTGCCACAGAGCTCACTGTCAAAGTAAATAGCAGGAAAAGAAGTTTGAGTAATTTCATCCAGATTTGATCCCAGAACTTTAGAAGTCCTGAACTACTCATACAGTTGGTTCTTCATCATGAACTTTGTTGTGTGGTTTTCCTCTCGCATGTCTTGTTTCATATATGACATTACTTCAAATGAACACACTCTGAAAAAACTAAATAGACAAATATGGTTCTAATCTGAACATTTATAAGGAAAGTACAAATAAGTTTTGACCTGCTGATCTTAATATTGTTTTAACAGAAACAGATGTATACAGAAATATTTTTACTATGCAATATATCAGAGATAATACTGGTTAAGTTGCAATAGGTACATATAAAGTTCCTCATGAATTTCCCCAGTCTTAGTGATATTTTTCCTACATTTCATCCATTCAGTATTTGATTAAAATTTTAATCTTGAATGAATCCTCTTTTTTACGGTAGGTGCTTTCTGAAGCTCGGCGAGTGGCAGCTCAGTCTCCAGGGGATTAACGAGAGCACCATCCCCAAAGTCCTGCAGTACTACAGCCACTCCACCGAACATGACCGCAACTGGTACAAGGTCAGCCCCACCCTCTCACCTTTCACTTCTCACCCACAACCGTCCCTCAAATCCCAGCTGAGTCGAGAGGACACAGCTCTGCACTGACTTTTAAGTTACTGTTTTATTGCTCTCCAAGACCTGTCAAAACATATTTATATTTTGCTCTATATGCACTGGTCATTTTTTCCACTAATTGGGCTCTGCTGAAATCCTTTGAACGTATGAGGTGATGGAAGAATTGAAGAAGTTTTTGCATGTTCCGATTTCAGCCTAGACTCCAGGCTACAAAAGATGTGGCCATGATCTCCATATCCATCTTCACCAGCTCCTGCTGCGCTTTTAACTTTCTCCACTGTTGTGTAACCTTGCAAACATCAAATGCACGTGTTTGGAGTACAGGACTTTCCCCAGGGAGACATCTGTCCTTTTGTAAACTTTTGTAAGAAAAACAATAAGTCAGACTTATTGCATCCAACATGTGAGTCAGATTAGAGTTTTCTCCAGTGGAATCTTTTCGAAAGTAGAAAGGACATTTTATATTTGACTTCAGTACGTAGCAGATGAATGTAGTTGTAGTTTGAAGTGGTAATTTGAATTGAAACCAGTACAGTTGTTTAAATTACATGCAGGACTGTTAAAAGTTGTGTAAATACTGAATTCGGACACAACCAAAGTTACTGATTACTAGTTTAAAGTAACTCTGTTGTAGTATCTCAGGTACAAGTGGAAAACCGTACTTGAAGTGTGATTTATTGTAGTAATCTAGCAGTAGTTTTATTTTACTTTGGCAGTAGTGATAAATGAAACCGTGAGGTGTGCTCACAAACCGATATCTTTGCTTACCATCTTTTTTCCACATCTTTCTTCAGGCCTGGCATGCCTGGGCCGTGATGAACTTTGAAGCTGTGCTCCATTACAAACATCAGAACCAGGGTCGAGATGAGAAGAAGAAGCTGCGTCATGCCAGCGGAGCCAGCGCCAACAGCGAGGCCAGTAACAGTGACAGTGAAGTGGACAGCACCGATCACAGCCCAGTGCCCTCCCCCGGTCAGAAGAAGGTCAACGAGGTGAGACCAACAAAAGTGTTATCAATGGCCTCCAATTTAATGAAGTGACCAAAATGCTACCGTTACTGTTGCCAAATTGGAGTCAAAGGGTGAAAATGTGTGTAATGGTCACAACTAATGTAATATACCTGTACTGTAGCTCTTAAAAGATAATGGTAGTGGTTTTGATGGTATTTCATCCATCTGACCTGAGTGAAGTAACCATAACATTTTATCCAAATACATGCTTGAGTTAACTGTAAGACAGATGATCTTCATGTGATGTGTTGTTTTTATTATAAATTCATTATTACCTTGCATCTTCAAAGTTCTGTTTATTGACGTCTTTTTTCTAGGACCTCTCAAAGACGCTGCTCCTGTACACAGTTCCCGCAGTCCAAGGCTTCTTCCGCTCCATTTCTCTGTCCAGAGGCAATAACCTGCAAGACACACTCAGGTCTGGTCACTGCTCTGAGTATATTCACATTTCCCCACTCACCGTTTGCGTCGCGCTCATTGATGTAGCGAGAAAAGTGGGACCCCTAGTGGTGAACTCGCACACATTTAAAACAGCAAGTCTATTATCCCCAAGCAATATAACATTTTAGGATTTCAACCTACTTCTCTTTCAGAGTTTTGACATTATGGTTTGACTATGGTCACTGGGCGGATGTGAACGAAGCTTTGGTGGAGGGTATAAAGACCATTCAAATTGACACGTGGCTCCAGGTATGAGATGGAAAGTTTTGTTTTTATTATTACAAAAAATCATATTAGTTGTCTTTAAATGTTTATTTTGTTTGTTTCTTTAGGTGATCCCACAGCTTATTGCTCGAATAGACACCCCCGCCCCCTTGTGGGTCGTCTCATTCATCAACTGCTCACGGACATAGGAAGGAACCATCCCCAGGTATTTGTTCAAATTCAAAACACCATCACTAACGCCGGGGGATTTTTACCCGAGATAAAACACCCGATAAAAAGTACTTGTCATCAAAATATATTAAAACATGACAAATTTGAGTAGTGTTCTTTTTTTCTTTTTTTTTTACTGTGTCATTATCTAACAAGATGAAAGAAAAGCATCATGAGGGGACCATATGAAAATGCTCCAAAATTACTGGAAAATTAGGAATTTGGGAACAAAAAAAAACAAAACAAAAAAAGATAATAATTAAGATGGAAACTTTGGTCCACCTATTCCTGGGATATTTGAGACTTCCCTGGTAAAGGCTCTACCCTAACCCTGGGTAGAAAATCACCCAAACATGTGCCTGTTGGAAAAAGTGTGTTTTGGATTAAGAAAACGCCCATGCCATCAAAGATGTCAAAGACAATGCTGAAGCTACCCAGAGACCCATGACACTCAGATAAACGCAGCATAATGAAAATCACACAAATGTATTTGCTCGGGTGAAAACCACCCGACAATGGTGTTCTAATAAAAAATGATAATGGCACATTAATAGTTTTTTATTTTTATTTGTTGTTCTGTTTATGTGAATAGGCTTTGATTTATCCTCTCACGGTGGCCTCCAAGTCAACAACAACTGCTCGCCACAACGCTGCTAACAAGATCCTGAAGAACATGTGCGAGCACTGCAACACTCTGGTGCAGCAGGCTATGATGGTACTGCTGCCATTTATTATCGCTATTTCATGTGGCTTTGGTTAGATTTTCATTCACAAATACCCTCACATTAGACTTTCATTCACGAGATTGTGCTCTTCATTCGACTTCCCTTTCAAATGTACAAATATATAATGCGCTCATGTTACGTCTCTGTCCAGGTGAGTGAAGAGCTTATCCGTGTGGCCATCCTGTGGCATGAGATGTGGCACGAAGGCCTTGAGGAAGCGTCCAGGCTTTACTTTGGAGAGCGCAACGTGAAGGGCATGTTTGCAGTGTTGGAGCCCCTTCACGCCATGATGGAGCGGGGGCCGCAGACCCTCAAGGAAACCTCTTTCAATCAGGTGTGTCACAACTACCACACTGTTAAATTGCTTTCTGTGTGAATATTTTTCCCACTAGAAACACAAGGAAGTGTGGGAAAAGGAAGGAGAGCGCCTTTCACAAACATGGTCACAAAACACTTGACACGGGACACAAGTACTGCCATATCTGCCGAGGTCACGTTTTTGTCACTTTTTTGTCACTTTCTTGTTTTCATCCTCATTTTCGTCGCTTTTTTTTAAGCTTTTAGATTTGGGTAAAGCCAAACTGGGGAAAATGCGCTGGGTTCAGGTGGGGTTTAAGAGGTTAATTTCCAGTGCAAACTTTTTTACTAAGTGTTCTCTAAAGTGTGGTCATTATCCATGTAGCAAATTCTCATTTACGAGGCAATGATTGCGTAACCCCGGGTACCTTTTTATATAATAACACTGGGCTATCCCTTCACGATGTAAACAATCTGAACAATAAAACTAGTTCATTTCAGGACAGGCGTTTAAAAATCATTAGCATTGAATTAACTAAAGCTTAGCCCTAAAAACAGGATTATTTTGATAACGTCCCCAGGCAGACTGAATTAACAGATGTGCGCCATTTAATTTGGAATCCTTAATAACCCCAATTGGAAGGGTAATGTTAAAAGCTTTGACATTTCGTTTTTATTGTCTGGTTTTGGCTGCCTCTCCTCATTTAGCAGCGAGCCAGTGCAGCAGAGCTAAGTGTGTTTGTCTTTGCGTTGGTCTAGGCATATGGCAGGGACCTGATGGAGGCGCAGGACTGGTGCAGGAAGTACATGCGCTCTGGAAATGTCAAAGACCTGACGCAGGCCTGGGATCTGTACTACCACGTGTTCAGACGCATCTCCAAGCAGCTGCCACAGGTGAGGACGAGGGAAGCTGGGCCGATGAAGCCGCAGAAATTCAAGTGGACAGTTTTCTCTCTCAGTGTGCTGTTATGAAGTGCGGAGGAGAAGACTAGCTGAGATATGAATACTGACATAAACTGTGGGTCATTTTACATGCTCCTTTTTTATGTGGCAGCCTTTAACTCAAATCCTACAAAAATACCAATTGTTTCCTATCCTGCTGTGTGATTTATTTTTTCAAATCAACACTACAGTTTACAGCATTTTTTCTTTAGTACTTTCTGCAGGGTCTTAAATCGTTAAAAAAATATTACATTTGATCAGGCCAAATTTAAGGCCTTAAAAGCGTTAAATTTACCAAAAAAAGCGTCATTTTTTCAGTGCATGGGTCTTAAATTTTCTTTAAAGGATCAGGCCACCGTTTTTCCATACTGAGATATGTTTTTACCTGAGCTTAGATGAGTTGATGCGTACCTTTCTGGTCTTTGTGCGTGTGCGCCCAGTCACGCAAAAAGATTAAAGATGTTGTTAGCATTTGGCCTCTCCCACCAAATTCCTATAGCTCCAAACGGGGGTGAAGTTGGAAGCGACCACGCTCTTCCACGGGCACGCACAAAGACCAGACAGGTGCTTATCAACTTGTCTAAGCTCAGGTAAGAACATATCTCAGTATGGAAAAACGGTGGCCTGTTCTTTTAACCCTTGTGTTAAAATTAGTCACATAATATTTTTGTCAAAGTATGCCTTAAAATAATGTTGATTTGAGAATCGATGTATACTCGCGCTATTTAAAGTCATTACGACTGTATGGTGCAGTTTGCGTCAGTAGCAACTGTATTTCTTCAAAAACTCCTTGATAAGAGCCTGTAAATCAAAAAATACACTTGCTTGAGTTGGAGTAGCAGCGCGGGATGCTAATGCTAATGACTGATGGGAGGAATGCAGCGCAACAAACACCAAATGCCCTGATAACTTATATGTATGCATCCTAAAATAGTATGTTTTGTGATCCAAGTGGATGGCAGTTTATTTAAACGGGGCTGCGTAAACACTATCTCTGTTGCGCGGTGTTCACCTGCTATGGACCGGCCTCGTTGATGTGAGAGTGTGGGAGGTGAGAACTGCGCTAATAACATGTCCCGAGTCCCGACGCTTCAGCTACAAGCATCGCCCAGCGGCACAACTTTAACCGCGGACATTTGTCATGTGACTGACACGCTCCTCCAGAGTCCCTTATGCACACGGCTGCTCCCGGTCACTGAGCGCAAAAACATAATCGGTTATAGCCCGTTTAGACTTGGTTCTGTCCAAGACATGGTTAGACCTAAAGTCCTAGCTCTAGTCTATAGGACTGATTTACCAGGGACTGTCTGGATCATTGCCCACTCTTTATAAATTACTTCATCCAACTCATTTGATCGTAAAATGCTTTTTAAAAAAAAGGTCAAACTGTCCAACTATATCCTTTTGCTTATATTAACATTATTTCCACTAGCAGCTAATCTCATCCTTATTCATCCTTATTATCATTTACATTTTTATTCATAGAATGAGAACTTTTTGACCCGCGATAGAGGCATTACATTTCACTGTGATGTTGTTAAAAAAAGTCTTACATTTCACTTGGGGCTGTTCTGCAAACTGAGGCATTTGTTTTGTGTCTGTTTTTCTGTGTGATTTCTTCTTTTGTTCTGTGCTCTTCTGAATCCAAACATGAAAACCATTTGTTTCTCTTTCTACATTCTGTCCTCCCTCCTCTCATCTCGCTCAGCTGACCTCCCTGGAGCTACAGTACGTCAGTCCGAAGCTGCTGATGTGCCGTGACCTGGAGCTCGCTGTACCAGGGACATACGACCCAAACCAGCCAATCATCCGCATCCAGTCCATCGCCCCCTCCCTGCAGGTGATCACCTCCAAGCAGCGCCCACGCAAGCTCACCATCATGGGTAAGTCTATCAGCAGCAAGACTGTGCTGGCCTTGTGGCTGGCAAACCATTAGGAAAGAATAATAGATTAGAAAACATTTCAGGCTCGAGTTCTTCGCCGTGAACCGATTGAACTCTGCACTGCTGAAAATGAAATTTGAATAGAAACTCTTCTACGCAACAAATTGCTGCACAGCCAGGTCATGTTGAGAATGAAAACACAAGAGAGTGCCAATGAGCAAAATGAGATACAGCCCTGAAGATTTCCAAGACAATTCTTTTACGACATGTCAAACAAACTCTGTTGTTTCGACACTGGGATATGATCAAGATGGGTGCCTTTTTCCAATGTTGCACAAAGGAATGAAATATTAAAGAAGAACTAAGTAACTAGTTTACCTTAATAATTCCTTTTCATAGTCCCTCTACACACTAATAGAATCACAAGGAAGAAGCTAACAGGCTAACGGGCTAAGCTAACTGTGAGCTAGCGCCACTTTAGCAGTATTTACAGCCAAGTTTGAGTGAAAAAAAATTATCTCCATTGAGTTGTGGCACAATGTACAATATCCCTCTCTCCCTGTGTCTTTTCTGTCAGCGTAGTATTTACTCTCACGGACAATTAATGAATAAAAAAAAACAACATGCATCCATCCATTTTCTTCCACTTGTCCGTTGCCGGGTCGTGGGGGCAGCTGTTGGAGCTGTTGGAGCCAAATCACATTGCACCAGCCCCTATTGCTCCTCCTGCAGGTGGTGAGTCCACAGAAGGAGGGGGACATTGCCTTCAAACCTGTGGGAAACTCTGATAGTGCTTATGGCTTCTAGGGGCATGAGTTACTTAGTTCTGCTTTAAATGATGATTTGATGGAATGCAGTCAAGGAAAAGGGTTATTTTTAGGAACCTGAATGCGTGACAATATTATGAAATAATACTAATACAGTGATCATGCTAATCCATTATTCATTCAGTCAAAGAATATTAGATGTGCACGATTTGATTTATTTTCAAACAATTCAAATTCTGTTCAAAGCCAGAAACAAACAATTACCATCAAACATTCAGAATAATTTAATTGAGAGGGAAACACAGTGCAATCAAGGGGCTTGTGGTGTTTTCAAATTAAAAAAGTAAGCACACCATTAAAAAGCTTTTGTGCAAACGTTAGTGGAGTGAAAAGAAAAAAATCAAACTATATACCAGTTAAAAAAACGATACAAAGAAATGATCTTTGCTGAATATGTCGGTGAGGAGAGTTAAATACTGAAGGCACATTTGTTTTGTAAAGACAGAGATGTAAGTAGGGGTGGGATTGTATACAAGTACTTACGGCTTTCTTTTCATGTCTTTTTGTGCATTAGAATAATGGCTGTATAATGGTGTTTTTTTTTTAAATGTCAATTTTAATTAGACGGCTCTCCTAAAGAGCAGCGCAATTCGTTTAAAACATCCAGCCCATTTTGTAGCGCTCCACTGGCAACATGGCTATAAATAATAGAAACATAAATGTCGCCATAGCTATATTGAAATCCTTCTAAAATGGCAGAGCTTTCTAAAGTCACCTTGTCTGGGAGCCAAATTCGTCCATTATCAATCACAAATGGCTCACTTCTCCTCACACCTCTCCACTTGACAACCTGCTACCTTGTTCTTCTGTATCCCATCAGGGCTACACAATGTACTCCGTAAAAAGATGATAGCCAATAAATCAAATGACCTCCGGAGCAGGAGCGGAGATTAAGAGCTGCCACGCGCTAGACGCTTGTGAGATTCAGTGTCACACAAGTGTCCCTCCAGCCACACGCTGATCCTGGGGTCCTGGACAAACTGGGGCAGATAGAGATGTAGTCTGTCACGGTTTCCATCGGGACAAGCCAGCAACTTTATTAAACGGAAGATGACAAGAGCAGGTTGTACAATGATTGCAGTAGGCTTTGTAAGTTACCGTAATGGTTGTGAGAGCAGCTGGACTTCAGATAAGTCATAAAGGGTTTCCGTGGTATTCCGTTTAAAAAGTTCACGAGGCTAATATATTGTAGAGGAAATAGAAAAATATGCGGTAGCTTTGTTTGATATACCCAGAATGGTTTTGCAAGGTTTTAATGTTCCATCCAGCACTGTTAATGTAAAAAAAAAAAATCTATATTAAACACACTCATTGCTTTGGAACGCTGGGTAAAAATAAAACTTGGACCTGTTTTTCAACCTAGACCCCCAGGTTTAATATAGATCATTTGGGGGTCATAATTTCTGTGTAGCTTGAATGGAAAACGTTCCCTGTGGACTCAGCGAACACCAGCGGTCATTATATTACAAATGAAAAGTGCATATTTCTTCCTTTGTTTATATTAAATATTGTTAAGCTTTGTTTTTTTTATGTTGCCTTAAAAAATGTGCTGTTACAATCTGGTGGTTTTGGGGATATTTTTTTTGTAAGTAGCACTTAATAAATAATATTTGTACGAGCTCAGCTGGTAGAATGTTTGTCGTCTGTCCCGAAGGTCGATGGTTCAAAACTAGTACCCAACACCACCTCCAGAGTGCAAACTGGTGTTTAAATGAGAGGCAGAATAGGGCGATTATTCCTGATGCAGATAAGTCTTTGTGCCCTGTGTATGCAGAAAAAACACTGGATAAATCTGACCCAGTACCATGTAGTATAAATCGAGGGTTCTATCACCTCATCACAGCTCTTTTGAACAGTCAACGTTATGACAACAGCATCTGTAGAAATGAAACGGTCTATATCACAGTTACAGCCTGAGACGCCGCTTGGAGAGAGGAGGCTATAAAGCCATCTGTTCAGCAGCGGGACGCACAGCTGAAACTCTCCCTCCGAAGGTGCAAGTCATGTTTAAAGACTGAACTAATACTGCTGCTGTGTGGCGCCCTCTGCAGGCAGTAACGGACACGAGTTCATGTTCCTGCTGAAGGGCCATGAGGACCTACGGCAGGACGAGAGGGTCATGCAGCTCTTTGGGTTGGTCAACACTCTACTGGCTAATGATCCGGCTTCTCTTCGCAAGAACCTCAGGTAGACACACTTTGTGTCCAAGTATCATGAATAATGTTGACCTAATATATATAAGTCTCCATCACAGGAAAGGGTTTGTATACAGCACACCTGGTTTATTTGCGTACTACAGGTGCTCGTCATATAATTAGAATGTCATGAAAAAGTTCATTTATTTTTCTGTAATTCAACTTAAAATGTGAAACTAATATATGATATAGACTCATTACATGCAAAGTGACATATGTCAAGCCTTTGTTTGTTATCATTTTGATGATTGTGGCTTAAAGTCCATTTTCAAAATATTCTAATTTGAATTTTTAATTTGGGTTTTTTACAAGCTGAGCCATAATAATCCAAATGATAGCAAATAAAGGCTATACATATCTCATTTTGCATGCAATGAGTCTATAATTTTATTAGTTTCACAGTTTAAGTTGAATAACGGAAGTGAATGCACTTTTTCATGATATTCTAATTATATGACGAGCACCTGTACTTTAGTCTACCCACAGATAGATGCTACACTAGTGAATTTAGGCCCAATCTCAATTCTACCCCTTAGCCCTCCGCTTAGCCCTTCTCCTCCGTTTTGCGCGTTCACGAGAGACGAAGGGGTGCCCCAATTCTATTTTGCGGCGAGGGGTAGGGCGAGGGTTTTTCTGATGCACATTACAGACAAAGGGGTAGGAGGAGTTTGACAAAACACGAAAATAAGCTGCGAAATGAATTCACGAATATCATCAATAAGCACTCTTACAACATTTATAAAATTGCAGAACGCTTCGTTCGTGACTTTATTCGCTTTGTGCAACAATTAGAACAGTCCATTGCTATAACCGTGTCAACTACGTTGTTCGCTTTGCTGCTGCGAACGCTCTGTTCGCGCTGCATTGCCTGACTTTGGAGTTTCTTTCCAAACTTTCGATACGTCACTATTGACGTGACACACGGGCTTCAGTGCCTCACTGCTGCGCCCACTGTCTCCCCGTGCCGCTGTGCTCAGAGCCCGCGTCCGAGACCGTCTGTGCCCGGTCTGAGCGCACTGCGAGCAGGTCTGCCTCTGCCTGTCCCTGCTATGAGTGCGCTATGAGCGGATCGGCTGATCTCTCGCAGCTCTGGCTAACAGGCTGCAGCCACAGTGACCCGCGGTAGAAGCAGCAACACACGGAAGAAGAATGTAGCGCCGGATTAAGCAAAAAATTGATGAAAATCTGTAGGGTTTGGGCTGAGACCAAGTCCTGTTGTTTAGGTGCTACAAAACAACATCAGTCTGTTACAAGTTACTGATGAACTGGTTCAGTAGAAACATGCTATAGAGACGAGTAGAGGCTTGCTTTTTTTACATTGTCTTTCATATAAATGTGTTCTAATTGATAAAAAAAATATATACAAATAAGATTCCATTCCAAACTCACATAACCTTAATCATCTGTGTTAGCTGTAAAATGCAGTCAAATGGAGGGCTGTCCCATTTCTTAGGGTGGTCTTTTCAACCCTCACCCTCAGTTCTCGGTTTCAAGGTGTAGGGAAAGGGCTAGGGCAAGGGGTAGGGGTAGAAAAGAGAATTGAGATTGGGCCTTAGTCTTATTCATTTCATATAAAAACTAGATGTTTTGATTTCCCCAAAACTCAATTCCACCACTCAAGGGATTCATCTATTTGAATGCCAAATAAAGGCAAACCAAAAACGATGTATCATTAATTCTTGTAATAATGACACAAATGTCATATAGGTGCTCGTCATATAATTAAAAATATCATGAAAAAGTGCATTAATTTCTGTTGTTCAACTTAAACTATGAAACTAATATATGATAGACTCATTACATGCAAAGTGACATGTGTATAGCCTTTATTTGTTATAATTTTGATGATTATGGCTCGGCTTGTAAAAACCCCAAATTAAAAATCTCATAAAATTAGAATATTTTGAAAATGGACTGTAAGCCATAATCATCAAAATTATAACACATTATACTAAAGGCTTGACATGTACTTTGCATGTAATGAGTCTATATCATATATTAGTTTCACATTTTAAGTTGGATAACAGAAATAAACCGAACTCTTTCATGATATTCTAATTATAGGACAAGCGCCTGTAATCCCATATCTTTGTCTATTTATTATTTTTTGTTTATTGCACTGCATAACTTATTGCCCAAACTACACCCCACACATAGAACTACACCAGTCTCTTATGCCTATGTTTAGATCACAGTCATGGCTGATTAATTGCACTAGACTGATATACATCTCTAAATTGCGCATACGTGAACTTGTCTCTTGTCTGCGCAGTATCCAGCGGTACGCAGTGATCCCTCTATCAACTAACTCGGGTCTAATTGGTTGGGTCCCACACTGTGACACGCTCCACGCTCTCATCAGAGACTACAGGGAGAAGAAGAAGATCCTTCTCAACATCGAACACCGCATCATGCTTCGGGTGAGGAACACACGTCTCCAACATCCACTGTAGCCTCTGGAACACGTGTTACTTCTTTAGATGTCTCAAAGGCTTTCATATACTTCTGTGTCTTACTGTAATTTGCACATTTCAATGCACTCCTCACAAACTACTAGACAAATGACATTAAGGCATGCGCATAATCCAGCCACAAAGGCAGACGGACACAATTTTTGATACAATCAGACGTACTACTTTAAAGGTTAGCTTTTAGTTTGCTTTGACATTTTTAAAGGCGTGACATCCAAACCTACCTCCAAATATCACCTTTAGATGTGCACAATATTTCACTGATTGGATCAATGTTGTATTGTGTTTAATTCTTACGGTTTGGTCCTATGAAGCACGTCAGTAATGAAAGCCTTTTGTATTTATTTTTTTGTATTTGAGGCTGAATAAATCCTTGAACTATGGACACAGGCAGCAGGTTGAAGCCTTAAGTGTTTGAAATAGCTGGTGAATGCTTTCACACATTTGTTTGATAGAGACATTTTTTTCCAAAGAGCAGCAAAGCCACAGACAAGGCAATCTCAAAGAGAGACAGAGAGCCTCGCTGCATTGTTCCACTGCAAAACAACCCTGACAGGAATGCCTCGCTAAAAAACGAGAAACGTTAAGGGTCATATTCTGAGTAAACAAACTGAAATGGGCATTCACTTTTTATTGCTTGTGGAACAAAACATTTAAGCATCATTTAAAGTGTTTGAAATCGTTTACTTGAACCACTATTTCTAAGATTTGTCTCGATAGCTTTCATTGTTGAACATTATTCGGATGCTGGTTGTGTTTCAGATGGCTCCAGACTACGACCACCTAACCCTGATGGAGAAGGTGGAGGTCTTTGAACACGCTGTAAACAACACGGCAGGAGACGACTTGGCCAAGCTGCTCTGGCTGAAGAGCCCCAGTTCTGAGGTGAAAAGTCACTAAAAAGCATCTTAAAAGGTGGAAGGTTTCAGGTTAAATCTTTCCACTAAGGTGTCAATATGTTGTCTCTCCCACAGAAATATAGTCTAATCTGTCTACCTCCTCATGTAGTAACGGACAGTATTGCAAAACACACGCATCTAATGGCCTATGATGATTTAAAAAGTAATCATATTCAAATCTTTGCATCTTGTTTATCCCAAAAGAATCAGGTTACCCGTCTCTCTGCCCTACTTTCTAAACCACTAACTTGGCAGGATTTTATAAGCTGCTTTCAAACAGGTCCATTTTTAGAGCATTAGCTGCCTGTGTAACTCATGTTGAGGTGTGTGTGAACATGTATCAAGCAGCCTGTCAAAGAGTCTGTGTCCCGAACTCGCTGCTATATCTTTACTGACATTTAATCATCTTTTTTTTCCCATCTTCTTCTTCTTCCTCTTCTTCCAGGTGTGGTTTGACAGGAGGACCAATTACACGCGCTCCCTGGCCGTCATGTCCATGGTCGGCTACATCCTTGGACTGGGAGACAGGTGTGTGTGAATTCTCAAGAGACATCTATTTAAAGACATTAAAATTGGGTTAAGGGTAATTAACATAAAAAGCTATTAACCAAGAGATGATGTTTTGACCCTTCAGGCATCCATCTAATCTGATGTTGGACAGATTAAGTGGGAAGATCCTCCATATAGACTTCGGTGACTGCTTTGAGGTGGGTGTAAAGGCCATTAATGATTTTAATAGGATGCTATGAATATGTAAAACTGAGTCTGCATATTGATTGGACAGGTGGCTATGACCAGAGAGAAGTTCCCCGAGAAGATTCCATTCAGACTGACCAGGATGCTGACCAATGCTATGGAGGTACAGTACAAGATATTTTAACCTCTTAACCCTCACCTGAACTGAGCACGTTTTCTCCAGTTTAGGTTTACCCAAATCTAAAGGCAAAAAAGTGGCACAAAACAGTGCCGGAAAACCAACAGTAACATAATAAAAAATAAAAAAAAACACACAACTAAAGGGTGACGAAAAAGTGACAAAAACATGACAATAAAGCGATTAAAAAAGAGGAAAACACAATAGAAACACTTCCAAAATGTGACAAACGGGGCAAAATAGTGAGGAAAAAGCAACAAAAAATCAACAAGAAAGCCCCGAAAACGTGACAAAGACGCTTCAAAAATGTGACAAATACGCGACGGCGATGCAACAAAAAAGTTCTGATCTGTTTTGTCAGCTTTAGCTTTCAAATGAGGCGTCACACTGGCCTATAGGCATCGAGAAGCTTTTAGATTTGGGTAAAACTGAACTGGAGAAAATGTGCTCAGTTAAGTGGTTAAATGGATAGGCTTCTCCCCATAACAAATGCTTCGAATGAAATCTGATTTATAATAAAGTAAAGTCTGTGCCCCATTCTTAACCGCTCTGTGCTTGTGCTACTGTGCAGGTGACAGGCCTGGATGGCAACTACCGCATCACCTGTCACACAGTGATGGAGGTGCTGAGGGAGCATCGGGACAGTGTCATGGCCGTCCTGGAGGCCTTTGTCTATGACCCGCTGCTCAATTGGAGGCTCATGGACAGTAAGACACCTCCACACTTTCTTTTTTTTTTTTTAGTTTCCAATTTATAAGTCTTGCCCAAGTGACTCGACCTTGTGCTGGAGTTTTTGGAAGACGATGATCGCTTTGAAAGATCGGGCCAAGTCAAAGATCGCCATCTACCACTTTAATCTCCCTCGTCAAACTCAAGGGAAGTGGGGCAAATGCGTCTGCCTGTCTGCAATATTTTACCTTGCACACAAATCGGTTTGAGTTCCTATTATGCTAGATTGATGTGACAGGTGCTTTGACACTGACAAAATGAAAAGAAACAAATGGTCAGTTTCGGTACAAGCTGTCCCAACCCATTTTGTCATTCGGGACATACAGCCCGCAATGAACAGACCGATTCCCAAGACCTAAACATGAATCATCGTTATGATCAAAATGGCTCTTGCATTTCTCACTGTCCATAGAGATGCCTGCGTTGAAATTGCAATACATCTTGTATAGCACAATCCTAGCATAATTGTTTTAGTCTTCTTTTGGCTAAATTGAGATTTTGGTTTCTTTGTACTGTCCAAACATTGCTGCATTTTTGGGTGTCACTGGCAATGCCCTCAGTAAAGTAGAAGTCTAGTTACTCCAACCCCTCCTTTTATCTCATAATTTCAATAGCGCTAAGATGAATAACATAATGAATGAGAGAGACTATTAAGGGAAAATCCAGGCTTCACTTAATTATTGGAAATGTGTTACTGACTTAAGCTTTGACCCACAGCAAACATCAAAGGCACCAAGCGCTCCCGCACTCGGACCGACTCGTACACCGCTGGACAGTCTGTGGGTCAGTTTATCATTTTATTGTTGCTGCTACTACTTATAATTATACCTGAGTGTTATATTATGCTTACATGAATTCCCCTTGCAGAGGCATTGGAGGGTATAGACCTCGGAGAGACGACCCACAAGAAACCCGGCACCACCGTACCTGAATCCATCCACTCCTTCAGTCAGTGCATCTCTTGTTTATAAATGATTTGTTTGTTGGGAAAAAACACTCAGTCTTTTGCCGGTTTTTGTTCCATTCTCCGCTCCCTGCTGTCACGAGTGAACGGCGTAACTGCTGTGTTATTGTTAGGCGCCACTTTTCCAGACAGCTGTTTTCTGAGTTCCGCTTCTTTTTTTTTAAGCTGACAGTTGTGTGACGCTCTGTGCTTCTTCTGCTGCAGTTGGAGACGGCTTGGTTCAACCTGAAGCACTCAACAAGAAAGCCATTCAGATCATCAATCGAGTCAGGGACAAGCTCACAGGTGACTTTTTACTTGCTTTTTTTTGGTTATAGAATTAAATGAGGAATTCTGTAAAGGAAAATGTTTGGACGGACATATAAGCACAAATTAGCCGTGATATTTGACTATTGTGTGTGTTTATTTGAAGGAGAACATTTATTATCATACTTCCCATTTGAAGACTAGATGGATATGGATTTATAAATGAGAACCCCACGTAACCCTGAGTTTTATTATGTGCCTCAGGACGAGATTTCGCCCATGATGAAACGCTGGACGTGCCAACGCAAGTGGAGCTGCTGATCAAACAGGCCACCTCACATGAGAACCTGTGTCAGTGCTACATCGGGTGGTCAGTATTTACACACTACAGTGCGCCTGCTGTATCGTTAGACACAGCGTAGGGGAGGAATACATCATCCCACCGTGTAAAAGTAACCACAGCCAACTCTGGGATCATGATGCGAGGGCACAACCAAGGTCAATGGCGGATCAATAGACGCTGGCAGGAACACGTGTACTAATGTGTGTTTTATGGCTTCATTAGAGGACTACTGTCTACAAACTATATTTATAATCACATTAATATTCCACACTTCTTCCATTTTCACCACCACAGCGCCAGAGGTTTATAAATAGAGATAATTCATTCCGTTGGGCATCGTGGTTGGGACCGTTTGTTCTCTTTAGAGGGCAAATATGCATTCATAGGAGTAAAAACAATGGAGTCTGTATTCTATTTATTTTGTATAGTTTTGTTAATTAACTTCATCGTAAATATGTTTAGGGTTACTGTAGGTTTAGTTTCACCAAATGTGTCAAATGATTTTGTGACGTTTCCCGCCATTCTATTTACACCCCCTTTGTTTCTTTCAGGTGTCCATTCTGGTAAAGCACTGGAGAATGTTTTTTTTTTCCCTTTCTTTCTGTGAACCAAACCATGACACGGCTCTCAAACTGACCTCTTTATGGACATTGATGAAGCTGAATCCCACTATTGAGTTGAAGAAATGACCCAAGGGGCCGTTTGATCTAACCTTAATTTAATTCTTAATGTTGTCAAACCTTTTCGTGGTGTCGTCTTGCTTTTTGCTTTGTTACGCAACTGTAATAAGCGATGCCTTTTATAACAGTACATGGTTCTCAAATCTGCCCTATCATTGTCTAATAATGTGACACTTTTCAATAACATGCTCAGCCTTTTACTGCGACATGGCCGAAGGATTTTTGACCTCATAATGTAACGTTTGAGCTTGAAGGTGCCAATAAATATGTACAGATAACTATCGCTAAAAGATGTGCGTCATTACTGGTGTTTACTACATTACATTCACACCATACTGTACATGCTTCCCTTATCCTTGGTAAAATCGTTTTGATTTTTTTTTTACATTATCATAAGCTCTTACGTCAAGCTTCTTTATTCCAAAATGAACTGCCTCATAATGTGAAAGCTTTGAAATATATTGATTTTCTACAGTACCAACTCTTGAGCTATTCTGTGCGCTGATTTTGTGTGCCTTTAAAGGCGTGCTGCACTTTTCCATTTCATTTCCCCCCTACAGAGGGCAGTCTTCCTCCTAGCTGCTGTAGCTCCATCCTGCAGCCCATATTCTGTGAGCAGCACACACACCACAGAGTGCAGCTACATTTCACATTTGTGCCTTTGCTTTTGAATAGAGATGAGAGTGCTTGTTCTCCACTATATTTATCCAGCCTGTAGACTTCGGGGAGCGAGTGCGCGGGAGCTTCTCTTCTCAACCCAGAGAGAAATCAAACTGAGCAAATTGCAGCAGCAGCAGCAGCCCTGACAACTATTAATTCAGTTTTATCTAGTGTGCGCAAGGTAGAGATGCGTTTCACTCCCGACTCATTGTTATTCCGCCACTTATTCGCCTATTTATTTCCCCTCCGCTTTCTCCTCTGAAGGTTAATTACTTATAGATAGTTGGGGATTACAGATCAACAAAAAGCAGCCCATTGATCGCTTCCCTGCCGTGCCCACCTCTGCAATGTCACACTCCATACACACCGGGACATGTGCGCGGTGATTATCTGTTTGCATCGATCCACTGCTCTTGTGTTCCTTCGCACACTTGGCCCCTGCCTCTTCTCCGCGGCTGCCCAAAAGCTCATTATCGAAAATGTGACTTCTCATTGTGGCCATTTTCTCCCCTTGTTTCTCTAATTTGTTTGTATTTTTTTGTCTTGCGCCACCTCTCGCAGTTTGAGGGCCAGAAGAGTCAATAGCCTGAGTTAAATAGGCTCCATCGATCGGTTGGAGGGATTTAGCTGTTTACCAACGGTGGAAATAAAATTGGAATGCAGGAATGAATGGTGTGGACGCAGCCAGTAAATGGTGATGAATGATACTCATCAGGATGCAATGGACATAAATGATGCCTGAGGTAAGGGCTGGTGAGGAAGACAGCGGCTCACGTTCTTTAACAGGGCCAATGTGGCAGCGCATGGCTAAATATTGAAAATTTGTCATGCCATTTGTGACACACTTAATTTTCAGCCAATTGAAATCAGTGTAACGTATCACAAGAATAGTTTATGACTACGCTCTCAAAACACATAGGACATACACTGTATACACCTGATCACATTTTAAGACATCACTTATTTAATTTTTGGAATCAATGCAAACAACAAACAAATATATTTCTAAAAAAAAATTAATATTATTTTTTACCATTGGCCCGTGATCTGAAAATGGCACTTCCATTTGACCCTTCAGTTTAGAGCAGTGATGTCCAAACTTTTTTCATCGAGGGCTGGACACTGAAGATTTTATGCCATTAAGATGTTTAAACTGTGCCCCACACCTTTATTTAGGCTTGGAATCTTAATGCCAGCTCTGTCTCACAATGAAATGTTAATTTTAGAGGTTATAATCGTATAGAATTAAACTTGTAAAAAGTACCATATCTGGCAAAGTGCCAATTCAACAAAGCATCAGGGATCACCCCAGTGTGTGTACCTGGCTCTGGAGACTTCCAGCGAGAGCTGGTTTGTGGATATTAAGGCCCGGGCTGGGTTCTGAAAAATACAAAAGTTCAGGTCGGGAGGGACAAGGCCAATAAAGTCTTCAAAAACAAAAGAGTAAAACGGGCTTAATAGTCCATCCATTCATTTTCTTCCACTTGTCAGTTGCCGGGTGGTGAGGGCAGCTGTTGGAGTTGCCCAAATCACATTGCACCAGCCCCTATGGCTCCTCCTGCAGGTGGTGGGTCCACAGAAGGACGGCCTCATGGTTCTAACCGAGCCTGTTGGTCTCTCATAAGGGGCTTCTGAACCGCTCTTTGTCTGACCCGTCACCTACAGTAGGACCTGTTTGCCATGGGAGACCCTAACAGGGGCACAAACCCCCGACAACAGAGCTCCAGGATCATTCGGGCACTCAAACCCCTCCACCACGTTAAGGTGGCGGTTCCAGGAGAGGGCTTAATAGTTTACTTTGGAAATCTCTCTCCCAACCCATTTTCCAACCTTACCTTACCATAACTTTTTATGTGGGAAAAATAAGTTTATATTAGTTTAGTATTTGACTTTTTCGTAACCCAGCAGCGGCATGAGTGGTTAGCATGGCGCCTTTAGTTTCTCCAGGACCAATTATTTTAGGGTTTCTGGATGGAATATATGCGTAACCATGGAGATGGTTCCATCAGCAGAGAAAACCTACCTGAATCCTGGAGCGTCCAAGAGGCTGCTGTGATGAAAAGTAAAGGTGCCATGCTAATCACCCATAGGTCACTGAAAGGCCAAATACACACCAATATGAATTATTGAAGTCATGCCACGATTGAGACTGTTTGGAACAATCTAGTCATTTTTGCACAGCGTTCAATCTGCAATTTCTTGAAAATATCTCCTGAACTCTCTCTGTCACAGCCCCTTCCTCTGTGGTTCTTCTGAGAACACACTTCTACTTCACCTCTGGCATGCCTAACAGTTATACGGAGGAGAATGCACTGGGAGGCCATATTGATGCTAGCGTTCAATAGCTGTAGACTAGTTTAAAGCCAGCGCCTGCAGTCAGGACGGGGGTGTCTGTGCAGTGTGCTGTGAAGCCATATCGATGGAGCTGACAGCAGTTTAGCCCTTTGCGAGATGTGCCGCTCCCCCCGGACCCCTCCAGAACATTCTTCTCCTCAGCCTTGTTTACCGACCTGCTAATATTCCCCTGGGCTGAGGTTTCTAGAAGAAGACGACCATTGAGGACGTCAACAGTCATCTGCTGGTGAGGTAAAACAAGAGGGAAGTACTTAAATGAGCATTTGATGGTTATTTTGTTATTATTACTGCAATTGATTCAGTGAGCAAACTAAATAATACATTTTTATTTGTCGGCGTCTTTAAAAAACACTCAAGGACTCTTTACAAGAAAAAAAAACACTATTTCAAAGCACAGATTAAAAGCTACAGTGAAAATAAGGTTTAATAAAAGATAAAAGTATTAATCAGGGCTTTATTGAGCCATCAAACTACTATGATGTCACTTTAGTGATAAAAGTGTCATTGTGCAAAATAAAGAGGAGTATAAATAAAGCATACCAGCTCCTAAAGTTTATTCTTCCTGTTTAAATATTAAAAACCTTTCCAACAGTATTTTAATCTGTATTTTTCTCCCCAAGCTTAAATGAAAACACATTTTGCCTGATCAGCCGTTAATCGCTCGACTGAACACAAGGTGATTATGCGGCTCTTCCTGTGGCTTCATCTATGATCTGAGTAAATAAACTCAGTGCAGACGAGCCACTTTTGGCAGACGAGGCCTTTGAAAGTCGTGCCGTGTCCTCATTCTTTCAACCCCCTGTTTGTTCTCTGTGTATTTAGCTCATTTGATCCAGACAATTTCACAGGGACAACAGAATTGGATTCATATATTAATTCAATGATTCTTTATGTACAATAGTGATTTAGTTTAGATAGCTCAGGCAAAAGTACAAGAGTCAAGTTACTGAGCTCTGCTTTAAATACGAATAAATGAGGCTGAGAATTATTGGAACATTTATTTGATTCTACAGGAAGTATGTTGTTTGATTATAACTATTCTGTAATATTAGAAAAAATAACATTTTCGTTTGTGCTGCACCAAAACAATGTATTATTTAACATTGAAAATTATTTCATATCTACATTAAATAAAAACTCACAGAATTATTTAGTTGAACAGTTATGTGGGGGGGGGGGGGGGGGAATTTATTTCATTTAAGTCATCATTGAGCTTTTTTTGCTGTAAATTTGTGGTGTCTCATGTAAGTGACCCGTCTGTCAGGGGAACAAAAAGAAATATCGTAGCTTTTAGTTATGTGTAGCAATACAAGAGTAATTCTAACAGATTAGTCTTGGGTGTGTAAATGAGATAAGTTATTGTGACATGACTGTAAGACCTTATCTATAGCAGAGGGCATAGTAGCATGTAAGATAAAAGTTATTTGTGTGAGATAATGAGTTTGTATCAAAGCCCAAACAACTCTTCACTGTAGTTTGTCTGAACACAAACCAAAGTAGGGCACGTAAATGAGAAATGGGCGCCGCTTTGAAGCTCCACTCGGTGTTTTGCATGCTGCTGGCTCCAAATGAAAGTGGGCGCTAGTTAACCGTTTGAGGAATTACAAGTTTAATATCGAGTGACATCTGCAAATGGCGCGCAGTATGCTAGTGTTTGTCTGGAACTGAAACAAGCGGATTTCTTCACAGTGAAATGTTCTGTTCAGCTCCGAGACACAGTGGGCGCAGCGGCACTGCAGAGATCCAATCACAGAATTAATGAGCTTTGGACCTGCTCTAAAAACATGAAATATATCAATACTTCGTCACATGAGGATAAATGGTGGTGGTGCTTAACACTTACTGCTAATAATAATAATAATAGCCTAAATATAGCCGCAAAGCGGCGAATATCGGCCCTCGCCTACCGCCCTGCCCAAAGCTAGTGGGCACTTCGCTCCCTTTTGCCTCCCTCAATCTAAAATTACGGTATTGCTACTGCTTTTATGTTTTGTTTGTTTTTAACTTTTTCCCTAGGGTCTTAGTTTTAGGATTTTTGGGATGCGCTAACACGCCCTCTTGGTATCTGACAAAGTTTTTCTCAGAAAAATAAGAGGTTTTTGTGTTTTTTAACAATGCTGAGCACTCCGCGCTCAATTTTGACATTATATTATTACATTTTACTTAGCGTTGCGGCTGCGCCACAGAAAATCCACAAAGGTTATCCAAGTACTTTGGATAATAATAATAATAATAATGCCTTACACTTGTATTGCGCTTTACAAGCCTGTATTACCAAGTTTCTCAAAGCGCCACACTGTCGTCATTATTCATTCACTCCATACCTTTGGTTCCTCACTTCTCGCTGAATTATGGAGTTTAACATTTTTCCATCAGAATAAAATGGGACGTACTGGTCATCGCTACGGCAACACCGTGAAAAATATGGCATGGGTGTAATTGACTTTTCTGATCGGAACGACCAAATAGAATTTTGTGCCAAATGATTTTAATTTTCGTTTAAAAAAAAATTGTACTCTCCATATAATTCCTATAGGGGGCGCTATCGCGCCCAATTTGAATTTTGCCAGATGAAAGTGTTTAGAACTGTGACTTTAACAACTGATAACAAAATGAGTGAAATCGGGCTTCATATGTGCGAATGGGAGCCATTTTTTGTTTGCGAAAAATCGCAAAATACTTCATACAGTTTGCGGCTTCGCCGCATAAAAACCGTAAAACTTAGAAAAGTAATTTGGATAACTTTTAAAGTTATACTTCTCAAGATTATTTTCCACCAATTAGGTCGTTCTGATAAACGCTCTAGGAGGAGATAGATTTTGTACGAAGTGAAAAATAAAGGCGGATTCCCGCTTCGCTGGCTGTCATCCAAAATGGTCGACACCCAATATGGCGGACGGCGTTGCCGTAATAATATTTTTTGCTCAACTTGTCATGATGCACGTCTGTACCGATGTTCATGATTCTACGACAAACTTCATTTTTGCCCGAGTCCTATCTCGCAATGTTAAAAAACTATTTTGAAATTCAAAATGTGGAAACGGTCAAAAGTTGTGTCGTATCAGGTTTGAATTTTGGGCCAAAATCTGTGACTTTTCATCGATGTTCACTGGGTGAAAATTGCGAAAGAAAGACAGACAGACACACACACACACAGACAGACACACCTACATACACATACATACATATCCGAAAACAATGTTCCCGCTTACGCAGGTACCATAAACTATATATTTTCGGAAAGTGCTTGCGCATTCCTACCTCATGGTAGAGCCCCTGGGTCAGGGCTCTCAGTCGCCCATTGACTTTTATGGGGTCTGTACAAATACAATGTTGATTTTTGCATTATATATGTATGTGCATGGAACGTGCACGTTGAGAGGACTACGTTAGTGCATGTTTGAGAGGAGGCGAGCGCTTCGCGCTCATTTTGTGCGAAGCGGAGATTTCAAGAGCCCCTTCGCCAACCCTGATGGCGCTCGGGCCTAATAATAATGATACATCTTATTTGTAATGCACTTTTCATTCAGAGTGCTCAAGCAAAAAAACACATTTGAAAAAAGAAAATTGCAAAAAATATCAACAATTATAGGCTTTCTTACACAAATAAGCTTCCAGGTTCTGTGTTTCTCTCAGCTCCACAGGGAGGCTGTTCCAAAGCCTTAGTGCAGCAGAGCAGAAGGCTCTGTCCCCCATGGCTCGGTGGTGGGGACATAAAGCAGGAGGAAGCTACAAGATGACCTGAGTGCGCTTGTGGAGGTTCGCTTTGAGATGAGCTCCTCTAGGTGTGATGGGGCGTGTCCACAGATGCATCTGTGAGTGAGGAGCTGGATTTTATAATCAGTCAGGGCAGAAACTGGAAGCCAGTGCCGTGAATACAAAAGGGATGTAATATGGTCATATTTTCTGGATAGGATTTGCACTTTATAGGCTATTGCAGCAATCTTGTTATGAAAGAGCCTGTGAATAGTCCGGCCTTGAGGAGATAAAGGCACCGACAACTTTGCATTACACACTTCTATTATGTTTTATTACAGACTTGACCTTTTTTTGTTGTTTTTTGTTTATTGGAGTCCCTAGCCAAGCACTGCATTAAAATGGACATGACTCAAGAACAGATTGAAGCAGGATTCTCAAACGTTTTGGGATCATCAGGGGTCCCCTTACAGAACAGGCAAAATCCCAAGACTACCTCCACTCCCCGTCAATGTGACATTACTATGAACTCGGGGGTTTTAAAACCATGCATAAAACCAAATTCAAGCATGGTTATATGTTTTGAATAATTGCAATTGGCTTTGTTGTTTCCATCCATTTTTAATATTTAAGGTTATAATTACAAAATTATTAACAGTGAATTTTTTTGTTTGTTTTGTTTTTGGAGAATTATGAGGCTTGAGTTGTAGCATATAGGGCTACTCGATTCAATTACCTAAACTGAATCGAAATGTCCAATTAAATTATCGTCAGGGGCTTTATAATAATCAGTTCTACCTCAAGTTGTAGCGCAGTAACTGCAGTTTGGTGTAAAATGGACCGTAGGCTTGGCTGCATAAAGAGGCATATGTGAATGTGATTCAGGAGTGGTGGATGTCACATATAACACAACGTATTGCTGAAAATGTATTTAACAACAATATATTATAAATCTGAACAAACAAAATGTCAAAGCACCGTGGCATGAGCATCCTCCAGAGTCAAGTTTGGCCACTGATAAAAGAGAAATAGCTGTGCTATTTTTGTATGTGGTTCTTGTTGTCTACACAGATGAGTCAAGTGTCCCGGCTGGGAGCTGAGGCTGACCCCTGGCTGACCCCCTCTGTCTGCCTTCGCAGATGGTATATTCTACAAACTGCACACAAACACCACCCAGCGCATTGTATTTCTACTGGCATATTTAGCATGAGCCTGGCACCAAATCATTACCATACTTAAACAGTGACGAAGAAAAATCCATAAGCGTGAATGCACTCCACTACAGTGACCCAAGCGCCTCTCAGAGTCCCTCTTCAACAAATCTAAAACCCATTTATTCTTGAACACATTTTGACCTTATGTAGTCTGCTCCAGGTGTGACACTTACCTCCAGAGACGACTCAGCACAATCCCTCCCGGATACATTCAGGCTGCCAAAATGCACTTTGTCTCTGTACTTGCTTCATAATCTCTTTGCAAGCTTTGCATTTATTCATTGTGACATTTCTATTGCCTTTCATTCAGTCCAAAAGAGGAGGATGAGCCATCTACTGAACACTCCCCCAAAAATTAAGAGTGTTACAACCGGGCTCAGGCAGTGCAACATAAAGGAGGACAAACCAGCTAAGAAGTTAACAAAGGTTTATTTTAACATAAATCTAGGGGTTTAAACAAACAAGGAAGGGTTTAGGTGGATGGCTGGTGCAGCTGCTGTCTGGCTGCTAGCCAGGAGAAGAGAGAGGGAGGGTGTGGCCAAGGCGTGGCTTTAAAGGGTCCAGGTTCGGGCAGGCTGCAAGACCTGGAACTGGAACAGACTTTTTAATACACATAACACTTCCCCCCCCACAAGCAGGTTGATCCCCATCAACATGTAATGTCCTACAGGGAACTCACGACCTCGAGAGGGCGTCAGCCAGGACATTGTCGCGTCCACGGATATGGCGAATGTCCAGCGTAAACCCCTGTAGGAAGAGGCTCCATCGCATGAGTCGTTGGCGTTCTTCATCCGACCCAGAGCCACCAGTGGGTTATGGTCAGTATAGAGCACGACAGGCCAGCTGGAGGAAACATAAACCTCAAAATGTTCGAGGGCAAGGATCAGGGCAAGGGCCTCCTTTTCGATGGTGGAATAACGGCACTGGTGGACGATGAACTTCCGGGAGAAGTAGGAAACTGGATGCTCAACTCCGGATCTGTCCTGCAAGAGAACTGCCCCTGCACCAGCCTCACTAGCATCCACCGAAATCTTAAAGGGCTGGCTGAAATCAGGAGCGATTAGAACCGGGGCACTGGCCAACAGAGCCTTCAGACTCTCAAACGCAACCTGACATACCTGCGACCAAACAAAAGGGACTTTGGGACTAAGCAGGTTGGTTAGGGGAGAAGCAACAACGGCAACATTTTTGCAGAAACTCCTATAATATCCTGCCATGCCCAAAAAACGCTTAAGGTCACGCCTTGTTGTGGGAATGGTATAATTCACGATGGCCTCAATCTTGGCGCCAACTGGGCATACGGTTCCACAACCCACAACCTTACCCAAATATGTAACTGTAGCTTGCCCAAACTCACACTTGGCGAGATTTACGGTTAGATTAGCGGCTTCAAGCCGAGTAAAAACATCACTGAGTTTAGACACATGGTCAGTCCAGGAGGAACTACAGATGACTATATTATCTAAGTAAGCTTCACAACCACCAACACCCCTCAAAACTGCATTAACAAGGCGCTGAAACGTGGCTGGAGCATTCCTCATACCAAATGCCATTACATTGTACTGACAAAAATCATCAGGGGTGACAAAAGCTGAGATCTCACAAGCCCTAGGGGTCAAGGGGACCTGCCAATACCCTTTCAGGAGGTCTAGTTTAGAAACAAAAGCGGCAGAGTCAATGCAGTCATCTAAGCGAGGCAAAGGGAAACAGTCAGGCTTAGTGACAGAGTTTACTTTCCTAAAATCTGTGCAAAAACGAGGTGACTTGTCAGACTTCTCAACCAGCAGACATGGCGAGCTCCACGAACTGCAACTAGAACAGCCCCCAATATGTTACAACCGGGCTCAGGCAGTGCAACATAAAGGAGGACAAACCAGCTAAGAAGTTAACAAAGGTTTATTTTAACATAAATCTAGGGGTTTAAACAAACAAGGAAGGGTTTAGGTGGATGGCTGGTGCAACTGCTGTCTGGCTGCCAGCCAGGAGAAGAGAGGGCGTGGCCAAGGCGTGGCTTTAAAGGGTCCAGGTTCGGGCAGGCTGCAAGACCTGGAACTGAAACAGACTTTTTAATACACATAACAAAGAGCTACAAACAAATAAAGCTAAACTAAAGTTTGACTCGCTCTTGTTATCAGCCAAAACATGCACAACACACTTGTCCCATAGCTAAGGTAGAGACTAACTTTTAAAACTTTGTCTCATGAGAGCATTGTCTGCAGGATTGGACCCATATTTGCAATGTGTCAGGGATACACATGAGTTCAACCGTATTGTAAGTGTTCGGGGTTTACCCACATACCTAAAAGCCTATTACACATATTTCACAAATTCTCTTTAGAAAATACAAGGTCTAACTTACTTTCTTTTTTGTTGTTGCCATCCTTAACTGGCCATACTGTAGATACTTCACTGGCATTTAAACTTTTCTTCCGAGCCAGTTTTGGTGTTGATGAGCAGAGACTCCTGCAGACATCCCAAAGCAGACGTGATAAATGCGGCCTGACTTTATGCTGGAGATGTTGCTCTAACTACAGTGAGGACAGAGATGGATGTGTCTGAGCAGCATCTGTGAAGTTCACCATCAAACTCCACACCCTCGTTTTAGAAAAATACTTTCTGTCAGGGATATACATGAAATAGCCTACAAGGCAAAATCATTTTATTTTCAATTTTGTTTGTGTCTTTTTGGTTATTCTATGGCCAAATAAAATTGAATGTTGTGTTTTCAAAAAAGTTCCTTGGTGTCAAAATCAGCGCACGGAAAAGAAAATTGTTGGTCTTGGCAAGGTGCTGCTGCTGCAATACTGCTAATGGCAAGCCCCCAGAAACACATGGAATGCTAAGGGAGCTCATTGTTAGGGAATCATTGTTATAGAGTTTCTTTATGTGACAACTCTGAGGGGGATGAATCATGGATTCTCTCTTTTGTATCCATGTTAATAATGTAAATGGGAGAGGTGACGAAGATTGCTCTAATGTGTCTATGGTCAAGATCAACTCTAAAACCTCAGTTGGGGAAGTTTTGGAAGGTTTTGTGTCTAACAAAACAAACCAGGGCCCTCGCAAATCCGTGACATATGCTCACAACTACAGGGCATATATTTTTAAACTCTCATAAATAAAAACACATTTTCTAAAGGTTTGACAGACAGACCATCCACAAATATCAAATAAACAAGTCATGGCCGAGTTACAGACAGTTTGTACATTATAGCAATTTTACTACGAGTCAGTCAAAAACTTCTGTTGATATAGAACATTTTGAGACAGTCTACTGTCCTGTCAGTTGGAGCCACACTTTCTACTACAGTGTTCATATTGTTCGGCCGACCTTTTATGTAATTTTATTTCTAAATAAACAAAAACATTGGAAAGTGTTGTATTGACATTTAAAGGAACAGGCCACCGTTTTTCCATACTGAGATACGTTCTCACCTGAGCTTAGATGAGTTGATGTGTAGTCACACAAAAAAGATGTTGTTAGCATTAAGGCAACCAAAGATGTTGTTAGCATTAAGACTCCCCTCGTCTCCTCTATGGGGCCAAATTGGGGTGAAGTTAGAAGCGACCAAGCTCTTCCATTACGTGAGTAGTTACATGATCCACGTATAGTTACACAAAAACATGTCGATAAACGGATAAAAAGGGGTACTATGTTGTAAGGCGTAATAACACCTTCGTTAGGAGCACTTCGACGCCCGCGCAGTAAAGTGAAGACTCGTCTAAGCTCAGGTAAGAACATATCTCTCAGTATGGAAAAACGGTGGCCTTTTAATGGTTTGAAGCTTAAAGTGGACATACTGTACCATGAATTTTATAATTGTATTTTATAAACCTTCTTTTGAGCACATCAGCATTTTCCTGTTTTAAAACTGATAGCGTATGGAAATGAAAATGAGGAGAAAACTTCTGGGTGCTATGTACAAATGATGTAACAAAACAAATATAAAATTGTGTCAGTAGTAAATGAAAAAGAAGCCAAATTAAACATGATTACTCAAACTTATTGATAACCCATGAATGAAGAAAAATACTTTTTTTGTGGGGGAACAATGTTATAAGAAAGAAAGAAAATCCCAATTATATTTCTTAAAATTTCAAAACTTTTCCATGGCCACGATTTTATTTTAAAATTCCATGACTTTTTAAAATGTTTTCTATGACTGTATTAAAAAGAAACGTATTGAGACGGCACAAACATTTAACCAATAGACAATGGTGACACGTGGACGTTGGCAATGAGTTGACAGTCTGATATAGGCTACAGTTTACTCCTTGGAAATAAATTGGTCTGTTGTTTTATAGGGAATACTAAATGTCTTTATTTCAAAAGTAAAATTGGCACAGTCCATTTCACTTGTAGTCAGGACCACAGTAGTTGACTCATACCTGTCATGTACTGTACTGTAGGTAAAGCGTCCTGTTCTGTGAAGTGTTCCGGACTGTTTGTGTAGTACTGTACTGCTCTGTCCATTCGAACCATGGCCATCTGCGAGGCACACTGCTTTGGTTTTCAGAGTGATGACACCTCTTTGCCTTTTGTTCCACTCCACTGTACATCTACTTCGAGCATGTCTCTGCTCTTACAGTTTACACTCGCTCTGCTGCCCATCTGTTGTGGTTGTATCTCTTAAATGTTTCTGTATGCCGCCATGATGTTGGTGTGAAAGAAATCTTTGGGGCAGGAGAACTGCAACTATTATGTCCATACACGGTCAAGACGAACTTTGTGTTACAATCAATCTCCACGCTAGAGGTTATGTGTGCTAGCCAGTAGCACCCAATAAAATGGCCACTCTACAATATTAAACCTTTGGGCTATGTCACTTTCAATTTGCATCCTCTACAAGCCAACAGCAAGAACCACGGGCAGATATTGATTTAAACTGACCACTCTTCTGCACAGTATTCATTTCTATAGTGGATGTTTTATGTAGTAAACTTGTAATATTGGTCTTGAATGGTACTTTTCTGACTTAGCTAGTTGAGTTAAGCCTTGGTAAGAAGCTGGGGTGACACAGTAATAAACTAAAACTAGATAGGACGTCGCCATGGTAATCCATTAGAACTAATGTCCTACTTTGGCGGCCATGTTGTGATTGTCCATTCATTCATTAGCCTACTCAAGAACACAATTGTAATAGTCAGCATTAAGACAAATTAGTGTAAAAAAATGGTTTAATTAATAATGGAAGTGTCCACAGAGCATGTTCACATGCAAATATATCTGTGTAAATTAGAGACCAGTGCAGTGTTGATGGGATTTTATTTTCTAATCAACAATAACGTTTATCACTATTAGCTAACACAATCACGCTGGTGTTCTAAGGGTGTAAATGCACCATTAGAACACCGGAGTGATGGTCGCTGGAAATGTGCCCCTTTTGACCAAATCGGCTGTATTTTAAAATCACAGCTCATTAATATTCATTTATTGGAAAAATATTTTCTCAATAGTATTTTCCTGTTTACATTATATGTAGCCTGGCTAACGCCAGACTGAAGTTCAAAAAGATTCGAGCGCACACAGCAGTCTGGCGTTAGCCAGACTCCATTACTGTATATGTGGCCCGCGACCTGCCGAGGAAGCTGGATTTTGGCCCATGACCCAAATGAGTTCGACAGCCCTGGTTTAAAGGGTGAACAATATCAATATTTTCACTGACATGAAGAAGGATACGACATAACTGCTGCAATTTGTTGCACTTTTGTAACGTGTCATTACAGTCAAATTGAGAGTGGTACTTGTTTGAAATGGTTCAAACTGGTCCGGCCCTCCTGGCGAGTTCGAAAACCCAATGTGGCCCTTGCATCAAAAAGTTTGCCCATACCTGGTCTAGACGGTGTTTCTGATTCATTTTGATCCCTTTTTATTTAAACAAACAGTGCTTTTCTTTCAAGAATAAGGACATTTTAAGTGACTCCAAACTTTTGAACGTTTTATATTGTACAATGAATAGACCTTGTTCTTATGTCCTTATTCACACATTCCCCCATGCACAGTAACCCAGGTATCCAGTTCTAAGTAACTTGTCGATGCCCGATGTCCTCCAGCTGTCTGGGCAGGCCATTCTCTTGTCTCCCCGCTTGGATTTACTCACCAGAGGGAATAGCCATTACATCTCCTGTTATTATTTGCCATAAAAATGCTGTGAACGGCAGTGGACGCGGAGGTGATATAAAAAGCAGCGGGGTGTGAGATGGCGCCGCGGCGTCATCAATCAGACACACGCTGAAACATCAGGCCTCTCCTCCGGCCAGGGAGAGGGGAAATTGATTTTTGTGTAAGTCTCAACGATTAGGGTGTGAAAGAGGACCAGGGGCACGGGGCAGAGGAGGCGCGGGAACAGCAGGGGATGGGATGGGCCTATGAGCGCGAACACACAGGGAAAGCAAATGTTTCTTAAGGAGCTTATAGCGGAGATTTTAGCCCATCTCAGAGCTTTACCGGAGAGGACTTGTTCTGAGAATTGGACATGTGTGTTAACCAGCAGCAGTTGGCAACAGGAAATGCTACTAAAAGCTGCAATGACAAGTGCAGGATTTCGGTGCAGTAAAAGCTCAAGATAATTTATGGGGGGGGGAAAAACTGTTAGTTGACTGTTGCTTTGCATGTTGTTTTGTTTGGTTTTAGCGCCCCCTGTAGGCAGCAGTGGGTTGCTAACAGCACTCTAACTAATTGATGGCATTGTATTGTATTATTTGTTTGTTTTAGAAACAAGGGGGAACATTGCATATTAATGAACATGAAAACAAATGCAAATATGCCAGATTACACTGCGTTCCAAATTATTATGCAACCCATTGTTTCAATACATTGTAAAGGTTGTAATTAACTGAAAATGGTCATTTGTTGAATTTGCAACATTAGGAGGTCATATTTACACATCATAAGTCCTTTTATGCCCATATAGCAGCCATTGATGCAGTGGTATTCTTTACAGCATGACATGGTGCGTTGTCATGCATGAAGATTATTTTGTTATGGAAAGCACAGATCCTTTTGTACCAAGAAAGTGGTCAGTCAGAAACTCCACATATTTTTCAGAGGTAATATTCACATTTTCAGGGACCCTAAAGGGGCCGACCAGCTCTCTCCCCATGATTCCAGACCAAAACATGACTCTGCCACTCTCTCCTTGTTGATGTCACAGCCTTGTTTGGATGTGGTGGCCATTCACCAACCATCCACTATTCCATCCATCTGGACCATCCAGGGATACACGGCACTCATCAGTGAACGAGACTGTTTGAAAATGAGTCATGTATTTCTGGGCCCACTGCAGCCGTTTCTGCTTGTGAATATTCAATTAACAGTTTAGGGGAGGCCGGATAGATGGACAACAGCCTCTGGAGGGTCCTACATGGTCCTTCACCTTGATGTTCCGGAGACTCCAGAGGCACCAGCAGCTTCAAATACCTGCTGTTCTATTAATCTGATGTATTTATCTGGCAGAAACAGTCCTCATTGTGCCTTTATCTGCACAAACCCGTGTGTGCTCTGAATCAGCCACAAATCTCTTAACAGTACGATGATTACACCTAATCTTTTGTGAAATATCAAAGGCATTCAACTATTTCATGCTTTTCATCAGCAGAGAGATCCTTTTTCTTTCCTACATTGAAAACAACATCGAAAATGTTTATTTTTTACCTTTATGACACTGATATACAATTTGCATAATCATTTGGAACGTAGTGTATTATTCTTATAGGCTATTCCATCTAAAGACCTCCTCCCAAAACACAATAACATACTATACGTACAAAGACACTAGACAGACAATATACAAGTAGACAATGCAGGCGGACATGCACAAATACGGAGACACCACAGTTTCAATTCAAGTTTATTCATATAGCACATTTAAAAACATCTACTGTTGACAGTTAAAAGCACAAACAATAAAACATGTTAAAGAAAATAGTCAGGTTTTTAAGATGCACCATGAGCAAGTTGAATACATCTTGGTTCAAATCAACTACTTGTTTCTCAAAGGTAGCCTAAAATAAAATATAAATGTTGCCCTACTTTCCTATACAGCATCAACTGGCAGCCCTAGGTTTTGCCTCTGCCAGCTCAGTAGGTTGTGCTTTTCTTGAGAGTGTAGCTAACCAGTCTTATTACACTCATTTTCCATGGAAAACAAAGTGAGTCAACAACAGTGTACAAAGAGTCTTGAATTCCCTCAAGTTAGATGCCTCAAAAGAGATAAGTGTGACCTCCTTTAAAAGATTACCATCGTCAGAAGTATTGAGCTTAAGGCTGGGCCGCGGACAGGAAAAGAGCATGATGGTGTCAGAATGCTTACGATAAAGTGCTGTTGAACATCCCTAACGCAGTGAAATGTTTTAGCTGAGCCGCTGACAGGACGCAAGGTGACTTTGTGGAGTAGCAAACTTTTGTATTCAAACCACACTTGAATTGTAACAGAGGGGCTGACAGGGAGCGTTCCTGGAGTGCGCCATTCATCAAAACCATAAATTTGAGATTTATTCAGCTGCACTGTGTGAACCTCACTGCTACCCACTAACCAATCTTTTGCAAACATTATGGGGAACTGTACTTACTTTATCGCAAAATGAGCGGCAACCCACGCACTCCAAACAAATATGAGCAATAAAACATACCAAATCTTAGAGCAGTCGGTCACATTGCTGTTTTTTCATCTTCATGGGAATGGATTGCGATGCCATTTCTTGCATACATCTGTTGTACTACATGTATTTGGGTACTTGACCAAAAGTGTGAATCATAATAAATTATAATCCCCAATATACTGCCAACATCAGTGGGTGGGTTGTAGAGGTGGCAGGTCCCCTTTAAACACCACGCCTTGATGCTACCACATCGCGATGGTCCTACTATAGTGGTAGTTTTAGCAAGCAAGTTTAATTTCCATGATTTGCTCTTTTTTTCAGGTGGAGCCTTGAAAATGGTGATTCACACAGACCTATTGGATCTGCACACATTACGATGTGCCGAGATGCAGAGCTGGCTCTGCCGAGTTCGTCCGCTCCCCTGGCCTTATCTCACATTCATTCACCATGCGTCATCCACGCTCCCAACGCCACTGTAAGCTATGAATCACTGCACTATTCTTATCATGTGCTGACCCCCTCGCCTGCGTCTCCAATAAGCATAACCTTATCTGACAAGGCCGCGGCTATTGAAGGAGCGTGGATGCTAGCCTTCCCCCAGATAGCTCCCCGCCCTTCTGTTCTCTTGGCGTATTTCCACCAGTGCAGTCTCTTTCAGCATTCCGCGCCTCGAAGCTTCTTCGGTTTGCTTTTCTTCTTTTTTTTATCATCCTCCTGGAGCGTTTAGCATCAACAGGCAGATGAGTAAACACTAGTCCTCGAGTAGCTACAAGAAGCGATGCCAGATCTGTCATTTTGAGAGTGCAAGTTTCTGCATGGAGTGATTACATTTCCATTAATAGTAAGCAAAGACTGTTTGAAGACAAGAACATTATGAAAAGTAAATACCTAACTGTTAGTATCAAAATCGACAGTTGGACGGCGAAGCGATCAAAAGGCACAAAGTGCACGTCGTCTTCGGTTTGGTGTCTGCCTGTAGCTTCTTACAGTACATATTAGAGAAAACAAGTTTCTTGGGTCATCATCTGTACTCTGTAGGTGTTAGAAAAACCATCTGGTATGTAGCAATATGTTTTTGATATTCTGCCGACTCAAAAAAAGACTTGGAAAAAAAAGACAAACTATAAAAAAAAAAAAAAAAATTCTTTGCCTCCACTGCCACTGGTTCTTTGTTTTATTATAGGCTATTTCATGGGCTGACAACTGACAAGGCAGGCACAATGTGGCCCTTTTGCAAGAGCAATGGCAGGAGCGCCACAGGCCAGATTGGTGCAGACTCGGCTAAATTGATAAAAAGTGAAACATTTAAATGAGAAAAAGTGATGATGTTAAAATAAATAGATAATCACCAAATGTGCCCTATTGGTAGCCTGGCTAACGCCAGACTAAAATCACAAATGATATTTAGTCTGGGGACCACCAATTCATTTTCTCGTAGGAGAGGTGTGGTTCACGATTGTCCAGATCCGTTTATTGGGCGCTACGAATGTCTATCATGCGTCTGCAGGTAGCCATAGCCAATCGTATCATCATATCAGATGACGTATGACGTACCTGCTGTAAACTTTTGAGCTAAACTATTTAGAACACGTTCTTAAGCCTGATCAAAAGATGGCATTGCGTCTGCTGCTGTCATGTTGGATCTATAAATATATATTTATTTTTTGTATCCCTAAACAAACTACAAGCTTCCGTATGTCAAATAGTGCATCATCGTGTTGCCGTCCCTCCTCGTTCTGTGATTGGTGCCCAAATCCATGCGAAAATGTCGGCCATGGTCCCCAGGCTGTTGTGAAGTTCGAAAAGATTCGAGCGCACACAGCAGTCTGGCGTTAGCCAGGCTACCCTATTAGCTGAACACGAGCAGAATTTTATGCTGAAGTACCTCACAGTGACCACAAATCAAATCAGTGTACCCAATCTAGTTCTTTTAATACAGTCATATAGGGCAACTCAATGTTACATTGAGCTACAATGCTACTTTAATGGAGTGCACAGCTTTGAAACTCTGATGCACCGTCAGTCAGTTTGGCCTGGAATCAGAACTGCAGCCATCTGAAAATGAAAGGAAAGGTTAGAAGCTAAAGACCAAGCCAAAAGACTGAAGCCAGAAAGGTGATTATTTTTTACTTTACTTCAATAAAGTGGAACTTTTCAAGTTTGGTGCGGGCACTTCTTTTGAGGAATTCCTTCTAAAAAAAGATGTCGACTCTTCTGGCCCCTCATGAGGTTTCCAGGTAGTTTTAGTAATTTCTCACTCGTGGTTTCACTAAGGCATGTATCCCATGGCAACACATCTATATAAATCTGTATAGAACTGTTAGATGACTGTAGGCTAGAAGCTCAGCAATCATTCTGCGCGTTGCAGCAAATCTAAGACTGCTTGGAGGCTTACACCGATGTGTCCATTTACTACCCACTCAGTGCTCTCCTCCGCTTGTCTTGATCTTGTGTCTACAAAAATAATGTGCACTCAGTCATTATCTCACAGAGGGGCCTGCCGAGGCATGAGGGGCATCTCTTGCCTGGCTGCCTTTCATTTAACAAAGTGGCGTTGTTGCTTTAGTGTGTGCAAAAGATAGCATACATTATATACGCAAAGTTTGTTCTCTTTACGTTTACCCCCCTTTCTTTCTCTATCAGCGACTTTTCTTACATTGTTCATCAGCCCGCGGGACACAAAAAAAGGCCGTCTCCCAGGATCAATTAGTCACTTCTCGTCGGGTAGAGCTGGCGAGCGTAGTGGGAGTGGAGGAGACAAAAGCGGCACAGTGGTGTTGGCGTGGTGGTGAGGTGATATGGTGTCGCGCGCCTTCCTTCCAGGCCATTAGCGTGACAAGCGCTTGGTGTCCGGGGAAAGGTGGCGCTGACAGGCGAGTGGTGCCCCGCCAGGACACAGGCAGGAGAGGAGAGCGCTGACACACTTTTATTCCTGCTCTTTACTCCTGCTGTTTTTTTTCTTTTTTCTTTTTTGAACTCCATCTAGGTTCTCTCCCTGGAGCTGTCCCCACACTCCCCCCACTTTCTTAAAAGCAGCCTTTTCTTTCTCCTGCTTTTTTTTTTTTTTCGAAAGCCCTTTCACAGTAGATGTAATGCAAGTCTTCAGTCTTCTGCTTCAGTGCTGTTCACTTAACTGTCTGCTTTTAAATGTTCTTTCCTAACTACATGCATGCATGCAGATAGCTTGTATTATTACCACAGAATCCTTCCTTAGAAACCATTCAAATTTTAACAACAGCAGAAGCAAAGATTTCAGTTTCCTTTCCATTATGTAAACGACCAGGAAATGTCATTAGTTAATTGTTCACATGCTGATTTTCTTAGGTGAAGGGACAAAACATGTTTCTGTGTTTTGTGATGTACGCTGCAGGTCTTGCACTCATAGATGCTTTTAAGGCCCACCTCACCCTCGTCTCCCACGGTTGGAATTATATTAAGTGTTAGACCACAGAGTCACAGCAGGACACGCCACCAGAGGTAAACACAGTTATTTTTAGGATTCTGTCTGGGCCGTCCATTCTTCAGAGGCCAGGGGCAATGGGGGTCTCTTTCATCAGTGATTCCTTGCACACATTTAAGACATTACATAACGTAACATCAATTCTTAAGGACAGTACAGTTTATATTGATTGTGTTCAAACTAAATCTGGATCAGATATGTAACAACCAGACTCTAAAATAGTTAAACAAAACAAGTTGGTTTGTCTCACAGGTTGTGGGCTGCAGTTTCCTAGAATTGTAATGAATTTGTTAATGCTACTTTTTCTAAATTGTAAATGAGTTTGTGAGCACCAACTAAGCATAATGTTTTCCTCTGTCTTAGTATTTCACAGAAAAGGTAGTATTTTTTTCAAGGAAGTCTTGAGCTCCTATGAAAGGCTGTGTGCCCTGTGAATTATGTGTGAATCATTTGCAAGAATGTCAAACCTTCTACTGCACTGAGAGCATGACAGTCACAATCACATTGAAATTGTATTTACTTAAAAAATTACAAATTGCTCAATTTACCTGACTTGTTATGATGATGGCATGGCCCCAGGAAATATTATGTTATCAAATTATTACAAACAAATGAACAAATGAGATGGAGAACTGGGTTTGGTTTTATTTCCTTGTGTCATTTTCTTTTGAACTGGTTTAACATTTCACATTTTGTTTTTGTGAAATAAGAGAAAGAAACAAAATTGTATCGACATGAAGCACACTTTGGCAGAATCTGCACAGCAGGATAATCATTCATTTGTTTTCAAACATGGGATTGTGGTATTGCCATTATTTTTGTCCAGTGGGGTGTTTTAGATGAGCTCTACAGCACTTTCCATAGTCATGTAATCCTTGTCTTTGTGATTCAGACTTTATTATTTCCCCCTGTGCTCATAAAAGTCATAAACAAAGTGTGTGTCCATTGTGTGGCCCATGGATGGGCGTGAAGACAGAGTATGCATGGACAGCCTTTATGAGGCTGTCCATGCACGTGTGATGAGAAGGCCCATCACACGAGAACGTCCAATTGCAGAAATGGTTGGCCACTCATTAATTCTGCTGGCTGAGTCCACCGCGATGAGCAAAAGTGTTATTTCTGCCTTTGTGGGGTTTACTCAACGCCGCAGGGCTGTGAGATGGACCAAAGTGGAATGACGAGGGGCTAAGACTCTTAGGTCAACTGACTTCACGACCCCAGCGTGTCGAACCGTGACCCCTGCACTCTGAGCTGAATGACGTTGATCACGCTACACTGGACCTTCATTTCTATGTGATTACTCTACGTGACATTGTGACTAAAGATTGGAAATCCTGGTAGTCTGCATTTGAACCTAATGTAATAAAGAAAGATCTATAAGAATCTGACACATTTGTTAGTGGGCACAATGCTCTAAAAATGGATCTAAAGACTTTGCTATTCGGCGGCGCAGCAGTTAACGCTTGGCTTCACAGCAAGAATGTCCCGGGTTCGATTCCCACCTGGACGGGGCCTTTCTGTGTGGTGTTTGCATGTTCTCCCCGTGCCTGTGTAGGTTTCCTCCGGGCACACCGGTTTCCCCTACCACTAAAAACATGTGCAATAGGCCAGGATGTAAGAGTATGTTTGAGAGTGCGAGTGTGGGACTGTCCCAACCAAATAAACCAATAAATAAATAAAGACTTTGCTATTCAACTGACAAAGGCTTTAGTATCCTGTCAACCTTAACCTTTGACAACAAGCCCAAACACAAATATTTATTTCTACCCATAAAACACTCTGCTATTTGAATCAGTTTAATATAATTCAAATACCGTATCCTCAAAAGTTTTGTTAATTTACGTAAACAATGAATAAAGCTGAGATCATAGTCAACACTAATCTCCTGTCATTTTAACATTTTAACGGATAAATATTCAAAGATATGTTTTCAGGGAAAGGCTCGCCACTCACTTTTGCTTTTCAGTCCTGACCCGTGATTTGAGAGAGACTAGGCAACATTTATTATCTAGCTAAACAAACTGTAGAGGGCAAAAAGATGTCAGTAATGAAAACAAATAAGAGGACTACATCTGGGACTACAGATGAAAATGAGCCATTGTGGCTAACTCTGGCATATATTTACATGTGGACCTTGAGGACTCATGTTAATTAATATGCACTGTCCCATCTTAAATAAATAAATACATACAAAATGACAGCAGTCTGGATGTGGTTTGCACTTCAATCTAGCTTGTTTTAGACCTGTATTTAGCCAGCTATTCTAACCTGATAATCCCAGGCCAATCTTAGTTATTTATGTTAGAACCCCAAAAGAACATAGTTACTCTTTTCATACTTTGAGTGTGTGTGTTTGACTTTAGGGACAGCCGTTTGAACATGAAAAAGTTCCATTAGTCATTTGCGGAGACTGAATCTACAAGTCTGATGTGATTCCCAAAAGCACAAATGGTAATGCTGACCCAGAAAACTCTTAAAGTACTGTCAGAGTTGTGACCAGAAACACTTTTTTGTAATATTAAATTCTTGCCTCAGTTTGCGGGATCATTTCTAGAGAAAGATTAAACCACCTTAATTGATTTCACAAAGTACGGTATTAACTAAGTTAGTATTTTACTTAGCCAAGCAACAACGCAATATGACTTTTGCCATAAAAATGTGCTCCTTTATTGAATTGATATGACCAAATGTGAACTGAAAAGCAAAGTGTGACTTTGTTTGCTTCTGTTGTTCACAGTAAAGCAGACTGCAGACTGTGTGTCTATAGCAGAGTTATACAAGCCCTGCACACAAGTATCACTTTAGTTATCAAACATTCATCTTCCACCGTGTGCACACAATAAGCAGCTTCTCCTGTCCCATGTACGAGATATTAGCCCCCATGATTTGGAAGTTTAAGGAATGTGACAATTAAAGATGCAATGTATTTTAGGAGCTGCTTACCCTATTCATAGACTCAACTTGGAGATCATTAAATATAGTTGCATGCTACAACCTAACAGTCGAGTATGGAACAGTCCAGTGGAACACAACTGTCCTCCCTCAACTCCTGGGTCTAATGGAACTTAAGTTCTATTTACAAATAGGATTTTGCTGATTTTAACCGGCCCCTGTGTTTGCACAATGGTCTTTTTAAACATCTGAGTGCAGAGAAATGTTACATTTGTTCTATATTTTCTTTAGTAATGCTTTTCTGATATTGTGCGATTAGTGTGTGAGTGACTGGTTGCTGGTGGTCGGAGGGGCCAATGGTGCAGATTTGCAGCCTCGCTTACGTCACTAGGGCAGGCTACAACAGTAGCTTACCACCACCGAGTGTGCACAAAAATTCAAAAGTATTTGAACATCTGGAAAAACGATATACAAGTCTAATGCTTATTCTCAATAAATAAATATCTTCATTTTGCTTTGAGAAAAGGGGAGATATATTTTTCTAATTAGGCGTGAAAAAGTGCATTACCTTTTATTTGTTTTAATTCAGCAGTAGATTAAGATAAAGTTACTGCTTTTTCTATCTATGGAACTTTCAACAGTGTGGACCCATAAGTAGCATGGTTATGTGCGATGTCACACCTAATTATCTAGGCCAGGGTGGGCAATTCATTTTCACTAGGGCCCACATAAGACTTAATTGAGAACTTATTCTGCTCAACTTTGTACATGTATTTTCGCTGATACTGGTGGTAGGACTATCTTTTTCTGTAAATATTTAGCCATATCAAGCCAAGGACTAAACCACATGTAAACCAGGAGTCAGGACTAAGACCAACTCGGGCCTAAACCATGTAAACCAGGCCAAAAACAAGTTTACTGCAGAGCTAAACAAGACAGAGGAGGAATAAGGTCTTCACCAAGACCCCAGTGATCCTGAAACAACACGCCGGCCTTACAACTGTGGACTTCGCTTGGCAGGCACCTGTCTGTGTCCAGACCTTATGGGAAAAAACAAACAAACCAAAAAATTCAGCAGTAAATGAAAGTGATACTCTGCGTGGAAGCGTGCTTGTCTAGATCGTTATTTATTCAACTTCAGCCTCTTATCAATATCCTCATTAAATTCTATCATGATTCGCACAGAAAGCACCTTGGTGCTTCTCTTCGCATTTTGAAATGTGAAAAAGACGGAGTCATAGGGGAAATTTAGCGATGCACTTAATTAGTAAGACATTATTTCATCCGCTTTGTGAACACATCCGCAACACTGTCTCTTACCTTGAAGTTGCTGCATTCAAACTGGCAGAGACGTGCTGTCCACCACTGTGTCCCGTGAGTCCTGCCTCAACGATATAGCCAAGCAAACCCGCCGCGCAGACTTTCAAAACACGATGCATGTTATGCTTCTGTTTGTGACATCCGTCATTCTGTCCAACGGTACACCTCCTGTTTTTTCAGTTTAGCCTTGTGCTCCGTTTGACAGATGCAGATGTTAGGTAGGTGCTGGTCATCTCGCGTCGCGACTGCGCCGCAAATGCGCCGTGACTGTGAAATACCGAAAAAATTATACTGTTATGGAAAATGAGCAGCGGGCCAGATTAAATTGCTTCGCAGGCCGGATGCGGCCCCAGGGCCAGGGTTTGCCCAGGTCTGATCAAGGCCATTAAACTGTTAGTAGATTGTATACTTAAGCTGTGAGTTGCCTGTTCACTGGTATGCACCAAAATCAGATGAAATTTTCCTCACTGGGTTGTTGTGACCTTCTCAGTATCTTTTGGTCTGATGTTGAAAATGCTTATAAAACACGATGACCTATCACAAATTTATTCTAAATCGAATGCACCAGTGCTATTTTGTGACCGACATCTCCAAATAAAGCATGGGAGATTTTTTGACCTTTTGTTGGAGTTGTTTCTTAACAATTCATGCACGGTGGACCTATAGTCCTGAATCCGGAGGCTGTGGTCTCAAGCTGTTCAGAGACTGGGCATACACTTAAGACACAGACACTTTCTGACTCTCTCTCTCCAAACCACTGCCAGCACTACAGGATATGCAAGCTGCTTCCTATTGTGTAGAGGAATATATATTTCTTAACATAATAACACTTCATAGTCCAAAGTCAGCTGTCTTTAAATGTAATACACTTGACATTATTATTACTATTATTTTAAGTCTGTGTGAATGCTTTTTTGTAAAATGCATTTTTATTCCTTGACTGTTCAGCCTGCACCTTGGCCACGTCGTCATTGTAAATAAGAATTGGTTCTAAATTGACTTACCTGGTAAAATATGAATAAATAACATAAGAAAGAAATTTATTTAATAAACAATAAAGTTACTTAGTTCTGCTTCAAATCCATCTGTGCAATGGGGTTACCTCTGAGATCTCAGTTATGTTGTAACTGTGTGTATCAGCTGTGTAAGCTGCTTATATTTCTCTGTGTGTACATTACTCAGCCAGAAATCACACTCTTGGCTTATAAAGATGTTGAAAGAGAGATTTATGCTCTTTACAAACGGCAATTCACGGCCCTGTGCGCTCTTCTTTCGAGCCACACATCTCTGTATGTGTCCTCCGCCCCTTCACGCCACCCTGACAGCTTTGTCACAAAGATGAATTCATCGTCAGCACTGCAGCCAAAACAAGTAATTTGATTGCCCCAACCACAAATTAAGTTAGTGTGATTCAATTTTCCATTTGGGCTTCTCCCGCAGCCATACATCAAGGGAGACATATTTCATTACACAGCAAAAAGAAGGCAGAGCACTGGTGGCCGGCCCGCTCCCCTCGAACACATCATGAGAGCATTATGGCAGTTACTCGATAGGCCTACAGGACACTGAGGCCGCATGGTGTTTGGACACTGGCGCTCTTGTTAACCACAGCGGCGAGACCACAAACGCCTCGTCTAGGATAGCAGCATGCTAAGCAGAGACAATGAGCTGGCATCTGGACTCACCCTGTCACTTTAGACGCACTGATGACAAGGTGCTGCAGTGGATTAGCATAAAGTTGTGCTCAGAATACAGCAGGGTCACACTAGGACAGTCTCATTAACCACAGTCCAGATAAAAACACAGTCAAATCATGGCACCTTTTATTGTCAGAGTCTAGAAATATTGTAATCACTCACCAGACTGAGCCAGCGCTTTATGTGCCGTAAATGTGATTAGTGCAGTCAGATGTGATTTTCTCACTCCCTCAGACTCTCTCAGTGTAATTATTCAGGTTATCTACAAATTGTCATATTTGATATGAATCAAGGAGTACCAATGAGCCTGGGAGCAGGTTAGTTAAAGATTATGATCTTTAATTGCTTACACTACACAGCAAGTGTGTAGTGCACTGTGTCTGAACTTTCTGATAACAATAAACCTTTGGGTTCACACCAAAACCTTTACAAACTTTTTTTCAGTCTGTCTTATACAGCAATGGACATTGTAACGTAACAGACACATTTGTAGTTTCAAATGTTGTACTATTGTGACCGCAGCCGACTCTGGACAGGAGTGAGGCTGTCAAGCTGCACCATCCACGCACTCACTTACATTAATTCCGGGTAGGGGAAACCAGAATACCCGGAGAGACCTACACACTATAGGAAATATACAAACTCCACACAGAAAGGCCCCGTCCGTTGATCAAACCCGGGACCTTCTAGCTGTTAAGCACGAGCGCTAACCGCTTCGCCACCACACAATAATACATGGTTACTCAAATTCAAGGAAACTGTAGCTTATTGGAACAATTGTGCTGCAGTTGCAGGATTCTTAGAAGGGCTGAATTGATGAAAGTTTGCTATGCGCCCCGTTTGTGAAATGTGCTCCTTCTTGGATTTTGGACTGATCTGTACAGGAGGAGTAGCAATGGAAAAAGTTATGCTCCATCCGAAACCAGTAAATTGTTAAGAGGTCTTACGCCAAACCGGATGTGCGTCAGCGTCCGCCATGATAAGATGCGTCCGAATTGGGCTTTCAGTTAGGAAGGAGTTAGGGAAAGTGGCCTGTATGCTAACTATCATAGCCACTTTAGCATAGGGATCTCTGATGCTAACTTACTGGCGATTAGGAGCCATGTGCCATCCCATAAGCCACTGCGCCAATCTTCCCACCCCTCTCGCCCCACCCTCGAGTGATTCATGCGCAACCACTGTTGATTGACAGGTGCACATTTAATAATAATAATTTTTTAAAAAAAGATTCTGCACAAGCCAAACTTTATAAAAGTGACAAAATACATGTTAGAGTCACCACAGCACAGTTACATGGTTTTAAAGAGCCTCCTCAGTAAATTTCTTAAATGAAGGCAGTTTGTGCTTTTGCTTTCTTTTAGTAGAAACTTAAGCCACATGGCTAATTTGCATACTGTAGCTTTATGAAACTGATGTTGAGATAAAATAAAGGGAAATGTGAAGGATCATTTGGATGATTCTCTTTTTGTTTCCCTTAAATGTCTTTATTTGGACACTATGTTGTTGTTGGACAATATACAGTAGGTGGCGGTATGCGCTTTTGTTTGGCCTGCACTGAACTTTAAAGAAGAAGAAACACAGCTGTTGGTGATGTCACTTCCCCTTCCCCTGGGTAAGGACGGTCGAATTGGGCAAATGCTGCTGAAGCAGAAGTTCACTAACTGCATAGAGATCTAACAGTTGACCCCATGAAAGGTTAAGGATTAGTTGCTAGTGTTAGTACTTAGAGGCTACAATTTAGTGGTTTCGGATGGGGCCCTGATGTTCTCTTCATTCACCATGAGGTAAACACTGCACAGTGACACCGACACACGTTGTAAATACAGCCTTTTCTCACCTGTTTGGCGTAACAAATGCAGCCGCTCATATCAGCTGCTTGTATCTGTGCGTGTGCGCATTGAGCAACCGTGGCCCACCTCCTCCCAGCGCATTGGCCTTTCCGTGCTTGGGCTTGTAGTACAGGCCTCCGCCGACCCACTTTTCCCCTAAGAGACGCCCACCAGTGAACGCACTAGCGCAAAGTTGAGTTTGTGCAAGATCGAAGCCACACTTTGACCAAGACTGTCCTTGGGCCAGGCACAAGGTCTGGCCCATTGAATGCTATGTTTGTATCTAATGCAGATCAGTGTTGGCATCATCAATATGCCTCAGAATACATTGACAAATCTTTCTCAAACTGTTCTTTTTCCTTCAGTATCCTTTGCCCACTCCCCCAGTTCATTCTCATTGAAACATTGCTGATTCAGCCCTTGTGCTCCACACTAACCACTGTACTTAGTCTTCTCTTCTGTGGGTTTAGCGAATGTCATCTCCCCCTAAATTGCTTTGCGGACACGGTGCTCCATCAGTGACTTCCACCAGCTCCTCCTCCTCCGAGCCAGGCACAATTCAGCCACAATCTCTCTCTCAGCTTTCTACTAATTTCTACTAATTTAGCTGGATGTGAAGAGATGTGGTTCATGCATTACACGAGAAAAGTGCCTTTTATAGTAATGGGTCATTAACAAAAACCTTCCACCATTGCACCATCCAAACAAAACTTTGATGTGCTGTTCAATAAACAAGAGATTACCATTTGAAACACAAATCAAAACGCTGGACAAGCTTGGCAGATTTTGGTAACATTTGATGTCTGAGAGGAAAACTGCTGTTCTTTTTCTTGTTACAATTATTTGACGCAACTATTTGTTCAGAGCAGCTCAATTCCATCAAATTTACTCTCTGCTGTTGAATGGGAAAATGCACAATTCAAGGGCAGAGAAAATTGTATCCACTTTTGTTCAGATAAGCCTGGACTTGGAAATATTGATTATATTCTGTAAAGTTGTCCCCATGTGCGCATAACCCAAATCACAACACAAACCCCATCACTGTGTTCTACCTTTCAGACAGCGCTACCTTGAGCGCAGCCCACAATGAGTGATGTTCCAATAGCAGCAAGGAAATAGAGATTGATAGACCTTGCCAAAAGAGAGGAAAAAAAAGTGTTTCCCAAAATCCTGCACCACTTTGGATAAGATACAACTTTTCGATTCGTAGGGGATGTATTACCCTTGTACAAAGATAGATAAGCATTATGGATGTGCAATGTTACCATGCCCCTAGGGAGCTGTTTACTTTAGGCACACAATTCCTAGTAGCAACATATCTTCAGGGGAACGCCACAGTGGAGACAAAAGCAATGACTACTCTAATAATTTATTCGTCTATTTAATTTCCCTGAGGTTCCACTCAGGCACGGAAAGATAAAGTCAGTCTATTGTACATGATGTGCTAAATAATTCAATTCACTAATGAAGAGGGTGACATTTACCTCCACTCTGGTTGAATGATCCATACATTTATACTAGTCATGTGGGACTTGGCAGCGGTTCAGTCCAGGTTTGGTCTGCAGGGAAGTCCATACTTGTACTGGGTCAGATGGGAGATTGGAAACGGTAGTGACGGCCTCTGGGCACTGGTCCCAATAGGATGTGCCCAGAATACCTACCTGCAGCCACTGAAAAGAGGAAAGAGTAGTCGAAACTCCCATAGGTACCACATCATCTATTTGAAAGTTTTTAACCTCCTAAACCCCACCTTAACCGAGTGCATTTTCTCCATTTCAGCTTTTCCCAAATCTATAAGGTCATAGCCATAGGCCAGTGTAACGCCTCGTTTGAAAGCTAAGACCTACAAAACTCATTCTTTTCACTTTTTTCTTGGTTTTTGTCACATTTTGTTGCTATTTTGTGGCTTTTTTGGTCACTTTTCTGTTGTTCTTTTTTGGCTCTATTGTTGTGTTTTCATCGCACATTTTTGTCACTTTTTCCATCGCTTTTTTGATGCATTTGTGTCATCCTTGTGTCTGTTGCTATTTTGTCACTTTTCTGTCACGTTTGTGTCGCATTTTCATCCTTGTTTTCGTCTAATATTCGTCACCATTTTGACACTTTTCCAAGAAGCTTTTAGATTTGGGTAAGGCCAAAGTGGAGTAAATGTGTTCGGTTCGGGAGGGGTTAAGGGGTTAAGTATGTTCTTCTAGTGCTCAAAACATGTTACTCTGCATGTTGTTCAGTATAATGTCACCGACTGGCAAAGCTACATTTTTCACCTGGTCATACATTCCCTGTATCTTGAAGTGTGATTAAACAGCGATGTCTCAAATGAAATTAGTGACTAAAAAAATGTGACAAGTCCTCTCATGAACCGACAGTTTAGCCTCCGTAGTATTTTTGGTCATTACCACCTGCTCCCTTGGCGCAGCTGCCCCGCCGCAAAATACACACACGATACAATCCACTGCAAAGCCACATCCTCTAATTACAGATATGTGGACAAAGAGAATAAATGTGTTTTTCCGGACCATTTCTACACCTGCGCAGAGCCAAAATAATCTTCTACAGCTGACTTTCGCAATGCAAAAGAACAGATTTATTACCTGTAAACCCAAACCCACACTTTGGAACATTACAGGTTCTACAGATAGGTCACTAAGGGCTCAAGGGCTCAGCTGGACACTTTCAATAATGATTTTGGCCATGATTTATCAAAATAAAGTAGGAAGAGGCCCTCATGTATTTTAACCAAATGACTGACTATCTGTAATCAAAGCAATATGGACTATAATGATGTCCCACTCCCAGTTATGAGACAAGAGGAGCTGAGCGCAGTAAGGAGACATAAGGTGTTGTTCACCGATGGTAATAAATAGTGAAAATGGTGATATATATTTTTCTAGTTATTGAGGGAAATGTTACGTAGGAAACTCTGAATGAGACGATGCATTTGGAGAGTTAGACCTCAACAAGGCATTACTGTAATATCACATAATGATTGAATATGAAATTAAACCTTGTGGCACGTGTTGTTATCTTGCAGTAGAGAAAGCTAAAAGAAGATATTTCTATTTCCAAATCATCCAAACATAACAGCAAAACCAATAGTGATGGCTTTATTTAGGATGGACTAGAAAGACCAAGTGACATAAATTACTTATATACTGTATACATCACAGAGAAAATGCAAAGCTGTGCAAAATCATGGATGACTGGTCTTTACTGTGTCTCCAAAGGCAAAAGTGACATCTTAGTCTTCCTTAATGATCCTAAGTTAGCTACTTTTACACTGTAGTTTTCTAAAACACAATACCGTCTAGTTTATAAAATGCCTTGGCGCCAGTCGACAATCACACCATATCATTCGGCATGGTAACTCTGCCAAATGAGAATCTGTTGTGTCTCCTCTCCAGATGCTTTGGTTATGGGACTCCAGATTACAGCTGTAAATTCTGCTCCACTGCTCCTCGCCTGATTACCCCGATGTGAGTGCCTCTCCTCCTTCCCCACCCCTGCTCCCTCTGTTCTGTCGACTTCACTTTCTTCCCCTCAGCCTCCTCCGGCTCCTTCTCTCTTTATTAGCCGCTGTCCGTGCTAATGCCTTTTTCATTTTCATTGCCTTGTAGAATGAAAACAATCTCCAAACAATCGCTGCCTGCCGTTTTTGGAAATGACAGCAGTATATTCTAATAGAAATGAGAATTGTTTTCCTCTGTTCAAAATTATGTGGTCATTAAGGATGCTATATTGTTTTCCACGAGCAATGTATCGGACACGACACGCTGGAAGTGGAGCATGATCAATGATCAAATAATTTTTCATCTTCTGCAGAAATAAATAAAGTTTAAGTGAGTATTGCTAAAGCTTTTGTGACAATGATTGATGTTCATATTTATGTGTGCAAAAGTGTGTGCAAATTACAACATACCATTAAACATGCACATATGCAATAAACCATCGAACTTTTTTTTTAAGATTGCTTTCTAGGCGTTTCAAAATAAATGGGATATATATTTATATTTATATATATATTTATATTTATATATATATATTTGTATTTGTATTTGTATTTGTATTTGTAATTATAAATAGAAAATTAAATAGGTATTTCTTAGATTTCTTAGATGAATCCCCCCTATGAAAAACTGGGTTGTCTATTCCTAAGCCTCACCCCACACTGTACGTCCTCACATGTTCTAAAGGCTGTAGTATTTCATGCAGTTCAAGGCCTTCTTCATAATCTGCCGGCACAGCACTTTAGCGGACAGAGCTTGAATTATGTGCCTGGCGGCCATTCTGTGATTCAAGCGGTAAGCAGTCATTTCCATGAAAAGAAATAGGGGTCACTTGTCATAATGGTGGAACACGTTTTTGCTAAATGGATGCTAAGATTAGCACTGCTGTTGGAGGATGAGTCATTATCATAGCTGTGCGAGGTAAAGTAGGCAGCATTTCCACGTTGAAGTGGCCGACGTTCTAATTGCAATGACAATTGGTAGAAATTGAAGTGGGAGGTGTTGGAATATGGCCAGGAAATCTCGAAGAAGAGGGTCTCACCATTGGTTCAAAATAATGAGGCTTTTTCAACATAAAATTGAAGGACTGTGTCAAGTATGTCTGGCACATCAAAAGGATGTCAAAGTTTAAAATGATCAGGCATGTACCAAAGACCTGAAATGTCATTTTGTACTTTTGTTGTCAATAGAAAAATATAGGAGCTAGACAGACAGATTGATTGCTTGTTTGATGGATAGATAGGTAGGACAGATGGACAGACGGACAGACGGACGGACTCTCAGTTACCTCTAACAGACTGACAATATGGAAAAAAAATCTGGTTTGTATGTATCCAATTCAGGAATTATTTGTTGACAATGTGCAGTATTGTTATACAGTTAGGCTGCATCTTGAAGCCCTTTCTTTGAGGACATCAACTTAAATAAACCAAAACTTACAAAAACACATTAAAACCAATAGTAATGCTGCAAAAAAGCTATCCGAGTAATTCATAAAGCTGGGTTTTAGGACCACACAAACTCATTATTTTTTTAAATCAAAGATCATGAAGTTTTGTGACATTGTTGAGTTCCAAACTGTACAGATGTTATACAAAGCAAGGTACAAACTGTTACAAAGCCAAATGAAAAGAAGGTTCCAAGAATGTACTGGTCATTATGAATTACGTGATGAATTAAACTTCAGGCCTCAGAAACAACTTTGAAAAGTTTTAGTCCGACATTTAATGGGGTGCAATTGTGGAATAAATTGGAGATGGAGATGAAACGAGGTTCAAACATCAACCTGTTCAAATATAAATTCAAGCAAAAGATTTTTGCAAAGTATAAAGAAGAAGAAATGAATTGCCACTAGGGGCGCAATAGGATCAAATTGCTTTTTTTAAGGAAGAATGATGTTGCTCTCAATGGGTGTCATTCTATTGCTCAAATGTACAAATAGAGAATTAGGGTAGGCGAGCTATGGATCTGTTGAGAGGGATCCTCCCAACGGGCTCGTAATCCTCGTCTTTTAACGCACCACACAGCATAGGAACATCATCTACAAAATCAGCTAGTTAGGGCAGCTGCGTAGGGGTTTGTTGATGAGGAGCTACTGCCCTCTACAACTGGCCCGCTCTACACCTGGCTTTTTAACGCACTACACTGTGTAGGGCTTACATAATAAATGTACATAATAATATTCACGGAGTATAATCTGTATCTTAATCTGTCTTTTTAACATAAAACTAGTGACTTTTGGTAATGCTAACAATGTTACCATGGTAACCATCTGAAAGAAATGTAATGATCTCCTTTTGTTACTTGCTTTGTACTAGACTTCATACTTGAAACTAGACCGTTGTTGTAATGGTGCTTCTTTCTGTACTTTCTGTTGATGTACGAACACATTAATCAGTGTTTTGTAAGTTATGGTTCTTTGTAAATAGTTTGTAAGTATGTGGCATTATCATAGTTGTTTTGTAATTAGTTGTTACGTAATCAGTATTGTTCTGTTTTGGGGTATGGTCGGATGCTGCGGGTGTGTAGGGTCTATTTTGTTTTATTTTGTTTTGCTGTTGTTTCCTTGTTGCTGTTTTGTTCCTTTGTTGTTCCACTGTGTTCTTGTGAAATTATGATTTTAATTGTATTGATTTTGGGGGTGGGCGCTTATAAGCTCTGGCTTCGGCCCACTCCTTTTGAGCAGAGTGTTGCTGCTCAAATAAACAAATAAACTAAACTAAAAATGTTACTTGCAAGACAACACAGACTAAGAAAAAACAAACAAATTGTGGTCTATGGTTGGTTTGGACCTTTTCTTCTTTGTGATTCTGTTTGATGTCTTTGCTGTTGCATTTCTCTCCTGCGTCCGATCTCATTGATAAAATGCACCTGTACAACTAATTACAAGGCGACTTTTAACATCTGCGTCGATCAATACTGACTAGAGCCACCTCCACCACCTGGCATTCATCTATTTGGGAGTAAAACCTGTTCTGTGTTCATCATCCGCTCCCATCTAATTCTGTCCCTATTTAGTGTGGCGCAGGTAAATTTAGCAAGCAATTGGAACTCCTGAAAATGCATTTACTGAGAGCCAGACGAAGCAAAGATAATCACTACTGTGAAGCTGTACATTTAAGCTCTGGGCGTGCGCCTGTCTGCTGGGGGACATGGGCGGTTGCATAGCGTGCCTCTAAATGCTGTTTATCTCCTCATTTACTGGACATTTAAAAAAAGAGAGATTAAAAATAGTTCATTTATTAGTTATTTTGGTACCGTCTTCACTAAACAAAACGCCTTCTCAAAGTGCAAAAGTGCATCTTCTCAAAAGGATAATGGATGTGCAGAGAGAACAGAATCTTGATTTTAAAACAGAAATATATTTGCATTTATGATGCTTCTCAGTAAAATGGATGCAATGTTGTTTCTCCTAAATCCAGGGTCAATGATGCTGGGGCACATAATGACAAAAGGTATAAAAGCAAGACCCAGTTTGACATAACTGAATTTCCTTTTTCAATCAGTTTGTTAGTGCCTTTTTCATATTTTGCCTTCATTAGGTTTCAAGTGACAGAAAACTGTAACTTTTTGGAATATTTGTAAAAGCAGAGCTCAGCTGTTACCACACTATATCCTTTTGTGTGAATTTGACATAGCAGAAGGGACCACAGTGAAACCTTTCTTAGATTTGAATGAGTTGACTTCATGATGATCCGAAACTAGTCACCACCAGTCTTAGGCCCTTGACCTCATGTATTTTTCAATATACACCTCAGTGGAAAAAGAGGTTTGAACTCCCTTGCTGTAAATCGATAGGGCATAAACTCTGTTGTAAAGAATGCATGATGTAGTTGAGGAGTAGCAGCATTTCGAACTAGTTTATCTCTGGATCTAAAATGACACTTCCAAACACTTATAGATATCTTTACAATCAATGCTGCTTTTAGAGTGAAAGCATATGCCTACTTTAGTGTCCCAGGAGAAAATGGACATTTATAATTTAGTCTAAACCTCTTAACCTTTGCTCAAATCTAAAAGCTTCTTGAAGAAAAACGACAAAAACGAGACGTAAACAAGGATCAAAACGCAACAAAAACGTGACAAAAAAGAGTAGATAAAGCGCCAAAACTCCAACAACATGAGGAGAAATCTTTTGAAGGTCTTAGTTTTCAAATGAGACGTTACACTGCCTAAAGGCTGTAAACTCTCCAGTCAAGAGAATGTTTAGATATGGGTAAAGGAAAATGTGTTCGGTTAAGGCGGGGGTTAAGAACCTTTAGTCTTTGTTTTGCCATTAAACCCAACTTCATCTTGTATTAAAGACACAAAACCACATATTTTCCTCGATGATACTTGCTATGAAAAGTTTTACAAGTTTTATTGTGAACCATCCATGCTTAGAAAAACTGCAACCTTCGTGCGCTTTTCCGGTTTTAATCAAATTCATCTCGATTAAGACGTAGCACTGCTGATTCTTCCAAAACTTGAAACGACGATAACCCCAGAGACACCTTTTACAACACTGTCCCCCTATTGCTGGCGTCCCCGTCTTGTACAAAGTGCAATTCCAATGGTGCAGATTAAATTACCGCCTTCGTCCCAGTGGCTTTTACATAGACAGATGGCTTTTAAATTGCGGTGGGAAATCAGAAAGATCATCAAAAGTGTTTCTTATAATTTAACCTTTTACGGCAGAAATGATTCAGTGGCGCTGATAAATTTGACGTGTTAGGAGGAGTGCGCGGCAGAGTGCGGTACCTGCTGGCCTCTCCCGCTGTGGAGGAAATATGCTCTTGTCTTTGGCTAGAGGATATGAAAATTGAACGCCACTGTGACAGAAACCGTTTTGGAATACAGAGTGAAAGCCCCGGGAAAGCTTGGACGTTTCCGCTCATGAAAAACAAAAATGTTTTACCTAAGCTGGCTTGACCTTGAGAAATCTTTCAAGCTGAAATTTGGCAGTATGATTTTGTTGAACTGATATTTAAGTGTGCTAATCAGAAAGGTTGCATTGACGTCATGACATTCAAGAGGCTGTAGTTTAACATTGATTTAGAGGACAAGCTAGAATTCTGTGGTCAAATTTGCATTTAAACTGGAACCCCCCCCCACACACAATACAGAGATTATGACATTCTAACATAGCAAGAGAATTCTACAATGATAAGAAGTGCATAGGCTACCCCCATATCCATTTTCAAACACACTAGAGTGATTGTTCCCAGTTGAATTACAAAACTCGATCTGTGTCCTTCACTCACACTGCACTCTGGTTCACTCCCACTCTCAGATAGCTAAAAGCAAAAGGCTGCCAACTTGAAAGACTGTACAGAAAAACTGAACTCACTATTCACAGACGTGTACACAACCCACATCCTCCGATACAAGGACTCCATCTCCAAAGCCAAATCCACATACTACTCCGGTTTAATCAGTTCAAATGAAGGCAACTCCAGGGCACTCCTCTCACTCATCTCAAACATCACAACACCTCCTGACTCACTTCTATCCCATCTCTGTTCTTCTGATTTCTGCGATACCATGGCATCTTTCTTCCCCACAAAAGTTAAAAACATCGACCTGCAACCCCCTCCCTCCTCTGTTCCAAACCCACCTGCTCCGTTTTGCTCAGCCCCAACCCACCTGTTTTCCACATTTACCTCCCCTTCTGTCAGCTAAATCTGCACCGGAAATCCAAAACCTCCTCCTGTCAACTTGACGCTCTTCCCACTGTTCTTGCCTCCATTCCTGCACTGCCCCCCCTCATCACTATTTCGATCCTCTCTTGCTACGGAGCTGTACCCTCACCTCTCAAAACTGCTGCTGTCACTTACTTAAGAAACCTGGTTCTGATCCTTCTGACCTCAATAACATCCGCCCATTTCAAACCTACCTTTCATCTTCCAAATTCTTGCGGTGCGGTGGCTTATGGGATGGCACATACTGTAGCTCCTAATCGCCCGTGAGGTAGCAACCGACAGCCCAATTCGAAGGCTTCTTGTCATGGCGGACGCTGATGCACATCCAGTTTGGCGTAAGACCTCTTACCAATTTAACGGTTTCGGAATCAGCCTGAGTCGCTAAAAGCGCGTTTGGGAAATCCTTCTAAAATCCAACATTAGCGCGCCTGTGAACGTACCATGCCGCTTGCTGATTACGGGGTTAGTTAAAGGTGTGCGGGCTGCAATGCTGTTGACTGCGAGCTGCTGCCCTCGCCCATTGTTGGCGTTTGTGTTCCAAGGGCGTTGATCGCCTGTTCCCCCTTGGAAGGGAGATCTCGAGCCCTGTTTGTGGCAAAATGTTTAGACTCCAAGCTGACCACTGCTAGCTGTTATGCTCTTAATTGTTTTGCTCTCTTGCCTATTTATGTGCAACATTTGGCTTATTTTAGAAGCACTTTAGGATTGTCTTGGTGTATCAGAATCATTATATTACCTTAAACCAAATCTAGGCCGATGTTCTAACGGAAACCAATGGCGCATTGATATGTTCTAGTAGCCTACTTTTGCCTAAGTGAGGGGGGTTAGCTTATGGGTTCATTTACTTTGTCCAACTCTATGTAAGTTCTGGACCGTGCCGGTCCGCTTTTAAATAACTGGTAAATATGAATAAAAATGTGTTATCTTTTTATACTATTCCTGTCTATGCCTTGTTCATCCAGACTAACCTGTTGCTAAAATTAAAGGGGAGCCTTAGCATCTCGGTTACACATGAATGCGACACGTGGCGGTGACAGTGGCATTGTGGCTAGTGAGACAATATGGTGTTCCTATTCAAGACACTTTGATGAGAACTACTTTATATTGTGAATATAGGGTACAGAGTTACATTTTTTAAAATTTTCTGTTGGTGGTGCGCCTCATGTTTTTTTCAATGAAAAAATGTGCCTTAGCTCAAAAAAGGTTGAAAAACATTGGACTAGTCTAATCTAATCTCTCTCTCTCTCCCTGCCTAGTTGTAACATGAATGTAAACAATACAGTGTTACACTTAGTTACCAAGAAGCTAGTTGTTTTTGCCGGTTAGCAATCACTTTTAGTGCTCTACATATAGTTTCAGCTGATATGAGGGGGCTGAAGCTGACACAGTCTCCACCGTCACCGCGCACCGCGGCCCATCGCGAGCACAGCTTGGACTCATTCACGTGGAATCAACTACGATCCAACACTCTGGGATCAAAAGCTTGTTTATTTCAGACCTTGGCTTTACAATGAAGATGATCCTACAGTGCAAAGGAGACAGATAAGACAAACGAAGGATGAGCAAGGGAAGAGGACGTGGATCGACGCGATGTTTCTGGAGGCACAGGTAAACACTGAGCATTGCCTAAAATGTAAGTTAAAACTTAGGAAATGGAAATAAGCCACTATATTGTATATTAACTTAGAAAATAAGCTGCAAAACTTGCTTATATGTGAGCCTACATTATTACATAACGGATTTGGATGTGAACATATTGTACTTTGTAAATGAGGCGTTATTTCTCCGCTGTTAATATGATGACGTCATCGACTTCGACTATCTTGACAAATAAGTCGACCTATAAAAATCAGAAGTCGTTAATGCCCTTCTATGAACAATTTCAAACTGGCTTCCACTTTGTCTATAGCACTGAAATGGCTCTTCTTAAAATCATCAATGACCATCTTCTCTCTGCTGACTCTGGTTCACTATCCATTCTCCTTCGGGGCAGAATTTCCTCTATCGGCATCAAGCACTCCCCTCTTCGGGTTCCACTCCTATCTTTCAAACAGTACCCAGGTCATTCACCTCATACCCCTACCCCGTCACTTCAGGTGTTCCTCAGGGTTATGTCTTTGGTCCCCTGCTTTTCATAATCCACCTTCTCCTTCTCGGTCAGATATTTGGAACGCACCACATTCACTCGCACTGCTACGCTGATGACAGCCAGCTCTACATTTCTAGAAAATCTACTTCACACTCCCACCCTCCTCCCAAACAGACTGCCTCCATGAAATTACATCCTGCTTCACCTCAAATTTCCTAAACTAAACAGCAATGAAACTGAACTTCTCCTCATTGGTACCAAATCAACCCTAACTGAAAAAAATAAAAATAAATCTCCATCTCCCCCTTATAGGTAAAGTGTCTGGCTGTCATCCTTGACAGCACTCTTGCCTTCACCTCGTACATCAACAAGGTCGCCCACGCTCCCTACTTTCATCTCAGAAACATCCACTTTCTTTTACCCCTTACCCCACTGCTGTCCTTGTACACAGCCTCGTCACCTCCTGTCTCGACTACTGCAACTCTCTCCTGTTTGGTCTCCCTCAAAAAACTCCATAAACTCAAATTGCTTCAAAACTCAGCCGCCCACATCATCACACACACGCCCTCCATGAACCACATCACACCGACCCGTCCTACAACAGCTCCACTGGCTCCCCATCACACACCACATCCACTACGAAATCCTGCTCCTCACAACCTCCATCCACAACCTCGTTCCTCCATACCTGACTGACCTCATATCGCCACACCTGTTCGCTCTCTCCGCTCCTCCTCTCTCCAACTCACGGTCCCTCCTGCCTGCTTCGTCTCTCTGGGGAACAGATCGAATTGTAAAACATCGTGAACACAGTTTATTGGCAAAAAACAGCCTTTATTTTAAAGTGAGTTGGTTTGCAGCTATGGCACAATGTTGCCATCAAAATGCAGATTTTTTTTTACATGGTTTATGTTAATATCTCTATAATTACTGGGCCAATCCAAAAACTGGCACAAAGTTCAAAGTCTAATTATTCTCTCCTAATGTTGAACAAAAGTGGTTACAAGATTGAAAACATTTGTTGGCCAGTTAACACATACAGCCCTAAGATTAATATAGCAAGTTTCTGGAAGCCAGTCACTACCAAATGCTGATCAGGTTCAACATTTTTAGATTATCTGTTTTAAGATTTCTTTCAAAAACTTATCCTTTCCCAACAAAGTAACATTGTTCCCTCCTCTCCATCTGAGACTACAGTATGACATTATCCTGAACGTGAACCTGATAAATAAAAGACAACAGGTTCACGTTAACAGTGAACCTGACAATAACAGTGACAATATTCTGTCACAGTTCTCCTCATATTCCAACATCTTTCAGCCATTGAAATTTCTCTTTCAGGGTATAAAAATGTATCAATGTATCAAAATCGGTATCAATGCAACAATGAACAGGCCACTCAGGCAGGGTGTAACCTGAATTACACTATAGTAAAAAGATGAAACAAGCAAAGTTCCTAATCTTCAGCTTTCCATTTAGGCTGCTTCAGTCTAAAAAGTTTTCCCAAAGTATTAGCTTCAGCCTTGGTCAGACTTCGAACTCGTAACAAAAGACCCAACTTGTAATCCTTTGCAATTATCTTATTCTGACAAAGAACAGTGATGCAAAGTCCTCTTTTAAAGACATCACTTCCGCTAATCCTCTGCACAGAAAGTCGGCTGATAGCTTAAACGTCTGTAACTTAGCCATCCAAGCTGCTTTTCTTCGCTGCCCTACATTTTGTAGCCATATTGTTTGCATTCAGTGGCAGTGCCCACACAGCTGGAGGATAAGCCAGGCCTGTGCACAGATAAAGTACGTTCACCATCGCTGCAGCCCTCTTTCCATTTCCTTCTGTCTGCCAGGGTGTCAGGGGCTCCTGGCCACAGCTGCAAGATGAATAGTGCTGCACTCCTCCACTTTGTCATGGTGTCCAAGAAGGCTGCAAATGGCATTGAGAGACTCACAAAAGGGATCAGGGTAGCCATGCGCAGCCTCGCATGTACTAACCAGTTGTAGTTCTTTTATGTTCTATGCACTACATTTGGCAACACTCTTATGGTGATTTTTAAACTGTATGTCACAGTTTTATGAATAATTCATGTGTTTGAAACATTCTCTGATTCAAATGGAGAAAGATGCCAAATTCTGTTTCCCTAAAAGATCCTCTTTGATCTTCTGAAACGCAGCAGATTGGACTGCTATATAGACAACCTGTTGTTTGGTGCATTGTTGCAAAATGGATTTTCTTGGCTGATTTGTCTTTGTTCATTTTCTGTTTTTGTGAACATGTTTTTGGTTCTTGACTCTACGTACGGAATATTACAGAGGGGTACAAGAGTTTTGCATAAAGAAAGCATGTACTACTAAGAAAGGTCTTATATGACAGAGGCATTTTCTCTGGTTACATCCATTTCAGTCAGGTGGGCCCTTTAGGTGCACAACATGATTTAGTTTTACACCATGCATGTATAATAATAAAGTGCATTATAGTGCATGAAATTGTTTTATCAAATGCTTTTAAAATATTAAAGAGGGGGTATTATGCTTTTTTCAATCACATAGCACCAGTCTATAGCATACTACAATGATGACGTAACCTTCTGTTGGTCTGTATATGCAGTAAATTAAATAACTGCCTTGAATAAAATTGCTCTCTCAAAATGGCTGTACTGAACGTCTTGAAATAGGCCTCTGTCTCTTTAAGAAGCTTTCCGACACGCCCCCTTCAGCACACTGCTGTGGCATCTAAACAGCACTACTGTGCGGGGAGGGGGCTCTGCTGAGCTGAGGAGCAGTGGTTGGTGGCTTGGCTGGTGACAAAAGGTCCAGAGGCGTCTCCAGGAGGTGGGGGCGTTCCTAGGAGGACTGAGGCATAGCTACACCTAAAATGGCTGCCGTCTAAGTTTTTACTGATTACTCAAAAATATGTGAATGAGCCAAGGCAACACTCCAGGCATGTGTTTAATGAGGGAATGACATAATAACATGACATAAAGCTTGAAAAAGTCGATTTTACATAATGCCCCCTCTTTAAAGGAATAGGCCACCGTTTCTGAAGTTAGAAGCGACCAAGCTCTTCCACGTTTCTCTATTTAGATACGGATGAGTGGTTACAGGTTGATTATGGACCCCGGCAATACACTCCCGATATATTTTGGCCCCCAGCGAAATGTACTTGGAGACCCTGATGTAAAGGCTCACGTAACCGTATTTTTAAATAGGGAAAACTTGGAAGAGCTTGGTTGCTTCTAACTTCACCCCCATTTGGGTCTATGAGGAGAGGAGAAGAGGCTGAATGCTAACAACATGTTCAGTGTTTTTGCGTGACTGAGCGCACGCGTAAAGACCTAAACGCATCAACTCGTCTAAGCTAACATATCTCAGTATGCAAAAATGGTGGCCTATACCTTTAAGCACAGTGCTGCAATGTTGGATGCTCTTTACAGGCAAGATCTTTGTATGCACGTTGCACAGTACAATTTTACATTATTATTTTTTTATTCTAAAATGTCCTCCTCGCCTTCAATTATCTGTATGTTTTTATCATAAGATGACTCAAAAAAGGTTGTCTAAAATTGGTTTGGGGAATTCAAGACCACTTCAAAGGGTGTTTTTCAGTTTGTAAACCCATAACACAAAGCTCCCAGCTCTGCCTTCTCTCTGTTCATTGTGGCTGTTCCTTGTGCACCAGGGGCGACAACACCTACTCACGTTGTCTGCTGTTCTCATGGAAACACGTGAAAAGGAGCCGCAGATAGACAAGGCCGGGGAAAGTCACTTCGCCGCTGCGCCGATGCTCTCCTGATTGTCCCTGTTGCTTCTGACAGTAAGCTGGGCTCGTGTTTCCCTTTTCCCGTCAAAGGTGAATACCAAAGGAACACGGCGCGTCTCTGCTGCTGGGGCTGATTTAATATTCAAGGCACCTCAGTCACCCACTCAAGCGGCACAAACAGCACATATTTGTCAGTTTCAGGGTACGCATATACATATTTCAGCAGTATGAAGGTGTTTATCCGTTTGATGAAAGCAGGGCTGACATATAAGAGGGCTGGCGGCCAGAGGAGTTTGGTTATCCGGCTGAACTGGAGACACCCAGATAAAGCTACAGGCAGTGATTCCATCAAGCATTACTGATCAAATCCGAGGTGACACATGGAGATGGGAATCAGACGGTGTCTTGGTGAGTCCTCCATGGAAGGTACAAATGAAAGAGAGATGGTGGCATATAGATATCACAAGTATCTGGCATAACACTGGGATAGGTCTGTGTTTTAAAGAAAAGTTACAGTGAAGGAAACAAACTTGCAGAAGGATATAAACTCCTCTTCTCTTTATGTGGACAGATACGTGAAACCAAACCAGAAGCAGTAGCAAACCAACAGCTATACATTATTGGCAATTTAAGTTTACCAGCTTTGCAAATTGCTACATTAGATAAAATTTACAAGTTTTACATCTTTTAAAAAGAATTTGTGTCAATATTAATGTTGGGTAAGGCAATCAAAAGCTAATTTTCAACTAGAATCTGTAAATGGTTGACATTTTACCTAGTATGTGCACTTCTTAAATTAAGAGAGAGTCAGGCATAACAGCGCCAACCCCCACTTTCAAATGCCAAGTGCTTGAAGCTACTGCATATAAAGAGCTACTTGCAATCTTGGAAAAGCATTCCCTCTCATATTACATTGCTCGGGTAAGAAGCTAAAGTTGTGTAAAATTCCATCTCTAGATCTAACCAAGTCTTTGCAAAGCGCCACATCACATAACAAACATAATACATACCGCTATGGACTGGGATTACAACTCCTTGCCTACAAAACCATAGCATTAGCTCCACTTCTCTGCGAATATGCATTTTAACTCAAACTGGCAACGTATGAGAACAGCACTGTACATTATATCACACATTTTGTTACATCAGTCAGTGGTGGGCTTGAGTCAGTGCACTGTTAGTACCAATCAAAGCCTGCTTGAGTTGAACGGGATTCATTCGGTTAGACATTGATAATAAAATGAAGACTTAATACCAATACGCAACAGAACTATTATAGTAAATGTAATGTATCTGTATCACAGTTTGTCTGACTAGGTGGGAAATTTAATGAAGTTTAACACGCAAAATAAGGTTTGTATAAATTACCTTATTTCACTGCAGATAACACTTCAAGGATCACTTATGAAAGTCGTGGAGAAATTTCACAAAAACTTTGTCAGTGTAAAATTAAAAGTCAGATCTAAAAAACGTGAGCCCCAACATTCTGCTTTCTTTGATTTGCACAAAACGTTGGCCTTCTTGTGACCAACGAAACCTCAATATTTTATGTCTCTGTGAAGGAACGTAGTTTAGCTCTTTTGATGCAAGCTTTCTGCCTAAGATTACTTGTTCTTTTGTGTACCACATGACAAACGACACTAAGAACCATTAAATTCAGTCTTTTCTTCTTTTTCTCCTCACAGACAGTGCAGTTAATGAACTCTCAGCCAAGCACGCTTAAGCTCTCCCTGTTGAAGGACCAGATTTCTTTTATAGTCTGGATCAAATGATAGCCTTCACCATATTGTCAGAGCAGAGCGGAACTGTTGTGTTGGAAATTTCAAAGACTGGACAAGGCAGTCTGCCAGCTGCCTATTGTTCCTGCAGCGAGGCTGTCGAAGTCCTCACTTGCACCAGCACAGCAAGGAACTCGTTCACAGAAGGGGTCTGTCTGTGAAGAAAAGAAGTGCTACTGAAATATTTGTAATGAGCATGAATTATTATCCTCCTGAACTTTGTATGAATCACCAACCAATGGCACTGATCAAGATTAACGTAGACACTTTACCGTGCCTTGGTAACAAAATCAACTTAAAAAAAACCCAGTTGTCTTAATATCAAAAGTATGACTTGAAGTTGAATACTGGCAAACCTCATGGTGGGATTGAAAGTCCCACCTAGGAGGATTTAATTAGCGCCTTGAATGAATAACATTTGAGCCATTTCTCTCTGTGTCCTTGGTAATCAGTTCTGGGCCATTAATGAGAGGATGACTATCGACTGGTGAAGCGGCCTGCTGATAATTGAATGTGTAGAGGCCATTAAACATTCCTAATCAAAAACAAACACTCCAAAGCCACAGTTCCCGCCGAACAATGAGGCACCGACAAAGCACTGGGAAGCAAAGAGAGAACCAAAATTAGTTTCCAATCGCTTTTGACTGCTTCCCCTTTCATCATTGCGAACGTTTTCAAACCGACAAGCCAGAAAATAAGCAACATTTCCTGGGGCTTGACGCAGCTGTTGTGATGGAATGGACAAGAAAAACACATAGTAATTGAAATGTTCTCAGAGGCTTTTGTACACATGCAAACAGCTCGGTAAATCACTGGAACCGAGTGCAGGCCACTGCAAGGAATCACTAGCCAACTATTGACTCAGCATTATTGATTTAGCTTGCCACCACCAGTGCTCATATGAAGCTGGGAGCTCGATATTGCTAGCTAACCAACCCTTCAGGTTCTGTGCTGAAAAGGAATTTCCCTTAACCTCCCCCTGGAAGTATTTGTGTTGAATTGAGTCCAAGGTAAAGACATGTGGTTATGGATCTGTAAGTGCTAATGAAGGGCCATGGCATCGATATACCAATAACTATTTCCTCTTACTTTTTGACAAATTGTTAGGCAATGAATGAACCAGCTAAACAGATTTGTAATCAAGTAAACAATCGCATGGATGGCTATACCCATTTGTATGTACTATGTGAAATGGAATAACAATATAGTCCAGCTGTAAGCTATGTTATACATAGGACTGCTCAATTCTTGCATTAGAGATATGTTATGAGCTGGTATGCACTCAGTACCGGTACTTCTAATAATGCCCCTTGAGCATATACCGCTATACTTGTCTGAGTATCAAGATTGTGCTCACCGTGCACCGGTACTCAACAACACATCTGCATTATTCCCTCTTCAAAACTATGCTGAGCTGCCATTGGTCTGAGTGCCTCAGGCCTTCACAGAAATGTTTATGTGTTTCTCTGTTGAACTAGCTTCTGACACAGAATTGCAAATACAATTGATGTAAGAGTACAGCGCTGCAGTATTGGTGCACTAAAGTACAGTCAGGAGGGTGTTTGAGACCCTGAACTGCCCATCTGATATTATTGTTTAATAAAGCACTTGACCTTGCTACAGTAATGCTCATGTTACAGGCTACTCTTTCTGCTGTTTGATAGCCATAATTACACTGAATTTATTTAAAATCAAATTAACTATATTGACTATCCATTATTCATGTGGATGTACATTACTCATATTACATATTTAACCTAGGCCATTGTTATTCTCTTCAAATCCATGGGGATCTGTATTAGGATGCTCTGAAAAACTAATTGGCCCTGAGTGTTTGTAAGAAGGTCGAGACCCATGACTAACTGGGTGAATCACCGGATGAATGTGCTATGTTCACTTGCGCCTGATAAAGGAAAGCGCTTATTTATCTGAGAATGCCACTGTTAATCTAACCTTGTGATGATTGATTATAGATGCACATGCATTGTGTGGATGGGTGCTCTTGGATGCGCTCAGAGATGATCCATCAGAAGCTTCTTCAAACATGGATGAGTCATGATGATAGCCATGTTGTCTTCGGTAATTGCATGAGGGACCTTGCTTTTGTTTACATTATTCTTACAAGGTCCACTGCTCCTCAAAAGGACAGCCGCTCCTTTGGCCATTTCCAATGGCTCCTCAACAAGTCCAGCCGAGCAGAAAAGGGGTCTTGTCTATGTCCCGGCTGACTGGCATGTCACTCACTTCGTGTGGATGGATGCGACAGAAGGGAGTTAACGCCCGTGAAAAACAAGCTGACACTCATGTGGAACATGGGCAGTTATTTAGAAAGCCAGAGCCAGCGGCGACTGCTGCACTGCTGCTGTGGGGGACACTGCTCTCATCTGTTTACACATTCTCATCATTTACCGACGGAAACACAGCTGCAAGCCTTTATTTGTTCAGCTCCAGGGAAGATATTGATTTATTTTGTTGGGCTAAAGACAAGTTTACTTTAAACTAATAGGCTACTCCTCAAATACAAGGACAAGTGCAAAGTTGTTACATAAAATTAATGGTCAAGTCCTTGAAAAGTATTTGAACATGTCATATTTTCTACTAAATCTCCAACGCTTATGACTACATATATAGTGTCTACAAACTTTTTTGTTCTGGGACCAAGGTATGTACTGCATCCATGTGTCATCGAAAATTAATAAAGTCCGTTGAGCGTAAACCCACATTTTACTGCAACATATGTATAGTTCTTTCAAAAATGTGTATGTTGTGCGAGTAAAATTACATGTTGTTCTTGATCACAACCTTCTACCACTTACTACCTACTTTCTGTTTCATTGTGGAAAATATATAATTTCAAATTCAGTTTTCAATAAACACTTTTCCCCCCAGACAACGCCAGCAAGTTGAAAAAGTTATCGAGACCCTGGAAACTTAGTGTAGTGTTTGTCCCCTGATGTGGATTTGTGCCTCATCAGTTTGGTTTCACAGCCATGAAAATAAAAAAATCAGTTTTAACTGAAAAACAGCTGCTCATATTTTACAAGCATAGAGAAAGTGTTTTAAAACCAGTGCTGTTCCAAGGCCACAAACAACAATATGACACCAAATATTTCCTGAAAGATATGCAGGCATCATGCTAAGTCAAGGATAGTTGTGGCCACAAATCCGGGACAAAAATGTACATGGAATATTCATGCTTTAGAGTGAGCAAGACAGGAAGAAACGATTGAAGAGTGTCCACAGTATTGTTTTAAGGAGTAACCAAACAAAAAATATGTTTCTTACTGAATTAGGGTACAGTACAGAGTGCATAAACAATCCACCGCACAAGACTAAATTTGCAGGAGAAGTCCCTTATAAGCAACCAACTTAAAAGAAAAAACGGAGTAAGGCTTTTGGAGTAAATATGCAGTCCATTATTTCAGGAGTTTACTCAGAAACTACTTTGAAACGGCACCATCCATTTCTCCACCTAACATACTGCTATAATAAACAAACTTCGGCTATATTTTACAGATGCTACGTGGGCCCATATGCCTCCGTGCCGCCCGTACAGCACAGCAGTGAACAGCAGGTGGCTGGGAGACAAGGATTAAAACTGTGCTGGGTATGGCTGCGGCCTGTCGCACTTTGATAGAAGCTAACAAATAACACTGTGCAGGGACTGCGTTTCCTGGTGCTTGTACTCATAAATTTTCAAGCCTCTAATTTGCTTTTTGTCCCCAGTGATTTGATAAATGTTGCAAATTAACTGTAACAAATCCACCACCTGTTCCAGTATCCCCGTGTTTATGTAAGCAGGTATATTTAACAAACCAATAAATTACTGCAGTAAAAGATGCCTGGAACATAAACAATGTGTACCGCGTTGCTTTTATATCTGAGCAGAAATGGCCTTGAGTTATGCTGACCATTACATAGTGTGTTTTTTCATACATCCACTCATTCACAAGCTGTTATTATACCTACACACACATCAATGCTCATTCTTGGCCTGTTATTGTCTACATTGTCTGTTAAAGTGCGGTCGTCAAGATGTTCAAGTTCAAAGCAACAATAATAGTAAGCCAAGCAGCCCACATTGGTGATTTGTAACCTTTTTTGTCTTGTGTAAACCTTGAGTCTTTCATCTATTCATTCATTTTGCTGTAGATTAATTAGAATCGTCCATTGTAAGCTAAATACTCTCAAATTCAAACCTTCTACAGCAAAACATAATCAAAACAAAATATTTCTTTAAATATTATTATTGAAATACTATTTAGTTTTATCTTATTTTTTTTAATCTGAAATAATTCCAAGTATCCCCTTACCCCTAGTTGGGAAACTCTGGCTTACAAGGACAGCACAAAGACCAGGTTGAGGCAGAAGACTGGAAAAAGAAGTATGAACAATGAACATATTGACCAAAATATTGAGCCAGTATAATCTGTAGCTTATCAACTGCTATCGTTTTCAGGCACACCAGACATTTTTTGGTGAATTGTTTGTCTTCTCTGTCTGCGTATTGCTATCAGCACAAAAGGCACATATCAGAGCGTGAGTGGCGTCCCAGCAGGCTGCGCCATAATTAATCATAATCCATCAGTGTCACCGACAAGCCTAGCAAAAAAATCTGCCAGTTTATTTTTACCCCTCATATTTATTTTAATGTTTACGCGTATTATGCATTCCTACTTTAATTGCATTTGTGCACATGTTATGACATAAAATGACACAGGCGTCAAAGTTCTAAATAGCTGTGGTTGACAAAAATTATAACGCTACGTCAGGTGAATAATTGATGCTCTTTCTTAAGGTGCGTTTCAAGATGTGTTGCTTTGTGTAGTTAAGGCAGTATTGTTAATAGTGCCGCAGCGTTCTTTTGCTGACAGTTTTCAACAGTACAAAGTCAGACAATGTCAAAGTGTGTGAAGCTCTGGTGTGTATCCGTGTTCGGCGAAAACAAGTTTATTTAGGACAAATCTTTTCTTGTAGGTCATTTAACTTTAAATTTAATTTAATGGTGCTATTATTTTCATAATCCCAATACAGAAGATGGCACAGTAGGAGGCAGAGCCTTCAGCTATCAAGCTCCGGTTTAATCAACTTCCAGCTCATGTTAAAGAAGCCGACACATTTAGACTAGGTTCAAAACGTACCCCTTTGAATCAGTTAGATAGCTAGAAGCTAGTAACACTTCTATGAGAAGTACGGTACACTGAGCCCTATCCTCTAGCTCTTCTTACTGAATACACCTCTGCTTCAGATTACTGGACTTGAATATCGCAGTCTTCAGCCACATCCGTGGAGGAATCCCTATCCAACTGGGACTGGACAACAAGAACTGAAGCTCCATCAGCCTTAGGTCTATCTGTCCGTCCATGGAAGTGGATCTCTCCTTCTGTGATTCTCCCCAAGGATTCTCTTTTCTCCCACTGGGCTTTTGAGCTTTTCCTTGTAGAAGAGCCTAAGGATGGGGTATGCCCCGGGCACGTTTCCATCTGCTGCTGACGCTTCTTTGGACATTACCTCAGATTGGACATTATGATTGCCTGAACACTACATTTGCTTGGCCATTGGATTGTTTTTTTATTGTTTTATTTTATTGTTTTAATGTTGCAGCCATGTGAGGCAACTCCTGTTGTGATATTGGGCTATACAAACTGATTGATTGATAACCCTCACTAAGAAGTTTGAAACATACTTTACAATAATGCAGGCTCCTGTGCTTAGGTAGTAGGGATTTCCCAGTTTAGTAATGTGCTAAACTAATGTTGACCAACTTCACAACTGGTAAATTGCCTTATTATGGACATTTTTTTAAAGGAAATTGTCCCTACTTGTAGAGGCCATTGTGCGCTCTTTGTATATTCATTGGACTACGCTCTTCTCAGTAGACTGTGTAAGAATGTTATGTTTTTGGCTCAACATGATCTAAACATGGGTCTTCAACTCCCACCTCCGGAAGAGCTTCACCCAGATTCCGAGGGCGTTCGACCGTGTCCCTCGTGGTGCCCTGTGGGGGGTGCTCCGGGAGTATGGGGTCCGGGGCCCTCTGCTAAGGGCTGTCCGTTCCCTGTATGACCGTAGCAGGAGCTTGGTTCACATTGCCGGCAGTAAGTCAGACTTGTTCCCGGTGTGTGTTGGTCTCCGCCAGGGCTGCCCTTTGTCACCGGTTCTGTTCATTATCTTTATGGACAGAATTTCTAGGCGCAGCCAGGGGCCGGAGGGTGTCCGGTTTGGGAACCTCAGGATCTCATCTTGATGTTGTTCTGTTGGCTTCATCAAATCAGGACCTTCAGCGTGCACTGGGGCGGTTTGCAGCCGAGTGTGAAGCGGCCGGGATGAGGATCAGCACCTCCAAATCTGAGGCCATGGTTCTCCACCGGAAAAAGGTGGAGGAGTTCAAGTATCTCGGGCTCTTGTTCATGAGTGAGGGACGGATGGAGCGTGAGATCGATAGACGGATCGGTGCGGCGTCAGCAGTGATGCGGTCGCTGTATCGGACTGTTGTGGTGAAGAGGGAGCTGAGTCAGGGGGCAAAGCTCTCGATTTACCGATCGATCTACGTTCCCACCCTCACCTATGGTCATGAGATCTGGGTAATGACCGAAAGAACAAGATCGCGAATACAAGCGGCCGAAATGAGTTTCCTTCGCAGGGTGGCTGGGCACACCCTCCGAGATCGGGTGAGGAGCTCAGTTACCCGGGAGAAGCTTGGTGTAGAGTCGCTGCTCCTTCACGTCGAAAGGAGCCAGCTGAGGTGGCTCAGGCATCTGTTTCGGATGCCTCCTGGCCGCCTCCCTCGGGAGGTGCTCCAGGCATTTCCTATTGGGAGGAGGCCTCGTGGAAGGCCCAGGACACGCTGGTGGGACTATGTCTCCGAGCTGGCCTGGTGTCGCCTCGGGGCCCCCCAGAACAGCTGGAGGAGGTGTGCGTGGATCGGGAAGTCTGGGCATCTCTGCTGAAAGTATTTTATCTGCACTCTTGCCTTTTACTGTCATTGATTAACTTTATGTTGATGTTTTATTGATTGATTTTATCTGTTTTCTTGTAATTTCTCTTTCTGCAACTGTGAAGCACTTTGAATTGCCTTGTGTATGAATTGTGCTCTACAAATAAACTTGCCTTGTCTTGCCTTGCCTGAGACTGCTGCCTCCGCGACCCGGCCCCGGATAAAGCGGAAGAAAATGGATGGATGGATGGATGGATGGATGATCTAAACATGGTGCCCATTTGATCGGCTCTCCTTCCCTTTCATGAGAGTGGACAGGGTTATCTCAGAGGAAGATACCACATCCATCCCACAGCAATAAGGTGATCTGTGCTGGGTCCAGCTGACTGAATGACAACTTCATCCACAAGGCTGTTAGGAAGCTGAACTCTCCCCTACATCTGAAGAGAGTAAAACATGTATGATGAAGTCATAAACGTATTGCTACATTTCTACACAGGTTTAGGTGGTAGCACGGTAGCGCAGCGGTTAGTGCTCTCGCTTCACAGCAAGAAGGTCCCGGGTTCGATTCCCACCTGGACGGGGCCTTTCTGTGTGGAGTTTGCATGTTCTCCCTGTGCCTGCGTAGGTTTCCTCCGGGTACTCTGGTTTCCCCTACCACCAAAAACATGTACAATAGGCCAGGATGAATGATGTGTGTGAATGCATGGAGGTGGTCAGAGGGACCGTTGGCGCAGATGTGTGCAGTCGCGACAGCGCTTCTGTCAGTCTCCCCCAGGGGAAACTGAAGCTACTAACGTAGTTTACCACCACCAAGTATGGAGTGAATGTAAAATGCTCTCATGTAAAGCGCTTTGTGACCATGTCTGTGAAAGGCGCTATATAAATAAAGTTATTCTTCTTCTTTAATTTGATTCTTATAGTACATTTTGGGGGATATGATATAACAGGAATGACTAGGCTTCATCTGGATATTTTTGTCTTTCTTGCTGCTCTCCTGACAATATTTCAGTGACTTCTTGACAGTACTGAAACGTAAAACATGGTTTTACAGGCATAGCTTTGGAGATGTAAAAGAACAATTGTCACAGAATGTCACAAATGTAACCAAAGGCCACATATTACACTGAAGGCCTATTGAACATCTCTTTCACTCTTTCATCGTCAAATACACATTGCTCCAAAAGGAGACAATAAATGATAATCTAAATCGAACATGGTTAGTAGTAGTCCCCTACTGGGACCGCCACCTTAACGTGGTGGAGGGGTTTGAGTGCTCGAATGATCCTGGGAGCTCTGTTGTCGGGGGCTTCGTGCCCCTGGTCGGGTCTCCCATGGCAAACAGGTCCTAGGTGACGGCTCAGACAAAGAGCGGTTCAGAAGCCCCTTATGAGAGACCAACAGGCCCGGTTAGAACCATGAGGCCGTCCTTCTGTGGACCCACCACCTGCAGGAGGAGCCATAAGGGCTGGTGCAATGTGATCCGGGCAGCTCCAAAAGCTGCCCCCACGACCCGGCAACGGAAAAGTGGAAGAAAATGGATGGATGGAACATGGTTAGTAATATACTGCTCTGTGTTTGTGTAGTTTTAGATTTGGAATCTTTCCATTTTAGGATTACCTCTGTATCACAGATTTGAGTTTCTCTTTGCTCTCTCACAGATTCAGGTTAACGTCTTGATCTGCTAAAGAATGGCCAATTACTACCTGTACGTAAATGGATGACTTTTCTAGTTGGGTTGTTTTTAACCTCACTGTTATGCCCGGAGGACAAGGACACAGGGGACAAAGGGTTCCAAAAATATACTGGTATTTATTTTATAGTTTTTAAATAATTTAGTTTAAAAACCTCCAAAAACCCTCCCGTGTCCCGAAAACCCAAAGTACAAATAGAAAGGAGGACCTGGTGAGCCGGTCAAACAGAACAAAAAGATGTGGCACCGGGCCAACCCTATACAGGGCCGTAGAAGCCGGTGCACACTTCCAAACTAAATGCAAAACCCCCCAAACTATACCTTAGTCAAAGAAACACGGAAACAGAACAGCTGGTCCCACCAGGTCAAACAGGAACAAAAAACTAACAATAACTGAGCAGCCATGGTGTGACCTGCACCATGCTGCAGAGCCCATTGCTGCATCCAAAACCATCAAATTGTAGCCTCTAAGTACTAACACTAGCAACTAATCCTTAACCTTTCATGGGGTCAACTGTTAGATCTCTATGCAGTTAGTGAATTAGAGCTTCAGCAGCATTTGCCCAATTCGACCGTCCTTACCCAGGGGAAGGGGAAGTGACATCACCAACAGCTGCTGTTCTTCTTCTTCTTTAAAGTTCAGTGCAAGCCAAACAAAAGCGCATACCGCCATCTACTGTATATTGTCCAACAACAAAATAGTGTCCAAATAAAGAAATTTAAGGCTAAAAAAAGAGAATCATCCAAATTATCCTTCACATTTCCCTTTATTTTATCTCAACAGCGGTTTCAAAAAGCCATGTGGCTTAAGTTTCTACTAAATGAAAGCAAAAGCACAACTGCCTTCAGTCCATTTACTGAGGAGGCTCTTTAAAACAATTTGACTGTGCTGTGGTGACTCTAACCTCTTACCAATTTACTGGTTTCGGATGGAGCACAGGTGTGCAGGGCGAGGCTGGGCGGAGCCAAACAGAGCGAGACTGGCACGCCTCAAAGCGCAGCCTTTTAATAGGCTCCAGGCAGCCAATCAAAACACACCATTGCCAATGCCACAAAACAGGCAAAAGGGGAACATTTGTATATCCACCCACCAAACCATACATTTCACGCATAGAGAATCTCTATCTATATTACAGAGAAATCCTGTAAAAACTATTTTAAAACAAACTTTCTCTCTTTATGGTTTTCAAAATTAAACTGTAGAGAAATCGCAGTTGCTCAGTGTGTGTTGGATCTAGATATCAATGAAATGTAAATGCAAATTGATTTGCACAAACAACAACAACAACAAGATTTACAAACAGAGCTGTATTCAAATCTCAGTAGTTCCTCCTCTGTCCCTGTCGTCATGCAGAAATCATGAGGGCATGCTTGACCAATGCCTAAAACAAGCTCCACTGTCAAAAGCTCCATCATTTTTCATACATTGGCTGTGATGGGATGGTCCTTGGCCACCACCGATAAGTCATCATAAAAGCCCTTCAGTGAAAGGCTGATGGCACTGCTGTGCTCACGCAGAACTCCTCCATCTGCTAATAAAGTGCACATTTACTGGTCCTGGAATGCGGTCTATACGTGTGCGTGTGTGTGTCTGTGTGTGACTTGACTTATAGCTATGGTCCTCAAGTTGAAAGAGACTCTCTTTCAGAAGACTGACTGGCATCTTCAGAGCTTTAACACACACACATAAAACAGTGACCAATATACAGAAATTGCTACAGTCTCTGATATGTAGCCTATAATTTGTTTGAGGAACTGGTGTCCAGAATCTGTTCAAAGACACTTGAGTGGTTTATCTAGAACGCAGTGATATAGTAAAGTGTTGTGACGTTTCCGTACCATTTATTTACGCTTAAATGTCTAATTGTCTGGGCAGTCAGAGGGATAAATCACAATGTGGTGCACAAATGAAAAAGTGTAAGAAAAGGAAAAGTCCAAGAGCTTGTTATCTTGTTTCAGCACAATTAAATATCATTTAAAACGAACAGCCTTTCTTTTAGCAAATATCTTAAAAATAAGATATGTGCCCCCCCACCCCCCTTTGCCCATGATTCTTTAGCAACATCCACCCTTGGGACAAATACACTCATACACTGATGTCATGTCCAGTAGTGGCAGCACTAATAATGTGCCCTATTCTTTAAAGGGCATAAGTATAGTGAGCAGTAAAAATAGCATATCTTTTCTTGCCTCTGTCCAAAGATGAGTGCGCTCACGATTTCAAGCACCCACCCGTATGCTAAATATTAGGACCTACTATATAGACCAAAGCTCTCAAGGGCACGAAACAGACCTGAAAAACGCAGAGATGGGAGAAAGTCAGCGCGGAGGAAAGAGGCTGCCTGGTGCGCTGCTGCTCTCCCATGGGCTCGGATAGGACATCTCCGAGACCGAGAGTAAAAGAAAAGAAGAAGAAGAAAAAAAAGGCATCGTGGCTTCAGTAACAGTTTAGGATTTATAGCCCGGAGCCTAAAGTTTTTCTCCCACTTTAGAGGAGGAATTAGGCCACGCTGTGTGTTCGTGCGTGCGGTGGGCGCCCATACTCGTGTGTGTGTGTGATGGAGTGAGGGAGGGAGGGAGAGCAGATGGAAAACAGTGGACTCTAGAGCTAACTCGGCTACAGCCGCGCTCCGTGGCATCGGCTGAAAAGGCAAACCCACACAGCCTTTTTTTTTTTTTTTTAACGACACCGATCGGAGATAACGTCTTACTTTGAGCGTGATTACTTCTCCTGCCGTCCGAAAAGCGAAGTATCGTTCCCACCAGCTTCCAGAGCATCCGCGGGGGCGCACAGGTGACAAGGCGCTGGCACGATAAAGTTCGCCTTGAAGCGGTTTCATCAGGCGGGGTTTGGCTCTACGACCCTTCTTGTGCCTTTAGCCTTTCTCTTTTTTCCCCCCTCTTTGAAGTTTCGATATCCAGGTGCAACCAATGTTAGGACTTCACGTTAAAGCGGCAAAGAAGTTGGGGATGTAGAGTGGAAGAGAATTAGAAAGGGGAAGACGGTTTGGGGGCTAGTGCTGACTTCACGAACAGCACCGCCGGCACCACCGAGGGAGAGAGGAGAGACTACGCAAAACTGCTGGTGACAAGACCATTCAAAAATAATAGAAGTGTTTGGCACTTTGGAAATGACTGGTGACACTGTAGCTCATAGAGTGTTGGGGGGGCAAACCTGACTGGATTTACGGTTCTCCGAGGTATTAAAAAAAAAGGGGGGGATACTATCTGCTCCCTCTCCTTTTTTTTTTTTTTTTTTTAGAACCTCAAAATGGATGCCGACGACAGGCTGCGGAGACGCCACTGGATTAGCCACTTTTTCGGAGGTTCGGGTGACATTTGAAGCCGTACCGAGAGCGCAAACTTTGGATAAGCTCGCCGACAGGGCTGTGAAGGTTTATAATGCAGTCTGGAGTCAAGACGCTCTCCGCAGGTGGAGGTGCGTCACTTTGCTGCCTGCTGCTCCTCTGGCTCATCTACTCCCATCTGCTCAGAGAGGGTAAGTCCACGCAGAGCTATTAGTTTGATCTGGCGCTTATAGTTCCACAGGGGCGCTGTACTACGGGTGGTCCGAGCCTTTTTAGAAAAGTACAAAGCGGCCAATGTGACCCTTTACTATTCCACCATAGCCTATTCTGTATTTGGCATACAGTATCCATATGGTAATTCTCTAGGCTGTCTGTTCTATATATGATTTAAAATACAACTTTATTAATTATTATTATTATTATTATTATTTTATTTTTTACAATAGTAAAACTCAGACCAAAGGGCCAGAACGTGTCAGGATTATCCGTCACTTGTCTCCTCTTTATGAGACTGGCCCATGGAGTTTATTGCTTTGGTAATTAATGTGATTGGTTTGTGAGTCTGCACATTTTCAGCCCATTGTTCTGCCATTTGAAGACATTTTTGAACGCTATGACAGGAATGTGATGAAGCCAGTGGATCATACTGTACTATCTTTTTACTGATTGTAAAACAGACAAAAATAAGTAATTATAGAGTGAGTGATATATACACTACCTATTTGGCTCACATGTATAACTTCGTGATCAAGTATATAATTCATACATTATGAATAGGCTACATCTTAAGGCAAATCAGCTGGAGTTTTAGCAAAAGGGTTTCTATTCAAACCTAACATGTGATACTCAACTCTATGGGTCTGCTGATGAATAATAGAAAGTTATCAGCTGCCTTTATTCATTTTTTTATTCAACGGTTCTTATCTTATAATCAGTTACTTTATGACGGTCACCCAATTGTCTTATATTATACTTGCTTCTTTGGTATAACATCTCACTCTTTTCACTTTTCCAAAACCTCTGCAATTACAATTACCTGCTTCAACTATGTTTTTATGCCTCTGATGAATCTTCATCCAGATGCACCGTTATCCCTTTTTTGCTTTCTCAGCTGCAGGTCGGGCTTGTGCATTCATTGTGAGCTTTAGAATTTAAGTCTGTACCCATTCAAATTGTCTGCGCTTGAATAATACATCAAATTGTGCAATCGCACTTTCACCCAAACAACAAAAAGAAATCAAGCACATTTTTCCCTGCTTGTCATTGGCCGCCTTCCATGACTAAACATGGTGTCACTATAAAGGGCTCTAACTAGCTTAAAGTGCTGAGACACATAGGGAGATGTCGAACACTAAGTTTGCAGATTAGATCTTTTAATCAAGCACTAGCCAGCAGCATAATTACCGCCATGGAGGGCGGATAGTGCCCACATCAATGTCTTTGGCAACGTGTCAAGAATAAAAGTAGACAGTGGTGTGAAAAATGAACTGCTTATGCGTTGAAATGTGCCCCTTTTGCTTCTAATTTTCAATGCTCTTTTCTTTTCTTCATTAAACACTTGTCACCAGCCTGTTATTGCGGAACATCACTTTTGGCGTATTATGTGAACAGCAACCTTGATTTCCTCCTTCAGACGCTCGTTATCGACTCATTTTCAGTTGAAAATGGTCTCATTACGGCCTTATTGTATGAAAATTGCTTAATCAATGCTCACTGATCTTTGTCACTCTAGATATTTGATGAAGAAATGCGGCTTACTTTTGTTTGCCTGGATTGTCATAGCAGCATTATGGCCATAGCTCTGAATTTTCCTCCGAGCCCTGAGTGGAATTTTAAGAATGGAGCATGGAGTATTCTTCAGTCCTGACTAATTGTTAAGTCCTTCCTTTGAAGGCTGTGCTGCCCACTCATGTTGTCGAGAAAGAGCTTGCAAGTGTTTTTTCGCGTTTTGAACAAAAGTTGACATTAAGGTTGTGTTACAGGTCCTATATCTGTCTTTTTACAGGCTTTTAAACCTCTGTATGACACAACAGCTGAGGGTGCTACTATTGCTGTGAATAGGGAAAGAGTAAAAGAGATATTTTAAAAAGATGATTGCTACTGACACACATGGTAATTTGCACAGGGGACAATTTGATTATGGATAGAATCAGTTTGGTAAAGGTGTCTGGCTTTAAAACTAAGGTGCATCATGGATTACTCCGTGTGGGAGTAAGAGTTTGAGTGGAAAAATGCGAGACAAAAAATATACAGCCAGACAACGCCGGTCCACAAACACAAACCTTCTCTCTGTCCTGAAAACAAATCGGCGGACTATAGGAGAGAGAGCATTTCAAGCAGCCGCCCCTACATTGTGGAACACCCTCCCGCCACACCTGAGGGTCACACAAACCCTGGAGTCTTTTAGGAAGACATTTTTATTCCCATTTTAATGTATAAACTGTAATGTAAATCTCTATTGTTTTTTTTGTCTCTGTCTTTTGTTGCACTTTGAGATTAGTGTGTAAAGTACATTATAAGTTGAAGGTATTATGACTGTTGTGTATTGTTATTATTATGTAGGATCACTGAAATAAGCACAAATGAAACAACCATTCCAGATAAGTTGTTTCATGCGGGAACGGCATTGTAAAAAAACAACATCTAAAAAACAACAATTATTACACTAATTGGTTGCACAAATGATGTAGTTGACAAAACAATTGTTGTAACCCTAACATTATTATGTGACAGCCACGCAGGCACCGCCCCACAATATTGCAATTTAAGAGACAGACAAAAAAACAGACAGACAATGGTTTTCTTTACCACTGTGGAAAGAAAAGAAGTATAACAACACAGCTTTAATGTTACATTGTCATCTGTACTTTTCATGTTTTTAGATTGAATAAAAGTTGTCTAAGAACTAGTCTGTGATTTGTAGTTTCGGCTTTAGTTTGATGTCAGGCAAATTGAAATGAAATCCACCAGTTGTCCATCATGAAGATTGCAGCTTTCCGTAGGGACCAGAAAGAGCAGAGAAACTGAAGTGAGAGTACCGGGGAGGTGGGCAGCGAGGTAAGGCCTTGTGGTGAAGAGAGCCTTTGCTATAGCTCATCTGTCACTGCTCCCAAGACAGGAAATCAAAGCACAGCCGACCTGCCCAGGCACACCATTGGGCCAGTGCCCGTTACAATAAATGGCCTGTCAGGCGCTCGCCACATTGCTAGTTTATTCAACAATAAATTTGGAAATGCCTGGATTTCCTCGCGGAACCACATTCCGCTTCAGTGGTGCAGTCACAGAGCAGTGGCAGGCCCTCTCTGCTTTGTCGACCACAAGCCTTTGGGACCACTGTGTGTGCGGGTCAGAAAAGTGTGGTGCTAATACTCGGCAGCAAATAAGAGCTATAGGCATACCGCTGGCCATGGCTTTAACCTACCATCATCGCATTGCCTGAAATAGGACGCGCATGTGCTGTGGAAGGAAAGGGAATCGTCATGAGGATGGAAGTAAACAAGATCTTTATTCTGTTAAAGAGACATTCAGCTCTTAAAGCAGTACTAAGTAACTAGTTTACCTTAATAAATCCTTTTCGTAGTCCCTCTGGAGGTAATGCAAGTGTTAATGGGATGATTGTGGAGTCTTTCATCTCACCCTGGTGTCTCTAGCCAGAAAACCACATTTGCAACTTTGCCTGCACTGGGACGGAGCCACCAATAGACACTAATGGAATCACGAAGAAGAAGCTAACGGGCTAACGGGCAAAGCTAACTGCGGGCTAGCGCCACTTAAACAGTATTTACAGCCAAGTTTGAGTGAAAAAAATATCTCCATTGTGTCATTGGATGTACAATATCCCTCTCTCCCTTTGTCTTTTCTGTCAGGGTAGTATTTACTCTTACGGACAATTAAGTAAAAAAGTCAACATGCTACAACACCTGCAGTGGCGCTTATGGCCTCTAGGGGCATGAGTTACTTAGTTCTGCTTAGTTCTTAGTTCTACTATTATATCATTGTTGTCTTTCCTACAATCGTAAGCCTAATATTATGAAAGATTATCTTAAGCTGTACAGTATAGTAAGAAACTTGGTGGGGTTCTGAGAAAGAAAGTCACTTTGCTGTTGATCTCTCACAAATCTTTTATTTGATCTCTGCTTAACTGTCTCTCGCTGCAGTGGACCACAAGCCAAGGCAAGACCAGTGAATAATCAATAAAATATCACTCTGCCCGTGTCAAAGAAGCCAGTTCCTTGCACGAGCTAATTTGTTCATTCCCCTTTTTGTTCATTAGTCACCTCATTGCTGCTTGGGCACTGTTAACACATTGATTCATTCACAAAGCAGTTTAATGTTTCCAGGAATAATATGTACAAATATATGTTGATTTGTGGGCCGTTAAACAAAATAGAAGTCTGATAAAAGTGCAGCTCATTTTAAAGAGGCTAAGTGAAAGTTCTCTTAGTTGAATATCTTTTAATTTCAACGTTATTGTAGTTTTTAATTGTGGATCTTCTTCTTTTGTCTACACTGTACTTCGGCATGCACATTTCCCACATCATTTTAAGTGGCATGTAGATGTAAATCCTGCAGGCTTTATCGGGGTTTATTGACAGACTTACATTGTGACTGTGATGCAAACGATACTCTAGTGGTTAAGCATGCTGCATATTTAGAGGAACAAGAGGCCGTGATTAGGCCGTTGTCCAGTGTCGTAAATTGCACATAGCCACATATTTCAGTTTTATGGTATTGTGTGTGGAGAAATTCAAGAGATGTATTTGCATAAAAGTACTTGCACGATTGATTGTAGCTATTGAAGCAGAACAGAGTGGTGCTTATGTACTTATCAGGTGTATCACATTATCACAAGAGATTCTTTATTTACCTTTTGGGAGAGATGAGGGGACAGAGCAAGTTGACGGAGAGCACCCAGGAAAGACCAAAATGTGCTTTTGCAACAGACCACGATTGGAGGAATCATACAGTATTTTGGATTTGAATCAGCTTTATCTGACTCGGAGTTAGAACTGATAGTTAAGCTTTATAAGAGAATACTGAAAAAAGACTTATTGTTAGCTTTTGCCAAGAATAAAATACATTATGTATCTCAGTGTATTGCAGACGATTTTAGTATTTTGGGCACATGTCACAATTTGCGTGTCACGTTGAGCGATCCAATCTGTGCTTGTGGACGTAAATAACTGTCCTGCAGAGGAGAAGCACATGTATCCTGTCAGGGCTTGGCTGCACAAGCTGTCGATGCCAATGACAAGGCTCTTATGAAATATGTCCACAAGCTGTGCCACTAAATTTCAACTGACTTGCACTAGGGAGAGCTTCATTTATTTCGTATGGGCAGTCCAATGCCGTGTCACCGAGTCACGTGTTGATGCTTATGATTGCAGCCTCAGTTTGTATTTTATTTTTGAGAAGTGCCAAATAATCTTAATGTGATAATGGCGAAAGAGCTTGATCAAAATGCAATCATGGTAAAATATTGCAAAACATAGAACGGGGAGACGGGGTGGGTTGGTTCACATAAGACATTTCTTTACTACCAAGGCTTTCAACATTTTGCCAGTCAATCCACAGGGAGGGTTGGGTCACTACTATGTAGGGTAGACAGACACACTAACATTTATCTACAACAGGATGACATCTTATAGAATGTGTATTGTTTATTTGGTAAAGTTAGAATAATGAAACATGAAACAGGTCCTTCACATAGGAAACTATTTTTTGCAAAAACAAAGACCAGTCAACCGTGGTGTTCGTCATTACTGAACTTGAATTACAGAACTCGATAACCACAGGAAACATAATAGATTGAGGAGACCTGTCAGTACCTCCTACAGATAAAGCAGCATGACAACAGTGTCTGGATTTTTTTTTTTTTGTCTTCCCTGCCTAACTCTGCAAACAAAACAGAAGATCCACAATAATAGACCATCCACCACTTCTCCAGTCACTCCAGCAAAGTACAGAACGTTTTTCTTCAGTTGGGTGCTTTTTTTGCGTGGGCGTTGGACATCAATGACTTCTGTGTGACCCAACTCTCGCTACAAAATTTCACCAAATACTCCTCAGTAATTTTAGATTTTTTTCACCTCCAGCCAAAAGACAAAAACAACAAAACACATGGCATTTAGTCAACGATTAAGATACCTACTTAGTCTTTAGATGATTACTATTCATCCTGGAAATGATAGTCAAGTGCTGTAGTCGCGTTTTTGCTCTGGTTTACTCACCTTCAGGCAGCTGCCATCGAGCATCCATGAACAGTAAGTGACATCACACTCTATGACCATGACCCTCTCAGTTTAGCCTGGTCTCTCTAGCTCGAAAACACTGAGCGACCCAGTCCTGTCAGTGAGCCGACCCACCCCATATCTCAGCGACTCCAAATTGTTGACCATGAACCTGGCTGAAGATCTGGACAATGGATGGTCGCTGTTGCCCGCTGCTCTTGACAGGTTGCCCAGTGACACCAGTTGATCGAGAGGTCAAATAAAGAGGACACATTTTCCCACCGGGACGAGACATGAATCATGATAACAATCATGAAACGTGAAATCTCTAAAGCGACTTATTTCAGCTCATGGTAATAGGCAATAACTAATAAGCTTCAACTAATAAGAGCGAGGCAATACTATTATCTATATGTCACGGCTGCCACCTTTAGGCTTTTTGCGCCTGATCCATTAACCTCATACCCCCCGCGTTCAGCTTTACCCAAATCTGAAAGCTTCTCGACTGGAGCTCACAGCCTACAGGCCAGGGTAACGCCTCATTTGAAAGCTAAGACCTACAAAAGTGATCTAAACTGATCTTTTTCCTTGCGTTGCTGTGTTTTTTTCCCCCCATCACGTTTTTGCTCTTTTGTTGCGTTTTCATTCATCGTTTTTCTTTCGTTTTCGTCTAATTTTTTGTCACTTTTCTGTCACGTTTTTTGTCGCTGTTTTGTTGCGTTATCGTCCCCGTTTTTGTCTCGTTTTTTGTCACTTTTTTGTCGCTTTATTGTCAAATATTTGTCGCTATTTCGTCTCGTTTCTTTGTTGCTATTTTGACACTTTTTTCCAGAATCTTTTAAGTTTGGGTAAAGCCAAACTGGAGAAAATGTGCTCGATTCAGGTGGGGTTTAAGAGGTTAAGTGGGTGAAATGAAGTCACAAAAATGATAGTTCAAACAAGTTGCCATGGAGTCCTTCACAACATAATTAACAGACACTTTTAGATTAGCTTTACTCAGGCTGCATCAGTAACTGTGATGGGTGACTGGCCATTTTACGTCAATCAGAAATCGACCAATACTTTCAGCTATTATGTTTCAGTTAGGTGATACTTTAAACTCTTTATCAAACCAGACATTATTCATGGCGCTAAAACACCGGGGCTGCTATGACGCTTACTCGTTAATTTTAAACACATTGCTCGGTGTGTGGGAGTGGAAGTCTTCACAGGACATCAGTCTGATGAATTTCAAACTCTTTGGTTGCTATTCTCTTTTAACTCACTGAACAGACCCCTTTCCATCCAAGCATTAAACTAATCAGAGCAGTGGAGAATTACAGCTTTTTGAAGTGAAAATGATCATTTCCATTCCAGTCTTCTTCAAGCCGTGTTAGGCATGCACACGGAGGGGCCGCTTTTGATTATGACCTTGGCTGTAAATTGTAAGCAAATCGTACGCAGTTCGCTACGATAGGCAGGAGCAGTAAACGCATGAGCATCTATATAGAGCAAAATGAAAGGGATTTTTACAGCTAAATCAATTTGGCAGCACACGAAGCTCATATTTCATCGATGCACAGTCGGCTACGAATTCATCTTGGCTCGTCTGCATTGACCTCCCTCGTGGCTGAGCGAGTAGCTGCTCTCTGTGCGTCAATGTATTGTTATTCTCTTTGGAGAGATGTGGCTTGAACCGGCGCCATCACTGACAGAGTGCTGTAAATAACTTCAGTTTGCAGGGCCATTTCATTCTGCTCTCTAAGTATTTTAATAAAGGAAGTATTTCACTTTACGGTAAAGAAGGAGCCGTGGCTTATAGTAGTAATATACCTGCCTGGTGCCATTGCTACTACTACTATTATTTTAAGATTACATTTGGTAGCAGGCAAAGATTTGTAGAATTTAATAAATAGGCTATTGAAAAAGGCAGATCCCAGGTACTAAGTCAACATACTTTGACTTGTATAATACCAAATATTTCCCACGGAGGGCCTCTCCCAACTGTTTGTGCCGTCATTTTCTATTTTCTGTTTCGATTGGCTGTATGCATTATAAACTCTCACTTATCTCCGTTACACTTTGCGCATATCGGAGGCTGCTGATCACGTGTGTTTGCATCTAAACAGGGAAAGCAGAATGGAGTAAAAGATGAAGCGATTTACTGTGCCTTAGTGTCCACATTACATGCAGCACAGATAATGTTTGCTTTTGGCTCCTGGCGCCTCCAGCCACAGCTCAGCCATAACCAATTGTCTGTGTACTCTACATTGTAATATTTCTGCAGCATGCACTGATGATTCAAGACAGAAATCTATCGGAGCCGTTGTAAAATAAACCAAGCAATGCATTTTCAGTACATTTTAAACCACAAAGTGTATGTAAGCTGACTAATACGTTCTAGTTGCTGCAGTAGTATTATTAGTAGAAGGTGGTGTAGTAATGAACTATTAATAAGCTTATTAGTTAGCAGCTCAGTAGTAAACTATTTGTAAGCTTTATTAAGTTTAAGGTGTACTTTATTGTCCCTGTAGGGAAATTCGTCCTCTGCATTTGACTCATCATCATTATGGCTAGAATCACCTGGCTGGAGGATTTACCTATTGTACATGTTGTAGTGGTAGGGGAAACCGGAGTTCCCAGAGGAAACACGTGGGAGAACATGCAAACTCCACACAGGAAGGCCCCGTCCAGGTGGGAATCAAACCTGGGACCTTCTTGCTGTGAAGCACATAAGCGCTAACCGCTGCGCTACCGTGCCACCCACACAGTAAGTAGTACTCCCAAACCAAAATAAATATTTTCCATCAGGAATATTTCTCATTTAGACTTTAAAACTGCCCGAGACACTGTCACACAACAGCATTTAAGCAAGTTTAGAGGGCTCGAAGTCCCGTAAAGTGACACTGCAGCAATGCTTTTCAGTGAAACAATCTTGTGTTGTCGACTTTGGGCTGTCTCCCAAGGGTGCACCTCCTTACCGCCCGGTATGAGAAGTTTCAATTTGTCAGTCCCTGTGGGCAGAGGAGTCTACACACCTGACATGAGAATTAAATTTGGGCAAATAGAGGACATCTCATCTCAGGCCTTTTCCCGCCTTCTTCTCTGAAGTCCCACTGGGTCTTTGCATAGAGAAGAATAGTGCAGCTCCAAAAATGTCAACATGAAGACAATTTTTTAATAAAAGCTGTGTCCACCTGCTTCGAGAGCTGTACCTTTTACAGGAACAATGACTTGATTTTTTAATTTTTACGTATTATGAGGTTCAACTAACATTTGTTTTTACAATAGTATGTTTAAACAGAAAGTATTGATTTAATGTTTTCTTGAGTTTGATTCCCTATTTTTAACGGTACCTCAAATTGGCCACTCTCTAATTCCCTGTTTAGTTCATTTCAGTAATGTTTCATGTAACTTTTACAACATGTGAAGCGAATCAAAATGACGTTACTCTCAAATCATTGGTGAATAAAAAGATAATAATTAAACCCACACCGCGTAGAATGTTACCCAATAAATAAAATACAAGCATTTATTTTCTGACAGATATTTTCATCATTGAAAAATACCTCATAAATGTACAAACAAACATGTGCCTTTGCTATGGCGGCTCACCTCTCCCAAGTCATGAGTGGGTACGTCTCCAGCTCGTCTCCATGGAGATGTCGACTAAAGGCAGCAGAATTTAAGATTTAAGTAAATTATGTTAAGTCTTCATCCAAATCCATTCTTTGATTACCCACTGCAGAAATAGCATTTTCTGTGTCTGGTCATTAGGAGCTTGTTTTGTACTTTTGCCAACAGTTTAGTCCAAAATGTTACGCAGTGTGCCTTTAAATACAGAACAGTTTCATATACATATATCTTGTGGGCATCAGGGAGAGGAAAAGGGTGAGTTCAGCTTCCTGACAGTCTGGTGGAAATCTCGTCAGTTGGTATATTTACTAGTCAGACTGCTGTGTCATAGCAAACATTTGATTATGGACAGTGCCACTGTTCAAATGGGTTGTTAGTATTAAACCTTTTTTTTCTTGTTTGCAGAACTGGCAATACAATTTTCAGCCACAGAAGCAAACAAAGACCTTAGTAAATAGTAAAATAACTTGACCACCCACCTGATTGCAACACAACTCTTAATGTCTGACCAATTAACACTAATAATGTATTGGTATTGTACAGAAAATATAGGAAGTGTAAACAAAGTATTTCACTGTATGCTTTCTTCACAAATAACACCTCCCTCATGTACACACTGTATGTTTTTAATTTGTGCAGATTTATGTTAATTTACACTTTCCATGACTCATATTTATTATTTATTTATTTGACAGAGACATTGCACAATAAATATAGTGTACAGACGAGCGATATATCTGCTTGCTAATTTTCAGCTGCGGTCTTTGAGCAGAGCCGAAGTGGCAGCAGGTTATAGCGCGCTAATAATTTGTAAAATGGCCCATAGCCAAGAAAAAATTAAAACAATTATAAAGTGCACCGGCAAAAGCATGAGCCCAATCTTGCCTTGCCTCTTGGGACCCAGCCCATGCTTTTATGTCCTCTGTAGTGGACATTGTTCTTGTGTCTGTTAGTCAGGCTGTTTACGTGCAGTCTATCTGAATCGTCCTGGATGTCCTGTACAGAGGACATCCAGAGCTTTCTAACAATATATAATGCATTTGAGACTATGTTTCAAAATGGCTGAATTTTCATGAGTCAAATTTTGGGAACCCAAAGTTAAGAAGTTTTTCTTTTTAAACTTTGATAAGAACATGACTTTTTACATTCAAGCCTTTTTTCAAAAAACATTGTCCTCCCATGTCCTTTGTAATAGACATTTGGAAGAAACATGGGGACAGGAGATTCAGACTCGTAGCTGTGAGAAGATGAGTGTTAGAACTGGGCAGTGGAGGTTTAGAGGAGGACGCATCAGCTGAGGACACGGCAGGCACTGTGTCCATTATGAGGAAAGGACTCAAAGGTTATTAAGAAAAGAAGAAGAAGAAGAAGAAACTTTATTATATAGCACCTTTCACAGCTGTTGTGTGTGAGCATTTTTGTGTGGCTCGGTTAAAAAAAAACAGACCCCATCACTGCTCCTTTACACATTAAAGAAACGCCAAACCATAATCATAATCACTATAGAGGTGATCTTAACCTGGAAGGCCATTCATTCATTCCCATTTACACATTTGTTTGCTTGAACCTTCAAAGTACCCCAGAAACGGATCCCATATCAAATGAACATCATTCACCTTTCCTTTTAGTCAGTCTTCTAGATAGCACTGAATTATAAAATGTTTCTTTTAACCCTTCCACTCAAATTAAGTACAACTATTTAAAATCAAAATACATAAACCTTTATGTCCAGGTCCCAGGAGGCTAGGGTACCAAATTGGCTACTCTGAGAACGGACTCCAAAGCTAGAGAGGACTGTGTGTGCCACCAGCAGAAACCCCTGCCACCTTTGAGAACCGCTCTTATACAGTAAGAGAGTGGCACATCTCTTACCCTTGGGCTCGCGTCCCTATACTTTTGCACTTCTCGACTCATCTCCGACAGGCTTGGGTTGCAGATTGCGTACTTAGACACCATTACAAGCCCCCAGCTCTCTCGCATTAATATTGATGCAACTCTACTATTCTCATCACACACAGAATCAAGGGTTGCTATTCCCTTAAAAACAGCCGTTATTACAAAACTCCCCTGCGTCACATTGTATCGCAGGGGACTATGGGGTTGTAGGGGACTGCCTGCGTCGCATTGCACGGTGTCCGCCGTATGCTTTCAATGCTGTGGAGGTAATGATATGCGCTTGGCTGGGCCACGCTCAGTTGAATGAGACTGCTGTTTGATGTTGTCCCAGGTTGCTCAGAGCAGACACGGACACACAGGATCATAACAGGTCTCGGCTCAGCGGGGTTCACACAGGAGGAGTGGACCTGAGGGGAATATATAAGCCACTTTATATGCCTACGGAAGGATAGTGTTTCTGAGCTTGTATTTGAGTAAAATAAGTATTTGATCATGGGTCCCCATTTTTTTTCTCAGTAAATAATACATTTCTAAATGTTTTGTTGACACAAAAATGTAATCATTATAGAATTGTTAACCATTGAAGTAATACTCTCAGGCAAAGAAATTATATATCAAAACAGAAAACAAAGCAAAACAAAACACTTTGATGTGTGTGAGAAGTGTGAGAATGTATGACCTGCTTTATACTTTAAATGACATAAAGTAAACATGAAATGATCCTTGAATAGTTGCATACATAGCTAATTCAAACCACTGTGGGAGTATTATTTTGAGGCGCCCAGCTGCAAGCGTGCTTCATTTAGCTAATATTACTAAGTATTAAATGATTTGACATTTAGCAAATGCTAAAAACTGGAGAGCTTTGCATTACATATGATTATGGTTATAATTACTACAAACACCACCATCTGCCCAGAGAAATACCCAGATTTGCAAAGTAATTCCAAGCTCTCGGATGTGTAAATACTAGGACTTGTAGGCTAAGACCTTCTTGTTGAGCGTGTGCAATGATTGGAGTGGACTTTTTGGTTTGAGTAAACGCTGGCTACCACGCAGGTTAAACAGTGTAACCTGTAAAATGTATAACCCAAGAGATGTTTTCACTGTACAACGATGCTGACTGAACTTGCTTTGTTAATACCCATATTGTTTCACACAAGGTTTGAAATCTTTCTGAGACCGTGGGCTGAAATTCTATCCACTCCAGTACATGCTAATATGATTGTCACACTCTCCAAAGGCATTACTGTTGGCAGCCCCACATTCTCATCCTTGAGAAGAGCACTTGTGTCCTAAAAGACACACACAATAGAATGGAGATAATCACACCAACTTGTTATTATGTGTAGTGCTGTGATTAGCCTCTGATTGGCTCTCTAAGCCGATTGAGTCAGGCCACTCAGAGGTAAAACATAAAATAAAATCTGATTTAGTTTTAAGTACAAACCATATTTCAATTTTTTTTCTTCCTAAAGCCCTTTTTGCTTGACTGATGTTGTATTAGCTACTGTATTTTAGTATTATGGTTTACAAACACAGACAAGGCAGACCTTAAAAGTGAATCTCAGTTGATAAGCACTATTTAGCACAAAACTCCCATTTTGCTGCACCAAAGTCCAAGCCAGATGCTGTTACTGCCACGAGAGGCTGTGGGTCTAGCAATTAAAAAGCTGCATGTCCATAACTGAGAGTCACCTTTGACCATACTTTCACATGCACAGGCGCAATTTGCAGATTTCTGTCTCATTACACTCTCCAAACACTGTGGCTTCATTTGGTTTTGGTAGGTACATTTAGAAAGGATTGTAAAACAAGTACTACATTTACTCGTTTATTAGCCAATTACAGTCTTCAGAGACATATACAGTTTAATTTGAAAATGTAATTGTTCTTTTTATAGTAGCGCGTCATTTCATTTGACTGAAATTCATCAAGGGACAGCAAAGTCTTTTTCTGTGCAACGCCCGGCTCCAGTTCTCTGAAAGAAGTGCACAAGGGCAGCTGAACATTGAGTGACGTCTGGTCAATCTGATACAGAGCTATCAGAGGAGACTAGAAACATCTTAATTAAAGTGAATCAGAAAATGGGAAATAGGGCCAGATGAACCAAAGGGTTTAGTGGTGAAATAAAATGATTAAGAACCAGAAGTGCAATTTTGCTTTCTTTTATTTAAGGCTCAGCCCACATTCTGTCATTAATGATCTCCGATTTTTGCTATAATGCCTTCGAGGCCCAATGTCTCCCGTTCTCAAAGAGAGGGAGATTAATATAAACTGTTCTCACACACCCGGCCATCTTGGTTCTTAGCATGCATCAGTCTCTACAGACGTTTGACAAAATTCTGCCAAAGTCTTTACCATTTACCACCACAGTAGTGTCGATAACTCCCAGTGCATCGACAAATACTTTCCTGGTATGGTGGTCAATAAAATGTAGACCGTACCTGGCGATTTCTTTCCTTCTTTCTTTTCAATATTTGTTACTGTAGTACACATGAGTTGTGTTGTCAAGAGAAATTTAGAAGCATACGTTGAGCTTTTTCTATGGCGCTGTTCTATTGCAGTGCGATTAAGAATTTATCAAAGGTGAGATGGTAATGATGATAATGATGATGATCGCTGGGTGAGACTATGGACCCCCCTCTGAGCAGAACAGTCAGCGTTGAAAGATAAAGCAGACATTTAGGGAGGGAGGGTGGGGTCGGCAGTTTCAGGCAAACATTGCTGAATGGGCCTGGCTGGTACAAATAGGGCATCCGGGTAATTAGGGAGGGAGGGTTGCTTGGCTTGGCTTGGCTGCGAGGAAAATGGTTGAGGCGTGGTCCTGCTCCTGGACCCATATTAAACTCTATATGACATCTATTGCATGTTCAGATGATGTAACAGCATAAACTCATTTATTTTTTTCTGTTTTTGTTGTTGTTGTTAATTATGTAAACCGGTCACATGCATAATAATATCCTTTTTTCATGGGCACATTTGAAATGGCAGGTAGCCACAGGGCGTTATACTGCTCAGTGGGTTTCTCCTATGCTATGGAGATGGTAATGAGGCAGTATTGTATGGTCCTTAGTCTTTCAACGGCAAAGAGATGAAAATCCATTGGATAGTGTATGTGAACTCCGGCACATTTTGGAGCAGAAATAGTGGTATCTGCTGCCACAGTTGGCTGTTGTGGAGCGGGTCTGATCAAAGAGCTGATATGTAGCGAGCACGAGCGTCTTTGCTCCGAGCTGTTTCTCAGGGTGTGTGTGTGTATGCACTGCCACTTTGCTCTTGTATCGTCTTGTGATCCAATGATAAGGTCATGGTGCTGCCAATCACTGTTAGAGCCCCTATAAAGGGGTGGACTAATAAAGTGTGAAATCGCCTGTAGTGTTAATCTGAGAACCTTGGAATCTCATTTTCTGATATTTTCTTCATGCCTGTTGAGTGTATAGAGCTAAAAGGGTTGCCCCGTTCAGAATAAAATCCAAGGTCATAATCAAAGACACTGAATTTTTCTGTGTTGAACTCAAGTGTCACGACTATGAAACTGCAGGAAAGAACTCTGAGTAGGCTGTCACATAAATAACACATCCCCTCACTTTCACTTACACCCCTTTGAGAGCTTCTGTCTGCATTCCATATCATCGACGACTATATTTTTGAAATGTTTCAGTCTTCGAGTAATTAATATTAGATATGGTGAAGGACCTCTCCTACACACTGATGAAGTGTGCCATACACATTTTTGACCAAAATGTGAATATGCCGTTGCGTCCAGTTGGCCATGTGTAAAACTAAATTCCCAAATACTAAATGTATTAAAAGTTTGTAAAGTATGTCATGGGGGTGCTCTCTTGGTGTGAAATGGAGAATGGTCATACTTCCCAGTGACACTAACCTCTGAGTCCTGTCGCATGAATCAAGTCCCTGATGGATGTACGGAGTACTAGCTTTTGCTAAAGGGACTTTGCACTTTTGTTCTCAACCACTCCCTTCTCATGCTCTGTCGCCCTCCAGGCTTGTATTGGGCCAATTCATCTGCAGTGTGTTGAGTCTTGGCGCCGAGCATTACTGACTGCCTTTTCCCTCCAGCACCTTCTGAGCATTGAAGTTGGCTGTTGTCAGTGGTGGTGGGTGATGGGTAACTAGATTACAAAGTGAAGCAAGTATTTATCATTTGAAAAGATAATCATGTTATCTCTGCACCAAAATCATAGAAAAAGATTTATTTTGTATCCATCAAGATGTTCTCGAAATGTTAATGCAGCTAGATCTCACTTGCCCCTGGACATGTGTGCAAAGCCAAAAACCATCTCTACACTGCTCTCTTTTACCATAGGGGGAACCAAGTGTTAGTTCAGGCATCAGCACTAGCATTCTGTCTTTCTCTGGAGATTATTGTACGTTTGAAAACACTTAAAACACAGATTAGAAAGATCTTTTTGTGCTTTGTGTTAGGCTATTAACTGAAGTGATGACCAGTGGTAGAGAACTACTCTTTCTAGGCGCAGATTGGCAGTATAGTATAGTGTTTTTTTGGCACTTTTTTAACAAGCATCAGACTGCAGGCTGAAGTGACTCAGACCACTTGGATACATGGTCCTAAATCCAATACGTATCTGACCTTTTGCAATACGACTTCCGTCTGAACGTCCGGGTTGCAATTATCTGACCTACACGTCATCGATGCACTGCAAATGCCATTCATGCTTTATTAAAGTAGACGGGAGCGGACAGAAAAACAACACGTACACTTGAGGGAAGCCGCTCACCTTCCTCTCCTCAGTTTGACTTCACAGCGGCACTTTTTTTTTGTAAAGATGCAGCATTGTCTTTACAAAAAAAATATGCCTCAAAAGTCCATAGTCAAAAAACGGTCTGTCTTCCTTCCTCAAATGATTAGGTTATTGATGCATTGGCTCTGCTAGCTTCCCACAATTTGAATTTAGCCAGATCCGCGGCGTTGTTTCATCTTTACTTCCTCAAACAACAGTGCGCTGTGCCCTCTACTGCACATGCATGACACATTCAAGCCGCATCCCGGTCAGACAGGGGATCACATACATATTTCTTTTGAGCTGTAGGATCTGCAATCGGTGAACGTCTACCGCACTGTGAACATCTGTAGCCTTGAAACTGGCACTTCCTTGTCTGGGTTGAGTGTAATCCTCAGTAAGGAGTCCCCCTGATCACAGCGTTATGAAAAAAGTAGGAGTGTAGAGACAGTGACCTTTGCTCAGCTTACTCTCCTCTTACACCAGCCGCCTGTCAGAGCTACACTCCACTCCGAGCAGACCTGTCCTCAGCTTGTCAGCTACATTGTTATTTAAATGTCATATGTAATGTCCGCTGACAGTCAGAAGTGGGAGGAGAGGACACGGTTATTAGGTGAGCATGGGAAGATTTTGTTTGTTTTCTGGTGAATCTTACAACAATCCATACAGGTTGTGATTGTGTGTGTTTTTTTTGACAAGCGGTAGTTATTGCCAAAGATCTCACGGTTCAGGTCAAAACATCAATTGAAATGAACTAATGACCAAGTGCAGTCTTTACTTTAAAGGCCCTGCCCCTCCTTTCAAACTGTTAAATGAAGCTTGTTATTGTTAATTTGAAATAGTTTGATGTGGTCTAAACCTATTCCTAACTCTCCTAACGCGTTCTTAAAGGAGCTATATCATGCAAAATCGACTTTTTGGAGCTTTTAGCCATGTTGTTATGCTATTTCCTTATCAAAAACACCCCCAGAGCGGTTTTTGGCTTCATTCACGCAGTTCTAAGTAATCCTCCTGAATCCTGCTCTCTGAGCAGCTGCTCCGCCCTCTCCTGGAAAACGTTCAGTTGTGTCATCACAAAGGAACGGAAGTGCTCTACGTCTGTAATGTAATGCCTTACGGCCTGGTTTTAATTTATGAAACAACTTTTTCATTATTTTTGTTGTAAGAGAGAAATAAAGAAAAAAGAAAAAAAGAAAAAAAAAAGGAACTCTCCGACACGTCTGTGCTGTCCCACGAGGCTAATCAAACGCACCCCCGGCCGGAGAATGCATGGATCCGAGCAGAAGTCTTGTTTTGAAGACTGAGCTCTTTCTAACCTACTCTGGACACCGCCTGTTCTTTTTTCTTACCGAACGATAATGTCACGGATGTGCGTTTGGCTACGAGAGGAACAGGACTAGTCAACCTTCCTAAAGAAGAGTGCACTCGCCAGAAGTTGGAATTTCTTTCCAGGATTCAGCTACTATATCAACCAACCTGATGGATGCTTGGTGACCCTTGGCCAGAATCAAAGTGGATTAACTTTTATAACCAACGCGATCCCATAACCCTTGTCTTCCAGGTAGGGAAAATACCCCCCAAAAATACTTATATTTCTCTCAAAAATGAGTGATAGAGGTACAATATATCATATAAATGCCTATACTTTACTTTGGAATGGCTAAAATAGCATGATACAGGTCCTTTAACTTCCTGATAGTCCGGTTCACTTTGTTTAGATTTCTACTGTTGTGGGACATTCGTGGAGAGTATGAGAACGATATATTTTTTGGAAACCTTATGGTATAAGGAATGAGAAAAACAATGTTTCCATTTGCCCTTGTCATTTGATAAAATTGTGCAATTACACAAATAATTTAATATCAATAAGCCTAAACTTTCAGTTCCTACAGGCAGCTGCATAGAATTTATACCTATATCCGCAGTGATTTATGATATTTCAGAAGTTTAAACAGTTTAAAAAGCACGGTTATTTTCAAGATGAAACGGAACGTTATATACGCATGCGTACAGCCTACTGTTCATGTAACTTATATATACAAATAAATAAAATGATTCTGAGCTTATTTGTTGGTCATTATTGCTTTGACAGTGCTTTCATTTTAAGCCAGCAAAGATGGTTAAGTTTAGCCTTTAACTTGGCCATCACGAGAGACAGACGACACACAGCTAGGCTAATAAGCTAACCTGCTAGCCTCACTTTGCTAAATATTCAAGATTATTTGTCAAACATTCACATGGTTTGAAATTATATTTCTCTCATCCTTGATTGTGGAGCGGGGGGCGGGGGAAGAGGGGTGGGAGGGAGGGCAGGGAGTTCAGCTTCCCGATGGCCTTGTGTATAAAACTGTTTTTAAGTCGACTGGACCTGGCCCGTAGATTCCGCAGTCTCCTCCCTGAAGGCATTACCTTGAAGAGACTGTGTGATGGGTGCGTAGGGTCTCTGGTGATTCTGAAGGCTTTGCGGGTGAGACGGGTGGAGTACATGTCCTTAATGGTGGGGAGAGGGTGAGACGGGTGGAGTACATGTCCTTAATGGTGGGGAGAGGGTGAGACGGGTGGAGTACATGTCCTTAATGGTGGGGAGAGGGTGAGACGGGTGGAGTACATGTCCTTAATGGTGGGGAGAGGATGAGATGGGTGGAGTACATGTCCTTAATAGAGGGGAGAGGGCTCCACAGATCTTCTCCGCTGCTCTTACGATGCGCTGGAGGCTCCTTTGGCAGGAGGCAGTGCTGGCGCCGTGCCACACAGTGATGGAGCTGGTCAGGATGCTCTCTATAGTCCCTCTGTAGAAGTTGCACATAACGGAGGCTGGGACTCTGGCTCTTCTTAACTTGCGGAGAAAGTAGAGACGCTGATTACTTTTCTTGACCAGTGATGTAGTGTGCATGGTCCAGGAGAGGTTCTCTGTGATGTGCACACCCAGGAACTTAGTGCTGGTCACCCTCTCCACTGCAGCACCGTTGATTGTTAGAGGAGCATGCTGGACCCGCGCTCTTCGAAAGTCCACAACAATCTCTTTTGTCTTCTCCACATTTAGAGAGAGATTGTTCTGTGTGCACCACATGGCCAGACTGCTCACCTCACTCATGTAGTTTGACTCGTCTCTGTTGTTGATGAGACCCACCACAAATATATTAGCAGATTGATTGCGATTGGCAAATTTTGGTGGATGCAGTTCATAAATTCACATTGATTACTTACTCGATCTCCTTGCATCCGTGATAAACATCCTTCTGACACTCATCGTGGTCGTAGGAAGGTGTAAAGCGGACCCTTCATCTCAGCCATTCTGCAGACCTGTCTCTCGGCGCACCTTCCTGCGTCTGGCATCTACTATAGTATCTTGTTATTTCATAATAAATTGGTATCTTGAAATAACGTGATCCGTATGTTGTACGAACATGAAATTATCTTGAAATAACGTGATACCAGTGAAAAAATAACACACACGCAAGTGAACCCAATACGCTTCCGTAATTATCACATCCTTTTTCTTTTTTTTAACATATCAGAGCAAATAGAAACATTGTTTTTCTGATTGCTTTTTAAACCTCTAACTTAATCGAGCGCATTTTCTGCAGTTTGGCTTTATCCAAATCTTAAAGCTCCTTGAAAAAAGCGTCAAAATAGCGACAAAAGCGAGGATGAAAACGCAACAAAAAAGTGACAAAAATGTGCCGGAAAAGATAAGACAATAAGCAAAAACATGACTAAAATGTAAAGAGCAACAAAAGAGTGACAGAAACGCAATAAAATAAAACCCCTACAAAAACAGAAAATGTTACAGAAAATGTGATAAAAACACTAACAAAAAAGTTATGATGAGTTTTGTAGGTCTTAGCTTTCAAATGAGACGTTACCCTGGTCTAAGTTCCAGTCGAGAGGCTTTTCGAATTGGATAAAGCTGATTTCAATACAAATGTTTTGATTGAAAGAACCATACTTACTTATGTGAAAAACACCACTCAACTTCTTCAGCATGAGTGAGTTTTGATCTTAGCTGAAATAAAAGTGAATGTCCTTCATAGTAACTAATTAGGAGAATATAGTCATTGTCATTGATGTAGCTTATATTCATGTCAATATATTCTGTGTGCATGTAAAACGTCCTTCTAAAGTTTGAACCCTCTGAAATCAGCTTCACTGTGGTCCCATGGCAGTTAGCATTGATTCAGTACATCTGTGATTTTTTTGGGAAGTGGCTATAGCAGCAGTTTAAAGCCGCAAATGCCAGGCTCTGACCTCATGAGCACTGCAGCACTAACTTGCCTCCAGTCTACTTTCTCCCGGCTGATTTGATTTCACTGAATGTCTATTGCCACTTTCATCCTGCTCCTAACCACCGCCGTAGAGCAGTTAATATGTGGCATACGTCAGTGATTTTGCCATGGATTGTGTAAAATTCGCCGGCTGAGTCTAACACAGTGCAGAAGCTTATTGATTAGTTTTTATTTTCACTCGTGCATGGAATTTGAAAATGAGCGTGTTTGTTTTGACAAATGGCGGTTAAAGAACACAGGAATAATTAATGCATTCTAAAAAGTTGTTTCTCTAAGACAGCATCATTACCTTTGAATAATTTGAATCATTTTGTCAAATAGGCCCTGAAGCTCTGAGGGAACAGCTATTACACACAGCCCCCTGGAGGGAAGAGAACATTCAGCAATAATCCTTCAAAAGTATTTTTCAGTGAAGATGCAAGTTATTAGTGTGAAAACAGCCATTATTTTTGACAGGGAAAATACATTTGATCAAGTTCAAGTTGTTACCGAGGCTAAACCCAGGCCATACTGTGTATAGGACGAATCCTGGCTACTCACAATTTAGGGTCACATTTTATTTTACATTACCTTTGATACTGTCCACCTAATGTGCTTTGAAACAAAGTGTAATAACTTATACCTGTATATACACCATGAAATTATGTTTAGTGTTTATTGGTTTATTTGGTAGGGAGGGACAGTGCATGTTAATGAACAAGCCCCACTGGATTGTAGCCTTGGGCTAATTTCCATCCGTCGTCCTCCATGCGCACTCTCAAACACACTCTCATTCATCCTGGCCTATTGTACATATTTTCATGTGTATTATTAGTTTGGAGCTACATTTTGTATTAAGACCTTTAGGGTTAGGATCTTATGTCTTATTACATCATGTACCTGATGCAGAGCAGGCCAGATGTGGCCCTCCTACTGATTTGGTCTCAACTTAACCTTAAGAGTAAAAAGACTCTTATTGTCATCGGCCTCTTTCAAGCCGAGCTCCTGTTTGGCACGTTTCCAAAGGACCCTGAAGCACTCCCCTTTGTTGTATTTGTAATTATAGGTATTAGTATTCTCTCACTCCAAGCTCAAAATAGATGCTGGTTTTGATCTATTATTTAGGGTATAGTGTTTTTGCAAACTGAATGTTAGGCCCAAAAGCTATAGCCGTCCAAAAAATCCGACACCAGTAAAAATATAGTTAAACAGCCCTGAAGTAGGGGCTTTCTGAAGTGCTTAACAACAGGTCGCAGCTCTGAGTCATCCATCAATTTGTAATGCCTCGGCAGCTCAGAAGTCAGTCTTAGTGCTGGACATGGGTGAGAACAGAACACAGTTGGGAGAAGGTAATCATTGTGTTAGGACAGTGGCTATTTGCACAGCCAGCAGAGCTGAACTTTGCGGGATTGAAACGGGACTGCTGAAGCAGTCGACCCAATCATCTCATCGTTATGGGGCAGAGCTGCTTTGTTACAGCTTGATTTAAGGATTCAGTTCTGAAGTGGAGGATTTTGTACAGTCATATGCAGGAGTTTAAATAAATAAAGACAAATCACACTAAAATAACATGGCATACATTTTTTTTGAAACATCAGATGCACCGACTTTTAATATGTTCTCTTGTTTTTAATTTCACTATAAATGTTTGATGAGAAAGATATTCATAAATGTTTGGTGTTTAAAAAGTTATTTGTTGAATTGTAAAAAGCTTACTTTGCCGTTTTATGTCTAAGAGTAGAGCAAAGGATTTGAATTATGTTGTGTCCTTTATATAAAATACCATTGAGGGCTTTGTTGAAAACTCATTCTTTGAGAAAGAATGATTTCCACAAAGACGAAAACTCAGAATGTTTTTCTTGGAATGAAGTTTTGTTGTCCTTTGAGAAATAAGTTTGATGACACTAACATTGCATTATCTTTGTCTCTCTGTATGTTGCAGGCCAGTTAGCGGTGGGGACCTGTGAGATTGTGATGCTTAACAGAGACAATAGTGTTCCCAGGCGGACCATTGCCAGGCAGACTGCTCGATGTGCCTGCCGGAGAGGTCAGATCGCTGGGACAACAAGGGCGCGACCAGCCTGTGTAGACGGTGAGTGCAACATGTCTGCCTGCGTGGTAATGAAAAAAAAACTCAGAGCATGCCTTTTAATGCAGCGTATGCAGTTTATTGTTTACTGTACTGAAATATTTCAAACATTTCAAACTATCACTTCTGGAATCTGTCATAGAGCTTATATCTGACGGATCCAATGCTCACTAGTTTTGTAGTTTGGTTAGTTTAGGATAAAAACATCCATTATTTTTACGCCAAGTCTTAGCATTTATTTAATCACCACCAGATTTAACATGATTTTACTGTGATTTGGTACAATTTAATAAACAAAACTCTTACATTGCACTCCTCTAAACTGTAAAACACATGCCGGTACTGTCATTGGAGGCTGTGGACCGATAGGAAAGCCCCATAACTATACGGTATGAGAGCGACCAATGTTAAGTGCAGTTTTGGTTACATTTCAGAATGAAAGAGAATGTGAGTTTTACATTTTAAATCAAACTCTTTCTTAACATTGCTATTGCAGATGCCCAGCACACCAAGGTCTTTTTTTCACAAATGTCATGTTTTCATATACAATAAACTGAAAGGAAAACACATTTTATTCCACAACCAGGAAACCATAAGGTACAAGTCTAAGACAGAGGTACCATGTTGAAAAGGAGTAGGCTACATGTCAATCTTTGTCGTTGGATTAAGACTTTATAGTGTAGTGATGCAGCTGTGTTGACCAGGAATTACTTTAATTTAGAAAAGCACAGGCCTACAGTATCTTTAATGTAAAATGTGCTCAGACTTTTAAGTAAGTAAGTAAGTAAAGTTTATTTATATAGCGCCTTTCACAGACCAGGGTCACAAAGCGCTTCCCATAAAAACATACTGTAAAAACAATACACATACAAGTCACATTACATTTCATTGTTATTTATGTGTATAATGTGGAATCATGTGTCACTGTGTGGCACAGTGGGGGAAAAAAGAGTTCATTCAAAACCACTCATGTGGAGTGCTACGTCCACTGATTATTGTAATTACAGGTTCTTGAATGAAAGTTGCCATTAGCGCCTTGTATGTAATAATTTGCATGATTACATACTGTGCAAGGTACAAAAAAGTTCTAATTTGAAGAAGTATTAAACTAGATAAATAGCGAGAGCTGCAGTACTGTCAATGGATACAACACAAGGCTGAGCGCCTTGTGTTGTATTACTACTACAATATGTAATCATGCAAATTGCTGTTTGGCCAATAAAATACAATTTTACTCATTCGAAAATAATTAAAAAAACTAATTAAAGGAAATGCAGTCAAAGATAGAAATACATGTTGCTTAAGAAATAGGCCACCATTTTTACATACTGGTGGCCTGTTCTTACCTGAGCTTAGACGAGTTGATGCGTAACTGTACTGCATAGGCATAGCAAAGGCGTGGCCATACCCATAAGGGAACTATATTGTAAAGTGTAATAACATAGGAGCACTTCGACGTCCGCACAGTAATATCTCACTTTACTGCTCGGACGTCGAAGTGCTCCTAAGGTATTATTACGCCTCACATATATACTACCCCTTTTTAGAAAATCGACATGTTTAATTTTGTGTAACTAGACTTGGCTATGTAAAGGCTCATGTAACCATATTTAAATAGGAAAAAAGTGGAATAGCTTGGTAACTTCACCCCCGTTTGGAGCTATACCTTTGCTGGGAGAGGCTGAATGCTGACAACACCTGCGTGACTGAGCGCATGCACAAAGACCAGACAGTTAAGCATCAACTTGTCTAAGCTCAGGTAAGAACATATCTCAGTATGGAAAAACGGTGGACTGTTCCTTTAAAAAGAAAAAAAAATGCAGTGAAAAAAGACATTTTAAAGAAGTGCACAGTTGCTCTTTTAGTATAGCCACTTACAGAAAACACTTAGTTGCTGGCTGAGAAAATCAAAAAGAACTGTAGGTCATGAGGCAACATTAACACCATGTTATTTTGCAATAGCTATGGCAACAAGTAATGTTCCCATAGTTTTCTGCACAACTGTGATGTGAAAAGGTTTCAAAAAAGAAATTGCACACTGCTCCTTTGCTGTAATGTAAAAGCAAAAATAAGAATTCCTAAAAACAATTAACGTTGGCGCTGCAAGATTAATCACCGCTGAATCAAAATGTTAATGCACATAATTAGCCAAAGACTGCAGGTATAGATAATATCTGTGTGTCTCTATAGGTTTAGTTTAGACCGACTTCAACATAATTAGAGCTAATGTGAAAAGTAACACGTTCCCATACCACACTAGCTTCTGGACGTTCCTTATTTATTTATTTTATTCAGTTGTAATTTTGCATATTCGCATTTGGGATGAGGGATATGACATTTGTAGCGGGTTCTATAGTTATTCACAGTTCTTTCCTGTTTAATGTGACTTGTGGTCAGTCAGGCTGGTTAAGTGTCAAGCAGCTTTAACCCAATCACAAGTGTGAACTCTCAGAAGAAGCAGATAGTTTTAGTTTCCTGATAAAGACAGGATAAATTAAATCGAAGTTGACATGAAATCCATAGTGTGATCAAGACAATCTTTTATGTTGATGCTCACCCCTGCTTCTCTTTCACAATGTCAATGCAAACCTCCATCTATAAAATACAAACAAATTTAAAAAGAAAGTGTTCACTTCATTGCCCCGACTATACAATGGTCAAGAACTTTCACTATGTAAAAAAAAACTGCTCCATGTACTACTTGCATGAACTCATTTCTTTATTGCTAGCACTTACTTCAGTTTCTTTCATATCTCACATCCTGAATGTTTAAAAGAAATACCACAGGCGGCCCGGGCATGTTTCAAAGCGTCCAAATCGACTAAAATGGATGGGCTTCCTGCTCCGCTCATTAACAGCACCCGCTGATGTAGTTTAGTTGTATAACCAGAAAATCGATACTCACTGCCTCCCCTTTGATGTTGGCCGACGGTTTGATATTAGCTCTGCATTGGCCGGGCCTTCCGCCGTCCATCAGTGTAGCATTGGCAAATTGGTTACGTCTTTTGTTCTTTCTCGTCTCAAGGGTCACTTTGATTCTCCCTCCTGCTGATTTTAATGCACCATGGTTAAGGATGCAAACTGCCTACTTCAGAGATTACACTTTGGAAACTGGATATTGATGTGCATCTGGAGATCATAAAGATGAAACAACTTGGAGTGTGGCAGTTGATTTCCTCTCTTAATGGTGTGACGTCCATCATTAAACCAGATCTTTTGAGCAAATGGATCAACGGATGTCATTTGTAAGATTTTTTTTATTTTTTCAATTTTTTTGTCCATTTTACACATTTTTGCACTGAATGAATACAAGAAACAGAAAATAGGCGGCATGAGAGAATGCTTTTGTGCTGGAAGATCATTTTATGGTTGACATAGCAATACCAAGTGATTGCAACATCAGGGAAAAGGAACACGAGAAACTAGAGAAATACCAGGGGCTCAGAGAAGAGCTGGAGAAGGCCTGGAGGGTGAAGGCATCAGTGGTGCCCATGGTCATCAAAGCACTCGGGGCAGTGACCCCCAAACTAAAGGAGTGGCTACAGCGGATCCCAATAAAAAAAGAGAATAAATCATTATTCTCTCAATATCCCAAACATTTCTTTCATAAAACCTTGCTGGCCTTACTCCATCCTGTAATTTGTGCCCCCTGCACAAACAGTGTCAAAGTCCCCACCTTTGCTTCTAGTATGCTCTCTCTGCAGACGCCGGCGTTAACACTCACCAGATGCTAATTAACTTGGAGAGACGTATGATTACAGCTGCAGGAAATGGATTATTACTGGCGTCCTGCTGCAGCACGCCTCCCACTCTGGTAACGGCCTGTTCATTGGAGACAGGTCCTGCTCACAGCAGTTTGATGAAAGGCCACAGGGGCAAATAAGAATCATGCCCAGGGTCAGAAGAATTGATTAAACAAGCTTTCATTAAATTAAGAAATGTAGTTAGAGTTGATGTCTCTTGTACTAGCATTTGGCACAATCACAGCCATTTTCCCTCAGGGATGGTGCTGAGTTGAGAATCTACGTACATGGGGGGGAAAAAAGAATGGTAAACTTTCACTAACTCCAGCCGATCTGTATGTTAGCCGTTTTAGGTGTGGAGAAAAAAAGCTTAATTACAAAGGCCAGCCAACTGTTTTCATATTCGAGACAACGAGAAAGGAGCTGTGTCTGTGTCATCCAGTCTGTTATGCTGGGTTGGATCAATCAGAGAAACGGATCTGTCCGCATCAAAACGAACATGGCGGCTTTGTTAGAGAGTTATGAAGTTTGCTCGGATGGATATGGACATATTTGATAATATGTTGAGAGCCTGTTTGATAGACGTGCTATTACTAAACAACTGTGACTGGACTGTTGTAAGTATAACTGCACTTCACTTAAAATCGGGAAATAGAAACATTTGTTTTTTGGAGACTCTCCTGCATTCAAAGAGGAGGCACGAGTGGTTGTATCGACTGATAAAAATATCTTTAAAGAATCAACTACACAAATGGGCCGAACATTAAGCCTTGAGCCTCCATTACAAAGAATATAATGAACGAGAAATGAATTGACTGATTAATTGATCCTTGGACTTTATTACTTTAATTCCACTGACGCAAACCTTTTTCTGAATTGAAGGTGTCAAAACTCCGCTCTCTTTAAACAGTATAAACAGTCGCTCCAAGTGAATGAGAATGCAGTCAGATACTGTACCTGAAACCGTGAAAGTCACACATTTGGTTCTGAGCCTTGAGTTTAATGTGTGATTTAAGCTTAAATGGCATCAATTACATGCGGAGCCTTGAAATAGACTCTCTAGTGGAAAGAAGCCGCCCGCGTGTTCAGATAACCTGTGTGACCTCCACCAGTTCACAGTAACGCACCTTGCTTTTCATGAGAATTCTTATAAAGGCACTCTGCCTCTCTAAGCACATAAACCAATTTACATTCTCATAAACATGTTTATTCTGTTGTGTCTCCAGGGCTTTGAAAACTGTTTTCTTTCACCAAGCAATATTATTAGTTATATTGAACTGGGTCATTTTAATATATCTGTCGCTTCAGTAGCAGGAGCGGGCCAGCGCCTTTCTCCAAGTGTGGTATATAAAATACAGAGACACTTGGAAATATTGTGCACACTTCATTGATATGCGGTGTCTGTGCCTGAGTTTTTCACATGCAACCTAATGCAACCATTTGATTTCCACTGAAGATAAATCATCGTAATTGCCATACACAGAATAATCAGTCATGAGTTTATTGAGACAATTGAGAGATCCCATCTTTAATATGAATGACATGGTTACCATAAGGTGCATGTTAGCGATTGTACAAGATGAAGTGATAGAATGAGGTATAACCTTCATACATATAACATTAGAGGAAAGAAAAACTAGAGATGTAACCATTTGTCCTTGAACTCAGTGTTCTAAATAATGGTCTGGTACACTCACTGCCTGTATTTACTTAAAAAAAAAAGCACTAATGGTTTAAAGCAGGCTTTTAGACCTCAGTTATATAGTGTGTGTTCCCTTAAATGATTGCTAAAAGACACTCCAGTTTTGTTTTAATTGGAAAAATGTACCCTTCTTTACACAGGAAACTAAATCGTAAAAAAGAGCTTTCTGCCAGCGTTTAATAACTTTAACACTCCCACATCCTCCATAGCTGCTTGCACAAATGAAGTTTAAACTTCACATATGTGAGGAATAACTTTGTTGTGGCTGTGTCTCACTTACACAGACTGTATTTTCAGATCCTCAGCACATATAGCAAAGTAAAGTTGTTCAACTAAACTATAGCGTCTTAACATTTTTCTTAACACATGAATCCTCCGCCATCCACGTGTCCTTGAAGTCGCGAATCTCAAGTGAAACAGAGCCAACAAACTTCACAATCTGTTTCGCTGCTCTCATTGTTCACATGTTTGAGCCTCATGACGTCAGTGCTTTATTTAAAGTCAGTTGTTACAATGGTGCAACAATGGCGTTCTGGACCTGTGCCCAAAAACCATGTTCTAGTTTTCATGTAAATATGCAAACAGAACACTGCAGCTAAAGGGGTCAGTAATAATCAGACTAAAATTAGACCAAAGACAAAAGGAATGTAGAATAACAAGGGCCTGTGTTGTGTGGTTGGTTCTGTCCTCATTTTTGTGTTCTTTATGTGTAAACCGATTTCTCAATGTCACTGCATTCCCCCCAAGAAATACATGTTGAACCCTGTTAATTCAATCAAAAACAATGATTTACATTGAATTTATTTTACCATGTTTATTTGTTGTAGTTTAATAAACAGGGTTATGTGTTAAAGGTTGACATAACATTTTTTTACAAATATGGTTTAGATTTAAAATGTGAATTATAATCTACCAGGTCACCACTCTAATACATTATAAATCAACAAATACAATATTGACTTTAGGAAGTGTCTTTTAAATAATAGAGTCCATTGAGTGAATGGTCTTCAAAGTGATCAAATGTAAGAATGCAAAGTTATAACAATGTCCGAGTGACCGACATATATCTTGTATATGGAATATTCAGAGAATGTCTCTAAAAAAGGCCCATACTGAATGACTGACATTTTCAGTAATTTGCTGAGAGTGCATGTTTATGACCTTGTGTATGTATTATTGATTAATCTTTTACCCCATCGTGACAGCCGTTAACCTTTCCCCTGTCGGCTCAGAGTTCAACATGACCACCGGTTGAAGTGACAGGCAAATGATAGTTGAAATATCGGTACATCTGAGAGAAATACCGGAAGAGGTCTAACTTACACAGTTTTATAAAGAAACAGGCTTCATATTAAATATTGTTTAAAAATCAGCTAAATGGCAAAAAATTATGGATAATAATGATTGTCCACTCTGTCAGACACAACATCCATTTTAATTTAGTTAGATATCTAGTATATGATTTCATAAGATTTATTCACTCCTGTATACAATTAAAGTCCATGTGAACACTTTTTTATTTTTTAATGCAAACTGTAAAATAACACTTTTGAACAAGTCACCCTCTGTTCCCTGCACGGCCCCCTTATACTTTCAGTCTCAGTTATTTATAGATTCAGTCAGGTGCTGGAATTTTCCCCATTTTTAATAATACATTTATGCAGCTCTTGTCTCACCATCTCCATACTAAATCGCCCATTTGGATGAGCTTGTTTTCATTGACATAATCATGTTGAAGAACCAGTGCTTCAACAGTGAAGAACAGTGGAGCGGCACCCTTCTTTACTGTTATTATTCCAATGAGACTCAACATAGTTTAGGAACACATTAACCTAATCCGTGGACAGTGGATAGGTGCCTTGTTCTTTAATCTTCAATATATCTTCATTATCTTGAAGCATCTATAAGGTAAACAGATTTGTGTATAGCATATTACGGGTGACTGTTCCTAGTGGCTGCATATGAAAGGTTGATTTGTTTATATGCAATAACTAAACAGATGTACCAAATACGATGTGTGGTTTAAGGACATTCTGGGCAACGCTTCTTTGTGTGAAACCTTTGTGAGGCTTGATTGCTGAAAAAAACAAGTTCAAAGTTCTTTCTTAATGTCTTTGGTTGTATGTTTACCTACTGTAGGCTATGCTATGTTGTGACAGCTCTATTCTTAAGATGTGTAATTATTTAGCTCATTCAGTTCAAAGCAAAGCAAAAACACTTCTGAAGCAAAAGTTTGTTGTTTAATTGGTTGGGGCAGTGCATGTTAAAGATCACACATGGGAGTCTTTCATGCAAACATGTGGGATTGCAACCATGGGATAATTTAACATTCATTCTGCCACAGTCACACACCCCTTTCATACATCATGGCCCATTGAACACATTTTAGTGGTAGGGGGATCCGGAGCACAGGAAACCTACATAAGGAGAACATGCAAACTACAGAAAGAAAGGGGATTGAAGCCAGGGCCCTCTTGCTGTGAGAGAAGAGCGCTAACTGTTGCACCACTTTGCCAAAAGCATCATACTATCTAGTAGTAATCCCTCACATTTAAACCCTAAGCTGTATAATTATTATTCATTGGAAACCTTTTTCATTCTACGTCTCAATTTTCAGTTTGATGGTAAATGATTTGATTAAAGTCTGTGTACAAATATGAGCTTGCAAAAATACATACTTTCCCATTCAGCTATTTGTCCAAGCATAAATTGCTTGATTTCTCACTGACTGGATTTCTAATGAGTCTTCTATAAATGGCAGATCCGTACACAGCTCCCCAACACTTCCTGTGCCAGGGAAGATGATTGGCACGTTGGCAGCGGGGGTTTACACGTCAGCGCTCAAACTTCAATAAACATCCTCTTCTGCCCTGTAGCTGTGAATGATGGGAGCTTTTTCTGCCTCGCAACTTTCTCTTCAAGGACCATCAGTTTATGTCATATTGGATTTTACCCTTGTTTGTGAATCCCCAGCCCGAAACAGGTTAGCACATGCGATAACAGCTTTGTATACTAACTCATATTAAGCTGTGCACACAGATCTGATGTGCTTGTTCCTTCACACTGTTTCCAGGCAACTGAATGAGCTGAGGAAAAAGTCTGTATCCCTAGGAAAAAAATCCTTGCTTCATCAAATAGTTAGAAAATAATAATAATAATAATAATATGAAATAGGGCATTGTATTTAGGGTTGTGCCGACGGACGATGATGGACGAGCAACATCACGATGGAGAGCCACCATCGTGATGCCACGCCCCCTCCTGTCAGAAACACGCGCTGATCTTCTGTGGGCCTTGTAAACCTACAAACTTTGCAGGGATTGCACTGTAAATTCAATCTCGACTATAGCTAATATGCACACTAGTTTAAGTAGCCTACCAGAAGCCCGAAGACATGATGTGTTAGCCGTAATTATTAAAATAAAGACGCAGTGCGGGGGCTCTCTCTCTAAAAGCAGCTACTGTTTAACACCGCGTGGTTTCGCTTTGCTTTTCGTATGGAAACTAAACAGTTTTAAAATGCCGCGATGGATCTCACATCAGAGCTGAGAGCGCATGGGTTTGGATGTTCTCACGAAGGACGGAGAGAGGAGAGAGAGGAGAGAAAGAGGCGCGGCGGTACAAGGCTACAAGCACACGAACCGGTCAGTGCGTGGAGCAGCTTCAAGAACGTAGGCTCCGACGTAAACTTCTAAATATTGTCCTGTTCACTCACTGTTTCTTAAACAGATGACGCTCAGAATAAGTTTTCCTCTGAGACTTTTACGCACGAGTTTTAACGCATTTCTATTGCAAAATTCGTGTTCCATGACTGTTCAGATCATGTTTAGTTTAGATACATTTATCCTGCAATTTTTCCTAACATAAATAAAATGCAGCCTATATATAGGCTATGTAAATGTCTTTAAAAATGCTTATAATGAGAGATGGACGATATCATCATCCATCACGATGGTTCACTGTAAACATCGTCAACTGCCAATTAAGGGGACATCGCCCAACCCTAAATGTATTGTATTGTATTTGGAAATAAGCATTTGACCAATGTAACATGATTAGCTCTTCTTGGCATTCATGGCGAGGCCATTCATCTTCAATCTGTATTATTTTGTTCTTTTGTATTAAATAACTACCAAAAATACTACTAATACTACTACTATAGTTTCAACAATGATAAATATATTAATGTGGATCAAGGAATATTTCAAGTATGTATTCTATTTCAATATTTTTACAGAAAGACTGTTAAAAATAACCTGAAAGTTTATTTTCTGTGAACTCTTTAAAATCTTTCTCATGACACTGTCGTCTATGGGAATATCATGTACAGCTCAAACCCCAAATCCCATGTATGCGTCTCACGAGAGGCCAGTAGATGCACTGTAACCGGTCAAGATAAAACATGCTTGGTGTATTTGCGTGTTTTTTTGCGTTTCACTTTTTGAGCCTGATTCCATGCTTTGTGCCTTTGTGCCGTGTGTCACTGTGGTGCTCTCTGGGGTGCTCTGTTCACTGGAGGATTACTGCATGTCTCCTGCTCTGCCTCTAATCTGCTCCTCTCACTCTCTGGTCCCGTCTCATTGTTGCCATGCCACCAGATTACTCTGAAGCTTGATGGCTATAGCGATAACATTCTGCGGACTGCAGGAACTTTTGCACCAAAATTGATCAAAATTGATAGTGAGACAGTGTTAGTGAATCGAAAATAGTAAAATGTCATAAAGCAAGAGGAACAAACACTTTATTATCCCATCACCAATCTTAATTTGTTTTATTTCATTTATTTGAGCATTTGCATTATCATTAACATCACACATTCTCACTACACAGCAATGAAGTCCAAAAGAAGTAGGCTGAAGCAAGTGCTTATTTGCACCTATCCCACATTCATATCGCCTATTAGATCTGAATTATAGAATATTTAGACCAATAACAGCAAGACATGTTCAAACCCTTTGGTTACACTTTTCACAGAAAACAAGTTTGTTAAGGAGTCACATCAATTTTATTATGTTTAACAATGAAAATCAATGCCTTTGCATTTTGTTATTTAATATAAGCATCCATAACCAGTCCATGAACACGTGTCAGTATATGTGTTCATAGTCTATCCCCAGGCAAAGACACATCCATGTCCACGTGCCTATAGTACTGTATGATCATGTGATATCACAGCCAGGCCCATCCACAGAATCATGTGTGTGACTGTAATGAATGTGCACTAATGATTATATGTGCAATCCATCAGCATAATTTTGAAAGATAATGTCTTCATACTGTACATTATTTTAAAGTCTCCTATAGGTCATAGTGTTGTATTTCTCATGATCTTCTTATTTAACCCATTCCACAATGTTATTCCTGCTTGGGTGATACACATACTTTCGAGAGTGGTGCGAACACCCTGATTTCTCATCACAAATTATCCTCTTAAATTATAATCCCTTCTGGGAGAAGATTATGACTTGCTTTATTTACTACAACAAGAGTATTAAATTTAATCAAGTCGATCGTAAAAACAGTTTTGTATGATCCCTGAACCCAACATTATGAACTATTCTTAAAGCTCTTTTCTGAAGTTTGTAGAATGGATGTTGAATACTTTTACAGGTGTTACCCCAAGTTTTACTTATACTTGCACATTGAGCAAAATATTACAGATAGATTGACTTGTTTTATGGCTCAATTCTGCCCAATGTTGGAGAAACCATTAAGTAAAATTTGCAGTAACTACAAATCTGTCATAGAAAAAGTGCAGTAACTGCAGTTCTAACTGTTCTAACGGACGCAGTTACTGCACTTCGCCTTCATTTCACTGGGAGATTTTACCTGTTACCGGCCATTTTAGGGTTAGGTTCAGAGTTAGTGGGTTAGCAATTATGCATGTCCAAATCTCAAAGCGTATTGACATGAGAGCTTAAAGCCTATATGTCAGTGTGATACCTCATTTGAAAGCCAAGACCTTCTAGTGTCTATAAGTATATGTAAGATCGTTGTGAGTGAAACACAACTTACATGACATTTGCCGTTCCTAACCCTAATCATAACCCCTAACCCCTAATCAGGGGGACGGCAAGTGCCAGGTTAAGAGGCCGGGTCGTGGAGGCAGCAGTCTCAGCAGAGATGCCCAGACTTCCCGATCCACGCACACCTCCTCCAGCTGTTCTGGGGGACCCCGAGGCAACACCAGGCCAGCTCGGAGACATAGTCCCACCAGCGTGTCCTGGGCCTTCCGCGAGGCCTCCTCCCAAATTGTATCAATTCTTATTCTGAAATGGGACACAGTAAAGCCATGAAACAGTGTCCACAGTGTCTTTATATGTATATTATCTAAAACACAGCCAATAAAAAAGTTTTCTCACGTCATCCCATATAAAGTAATATATACATTTGATTACACAGTTTAAAAATTAAACCACTGTTACTGGTTCTAATTATTAAAAATGACTAATCTTAAAGTAATAAAAAACATGACATACATAAAAGGGACAACCTCTAAACTTGAAGGCAAGGCAAGGCAACTTTATTTATACCGTGCATTTCGTACACAAGGCAACTCAAAGGCCATTTTTCTCAGATGGAAAGGAACACATTTACTGACATTTACTCAAAACAGCAGAGGCACAGACAACCACACAATTCATAAACAAAGCTTTACCGTTTTTTCCTTCATCCTACTGTACGTTTAAATATTCACACTTTACAGATGATCAGTTATGTCATTGCATGGCAGCTCCTGAGTCCGAACACAATATTGCTCTAAAGCCTAAACATAGAGCCAATGACATAGCTACTTTTGGCTGCTGCATTATGTAAATGGATGGATTCTGTGTTGTCAGAATTAGAAGAATCCGATTACTAGACGTGTGATTCAGCAACAATGGACAGAGGGCCGAAAATCTGGTGGCACACACTTCGATCCTTGATTGGAGCTTAATTAACATTGTCCAGAAGGCTCGCTAATTACTGTTTATACTGTTTGGCTGAGCTGCTTTGCTAATCTTGTTGAATATTTTGCACAAGTGGCATATAACAACATTTTCCAATAACTCAAAATGAGTAGCTTTTGATCTCTGCCATCCATCATCAAAAAGAGTCTTTTTTAGTGTCTTTCCCTCTCATTTCTTACTCATCTGAATTTAAATGAATCGCCTCTGGCCTTGGTAAAAATTTGATGTCACTTATGACAGAATCTCATCAGGCAGACGAACACGCTGCCCTGCTCTGAGTCCCGTCTGGCGGTGTTGTCTTCTGCTGGGCTGGACAGGGCTTGGCACAGTGCAGGAGCGGGACAGATGGCCCTGTGTGTGATCTAGGGGGAGGTCCGGAGTGGGGGCCAGCAGGGACACTGGCAGCTGACGAGCCCTGGCCCCATGTTCTCTGTCCCTGAGTGGGACTCTCAGGGAGATGGGAACAGGACGGGCCACCCAGGTGTCAACCAGACCCTGCCTACTCCAAAAAACACAGCCAGATGTTCCATTACCCTTGCTGCTGTTCACTGCATTGTCACACAACATGAACTGTATTCAATGCACAGCTGGGACTTTGGGAGTATTGGAACTGTAGGCCAAAAGCCTGAGTAAAACAAACATAATAACAAAAAACAAACACAGATTTGACCACGGACCCACAATTGGGTCAACATGTTAGATGATAATGTTTTAATAATATTATGTAATATTTAATATTAATATTACTGTTACTCTAAAGTAGTAAAACATCATAAGTCAAGCTGTGTGTAGCGGCTAAAATTGCTCTAAAGCAGTGCTAAGGCATCTTGGACGCATCTCTTCCAACATACAGGTCCAGAGAAAGACCAGGTAGGCATGGTAGAGACGTGCATCTCTATACTGCAACACTGTGTGCCTCTTCCTCCCCCATTATATAGGGCAAATAATTGCAAATACAAACAGCACCACACAGTGGCAGGAGGCTAAACATGATACAGTGCACAAATGGTTCCAACACTTTGTTTGCCTCAAATTGCAAAAAAGTTAACTTGCTTAAATTTCCCGCAATGCAAAACATGGCAAGACCCAACAGATGTAGCATTAGAAAAGTATGGCATCGTTAAATGACTTATTTTACAGAAATCCAAGGCTCATTTATTTTTTCAATGAAAATTTCAAAACGACTTATAACATCGGATGCAATTTAGCATTAGTCATGACGTGTTGAGCACAATACAAAACATTAGTCATGTTGTGCTTGAACACAATGCAAAGCATTACCATAAAATAACAATAATGCACTTGATGAATTAGCTGATGAATATTTCTCTGAGTTTTAAACGGTGCTGTCGAAGGTAGGTGGATGCGTAGTGGAAGTCTTTTAAAAGCTTCTACTGTAGTGTGTGCCAGCGTTTTGGACAGATTGTTTTGATGGATGGTGACAGTGCTGTAGCCAACTGCACTGTGTCGATGTGGTTTGTGCTATTCATCCCACTGTTGCTGATGAAGTTATCACAGCTGTGCTCCCCATTTCACCGAACGACTGCTTCACAGCTTACGGCGTAAAGAAATTCATCAAGCCATCATAGATCAAGTAACGGTGTCGCGCGTGGCATTGAAAAAGTTACAAGGGCGAGCTATCGAGTGGCGGTATCCCGTGGCAGCCGCTGAAAAATGCATTTATTCCAGCCTGCCTCCTCCGATGCTCTGCTCTGGCTGGGCTTATGCTTTCCATGGTTAGTCAGCACTCCCAACTCTTTGCCAACTCAGCTTTTTATTCCGTGCCCCTGGAAATTGAGTTTCGCTGGCCCTGTAATGTACTCAAAACTACATCTGCAACTCACTGATAAATCTACGCTTTGTTGAGCCTGACGGATGACTGTGAATATGAAAATTCACTGTGGCATGTTTCTGTGTCAGGGTAGGGTGGAGGTCACTCCGTTTTTTTCATTACCAAGCTAGCAAAACTATTTGCCTTGGCATTTTAGTTTTGTCTCGTTGAGTTGAGGAAGCTTAGTATTTGCACGCGCTTGTTTGCATGTGTGCAATGACAGGCTCCTGGTTCGTTTTGTGCCTTACAGTAGATATGTCCTGGCGCCATAGCAATACAGTGGAAATTAAAAGCACTGCTGCTCTTCCCATGTGTCAACAATAGCTATTATTTGTTAAGGGAGACCAATTCAGCACAGGGATGCATGTGGTGACATACTTTATGCTTGATAAATACCACAGGATGACAGAACCTTATTGCAGAGTGGCAGTTGCAGTCTCACACTCCAAAGACCAACGTATGATTGTTAACTAGACCTGGACCAGAACCTCACAGTAAAATGTCACCAGGCCTCCCTTTCTTCATCGCCCCTCGTTTCCCCTGTTACTGCCTCATTTCTCTGAACTGTCAACGAATCACAGTTCCTCTCTTTCAATTTGCCCACCATGTTACCTCATTCCACAATGCGCTGCCCTGGGGGATAGTGGGACAGCAGAGGCAGAGTCCAGGCCAGGTCCATGGAGAGCTGATAACCTTTCAGTGTTGCTTTTGTGCGCTGTGTAAAGAACAATCAGTGCTTATCAGCATCGACTACAGGCGAATGCTAATTCAGCGCCATGCAGACTGACGACAGGCAGAAAAGAATAGGACAGTCTGACTACCTGCAGTGACAGAAGTACTACAATTTTAGTAATTGGTCAATTGGTTAGTTAATGACTGATGAAGTGAATGTTCAAACATTATTTGTTGCTTCTCCACCAATACCTGCTGGCTGAGAGAAAGAGCTATACATTATGTGTATAAAAATAGTAAAAAGACAAGAAAGTTCCATGATTTAATAATACTTTACTGCACAGCCCTATACCAGAAAATTATTCAAGGACCATTTAAAGCAGAGTTTAATTTACCAAAATGTCAAAAACATAAAACACCTCATTGTTCTGCTGCTGTGAGAGAGTAATTTATGAAGCGGTAGCTGGTCTATAAAGGTTACCACCACAGGCATTTTAGATTTCATGGTTCCTCAACAAGATCCAAATTAATGCAGTGCAGGCTCATAAGATCATCTACATTTGAAGATGTGTCCTGCCTATTTTGCGTATTTGCTCTTTGACCAATGTGATGCAGTCTCAAAGTGCCTTATTTTCGTACTGAAGATTGTGGATTGTAGTCTACTCATACTGTATGTTGTGGTGATGTTTGTGCACACCTGCTATTCATGCCAAATTGTCAATTTTGTTGATGTTTAGTGTTATAATAACACGTTTATATGGTCCATAGGGTGACAAGATCGCAAGAAAGCAACGGTAGAACATGAAGCATTTTGTTAAAGGCGGAGAAGCAGGGCAATGTTAGATATTTTCTAAAAGATGTAAAATAATCACTCAAATATAGTAAAAAACAAACACATATTTTTTCCATTGAGCCAAATTGCATATTTCTTTTATAGATTATAGATTATAATGTAATGTTTATAATAATTCAATAATGAAGCAAGTTATAATTCTGTGACAAACGTATTGGTTTATTTGGTAGGGATAGTACATGTTTTAGTGGTGGGGGAAACCCGAGTACCCGGAGGAAACTTATGCAGACACGGGGAGAACATGCAAACTTTAGATCTGTCTCTGAGCTCATGTGGAGTGGAGGTCTTCATCTGCTGCCTGACAAAGAGCTGCTCTGAATCCAGTCTTAACCGTTTTGCTGTATACTGAGAAGACGCACATCAGGGATCAATGGTCCAGTCACCTGATTATATTATATCAGAATACTGTGATGATCACCCGAACCATAAGTTTGATTTAAACGATCTGCATGTTAGTTCGACCATCCAGTCGTATAAATAATTTTACTTCTTCTAGACACAGTTTGAAAGTTATTATCTAATATTTTCTGGCAGATTGTAAAACTGGGAGACTGAGGGGGACATGGTACTACATGCAGGAGAAATAGACGTAATAGACTTTCAAAGATTATATTCTTTATTCCCTCATGGATGTTTCATTACTTTCCCCCCCTCTGTCTTTTGCCTGTTTAGCCCGCATCGTGAGGAGCCGACAGTGGTGCGAGATGGTCCCCTGCCTAGAGGGGGAGCTCTGCAGCCTCCTGTTCAACCGCTCAGGATGGACCTGCACCAAGGGCAGCGGCCGCATCAAGACTGTCACGGTAATCTACATGACAACTCATTAATGCTCTCCATATGTGTGAACATCACTGCTGTGAACTCCTCTGAGCCCTGGGTAGAATGTGAAGTTTTAGCACATGGCTAGATCCAATATTGTCCACTAAAACAGCATATCAGTCTTCAGATATAAAGAGTATAAAAATACTGTGAGCAGCATCCAATTCTGAGGTCTGGAGCTCCCACACTCATTATTTTAATGGCAAACTCATAGCCATAGCCTTTAATATTAATGCGTTTGGTCGACTGCCAGTATAAAGGATATAGAAAAGACTGAAGTTTGAACATGACTGAGCTGTTAGATTAGCTCTGCATTAGCATTAAGGATTAACAGAATAAATTTGAAAGTTTTCTGGCGACTTCCCAAGATTAAAGCTCGGAGTATGTCTAGAACAGGTAATGTTGTTACAGCTACAAACTTTGAGGACTGTGTCCTCCCATTATGTACAGTGCAGACTCTCCTTTAACGGATCTAGACTGTGGAAGTCTCTGCCCACTGACTTAAAACTGCAGCTGTATGAAATGTATGTTGTTGATGTGTAATATTATTTACCCTTTCTTATATACTGCACATGTGTTTTGTTAAATGTGATTGAGTGATTGTTAAATGTATCTAAAAGCCTCCTATGGACAGATGTTGCAAATGAGCAGTTTGACTATAACACTTACAACAAGGAATCTGGTTTGTCCAATACTATTGTTATGTCCATATCGAAAAAATAAATACATAATTGCAATGAAAGTCAAAGAAACATATACTGTATCTCATCAAATGAAAGTATTACAATAAGCCATAATAAGTTTTAATTCCTGAGATGTGTGATTTGATTAAGTGGAAGTAATTTTATCTAAAGAAGATTTTCATCCTTCATAGTTATTAATTTTTAAATAATCTTGCACTATCGGTGTTTCCGTATAAAAAGGACTAAACTTACTGACGGGCTGTGAATCAGATGTTAAATTATTAATGCTGAGAATCAATCAATCAAATTTTATTCATAAAGCACTTTTCATACCGAAAGGTATCACAAAGTGCTTTACAGACAGATTACAACATTTAAAACGGAATGGCTGAAAACTGTCTGTGACCTCTCCCTGACTCTATAAGACATGTAGATAAGCACAATTTTTAACAGCTCCTATAGTGTCATCTTCCTCTCTGTGGGATCTCCACACAGCACCATGCGTTTATAGTCTGCACTGCCAGAGCTGAATGTTGCTATTATGGCTGCGCAATGTAATAACTATATTCAGAACTTATTTTAAGCACAATGAATATCAAAGCACTGGGACATTTCTAGCGATATGAGGGGATGCTGTTCAGGATCCTGTGATGAAACTATTGACTGTGTTTGAGCCATAAATACTGTATGTTGCAGTTTAAAATCTTGTGAAAGTCATGCTAATCTTTCATATTAGAATTAAACATCTTATGTATAGAATCAAATTGTGGGGTCTCAGATCATTTGCTTATATCTTATAATATGTTGCTTCGACAGGTACGTCTCTGTCAAAGCAACAGAGGAAGAGCTGGGTTTAGAGGCAGCTTAAGTTTAAAATTAAGCAAGTCTTGAGATTCCCCACTACATGGTTATTTTAACACAGATAAAAGGTTATCCTCCCTTTATTGTGGTCGAGTGAATTCCATAATCCAGTTCAGAGAAGAATAGACTAGAGAATAACCAAGTTTGGGTGTTTTCATGGTGACTGTCGCTTATAGAGTGACCAACAATAGCACCATGTTCTGCTGGCCCACGAGTGAGTAGCCATGGATACAGTCTCCTGTGCCGTTCGCAATACGCAAGCCCTGCAATTTCACACTGCGCGACTCTGTGCCTGCCTGATGCATAAAGAGTTCTGTTCTCTCAGCACTAAAGACATGTAGGCATTGGGCCCACTGTGTGAATACAGGAATAATCATTATCCGGTTTAAGCTAATTGTCTTGATTGCTGTGGCAGTCTATGCTAAAGAGTGTTCTGTTACATGATGTATTTTTGCTTCCTAAGCCAGAGATGAACGAACTAACAGATTCTCCCATGGATTCACTGGTTTGTTCTTTGGGCTCATTGGTTTCTACATTCATCTGGCAGCCATACGCAGAGTTCGTCTTTCATTATCCGGCCTTTCTGTGGAGAAATAGAGATTCTCTTGGAGATTCTTGATTTAACAAAGTGCACACAGTACAGTTATAACAGGATTAAAAGCAAAAAAAATGTTTAATTCAGCATATGTCCCCTTTAAATCGCTCCTTACAAACATCCTGAGTAGCCTGCAGTTGCTCAAATGCAATTCTCACTTTTCACAGTGCAATGTTTGAGATGCATGAATGTCAAGCCTGACATCTTGTGTACAAGTGACACAAATCTGCAGATTTCATTCATGCTTCTTACTCACTGAGACTTACAGTAATACTTTTGGCCAAAAGCCACAGTTAGTGGTCTTCAACAATCGTCTGGTAATTCTCCCAGTCTATCTATTCAGTGTTCGTGTTTTCTGTCAGTGTTGTTAGTGATTCAATAGGATAATCATTATAGTTGTTTACTGTTTTGACAACATAACTGCCCTAACAAGCCCACTATGCTGTCAGGTACATGCTCCAGGCTGTCTGCTACAACTAATTGTGGAAGCAATTAGTTGTACTTTAATTAGGTGTTTCGTTCAGTCTGCCCACCTCAGCATAGCAGCCTTTCGTGCACACTGCACACCACAGTGGTTGCTTGTTTTTCTTCATGTTTTCTTGTCAACAGAGCATTAAGGAGTGGCTATCACTGATCTGCTTAGAGAAATAGAAGAAGAGACCCAGAACACCAGAGACAGATGGAATGAGACAACACAGTGCAGTCAGTTGATACGCATCAGCACAGCATGACAAGCTATAGCCGAGCATCAAGAACAACCTTGTATAGTCAGCTACATGCAGGGTCAAAGTTTACGCTGAGCCTGATGCTGTTGCTTTGTGCTGTTTGTGTACCTGTGTGTCTGCCCATTCATATTTAGCTCCCACTCTTTCTCTCTCTCACCCTGGCAGGGTGCTGATGAGATCCCTTATCTTAGCGCTCAGTTTGGGATTTAATGTTATAATTTGACTCTAGAAATCAATTTTGAACTGTTTTGCTTGTTACATTTGAACTCCATTATTTCACATTTTGAAATCTCTATTAGTTTATTACTGTGAAAAGACCTGAGACAATCCCAAGCTCTGTACAGATGCAGCATACAGCATACAGTACTCTGCAGTTCCACTGCATCCTCAATTAGCCACTCCTCAGCACACTGATCGGATAATAGCTTGCCTTTGGTTTTTGAGTGGGCAGAGGTAGGAAGGGTTTGGCAGCAAAACAAACGAGGTATTTGTACTAAGACCCAAAATGGGAGGAAAGCACATTTGGGAAGATAAACACAAATGAGAAATCTATAAGACCATTGATCACACTGTGAGTGAGAGAAACAGATGTGAACAGGATTCTTATTCCCTTATCCTTATATATTCTTATAACTTATTCTTATATAAAGAATAAATCTTCAGCTCGTCTAAATGGAGATGTTGACTAAAGGCAGCCAAATATGAGACTTGAATAGGTTATGTCGTCATCCAAATCCATTCTTTAATAGCCCACAACAAAATGCATTTCCTGTGTCTAACTGCTCATTAGTTGTATTGGCAACAGTATTATCCAAAATGTTACACAGTGTTTCTTTAACTAAAGAGGTTTCAACTTTTACTGAAAAATATTTTTCACTACTTTCCTTGGAAATATGATGTGTTGGCAGTTTGCTGCCTCATAATTTGTTCTCGCTCGGTGAGTATCATACTGTTTGCAATGATTTTTTCTGACATGTACTACTGAATGTGCAAGGCAAATGTGATGTGTATGGCAGCTTACGTCACCTTTTCTGTTCATTATCCACTCATTTTACTTTCCAATATAGTAATCCCTGCTTTAGTTCTGGGATACAGCTTAGAGAACCCCTGGTTAGTTCCAGGATAATCATTCATTCACCAGAGGCAATTTACCAGTTCACCGATACATCTCTGTCTTTGGACTGTATAGGAAGAAGCTGGAGTGCCCAGAGAGAATCCATGGCAGCCCAGAGATTGACCCTACAACCCTCTTGCTGTGAGGCAGAAATTCATTTTGCATTTTTACATACATAATGCACAGTCCTCTTCATGCCATGTACATGCTTAATTTGAATTATGCACATCCAGATTTCTTAGGAACTACCAACATGCATAGACTGTGAGAGCCAAATATGTTTTCATGTCACAAATTCTGATTAATGGGGACAGTTGCTTAATGTATAAGAAATAAAGAATGTCACTGGAGAAATACGGCAACAATTCTTAGTGAACTCAATAATTTTTTTCTGAAAGCTATATACATAGCTCTACTTCTTATAGAATCAGCAGTATGTTTCTCTGCACTGGCGAATGACCTGTAAAGCTGACATACCTCAAGGACTAAGAAATATCTGATGAAGTATTGCAACTGTAATTAGACATTGCTCACACTTTCAGAAGAGTTACATTTGACATTTGAGGCCTGAATTAATAACAGCTCAACTTGAACAAAAATAGATTACGTGTGAACATGATATGACCTCACGAGTATGTTGACTGTACATGAAAACGTAATGCGCAGTCTTTAGATTGAATTGCCTTTAATCTCGCAGATCTACACACCACCCTGCCTCATTATAGATGATAAAGCAATTGCAGTGGACATGAGAGGACACACCTGCAACAGTGTCCCATCCCAGTGTTTACCCCGCAGTGGCACCATGGGTCACAGTCTCCTGCCTAACCTGTTAATGGAGTTTGCATATGGCCCGCTCTCCACTGCCAGCCAGCCATTAATATGAATCACCCTCTGGAGGCTGGTCCCCAAAACAAGTCGGCAATTTGTCTTCACTAGCCAGCCGCTGAAAGGTATGATATTCTCGGAGGCGGAGAGCGAGCGCGGGGTGTAGGGGTGTTAGGGGCATTATGCACTTGACAGAAGGGTGTGGATGGGAAATGCAAGGTTACATAAAAATTGGATCTATAAAGGGTGGGATTTGGGGGCCGTGAAGAATATCAATGAGCAACATTCATATGCTTAAAAAAAAAAGGTTGTGTCCAGTCTCTGCCTTTATATTATGAGTAGATTATGCATTTAAGTTCAGCTCATTTATTAAAAATCTTTAATGAAGATAATCGCAAACATGCATGTAGAAACAAATATTACACTGAGATTTTCTTGTTCCGTTCTGCCCGTAGGGAAATGTGTTTGTTCTACATTTAAGCCATCATTCAGCCTGTGCTGCTGTGGCAACCTGTTGGGAGCAGTGCAGTGCCCGGGGACCCAACTCCCCCAGAGGCAGCGTTTTGGGAATAGTTGGAAAGTTATACAAAATGTTCTATATTGACGTATTCTCTAATAAAAGACAAATTAATCTTTTTTTTCCAATATTTATCTGGAATGTGATCCAGCTTTTTTTCTCTTCTGATACTAAAACGGAATCTACCGATCAATTAAAAATCAATCAAAACCTTATTTATGAAGCGCTTTCCATTCAAAGCTGTAGTGCAAAGTGCTTTACCAATATCCGATACCAACCGATACCAAGAGACTTTCTTAAAAGTGAGTGGAAAAGTGCATCTCCCTCTTGTCTCTATTCTGAGCTCAATAAAATCTTTCTTGCAAACGGGATGTTACATATCAAATATCAATTATACCTATTAATAAACTGTAAATGAAAAACATTAAGCAAGAATTAAACTGTGGAACAGCCTGCCCCTCTGTCTGCGTGTTCTCACAGATCTGTCCCTTTTTAAGTCCAGATTAAAGACACATCTTTTCAAACTAGCTTTTAAGACTTAGATCGCACTTATTTATGTCTGGTATGTAATGGTTTTTAAGTTGTTTTATATTTCTGTGAAGCACTTTGGTCTTCCTTGTGTTGTTGTAAGCTGCTATATAAATAAACTTTGATTGACTGATTGAAGAATTACTGGACTGTATTACACTGAATATCCTTGGCTACATGACAGGCTTCAGGTTACATTAATATAAACAAATCATTACAACTATGCATTACAATCATGTTAGATCGGATCATTAACTAAAATACAAACACTTGGCCACTCCAACATTGGACAATTTTATTTTGTTACTTTAGGTTTATGTTACTCCTGCTGGAGCCAGGATTCGCACCGCCGATCTTCTGGTTATAGGACGGCCCTCTCTACTATCTGAGCCACTGTTGTTGTGCTATTGAGCTCTTTTAATCAGAAACTCTTATTTTTGCTATGATGATATTTTACTGCACAATGAAGACTAGCCGTGGGCATCAGGACGTTGGAAAATATATTCCTTTAAATCCTAACCATTTTTATTGCTGTCATTTATACCCAGGATGTTTGTTTCTACAAACAATATAATGTTTCTGTAAACCCATCAGAATTTCTTCTCCATGCCAGAGTGAGCGTCAGCCCCATTATGAAGTCTGAGCCAAAAATGTTACTTCACAGACATGAGGCAGTGAGTTCTGAATTATAAGTAAGACATTCTCCAATTGGATCATTTCCGCACTGAGATTTCTAATGCAGTTCAACCGCCCGACAACACTTCTGAGAGCCTTCCCACGGATCCAAGCGCACCGCCAAACTAATGCCAGCTAAAGAGTAGATAAGAGAAGTATCAATGTTTAAGTTGAAACATCTTGAATGCTGTGAAAATTCTGCATCGGAAACGAAAATAGAGCAACAACATGAAGCTGTATGCTGCTGAAGGTTATTCCATTCTCCACATTGGATAAACAATACCATAGACAAGTCAGAAAAACAACCATTATCTAACCATGTGACCTACATAGCAGCACAACAAACATAATAATCTTGTTCAACTTTGACATTGCCAGATCCAAAGTGCCGTGTTTCAATCCATGTTATTGTTCACACAAACACATGTTGACACAGGAGATCACGTACACATTTAATTAGAAATAGTAACACACTTTCAGAAGAATTGTATTTCCCAATCAGATCAGAACTGAGCATCAAGACCTGCTGTCTGTGTGTAGCCTGTGAGTCTGAAGTTGGTTGGTACACTGGAGGCTGAAGTGTCCAGAGAAAATCCATGACTTACCATAGATGTTTACAGGTTGATGTACTTGCAGGTCATCGAATAAACCCGTAACCTTATTGCAGTGAGGCAGTAAAATATGATTTTATATTGAGACATGACACATTCAGACTTTTTAATATTGAGATGTGAAAATACAACATTAATGGTATGGGGTCTATGTTTTTGCATATTTTAGTAAAACATTACAATGAATACAGAAAGCCCATTCATGGCAGAATGGAGAAAAAAAAAAAAAAGAAGAAGTAAATAAATAATACGCTTCTTTTTGTGTTTGTGTCGAAGTGAAACATCTTGTGCTGTGGGGTGCGTCTCTCAATAGTTTTTCTTGTGAAAACAGAGCCCAGTGGGTCACAGAGAGTTGCGTCATGTTTTACACTATGCTCTCTTTTGTTTTTCGGGTGGGCCCCCTTTTGGTGTCGTGAGCTTTGTCTCAGTGACAGTATGGACTGGGCCAGTGCTGCTGACAACGAAAACACATTTCAGGGCTCAGGTTATAAGTGTAGAATGATGTTAGAAACATTTCTTGCACTAGAACCTGGAAAGACTCCACCCAGAAAGACTATGTATTGGCCATTACCCCCAATTTTTTTGTGATAATATAATTACGTAAATTGATCCCTATGGAGTCAAAAGATAATTTGATAATCACAACAAACTAATAGCAGATTGTTTCTAAATGAGTTACCTGACTGGTGCATGTTAAAAAAAAAAGCTCATATCCAGCTTATATTCTCTGGCCATAGAATAAGAAAGTGGCTCCCTCCTTGTTTATTGTAGTGACAAGTGCTCGAGGCTTTATACTTTGCAGAACAGTCCTAATGTTTCAGAATTATGAGACAAAATAGACAATTGAAACGTTCAAGTGTTCGGCAGTGTGTTTCCGAAAGCAGATTGATTGCAGCTGGAATACCAATAATGTCTCTACAATTTTTACATTTTACGAGACAGCACAACGGGCAGTTACCACAAATGCTCTCATAGAAAAGCGCATTCGCGGCAGCCGGTCCGACATTTTATCCGAAACATAAACAGAATATGTTTGTTGTTTCCAGTACCTGCTTTGCATTCAGGGTTACTTTCCTCACTGCACAAACATCTTGATTAGGTGCTATAACAAGGCGAGGTGCACAGGATCAGAGAGTGAACCCGAACAGCTACAAATGTAAAGCAGAAAGGCGCACGCTGTTCATTATGCCACCATATGTACTTGTCCAATTAGGCTAAGTGATGGAGCTGTCTGCGGGTAAGTGCGTTACGTAAAGGCGCGTTATAAAGGTATCAGTGTGCGCGGCGCAGTCGTGTGTCGCCATGGTCACTGCCACGCTGCATCCCTCTGACCACAGACTTCTAATGAGCTCCTCCTCAAAGGCAAGCGCGGCACTATGCAGCAGCCGGAGCAGGCCGCTTTGAACTACAGCTACCACTGTGTGAGGTGGTGTGGAGCAAATACAAGTTGTTCCAATTACTGAAGGCACGGGATATAAAGTTGTTATTACTTCTAGTTGGCGAGAGTGACATCATTAGTAATAGTGGGTGACAGTATTCGCGACTCCATTTCGAGATATTGGATTCATACATTACTATTCACAATGTGTATCTTTTTGGAAAGGTATTAAAAACTGCATACAAGGAATATGAGCATTTAAAACCAGAGAGGAAATATTTTTTATAGAACTGGGTGTTGGTTAAAGGAGTTCTCGTGAGACATTGGAAAGATGCTTCAAGCCCATACTTAGGTGAATGGGTGAATGAGTTAATTTACAACTCTCGCAATGGAAATTATTACATTTACGATCCGAAGTAACGGACAAGCTCAACAAACTTTGACAGTATATATATATGAACAACTGATAACTGTTGGTTTTAATGAGGAAGATTCACATGTGGCAGCAAGAATAACTACAGGTTATATACCCTCGACAAAAATAACATCATTATGGTATTTCATCTCTGTGAACATGGACAATGTTACCTGAAGGATGCAGGGCATTGATCATAGAGGCTCGGAGTTTAGACTTAGATTTAGGAAACTGTTATGATTTGGGCTCTGAAATGTGAACAGATGCTTTAAATTCTAGCCTTAAAGATACAGGAAATTGAATATTTAGGTTAAGCTGAATCGCGATTGAGAGCGACTAATCAAATAACAAAAGTGTGTGTGCATCAATGTGGGTAATACGGTCACTCCTCCTTATACGTTTCTTTTAGAAAATTGACCAAATAAATAAATAAACACATTGAAGCTAAAACGATGTGTTCTCCTGATCCTATGTTTTCGCTACTTCCACTAACAGTGAAACTAGATCTTAACATAATAGTCACTCCAATTGTGTCACTGTCTGGGGTTTTCTTTCTTTTCATGGTGTAATTAAGATATAAATCTGCTTATATTATGGAATGGTTGTTTTGTAACACATGAGCGATGGGATTTTTGCTTATTTCACGATATGGGTTATATCATTTACTCTGTTTGCCTGCCCTAAAATTTGAAATGTTTGTTTTGTGACTTGTGGGAATGTCCGATTACTCTGAATTAAATGAACGCCCTTCCTTCACTGTGAATAATTAATAACTAAGAGGTTGATTAGACATTGTTCATATTTGAGTCATATTTATGATTTACTCATAGAGTAGAACAACAAATGCTATTATTTTGTATTGGCCTAAGTATGTTTTAAATTATTCTACTGCTTCTTCATCGTGACCTAAATAGAGTTTGATGTATAGGGCTCCTGTGTTCTGTGGGAGGGATCAAATCAGCATATTTTTTGTTCAGAATCAAATTTGTTTTCAAGGGCCCCTTCAGCGCTCCCGGGGCTTTTAGCCTAATTCAGCGCTTGTACGTTACTTAGCACTTATCTTCGGCATGCTCTGAGTGTTGTTATGCTTTATGGAAATGAATGCTTTTTGTTCTGCTGCGGATGTGCCTTGTGAACCCCTTTCAAAGACATTTGTATTCTCAGTGGGCTGCTGCGGTTAGATAAAGCTCCTCTATGATACTCCAATCACTCCCATTAATTGTTGTAGAGCCATGACCAGCAGCATTCATTTAGCCCAAATACCAGGCATAATGAAGAAGCTTAAGTAGGTTGTTAAATATATATCCATTAGACCGAAGAATGAAGTGGCCATAATTAGTTATTTACTGTGCTTTGCTATGAATGCCCCCATTTTCATAAAAAAAACGCACAGGTTTGACCAAAATTATATTATGAAAATACTTGGAAAATCCAGGCCACTCTAACATGCACATTCTCAAGCTTTAAATTCTGCGCAAGCCCCTAAAAACAGTCCATCATGTCCAAACTGTTACTGCAGTGGTGTCAAACTCATCATTATGGGTCACGGACCGAAATTCTGCTGTGAGGGCAGAACATCACAAGATACTGTATACTAACTTACATAGTGCTATGTTTTGTGAACATAAAAATCAGATAAATGTTGAGTACTGCACAACTTAAACATGTTTCAATCATTTAATCATTTATTTATTTTCATCTCAGTTACAGTATTTATATCCAGGCCCAGAAAATCCCATGCAGTCTTGTCCAGTAGAACAACTAATCAAAAACTATTTGAGGCACATTTGCGGAGGCCAACTCTCCTAGCGTTAAGGGCTGTCAGTGTTGTCTCTTGTTTGAAGACTGTAGCTCACAGCAGCTTCACTGTGTCCTGCTTCTGTTTTATTACACCCCACTGTGGGATCAGGCATATAAGTCCTCTAGCTGCAGTAGCTCTGTGCTCTGTCAAGGTTTAGCACTTATTGTTGGGATGTTTACTTTTGTGAGCACACAGACATTTGTCCAAGCTCTAATCCACAGTCTCTCAAACAGTTACTCAAAGCTACACTTATTTTTGTCCCCCTTCATTTATTTTAAGTTATGTTTTTTTCTGAGTCTATGGTGGATATGGGATTTTTACTTCCTGAGCTCTATTGGTCAGAAAATATAACTTACAGTATATACTGAGAATTGCCTCGGGGGCCGGATTAAATCTCCTCCCTGTCATCCTTAATGTGATGAAATATTTTATTTATTTTGCCGGACTCAATATTATCACTGAATGTGTAAGGTTGAAGGAGCACCAGCTCTCACAAGTTCTACAATCTTATCCACAATATCAAAAGTACAGGGAAAGTAAGTCACAATAAATTGAACTATTGTGTTCAACTACAGGACACCCACAACTAAAAAAAACGTCATGGAAATGAAATAAAAAATCTAACATGTTAAAACAGGTGAAAGTGGTGCTATGTGTGTTGTGGATTGTGTTATCATTTGTTAACTGCCATGTCCGCTCTTCAGTTGTGTCATTAAGAACTTATTTTGAATTAGAGGCAAGGCAAGTTTATTGCAATTCAAAGTGCCTCATAGTTACATAAAATTACAAGAAGGTAGATAAAAATCAATCCATGAGACTAAAAGAATTACAATAAAATAATCATTACTTAATGCTTAACATTTTTCAGTCCCTGCTAAAAATATACAGTGCCTCTCGAAAGTACTAATACACCTTGAACGTTTGCACATTTTGTCATGTTTACAACCCTAAACATAAAGATTTTATTTTGATTTTTTTACTGAAAGTTCACACACAAGTATCAGACAACTGTGAAGTGAAAGCAAAATGATACATGATTCTGTTATTTTTCAAAAAATAGAAAAGTGAAAAGTGGGGCGTGCATAAGTATTTATACAGCATTTTCTGAGTGCATTAAATTGCCTTTATAACATTCTTAATGTCTGCAGAATGTTCACACCTTGCTCTAACCATTAAATAGAGTCTACCTGTGTGTGATCTACTCTCAGTATAATTACAGCTGTTCTGTGAGGGCCTCAGAGCTATGGTCAGAGTGTATTGGTCACTAAACAACATCATGAAGGCCAAGGAGCACACCAGAGAGGTCAGGGATAAAGTTGTGGAGAAGTTTAAAGCAGCGTTAAGTTATACAAAGATTTCCCAAGATTTGAACATCTCACGGAGCACTGTTCAATCCATCATTCGGAAATGGAAAGAGTATAGCACCATTGCGAACTTACCAAGACACGGGCGTCCACCTAAACTAACAGACCGAACAAGGAGAGCACTGGTCAGAAATGCAACCAAGTGCCCTAAGATAACTCTGGAGGAGCTGCGACGTACTGCCGCTGAGCTGGGGGAATCTGTACATGGGACAACTATAAGTCGTACTCTACACAAATCTGGCCTTCATGGACGAGTGGCAAGAAGAAAGCCATTATTGAAAGGAGGCCATAAGAAATCCCGTTTGAAGTTTGCTAGAAGTCATATGGAGGACACAGCTGCCATGTGGAAGAAGGTGCTTTGGTCAGATGAGACAGAAATGAGAATGAGAATGAGACTTTTTGACCCAAATGCTAAACGTTATGTATGGAGCAAACCTAACACTGCTCATCGTCCTGAGTGCACGATCCCCAGTGTCAAATATAATGGGGGAGCATCATGCTATGGGGATGCTTTTCCTCAGCGGGGACTGGGAAGATTGTAAGAATAGTTGGGAAGATGGATGGAGCCAAATACAGAGACATTTTGGAGGAAAACCTGCTGGAGTCAGCAAGAGAATTGAGGCTGGGGCGGAGATTCACCTTCCAGCAGGACAATGACCCTAAACACAAAGCTAAATCTACAATGGAATGGTTTAAAAACAAACATATTAATGTGTTAGAATGGCCCAGTCAAAGTCCTGACCTAAATCCTATTAAAAATCTGTGGAAAGACCTGAAAACTGCTGTTCACAAACGCTCTCCTTCTAATTTGACAGAGCTTGAGTTGTTTTGTAAAGAGGAATGGGCTAAAATGTCGGTCTCTAGATGTGCAAATCTTGTAGAGTCATACCCCAAAAGACTTGCTGCTGTTATTGCAGCAAAAGGGGGTTCCACAAAGTATTAAGTCATGCTGTATGAATACTTGTGCACGCCCCACTTTTCGGTTTTCTATTTTTTGAAAAATAACAGAATTATATATCATTCTTTTATTTTCTTTTATTTATTTGAATTGGGACAGTGCACATTAATCAACATGTGTTTTTTCAACATGTAAATGTGCCGGAGTTAGCCATATAGGCTAATTTTCATCCGTAGTCCCATGGCAGGTTGATGTCAAGAGAGGTAGAATAGGACATACAACAGGCACAAACAAGATTTTGCTTTCACTTCACAGTTGTCTGTTAGTTGTGTGTGAACTTGGAGTAAAAAATTCAAAATGAAATCTATATATACGTTTATGGTTGTAAACATGACAAAATGTGCAAAAGTTCAAGGTGTATTAGTACTTTCGAGAGGCACTGCATACATGTATAGTCTAAATAAATGTAGAAAGTTTCTGGGACCAAAGATGTATCCTTGTAGAACTCCCTTACAAGCAAATAGTGTGGAAGTTTCCATGTATACTTCTTCTATTCATGTCACCCAGGAGAATAATGTGCTTCTTTGGTTCGTCTTCATCTGTTTGTCGGCTGCACTGGCATCATCATTCGTCTTTGTGCAGACAACGTGTGGGCTGATGCAGAAAATGCATTGGAATGGGTTAGATTGATAGCGATGTAAAGAAATGGAAGAAACAGCTCACCTTTGTATAGGCATTCAGATAGTGTATGATGGATCACATGGACTAAACGCTGCTCTGATCACACGCGCTCCTGCGTGCATCCTAAAAGCTCTGTGCTTGTGTTTGTTTTGTTCTTTCCTTTTGGTCTTAACATTTTGTTTCTTCTCCATCCCTGTGGTGTCCTGATCATGCGCTGGCCCTCTCTGTTCTCCATCTGAGTGCAGGGATGACTGTGGTCCCCTGTCACTTTCAGCCACTTCACCACGCTGTGCCGTTTGAAGTTCTGTCATTGGCAGGCTTTGAACTGCCATTTTTGTTTTAGTCTGCACTCTGCTTGCCTCCAGAGCTTTGTCTGGTCACAGAAGAGTCTGAGGCAGTGGCTATTTCAGCTCTACAACTTTTGGAACTGAACCGACAAATGCATACCCAAAAACCATGTAAAGATTCAAACTACAAACTCCTGTTATGCATTCATAATGTGTTAATTATTATTTCATGTGTATATTTTCAAACAAGATAATAACACGAAGACACTTTCTTGAAGACAATTATCTCTTTCTTTTGTTGTTTTTGTTTACTACTACACAGTACTGCACAAACAAGACAAAATCTTTGTGATTGAAGACAAGAGGAATGGTCTCACAACTGGTGTCAGATTGTTAACAATAAGAGGTTTTGGCAACACTGCTGGAGTTGTTCACTCACATCTGCATCTCCACAGCGCTGCATTGTGCAAAACTTTTTGTATTTCTGTTTTGCTTTCTTGTCTTTTGTTATTAATTGCCAAATTACTACCAACTGTTTTTCTACAATGTCAGTTAACTGAAAACTTATTCTGTTTATGTTCTATTTTTTAAAAGGTAGTGAACCGCTTCACTGTCACTACTGTCCCACTGCTCAAACGGTCACGTCCCCAGCAGACACATCCGTATTTGTTTTCCACTTATGGATTCAGTTCCCCATTCGCCCTTGAGTTGACCAGTTTAGGTTTTTAATACATTTTAAGTGCAGATACCATTGAGACAGGTAAACACAATTCATCATTCTGTCTGAATTTAAATAACACCATCCAGATGAACTGAACCAGACACTTACAGGAATCAATCAATCAAACTTTATTTATAAAGCGCTTTTCATACCAAAAGGTATCACAAAGTGTGTTACAACCCGGCTCAGCTAGATTAAAAAGTTGTAACAAAAACCAAGATGTAAAAATGGATGAATAAAGTTGTAATTTAATAAAAGGAGTGTAAAAGGTAATGTTTAACAAATGGTAACAAAACACTCAACCAAAAGGGGATATTTACAATAATTACAAAAGGTTAACCAAAACAAAGTTACTCAAACTAAACAAACAAACTCGAACTAACAAAATTAGGTCTAACAACTACCTAACAATGACTAGACAACGAGTGTCACTTGATTCCACATCACTACAAAAGCAAACATCCCAAGAAGTGACAAACTTATCTCGAGTGGTCCCTAGACATAGCCTGGCTAACGCCAGACAGCTGTGTGCGCTCGAATCTTTTCGAACTTCACAACAGCCTGGGGACCATGGCCGACATTTTTCCATGGATTTGGGCACCAATCACAGAACGAGGAGGGACGGTAAGACGATGACGCGCTATTTGACATACGGAAGCTTGTAGTTTGTTTAGGGATAAAAAAAATAAAAAAATATTTACGGATCCAACATGACAGCAGCAGACGCGATGCCACCTTTCGATCAAGCTTTAGAACGTGTTCTAAATAGTTTAGCTCAAAAGTTTACAGAAGGTATGTCATACGTCATCTGATACCATGATAGGATTGGCTATGGCTACGTGCAGACGCATGAGAGACATTCGTAGCGCCCAATAAACGGCTATGAACAATCGTAAACCACACCTCTCCTACGAGAAAATGAATTGGTGGTCCCCAGACTAAATATCACTTGTGATTTTAGTCTGGCGTTAGCCCGGCTACCCTAGACACACAACATTAACACAGAGGGGACACGGACACAGACACAGACACGGACACGGACACAGACACAAAGTGGCGCACTGGCCACAAAGACCAGCAGCCCTGAATGTTCTTTGGTATGGCCTTTTATAGGCGTGGCCGCAGCAGGTGGTTGATTGGGGCCAGGTGTTGAGATGCCCCAATCAGGAGTGGGAAACAGCAGCCAACCAGCCCAGAGCTCGTAACCGGTCCTCCAATCCCATGCCAGGGCTCACACAGCAGGGTTTCCATGGAGCAAAAGGGGAAATTAGCACTACACAACCAGAACCAACGAAAGGGAGGGAGACAGGAGGCCTGGGGCCGTAACAAGTGCTTTACAGATTACAACATTTAAAACAATACGCCCCGCATCTCATATACAGTGAGGAAAATAAGTATTTGAACACCCTGCTATTTTGCAAGTTCTCCCACTTAGAAATCATGGAGGGGTCTGAAATTGTCATCGTAGGTGCATGTCCACTGTGAGAGACATAATCTAAAAAAAAAATCCAAAAATCGCAATGTATGATTTTTTAACTATTTATTTGTATGATACTGCTGCAAATAAGTATTTGAACACCTGTCTATCAGCTAGAATTCTGACCCTCAAAGACCTGTTAGTCTGCCTTTAAAATGTCCACCTCCACTCCATTTATTATCCTACATTTAGATGCACCTGTTTGAGGTCGCTAGCTGCATAAAGACACCTGTCCACCCCATACAATCAGTAAGAATCCAACTACTAACATGGCCAAGACCAAAGAGCTGTCCAAAGACACTAGAGACAAAATTGTACACCTCCACAAGGTTGGAAAGGGCTACGGGGAAATTGCCAAGCAGCTTGGTGAAAAAGGTCCACTGTTGGAGCAATCATTAGAAAATGGAAGAAGCTAAACATGACTGTAAATCTCCCTCGGACTGGGGCTCCATGCAAGATCTCACCTCGTGGGGTCTCAATGATCCTAAGAAAGGTGAGAAATCAGCCCAGAACTACACGGGGGGAGCTGGTCAATGACCTGAAAAGAGCTGGGACCACCGTTTCCAAGGTTACTGTTGGTAATACACTAAGACGTCATGGTTTGAAATCATGCATGGCACGGAAGGTTCCCCTGCTTAAACCAGCACATGTCAAGGCCCGTCTTAAGTTTGCCAATGACCATTTGGATGATCCAGAGGAGTCATGGGAGAAAGTCATGTGGTCAGATGAGACCAAAATGGAACGTTTTGGTCATAATTCCACTAAACGTGTTTGGAGGAAGAAGAATGATGAGTACCATCCCAAGAACACCATCCCTACTGTGAAGCATGGGGTGGTAGCATCATGCTTTGGGGGTGTTTTTCTGCACATGGGACAGGGCGAATGCACTGTATTAAGGAGAGGATGACCAGGGCCATGTATTGCGAGATTTTGGGGAACAACCTCCTTCCCTCAGTTAGAGCATTGAAGATGGGTCGAGGCTGGGTCTTCCAACATGACAATGACCCGAAGCACACAGCCAGGATAACCAAGGAGTGGCTCTGTAAGAAGCATATCAAGGTTCTGGCGTGGCCTAGCCAGTCTCCAGACCTAAACCCAATAGAGAATCTTTGGAGGGAGCTCAAACTCTGTGTTTCTCAGCGACAGCCCAGAAACCTGACTGATCTAGAGAAGATCTGTGTGGAGGAGTGGGCCAAAATCCCTCCTGCAGTGTGTGCAAACCTGGTGAAAAACTACAGGAAACGTTTGACCTCTGTAATTGCAAACAAAGGCTACTGTACCAAATATTAACATTGATTTTCTCAGGTGTTCAAATACTTATTTGCAGCTGTATCATACAAATAAATAGTTACAAAATCATACATTGTGATTTCTGGATTTTTTTTTTAGATTATGTCTCTCACAGTGGACATGCACCTACGATGACAATTTCAGACCGCTCCATGATTTCTAAGTGGGAGAACTTGCAAAATAGCAGGGTGTTCAAATACTTATTTTCCTCACTGTATATATTTGATGTATTTGATGTAATACATCATACTGTATATATGTATATATATATATATATACTGTATACACACACACACACACACACACACACACACATACACATAATATACAATATATAATTAGGACTAAATAAATAGATTAAAAGCTAAGCTAAAAAGGTGGGTCTTGAGCTTGCTCTTAAAAACATGAACGTTCTCTGCGGTCCTGAGCTCCTCCGGCAGGTCGTTCCAGAGGCGAGGGCCATAATATTGGAAAGACGCCTCGCCGTGAGTCTTTCTGTTGACTTTAGGAATAACTAGGAGACCCCTGCCGGAGGAGCGAAGGGTCCGTGAAGGTTCATAAGGTAAAAGCAGTTCTGAAAGATAAGAAGGACCAAAAACATTAAGACATTTAAAAACCGTTAAAAGAACTTTAAAATCGATCCTGAAACACACGGGGAGCCAATGCAGCGACTCTAAAACCGGTGTAATGTGGTCCCGCCTCCTGGTCTTCGTCAGGACACGAGCTGCTGAATTTTGTAAGAGTTGTAAACCTGAGATACTCTTTTTGGGAAGACCAGAAAGCAGGGCATTACAGTCGTCGATACGACAGGTGATAAAAGCATGCATTAGCGTCTCCGTGTTGGCCCGAGAGAGAATGGGGCGGACTTTAAGAATCAGACTTCTTAAACATGTTTTAAATAAATTGCCACAAAGATTAATTGCATAATCACACTGAGTAGTTCATTTAGTAGTAAGCAGAAACCCAGCAATAAAAACTCAAGCCAAATATTGTATGCCATTTTGACCTTCTTTACTTACTATGTATTTTATATATTTTAGTATTACAGATGAAAAAGCTCCAAACCACAATTTATCATTTTTGTCCCATTTGGCACTATAAGCACAGGAATATATGAATAAGAAACACAAAAGATGGAAGGTAGTTTGCGGCGTTGGAGTGTAAATGAGAGCTTTCTGTGTATTTCTTACTTATGAAAGATTTCTGAATATAAATTTTTTGTTCGGGAGATTCTGGGATCACCATTCATGATGGTATTGATGCGGCATAATTTTTCCTCCTCTTCTTTTTAACTCAGGAACTACAGGAAATGCCAAGGGTTAGGTTCACATGACAAAGCGCAGACACGAACGTGTCACGACCCTCTTACAGTGACCCAGCCTTTTCAAAGAAACACTTGCATGTTTAAAGAGTGGGTTATTGAGTTTCAGACACCAAAGATGAAGCGTTGTGTGGCAGCTGAGATGCTTTCAGGATTGACCTAAATTACATAACGTTTGATGATCTTTAGAACAGATGGAAAAGTAGTGCGATTGTGATTAGATTTGTGATTTATTATTTCTATTATACTGAAGCTTTAGCTCCAATTGCACATTTTACACCTTTCTAGGGGCATTAACATTTGGGGAAGACTAAATTAAGCTTTTACTGCACATGAACTACTGTATGAAGTACTTCTTGTGTTCATCACACTTTCATACTTTTTGCTTCTTGGTAGTATAATTTTGAAATGACAGTACTCTTTACATGAATTTAAAAAAGTTACACTTCCCAGCATGAGTGAATTAGTAAGTGACAAAATCTACAAGTTTGAGTAATGATCAGTACTTTTTACCGGTAAATACAGTTTAAAGTAACTTTACTCTCACTTGAGTAAACATTTGTGACTATTCATTTCTTAGGAGTCCATTATCATTAACTAACGTTGACCATATAAGTTTCAGACATTTCCGGTTCATATTTTCCTCGAAAAGCTCACATTTTCTGTTCACTGCTTTAGTAAATTGCGTGCTTTTCTAGCCAGCTGCTGTCTGGGCCACTGTTGTTTTTGGCTCTGTGCAAAAGCCTTATGATGTTTTGGTTTATTATGGGGCATATGGGGGCACAAAGCACTCTCTCTGGATCTAAAGTGGACTTGAGCCGGGCTTGTTAGTCTAACTGCAGTGGCCGCTAATAGCACAGACTGTGGCTAATGGAGCTCACTAAAAAGTCCAGTTTGGAAGTCCACTTGTTAGGACAGATACTGCAGGGAAAAGTTTAGTGATGGCTCCAAAGATTGTGTGGCTATAAAATCACCATTGGGGATAATTCTGCCGCTTGACGTGTCACAAAAATGTGCTTATTTTCCCCCAAAGCGCTGAACAAACAAACATTAAGGCCCTCAATTGGGCGGCCAGTGTGTGTTGTAATGTTATCTAAAAACAAGATGCAAAACAAGTTTCTCTGCAGTTAAATTGTCATTAAGATCAAAAACTTTTCTCACTCATTGACCACTTTGAAGTTCTCTTAGTATGCCTCGGACCCATTATAATTACCTTATCACTTTGCACAGAATTTTTCACTGCACACTGAGTAATTTAAAGTATTTTTTAATTATTCAAACTCATCTCTGCCTGAAAAATGGATGCTACCATTTTCTCTTACGAGTTTTGGATCACTTACATGCAAGATGACTATCCTTAGCTGAGATTTTTCAGCTACGCTTTATTAACTCTATGTAAGATTAAAACACAGATGTGACCCAAACTAATCTCTTATTGTATTATTGATTTCAAAGGATTGTATAAACAGTGGGAGGAAAAGGTATGTTGTAACCAGGTGGTTAAACGTTGTTGTTGTTTTCGGGTCTTTTACTGCTATGAGTTTCAAATGAACGTCACTCTCCGTCCGCACCACTCCCTCTGATTGGGCGATTAGACAAAGGTGTTCACCCTGGTGAGTTGGTTGAGTTGGTTAGTGTTGGGGCTGGTATGTGGTCATGCGGGCGCCTATTCGTGAGTAATCTCGCCACCTTGTGGTCTTTTAAAAAGTACAATGATTGATTTATTAAATTTGAACTGTCTGGCTAGGGTTTTGTGAGGAGTTTGCTGGGCTCATGCTGCTCCTCGGAGGTGCCCTGAGCCCCCTGTTGTACTCCGTTCTATGTCTGCCTAAGGTGAATATGTCCGTCATACAGCTCGGGTTCGGCTTATTGACAGTGAACTGATGTTGGTGTTTCTGTTTGTTGTATTTCAGCGATGCCAAAGCAGCTCAATTAAGCTCCTTGCCAGATAGATAGCACTTTAACTCAAAGCACTTAAAGCACCACAGCAGCTTAGCTGGTTTATGTGGGATTTGTGTTGCGTTTTTGTTTCTATTAACCTTCTTCATTTGAGTTGATTTTATTTAATTTTTAGTTTGCTATTTATTTTGTGAATATTTTCTAATTGTTGTAATTACACATTTACTTTAGCTAAGTTTTATCAAGTGTTACTTTGGTTGTTAGGAAGTAGCATTTTAAGAAATATTAATAAAATTGAACTACCTTGTAAAATAAAAAGAAATGTATATTTTTTACTATATCTGCCTTGGTTCCTTTGTTACCAGACTTACCTTGGGCATTGGTTTTGTTTCAAACAGGGACCTCTAGCCTTGCCCCGTGGTCACAATGTGAACCCTTTGTAATTTCTCCTGTGAATGTTCACATGTTATGGCCAATACAAATATGACAACATGTAATTGTCTGGGTGGTATTAGTTTAAGCAGACACTGTTTACTCATTATTGTGATATGAATAAAGTTCAGACCACATTTTATGACCAATTTTGGTAGAAACGTAATGTGAGAAATTCCAAAGGGTTCACACACGTTCCCCTTCCCCCCGACTGTATTCCTGTTTAGGTTGCTTAAATGTACATGTTTCCCAAAAGATTCTGCCGTTACTTTCAGCACATGATCCCCATATGCTGCCAGATGATAAGAAAGAACATAATTGAATCCCTTAATATTTTTGCCCAATCTTCTCCGCCGCTCTTCCAACCACCCAAGCTCTGCATCTTTAATTGCGCTGAACAAACTTTATCATTTGCGCGCAGCTCTTGATGTTTACAAGCGCCGTCGAAAAAACAGGGGCACCTCCAGCTCCGAGTCGACATCCAAATGTTTCAATTTTACAGCAACATAAGCAATTAGCGAAGCACTTATTACTGCTCAGTGCCTTGTCAGTGTGCCGTATCAGTGGATATGCCCAGTGCGGTGCCAGCGGGAGATGAATGTGACTTGGATGTCCTTGGACGGGCTGTGTGGTACTCTCCACAGGCTCTGAGCACTGTTTACTGGGCCCAGGCAGCCGGCTGAGTCCCTGTGGGGCGCTCTCACCTTGTTACCCTTTTAATTAGTGGCAGCAGTTAATAGTGTGGGCCTCCTGCCTCCTCAGCACTCCGCTGCACTGCAAGAAGCCCTCCGATCGATGGCTGCAGTCCGACAGAGGGCCGAGGCAGGCAGGGGCTCAAGCGCTCTTTCCTTTGTTAGACACAACCGGGAAAAAGGAGTATGATTTCACACTTCTAAACGTGAATGTGCATATCAGCAGGTCCACTTTTTTGAGTATTTTTGATGGGAAGGTTAGTCATTCCAAAAATCTGTGTGTCTGTTGAAATAGTGAGTCATCTTTGCGATTTGCACGGCATGTCCATAAGACGAGGCAAATGATCTCCGGAGGTCATTTGGACATATTTTGATTTGATATATCTCTTTGTCAGACAGCAGTGTTTGTATACTGGCTTTACATGGTTTGGTTACTTCCTGTACTTCCCGTCAGGCTCGATTCGTGTAAAGGCAGCAGGAAATAGGAGAAAAGCAAGTAAACAAAAACACCTGTCTGACTAAAGAAGCTTCAGCTGCTCAAATAAAGAAGACAGTGTGAATTTATGATTGTTAAACCCATGGTTCTCCGCAAAGGAAAGAGCCATCGGGGGTTGAAAACCACAAACACAAATCATATGGGGGGACATATGGTTGTACTGGGTGTTTTTGAACCACGGGTTTAACCAGATGACAGCATAGTTAACAAAGAGTTGCCGTTATTGTAGATACACGGCAGCATGTTATTAGCTGCAATAATTACAAGTTTTGATTTGAACTGTTCTTCCGAGCCACACGCTCTCTCCATTTAGATTTGAACATTATCATTTTCAGAAAGGGGGGGGGGGGGAACCACACCCAACTTTTGCAACTATAAACACTGTCACCATTAGCGTATAGAGTTGCATAGAGCCACATATTATTTGCCTACATTTTGCTTGTGACCTGGGGTAAACCGATACTGAATCTCACTGCGGAAAACTCCCCAAATCGTATAATGCTTCCGAGCTGCACTTTCCTCCTCTTCTACAACGTTCCCGCTTCAAAAATGAATGTAATCAAAAGACTGAGGGCGATTCTATTGTGCCTTATAAGCTTTCATGAGTTCCACGCGCTCACCCCGTGCTCATTTTCTTTGGCTGTTTTGATTTAAAGATGCAGTGAAAGTACTTAGCATTTAGATGACATGCTGGTGGAGAAGTGTGATGGATCAGCGCCTCGGACAGACGCAGCCACAGACACAGACGAGGCTGGGGGGTGTTTTGGGGTGGTGCAGACCGGGAGGGTGGGCAGCAGAATACCAAGTTGCTGCAGGGGCTTGGCACAGCACTGAGAGGAGCTGCTGGGAATGCCAATGCTCTGCCCAGACAGCCGTGTCTTCAGTCGGCTCCTCTGATTGGCTAAACACATCATTAACTTCCTGATTATGATTAGCCGACTCATTATCTTCACAAAAGTGACTCATTCACAATAATAAGAAGGCAAAGAGCTGTTTCTGCTCTCTGGTCAATGTAGAACAAATGTTTAGTGTTTTTAAGACCAACACAATCTCATGGCACACTAGACCAGCTGCCGGATCAATGGGCTGTTTCACTGTAATAGTGAAAAATAACTTTTATCCTACCTGTACAATAATATTTGTAGAGGCTTTCTTTTAAGTATTTGCATCATAGATTATTTCAAGTGCGACAAACCATTTTACTCCACCTTAAAACTACAGAGCTGCAGGAACAAGTGCATTGGGTTCAAACCTCAAATTAGGTGGGTCTCTCTTTATGTGCATGTGTTTCTGGAAATGAGTCCTCGGGCATAAAAAAGGGTAAATTAATGTACACAGACATAATGTATGAGGATAATAATAAAACGTGCTTTAAGTTTATTGTGTGTTTGAAGTAATGTCCTGTCAATTTGGTAGGTTTAAAGCCACACTGCGGAACATTCTTGGTCATATGTTACTTTGTCAGTGTAACTGCAGGAAGCTTGCAGTATCAAATGATTAACAACACAACAACTTTTTTGGGTGTAGGGGGTATTGTATAGTAGGGTGTTAAAAAAAATCGATTCCTCAATACTAAATTGATACTTTTATGTGGTATCGAAGCTAGATGTTCATTTGAGCAGGTTTCGATACTTTCTGTGTTTCCTTCGGGCTGCGCACACAGAACAGCCCTCTTCCTCCTGCTCGATCCCAGAGCAAAGCAGGAAGGAAACTGGCTGTGCTCAAAAGTCAAACTAGCGTTAAAAGCACTCACTTAAACCCTGAATAGAATTCTACAATTCTAAATGCATCCATTGTCAAAGTGTAGGATCTGATTACTGGTGCTGTACTGTACCAGATCGTGAGGAGCAGCATTTTTATAGAAACTTTAGAATTAACGAGTGTTCATGTGTTGCTAATGTTAGCTTTGCACCATGGATCTAATTTCTATGTCAGTTAGCATTGGATATTAAAGGGATACTTCGGGATTTTTGACATAGGGCCTGATTTCCTAGTTATCCAGAGTGTTGTTGATGTCTGGAGATATTTTTTTCTTAAATTCATGCAGTTCTTATATTTGAAGAGTCTAGTTGCGCTAGCCTAGAGCAAGGCTAAAGCATTTCTATGGTAAACGCTAGCCCGCATTAAAAAACAGTCTGACTCACTCCACAGTGCACCTGAGGTAAATCACATATAACACCAGACTAACCATATAAATGTCTGTGTTAATAGAATAATTTTTTTTAAATAAAACTGACCTTGTATCACATGAATTACCGCATTTTGAGGGACTATTTTCTCGCAGATCACTCCGCCGCCGCCTTAGCTTACAGCCACGAAGCTGATGCCGCTCAAATATAAGTTATTTTAAACGCAAAATGGTTAAAATTAACCTATCGACACAGACATTTATATGGTTAGTCTGGCATTATAAGTGATTTACCTCAGGTGCACTGTGGAGTGCACTGTTTTTTAATGCGGGCTAGTGTTTACCATAGAAATGCTTTAGCCTTGCTCTAGGCTAGCGCAACTAGACTCTTCAAATATAAGAACTGCATGAATTTAAGAAAAAAATATCTCCAGACATCAACAACACTCTGGATAACTAGGAAATCAGGCCCTATGTCAAAAATCCCGAAGTATCCCTTTAAGCCGTTTTTTTTCACCTAAAAAATCTCAATGTCAACTGTATAGTTACATGTTTCCTATCTGTATATGACTTTCGAATATATACTGTATAGAGGAATTTTAAGTTGCAAGGGTGGTTTTCTGGCCAGAGACAACAAGAGGAGATGAAAGACCCCCCCCCCCCCCCCCCGTCATCCCATTAACACTTGTATTACCCCCAGAGGGACTATGAAAATAATTTATTAAGGTAAACAAGTTACTTAGTTCTGCTTTAAAGACCAGTTTTAACATTGTGTGGTGCTCTGAATGAATGCACTGTTCTGCTCCTAAATGTGACGGTGACGGTCCAGTGTAGTAAATAGTTTATACTGTTGTTTGTATTACCTAGCATAATTTTAGCATTTGACTTTAATTAAAGAGACCTTAGTCCTTGTATGTTGTTAATCATTTCTCAAGAACATGAATACACCAAATAAACAAATATATTCAGTATTCTGCAATGTAGATAATACAGGGCAGATCCTACAGCAAAAATAGCATATATATATATATATATATATATATATATATATATTTTGCCGTTGTATCAATCAAGTTTTATTTTCAGTATCAAAATCGAGTTTGAAATGTTAGTATCGTGACAACACTAATATGCAGTGTAATAAAATTACGCCTATAACCATGTGTCCCCATTTTTTTAATTTAATGTTTGCCTAAAATGTGCAGTTAAATCTATAGAATAAAAACATACCGTACACATCAAAGGACTCTCTAAGCTTTCAGCAAAACACAGCGTAACCTAAAGTAACCTCCCTCTGTAACTGCTCTAGTGATAAAACATCTATGTGTGCGATGCTTCAGATAAAATAAAGCTCCGGTCTCTCAGTCGTTATTGCGAATGATGAGGCGGCCATTACCGGTTCGTATATTCTGTCATTTTGGCAAAGTGAGCGGCGTCCTCTGGGGTCATAAAAACCCGGGCAGAGCAAAATAACCTTCAGCTCCTGCTCGCTGGTTGTAGATATAATTGGAAGAACATGCCATCTGTGCCTTTAAACGGACATATGCTGCTGTGCGTCCAAGGCCTCTGTGCTCAGGGATGTTGGGGTAACAGGAGTGAGTGAAGACTGACCCATTGTGCTGTGATGTTGACCTTCTACTTTCTTGTTTTTCTCTTTCACAGCCTTTGCCCAAGGAGCCGTCGTAAGATGTGCTGGAACACAGGATGGATGTAAGTTAATGATGTGTATGCTCTGATCTGTATTCAAAGTGTTTGCTAACATATGACTTGATCTCACAATGGAGAAATTCACTTGTTACATCAGCTCTCGAGAAACACTCGGGGGGTGCAAATAGACAAGTAATGTAACTAGACGTATCTTATGTACGGTGAATATAAAAACTTTCAGCACTGGGACACTTTATAAGCACATGTCTTGAACTGTCTTTGAGAGTAGCTGGTAAAATAATGAAATCGTCTTTGTCTTACAAGGAATTGTTTAAGACTTTGTTCACGTTTCACAGATAAAATTTGAGAAATGTATGTAGTGTGCGCAGTGAAAGCATCGTTCATTCACTGGCTTTGTTCCTTGAAGGCGTAGCTGAAAAAGAAGCTACATCTATTTTTTTTTCCAAATGTGTTATGAGAACATTAAACTAAACTACCTACCCTTAGTATCACTACGAAGGTGCCGAAGTAAAGCAACCGTGGTCCACAAGGCCACGTAGAGGTTAGTGTTGTCTTTAACAACTTTTCTTTATTGCTTCCATGATACGGCGAATCTAAAACAAATTGATTTATCGTATTTTTATGACATAAAACAAACTGCAAATGCATAACGGTAATATGGTAAGAATGAAACACCATCCAGCTGTATTGGATCAGCAAACAAATAAATGTCCTCCCAATAGCATAAACCTTTCCTATCATGTAAGTAAAGTATATTGGAAATGTGACTTATTGCATTTGAAAGCTGCACCTTGGTTGTACACCCAAATGAAGCAGGAGACTGATTTGAGCTTGAATTGCTTTAGCAGTGCCACCATTTGCATGATTTGATTGCCAGCCTCGCGGCCCCTTCCAGCACATCAGTATTCACCCGGCCTATTAAAAGTTCCCATATAGACCCGGGCCCACTCTCCGTCTTCAGGCATGCCGACTCCACTTCCCGAAACATTTGTGTTCTCTCCAATAAAACAGCAGCAAATCTACTCAGAGATCGAAGCGAATCCGTGCGCGCCAACATGACGGAGTGTCTGCGAAGCTTTTAAACTCCGCACAGCCCGCCGCGTCCCGAATCTGCATGCTTTATGTCTCCCGGCCGATATTTTCCAAGATTGATTCTCACTCTTCCGCTGAGAAAACAAAATGAATCATGCACAATTACCAAGGACAGAGAGAAAAAGGGGAATTGGGGCCGCCATAAATATTTATTTGCCAGCCTGGGGAATTTGTGCAGTCCTGTGTGGATTTGCCAACTCATATTTATGTGTCTAAATGATTTATATGGGGCAGACCTGTGTGTCAAATGTGTCCGCTGTCACCCGCGATCGCTTATAGATGAGCGTTTATGGATTTATTCATATAACATATTCATGACAGGCAGCCTATTATCATTGTAATGGCTTTCTCGCTGAAATGATTGGCAGAATTAAGTCATTAACTGCACTATCCCACTGCAGGCTGACAGCACTACCAAGGACATTTCAGAGATTGCTCACAATAGGGCTTCAGGAAGTTTTTCCATTCAAAACCGTCAGCTTCAAAAACAGTTGTGGTTTCTTTGTGGTGTTTTTGTTTTCCGTCAGAGTGGATCGCCAAAGTACTTCAGTGCGCAGAGGCAAAAGAGAAAAGCTAATTATCTTAGGCCAAAGCACGGCACAGCACTTTAATTATTTGCTGCAAGACTTTATACACCTGAATGAAGTCTTTATGTAGCATGTGTGAAGAGACTAATTACAAGACAGTGCACTGAATAGTCTAGTGAATAGTTTAGTATGAAAATAAAAGGCTGAGGTGGCTGATGGTTTGCTGCTGTGAAGGGGTGGAGAACGTTCAGCTGGAAAGGCAGAATAAAGGGAGTACATTTATTTATATGAATGGTTTGAGAGGTGCTTATAAGATGAGAAATGAATGTAGTAGATTATGATAGGAGTGAATTTTATCATTATTCAAGTGCTCTTCGTATCAAATAGAGGTAATAAAGGCTGTCTGCTGCTTCTCAAAGTTCACAATTCGCTGTAATTCGTCAAATACCTGCCACTCAAAGGGTAAAAGTATCTGTGTTTGATCATAGTGCTGGATTAAACAGAATCACCATAATAGCAGATAGTTACGGGTCGGGACCAGACCACATAACAGTATTTTAATCATCGTATATTATCATCATATTGCCCAGCTCTAGCTTGTCAGTGGGTGAAGTCTTGAATTTATTCGGCCACTTTATTAAAACTGCATATTTTCAAGCAATAGGATTATAAGGAGGAACTTAATGCAATGGTTGCTTAAGATAAGAATTACAGTAAAAGCTGAAGCGCACTTACACCGAGATAAAACACTATTATGTTTCTTGGCTTTAAGCTTTGAAATATTCAGTTTCTTCTTAAACTGTGTAAATTAAAAGCATTAATGGAAAGCGCAATGTAAACACTTTGAGATTTAAAGTGGTACTAAATTCCACACACTTTCGGCTTTATTTATCACCCCGCTAATGCATGTGCGTATTGGGCAATTAAATTACACTGGTTCCTCTCTGCTCTACGTTTAAATTGAATATTTAATTATTGATGAAGTGAAACGTTTATTACCAACTTTACGTTCTATACCTCGGCATTGAGGCTTAACCATTTGGAAAACACAGCAGCCATGTGTTCACTTTGTACTTCTTACAAACAGACTCTGTCATTAATGGAATTATCCAATTATCATATTATTTGCACAATGGGTAGAATAAATCACTGTAAACTCCATCTGGCTCCTCAATCATTGTAACAAACGCACCATCTATAGCAGGGGTCACGAATTAAATTTCACCAAGGTCCGAAATGAAAAAAAAAGGTCAAGCAAAGGTCCGGAACATACGGGGTTAATTCACGGTTATATCAGGATTTATAAGCCTTTTTTAAAACTATTTCTGTGATTTGAAAATAATGCAATCAATTTAAACTTGTTATTGTTTTTTTGCTCTAAAAATAAGTTTTGGCTCCTAAATAGCAGAATGCATAGGCTACTGTAGCCTATTATACACAATGTGCACATAATATATGACAGTGATGTGTTTCTTTGCTCAGTTCAACACACTGAGCCCTGTTTAGTCCAGGTTTAGTCCTGGCTTAGTCCAGGTTTAGTCCTGGTTTAGACCTGCTCGGGAAACAACCGCGCTATTTACGCATTACGATCGCGCGTCCATATTTAATTAGGGCGTCCTCCGCTTTTGTTTTTAGCAAGCCATATTTCAGTCATTCCGAAACCGTTTCTAAAAATTTAAAAAGTATCATGAAGCTAAGATGTAGGACTTTCTCTTTCTGTTCGTCTGGGCTGTAGTTTACCGCTCTGGTGCAGTCAGAGAGGGAGAGGGAGGGAGAGCGAGAGAGGGAGAGAGAGCGCATACGCAGCTGCTCGTCTGAGGGGATTCAGGTCGGGTCCAAAGTTCGGATCCAAGGTCCGGAATGGCTGGCGCGTGGGTCCGGATCCGGACCGAGGTCCGCCGTTTAGTGACCTCTGATCTATAGTGTGCATGTTATTTAAAGCAGTGGTTCTCAACTGGTATCGGACCCACAGTCACCCTTTATTAATTCCTGTAGGTGATTATTAATCCCCATAGGGAAATTCATTCTCTGTATTTGACCCATCCTCAATGCCACCGGGGTAACCTGTGGGAGCAGTATAAATGTTATATAAAGTATAAAATATAATGTAAAATATTGTCTTTTCCTTTTTGCTGTTGAAAAAGCATTAAATAAGCCACACACAAAAAAAAATGAAATTATGATTAAAACAACCCACTAATATTTAACAGACAATAGTGATTCTATACTTTTTCTGTACATGAATATTAAAAGATATGTTTTCTGGGAAAGGCTCACGATCCACTGAAAATGGTTCCGCAACCCACTTTCGGGTCCCGACCCATCAGTTGAGAACCACTGATTTTAAAGGTCCAATATAATGTTTTATCAAGGCTTTAACAACTAGACATATTGGCCTTTGCAGTTTTGTAGTATACCTTAAAATAATGTATGCGTTTGGAAAATACTTTAAAATGATAGAAATAATTTCTATTTCAAAGTGCCAGAAACTGAAGATTCAGGATTAGTGAAACGGTTTCAATAATTTTGCATCGCGCATGTATTTTAGGCAGATAACAGGTCAATCTCACAGCGTATTGACAGGAGAGCTCACAGCCAATATGCCAGTGTGATATCTCATTTGAAAGCCAAGACATTCTAGTTTCTCAAAAATATGTGTAAGATCTGTGTGAGTGAAACACAACTTACATTTGGCGTCTCTAACCCTAATCATGAGGTTATAAATTGTGTGTAAGTGCTATTTTACAAGGCCTATAAGTCCGATCAGGTTTATTTATAAAGCACATTTACAAAAACAAGACAAACCAGAGAACAATGAGAAAAAAACTGTGAAAAAATAAAAAGGAAAAAATATGAGCAATTCTCAGCTCATCTTGTGTTAAAAGTCTGTGCAAACGGATGTGTCTTTAACAGAGTTTTGAAGCTCTCAATGGAAGTCTTCTAAAGTTGTGTATGTAAGATATAAGAACAAAACCTGAATGCTGGTGAGCAACAGATGTTCCTTCCAATTTATACCAATAGGTAGTTCTTTTATATTACAGCAATGGAAATAAACTCCACTGATTGCTCTACAGTTTGTACAAAGTGGTGTTATGTAGGAACAGGGTAAAATGCTTGAAGTATTTGTCTTAACCATAAATCAGCTGCCATTTATCCCTAATTCTTAAAAAAAGGTTCACTTCACTGCACACTCCACCCCCTGACAGATGCCATAGTAACCATACTGTATAGTGAGTGGTGTTCAGTTCACCTGTCAGTGGCAAATTAGCTGCATTTCTGCCCTCACAAAAGCAATGCTGAATACAACAGTCTAACCATTATGCTAATTAAGTGGATGTGGGTGAAGAGTGGGTGCTCAGTTTTCTGTGGTTTTCATAAATATGTAATCTACCCAAAGTACCCATCTTATATAGCCTCTAAATACGGTATAATTACAAAACAAAAATTCTAAACTTGATCAAAATGGTTGCCAGAACATTTAATGGTTATTAGTCACACTCTGAACTGTTTAGCTGTTGCATATGACAGCTGAAAGTATTTTTATCAGCTCTCTTAACTTTCCATTTAAATTGATTATGGTTATTTTTCATTTGTCTTTTATGTGTACTTTTAACATCTTGCTCTTTAAATGTATCAAATTACTTTCTGTGCGAACTGGGCTTAAAGGGATATTTCAGTATTTTTGACATTGGGCCTCATTTCCTAGTTATCCAGAGTGTTGTTGATGTCTGGAGATATTTTTTTCTTAAATTCATGCAGTTCTTATACATTTGAAGAGCTTAGTGGCGCTAGGCTAGGGCAAGGCTAACACATTTCTATGGTATCAGCTAGCCTGCATTAAAAACAGTCTGACCCACTCCACAGTGCACCTGAGGCAAATCACTTATAACACCAGACTAACGATATAAATGTCTGTGTCGATAGAATAATTTTAACCATTTTGCATTTAAAATAACTTATATTTGAGCATCAGCTTCGTGGCTGTAAGCTAAGGCAGCGGCGAAGTGATCTGTGAGAAAATAGTCCGGTAATGCGATAATAAAATGTGATACAAGGTCAGTTATATTTCAAAAATTATTCTATTAACACAGACATTTATATGGTTAATCTGGTCTTATAAGTGATTTACCTCAGGTGCACTGTGGAGTGCGCCAGACTGTTTTTTAATCCGGGCTAGCGTTTACCATAGAAATGCTTTAGCCTTGCCCTAGCCTAGCGCCACTAGACTCTTCAAATATAAAAACTGCATGAATTTAAGAAAAAAATATCTCCAGACATCAACAACACTCTGGATAACTAGGAAATGAGGCCCTATGTCAAAAATCCTGAAATATCCCTTTAAATAAACTTGGCTTGTTCTATAGACCCATGCGCAAAATAGTGGAAACTATCTCTAACTTGGTAAATTAGTAAAAAAAAAAAAACATTAGGAAACATGGCCTTAGGATTGATTTAAGTTTTTTTTTTTAAATTGATATCAGGCTATTCAAAGGAAAATCAATTGAAATAGATTAATCGATTAATTAAACCCAGCCCTAATATTTACACTTTTAAAATTAGCGGATCAGACAACCACCATTTTTTTTCTCTCCAGCTGATCAGATAGCAATAATTGGGTTCAGTGTAGGTGCTGATACCATGTGCACTTACCATTACCAGGGTGTGAATAAAAGCAATAAAGATGCCCGTAAAAAGACGCTTACCCCGATACCACATCGCTAACTGTGTCACTACGCTGCTGAATTCTGCCAATCCTCCACTCTAAAGACTAAGTGAAGGCAACAAAGGGGTAACATGAACATTTTAGATCTTTCAGGGCCAGTGTTTAAGCTGCTCTAGCCGTTTGCAGATTAGCGACACATAAGAAACAGCAGGGGCTCACATCTGCGTATACTTCATAAGAAATACTATACGGCATTGTTCCAGATCTGTGAATTTGTTTTGATACTCGCCGATACCAATCACTGCAAATTCTGTGGTAATACTATAAAATCCAGAATGAGTGTTGATATCAGACAACTCATTTTAATGCTGTTCTTGTCCCCTGATTCCCAACAGGTCCATCAAATGTTCTCATACCGGACCTGGCCAATCAACACCAACCTCCACATCGTATCCGATTGTCTCTAAGGAACTTCGCACCACGCTTGACACCGGTTTAACCTTCAGCGCTTCTTACATTGCTACTTTTTCTGCTGCTCTTTCTCTGCCTCAGACATTCGAGAGAACTGTAAAAAAGAAAAAAAAAGAAGAAGAAGAAAAAAAAGACAAGTGAGCAGCATCTCAGCCCTCACCCTTTCACCAGATCCATTGCGAAGCCATCTTCATAAACAGCCCCGGAATATATTTGTCTTCAATCTCCCTCACTCTTTTCGTCCGTGGCTATTATTACTCGGGCGATGGTTCCTTGGAGAGGTTTCGACTTGTCAAAAGGTCGTTCAGAAGTCACTGCATCCATCTTCTTTTAGCACCATCACCAATCGGCGCCCAGGGTTATGTTCCAGACAACTTTCTTTAATGACGGCTAAAGTTTATGGAGGTTACGTTGGGTGAACACTGGGGGCCCGGCCTTGAACATTGCCATTTGGAAGAAAACAAACAAAACAACTTCCAACAGGTGAAAATGCATGGGAGCGAACTAGAACGGACAGAAATAAGAGCGGACGCAGGGGGACAATGTGGAAGTTGTGGACACATTTGCTTCTAAATTATGTTTTGTAACGTGGTGAAAATTTAGATTTAGATGGGTCTGTTTTGTCACTCATGTTGTACACAGCACTTAGAGGTTGGAAAATGTGGACACTGGCGTATTTTAATTGTCTAAGGTTGTAATCCCAATATGCACTAAGGGGACACATTCGACACTATTCGATCCGATATTATGTCCTATATGAGCCTATGATTAAGAGTAAATCATTAAGATTCCGTTTTTTTTGCGTTATTGCATAAGATTTCACCTGTGCGTGAGCAACAAGTTAGTAATTCTTTGAAAAAATACCCAGTAGCGATGACTCTGTTCCTACAGTAGCAGACATACAGTAGCTAGTCCTGCTCGTTGCCGCCCCACTTCCTCTTCTTTATTGAAGTAGCCATAGTTTAATCCTACATTACTCTTAATGCCGTTTTAAACAAAACCAATGACATTTACAAATTGGTGCTGAATAAAATACTACCAGACAGCTGATTTTGTGTTGCTGATTTCTATTTTGCTATCAGTGACATTTACAATAGATCCTCCAACCTCCCCACATAAAAGACGTGGAACTAACAACTTCTCTCATGTTCTTTGTTGACATACGTAGAGAGTAGTTAGGCATTAGCCATTGTAAGCCCAAACTGCTGTTGTTGTGTCCATGGGCAAGACACTTCACCCGTGTTATAAGTCCCAGTGTGGGGCTGGAGTAAGTTACGCGGGTGTATAGTCAAAGCCTTTATCCCTTTAATAGCTGATGCAGACCTCGGCCCTTGATGTCCCCTCTGTGTTATTCCGACTACAGCCTGTCCTGCTCTAAGCTGGAGTGAATGGTGAGTGCATGTTGTCCATTTGTGAGAGTGCGCACTTCAGAGCTACACTGTGAAATATCCATGCTCCATCCACGTGTATATTTTCCGGAACATGCCCACACCGGAGCTGAACACCTGGCACATGGGACGTTTAAATCCAGATGTTTGGACTGATGAACCTGGATTGGCCTTTGTTTCAGCTCTAGTCTTTGCAGATATTTATAATGGCAGAATTATTATGGACACTTGTGGGCTGAAGAATCCACGATATAACAATCCGTTGAATTCTGTAATTAAAGTTCATGTGTCATTAAATGTATTTGGGAATCTTTGTCCACAGAGATTTTTCTCCTTTGCGTTTCCATCGTGAAAATTGCTTAGCATTTTATATGTCACCAGAAATTGGAATTGCGTTGCCATCGCCCTGGCAAATTCTCAGCTGCTGCAATGTTAAACCCATCTTACAATTGAAATGACTCAATTCAGCGTTCACATGAAATCATTCTCTTTTGATATTGTATTGGTGAATGTTTCTCTACTGGCAATTTGGACTTTTGCGGGGGATTTTTTTTCTTTGGGAAGCCAATTACTTTCTGGATGCGAGGAACAGGTAAGAGTACTGCAGGACAACCCGCCCACACACAAACAAAAAAATGAAAATAAGAAGCATGATTCAAATTGGTTGAGGCAATTTTAAAAGAAGGAATGAAGGGAATCCAGCTCTATTTCACTTTGCAAAGGTTATTTACGTGACTTTTGAGGCTTTTTGTTGCCGTTTTAAACACTGATGCCGAGGAAATACAGAAACACAGCAGAACACAAACACTTGCCTTTGTGGTTGCAGCTGTGCATTTCCTTACTAAATATTATGCACATCTCCGTGGTAATGTATGCATGTGAGGATATAAAGAGGACATGCCCTCCCAGGAGTCCGTGCGCGTGTTTCATCTGTACTTTCCAGGTTAACTGTTGGACGTGCAGCGAGAAAACACCCTTTTCCACCTGAACCCATCGCTTTGATTCCACACATCATTTATGGTACGCTTGGTCTTGTGTATTCTATTCCTTTGATTGAAGTCGGCATCGCCAGTCTCTGCAAAATGAGAGCACAGAAACATCAAAAAGGAGGTCATCTTGTGATCCGTAAACTGTCTGCGAGTATTTGTGAATACACGGCGCACCTGGAACTATCTATAATGGAGTTTGACAAGGGACTGTAGCCTATGAGTTGTAAAGGAAAGATAACAGGCATCCTGCCGAGACCACATCCTGCAATTGGATAGAAAGCAAATGTCCTTTGTGCTTCTAACACATTGAAACATTAATATTTGATGAGATTTTATTCTTTTGACTCTGCGCTTGTTTTGAAAGCCGCAGTGGAGCGCACAAACCTCTGCCCAATTATTTTATTTCAAATACTACAAAATGCATTGTGAGAAAAGGGCTACTATTCCCCTCCTCAATACAAAATGACAACAAGTAAAAATATTTTTGGTTTGAAGTATTAATACGAAGTTCTTAAAAATAGCCTTCTATATCAAAGTTAAGGTTAACTCAGGCACTTATAAATTCTGCTCTAATTCTGGATTGGACAAAATGTATGTTATATATTGTATGTTTTAGGGTAAGAATTTATAGTTTTTTCCACAAAATAGAAGAGAAACTTTGCACATCAATTACTTGAGGCATGTGCGTTGGAGATGAGGGAAAATCCCAGCATACATGATAAGTAGGGTCTTCACACCCTACTTAAGACTGGTCACCTGGAGCTCTTCAGCAATTTGCCTGATGAAGGTCTCAGGACCGAAACGTTGACCATATCCTAATAAACTATTTTTGCAAGGTTGGCAGTGTGTGGGAAGTAATATTTTTTATCATAGTTTTTTCCCACAAAATGACAGCTATGTGGTGATAATGCTTGATAGTTGTGAAATGTATATGCAACTACAGATGTGATAATAGTAGTAATTCTGCTCTAGGGTCTGTGTAACCATTCTGACTGTTTCCACTCCTCCGGCGGTGTTTGTGCTGGGACCCACTGTTCTACTCCCACACGCTCTGACTGGCCTGAATCCACTCTTCTCAATGAGCTCCCACTGAAGCTCCTCTCAAGACCGGCAAGACTCTTTAGGTCATCATTATCTACTGTATCTTAAAATTCATACTTTGTGATATCAAACAAATGTATTCAATATTTTCGCGCTCAACTGGACACATCAACATTCAAAATGATGTACAAATCCCTTGTTCTTATTTATGTTTGTAAAGTACAATGTTTAATATTTACATTTCCTTAAGAGATTGAGATTTTCCCAAGTTCTCAAAACCAATCACACTTTTGATAAAATATGATAAGTGCTCTTGTGGAACACTGTAAATCCTATTGGCCTTTAGGTAGGTCACAGAGAAGAGCTCTTCTGAGTCCATGTCTGCCACTCTATTTCACCCGGCTGTTGTTACATAGACTAAGGAGACATGCTTCTAGAGTACAGGTCTAGAGTACATGGAGCCCCCAGCTGCTGCTCTGCCTATCTGGGCCAGCTTGTAATTGTTAGCGCCGCTGCCACCGCCTTGTCATTAGCTTGAGGGATGGTTGAGCAGATTTGGTGCGACAGCAGCACCTCCGATCCCCTCCGATCCCCTCCGGCCTCAACACGCTTCCACGTGCAGGTGTCTGAACAGCAGATGACAAGAAGATAAGGAAGTAGCAGGAGGTAGCAAACAGACAATGATGACATGTAATTTATGTGGTTAAATATTGCAATGTCCATAAGGAATGTTTTGGAAACAAACATGAGTGGCTTAGTATGACAGTTCAGGTTGGGCTCACTGTGGTGAAGCAAGTGTGTTTTATGCTTTAAGACATCATGAAAACTAGCTGTTTACAAATGACTTTCAGATCCATTACTTTGACCAATACAATATTATTTGATCAATTATGACTTGTCAATTCATATTTTAGTATATTATAAAGTAGCCTCTGCTGTTTAAAACAGGACATAAAAACCCTGCAGACATTTTATTCCATTTTCAAACCATGACAGAGAGAGCCAGTTTAGTTTAATAATTATTCACCTTACCAAAAGGTATTCCTTAACTTTCATACTTTCATCCGGATTCTTCATAAGGATGAGTTTTTTAAGGGGTGGGCCTAAAACAACAGATTGTGCATGAAACCTACAGTGGATGTTATGTGCTGATTGGTAAATCAGCAAATCAGCTCATGAGATGGGAAGATGGCTCTTTTGATTTACAGGTTGTATCTCCAGAATAATTTTGTAAACAGGGAAGATTCGCCTGGGTGCCCAAAGATTTTTTTGGGTAGGTGCTCGAGCCTGGCAGCACCCACAGGATCAGCGGCTGGGTAAGAAAATTAATATTCATTGACTTCTTATGGACGAAAGTCATCATGCCATTTTTGCAAGTTCAAAAAAAATGTTTTGCCTCATTAAAATACACCAGGCATTTAAGAAACCACACATAAAACATTCTTATATCTTCAGGTAGTAAAAACGTAATGGCCTTTATGGCAACGAGTGAGCTACATGTGTTCCCTAGAGTGTCATCACCCGAGACTCATCAGCCCAGGGCTAACCTAATTGTTCAGTAAATGGATTTTTATGTGCGCATAAATGCTAATTTGCTACACTACAGAGCCAGTCAATGGACTTTTGCTAAGCTGAGAACCAAGTTACAAGAGTCATGTTTGAGTCACATAACCCAAATGACTCGGGACAGTCATATTTACAAAAAAATTATGGAGTATGAGGTCATAATTTGGCCTCAAACTCAGGGACGCTGCCAGCCATTTTGGAGCCCTATGCAGAAATGTAGTTTGAACCATAGGTTGATGGGCCACCAAACTGAGCAAATTGAACAACTCGTTCAGAGCTCTCCGAACATCCGGGGGATTTCTGATACAGTATCTCCATGGCACCAGGCCCTGGAGATGAAAACAATCACTATATTGGATAACGACTTTTGCCTGTGAATGACATTGTGTACGATAAATTGAATAAAGTTATCCGTAAAGCATGCCTAACAGCTGTGCGGTGGAATGTTGCATTTTGTCGGAACTACAGCTATCAGTCTTGTAAACTGAGTAAGTTACTGATTAGAATTGACGTCTGCAGAGCTAAACGATTTGTGTGGATTATGTTTTAAAGTTTAACGTAACTGTGCCGGACACATCAGGCCCCAAAGAGCTTCTGAAACATTTTATAGTCAGCATTACTGCACTTACTGCAACTTAGGTCATGATTATTTCCCAAAATGTGAACATAAATGCGTGAAATTCAGCACAAAGTTAGATGGATTAGTGAAGCATATGTTTCTTATGGTAGCTTCATAAATATCGGAAAAATGCTCAAAGGTGCTCTTGTCCAAACTTAGGACTCATTGCCGTTAAACATTAAAACAGATCTTAAGCTTTATAAAACTGATGAAAAAATTACCTGGCGTGTCAGTGAGATAGGTCTACAGGTTGCGTGCTCCAAATCTGAACATAAGGCAGGATGTTCTTCCTGCGGCAGCTGACGAAACATACGCTGCTGGAGATGCTGCTGGAGTTCTACACGGCCATCATACTGTAGAGTCCATCCTCACCTCCTCCATCACCGTGTGGTACCCTGGTGCTACAGACAGGGACAGGCATCGAATGTGCTGCAGAGAAGGTGATTGGCTGTAAGCTCCCATCTCTCCAGGACCTGTTCACCTCCAGGACCCGGAGGCATGTGGGTCGGATCACAACTGACCCTTCTCACCCTGGACACGGACTATTCACCACCTCCCCTCAGGCTGGAGGCTATAGTCCACCTACCGTCACTTGAACAGTTTTTTCTCCTCTGCCATCAGACTCATGAATGAAAACAAAATCCAATAACTCTATATCATGAAGTCTGTTTCACTCACTTTCCAAAGTTTACTTTGCAAAACCATTTCTAAGGAAAAGTTGGAACAACATACATACAATCCTAACCTTTGTTTCAACCCTTTAAATTCTGCTTATGTTCAGATAAACTAGTCTTATGTATATATTTTTTAGAGTTTCATGTGACAGTCAGAACACTAGCAAACACCATGGTAACACTAGCAGGTCATGAATGAATAACCTGTTCCAGCCATTTGCACTGCTCTATTGCACTATGAGGTATGTCCACACTTAGATCTGCTGCTATTACTTAATACACCTGCACGTCTGTGAACACAATCCCGTTGTTGTTGTTATATGTCAAATTGTTGGTGTCTTTATAATATTTTATCTATTTATTTTAATCTTCTTTATGCATGCCCTTATATCCTTATAGTTTTAAGGTTTTATGGTAAATGGACTCAACTTATATAGCACTTTTCTACCTTTATCAGGTCCAAAACGCTTTACAGTAAGGAACCAGTCACCCACTCTCATTCATACACCAATGTATGCACACTATTTAGTGCTTATTTTTTATCTAAAGTCTGTGTTATATGTTTTATGTTTCATGTTGCTCAATTGTATGGAGAAAAATTCCTGGCGTGGCGGGCATGCGGCGCGGTGGCTTATGGGATGGCACATAGCTCCTAATCGCGGGTAAGGGACCACCAGAGGTCACTATGCTAAAGTGGCTATGCTAGTTAGCATACAGGCTCCTTTCCCTAACTCCTTCCTAACTAACAGCCCAATTCGGACGCTTCTTATCATGGCGGACGCTGACGCACATTCGGTTTGGCGTAAGACCTCTTACCAATCTGCTCGTTTCGGATGGGGCCAGAGTCTACCTGTGTGTAATCTAATGTCAGTTCAAATACAGCTGCTCTGTGATGGTCTCAGAGGTTTGTTAAGAAACTAGCAGACAGCATCATGAAGTCCAAGAACACACCAGATAGGTTCGGGATAAAGTTATTGAAAAGTATAAAGCTGGGTTAGGTTATAAAAAGATTTCCAAAGCTTTGAACATCTCTCAAAGTACAGTTACACCATCAAGGAATGGAACGACTGTGGCATCACTGAAAACCTACCAAACCTGGCCGTCCTCCTAAACCTACTGACCGAACAAGGACAGCACGAACCAGAGCTGTTACCAAGAAGCCTATGATGACCCTGGATGAACTGCAGAGAGCTACAGCTCAGGTGGGGGAAACTGTACACAGAACAACTATTAGTCGTACACTGCACAAATCTGGCCTTTATGACAGAGTGGCATTTTTAAAAGAAAACCATAAGAAATACCGTTTGCTGTTTGCCTGACGCCACATGGAGGCCACATGGTGGCTTCTGGCAAACAGAAAACGTCTTATGGTTTTCTTTCAAAATGGCTTGTTCTAGCCACTCTGCCATAAGGCAGTGATCGTTCAGAAATCTTCATTCAACTTCTGAAGGCAATTGGTTGCACTAAAATGAAAGTAGGCCAGTACTTATGCACATCCCACTTTTCAGTTTTTTATTTATACATTTTTTTCAAAAACATTTCATTTCACTTCACGACTATGTGTCACTTAGTGTGTGTCTTTCCCATAAAATTTCAATTAAATATATTGATGTTTATAGTCCATAGCATGGCAAAATGTCAAAAAGTTAAAGGAGAGCCGATACTTATGCAACCCACTGTATGTCCAATTTCTGTTTATATCAGACTTTTGCCTCAATAGGGATGTTATCATGGTAATCAGATGACATTTCAGCACAATCCGCCTTATTCAGCTTAATAAATCCTCCAAATCCATAAATTGTCAATGACAACCACCAAGTGCCAGTGATCTGCCAGTGTTGTCAATGCAACCGAGAGCACTGTTTTCACCTTTGCTAACTGCCATTTTGATTTGTGATGCAACACCGGAGAGCCCTATTGAACGAGTTGTAACCTACTGCTGAGGAGTGCAAGGGCTAGAGGACGAACACGAAGGACCGAGTTTTTTTTTATAGTAAAGTCTACCACCTCCAGCAGACGGGGCGGAGAAAAACTCTGCCAAAACAAAACAATCAGTCGTTAAAAAATACATTTTCTGCAAGGCATTATTACTGCAAGGCATGGCCAACCCCTCATAGGAAACGAACATTAGCCGAAGACAAGTTGTTTCTGTGCATATAGACCACTGTGGTAAAATTCCACTGTGTTTCCAGCTTTACATTTGCTGAAGCCTACTGCAGGCTCATGCATCACACTATCCTGTCTTTAAGCTGCACAGGAAATGTCCAATGAGAGCAGGTTTATCTCTTGACAGCTGTCATTTACTTTTCCTTGTTGTCTGCATTTCAGTGACTCAGACATTTTAACAGATTTTATGCCGTTTCCGCTCTCTGCTCACCTGTCTGTAGGCAAACTAACGCACTGGCCCAGAGCCTGATTGACATGTCATTCCCGGCTCTGAATCATTCTCTTCAAAGCAACTGAAGATATGGGCCCCACCTCTGGAGTCCACTGCTGCAGAGCAAGGGTTAGAGCCGCCCGGGGGGAAGATGAAGGTATAAAATGGTCGTTTTGCTAGAGCAACACAAGCTAATTTATCATTCTCCGGGGGTCAGGCGACGCTCCCTTGGCTGTGAATTTTAATGTTGTTTTTTATGGCTCTTAATAAACTGGATTTTGCTGCGAGCGTTTATGCAGAGGAGCAAAGCATCCTTCACTCGGTTCATTTAGTAAGTCAAGGAGAGCGGGCCCAGCCAAATTTAACCAATGGACTCATCATTTTAGCGCAGTGGCTAATAAAGGTGAGCAGGTGAGATATTGGAGCTTGGAGGAAAAAACCCACAAGGGACAACTACAGGACATTGTCATTTTTATTGTAACATACGTTTATTTTGTTATTATCACTTTCTGTTGGCTTATGCGCCTTGGTGGAACAGCGCTCGCCTCAGAGCAAGAAGGCCCCGTGTTCGACTGGCGGCCCGGGAGGGCCTTTCTGTATAAGAAGATGATAATTTCACCATCTTTCCAAATTCTCCACATATATAGACAATGTCTATACATGTATACATATACGTATATATAGTGGTTGCTAACGTTAATAGATCTGTTGGTAAATTTGATCTATCTGAATGCTCGTATAGGAACGTTCAGACAAAAATCTTCATACAAACAGTATTTGTCATCAACCTTTTCTTTCCTAAGCCCCATTAAAGGTATTTTTTTTCTGTTCGTGGCAAAAGCTCCAGTGTGTATTGTAGTGAAATATCACTGAGCTCTGTAACCTCCAGCTGTCTATCCCTTCAGACAGACGTCACCATATAGTGACGGCTGATTAGGCACTGTCCATATCTGCCCTCGGGAACTTTCTCACCATCTCTGTCCACACAAATGAGATCCCCTTAGCTCATTCTGATATGGAGTGTCATTGAGGCTGGTCTGATGGTGCCAGCGTCCCGGGGCCTTCCAGATCAGCTCCAGGGGCCCCTCACTCTGACAGATTGAGGGTGTCGAGGAGGAGTCCCAGAGCTGCAGCTGAAAGGATATAGGCGGTTTCTCTGGTGCAAAGTTCAAGGGATTGTTGTTTAAAGTATGAACTGGGGACATAGTATTTTAAGCCCAACATTTTAGTTACAATTAATTGTCTTTCTCAAAACCACAACTGCTGTTAACTGCTCCTTTAGTGCTTTTGCAACCAGGAATTTAAGCACATGCATTTCCCCGACATAGCCCATAAAAATGTTCAAAATGTCATTGTAAATAATAATTATTTGCCAAACTTTGCTGACGGACCTAATATAAATGATCACGTCCCCGGAGATTATCTTTCAAGTATCATCCCACATTTTGAACGTCTCCAGTCCATCTCCAATCGCAGACTAACGCAAAACCAGATTCGGCCTCACTGATAGCATCCAAGGGCATTCATCATTCAAATGACAATATACTGAAGCCAGCAAATTGAGGCGAAGATTAGACGAAAGTGATTTGGCTTTTCTAATACAACACATGGGCAGATTTATTACCATCATCACCACTAGATCAGCCCGTTTCATCACTGCTCCTGCCCCGGAGAGAAAATGATTACATTAGAAACATTTACTGCAGCCCTCCTCCGTACAAGAGCTCTGTGAAGGTCAGCAGCTGAACAGGGCCAAGCCGTTTTAGTGCACCTTTGTCGAGTCCTGATTGAAATTCATCAATAAAATGTGCGCCGCCCTGAGCCTTCGGAGGAATAAAATTGTCATGCTAATTCATTTTGATTGCCACATTGGAATAGTCCAAACAAAATGAGGTTCAGCAGCAGTGGCCAGATGTGTGCGGCCAAGTGGAACTGGGGTGTTTCATAGTGATTTAGGCCAAATGTGCTCGTCTGATTGAATGGTGAAGAATGGAAATCTACCCCCCCAAAAAATGTGTGATACTATTTGCATTCTAAAAGAAGTGTGCAGAGTTAAATGAAAAGTAGAGGCCGGAACGTTCTGCAAGCTAGAATTTTCATAACAATACTTTAGGAGTCACTGTGTAGACATTAGCAGTCAAACATCTCACAAACATGTCTGTATCAGAGCAATGATGGAGATGATTCTTGCTTGTGGTGATCTGATTCCAATTAGTAAGTTAAGGATGTCAAAAAAATCTTCTTAATATATTAGATCACTGTTATGTATTATTAATTTTGTTCAATTATCTTATTGCATTTCGGCTTCTTCCGGCAGCTTTTGGATTGTGTGGGCTTCAACCCTAGACCTTTCGTAAGATGTGAGCGGTTCCAGTTTTGGGAACTCTTCTGCACCTCTTGGGCATTGGGATGTGCTTCCTCAGGTTCTTCTCAAGTCTCTTTTTGATAGTGGCGAAGGCTCCAAAAACCACTGACGCAGTTTTGGCTTAATACTCCACATGATGCTAATAAAATGTCATCTCAATGGCTCGTATACCACTTCACTGGCACTTCTTCACCTATTTGCGTTCAGTGCAAGTAGTTGGCAGTTATTATTGTTATTAGTAATACCTAAGTAAGCTATTATTATTATTATTATTATTATATTACTATATTTGCCCCCACCCACCCCTCTCTCTGTCTCTGTCTCCCTCAAAAGTCAGTCTGCTTTAGTCCCAATCCACCCACACAGCAGCACACAGGTAAACAGACTATTTGTGTTTCTATAAACATTTACTGAATAAACCTTCAGGGCATTCATCGGAGTCTAGACTATTTCCACCTGAATGCATAGACTTCCCTCCAACCCGACGTTTTGTGAACAAACTCAAACATATACACTGTTATGGCCTAATTAGCTGTCTGTCTGTTTGTTTTTTTGCTCTACCTACAATAGCTTTTTTCTGTTTATGTTCCATAGTTACTACATATAGATATATTTCATCTCTTTTAGTCTATTTTTCTCTACCTGACAGCACACACAATGTTGCCGATTGTCGTCAGAAAAACAAAATGATATGGCCTGGGTAAATTTAGACTTAAAAAATACTTATTTGCTCATTTAAAATACATAACATACCTTGATATCAAAATGCTATCACAAAATCATTTTTTAGAGATGCACCATTGATCATCAGCAAGCTGCTTTACTGGAACATGGAGTAAAAACTAAACTAATAGTTCTCTTTTCTGCCTATGAGCATCAAAGGTAATGCTGGCCAATCAAAGAGGAAAATATGTCTCAATTCCAAACAGCCAGGAGGTCAGTTTCCTGCTATAAACCTCCTCAGCCAAATCTCGGGCACTCCACTCCCATCAGATCAAACATCCCACACATCCCCCATCCAACCCACAACCACAGTTCATATAACATTTTTACTGCTGCCACCCGCAATGTGCCATCAACAAGAGAACTGCGGGCGTGCTGATACAGATTGTTCTGATAAGCAGGGGCAGAATCGATGCCCTGGGACACTTTAGCACCTCCGCCATCTTTGCTATCTTCAAAGAGCAGAGCAGATCAGAAGGTGAAGGACACAAGCTTCCAGCGGCGGTACAAGACTGGAAACACCATGAGCGAGAGAGAGAGCGGGTAGGAAGAAGGAAATCCAGGAAGAGGCTGCAGTAATTGAGACCGAGGGGAGTCCATCTTGGGTCAGGAGGGAGAATCCCACAGGGAACAGTCTTTGGCTCTTCAAAGGCAGACGCTCCATGTCACAAAATTAGATAAATCAATTACGAGAATCAAGTCTATGATCATTCTGGTTTGGGTTTGATTTTTCTCACAGAAATAGAATAATAATTTACTTAATTTTTAGTCAGTGAAGGTTGATTTCTTTAACAAAGCTATATAAGGTACTTTTTAAATGTTGCTAACCTGTGGAGGCTTTAGTAATACTCTTTTTTACAATAAATGTTACTACATGGTCGTTTCTCAGCGTGTTACAGCGCGGTGACCAGCATGCAATAGAAAATCGGGACATTGAATTTGGTGAGTGTTTCACAGGGTCTTTGAACATTTGACTTGGACTTAGACTGTGATGGAGGACTCAGGCGTAGCTTGGGTCCATATGCTTCTTTAAATACTTTAGATGCTAATGCGAAAGAGGCACTTGTGTAATAGCCTACATGACGCACATTTACCTCAAAGAATAAGTCCATAATTCCAATAATGGATCTCTCCAAGAGCACTTAAAAAATGCTGAACACTTATTTTAGAAGTATTGCCATTTCATAGCATTATGTTGTTGCTGCTACTCAGCATAAATGCAGAGAAGCAGGAGTTATAGGGCTTATTTTTAGGCCTTCATTTCTCCTCATGATACATTCTGATAAGCTTTCCAAGAAAACAGGGATAGAATGAAAGAATAACAAGCATACAGCTCAAAATAATTTATCAAATACATCCATTTGAATTTTGCTCTGAAATCCTCAATATAAATGGAGAGAAGTGAGGAATGAAATGTGTACAAAACGTGCAAAACGTGCCTGGATAAGTGGGCCCTACTGGACTCTTTAGTGGTAAATGTCAAATTAATGATAAAAAGGAGAGGAGGTAGTGAAGATTGACCTGTTAGCCTTGGCCGATACTCGCGCTCCCTCCCTTTATTTGTTTACTATTTATTGTCACATATGTTTGCTTTAACCAATAAACTAAACATTTAAAATATAGCCTAGTAAGGAGGCAACATTAATTTCACTTTTCTGCAAGGAAAACAAAAACAAAATCAGATACAGAGATAATCCACACCCTCATTCAACTGCTCATTTCCTGACCATAACCCTAATGCTTAACTTTGACAAATCTGTTGGAAAGTTGTTGCTAATAGCTGCACTATTAATTGCCATTTAAACATAATTACTTTCAGTTGCAGGCTGAATATATACACTTAATATTAAATGTAAAAAGCCATGGCCACAAATTTGTTTCTCACAGGATTTGATTGAAAAAACATGGATGTGTGATAATACTGCATGTACATAAGATTATTTGGTGTAAAGTCATTCTTCTGGCTCTCTTGACATTCTTTCGTAAAGCAAACTTGGAATATCCAATCTGCCCGTGTTACCTGTAATGAAGGTCTTTATCATCCAGGTCTCGGTGTAGAGACACACACGGTGCTGGTGTCCTGCTGCTCCTTGCTGCAGAGTCCTGGCAGCTAACCGCATTAGCCGCCTGTGACCTCCACGTCTTGTTAAACCGAAGAGGAATGACTCACTTTGCAAGCTGTGTTTACAAGTTCCACTCTGCAAATGACCACTTAGCATGGATCTAAAATTGCTGCTGCAGGCCCAAAGGTAAGACACAAACATATAACAGTGTTTTGACAAAACTTTAACACAATAGTAAAACATTTATAAAGACACTGGTGTTGCGGAATGACTGGATCTGTCTTGTACACACTGATTATTGGCCAAACCCACACAAATGAGCAGGAGAGTTCAGCCCCTCAGGTTACCGGCATAGTATGAAAATAAAGTTTCAACATGTAAACGAAGTCTAAATGGATATGTTTGCTATTAAGAAAAACAACATATATGGTAGAAACCCAAAGCCCTTTGATGGCATTTGACTTAAGCCATCTCAACTTGGAAGAAAGGGTTGCTATTAAGTATTCATTGAAGTCACATGGCATCATCATCAGCAAAAAATTGATTAGAATGAAACTGCCTGTCAACGCTCAAACACAATGCAGTTTTCAGATTAAACATTATTGCTAATTGCATATTGATATGGCCTGTCCTGGTGGTCAGTGCAGTGTTAGCTGAGGCCAATGTGTGATTGATTCAGACCATGAAAACTCATGACAGTTTTTGCCGCAGTTTGTGCACCACAGCAGTTAACGATAAGGCATTAGCCTGACAAGCCGTATACATCTATGCCGGGATTGTTAGCATAATGAGACACTGAAAGGCAACGGATAGAGTTCTTATCTCGACTAACGCAGGCAAAGGGAGACTTAAATAGCATAATACATCAACCATGCGCAGTGGGAGGGCCATCGCATAGATAGAGATGGAAGGAGAGGAGAAATGATTATTCATACGTTGGACCTTCTTAACCTCGACTTACGATGAGCCAATTAAGCAACAGCCCGCGCAGAGAAGCTAATACGTCCACATTAAGTGTGTGTGTATTACATTACTAATAAAAAGGCATGTGTTTGGAAAGCTATACAGATCCATGTGGGCTGTGGTAGAGGTTTCAAACATGCTCCATGCCAAAACTGTTGGGACGCTGATGAAAGTAAAAGCGTATCTTTTTGTAATAGTATTCGTACATGTAGCATAGTTCAGTCACTTCGTTTTATAGCTTGTTTTCCAATCTATCCACATTCACCAACATGTTGCCTGATCTGTTTTGCAAACGTGTTAAGGTAATGGCTAGGTAAGTGTTAAGACAATGATAAAACAGTGGCAGCAACGCTATACGATCTTTGCGGCCTCGGGGGTTATCCCATGATAAACTAAAAGCTATTTTTCAGACTGTTCCGATATTATAGTAAACAGATTGTACAATTCAAATGACCTTGCATTAACCGTGTGAGCTCTAGACTAAATTCAAATTGCGTTATAAATTTGGAGGCTTACTCATTATGATTCTTGCCTTAAACGATGGTCCTCTGCTCCTCCGAATACAGGACAGGGTAAAAGTCGTGCCATTCCATTTGCTCTGCCCTTTGGAAATGTCTCTCCAGTGCACAGGTCAGTACCCCTGTGTTATCTGTTGGAAATGCCCACATTCATCATTGTTTTGATTAATATTTATATTTCAACCACTAACTGGCTGATGGTTTCTGCAAAAGAAGTGGTTCTAAACCTTTTTCTCAGTGAACCCTTCAGTGGAAAGATCGGACCCCAACACTCTTTTCCAACCCGGCTATATCTACATTAAGGGGAAAAAAAAAATTGCTAATAAACATATTCTAGAACAGGGGTTCCGAACATGGGCGCGGGCACCCATTGGGGGCGCCTGGGATTGAATTGGGGTCCTTGGAGCCTTGTCTGGTCAGAGGTTCAGATTATAAGAGATTTTATTTGAGCAAATCAAACGGTGAAAATCCTTACAATTGACTTACAGTAGTTGGACCACATGGTTAGTGCTCGTGTTTCACAGCAAGAAGGTCCTGGGTTCAATCTCCGGGACCTCTCTGTGTCAAAAACATGTACAATAAGAATGAGTGAGAGTGTGTTTTCCTGTGTGTGTGAGTGTGCCTAGGCCTTGATCCATCGTAATATGATACTAACTAGATTCAATCTGTATTTACAACAGCTTGTTTTTGTGCGTGCTGTCTAAAATATTTGCACATATACTTTGCATTACGTATAGGACTTACTTTACTTCCCCAAATAACAGCACTTTAATAATACAGTACTTATACACAGAACTAAAAAAGGGTTAGATGCAACTACGCATAACTTGGTGAGACTAACCAACGGGTCAAGCCTTTTTCATGACAGTGTTAGCAATATGAACAATGAGACCATTCCACCATTTACCTGCTACACTCCGTTGGAAAAAGGTGAGTGAAAGCACAAATATCTTTAATTAATGCGCCTGTCTTTAGCTCGTTTCCATACATTCCTTTCCCCATGTCTCTCCCCTTTAAAAATGTCTTCAACAGGAGAAATCCCAGGTGGAAAATGGGTCTATAGAAAACGCCCACTATCCATCTGTTTTTTTGCCAAGTTAGTTGTCGATTAGAACTCAATTTAAAGTCTATAGCTCAACAATAAAGCTCAGTATTTCCCTCCCTCTTGCCCTTCTCCTTCTGTTACAACAGATGTTTTTTTTTTCTCTCCATTTGCTAGAGGGGCGACACTGTTGGCAGATGTCGTAGTTCGTATTATTTTTATCTCTCAGATTCTAATTTTTAGCAATTTTGTAATGAAGCATTTCAATGTTATAACACAACCTTGTGTTGCATATTGCATCACCACTGCTATTACTAAGGACTGCTATTTTTCTTCTGTGTCCAGTATGAAAATGTAATCGAATATGGACGTCCCATGGGCTTGTGGTGGTACGGACACACCATGATAAATATATAATCAAATATATTTCGTCATATCTCGCACAGACTGCTCCGACTGATGCTGGAGGCAATTTTTCGAGCCTATAAACCTTCACCGCATCAAATTTACTTTTTCAGTCGTAGTACATTACCTTGAGTATTGTATGAAATAGGTAACTTCAAGAGAAAAATGTGTCACGGCTGCCACTGATGGGATTGCTGCATTCCCCTCGAGCAGCATGAGTCCAGCATAATTAATTCTTGATATATATATCATTACTGAGCCATATCGGACCACTGTGAGGTCTTTGATTCTATCTGGGAGCCGAAGATTTATCTGTAACTTTTTACTGAGTTCGTATTCCTGTTGAATCAATTGAATGGGATTCTTTGGAGGCCGTAATGAAAAAAGATGAAAGCCCTTGAGACTGGGAGACATGGTGTTATATGGGAGCCAGGCTAACTGTATTGTCTCCCGTCATGGCAAAGGAGGAATGTGAGCAGAGCCCGGTAGAAAGACATTTTTCATGTCACCCTGCACTGCCTCTGACTCCTCTTCCTAAACTTTGCAAGTCCTGTGTTGTTGTTTGAAGATGTAATAATCCCAATCTTAGTCAAAGGCTTGTCAGGTGTCCTTTAATTTCCTTCTTTTGATTTGGAGTGTTATGAATATGGCATACGTGCACTATTTTGGTGACACTTTTACTTAAAGGGAAATTCCCTGATATGAAAATCCGATCTAGCTCTCTAGTTTGCATTCTACTTTACATGGGGATATCTCCAGAGTTGAGGGTACCATATTACAAAAGTATAAGTGTAAAGTGTATAAGATCTGTAGACGTGTAGCTAATGTCGTCAAAATAAAACACAATGGGGATAGTGAAAGAAAAATAAATCTTTGACTGCAGTTTTGCTCCGTGGAAATATAATTATTTTCAGTTTATATGTGGCTAAAAGTAACTCAGAAGTAACTCAAAGTAGTGTAACTCAGTTACATTTGTCATACAGTAATATGTTGTACAGACATAATACATTTTTAAAACTGTAACTACAAATATAGAATATATTACAATTGTAAAGAAACTTGACCCAACACTGGCTATCTCTGTGGAGTTAAGTGGGGTAATATGACCCCAATACAAGATCAGAGCAGTCTGGTGAAGGTATACTGTATGGACTTAAAGGCAATGGCTTTACGTGCACTTATAATAAAAAAAGAGCAATACAATAACTGAACCTGGGCTGCCTTTTAATAACGTTTTCTGATTCTGATCTTATGAGGATACACACGCACTAAAATCACTATGTCAACATGCCATTCTTCATTTGAAAGCTAAGAAGCTCACGCTTGTACAGCGAAGAAAATTAGTTGTAAACATACATATACAATGATTTTGCATACTTCCCCTTACCCATTACCTCATCTCCATCGCTCCATCTTTACCCCTTGTTCTTTACTCCTGGCGGTGTGAAACGTGTAGCTCATTAGTTAGCTCTCTGCACCGTCTCGCATCAGCCTGTCCTTCACATCCCGCTGCACTGCTAAGAAGTCATTTACGCGCACCACCTCACTCTCCAGCTCCCCATTTACCCCTTTTCTTCCCTGTAAACTTCACCACCCTCCACTTCCATATTGGTTTAGTAATATTTTTGCGGAAGAAGATGATGCTGTATACGCCTACTGTGTTTCTTCCTAATGTGTGGGCGAAGGTGCTGGAGAATGCAGGATTAAAAAGTTTAAGTAGAGACATAGTGCGTAGGAGAGAAAGTGGTGAATAATGCTCTCAGCAAGGTGTCTGTCTGCTCCAGTGGATGTGGGTAGCCTGGCCTCAGTATAATTTATTTTTTTTACACATAGGGATATCAGTCTGGTCACCATGTCGTCATTCGCAGCACGAGCCAAGCTCAACCCTTGCAAACAGAATTTGTCTTGTCTTATCTTGTGAATGAGCAGCGTAACTCTTGGGATGCAGAAGGTCCACCAGTAATATCCAGGGATGGCCCACTGGAGCAAAGAGTTGTTGACTTTTTTTTCTTCCTTTTTTCAATTGTAGTAAATTACCAAAAAGGCATCGACAGTAGGTGACTTTTCAGATTTGCAACCCTTTTTGTTTTAATATTAAAGGGACTATACAGTTTAAAATTGTTAAAATTATGTATTTTCCTAACGCTACATGTTCCAGCGATGTCCTAATGTGTAGAATGAGCCCAAACCTATTCACCACATCTGCCTCTTAAATCCTGCACTGTCACTCAAAAAGGTGTTAATTCAGGTCCGAAGTGCCGCATGCACAAGCTTAATATAGAAGCTACAGTTACACGTTAGACCTGAGGTGGCAGTAGGGAGTATACAAATGACCAACTTGCATCTAGTCCCTTTAAGACAGAACCATTAATGAGACAGTAACAACAATACACCACCTTTCACTGATTGGTTTACTCTGCTTCCTGTTTGCTCGCATTTGCTCTGTCCAAGAAATTTAGTTGACGTTGTGACCAGACACAATCACTTATACAGTGGGGTGACAGTGGCACAGATAGTAGAGCGGGTCGTCTTGTGACTGAAGGGTCGGTGGTTCGAATCCCGCAGGTGCACACTGTCGTTGCGTCCTTGGGCAAGACACTTCACCCATAAGAAAAGCGTTATATAAGTTTAGACAATGTACCATGTACAGCGGGGCGCCGCAGGCAAAGATGTGGGTGCAGTGATGAGGTAAGGACTATGGGTTCCCACCCTTCATCACCTGTTGCTATCAGCTAATCACAGCCTGTTCAAGCCAGTCTTCAACCCTTCTGTCACCTTGCTGTTCATTGTGTGACCAAGTCATTTTGGATCCTTGTGGCTCAATGAAATTTATGTCATCTCCTCAGCCCCTTTTCACAGTGGAGACATCAGATGTTGCAACTGGAAGTTCATACACACCCATCATGGCTAAAAAACTACCATGACGAAAGATAGAGATCGATAGAGAGCGAGTCATTGGGATCTGTCCCGAAAATGCAAGTCCAGTGGCATTTTTTTGAAATCTGAAAGATAGACCTAACCTCACGGATTTTAATGAATAAGAATGTATTGTCCTGTACAATAGCCATATACGACACGGTTCCACGCTTGTATCTCGCACGCTTCGGTCTAAGTACTCGCCTTGTCACATATCAACTCTACCGAGTACACGCGAGGGTTTCCACTAGTGGCCAGCAGTTGTTGCGGCTGGCGCCCCCACAGATGCGTACACATTACTGAAGCAACAACAGGACAGCCTGAAAAGTTTTGTAAGCTGCGATGAGAACAATGTGGACAAATGCTGCCTTTTGGTGGGGTTTATGGAATTATTCAGAGGTGTTAAGGCAAATACTAGAGGAAAGAAGCAGCTAAAGGCAACTATGAAGGTAAGCAACATGCTAATGGAATGCTAACACCAGTTTGACCTGGATGTTAATAGCGAGGGCTGTCCTCTCTTTCGTTTGCCAATCAGAGGCCAGCGTCTGTTCATGTCACATTAGTCTCGGTTCAGCATGCTTTGGCCACAGCCAGAGGTCGGTCCTAAAACGCATGCCTGGTCAGACCAGTTTGGCCATGGCCTCGGCAGTGGAGACGCTCTCCCAACACGGTTGACCAGGCACTGGGCAGGGCCTGCCAGTGGAAACACCCCAATAGTGCATGCCTTCAAAAATAGACTTGAAAATTCATTCTAGCTGTTGCAGTCGTGTGCCAAAAGGGGCTATGTCACCACCACATTAAAATTAAAGAAATTACATTGCCCCCATTCAACATTTAAAATCCCCATAAAGCCTTGCCCATAACAACTGGAAATGTATACCACGCCTTCATTATTCTATTCCATGAGAGGCAACAGCAGATGGCCACAGTGACATCAGAGAAATATGTCTTTGTTCATTATATATTATGCTTCAACATATAGTGTTATAGATGTGTTATGCAAGCGTGACATATGAATCCACTAAATAGGCTGCATACACCTTTCATGTGCACAAAACTGTGTAACATTAAAGCCCAACTTGTTTTTACTGAAAAAAAGGTTCAACATCAGTCCTGTATTCTGCATCGTCCCCGTTATCTGGGCCAAAATTGTAATGCATCACTTTGTGGGATAAAGCCTGGGTCGTATGAAAAATCTACACAGCCAAAACTGAATGATGTAATAGCAATTATACTTTTAGATTAGATCATTGCAGGGTGGACTACTGGCAGAAAAATCTGTGTTGGAGGAGAAATTAAAGTTTATGCCGTATTTTGTGTTAGGTGAAACATGTTCTGGTAACATTGCCATGTTCTGGTAATTTGAATAGGCAGATAATAAAAATGTTACACAATTTGAATTTTCAGCTGAAGCCTGAACATATAGTGGGACATTGGGCTGCCCTCGGTGTTGTGGGTTCGAGTTCCAGCTCTGACAGTTTGCTGAATTAATTTTGTTTTGTTTTGATTATGTTATGATGTTAGAGTGTTAGAAAAGTGGATACAGAACATAGTTACTTAAAGTGGACAAAGCTTCCTCAAACAATGTCACAATCATAATCCTACTTCACACAAGCTGTATTTCTACACCAGTCGACCCAAACCCCCATCTGTGCCTCTCCAAGTGGGATTAGTTTTTCATATAATTGTCTCTTTTACACACAATATACTGTTCATAAAGGAACTGAATCGGTGTCCTTACCAGGCTAAATGATGAGCTGCAGCCATTAAAGCCACAACTCCGCGCATTGCAAAATGTCAAGGGCAAGTTCGCCTTAATGTGAGAATAAAACAGCCGCACACGATCCAGCTGACATTTCCATGGCACAAGGTCATCCCTGACACAACTTTTATCCAAACTACCATCGGCTTGTGTGCTCCCTTCCCTTTACATATTTACATTCTGATTATCTCAGAAGGATTCATCTCTGCCATGTTCAGGAACACCACATACATGCTGATATGTGCAACAGTGTGATTTCTGCCACCACAGATGAACATGAAAAACTGTGCTATCCATCGCTGTCTCGGAGCGGCGCCCAGCTCCCCGCCAGTTGACAACTCTAATTTAATGACAATGCCGTTCGCACAATAAAACAATAAGCCATATAGATATTGTATGATGCATTACTTTGAAAAGCATGTTACCTTGACTGTGATGGATGGCTGCTTTCTGATGTCTCCGTGCACAACAAAGAGAAATGTTTAGACTTTTTGTACACACGCTCGATCATGCATGTGCAGCGGTATTTGCATGTGCTTTCGCGAAAAAGGCAACAAGAGACGAAGTGTGTGCGTGCGGGATAAGAAATAATGAAAGGGAAGTGAGGGAAATGGCATTACCCATCTGGAGAACAGTTGTTTGTTTAGTAGGACGCAGGATTTGCAATGAAATAATGAGTTCTAGTGGAAAAGGCCAGGTCTGACCATGAGGTTTTGTGCAAATATTGAATGAGTTTGTAGAAAAGGATGGAATAAAGATTGGACTGGGATGACACGCGTCGGGAAAATATTCAGAACACAGTAACAATTACTTTGCTGACCCTGAGTGTTGTATTTGTCGATATGAGATGCAGTTTTGAAAAGTGAATCTGAAATGGCAGTCTGGTGAATCCAAACTACAAAGCGCAGAAATGGAATTTTCGCATGGGCCGCACACTGGAGTTGATGAATGCGAGGCTGTCAATCTGCGCCATTGACCCCTTTTGGGCACTTGCTGGACAATTTCTCTGGCATTTGGACAATCTCTATGGCATTTGTCAAGAGGTTCTCGGAGGGCCTGTGAAAGAAAGTTGAATGCCATGTTGTGTGCCGGCTTTTGCCATTAATTTAAGTTGCTGCCAACAGTTAAGGATTTTCTCCAACAGCCTCTTGAGCCACTGAGAAAGACCAATATTGGAGCAAAGAGAAAGACCTATTATGGTGAATGTGTGCGGTGCTGCCTGTGTAAGCAGATTGCAGTATTTTATGTAAATCTTAACCTTTGTGGCGGCACTGACTATCAGGCTTGTTGACAGCACGTGGCATATCTACCCAATGATAAGACAAGCCGGGCCAGAGACAGACAGACAGAGAGACAGACACGGTGCTGACTAATTGCGCTGGTAGCACACAGTGTTTACATGGGGACAGCCAAGGGAGTCCGGAGAAAGCCTCATTAATCATGCATGTGGCTGTAGTCATTAAAGACTATGACTTCACATGTCGCAGAATTTGAAGAGTACAAATAGCCATCAGTCATCTTTGTGATCTGACATGAAGGACAGGCTCCGTAATCACCGCTGCCGCTGATGACGCCTGAAAAAGACAGGAGCAGATGTGCTTAAAATGATGCGGGCTCAAATGTGGAGCTGCTCAAAGTCAGTGGGGACACAGGTTGGTTCTCTAACACAATGCATTTTACTGAGGTGGAATAAAATGTTTTTTTTTTTTACAGTAGATCTGGCTCAATCTATTCTTTTAGACTTCTCAATTTGATTCAAACCAAATTTTCACATGTAATCGTTTCCACAAGTCATACTACGACTGGGAAAAAGAGTTTGAGTGCGCACTAACCATAATACATCTAACCTTAACTGTTGAATTAGTGTTTTCTTGTTTAAAGATCATAGTTAAGAGATAGATTTTAATTGGGATATGTAAAATCTTGGACTAAAACTACTCAGTACAGAGGACAGCTTAAGCTTTGTGAACGTCCTTGTTGCTCCGTCTGCAACAAATGATCTTTATTTCTCAGCAGGAGAACTTAAATCCAGGATGAAGACCAGTGGAGCCACAAGTGGCATCTTTCAAATGAGGATGAATTGAAAATACAATTGAAAATACAGTAGCTTATAGATGGGTACTTCACAAACCCTTTCTGCAATGGAAAATTCCTAACTAATTATTCCATAACTAATCCTTTAAACACACATTGATCCATATTCTATGCCTTCTTCAGACCCAATGGACAATATGACAAGAGAACTGTTAGAACTTCTAGATGTGGCTAAAGACCAACACTGGATTTCTAATAAAGAATATGATTATCTAATTTGTGAGAGGCCACGTTTCCCTTGTTTTTACATGCTTCCAAAAGTCCACAAAAACATGTTAAATCCACCAGGCCGCCCAATATTTAGCGGGAATGATTCTATCACGGAACCTGCTTCTAAGTTTGTGGACTACTTTATAAAACCTTTTGTTTCACAATTGCCCTCTTATCTTCAGGACAGCACCAAGTGCTCCAACAGATTATGCAAATGGCAATATTTGCCCCAGTATTATGGCCACCATGGACTTTGAATCTCTTTAATATTGTTCAAGAGGAAGGACTAGTGGCCTTGCACTACCTAGGCAGTAGGAGTGGACGCTAAAGAATAATGTATTTCTGTCTGAAGATAAACTGTACAAGCAAGAGACAGGGACGGCTATGGGTGCATGTTTTGCACCAAATTATGCAAACTTGTTTCTAGGTCTTTGGGAAGAAATGTACATATATTCCGATCACAATCCCTTTAAGGACAAGATTTTATGGTGGGGCAGATATATTGACGATGTTATCCTTATCTTTTTAGGGTCAGAAAGTGAACTGAAGGACTTTCATCTTTATGTTAACAGTCTCAATGCCAACCTTAAACTAAATTTGGACAGTATGACAGTAAGAGTGTACATTTTCTTTTATTTATTTATTACTAAAGATGACCATGGTAACCTACATACGTCAATATTTCAGAAACCAACAGATCGCAATACAAATTTGCATGCAGAGTTTCCATCCTCCTTGGTTAAATGAAAATATCCTTAACGGTCAGATACAACGACTTAGACGCATATGTGACTCTGACCAAGATTTCGTCAGTCAGTCTATTGACATGCAAGCAGGCTTCACCCAAAGGGGGATATTCTCAGGAGCTGCTGTCTCAAGCTCATACTACTAGAGCGAATTGTTCACTCCTAAACCTAGACAGGAGCAAACGCAGAAGCCCTTTTTTGTCACAAGTTACAGTAAAGAGGCTACCCAGGTTAAACGAGTTATACAAAGAAACTGGGATATCATTGTGAGTGATCCTCTTTTGAGAGATGTTTTCCCTGAGCCTCCAGGAGTCAGCTTCAGAAGAGCCCCAACCATTAAAGACAAGCTTGTGAGGAGCTATCTCCCATCTACTAAACCCACCACATGGCTCTCCCGTCCAAAAGGGAACTTTTGCTGTGGTCATTGTAGATACTGTGAGAACATGGTGAAGACTGACACTTTTATGGATCTGGCTACTAATAGGATGTATTCTATAAATGGTTTTATCAACGGCAACACCACCCATGTAGTGTATCGCCTTGAATGTCCCTGTGGGTGCTTCAACGTGTGTATAGAGTGGCTGAACACAGATATGCCATTCGCTCCAATAACCCAAATTATCCTATGGCCAGACATTATATGGATGTCCGTCACAGCCATGACTCCACCCTAAAGGTGTCAGGAATTGAGGTTATCACTCTAAATGCCAGGGGTGGTGATAAAATCTTACGCTTTTGACTTGTTGCCACTAAACTGTGAAGACGAAATGTCTACCCCCTTCTGTCAAAAAAGACTACGACAGCATGTGTCTCAATGTCCTGGCTGCACACCTGCAGTCAGACATTACAAATTGGTTTACTCTTTGTCTCCACACACACCCTGGCGAAGGCGCAGGCCGACACGCGTTGGTGTGCTTTTTAATGTTTCTAAATAAAGCCTTTTCTACTTTTGCAAATGATGAGTGCCTGGACCTGATTTTTCTCTACACATTGATCCACATTGATTAACGCACCAGTGAGGATTATATGCAATGTGCATGCAATTCATGCTGTTAAAAACTGTTTTCCAGTGCGGTTTAGGGTTCAGTTAAAATTGGTGTGTACTGTATATTATGTACACCACCTCCTGACCTCGCGGTGATTTTATGCACACCTCGCATGCACTTTGATTTTGCCGTACGCATGATAAATGACGGCACACTGTATATTGGGACATATGAGTAAAGACCACGGCCATGCATTACTCTGTCATCAGATTACAGTGGATCAAGTGGACACAGCTGAAAGCACAAAGTAACCCTCTGGTAAAAGGTGAGGAGTGTGGAGTGCTGTGTCTTATCGCTTTAGACCGGACCACTGCTCCTCCGCACGCTTAGGTCAAGTGGCAGTAACGGAATGTCTTTAGGGACCAGGCAGGTGCTCACAAAGGGCCAGTGAGCAGAGCAGAGGCCAAGAAGGGGTAAGTCTAAAGAGAAGTCATGAGGGATACCGAGAGATGGTGGGACCATATGTTGGTCAGAGAATAGTCAGTAGTTGGTCAAATATCATACCTTTTCTCTTTCTTTAAAGCTTGTATAATATAAAAGAAAATCAATTTCCGATCTAAAATCTTTCAATATCATTGTGTTTGATCATGTGTGTGATTTTTGTTTCTCAGTTTTGCGTGGACTCCATGCAAACAAAGTCCATATAATGAGCTGTCATCAAAAAGTGTCCGGTAATTAACACAGCCGTGGACAATTGTGAAGATGCCCTTTGTGAACAAATTGATGTCAATATGGTGCCGCAGTCGCTGACCAAAAGCCCGGCCAAGGCATACTGATTTTTAGCAAAAGACATTGGTCATTCCACTCCTTATCTGTGCACTAAGGTTTTGAATTCCACCACCTTTTATCTCCTGCATGTGCACGCTCACTCACTCGTGCACGTACTGACAGGTGACACGTCTTCTGGGCCAGTGAGCTGAACAGACGAGCCCGCATCACTGTCACCGCTGCAGCAGACTGACAGGCAGGCGGGCAGGGCGGCCATGACAGGCGGAAGTAACATGTTTTTGGCCCGACGCTAACGCAACGTGACATATGCACTCCAACATGACCCGCCCACTCTCCACTTCCAGCCTCTGCTAATTATAGCCACACCACGGAACGAGCTAAATGCCACTGATTTGGGGCACGGCTTTGAAATTCGCTCGGCTGGTAATGACGTTAATGTTTTAGCCTAGGTCCACTGTTTGGTAATGAGTCATGTGTTTTTTTTTTTGTAACGATGCAGATGACAGATGAAGCGTATGGAGAGAAAAGACGTCATGAGCCATTGGTTTTGATAAATCGAGTTTTAATTTTGGAAGAATAGAAAGCTGTCATATATTATTTCTGGTAAGCTCCATCAGTTTAATCAGGAGTAATGAGGTATATTGCTGTGAAAATGCACAAAGGCCATTAACAGTTTGGTTATGTACGGCATGAGGATCAGATACGTGAGTTGTGACTGAAAGCAGACATCATCTGAAGTGAACAAAAACCAGCACTGTGGTTGTTCATTTGATTGTTTCAAAGGAGATTGTTGTGGACTTTTAGAGGAGGCTCTGACCAAAAAAATCATGGAAGGAATGAGCCTTCCAAGTCCTTATGAATACACATAACACAAGTCCTGTGGTCCGCAAACACTACATCCCTGCTCAAGAACCTTTCATCAGCGTCCTCATCAGCATCTACTTCCTCTGCAAAATCTGGAAAAGGTAGAGTCCAAGTTAGCGCTGTGCAATTAATCAAATTTCAATGATGATTTTGATCATTACACTAAATGACTACAAAAATGGCATAATCGAGAATAAATGATTATTAAGGATTCCCTCCCGCTTGTCCATCCAAAGCGCGGAAAGTTCCCCCTGCGCGGTTTGTTTGGGTGAGCATGTCTGATCTGCTGAACTACCAGGACTGCGTGATGGAACTGTTGTATTTGTTGCAGAAATGTTTAATAATCTTTATGCATAGCTCTTGAGATAATGCTACTGATAAGTGCTCACCTTTTGCTGAAAGGGGAACAGAAGTTTAGAAGTCTCTATATCCTTTGCCCAGTTGGTTGTTGAAGAAGAGTTAAAAACTCTTGACAGGAGCAGATCTCACAAACGGAGCTCAAAGCAAACTCGCATCATTTCATGCTGCTGTGATGATTGTTTTTGTTTCCGTCGTATTTCACGGGCTACTGGAAAATGCTTTGGTCCAACAGTGACAAAGAGCGCTGTGTGATGATGTCATCAGGCCGCGCAGCTTGGTTTGCTTGGGCAGGTGTGACTCTGGTGTGACTGTGACAGACTCTAATAGAGGATTAGTTTAGAAACGTGAGCATATTTTATATAATTTTGACTTTTTTAATTGTCCAAAGAAAACATTTTGCATTGTTAAAAGCAAATAATGATTTGAATAATTGTGATTTCAATTATTATGATTTTATTTTTTTCTATAATTGAGCAGCCCTAGGCCGAGTCACCCTTGTGCAGAAAGCATTTTGACCAGCTGCATCACTGAGTTGTATAGCGCCTGCACGACATTTGGACATCCAGCTGTCTCCTTTCAAACCTTCAGAATTGCGGGTGATCCCACTCAGTCACCCATCACACTCATTTCAGTGCATGGTACTTCTCCGTGTTGATTAAACAATTTGTCAGAAAACAAACATTGTGATTAATAGTCAATTGCAATTATTTTGAAAGTATTGAATTTTCAGCAGTTACCACAACAAAAGAAGGCGTAGAATTGATGTTCATCTTGCAAAGTTCTCTAGGAATGAACAGCTTTACATTTAGTCCTAATTGTGTGCATTACTTGTATTGTCCTGCATTTGCCATTAATATCCCATCACCCCATAAACCCCATTGAAGCATAGTCCTATTCAGCACTTACAAACATCCAATTACCGCACGTCTCTGTTACCTCTAGCACCTGTTCGGACCAATCGCTCTTACAACTGAACACACTTGCCTTTTACCGCGATCTTTCATGCAAAACCAGTGCGGTACATTTATCAGCTTTTGAGCCGGATCATTATGCAAAGGGTCATCCACTAACAGCCTCTCTTGCCCATTATGAAGACTCCACTCTCCTGAAATGCTGCAATAACAAGCCATGTGTGCAATAAGAGCTGGCGAGCGCTTGCTTTTTAGACAGCCAGTGGACAAATAGTGGAATTGTGAGCCATTTTGTGCACTGTGTCCTCCAAACATCATTAGGGTCCAATAAAGGATGGCACAAAGACTGACATGGCTGCAATGCCTGTCGAAAAGGGAATCCAGAGGGACTTCTTGCAGCTTGCACAAGAGCTGTCAGTGTCTGGGCAGTTCACCAGTATCACATGAGATGCTAATGGGTGTTTAGATTAGAGAGTCTTTTGTGCTAGCTATCTGGCATTTTGGTGGTCAACATGTAGAGTCATCTGCTACTGATGGTACAGTATGTGATGGAACAAACACAATATCGGGCAGGGATATTCCCACTTGTGGTCCTGGCACTCTGGCTTTTGTGATGCAACTGGCCTGACGTGTGTAATGTGAAGTGGTCCGACATGAAAGTCCCATTTCCACTACTGTCCAGAAGTTTGATATATTGAGGCAGGAAAATGTTGTGATAAACGATATTTCAACCTGAAAAGACTCACAGAGACGTGTTGCGTTAGAAAGTTTTGTCCCTCGGGCTCAGACCCCGGCGGAAGATGGCCGAACGATACGGACTGCCTGGTGTTGATGATGATGGCCAGCATCTTCCCCCGGAGCCTGGACCTGGTGGTGGTATAACGGGACCCGATGCGCGTAGATGTGACGGGCCAAGCCCGGGAGGAGGAGGGGCGGAGGAGGGTCGCTGCACGCTGTGAAACACCGAGTGATTGACCGGGGAGCTTATGAAGGGGATCCTGGACTGTGAGTGGCTGAGCGGGACAGCGCTGCGCTGATTGCTGATGCGAAAGCGCGCTTGCGATGGGGCCGTGATTGGATGCTGGTGAAGCAGCCGTGAAAGATGAGTGAAGGCTGCAGGTACGTCTCCAGGTTGAATTTGCGCTCAAGCTTCATTATTGAAGACTCTAAAGCTTAAAAATGACCGTAAAACTTTTTTGAAACAAACATGAAACACTTACTTTGGTTAAAAAATAATGTATTACTTTAGAAAAATGCAAATAAATGTACATACGATAAATATTGAGCCAAAAATGGGAAACGCTTTGGCTCATATTAATTAGGTATTAATAAGCATTAGGCCATGAATAATATGCGTGTGCAGATATTAATAAGTTTCTTATTATGCTATTACCTATTACCAAACTAGTAGGCTCATAATAATATTCTTACCGGTACTCATGGCCTACCATAACTCTAATCTTTACCCAAACCTTAACCTGTAACCTAGAGCAGAGCACTAATGCTTATTAATACATTATTATTACTTAACCAGCCCCTCTCAAAGCAATTCCCTAAAATGTATATTGTTTATTTGTAAATTATTGAACGATAACTCGATTTAGAAATTGTCTTGACAGCTCTAATCCTCACTGAAAGTTCATTCCTGAACAGTGTTGCCACAGATTACTTGAAAAAGGAATTGATTACTGATTACTCATTTGAAAAGTAACTTAGTTACTTTACTGATTACTTAATTTTAAAAGTAAGTAAGTTAGATTACAAGTTACTTTATTAGTTACATTCAGCTGCGGCCGACAACATCTCCACTGTCACAACACACTAATGACAAACCCTTTTACCAACGCTCACTGTTAAAATGCACTTCCAATACAGTAACATCAACAAAGCTGACAGACTCAGAAAAGTGACGTATTTCCATCTCTCTCCCCGACCACTGTTAGTGTTTTTAGGTTGAAAACGTGACTTGTCACATTATGTTACGTCACTCGCCAAGATGCATAAATAAATGTATTTCTTTTCCAAAGGAAAATGACAAAATAGTAACTCATAATAATTTGGAAATGTAACTTAAATCTGATTACTTGTTTGGAAATGGTAACTCGTTAGATTACTAGTTACTGAAAAAAGTAATCAGATTACAGTAATCCGTTACTAAGTAATTAGGCAAGGCAAGGCAATTTTATTTATACCGCGCATTTCATACACAAGGCAACTCAATGCGCCCCAATTCCCCAATGCAGTAATTAGTTACTGGCATCACTGTTCCTGAATAACTCTCAAGAATAACTTCTGTTTGTTTGCTGTTTTTCACTAAACTCACAAACTAGAAGAATTTTGAACTGATACTACTGTAGTTTCAACTTACATTAGTTAAGATTTTTGGCATTAGTGGCTTAAATGCTTTATCAGACTAGATCATTTAATTGTGAAAGAGGGTGCAAAGTGGGGAGAGACATCGAGCAAACTATCAGAGCTGACGTCAGCACACCGTTCTGCAAACACACCCTTGTACGCAAGTGTCAGGACACTGACATAGTACTGTATTGAACAGGTAAAGTACTTTTCTCCTACTACAGTAGATTGTGTGCGGGAGGGGATATTGTTTTGACGAGTTCTTACTTCCACATCCATTCGGAACGGCATTAAATAAATGTTATTATGGACTTCTGGCTCAAACTTGTTGAGGAAAGTAATTCAAGGAGATGTACCATGGGCACACCATGGTCATAATTCCCCAGCACGCAAATAATACACTTGACACAGAGATCTAAATTGTTAAGAGCGTAGATATTTTGTATATTTAAATGGCAGCACATTTGATTGTGCATCCTCTTTGGTTATTAACACCTGAAGAAGTACTGAATGTTCTATTGTGGAAAACTTTTGACTTGACTCTGTATTTGGTGATGCCTTCATGTGGAAAGCTGAGTCGTGGAGTGGCAACCTGAATGGATGTAACTCTCTGCTTGGTTTGGCGTGCTCTGGTGGGAATGGGACCAATATAAAAATGTTAATGCCATGCTTCACCAGTTCTGCCTGTGGGACAAGATATGCAAATGCATTCCTGAAGAAGTTCTTTGGGCAGTCATTAATATCATTATGTGGCACCAGTGCATTAGCATGGCACGAAGGCTGGAAGGATAGTGTCACTAATGTTAGACACATCTATATTCATGGGCCACTGTTGGCTAAATAGAGAAAGGTGTTTAGAACATTCAAAAGAGGATTAAATTGGTTTCTAATTAAAGTTTTCTTCTAAGGAAAATGTGATGGAAAACGGTCCTATGTTCGTTTCCCTTACTGTGGTAGGGTAGGTTCCTTCCTTCAACCTAAAACATACTCAATTGGTGCTTTATGCGTGAGTATTCAGTGACCAGATGAGTGCAAAATTAACATAACCGTCAAGAATCCCTGAAGCAGCTAAGCAGCTATTATGCTCTATTCATCTAAAATGAGCCCTCAGCACGATCTTAATTATAAACACGCATTTAACTTCATTAGTGTTATTATTGCGTTTCATTTGGTGTGGTTCAACACGCATCAAAGTGAAATGATGTGCAAATGTTTAGATTTGATCCCACATTCTAAAGCTACAAAATTGAGCATTTTCCCCATTATTCATAACTTGAGACCTTAGCGTTGCATGTGTTTCACTGTAAAGTCAGAGACAACAGTGACTCAGAACATTCATCCAAAGGTCAGTTGTTGCCGTTGAGCGCAGCCTTGTGTTTGGAGCGACCAATGGCAATCAACCCTATAGGCAACTGTGGCTACAAGATAAGTAAATTCATGAGGTTTCAAATTAGATTCAATAATAATATACTAGGATAATACTCAGGAGCACGACACTAACATTATGATTCAGTATAAGGGGGGCGACCTTTGAAAACTTGGAAACAGCTCCCATTAAACTGTGGCTCTGGTGTAGAGTCGAGAAAACGACGAAAATCCATTTGTTCAAAGCTTCTTTCTGAGGGTGGCACGTGTTCATTTCAAAAGTCAAAAACATTTATTTAGGGACTTAAAATGGGAGGTCTGAAGTGCACCAGTTGTGTTGCAAAACTTTCTGAGCTCATTGTGTTGTCCGTCCTCGTGCTAACGTTTTGGGGTTGGTGCATTTGGATGCTGAGTGTATGGGTGTTCCAAACAGCCGTTCCCCACCGGAGGTCACTTTGAAATGGAATAGATTTTTCTAGATCTCAGCAAAGCCTTGGGGAAGGTCGCTTCATTAATCACAGCTAAATGCCACTGTCTGCCTGTCTCCTCCTTAACCAACCAGCAGGCACAGATAGCATCTCTGATTGATACTGATAATTAATTGTCCTTGGGTGTGGAGCGGTACGTGGTATTATCCAGCAGGGAACCTTTAATTACTATGTAAAGACTCATTAGGTTAATGCTATGGTGCGGCCCAAGTGGCACAGGGGCCAAATGGATGTCTTCCTCCAGCCGTGGCCTTTTCAGAGACACGTTTTCGCCTCTCTGTCTTAGCCCATTCGGCGTTGACGTGAGCGGCAGCTCTATGCTGATTCAGTGCTGGGAAATGTCAAGTCGCATAGAACTGCTGAAGATTTAGGCAAATCAGAGGAAGCTCAATAATGACATATTTTAGAGCGAGCACTGTTATTTAAAATGCCAACAGAGATTTTTTTGGAATATGAAGTAAATTTTGCGAATGTCAAACATGTTTGTGTGCTTAGTGAGAATGTTGTCATTTTACACTTGGATGCAAGTAGTTTGACACTTTTGTTGAAATTACTAACAGTTTTTAATATATATATATATATATATATATATATATATATATATATACTTTTAAATAGACATTTTGCTACTTGTTAATTGCCACTTGTTTAACAATCTTTAATTCTGTTCTTGTACTTTGGTGTGGCAACAATGCTGTCTGTCTGTCTGTCTATTTTTTTTTTTACAATTAAGGAAACAGTTAATACATGAAATTATGATAATGGAATAGTTTACATAATATTTTGCAGTAAAAGGGTTAGAGGTTTGAGAGTAATCTGAACACAACATATTGCCATTTTAAGATATATAATGTGTAAGATGCATTCAGTCGACCACTTCCTAAATAATAAGTGCACTGGAGTATGAACGAGATGCACAAGGGATAAAGGAGATGAAAAGGCTGGGATTGGGTCAAGATACACCTCAACACAGAGGTTTGTATTTTGGTTCTCTATTGGTCTGTTCCAGGGCAAGTGGAATCAGAGGTAGTTACCCTTTTACCCATTGATAACATACATGCAAAATAGTCTAACTTGGTTCCCCTAAACAACATCCTCAAGGTCTCGAGAAGTATAGCTGATCTTACTCCAAAGAACTGTTGAGAAGATGGTTCCAGTGGCAGTCAAACTAGGGCACTGTAGTATCCACTTAAAAATCACATCCATCACCATAATCAAAGAAAGTAAACATTGCATGTTTAAAACATTTCGGGTCTTTGTGACAAAATGTTGAGTCCTGTCTGACTCCATCCTCCAGTCACGCCACGCAAAATGAGGACATGCCATCTTATTTTATGTTCCTATGTAATAAAAGATTTTTTTTAAATCCTCTGACATGGACATATACATAATGTTAAATCCAACTGCACACAATCTCTGTTCTTTATGCCAGTTTTTAAAGAGCAGTAATGATTCAGACTATTAAAGATCTTAATGTCTAGAGAGATGTTTCCTGGGAAAAGAGGAAGTGCATGTTAAATCTGTTAAGAACAAGCCATAGACAGCGGGCAGGGGAAATGTCTGCTCATTCCTTCAGCACATAACGCTGATTCAAATGAGGCTCATGAGACGGGGATTTGAAGATCACTGGACGGCCCAGGATGACTTTGCAGAATTTTGTAATATTGATCAGTGCACACCGTATCCAGTCACCAGTCTGGATAAACTGTCCTATATGTTCACCAAGAGGTGCAAGAGACGAATACTGATGCAGAACGGGCTGTCAGTTCTGTGTGAGGCAGTAGCTCCATCCAGTGGCAGCTTTTGACATCATAGAACCAGAACACTTGAACCCGATTCTTAATTCAACTTCAAATGCAAAGAACACGCTTGCTAATACAATGCATATAGGCTACTAATGATTCTCCAACTGTGGTACATTTAATTCGGGTGGTAAACATAAACCACTTGGGCTTCAGGTGGCATAGGTTATCTGCAGCTTTTGACATGATTTAGCATTACAGTTTAGAAATAATTAAGTCAAATTCAGCTCCATTTTATCGACATTTTTAGCCCCGGTTTAGTCCTGATTTGAGCTTGATAGGCCTGGAGGTACTATCTTATCTTAACGTTTGACAATCACTGCCACATATAACAAATTATGTACTGCTTGAAATGGCTGTATCCTATGTTTCATTAAAAAAAAAAAAAAAGTATTTTTAAAGTGTATATCTATGAAGTAATCAGGAATACATGTCAATACACCAGTCAATCACAATCGGGACCACCCCCTCCACCAGTCTCCTCTCTTATGTTTCCAGTCCTGTGCGCTATATGTACCGCTGTCACCCTCTAACTATTCCATCTTCTCATTTATGTTGAGAATGTATAAGCTAATCTTTGGTAGTTTCTCAAAATCCTAATATTTTGCTATTTTGTTTTGAAATGAAGCCTTATTGGGGATTGATGCAATGAAAATCTGTCAAATTATCTTTATTATATATGTATATATCTATGTGTTTCTCACAATGATACAGTATTTGTCTTTAACACTCTTTAAACAAACTTTATGTACTCGTCTTGGCTGGTAACTTTTGAAGAATGCTGTGAAATAAGCAGCCTTATTGCTTGTGTGCCTTGGATAATATTGCCTTCAGCAAAATGACAGTGGCCTTTCTGAAAAATTGACAAATGGAGAGGCCAACATGATTTATGAAGCTGCGGCAGAGACTGAGGCTGTCACTTTACATTCGCTGTGTACACAGGGGACCACATTATATAGAGTAGGCCTATAGCAAAAAATATGCTGCAAAAGACAAATCACCATTTACTACATGTTTTAAGCAGCCTGATTTGCATTTTAGTATGTACTATGACATGCCAACACTCTAACTGACCACAGGTGAAACTCGGAAAATTAGAATATCGTTCAAAAGTTAATTTATTTCTGTAATTTAACTTAAAATGTGAAACTAATGTGATATAGACTCATTACATGCAAAGTGACATATGTCAAGCCTTTTGATGATTATGGCTTACAGTCCATTTTCAAAATAGTTTAATTTGATGAGATTTTTAATTTGGGGTTTTTACAAGCTGAGCCATAATAATCAAAATCATAACAAATAAAGGCTATATCTCACTTTGCATGTAATGAGTCTATCATATATCAGTTTCACACAAAGGAATGCACTTTTTAACGATATTCTAATTTTCCACCTGTACTTCATGGACAATATATCAGTAATGTGTATTTCAATATTAACTTAATGTGCATATCAATGCCAGGAAGACAGTTGAATTTGCTCATTTACAGTATTTTCATCATAACGCTTCAAGATGTAGAGAGCTGTTGCCTATACGTATTTCTCATGCTTGACAGCAGAAATGAACCTTTCTGTTAAGGTGTGCTGTCAACTCCAGTGGTTTCCAATGTTGAAAATGTTAAGAAGCAACACCATTTTTGTATGGCCTTCCTTCCTTCCTTCAGTGGCAGAGTGGATGGTTCTAGAGGTCGACCGATATATCGGCCGGCAAATATAGCGACCTCCCTCTCTCCTGGTGCAGCTGAGTTTTTTGCCTTTTTCTGTGAACTACATTTGTGGTTTACGCGTTCCACATTGTTTTTCTGGATACTTTTGTACGTCTTGCCGTGTTTTTGTGGAGGTTTGGTGGATTTGTACTTTGAGAGTCTAAAATGGTCCTGAAGAAAGCAGCTTTTTAAAGGTAAACAAAATGCTAGCTTATCAGCTAAACCCATTTGAGACCTACACATTTCTTCTTCTGAGACACTGAAGAGGCACCAAGAGCCCCCACAGCTGCAGCACAGTCAAGGCGTCACAAGAGGTGCAAAAAAACAAAAAAGGACAAATGAGAAATGGTGAAAGACTGTTGTGAAGCGGAGGGAGGAAAAGGAAGGAGGAGGTGGAGCTGCCACTGTGTCATGCGGGTCAGGTTGACACAGTGGCAGCGTGGCTCAGTCACAGCAGCGCAGGACTAACACCTGAACACTATTTCGTTGTACACTTGTACAATGACAATAAAGCACTTACTTACTTTACAATGCAGATAAAAGGCCGATATCTCCGGAACCAAAAGTGATAGAGACTTCCCATTGCATTGGGAAGAGCTCAGTCAAAACTTTAAAATGAGTCCTCCCACAACTGAAAAACTGTCATGGTTGAAGGTGGAATGATCTTCAACCATCTCCAAAGAGATGATAAACTGGTGAAGCAAAAACTCAAAGGAACCGGGGCCGACGCTGACAACGAACCAACAGAGGACATGGGAAACACAGGGGTATACAGTAAATACAAGAGGAAACAGGGCACAGATGTAACACATCAGGGCGGGGCAGGCAATCAACACAGGGGAATTAAAGCAAAATAACAAGGACAGAACACACGTCAAAATAAAACACAGCACTAGACCAGAACAAGACGACAAAACAGGGGAAATATAAAACGAATCATGACAGAAACAATGCAATGAAAGTCGGTCACAAGTTTGTACACCTCTGATCCTATTTTATGTTGCAGACTTTTGCTTATAATGTTGGAACAATAAGAGAATGAGACTTACCTTTTTTGTTTTGGAATTTGATGATTATTGTCTTTACAATTAGCTCCCTCTGAAGAACCTATACTGAACATGAATGCCCCCTGGAGTCACAGTTAAACACTGACACAGTTTAGAAACATCATACACAGGATTAAAAAAAAAAAAAAACTGAGAGAAAAATCCCCCAAAATGGGTCGACCTCCAGACCTGTTTCTCATGCACACGGTTCTGGAGCTCAGGCCAGCTAACTCACAATTTCTCAGGCCTCTGTCATTCTAAATGTGGATGAGAGTGAATGCATACCATCTGCGACTGGCTAGTGCCGTGTATCTGTATGAACAAAATTTCAGCCAAAAATGATTGAAAACCCATTATATTGAAAAATATGTGTGCATTCCTAAGCCTGCCGACTAAAGCAGTTCTCCGTTATCAATTTTGGACAGTACACTGTATCTATTCCATAAACTTGCATGCTAGCTCGTAAAGACATGAGACCAAATTAATTAGCATAATGCCCTCGCTTATAATATTTATGTGCTAATTTATTACAACAATATGGCCGCAGACTGGGTCATAATGAACCTGCTGTTGGCACCATAACTGATGAAGGTGTCTGCGCACAAGGTGAAGGAAACTTTCATCTGGCCTGCTTCATTTTGTGGAGGCACGATTAAATTAGCCCTGTCTCAGCTGCTAAATTGTCCTTTGAAGATGGCTGGCTCTGTGCATTAGCGGGTTATAATTTGAGAAGTTGGAGTGGAGCCCGTCGTAAAGCGCACATGTGGAGGTTAGACTGCCATAATGTGTTTTATGGACTGCCATGGCTCTAAGGATTATTGATTTTGTTCGTAAGTGCAGCTGATGTTGTGCTGAGGCAGTAATGGAAGTCTATTGGTGACAGATAAAAGTTGCGTAGTCAAATTGTGGGCACTGGAGGCTTACAAGAGGCTACAGTCAAATAGGTCGCGTTCACAACATTCTTAAAATTTAGTTGGTGCAGCTAAAGAGGGGGTATTATGCTTTTTTCAATCACATAGCACCAGTCTATAGCATACTACAATGATGACGTAACCTTCTGTTGGTCTGTATATGCAGTAAATTAAAATAACTGCCTTGAATAAAATTGCTCTCTCAAAATGGCTGTACTGAACGTCTTGAAATAGGCCTCTGTCTCTTTAAGAAGCTTTCCGACACGCCCCCTTCAGCACACTGCTGTGGCATTTAAACAACAACACTGTGCGGGGAGGGGGCTCTGCTGAGCTGAGGAGCAGTGGTTGTTGGCTTGGCTGGTGACGAAAGGTCCAGAGGCGTCTCCAGGAGGTGGGGGTGTTCCTAGGAGGACTGAGGCATAGCTACACCTAAAATGGCTGCCGTCTAAGTTTTTACTGATTACTCAAAAATATGTGAATGAGCCAAGGCAACACTCCAGGCATGTTTTTAATGAGGGAATGACATAATAACATGATATAAAGCTTGAAAAAGTCGATTTTACATAAACCCCCCCTTTAAGACTTTAAATACGGTAACCGTGAAAATGATGATTTTTTTTTTCTTTTTCTTTTTTACTTGGTTCATGATTAATATCACTGTAATGGCTGGACCTATCCACATGAAACTAAAACAGTTATAAAGTTCAACATCTTCTCCCTCAGCACATTATTTATTTATTTATTTATTATAGGACAGGGCATATTGACCAATAGTAGCCTATAATATGCCATAATTAGCCAGAAGGCTATAGTTTTCATCTGTAGTCCTTTGCCAGATGTACAGGGGGCAACCTACAAAAAAGGACAGGGTTAAAATAAAGCATTATATACATTATAGAAAGAAAGTACAACAGTGAAACACACAAGAAAATAAAGGATAGAGAGATGAAAAACAAATGACAGGGACAGTGCAGTACAGCAGCAAACAATAAAAGCAGGACAATATCATCAAGTAAGAATAATAAAAACAACAACAGAAAGACTAAAACATACAATAAACGAGGTACAACAGAGAGCTAAGAGAAGGCAGTGGAAAGAGGGCAGCATAGAGTTTAACGATGACAGGTTTGGTTTTGTAAGAGCCCATTTTTAAGATGTGAGGTAATAAACTAAATGAGGGTATTTCTCTGATTGTAGTTGGAAGACTGTTCCACTCTTTTGAAGCCCTGATGGGAAAAGCGTTTTTTGGAGTGGTAATATGCAGTCTCCTCCTAATGCTCCTCTAGTGGAGGGATTAGTGGTTGATATTTGATGCAATCACTGAGAGGTGGAGGTGCTAGGCCATGTAAAATTGTATAAATCAGACGGACGTTAGTGAGGTTGATGAGGTTGTCCCAACTGAATACGTTGTATTAGGAGAGGATGCTGCAGTGGTGAAAATGACATGATTTCTTGTCTAATACTTTTATTGCCTGTTTGTATAAGGATTGTAATGGTTTGAGCATGGTGTGATTGGCTAGAGACAATCTAGTGAGGCAGTAGGTTATGTGGTAAAAAAATCATTGAGTGCATGAACATTTTAGCTGCTTGGACATGGATATATGAGCTAAGGTCAAATTGTTGTCTCATAAAGGTGATAATAGGCTATTCAAAACTATGTGCCAGATGTTGATCAGATGAAAGTACTTTCAGCCATAAGATAAATGTGGCAGGTTTGTTAATCCAATACCCTCCAAATTAGTGATTGAATTAAAATTAATTCAATTATACAACAAATGTTGATCAAGTTTAATATTTGAATATTTTCTATTTGGAGACACAGAGTCTCTCCCACTGAGTTATAAGCCCCTTCCCTCCAACTGAAATCATGACATGACATTCTCGAAAGTCATGAACACAACCTTTAGTTTGTGGCATAAGTTTTTTAAGCAGGGCTAAGCATAAACATTCTTTGGGCTTTTTCTTTATAAAGATTACACACTCGATTGGGGGCATATTGATTGCAATTTGGCCAGGCTGGAGCCATATCAAACCTTATGCATGCACAGCTAACCTTCAGGAGGAGCACAAGCACAAAGTTGTGAATGAAATTTGTTTCCTGATTCTTTGTTGGCAGTGGAATAGTTTTACTGCCTTCCTCCGATACTTTACGCAAACTTTCTGCTTTCAACCCTTCTTGCCTCTCCGGGAGACATGGAGATGCCCTCCTCAACACTGTCTCTCTCCTTCTCGGCCCCGTTCAGTACAAAGGCAGCGGTGGCTTCCATGCCGTGCCAGACCCCCTCCCCGGCCAGAGCAGCAGCAAATGCACTGCCCCTGCACAACACGGATTTGAAGCCTCCGGGCCCTGTGTGGAAATCTCCCCGGTTTACTCAAGCACATAGCCTAAACATTATTTCAGCTTTGGCCAATACAGTAATACAAGTCATGTCATGATAAAATCGTATTTAATGCATGTAATCCAGAGCGTTCTTGTGCTGCTTTGGTTTTCATGAATCTATTGAAGCATATCATTCCTCTGATCAAAATGTCTGGGCTCTGCCAGGCATTTCAAACAACCACAGGCTGTGCAGTCAAAAAGCTTTTCCTTCTATTTTCAGATGGTGTTTCCATTTGACTTGTATCATTATGATGTAGAAAAGGTGAGGTGTGTCTTTGTGATGTAGGAAAGGTGAGGTTGTGTCTTTGTGATGTAGGAAAGGTGAGGTTGTGTCTTTGTGATGTAGGAAAGGTGAGGTTGTGTCTTTGTGATGTAGGAAAGGTGAGGTTGGACTCCACTTCCTCCTGTTCACCTCGTGTTCACCTGTTGTAGCCTATCGAGCCGACATGCAAGACGCTTTGACGCATTGTTCGCATCGCTCTGTGTTGCTTTCATGCAACACAATTATTTGCATGTGTGTGTGCCTTCACATTGACAATACACAGAAATGACATGCACCTGATGCTTTTGACGTGCTCGGTCTGAACGCACCAACATAGCTGTCCTCGTTAGACCAATTTGTGCCCATTCTATCCTAGACCATAGTACTGAAATAGAAATGGGTGAACCAAATTGATTAGCTAGAGACATTTAGCAAATTGTTGGAGACAAAAGTCAAACTCTCAACAATGAAGCCTGTAGTGCCCAGGATAGGTCTAAGAATTAATCTCTAATATGCATTTTTATTTCTAATATGCATTATGTTTAGATAATGTTGAGTTTGTGTATTTTGCACTGGTTTCAAGAGCTGCTGTCTCAAAAGTGTTGAATCACTTCATACTCCCACACAATCCTGTTTTTAGTTGTGATTCTTATTTTCTGAAAATAGAAGAGCATACATGCTCAACAGCGTTTGAGCATATGAAGCAATTTTTCTGTTGGATGAAATCAACACTTTTTGCGATGTCCTGTGTGACTGCATTTGTACTATTGAGATAAATACACAGAAACACAAACCAGAGAACCCACAAGGTCCAGGAATCAAACCCAGGATCTTCTTCTTGCTGTAAGGCAAGAGTATACCTCTCATTATTGTGCACTGTGAACTGCAGAGATATTTGTGAATCTATAACTGTGCCCACATTTATTGCTAGAGTGTTTCAGATGACTGAAATTGGCCATTATTCGAATAAAGCCTTGAAAACCCAGCTTCATTTTCCGTAAGTGCCCTTCCTGCTGCTCCTGCGTAGAGAAATACCTGCTGACACACATGTATTGATCCATGATACATGGAGGCTTAAGCCTCCAAGCTCACACCACATCTTGTTTTGAGCAAACTGTAACATTATCACATGATTCATAAATGGTTGTATTTTATATTTTCAATATAAAACATGAGAAGACTGCATGAAATCGTTAATATATGCATGATTTAAATACTTCATAAGTGATTCAACAATGACTGAGTCACACTGACCTGTCTCAACAGTCAGGTAGCCTACTTCTCTCTCTCCCTTTCGGATCTTAAGATTTCTTTTCATTACTGCAACTAGCCTACTGTAAAGTCAATAATTACATTTATTTAGGAGGACACAAGACAAACATTAAGCCTTACATAAATAACAATAATTTCCGCAGAGCCATTGAGAAAAAAGAAATTCCGTCAAGTGCACCAGAGTATAGCGCGAGTAAAACCGGAAGTTATTTTTTCCTCAAAAATAAACTATAGTTAACGCAAACCCTATAACCATTATCAAGGAAACTGAACTATGCACACAGTGACGCTAAAGCTAAATAAAAATTCAATCATTTTTATAAAAGTAAGAATTCAAACTGTTATAGCTGATTTGCATGTTTTTCTACCAACGCCCACATGCGCCACTCTGAAAACCCAGCGGAAGTGTAGGACGCAAGGTGAGCAGAGGGGCTCAGTGTGTTTGCGCTACCTTGTTACCGTGACACGGACGTACAGTAGAGGCTGGTTAGAGCAAGTTTCGTTCCTTTACCTTGGCTCGTACCCTTCTTTTCGCCATGGAGGCTCAGGCTTTCTACCGCGAGGAGATCAACAAGACGACGTGGGAAGTCATGGAGAAGTACAGCCGACTGAAGCAGATTGGCACCGGGGCGTACGGTACGGTGTGGTAAGTGTTGGAGAGGGAAGCAATCTTTACGCACTGTGTCAAGTCTACATGTGGGCTCTGGGCTGTAGCACTGTAACTAGACTGTCTAAATAACGCGCAGTGTTTCTCTATTGATTATTACATAGTTACATACATGGGCATGAGCAGGTTGTCACCACTTTTGTTTTCTCCACACGCGTTGCTCATTGGAGTAATCGCACCTGACACCATTACATCATTGGTTTGAAACAGCCTAACTAGGAAGCCAAGCAATGCCATGCAGTTATTGACTTGTTTTTGCATGTCTCTCTGCTCTGCTGCATTAAAACGAAGCAAGCGCACTTTGATTTCTATATGAAACACTTTTGCTGCATCACAGGGAAAGCCCCAGGACTTGTTTTGTACATGTCAAGTGAGGAGCAGTATGCGAAATGTGATTGGGGCGTAGGGGTTGTCTTGTGTTTATGCACCAATAATGATTAATTGAATGCAAAGGAATAATAATAATGTTTGTATAATGTTGTAATTAAGGCTATTGTAATGAAATGAACTAAAGTTAACAGCTGAGACTACACACAAATAATAGTAGAAAGAAGTATGAAATTGATTGACTCATCCAGCCGCTGGATGTATGAGAGGTCAAATACACACAAATATCAACTTTTTTCCCCACATAAAAAGTTGCATAGTGCACCTTTAAATGTAAGCAGGGTTCATTTTGCTTTGTAAGTTGTAGTTAGTGGCATTTGAAGGCTAAATTGGAGACTCCCACATGGCCATTTTAGCAGCTAGACAAAACATAAAGTACACTTCTCTAAACTTGAGATGTAGGAGGATGCGCTGTGTCGTGCAAGCTGCATGCCAATGGATCGTTTTTAAGCAACTACCAGAAACTAAATAACAATGACAGCAATTAAACAGTTCCAAACTATTTACTGTATTAAGGAAATATGAAGTGAAGTATTTGTCAAGCGTCATTCATCAAGTTGACTTTGACCTGGCTAGTGGCTGCAACCTCAAGGTTGACTTGTTTTTTTACTTTACTTTTTTTGCTCATTCTATGAAGATTCTGAGCCAGCCTAACCAAGGAGTACATCCTTCTCCATTTAGCATATTAAAGCTTTGATTAGAAATATGTTGCAATTTCTGTCACATTAAAGTATTATTTATGAAACAACTGTTGTATAAAGCTTCTAACACATGATTCATCTGTACTGTGTAGGAGTCCCATTCTGTTAAAACATCTGACTTTTTAACAGGACACCATCTGATGACCTGCCATTTGGCTAAATTGGCCATTTTTTATAAACTGCCAAAGAGCAAACAGAGAAGGAATATTAAACAGCCTGAACTGTACATGATTTAGGAAACAAATGACGCAAAGAATACTTTGTTTGGTTTTGGGAAATTATCTAATTGCATTTTCTGACATGTATTTGGATTGCGATTAGTATTGCGATTTATATTTTAAAATGCAGATTCAGTTCAGTGTGTAACTGTAAAACTAACTTCAAGAATCATATGCTTTTAATAACTTGTTTGTATAGTAAGTTTATATCTAAGACCCCATGCAGACGAAATAGTGAGTTGGTCTCTGTGTATTCTACAACCTAAATAACGGCAACCACTTAAATTGTGGTTTTGATTTGATTGCGCTTAAAGGGTCCCATTCAAAGAATCCAGAATTTTAGTTTGACCGTATGACTCAAAGCGCTAAACTCAATTGTTGGTGTTGGCGTTGATGGATATGGCTCCAAATAGCAAGCCTTTCCTCCCACAATGAAGCCCAAGACAGCAGTGATGCACAGGGCTCTTTACCAAACATTTAGTACATGATGACACACATATCCAGCAACTGTGCAAATAGAGTACGGGAAGAGTCCATTTTGAAACAACCATGACTGCATCATGTGATTTCCTGGACAAGTTGGCAGCTAATTTTACTCGCCTTCTCAAATCAAGGTAAAATAGGAGTTGTTTTTAACAAATTGGAACATGTTTGTAAATTACTTTTTGTAGTGAAGTAGTCAGTAGCTATTTAAATGATTACTTTGACTGATCTCTACTTCAAAGATCAGGAGGACGTGTCTAGGAAGGAACGGACAAGCTGAATATATTCCAGCTCTGAAGTTCATTGGTCTCAAACCATTGTGAAACTTTGCACTTGGCATGGTTCCATCTTTATAGTCTTTATTTTTATTATTTTAACCTTCAGCAATGTAACAAGCTGAAAGAAAACCTTAAAAACCGTTACACCTAAAGTTGTGAAAAGGTCATGAAACAGTAATACAAAATTACAAAGAAATTGGATAGTTCAGATATCAAATATGTGAATTACCCTGCTAAATATGACTGATGCCAATGCAAGATATAGTGAAAACTATGTCATAGTTAGTTACCTTCTTTTTCTGAAATGTTAAAAAAGAGCTCCATGTAGTTTCCAAATTTAAACAGTGCAAATAAATGGCCAAAATATAGCTAGTTCATTTTTCTGGTTCCATCAACTTTGTTCTGGATGCTGCCCTTTTTTCGTTTTTGACAGAACAATAAAAACAAAAATGTTAAAAGCATTATCATTTATTGTGGGAACTTTTCCCGACTCTGAGAGAGGATACACCTTTAAGACCTTGCTCCCTAACATCCTCAGAAATGAGTTTCATGAAACAAAGCGGAGCTGTCACATTATTATTATTATTATTATTATTATTACATGTCACTATTTCTTACCCACAGAAGTAGTTTACCCAGCCCTCTATATTAAACAGACTTTAAGCAGCCAAAAAGTTTAAAATTTGTGCAAAGCAGCAAGCAGACGTATCTCTGCTTGCCTCTTTATTCGCTTTTTAATCATTCTATTTTTTTGGCACATGTCTTGGATATGATTTTATTTTCTTCTGTAAAGTGAACCAAGACTTTTAAATCATTTTTATGCCTTTTTTACAACTCATCTGACGAACCAGCGACGACAATCTTGTCAACATGGCTGAGGGAGTAACGCAAACATCTCCTTGTGAAACCTGTCGGATGTATCAACAATAAATTCGCCTACTACGGGACAAGATTTTTGCCTTAGAGACGGAAAAAGGACTTAATGATACGCTCTAATAATAATAATAATAATAATAATAATAATGCATTAGTCTTATATAGCGCTTTTCCAGACGCTCAAAGTCGCTTTACAATTTGGTGCATTATTCATTCACTCCATACTCGGTGATGATAAGCGAGGCAACCAGTCTGCGCACATCAGCCACCACCACCAACCACTCACTCACTCACTACATTCGCTAGGCTTCCTGGTGTTACTGAACGGTCTCCCATCCAAGTACTAACCAGGCCCTACCCTGCTTAGCTTCCAAGGTCTGACGGGATTGGGCATCGCAAAGGCGGTATGGCCACTAGGGCTCTAGGGCTGCAACGATTAATCGATTAAATCGATTAACTCGATTAGTAAAATGCTTCGAATATTATTTTCCCGCTTCGATGATTCGTTTAATTAATATATCTCATTAAAACCGCGTGAAACAGGGCCGCTTACGCGCCCGGAACTCTAAGCGGCGCTTGTTTCCGTACGACCGCTTCTGAGGAGCACAGCTCAGCTCAGTCTAGTGGTAGTAAACAACAGAGCGGAGCTAGTTGTGCTAATACTCGTAGCCGGGTAGAACCAGGTAGTAGAGCGGAGAACCAGGCCGTCATAATCATCAAAACACGACTCAAACAAGAAGGAACTCAGCAACGAGAGGTGAAGATAGGACGGAGGCTAACGAGGCGAAAGGACACGGCTCTCCCCGCTATCGCGCCACAACAATGCTAACAGCTGCATCAATGATGATTTACCATCAGGACGGGCGATCTACACATTCATCCACTGTTCATAGTGTGACATAAGGTAAGGTATGATGACGAACGTATCTCCTTTCCCTCCTCACCAAACGCAGACTAACATCCTACTCTGTCTACTTCTCCCTTGCTGCAAAGTTTTTGCGCTAAATATCTTTACGTTGCATCTACGATTTAAATTAAGATAAATAAATCCACAGATTTAAATATAGTGACCACCTCTTTTGGTTGTACCGCAGAGCCATGTCGTTCTCTGTCCCTCCTGGTGCTTAAAATGTCCAACTTTTTCATTGAAGCCTACCTCGTGATTTTTTTTTTTTTTAACGTCTAACTGCTTTATAATATTGCGATCTGTTGCTAGCCCAGTGTTATATAAGTTGTAATAGTGAAAAGGTGTGTGTCATTCTTTAGTGGGATGATAAAAAACTATGAAAAAAACTAATTCCTCTGTACTTCAAAGTTCTGTCAAATTGTCCCACTGGTCTCTGTTTACACTATATGAGGTGGTCACACTATTTCAAAAGCAAAATAAACTCCAACAGTCATACTCACACCTGTACTTAAAAGTTTCTCATATCTATCCTTTCATTGCTCACAACAAATACATTTATGAACCATGCAAATTGACACATTATCCCCTGTTAAATAGAAATACTATGACACAAATAATTAAAATGTTTTCCCTCTTTTAGGAAACCCCTCTGGTTGAGGTCCTGGGAAAGAAATGAATCACCTGAGCTTCAGCAGAACATTTCAAGATTATGTCTCCAGTCAGGACCTACTTCACTTGAATAAGAGTAAAAGTACTGATATAAAAGACTCTATGAAGCTGCTCTCTCTCCTCATCATGGACATACGGACTGGTGTCTCTTTATGAGAGTCAAATGTTGCTGCTTTTGGGACAAACTGATAAGAATAAATGATGTTATGTTAAACAGAAAAATCCTTTGTTTAAAACTATGTTTTTTCTCCTTTTATAATCTGCTCTAAAGTCATTGAATTTAGTTTTTCAATATAAATAAAATACTTATCAGATTAATCGATTAATCGATGTAAATAATCGATAGATTAATCGATTACTAAAATAATCGATAGTTGCAGCCCTAATACGCTCCCTGTGGAACCCAGTAAGAAGACTGAAAAAACGGATACTTGCAACCTAAAGCTAAATGATACCGTAACGTTCCCGAAACTTAACAGACAAGTTGGGGCTAGGCCAAAGCAAAGACAACATGCTGGTAAAAATGCACCTGGAATAAAGTTAACAAACAGATTATAATGATTATTCTCAGTATAACGAACAGAGAAAGTCAGAGAGAAACAGAAAACAAGAAGTCAAAACAAAGATGGAGAGAAAAACTGTGCAAAGTGTCAAGGCCAGAGATATCCTGGTGCTTGGAGACGGAGCCATATCTAATGCTGCTTTATGACCGCAACACTGGAGGCCGCCATTGCTCCGCCATTGCTGTAGTACCTCCATATCATCGCTAGGCCTCCATTGAAAAGCATTGGACTTTAGACACGTTAAAAACAACTTTAATGCCTGGTTTCAATTTTTTTAACACTTTCTATGGCTACATATTCCTCCTGACATAACGCTGGGTTACTCACAAAAAAAGAAACCAGGCTGGTTTTCGAAATAAAAAATGTTTTAATCTCCTACTTAACGGAGGTCGGACTATTGGCACTGGAGCTGCGCGAGCTACACGTCACGCAAGGGCCGAGTCTACAGTGAAAATCCCGCCCTTATGCCCTTATTAGGAACATGCTTCGTCAGAGCTGGGGAGGAGGAGTCTGTAAATCCGCTATGAATTCCCCCTCGAACGTGGTCATTATGGTAAACGGGGAGGAGTGAGGAGGAGTTGTCTATTCTTTTTATTTTATTTATTTATTTATTTGACAGGGACAGTGTACATTAATCAACATTTCTGTAAATGCACCGGAATTAGCCAAAAGGCTATTTTTCATCCGTAGTCCCTGGACAGATGTAAATAGTCTCCCTAAGACAATAAAACATTACGGTCAGTGCAATAAAATACAAAGTAGGACACAGTCACTACACTATACAGGTTAAATACAAATACAAAACAGTGCAAACAATAAAAGAGTCATATGATACAGACAGGGGTTAATGACTGCAAGACTGTTGAGTAATGAACCAGTTCTTTAAATGTTTTTTAAACAGTATGGAGGTGGACAGATCTCTTATGTTAGCTGGGATGGAGTTCCAGTCTTTGGCTGCAGTTACAGAAAAGGTGTTTTGACTAAAGGCACTTTTCCTAAATGGGACTATGCAGTCTCCTCGAGCTGCTCCTCTGGTCACCCGCTGTAAAGATGTGGGGTTTCTGATGCTGACAAACTGACTGAGTGGGGGAGATGATTGGTTGTGGATTATTTTATGTATGAGGCAGAGGTTTGAATACTTAATGAGATTTTCCCAGCTTAAAAGTTTGTGCTTTTGAAGGATGTTGCAGTGATGATACCTCATTGGTTTTTTGTCCAGAATTTTTATTGTCCGTTTGTAAAGTGACTCTAAGGGCTTTAGTGTTGTTTTGTTTGCTTGAGACCAAGTTGTTAAACAGTAGGTTATGTGCGATAGGACCATGGCATTCATGAACATTTTTGCTGCTTGCAGAGAGAGTTGTGACCTGATGAACCGGAAGTTGGAGATATTGAATTTGACTTTATTGCAGACTTTGTTAACTTGGGTTTTGAATGTTAGGTTTGAGTCTATTGTAATTCCAAGGTATTTGTATTCTGACACCACTTGCAACTTTTCACCTGCCATATAGATATCTGCTGTTGAATTAACGGTCTATGATATAAACATGGAGAGAATTGTTACCAGCAGCTATCCGAGTGCCACAGTTTCTGACATCATAGATGTTCTAAACAAGGAAATTACAAATAACCCTGGAATTAATAAACTTGTTCTATATTGGTTTATTGGTTTATTTGGTTGGGACAGTGCAAGTTAATGAACAAGCCACACCGGATTGTAGCCTTGGGCTAATTTCCATCCGCCGTCCCCCATGCGCACTCTCAAACACACTCTCATACATCCTGACCTATTGTACATGTTTTTAGTGGTAGGGGAAACCGGAGTGCCCGGAGGAAACCTACGCAGACACGGGGAGAACATGCAAACTCCACACAGAAAGGCCCCGTCCAGGTGGGAATCGAACCCGGGACCTTCTAGCTGTGAAGCACAAGCGCTAACCGGTTACCGTACTACCATATGTTGGTGCTGTTGACATAAGAAACAGAGAGTCTGAAGCCCTGAAAGAAAAGTTTAATAAACTTTTTGAGAGACTTGATTGTCTGGATAAAGAGGCAATACAAATTTTCATCAGTGGACCTATCCCAAACATCGACGGGAGAATAAACAAATTCTCCCGGCTGTTTCCGTTGAATACATGGCTGTCCAATGTCTGTGAGTCAAGAGGACTGTATTTCATAGAGAACTTTAATCTTTTCTGGCAACGCAACGATCTATTTAAAGGAAATGGCCCACATTTGAGCAGAGGTGGAGTGAGACGACTGACAGAAAATCTCCTCCACGCTCTGCAAAATCAGATGAGGCCTGAGCTACAAGAGAGAGCAGTGAGGAACATGAGAAGAGCGTCTGGCTCGCCAGCAAAGGCTTCGCCTGCATACCCAGTAAAAGATTCAGTCGAAGCTGCATCATCTGCACCTACAGTAAAGGACTCAGCCACAGTTAAGGATTTAGCCACAGCAACACCATCCGCATCTCCGGAAAACATTTCAACCATAGCAGCAGCACCACCTGCATCTGCATCTCCGGGGAAAGCTCAGCTTCAGCACCACCTGCATCTATACCAAATGATTTCATCAACTCCTCCACAGGCCTTGAGCCCGACAGCTACATCTACACCCTCCAGAGATTTTTCTGAATCATTCCCATCTCCAAAGTCACCTATGGGATTTCCCAACCATTTTGAAACCTTGATAATACAAGGGATTAAAATGACTCCCCTCACTCCAGTCATGTCAAGACCAAGACTTTCATCCCCAAAGAAGTATCATGCCCTTCTCCCACCTCCGCCATTTTCACCATCAAGGTCTTCCCAGCTCGGCCCCCACCACTGGTGCTCACAGCTGTTATCTCCAGCAGCTTCACTGCTTCATATTAGGGGCCTCTGCGTTGCTACCATGCATAGCAAACACAAAACCAACCAGAGGTCCATAGAGGGAGTGTGGGACAGTCAGACCGTCCAATCAAAGAACTCTAATCCATGTCCCTTGCAAAAGATTCCATCCACTCAAACAGATATAAATCTCAAACATGCTGTACTCAATGTTAGATTAGGGATGGGCAATATGGCAAAAATAGAATATCACGATTTTTGAATTATAAACTTACGATTTCGATTTTATCACGATTTTTTTATAATGACAAAAATAACTTAAATTACACACTGAAGAGGAAAAATACTATACTAATGTATTCAACTTTGTGATAATCAACACAGCAATCATAGACTTGGACCTAAAGCAAACTCACTTTATGAATGGAAAAACAAAACAAAAAATCCAGATAATAAAATTAGCTTGAAGTAAGTAGAGTAAGTTTGGTAAATGCTTGTTGCTGTTTGGCAGCTTTTCTGAGAGGTCTCTCTCATGACATCAAGCTGTCGCACCCTTTCACAATAAGAGTCTTCGTGGACCAATAACATGCAGTGACTTTTATTGTGTAAAACTCAAAAGGAAAAAGTTTGTCACTGTTAGGCGACTTGACAACAATGAACTCAGACTGACGGTGTTTTTGAGGAACTTTTATATTTTCAAAGACATGGATAAACTGCGCATTTATGAACGCGCATTCTAGGTTTTAAATTAAACAAATGAGAAGGATGCGGCGCCTGACAGAACTGTAAGGACGAAGGACACACTCGCTTCTTCGCACATGTGCCGCCAGGTAAATAAACACACGCTGCGATCTACGTACGCAGAGCAGCGGCGTTACGGGGGAAAGACACTGACATGACCGCTGAAATAGAGACAGAACGCTGGCTTTAGAACATTTTAAAGCTCTAGATTGAGGAGCCTGGTCGTATATACGCCCTGGAGAGGAGCGTCTCGCTGCTAAATGCTCGCATTAGCGTCTGACATTGCGTAGCAGAAAGTTTGCGGCTTGGGATTCCTTCACTGACGGTGAAAAAAGTAAACTGTGTTGAAGTGCATAAAACCGTGATAAAACGATCCCACAAAAATGACAGACCGTCTACTCTGGGGATCGTAAGACGGTCTAATATCGTCATATCGCCCAGCCCTATGTTAGATCGTTAAAAAATAAGTCCTTTTTAATAGTTTTATTTCCTCTTATAATCTAGATTTTATGTTTTTGACTGAAACATGGCTCGACAAAAACACCGGTAACACAGTTTTGATTGAGTGTAGTCCATCTAATTTTGTGTCTGAAACACGCCAGAACCAGAGGGGCTGGGGTGTTTGTGCCATATTCACGGACAATATAGTCATCCACAAATTGTCATTTGTTTGTTTTTTCCATCATTTGAGTATGTGTCTTTCAAAATGGAGATAAAACAATCTTCCATACTTTATATGACTATTTACAAACCACCACATAATTGCAATTGAAGAGTTTACTGAATTACTTTCATTTATATGCACTGATTTTGATTGTTTAATAATTACAGGTTATTTTAATGTGCATGTGGATGTGACCAATGACAGGCATGCAAAAGAACTTAGTGCTGTTCTTGAAATGTTTGGTTTAACTCAGCACGTGAGTGAGGCAACTCACAACAAAGGTCACACTCTAGATCTAGTTATTACAAAAGGTGTTAATATATCAAATGTGAATGCTGTTGATCTTGCTTTATCTGATCATTTTTGTGTCTTCTTTGACCTGTTTGTTGCACCCAAACCAGTGGTTGGGCCTGGAGTTATTGAAAGAAGACACATAAATTATACAAGGGGGGACTACAACTTGTACAAGTTGTACAAGTTGTACAATACAAGTTGTACAATGTACAACGTGTACATGCTTCCATTGTGTCAGCTAATAAACAGCAACAATATGTCATACCACAACTACGCAGATGACACTCAGATGATGACTCAAGGCAGGTGAACATGGGCCTGTAGATACACTCTGTCACTGCATCGAACAGATCAGTTTGTGGATGCAAAACAACTTTCTCCAACTAAACAGACAAAACTGAGATCATTGTTTTTGGCCCACAGACACAAAGACAATATGTTATCAGTCACCTTGAGTCTCTCTCTCTCCTAAACCAAAAAAATCAGGTTCGAAATCTAGGAGTAATCATGGACTCAGACCTGAACTTAAACTGCCACGTCAAAGCAGTAACATCATCAGCTTTTTACCATCTGAGAAACATTGGTAAGATCAGAGGAATAGTGTCAAAACCAGACTTAGAGAGAGTCTCAGCCATGCATTTGTCTCCAGCAGGTTAGACTACTGTAACGGCCTGCTCACTGGCCTTTCTAAACGAGCTGTTAGACAGCTGCAGTACATCCAGAACGCTGCTGCTCGAGTCCTCACAAAAACCAGGAAATACGACCACATTAGTCCAGTGCTCCGGTCTCTGCACTGGCTTCCTGTCACTCAGAGAATAGAATTTAAAACAGCTCTGCTTGTGTACAAGTCTTTTCATGGTTTAGCACCAAAGTACATCTCTGACATGTTAGAGCCGTATGAACCATCTCGGGCCCTGAGAACTTCAGGGAGGGGTCTCCTAGTGGTTCCCAGAGTCAATAAACACGGTGAGGCTGCGTTTCAGTTTCATGCAGCTAAAATCTGGAACAGTCTTCATGAGGATGTGACAGGCCTCAACTCTGACTATGTTCAAATCTAGGCTGAAAACAGCTCTTTTTACCCGTGCATATGACAACTGAAAGTATTTTATCAGCACTCTTACCTTTTACTGTAAAACAAAATTTATGTTGATGTTTTATTGATTGATTTTATCTGTTTTCTTGTAATTTTATGCAACTGTGAAGCACTTTTGAATTGCCTTGTGTATGAATTGTGCTCTACAAATAAACTTGCCTTGCCTATAAAAATGTGTTGTGAATTGTTTGCTTTTGCTCTCAATGTCAGTTTTTACAGAACATGACAAAATGAAATGATGTGCTGCTGTATTTCGCAAGTCCCATTACTTTATTGCCTCTATAACAAGCAAGCAGCAGCAAACATCCTCGTGTTACCTAATAATGTTGACTCTGTCGAGAAAAAAAGACATTTTTGAAATTTGTTGAAATTGATCCTGACCAACTCTACTGAACCATTAATATTTGATACTTATTTATTTATTTATTAGCACATGTATTTAAGTCAGAAAATGTTTAATATGTTAATCACTAACCATTTTTTATTTTGATTTTTTTAATACACTGAACAATGAACAAATAGGGAACAAAAAGTGAATCATCATTCCTTTCTTGTTTATTCCAATAGCTCAGCCACAAATGAAAAGACGAAGGAGAAAATTGCCATCAAGAAGCTGCACAGGCCGTTTCAGTCGGAGATTTTTGCAAAGAGGGCCTACCGTGAACTGCGACTTCTCAAACACATGAAACACGAGAACGTGAGTCATATTGACACTAGGACAGGAGGTTCAGCTTCCACACACAAGCAGCACTGTATATTCACCCACATAATGCAACATGGTACTTTCTGTTTAAGTCTACCCCTTTTCTTCATTCATTTCAGGTGATAGGACTTCTAGATGTGTTCACGGCTGCCACAACCCTCAACGACTTCCAGGACTTGTAAGTATTAACAACAGTTATTAGAGAATGCCCCGGGACAGGGTGGAGGCGAGTTTATTAGTCTGATGTTGTAGTATTTATGTGCCGAGATAACAGCACTGCACTGTATTAATATACATAATAAAAGTCTCTGCCAATTGAGTTCTTTTGGAATTCCATGTAATATAAAGGTTATTTTTATCTGACTATGGTTAAATTTTTGTACCTTGACATGCTTCAAGTGCTGTCTTCCTGTAATCTTCCTCAGAAGATTGTCTTGTCTTGTCAGCTGATTCAAACATCCACCTTCACATATTTTCAGTTTAAAAGCAAATACTAAGTGCAGAAAAATTAATTTGCTATGGGGGATGATCTATGGGCCATCAATGAATGGCTTTTTCATGGAGGATTTAGACGAGAAGGCCTGAGCACTGTGGTTTCACAATGTGAAGTTTGTCGATGTTTTGGAGAAAATGGATTGGACACACACAGGAACTAACATTTCACTTAGAGGCAATAGACACAACTGACAACATTCAATTCACACTTCAAAAATGAAATAAACCACACACACACAAGCACACACAGAAGCTCAGCCGACTCTGGCCTAACCCTTCAATGGACAGTATTATGACAGGACAACCATGATTACGGACAGCAGGGCAGATTACAAGAAGACAATCACGTCGCCAAAACACTCCAAATACCTAATATGGGGCAGGCAATAAACAGTGAGTTCCAGTACTTCAGTAAGCACACCAGCAATACATAGAACAGGACTGAAAGAGGAGTGGGAAACATACTGTAAACTACGAAATAGAGTGACCTGTATGAAGAGGAAAAAGGAACATTTCTAACAGAAAATACAGGAAATTTAATGGATGGGAGGAAATTGTGGGCATCTACAGTATCTATAACAGTCCAGCCGAGCATCTGCATTTGTCAAAACTGAGAATACATACCAAACCTAACCTAGTGAAATACCTAATTTATAACTTGTAAGATCAACCAATTTGTTAAAGATAAAACTAGTGCAAATTTTGAATTAAAAATCATAGTAACACAAAGCAGGTGCATTTACATAATTTTCCTCCAGTAGTGGAATGAAAATTGTGTTATCCTGCTGTACCCTGGCCTTAGCCATCCATAAACTCCGGTCAATTATAATTTCGGGTGTTGTAGGTGACGTCAAGCAGTTGCGCCACATTTACTGGTTGTAGTTCGGCAATGGCAGCGGATACGAAAGTAATGTAAGCTCTTCAATGCGTTCTGGCTCGGCTCCCAAATATGCAGAAATTAAAATTGAAGCCTTGGAATGTGCAAGGAATGCTCCCAAGAGTTATAATAGCTTGCTTCACTCACTTGGGCGCATTACATACGTCACGAACAAACGCTAGCGAAAATCAGATGCAATCGTTTCAAAGGAGTTCACCCCTCCCACCTGATAACGGAGCTCAATTGTGAAGATCCAGAGCCTTGTACGAAACGAAATGAGTACGAGGGTATGGTAAAACCAGGCTATTCCTGCTGTTGCCTGATAAATCAAAGCAAATAAGATACAGCAATTGATTAATAAATTACAATTGTTTTAATTAGCTGACAAGACAGCTAATAAGTGGCAGTAACATCAAGGGCCCGATCTTGTGGCTCAAAGTGCAGACTATAGTGCAGACTATAGCCTAACATTTTGCGCTGAGTGCGATCTTGCCAAAGTGGCAAGATCTTGCCACTCCAGACTTAGCGCATTTAACTGTGGTGGAGACACCTTTTTCCTCCAACCAGATCCACGGCCGGGAAGGGGGAGGGAGAGGATTGTGGGGGAGTGGGGGGTTGAACATGTGCATTTGTTTTGTTTAGCGTTTACGCCAAGCACGGGCCGGTCTTTCTCACTCAAGACATGAACATGGTTTAGCTCACGATGGGGTTAATAAAGTTTTTAGTTTGACCTGTGAGAGCCTGAGGCTTAAGGAAGAACACAAGGGAGCGCGATGTAAACGAGGAAATGAATGTCAGCGGTGCTCCCATCAGAGCAGTCACCTCCTCTTGTGATGCCCTGTCGCAAGTGGCGGAAGCGAATAGCGCATATAAGCCACTCGGAAGATCTCAGTTCGCTAGGGGATGGCGCACCTCTGCGCCAGGCACAAGATCTGGCCCCATGACTCTTTTAAGAATTCTGCAGGAAATGAGCAGTTGATACATATACATTAAAATAGTCTATACAGTTCTATACACTATAGAATGAACTAATTTAGGGAAATTTTAGTTGTATTCAATAATATGAATAAAAGAATGCAAGCTGTAACTATTCAACAATCATGTATTGGGAGCACAATCATCATGAAAGTAGACCCTTGAAAGATATTATATTTGTTCAACTTAATTATTGGAGACATAAATCCTTTTCATATTAGATTTCTGTTTAACGGAGTGCCACTGAAATACAACAGCCTGTTGGCAGCTGATACTGTCTGTGAATCACTTGCTCCCATAGGAAATGAATGGAGGACATTCTTCCACTAGTCCGCTGAACCTCTGGCATTTTATCTGCAGAATAGTCACTGTTCTAGATGTTATGTATGGTAAATATAGAAAAAAGACTTTTGCTCTGCTGGGGTGTGCACTATCACAATGTATGTACTCTGCAAACCTAAACAATTAGAGATAAAGGAAGATAAAGGAATTAGTGTGATTATGTAAGGGCAGCAAAAGCACACGGCTCAAATTTCACTGCAGGCTATACAACTGAAAAAGAGGTCAGACTGGGATAAGATAATATACAATCAGTATACACTATACAGTTTAATTCTGAAGTCACATTATTCCATGCTTCACAGTATACCAGTAATTCAATTGTAAAAGAGATCAGTGATGTTTTTCTTTTTCAAATCAAGTGTGACACTTCCATATTAATTCTTAGGTAATAAAATACTAAAAAGTAAATAGCCAAAACATTTGGCCATAATCCTCCAAACAACTTTCTTCCACAAGTAGTAGTTGTTTACCTGTTGTTGTTTTTATTGTTTTTATTGTTTATTGTTTTTGCAGCTACCTGGTGATGCCTTACATGTTCACAGACCTTTCTAAAGTGCGGGGCCATCTTTCTGAAGACAAAATCCAGTTCCTTGTCTACCAGATGCTCTGTGGATTGAGGGTACGCTGCAAAGTGAATTCAAAAACAAATGATATCCTATTCATGTGTTTAAATGCACAGTGGAGTCAAATCAGCTATGTCCCAACTAAAGACCATAGTGAGGCCAAGAAAATATCAAATACAAGATGTTTTTACAACCTTTTGGTTCATAAAGTTTCAGGTAAATGTTTTAATTTCAGTTGGGTTTTATGATCATGAATTACACAACTTACTAGCCTACATAATAATGATTAAATCTCTTAATTATGTTTTTTCTATGGCAAAGATTAATGGGACTTTTACGTCCAGAACCTGAGTGGGTTTTGAGGTGGATTGTTAGGCAGTGGCTCTCAGCTGCTGACATAAAAGTGGGTTACCAAAAATGACTTGATAGATGGTTGTAAAAGTTTTGATCTTATGATCAAGGAATCACAAATACTGTATTATGATTAAATGTATTAAAACATGGCCAAACTGCAATTTGTTTTTAATGCAAGTTGATATATTTTATTTTTATTGTGGTTGAACTATTAAAGGTGCTTCCAGGTTAGTGGGTGGATACCAATGTCAACTCTGGTCTTACTTATCCTACATATTTTGTTATTGTATATTTCTTACATAATATTTGCATTCTACTATTTCATTGTAAGCATTTCAGGGGACCAGGAGTTCAATGCACAATGCTCTGAGGGTAATCACAAGCAGAGATGACACTTAAAGACACACCGACAAACAATTGATTTGTTCACACAATGATTGCCAGGATTTCTCTACACAGCAGTGTTTGGAATAAATGATCTTTTGTGACCAATTGTAATAATTGGAGTTTTTTTTTTTCATCTTCATCTTCATTCTAATTCTAATTTTCTTTATTTTCAGTATATTCATAAGGCTGGGATTATTCACAGGGTGAGTACGACACCATTTTGTGCTGCTCTGCTGTGTTGTTATGCTAGCTTCAAAATCAGTCATTTTCTCTACTAGAGTTATAAGAGGTTTTTATCTAATTCGCCATGATTTGTGAGCCAACTCTCACCCTGCCCCAACAGGTAGATTGAGTTCACTCCTCTCTGATGTGGGAATGTGGCGTGTTGAGAGATGTTGGGCCACACCTCACAGCTCTAGTACATTTATAAGCAAATAGGCCTATAATGCAATAATGGGGTTATACTCAAATCAAATACCTAAGATCTTTGCTGTGCTGGTAAATAGGTTTTCTTAGCTCGTCTATTCTAACCAAAGAGCAGACAAACAAATGATCAAGACACCAGAGTTTAGCTCTTGACCACATCATTGACATTAATTTCTCCTCGTCACAAGCCACACATGACACTTACCTGCTTTACTAGGTCATAAGTTAAAAACAACAAAATTAAATAACTAAACACAGACATTTTTTCAATACAGTGTAGAGCTTTTTTCTACAAGAACACTCTTGGCTTTCTACTAGTTGTATCTTGTACAACACAGCCTGGAGTTAACATATCTCTGCTTCTATGAGTCAACCCTCTGTTAAAGTGTGACTTTATTGACTTTATTGTGAGCTTTATTATCACTCTCTCATACCAGGGCCACAGTAGGTCACTCACCTCTTATGACTGGCTCAGAAAAACACTTTTCTATCTACAGTATACCGTATGTTCAATCTGTATGTTGTTGGTAGGCCTGTCACAATAACAAAATCTGAAGTTTGATATATTGAGGCAGGAGATTATCGAGATAAACGATATTATTGAAGACCTTTTTAAGTGTTACATTAGAATAATGCGGAAAATGCAAATAAATGTACAGACGATAAGCATTGAGCCCAATAATGTGTTATTCATCCCCTCATTTATTGAACGATAAGTCAATATAGTAATTATCGTGACAGCCCTAGTACGGTTGGGATATGTCTAATGTATATGTTCTAAGTGTATTTACTCTTTTTATTAATTAATAATATATGTATATTTGAGCAAAAAAAAGTGTTGTCTATTATAACACCTAATTCTCTGTCTTTGTAGGATTTAAAGCCTGGAAACCTTGCAGTAAATCAAGATTGCGAACTTAAGGTTTGTGCTTCCAAGAAAAACTTGCATTGTGTAAAAATGAAGGTATCATTAGACTGTATTGATGCGTATTGTGCCGTTTTGAGCTAGCGGCCCATGATGGACTTGTGACAAAGTGGATAGTTTAGTGATAATGAGTCACCATGTCATGGCCCTGGCTTCACTCTACTCTAGTACTCTGCAGTTAATGTAAATCAGGTTTTGCCAGAAAATACAAATAAGAAATTACATAATTTTACAAATTTGCATATAAAAAAATAATAACATTTTTCAAAATCATCTTGGGGGGCCAGAGGTTCTATGCTATTGTATAATACAAAATGAATCAATATTTTATTTTAATTATTGCACAGACTTTAGCACTATCCATTGAATGCATTGAGTGATTCTGAATGGAGGATATAAAATGAATCAGAAATATAAGAGAAAAAAGCTCAGACAGCTGAGTGAGCATAGACGGGTTCCTGTACCTCTGCAACTTCTGTTCTTCTCATTTTCAATTTCCATTCAAATGTCTTGGTATCCTATTTCTATACCCTCTATACTGTGTTCATGTTCCTAGTTTACATGTTCTGCCTAGATTATAGTTTAAAAGCTTATGGTCCATAATGGTCCATCATTTTCTGGTAAACCTCTTAAGATATTCGGCACGTTTTTGTTGAATTTTGTTCTGTACTCTTCTACCCCTCAGAAATGTTGATAATACCATAGGGTTTATTGTGGGTATAACATTTAATGAACATGATTTGAAATTACCATTCATTAAAGTGTATTAATCATTTTTAGGATAATATATGTCAATTGAGACTTCAGTTGTGTTTTTTGTGCAGATCCTGGACTTTGGCCTGGCCCGCAGCACTGATGCTGAGATGACTGGATATGTGGTGACCCGGTGGTACAGAGCGCCTGAGGTCATTCTGAACTGGATGCACTACACGCAGACTGGCAAGACAATCACAACTACATGTTCTTACCTTTGTCTGAACGCTAATCTGTGGATAAGTGCCTGTCTCTTTTCTTTCAAAACATAGTGATCAAATCTTAAATCCAGCCAAAAGGGACTATACCTCGGATAAAGCATTTTGTCAGCAAGAGTTATTTCATGCTTTCTGTCTGGCCTCAAAGCAACTTGATCACCCATTATTATATCTCACAGATACATTATATTCATGTTGTCATAATTAGGGAAAAGGAAAAAATATGCATATTGTTGTGTAAAGATCCTTCCTTGTTTGTCCTGTGCCCGCCAGACTCTACACTCTGTGATGAACACTTTAGGTTCCACTCATGTTCTCTCTTTCTCACTGTTTATTCTAGTGGACATCTGGTCAGTGGGCTGCATCATGGCTGAAATGATCAACGGGAAAACGCTATTTAAAGGGAAAGATTGTATCCTTCCAATAGACTCTTCTGCTGATGAATTACTCATTGAACATATAGGGCCTGATTTACTAAGCGTTTGTGCAAAATAGATGCTCAGTATAATTTGATTTTTGTCTCATCAACGCTTAAAGATTAGATAAGATAGGACTTTATTGATCTCACATGGAGAAATTCACTTGTTACATCAGCTCTCAAGAAACACTTGGGTGCAAATAGACAGGGAAATGTGCAATCAAGTAATAGTAATTAGAGGTATCTTCTATACAATTAATATAAAACCTTTAAAAGGGCAAACATATACATGTATTAATAATAAAAATTAGAACATCAAAAAACTATTGAAATATCAAAAAGTCAACATTGGTAGTACACAGTTTACAGTCCAGTGCAGGTGATTGATAAAGTGGCTTTGATACAGAGGTTATTGCACGTGGTTTTACACAGAAGGCCACAGCACAAACTCATTTACATATCAGATTTGCACCACTAATGACAGAAACAATTTTAACGATAAATGAGGTGCACCACGCTATAAAGTCGCATTTTAATTTAGCATTCGGCTCAGTAAATCAGGCCCATAGTGTGATGTCATAGTTAGTATCTTTAGTATTCTAATTGAAGTTTACTTTTTATGTTTGTACACTATTACTTCCAGTGACGTGCAGTCAGGAGAGGCAGGTGAGGCCAGGCCTCACTAGTCATCATGGAAAAAAACAAAAATTTAAAAATACAATAAACTTTATAAAAACAAGTGCCTTCTCTGAAGATGATTGGGATTTCCTATGATTTTAATCAATCTCGTGGTTAAAAAATGCCCAATTGTTTTATCAGTTGTCGATATGGTGTAAAGAGGGCGGAGGTGCGGCGAGCCTCCAGCATCCCGCACACACTAAGCTTGGCTCATTCGCTCAGCGCGCTCTCCCATTCGGGTCTTTTTTCGCCCCCTAAAAGTAAAATACATTTGTAAATGTTTTTTTGTTGGGCGCGTTGGTTTTCTATCACCTGGATAAAGAATCAGGCATAAGAACGACTTGTTTAACCTGTTCATTTGACTTTAAACCGCGTTTTGATAGTCCCGAAGTGAGGCTTGCCTCCAATGCACTGCCCTGACAATACGAGGGGGGCGCTGCGTCAGCGCTACACATTTCTACAAAACATGTGTACTACAAGTGAAAACCAGTCTGTTTTATTATTCTGCACGGTTTAGGAGAGGCAATTTAAACGTAAAGGAGTAAGTAAAAAGGAAAAATGATTAGACTGACATTTTATGGATGAAATGCTGTAGACGAGTCCTTATGCTGGAAATGTCGACGATATCACGCACCGCCCGCGTGGAGCATCAGGATTGTCGATAACTTATCATTTGGACGGGCAGGGTACGTGTCCCAGTTACGTTCACTATGTTTTCTTTTAATTTTTATTTGCAATATCGTGACAATGTATTTTATGTTTAAATATGTTGCTACTGAATCCCATTTCAAAGTAAGAGAATACCAGAGACAGCAAGTTGCATTTTTTCCTGCATTTTTATCCCTGCGGTTTTGTTTACTTTATATTGGAGTCAATAACATGTGCCTCACCAGCAACAAACCTCACCGCACGTCACTGATTACTTCTAGTTTCATCAAATGCATTTCACTACCTAGCAACAGCTCAAGAAACTTTTAAATATCCCTGCTATCTTGCTACAATTAACTCCAGTTATATCTGGAGTTATAGGGCCCGATCTTGTGACTCAAAGCGCAGAGAGAGAGAGAGAGCGACAGAGAGACATAGACAGACAAAGACAGACAAAGACAGACAAAGACAGACAAAGACAGACAAAGACAGACAAAGACAGACAAAGACAGACAGAGACAGACAGAGACAGACAGAGACAGAGAGAGACAGACTGCTAGAGGACTGCGCCAGGCACAAGATCTGGCCCATAGTTTCCTACAGTGGCATTTACTCTTGTTAATATCTGCTGTGGAACACATGTCAAGCCATATTGTGTAATATATGAACATTTTGGACTCCTTAATAATGGATTGCTTATTAGACATGGACCAGCTGACCCAAATCATGAAAGTAACAGGAGTCCCTGGACCAGAATTCATACAGAAACTGGATACTCCAGAAGTAAGTACAATGTATGATGCAAGGACTAGACTGGAGCTAATTAAAACACTATTGTTTATTGAAGCTTAATATTTTTTACAAGTATTAACTTTTATTAGCCCTTAGTGACAGAGATATTGTCAATTTTTTTTTGTAATTTTTTGTTTGTTTGTTTGTTTTTGGTCACTTTAATTATTCTTGCATTTATTTATTTGTTGATAACAGGCAAGAAGTTATATGAAAAAGGTCCCATCATATCCCCGAAAGGACTTTTCCATTTTGTTCCCCCGAGTCAGTGATAAATGTAAGTCACCTGACATTTATTTGAAAATATTGCTGCTTTGACCAACAGCCTGAATTGAGCTCAATGTATAATTATTAACATGTTCTATTTTCTTATTGCATCAAGATTAGACTACTTTCTGCGACATACACTTAAATCACCATGCTAATTGTGTGCACAATGGTAGAATAAAATAACCAAACGCTATAGGCAGGAGCTATTTGACAAAAAATAATGCAACATCATGAATTAACAACATCATGGATCAAATTATATTGTAAAGGCAAGTTACTAACAAGTAATTGAGTACCTTCTCTCTGCATCAGGTAGGCTATACTATGTGTAGCCAAAGTTACTGCACATATGTCTTGACAAGTGCATGCGATTCCCACATGTCCTCAGCAGGTCATTAGATCAGTGGTTTCAGAGCACATGGAATTGCAGGGGGCCCCCGAGCATTGTCTGGTCATAAGAGATATTTTGAGCAAATTAAATGGGATCACCTTGCATTTTGCAATATAGTAGTATAGGCATAGTAATATTACTACGCCTTGCAATATAGTTCCCCTTTTTATCCGCTTAGAAAATCGACATGTTTAATTTTGTGTGACTATACTTGGATCATGTAAAGGCTCATGTAACCATATTGAAATAGGGAAAACATGGAAGAGCTTGGTTGCTTCTAACATATTTCATAACGGTGGCCTATTCCTTTAATGAGGTACACCTCCGTTTCTATGACAACCAGCTGCAGTGGCTCACTTGTGTATAACTAATGTTAATGCCCCTTATAGTTTCATTATTCTCCAAAAATACAACAAATAGCTTGGAATAACATCAACACTGTATCACGTTTTCAAAGAGGTTTTGTAAACCTGTATGATTGTGCAGGCGTAGACCTTCTTGAGAAGATGCTAGTCCTAGATGGAGATGAACGACCCACATCAGAACTAGCTTTAGAGCATCCATACTTTGACAGCCTACGGGACCCAGATGACTTACCAGAGCCCAAGCCATATGATGACACCCATGACAATGCAACGCTGTCCCTGGAAGAGTGGAAGAGTAAGTGAACATGCTTTCCTCTCTATACCTACAGAGGCAGACTTGGTAGTAACTTGAGTGGTATATTCTAAAGTCCTTCTTCTCAGCATTTGTTTTGTCAGCAAATGAAAAGCATGTGTACATATAATGATTAAAATGCATTTAATGCTTTTGGTGACATAATTAGAGTATGTATGTTCTTCTGTTCACAGGGTTATGTTTTAAAGAGGTGAAGAACTTTGTGCCATTCCCACGCAGAGACTCCAAAAGGAAAAACACTCTCACTATTTCTCCATGAGCCTAAGAATATTGTACCACTGACAACCATTACAGATGACAGCCAACAGTGCCCTTGGAATTTTAAACTATGGATACACTATGAGTTGTCACCCACATATCTTTTAACTATTTGCATCATACTTTGTTCAGGAGTAGTGACTAAATACGCTTTATGCTGATCATGTGGTAAAAGTTAGAATGTACTTTTATAGGTACAAACAAATAAACATTAAGCAATAGTAATGTAATGAAAGAAGCTAGAACTGTTACCATGCACTAATCTGGACAGACTAGAGTTTTTCTCTCTCCAATGTTTCTGACTACAAGGCTCCAAATTGTGACTAATTTAGTAACATGAACACCTCAAAATTTTAATATTTTCCTTGGTAACACCGGTGCAGCTGTCATCTCACACACCCCAGTATAAGCACAGATCAAGGAGGTGCGCAACAACAGTGTTTAAAGTTTACCATACTGATGTGCACTGATTTGCTCTCCTCTCACCTCTGTGCATTGCTGCACAAGTTAAAAAATACAATTAAAAATATATTAAAGATCAAAGAAGAACACTTACTTTGCATTCAGAATATAACCAAATCAAAACCATAGTTCAAAGCACTGATATCTCACAGTCACTACGCCACAATGATTACTTTTTAAACCCAGTAGACTCATTTTTTGCAGATTACATGAAATTGTAGGAACAATTTAAAGGAACTGGTGCAACCAAACCAAAATGTTGCTAAATTCTGCCCTAGAGTCACATATTTCTATAATAAATAATCAACGTTTACTAAGTGAAACAGGTCTCTCTTGCAAATGAGACTTTGAATCTCAATGAACAAACCTGTATAAATAAAGGACATTTGAAATACATTTCAAATGTAAGTACTTGAAATACGCTGAGAAACCCACAATGTGGCCAGTTAACTATGATTAACTATGATGTGATGTCAATCCCTTCAAAAACTATGACACAAACTGTAATTATGCCTCCAGTCTTGCATGCTTTACCTGCTAGTCTAGTGTTGTGGCTTTGGGCGCCGGTGGTGGTCAAAGCACTTAATTGCTAATTTTTAATAACTTACACTGATACTGGTCAAATATTACTCATACAAGTAAACCGGGCAACGCAATTTGACGTTGCCCGGTCAAATGACTAGGCTACTTAAGTTAAAGTATTGAGGCGTTTCCTGAAAGAAATACTTAATAAGTACTCAAAGGAGAAAGTAATTTTTGTTTTTATTGTTTTTAGTGTTGTGAACCATGTCCATATGTTTTTGTGGCTTCGAAAACATCAAGATCATCAAATCACAATTTCAAGGAACTATACCTGATTTTTTTCTAGTTAGGGAATGAAATTTCCTCCTTTAGTTTACTGTAAACTCAGACATTCGTGGGGAAACCACTGTGCAGGTAATTGTTAAACATGCAAATAGCACAATAAAAAAACACCCACATCCCTTTCTGAGCAGTGTACTGGATCAAAAAAGAGGCAACAAATGCAAGAAGAAAAAACCCGCACAACTGCTTTTTAGCTCCCAAAGTTTTAATGTGCACTCACATCACGCTGTTACGTTTCGGACTAAGAGTCTTTCATCAGACTCAATAGATCTGATGAGGACTCTTAAAACTTTGGGAGCTAAAACGCAGTTGTGCGGGTTTTTTCTTCTTGCAAGAATTGAGATGCAACAAATATGATTGTTGGATCTCAACTAACAGTTCAATTTAGGCTTTCTTCTTTCATTGTTTGAAAAGAAAAATAAATAAGGTAATGGGCCTTTAAGGTTCAAACCAAACCCACCTGGAGTGTGCATAAGGCTTTAAAATGGGATAAAATATACAGCCATCTTTATACTTTGGAGCCTTCATAGAAATGCTGTGGAGTAGAAAGTAGTTTTTATCCTTCAAAATTAAGCAAAAGTAATGTTATTATAAAACGCAAGTAAAGTTGGCCAACAGATCCTCAAAAGCTACACTATTTAGCCTACTTAAATTTACTCTTGTTACTGTACTTTTGGGCAGACACTATTTGTTGTGGTTAAAAGTTTATAATTTGGAATTATGTATCTATTAATGATGATGCTGGTTGTAAGGTTATTTTAAGTTTGCCGTATTTGTCCTTTATTTTGTTTACCTGAGTGCCATACAATGTGCAATTTGTTGTTAATAATAATCTGTACCAAAACCATACATCTCCGCTTTGTTTATATAATGGATATGGGTTACATTTTACACTTTTAGTCAGAAAATTGCTTAGGGTGGCAATATAAAAGTTAACCGTGAAAATAGTCGGAGTAGTGAACTGCGCGCGAAAATCGTGAGTTGTTGACGTCAAGGAGGCGGGTTGAAATTGCACCAGTTTGGTCTTGGCCTGTGGTTTGTTCGCCCATGAAGTCAGCGCACAACTTTAAGCCCCAGAGCGGAAGTACAATAAAATAAAGGTAAAAGTCGCGATTAATTTGGTTGCTTGGTAACATACTGAACAAAATGCAAAGATAGAATAGTTTTTGTATCTTTGCATTGTATGTTTGTTTGACAGAGTGAGTCATGACAATCCCAGAGTGCTAGCGGTTCATGGTGGGTTGCATGCATGCAATTCGAGGACATTTGAACAGATGATTTCCAAGATTGTGATGATTAGAGTGAAGTCACAGTCGCTCATTAGTTTCCCCTATATGCATAGACGACACGGCGCGATCTCGGGATGGAGCGCAAGATTTTCCCATTTTATTAAAGAAAAAAAAAGAGAAAGGAACAACAATACTGTACTCTTTTCAAACCTTTTAATGGCTAGGCTACACACCATTGGAGATTTAATTTTACACAGTTTTGAAAAGAATATTTTTTAAATTTGTCAATTCATTGAGACCATTTTGAAAGTTTTGGTCTACTCTTTCAAGCATGTTGACCAGTTGGTAATATTGGCAGTTTCTGTTCGGATGTTATTCCAGGGTATTATAATTTATATATAATTTCTATTGTCTTACGATTTGTAATTTATAACATTTTTTTTAACCATACGGACGAGTTGACATGTTTTTACTTTGGAAGCTCAAACCGGAAATCTTGTATTTTTAGCATTGCTTGTCGAATTAGCACAGAAGCTAGCCAGCTAGCCTATGGGGGCTAACACCTCTCCCACTTACAAAATTTAAATGATAAACAAGCCGTTTTTATCTCCCAGTTCTGCTGAACTATTGTAAATTGTTGTGATTTTAGACGCATTATCAACGCATCAAAATGACCCGAGGAGGGACCAAGGAGGTTTAAAAAATGTGAGATATTTGCCGGCTACACCAACAAACTGGTCGCTAACGGTGGCTGTTCGCTCTGGCAGCAGGGCAAGAGAGAGGAGGCTGGCTAAAGGCACCATTAAGGAGGCTTCAGACCCGGCTGTCGAATATCCTCCATCCGCTATAACAGGTAAGACTGATCTACTAGCTGTATGACATGTTAGATTTAAGTATTTTAATCTAGATTAGTTTGTTTTGTTTGCTTGTCAATGCTTATAAACAACAGCAAAATCACACAACTGTCCACAGCGGAGTGGCTAAGTAGCTCCCATCAGCTTGAATATATTTCTGAAATATCCGGTTAAGATAAAGAGCCCCTCTCCTCTCGATTTTACTAGATTATTGATCAATCGGTTTGCGTGTTGTTAGGGTTGTTTTGTTTGTAGAAAAGTGGCTTTGAACTGTGTTTTTAAAACTGTAAATATGGCTGACATTTTACTCACGAAATAAGGACACGGATCTGTGAGGCTTTACTATTCTTGAAGCTGAGTGGTTCTTGCTCCCATCAGTCAACTTTTGGTGAATTCTGATAGGATGTGGCGTACATGCTGTGGCCAGCCCAAGTTGTAGTTGCCAACAGAATAAAGTCGAGAGATTGTTTTTCTTTTGAGTTTTTGTGTGTGTTTAGATGTCAAGTTTCAACACAGTTTATTAACTGTTGTAATGATGACATTATATCTCAGTTTAACTCCATGTTGGAGCCCGAGTGAGTATGGTGCCCTATCAAGTGTGAAGGAATGTTTACACGAGCTCTATAATAATAGTCTTGCGTATCCCACAGTTGGAAACTTTAAACAGAAAGTTTTACCTGTGCCTAATAAACAGGAAATTTTACCCACATTCATTTATGATTATACTGTTACATGTATTGATATTCATTGCGTTAGAATGACTACAGAATTAAAGTTTGTTATATACAAATTTTAGTACATGTACTTGCTCAACATACTATTATAATGATGCTGATGATGAATAACAAGAAACAGGGAGAAAATAACAAGAAACTCCTTTGTGGCCCTCGGCATAATAATAATAATAATAATAATAATAATAATAATAATAATAATAATAATAATAATACATGATAGTGGTCAATCGTGTTGAATTCTCTGGTATGCATATGCATACTTCTTACGCGGTAAAGTCTACATTGTATTTACAATTTCATAGCAAGGACATAAATATTCAAAATTCAACAAGCCTCTGCACAACTTACTTTGTGTGTAAGGCCATTACTGAACTATATTATGATAGATTTGATACAAAACCTATTACTGAAATTAAAACTTTTGGATGTGCTACATTGTTTTGTTGCTTCATTCTTAATTTCTTACAGTAGGGCTGATGAGATGCAAAAATTTATGTTTACCTATTAAATGTATTCTCTAACCAACAGAGACGTTTGTGATTCGAGGCCTATGAGGAAACCACGTCGAAAAAACCAATCGGCCAGAGGGGGTGGCTGTCCCAATGGCAGGAGGTCCAGTGGAGTGGCTGGTGGACGTGGTGGGGCTCGCCAGCGCTCCCCGTCCCCTTACAGCCTCAATGTCTCCCCCAGCAGAGAGACGCTCACCTACGCACAGGCACAGAAAGTGGTGGAGGTGGAGCTGGAGGGCAGACTTCACCGCATCTCCATTTTAGAGCCATTAGAGGTCATCACTGAGGATGAGATGATGGCTCAGGACATTAGTGAGTGCAATAGCAACAAGGAGAACAATGAACAGCCATTGATACCAGCAAGTGCTGTCCAAAATGTCCGCAAATCGTTAACAAGAAAGAGAAAAGACTCAAAATACTCCCCGATTAAAGCCCAGCCATCAAAGAACCACTGTCCACAGACACCTGAAAAAGCACATACTCATCACATGAACCTCCCTGAGCCGAATTTTCGTGTCTTGCAAACTTTCAGTCCAGCTGCTGCGGCCCCTTTACCCACTGGTTATTACCGTTATATTGAGCGTTCTGCGGAAGAGCGGGAAACTGAAGCAGAGTATGACATGGATGCGGAAGACTCTGCCTGGCTAGACATGGTCAATTCAGATCGTACTTCGGGAGGCTACTCTGCTGTATCTGCAGACTCATTTGAGCTGCTGGTGGATAGACTGGAAGAAGAGGCGTACAGGGAAGCCCGTACCCGAACGCCCTCTCAAAATGCTATAGACGATGATGCCTTCTGCTGCGTGTGCCTCGATGACGAATGCCTCAATAGCAACGTCATCCTGTTCTGTGATTCGTGTAACTTAGCTGTGCACCAAGAATGCTACGGAGTACCCTATATTCCCGAAGGGCAGTGGCTGTGTCGCTGCTGCCTCCAATCACCTCAGAAACCAGTAGACTGTGTGCTTTGTCCAAATAGGGGAGGAGCATTCAAGCAAACAAGCGATGGACGATGGGCTCATGTTGTTTGTGCCATATGGATTCCTGAAGTCTGTTTTGCTAATACAGTATTTTTGGAACCAGTAGAAGGTGTAGCTAACATTCCTCCTGCTCGGTGGAAACTTACCTGCTATATTTGCAAACAGAAAGGCAGGGGTGCATCCATCCAGTGCAATAAAGCAAACTGCTACACAGCGTTTCATGTCACGTGTGCTCAGAGGGCGGGGCTCTTCATGAAGATTGACCCTGTGAGTGTGACCAATGTAAATGGGACAACATATTCTGTAAAGAAGACTGCCTTCTGTGAGGCTCACTCTCCTCAGGGCGACGTCCCCTCAGATGATGAGACGGAAGGAGAGTGGTGGGCAGCAGGGGCAGGGCCAGCAGGGGCCGCAGTGCGTACAGAGATGGCCCAGCCTCACCCAAAAAAGGCCGCAAGTCAGAGGTCATAGACAAGAGTGACAAGAAGAAAGGGAAAAAGAGCACAGAGTCGGCAGCACAACAGCCATCATCACCACAAGTGACCGTTCCACACATAGCCACACAAAGGTAGGTCGAGCTCAGCGATGTATGGTGTATGAAGTTTACTCAAAAAACCACCAACAATCAATTCCAGTCCCAGCTTTGTATTATAAAAAGAATGTCTGAGTGAAGCACACCTGACACCTTTTATTAAACCCTGAGCTTTTCTTAAACACCATTTCATTGTCCATTTGCCCCAGTTATATGATTCCTAATAAGTGTGTTTCATTGTATTTTCTCTTCAGACTGAACAGCCTATGTAAAGGAGTGATCTCCCAGAAGAAAAGCCAGTTCATGCAGAGGCTCCATAGTTACTGGTTATTGAAGCGACAGTCAAGGAACGGCGTGCCGCTGGTCCGGCGCGTACATTCAAGCTTTCAGTCCCAAAAGACCACTGAACCGGTCAGTTCCAAATGCTGCTTCTAACACGTTTGAAAATGTCAGTGTCAGTTTTATTTTATTCCTCCTGATTTGGGATTTATAGAACCGTAGTAACACACGTGCCTTGCTTTATTTATAAAGCATATTAAACAACAACTGTAAAGGATCTCTTCTTTAACTTCTGTTTGTGCTATAGCCTGAGGTGGATGAGAAAGTGTCAGCTGCTCGAGAAGCACTGAGGTACTGGCAGAAGCTGCGGCATGACCTGGAGAAGGCTCGTCTGCTGGTGGAGCTCATACGCAAGAGAGAGAAGCTTAAAAGAGAACAGGTAGACTCTACCGATCAAGCATTTGTATGAATTTAGATTGGATACAGATAGATGTTCATGCTATGCCATCATTTTTGTTTCTTTTCATATGCTTTTATTTTTAACGCAAACACATTTGCAAGCCTAACAAAAATGCAGATAAAAACTGTACTCCATATTCTTTTATTGTAAATTGGAACAATTTTGTCTGCAGGTTAAAGTGCACCAGGCAACTTTGGAAATGCTGTTGACGCCGATGTTGATGCTGCTTCGTTCTACGCTGGACCAACTTCAGGAAAAAGACACAATCCAGATCTTTGCACAGCCTGTAAACATTAAAGAGGTAACTCATTTCAACATTAAATAATATAGTGTGCATGTATAGACTGAAGTATTCAAATATTATTTATAAATCATGTTGTCAAAAGGTCCCGGACTACCTGGAGTTCATCAGCAAGCCCATGGACTTCTCCACCATGCGATCCAAGTTAGAAAACCACTTGTACCGCTCTGTGCCCGACTTGGAAGCGGACTTTAACCTGATGGTGTCCAACTGCCTTCTGTACAACTCCAAGGACACAGTGTTCCACCGGGCGGCGCTGCGGCTCAGGGACCTGGGTGGAGCCGTTCTTCGGCACGCCCAGAGACAAGCAGCTAGCACCGGACTGGACACGGACACCGGCATGCACCTCCCCGAGTCTCCGCAGAAACGAGACTTCTACAACTGCACATGGGAGGATGGTGAGTCCAAGCAGAGCAGCTAGACTGTGGGTTATCTGCAGCCGTGTTTTTAGTTGTCCACTCTATTAGATTTAGGCATATTTGCGGGTTAGCAGTAAATTGAAAACCTAGAGAGGCTTTTTCACTCAGCTGCGAATGATCAGAGGTAGGGCATACATCCAATTTTCCCTCCATGTTAACATAAAGCTTTCTTCTTATTACTTATTACTTTATTATAGTTGGCTGAGCACCGCAGAGTGTTAAATAGCCTTCACAGTCTAATATAGATGAAAACATATGGCACATAATTCTCCTCTGTAGTTGACAGTATCCTGGACCCGGAGAACCGTCTCCATATGAGTGTGGAGGAGCAGCTGAAGGAGCTGCTGGACAAGCTGGACTTTGTCACCTCCATGCGCATCAGTGGGGCACGCACCCGCCGTATTCGTTTACTCCGAAGAGAGATCAACATCATCCGCCACCGTCAGGGTCAACACCGCAACAGCCTCCACAACGGACACCTCAAAGACTCAGAGGACGAAGAGGAAGAGGAGGAGGACAAGGAGTCGCAGGGGGAGAATGGAGTCTCCTCAGACAAAGGTGAGCGACGATAACAAATATAGAGCTCTTAAAAGGCAGTGTTTTGAATGAGACCAGCTGTGAACATGAGCTAACACAACATTGTCCTCAGGTAAATGAGCCAGGGCCTCCCTCACGCACCAACCCCACCACCCCACTGTCTGCAGTCTAGTAAGTAGGGGCCCAAAGAGTCTGGTTAGCCATGGCTGCCTTACAACTCCTCTCTCCAAGTGCACTGTGTCCATATCTTCTTACATTACTGTCATGGACTCACCCCATGTCATACCATCAGACATCCAATCCCACTCTGACAAATGTGATTCTTTCCACACTAGTATCAGAACCTGGGAGGCATGCCGTACAGAGTCTATAATCCAACCCCTAAAATGTTTTTACAATAAAGGCACAGCCTTTGCAGCACAGGGGTTACCAGCAGGGTACTGAAAGATTCCCTGACATGGAGTGAAAAACAAATTGGAAGGGTCTTGAATTGCACCGGCAACTCTTGAAAGGACAGCAGTAGCTGAACGGTTCTTTGTGAGTTGAAGATTACTAACTGTAAGAATTAAAGTGACCCGTGATCATGTGTATACTTTACATACACTTTGACTGTCTAATGTTGGTGGAAAAGCACTGTATGAATTGAGACCCTTTGCATAATCCTGTTACTGGGAGTGTAGATTATAATTGTACTGCTTGCATTACTACTCTGTTCCATACTAGCGCTATCAAGTATTTTTATTTGTTATTGAAGAGTTTAATGTTTGATGTGAGAGCAGAACATGGGGTCTGTGTTTGTAATGATTATAACAACATGTTAGCAAAGTTTCTGATTCACTCGCCTTTCATGTGTGTGCAGGATAAACCACAATCGTTGGGGCTGTGGATAAGGCCCTGGTTACATTTATACATTTTGTTTAAAAGGCTGAACGCCTCGGGGTTTATGCTGCAGCACAAACACAGGACACTGTGCCTGCCTGTGTCTGAGTCGAGTTGACTTCCGGCTCTGACAACTTGTTGAATGTCTCCCCTCCATCTTCGCCCACTTTCATGTTGTACTTTTCAATGAGGCCCCCAGTCCCAAAATAATGACTCTTCTCGGAGCCTGTAAGGGACTCTTCCCCATTTCCCATACTTTGTTGAACCTGAGTTACATAATAAGTATTTTGTGTCTTTGCATGAGAAGCTTGATAGAACATGAGCTTGTTCTTTGTTTTTGGAAATGTTTATATGTAACCAGGGCCTAAATGGTCAACTCATTCTCCTCCAGTTTGAACACAACACCACCACATCACACATGTGGACTTTCATACCAAGTGCATTAAGCGCGAAACTGACTGTTGTTCTGAATCTGTACCCTTTACTTTTTGCAGAAGATTTCAAGTTCACGTCCCCTCCGACGCTTGAACCTACAGGACCTGCCCCTCCTCCTCGACTTGGGGACGACTCTCTGGAGCCCCCCACCCTGAAGCCCATCACGCGAGAGCCGCCCCCGTCCCCAAGCTGGGCCTGTAAGCGCCTCAAAATGGACACTGACCTCCCCACAGACTCCACACAGGACAATGTTTGCACTAAAGCACAAGAGCGGCCCCCGACTCCTCCCCCCACGCTGCACAACGAAACGGTGACCAACGGGCTGCCCCCCTCACCACACCCCCGCGTCCCACTACAGGGGGAGTGGGTCGACGCACCTCTGTTTTATTTAAGAAGGCCAAGAACGGTGCCAAGTTGTTCAGAGAGAGGGAAAATCCTGTGCTGAACGGTAAGGAGCCTCTGGACGATAACTCGGCACCCAACTCTACAGCCAGCACCCCGTCTGCCACGCCCCTGTGCACGCCCTCCAACACCCCTCAGAAGAGCCCAGGACCCCCCACCCTCAGCACACCGGACCTGAAGACCCACAGAGACCAGAGCACTGACCAGAAGCAGGAGAAGACCCCCAGCCACACACAAGAGCTCGGTATGGGATAATGCTAACCTGATAAACCACACCCACTTCTTTTCTGCATGAAAGAAGGTGGGTCTGGACACACACGGTAAACAAGTTGCTGATTGGCGGCTAAGTCCGAACCAATCACGACCGTCAGAGAATTGACAATGTTACGTCACTCGCTGCACCACTATGTTGTTAGTTCAATTACCGTTAACATTAGCCAAAACTAATCATGGATGAAGTAGTCGTCACGGCAGCTAATTGCTAATTGGTTTATTTCACTGACAATCTGTGCGCGTTAGGCCCGCCCGTTCAAACTGCTCCAATTGCTCTGTGACCAGACTAACTTCCCTGCGTGGAATGGACAGGGAATAGTATGGCAGAGCCAGGCAAGGATAACGCAACAGCCCCAGTGTTTCCCACAGATTTCAAGGAGACTGTGGTGGGAGAGAGCGCCACCTTGGGGGGTCCGGGTGCCCTCCCCCGGGAGATTTTTTTTAATTTAGATGCGTTTTCCTGCATTCTGGTGCATTTTAAGCAAAAAATAATAACTATTTTTGGCTATTATGCTGCTGTAAAAAGAATAATTTCTGGTTAATTTACATAGGGTACAGTTTTTTTTGTTTTTTTAATGTAATGGGTCAGTTTTCTTCCAAGGGCACAGGCCCTTGATTCTTCTCTCAGCTCCGCCCCTGCAGCTCTCAGATACAGACTCGGAACCTCAGCCTGATGCTGTGTTTCTCCTCTTTGCTCAGCTCAACAATGAGCCCTGTTTAGTCCAAGTCCTTGTTTGGTCCTGGTTTAGTCCTGGTTTAGTCCAGGTTTGGTCCTGCTCGCTGCTCTTTTGTTTTAAACGATGGAGAAACAGCCGCGCTGTTTGTGCGTAACTATCGCGCGTGCATATTTAATTACATGACTAGCGTCTTCTCGGTTTTAAATCTTTAGCGAGCCATATTTCAATCATTCTGCAGCCGTTTCTAAAAGTTTAAAATGAGCTCAGAGGCTGCAGTTTCTCTTTCTGTTCAGCGTAGCGCAGGATTATCGTAGCGTGAGGGGGAGAGAGAGGGAGAGGAAGCGAGGGTGAGACAGCGCAGACGCAGCTGCAGGACTGAGGGAGTCACGTCGGGTCTAAAGTTTGGATCCAAGTTTCGGGTTCGGACGGGCGCGTGGGTCCGGACTCAGACTGAGGTCCGCCATTTCGTGACCTCTGGTTTAATTCATTATAGTGACAGCTGCATTAGCAGCGCAGTAAAGAGGTTTACTATGCAAATTAGCCATATGGTCTTTTAGTTTATAAGCGAAAACAAAACTACGCGAAGCTGCCTTCATTTTTTGTAATAATAATAGGCTACTTAAACAGTGAGACATTGTTCACTGCTCCTTATTTGTCCTATTAAACCTGCACCTCTGCTGCAGATGTTGGTGTTGGGTGAGAGACAGAGAAAGAGAGGGGAGATGAGACTGTGGCGGATAAAAATAGACTATGGCGGGCCGCCATAGACTAATGTATTAGTGGGAAACCCTGAGCCCCTTTAGTGGTTCTGCTCCAGGAAACAAAATAGGTCAATTTCACTCTGTCTCCATATACAATAGTAGCTGCGGCATGATCTATGTACTAAAAAAACTTCAGATTTGCATAATTTGTGCACTTTTAAGCATTCTGTGTATTTTCTTTAAGGCCTGACCAACGGCTTCGGCAAAATGAAAGAAGACAAGTCTGACTCAGAGGACTGCCCTTGCCCCATCCTTCGAAAAGAAATGTAAGTCTGACTGTAATGTTCGTGTCTTACATGTGGAACTGTCATTTAAATGCGTTATCTGCTGTTTGGTATACAGCGCATCCCCACCAAAGCGAAGTCTGGGGAAGCCCGCTCTCTCCAAAGTCCCTTTACTAGAAGTTGTTAACGGGGACTCAGACTACACTGGTAGGGCATATTTTTGCATTAATAATAAGAATGTGAGGGTTTGGTCATGTTGAGTAGTGTATTTGTTTTTCTCACAGGTAATGGCAGTCAACCGTCCGATGATGAAACCGAGCTGGAGCCTTTAGATCTGGTGTGGGCCAAGTCTCGAGGATACCCCTCCTACCCTGCTCTGGTAATGAGCCCTTTGAGATAGATCCCTATAATTTATATTACAAATGGAAAAATGATTCATAATTTCCTAATTGTTGTAGCTTTTCTTAACACTTTACTATTCCAGCAAATACTACCCTTTACTTGATGTTGAGCGATACAATCTTCTGATTACTTTTGCCTGATTCAGATCATTGACCCAGAGATGCCTGAAGAAGGCATGCTGCACAATGGGGTACCCATCCCTGTCCCGCCCAAAGAGGTGCTGAAATTGGGCGAGCAAAGGCAGGAGGAGACAGGCCAGCAGCTTTACCTGGTACTCTTCTTCGACAATAAGAGAACATGGTGAGTTTCAAGACCTACAAGAGCAACCCGGACGCATACTGTCGGCGGGCTCTATGTCGGTATTCTATGTATTTTATGACCATTCATTCACCTCCAACTTCTTCACCTTTTTCCATTTGAGATAACTGTAGTATAAACAAGGTCATTAAGACTTGTCCATAAGCGCTATAGAACTGTGCTGGGAGCTGATTAGTCTGGGCAGTGATCACATGACACTGTGACTGATCCGGGGTCCTTTTTTTTTTCCTTCAATGAGAGAAATAAGGCAGGAGGACAGACGCAGTATAGAGTAGCTCACATAGCGTCAGGTGTAGCGACATGGTTTTCCTAGTTTTGGAGAGAACGGCACTATAAATGTATTTTGGTTCCTTTAAAAATATAGATATTTTAAAGATGATACTTGTCTAAAACTCTGAATCTTAACTATTTAATGATGAATGTACTGAAGGGTTTCCACACCGTTCTAAAGGAAGAAGTTGCCAAATGAAATAATGCAGTGACTATAAGGATTGCCTTTTCCCCATGTATTTACATTGACTTTCAGTTTGTTCTTCATGCCTCTCCACAGGCAGTGGCTCCCTCGGGACAAAGTGACTCCTTTAGGCGTGGACGACACAGCTGACAAACTGCGCATAATGGAGGCTCGCAAATCCAGCATCCGCAAGTCCGTTCAGGTGGCCTACGACCGTGCTATGATCCACCAGAGCAGAGTCAGCCACAACCAGGGCTTTGTGGCCCCCAGCTACCTGTAGAGGGCGCCACTCTCTCACTATGCATTTCCACTAAATCCTCGGGTTGGACTCCTGTTTTTAAAAAAAACCACTAGTGTCTGGCACAGGACTGACGCAGCCTTCACTCTCAGAAGGACAAGCGCTCAATGAAATCAAGTTCCCTTTATTTCCAGCAGTCTGTGAAAGTGACAATTTAATTTTATACAAAGCGACTGCCATGAAATCAGTGTCACAAAAGAGATTTATGAGACTAATGAATGGATCACTGCCATCTTTTTACAATAGCTTTTAACTTTTTAACATTTTACAGAAACTCTTGTATATTCTAGCGGCGTGTACATATGTAAGTGTAATGTCATAGCAAAATTTAATTTAATGTTGCTGTTTTTAAATGCGTATTTCAATCAAGCCTGGAGGCATAGGAGGTTGTGTATATTTGAGGAGGTAAAAGATTCCTGACTTGCTGCATTGATGTATTTTAGCTGGTCTTTGATGTACTAACATTGTGCTGTGAGTAAAGTATAGCACACGATGTTCTTTATATTTGAATTCTCTTTTGATACAGAGAGTAATAATTTATTTATGGAGAAGACATAGTTATAGAAATAAAGCTATATTGGTTTAAATGGAGAATGAAATCTTATTTAAAAAGCAAAAGCCAACACGAGTCCTCTGTCTTGACTGTCGACCCCTGAAGAGTATTTATTATCTTGAAATGCAGAGGACTGTTTTATCAAACGGAAACACCTTTATAAGCTTCTACCTGCATAATTTACAAACCCACCAAATACTTTGTCTCAACCAGCATTTCCTCATTTCAGGAAATCAATAAACTCTTTGGAATATAACTGTATTTTGTATTGTTTTATTTTATTCGTTTTCAACATTCCCCATTACTCTAGCCATGGAGTCCCCTGCAGGGGGCCTGCAGGCAAACTGCTAGTGCTGACAGAGTGAATCACTAAGTGTTCTAAAACTTCTCTGAGTAGCATACAGTTACATTTAAATGAATAGCTTATTAGTTTTATATGTGGCTAGTTTGTAGTTTGCAACATGTGGCATATTTATTATTTACAAACAAACATACCACCTTGAGAATGCAGAGACTTGTCTAATCACAGAAGCTGAGTGGTTTGGTTTGGTTCCTGGTTTGTCCCGAGATGGGAGACCCATTTAGCTGTGTGAGTGTCTGATGGCGCATATTAGCAGCTGTGCTTGCGTGTGTTTACCCCTAGGCAGCTGTGGCTACATACAGTTTTAGGACTGGACGTTAGCTCAACAGTCATCAGCCCTATCTGCTGATGTGCTCCCATCAGTCCTGGGCCTATCTGTAGTCTGTCCATCCATGGGACCTCTCCTTCAGTGTGATTCTCCCCGACGTTTCCCTTTTCTCCCACTGGGTAACTATCCAACTTGGGAATTACATCTTTACATGGTTTTTCTGTTTCACTGTTTGCTGTCTATCATTAGTGGTTTTCAAACTGTTCCCGTTTGTAAATTAGTAATAGGTTCAGCGAGGCACTGTGAGACAATTCCTGCGGTGATATTGGGCTAGATACAAAAGTAATTTGATTGGATTTGGAGAGAAATAATAATATATATATATATAAAGTGGTTCATCATGATAATACAAAATACAGTAAGATACACAAAATAACATTATCTTTACAAGTCTTTGTAAGTGCTGCATTAGGTAAGACAGTGGCGCTCCTCCAGTCAGTGTCTGGTGTCCTCCTGTCTCAAAATGAGGTAGTTGTGCCGTAGAGTCCGCAGCTCTGTCAGTCTGCCCAATAAACGCCCGAAACGCTGTGATCCTCCTTGTACAGCTCCACCCTGGGACCTGCACACTCTGGACAGCAGATCCAGCACAAGCTCCTGCATTTTCTCCACACAGCCAACAGCCTGCGGGGACGCCCGGTCTTTAACACCATACAGAAAATTAATTGAGCATTGAAAAATAATTTCATGTGGCCCAGTTTATATTTTCTAATATCTAATTCAGAAGATGTATCTCGCTTTGACAGGTGTAACTCCTTAAAGCTACCTGGGTTGGTGCTATTTTTTGCAAACCTGAGCAGAGAAGAATTGTAGCAGCAAGTAGGGCATATTCAGCCTCTGAGAGTTGCAGCGATACCATGCTGTGAAAGAATGTCAATACGGGCTCCAGCATATCTCCACTCTCTCCTGAAATAGTTATAGTTAATACATGAATAAAAAGGACATTTCATACAGCGTGTTGAATAAAATTGCATATACAAGTTGTATCTGAGGCAAGAGAGGGTTCACCTGAGCTGGTGAATGTCTGGTTGTGGAGGTTTTCCTTTGGATGCCCATGCCATTTGTGAGTCCACATGCTGAACAAGTGCAAACCTAAAAACGCAACATCATTACTCGTAAGGCAATACTGAGCAAAAGTGCATTTGTTACCCATAATAGGATTGTGGAGAAGGATTATATAATGTATCTAAGTGTTTACCTGAGGAGGAGGTGCTAGGGCTGTGGGAGAACTGCTGAGCTGAGAGCAGAAACAGCTCTTCGACAGAAGAGGCTGACAAAAGTGTGGTCTGCTCTGAGAGGTCCAACAGGTCAAATCCTGGAGGACACACAGAGATATTGAGATGAGGCAGTAGAACTACTTTAGCCTTGTTTTAGGTTCTGACTCTGACCTGGTATTGTCCTGGCAAACTGTAATAGTCTGTGCATCTGAGGTGTTGGAACATCATTCACAATTTCTTCCTCAGTGCGTGACCACTCGTATGTCTGAAAATCAACATTGTTAATATACATATATCATCTAAATAATTCGTAAGTATACAACACAATTATTGAAATACTTGAAATGCATATTTTTCATAAGCAAAGTTGCAGTCTTGAGTTCTGAATAGTCGGTGGGCCTCCATCATTCTGTCCACTATGTTCTTCTGCTCTCTAGTTAAACTCGAAAATAACTGCAACAGAAAATGTATATATATATATATATTTCTTTCTGTAGAACTACTTCATGAAACATTAACATAGTTTACTTTTTTGTTTGTTTCAAAAGCAGGTTACCTGCCCATGCAGCCGGGAGCAGCTGACCCTCTGTTTACTGTCGGGACCGTCCTGAGACCTCCCCCTTTCCTCAGGCGCTTGGACTGGCACTGCACCTCTGTCAGCAGACCTGGACACAGCAGCTCACAATGAGCTCACCTGAACTTGTGCTCGTGTCTCCTTGTGGTTAGTATTAGCAGTGTGACCTTACATTCAGCCAGCATGCCCACAGCCCTGCACTTGCGCAGCCGACAGTCCTGGCACTTCCTCCTCATGTACAGGTCCATCTCACAGCGGCCCCCGCTCTTGCACTGGTACACTGCCTTCTTGGTTACGCTGCGGCGGAAGAAACCTCCAGAAAAAAAGCAACAGAAGTAATTAGTTTCATTACAATGTTACATGGCATCTGACATAAAATTTAGACCACACAAATTTGAAAAAATAAAAAATAAAAATAAGGACTGGGTAGTATAAAAATTGGCTGAGACATTTTCCATCAATTTCACCCCATCAACAGGTTTCAGTCACTTTTTCCTGTTACGGGTGCCATTTAAGATTTGTTTAAGAATTATGCTATGGTGGGTCCTAATTTATATAATTTGAGACTTGTGTTATTTGCTAATGTAATTTAATGCTGCTTTGTGATTACAAATTGGTGTTTCTCTCATAAGAATGACAGAACACCAAATGATGAAAAGGGAGGCTGCCAATCTGCACCAATGACCCGTTCAACTACCACCAATCACTCCCTCTCTGCATTCACACAAGGTGGCAGGACCAACGTTTGCACGGTTGGAGCCAGGATTTGAACTGCTCCGTCGACTGGAAACCCCTCTAAATGTGGTGAGAGAAAAACAAGGCGTGTACCTTTGCATCCTTCACAGGTGAGGGCGTTGTAGTGGTACCCCGACGCCTTGTCTCCACACACCACACACAGCTCATCCTGACCCCTCCTCGCCCCCCCTGGACCCGTCCTGATCCTGCGTCCGTGAGGCGGCCCAGGGGCCCTCAGCTCCTGTGAAAGCAACCCGCACTGAGGACCAAGGCTGGGGTCAAAGCTCGCCTCTGAGCAGGGGGGGCTGTAGTGGTGCAGAGGAGGGCAGGGCAGAGAGGACGACGACGTGGAGGAGGAGGGGGAGGAGGCGTACACGCAGAAGCCGGAGCTGTACTGCTGCGCCTGCGGGCTGTACGAAAGCAGCTGGAGGTCGGGGTCCTGGAGGGGATGGCACACGGGGTCAGCCAGCATGTCTAAAACAGAGTCAAAAGGACAAAAGGCCATCAAGTTGCTGCTGAAAATGAAAACAATGAATGTTGGTTTCAAAATAATAAAATAGGCTACAGGTTCAAACCGGATCTCATTTGTGAAAAGAGACGGATCTTTTTTTCCCCAGTCAATTTTACCCAGAACTCCTTCGAACGAACACAAGAATCAGCCCAACAATGGAGCAGGCCACACAAGTGAAAGGTTTTTGCTCTAAAGTGAAAGCTAAATGCACTATAGTGAAAGCTAAATGCTCTAAAGTGAAAGCTAAATGCACTAAAGTGAAAGCTAAATGCACTAAAGTGAAAGCTAAATGCACTAAAGTGAAAGCTAAATGCACTAAAGTGAAAGCGTTTTGCACCAAAAATGATTTGTCAGACCGTCGCTGCCTCTTTTTATTAGTTGTGGCGCAGGATTTTATTCACAAACACGTATTTCAAAGCGTAAATATCAGTCCCATTGTGATTAAAAAGAGCCAGTCTTTTGAATGGCTCTTTAAAATAAACAGATCCCAAAGACTCACAGTAAAGAGCCGTAAAATCCCATCACTACAATGAGACCAGTCTTTGGTCTATTCTGTATTTTGCCTTAAGAATAGCAATTTATTGAATGTTTGCATTTCTGGCTACCCTCTAGAGACCCATGTGCTCTCTCCATAAGACAGAAGTGGTTTAGAAATTCAAGTGACCTCATGTCTGTCAAGCCTGTCCCGGTCTAAAGTCTGGTTAATGAAACTGGTGCAATAAAAAAAAAAGGCCATCCGAAGTGAAAATGGTAATACATCCCCATCAGTTTCGTTTTTTTTTGGTCCACGTCCTATTCTATTTGCACAATCGCTACTTAAAAAGTGAATAAACATTTCTAGCATCAGGAATGTGATATTACGTGACTCACAACCCGGCTCTTTGGGGACAAGGTCTCTGCGGATTAAAAAAATAAATATGTTTTTTAGACCGAGGGGACAGGATGCAGCTGACAACAATCACAGAGGGTCAGCGGCAATCTGAGTTTCTCTTCAAATGCATCATTAAACAAATCAGTTTTCTTAAATTGTGATGCCAAATGCAGTGAGTAACACTTGTTTCTCTTTGTAAACCTTCACGAGTCAATCGAAATTCTCCTCATCCCTCATCAGACCCCGAGGAATCGGTCACATCCCGGAGCCTGATGGCAAGTCCCCAGAAACCCAGCGGGATGTGACGATGTGAGGCTATATATAGCGTGTGTGTGATAAGGTGTTTTTTTTGGTGTTACCATGGAAACCAGGCCATTATCAGACCAGACTCAACAAGACTTTCCTCAGACGTTCCTCAGTGTCACCTCTCACTCATCAATACGTCAGGAGTGACATTTTGTTTTAGAAAGACAATGGAGGTCGAGAGAAATTGATTCCTTGGCTAAAACTTCAAAACAAAAATCTTGTGACTATTTTCATTATTTCTGCAAAATAACATTGTGTTTGTTCACATTAAAGTTTTATGAGCACATGTATAAGCCAGTATTATTATTATGAATAAATGCATAAAAAGGCTGGGTCCCTCTGTCACACTCATTTAATTGGTTAATTTCCATCGCTAAGTATGCGATCTGTTATCATGATGCCAATGTTAAAAGGTAAAGATGGCCTCCTTCACTTGACTGTTTAAAATAACTCTCATACATGCAGCTTTGTCCAACTCACTGTTGGCAAAAGGCAAAAGCTCTTTCTGGTGAACGCAGCCTAGTTACCTCCAATGTGAACAACAGAACAGCTTAATCCTTAGTGTACTGACTTTAAATTGATATTGCAATATTGAAAGCCTTCCATATGTGACCAGAATAATATGAAATGATCCTGTTTTCTTTCAGTAGCATCATGTTTTTCCCCAAGATGGCTTAGTTTCTTGGTTTTGTGACTATGACAGACGGCAATAGACCTATATATGACAATACTGAATATCAATAGCAAACGACTTTATTGTATAGATAATTGTTACATCTTGAAGTAGTTGGCTGTAGCTGGAAAAAGCATGTCAGGACTCACCATAGTAGTGCAAAGGTTCAGTGGAGTATCCATCTGCGGGGGACATGAACCCCCCAGTAGAGAAACTCATGCCCACTTCAGCCCACTCTCTCATCTGGACACTGGCCGTGCTGCGGGTCCTACACTGTGCTGCACACAAACAGGCAGGGAGACATTCTTCTGTCCACATCACTATTTTAACCTCCAGAGGTACGGGAGGAGGATCCAGAGAGAGAAAGAGGGGACTGGTCCGAGAAGTTGGACATGGACAGCGCTTCATCAAGAGTGGACACGGGGAAAAGGAAATAACTTACTCTCCTCTGGACAAATCCTCACATTTGTATCTTGATGAACCTTCACCTATCAAAAATCTGGATTTATTCAAGATCAGAACAATGTTTCAACACTAAGGCCTGCTTCAGACAAATCCGTTTTAGTTTTTGTATATAAAATTATACATTTTACTTTAAATTATAGAATAAGCTGTTCAGTGTTACACTTTGATATAAATGTGAAACAAACCTAGTTCTTATTATTAGAGCCTGTACATTCTGGCATCTAAACAACATTTACAAATAATAATAAAAAATAATTGAAAAATAAAATTACCCTATGTCATGGTTATATGAGCAAAGTCGGATGCTTGTTTACAATGTTCAAGTCCCTATAGCAGCTACATATTCAGTATCTATTATTCTCTTACTTTGACAGTGGACAGATCTAGATGACGCTTGTCCCCATGGATGTCCCACTGGCTTTCTTTTCTAAAGCCTGATCATGTACAGCATTTGCCCTCTGTTTACTACACTCTTATTTGTATTTCGGTTAATCATGCACTAATGGTGGAGCCTGATTTCCCCATAATAGACAGAGGAGCAGAGGGCAGGACTTCTTTGGCAATGTTTAGCTTTTTGTGCAGCTAAAAGTTGGGAAGTGATGATGACGCTAAATCGATCAATGCAAACTTACTACAGCACTTGTAGTTGTAAACTGTTTCAATCATCAAATGCTTTGGTAATAGAATCCGTTTTGTTGTAATATCACATTAAAAAAAGAACCATGAGGTCTTAGTCAATGAAGAACCCATCCCACTTGTTTTAAGGCTAATGCTATATATACCAAATAATACCAAAGAGCCTTGAATGAATGAGTCAAACTGAGTGTTCACATCCAAATAAAGTTAAAGCTGCTGTACCCGTTTTCCCAAATTCTCAAGCAGTGACAAGATTGTTGAAGTTGAATTGTGGTCCCGACACATTCATAGATCTTAACATGAAGCGTTTTGGAGAAGCGCTGCGTGGGTACTGGTGTAGAAGAGGGAAAGTGATACAAGACAGGTGCCCTTTGGAATGGGATTCTTTGCAAAAAAAAAAAGAAAAAGAAGAAGAAGAAAGAGTAATGTAGAGAAATGTACAGCAATGTGGTAGAGTAATGTCAAGTAATGTAAAGTAATGTACAGCAATGTAGCAATGTAGAGTAATGTACAGCAATGTAGTAGAGTACTGTAGAGTAATGTCAAGTAATATACAGCAATGTTGCAATGTAGAGCAATGTAAAGAAATGTACAGCAATGTAGTATTGTAGAGCAATCTAAAGTAATGTCAAGGAATGTACAGCAATGTAAAGTAATGTCTTGTAATTTAGAGCAATGTAAAGTAATATCGTAATATCATTTACCATTTACCATAAAGTAATATCGAGTAATGTCGAGGAATGTAGAATCAAGCTTAGTGGTCCCTCTCATGTCAAGGTTAAGGTATTTGTATGTTGGATGTGCTGAGGCTGGAGGCGTTGTGTATGACCCTACAGATAAGTGCAGGCCACAGACTGACACTAAAGGATGGAGACATGAGTGAAAGTGGACAACAGTCCCCATGTGTCTTGACGAGGTGTCACAGAACTGGCCATAGGCCCAGCCTCTTGGGCTCGTCCCCCGGGAGCTGAGTGTCAAGAATTCATGGTGCAAATGTAGGAGTTAACTGTGTCATTTGTATATTTTTACACTAAACAGCCCTCTTTCAGCAGTGTAAGATGACACCTAATAGAATCTGTATTTAGATCAGTTTATTTGAAAAGATTACACCTAGCCATTCATTGTTTAATGATAATCAGCTAAATCCCAAAGCTGCTCAAATGTGAAGCCTCTTACTGCGTGTTCTATTCCAACTCACTGAAGGCACACTTAACCTGTTTAACAATTATGCTTACAAATGTAAACTTTAATGCTTTTTATGCAAATGTGTGTTTTTTGTGGCTTTAATTACCATGAAGAATGCATATTTAAGTAAAAAAATAAGAGGGAAAAATACCTAAAAGCCAATTTAAGTGTTCAATACTAGGCCTATGCAACATTAGCTGCTGAATTCCCTGCTTATCCCAGAGTCATTAGTGCAAAATCACTCACATTCACATTGAAGATAAGGTTAGCACTCCATAAATCCATATGGGACGTCCCATTGCTGTGGTTTATCTGCAGACCTTCTGACTCTGCTCCTGCTGTGTGCTAATTTGACTGCTTCTTGGGAAGAAAACAAACGCAGAATCTTTTTTCTGTTCTGACAAACCATTTGAGAGGCAGAATAATCAACCACTAACTTCTTTTACTATTGTAACTCTGTACAGGTCCAAACTATCTCTTGAAAACTTCCAAAACTTCCAACGTAAACTGTGTCAGACTTATCCAATACTAATTATTCGTAATCCCTTTTCTTATGCCGTGAACAAAGAGTCAGTGCAGCCATTTCCAACACACACCCTTTTGTCTCTTGCAACCATTTAAAACCTTAGCTGCACATTTTTCATTGTAGATTTTATATTCCAGCTTTATTACAATTCCTTCTGATTAAAATTCCCCCAGAGTATTCACACAAATTAAATCTGGGCTCATAATCTTTGACATTGACTTGGAAATGAACCTCTGTAACAAAAAAAAGTTGAATCAATCATCAAATCTTTTAACGGTCTCTTCCAACGCTGCCATTATTTCACACACAGCACACTAAAATCATTTATTGTCCTCTGGGCTGTCATGATGTCAAAATGCAGTAGCACCTTCCTTTCACTTGCTGCATCCTCCACAGGGGCCTCCAACCTTGTTTTGCGCAACATCAACAAACAAAAAGAAGATGCATCTAAAACGTAATGAGAATCCTGCTCTATTACAATGTATGGATCATCATAGCCTTCCTTATAATTAAGAACCCATTGTGATTTTAAACAGTCTTGTGCATCTTACTAAAATTAGCGGGTTGTCATCACTGTCAATAAAAGGGTAACATTTTAAAATCCCCTTTATTCTTAGATTTTAACGAACTTAACAGTGTTTGCGTCTCAAAAAACATCTGTAGTAGTATTTAGTTTCACTTCTTTTCTGTTTTCAGTTGCTGGATATTGTTGATGTTTTGAAGTTCACGAGTCGCGTCTCCTCTGTTGTCTCACAGATTTCTCTCATTAGGACATTCCCGTACGGACTGTTTATAAACAGTTTGTTAGTGGCGGTTGGTGATGGATGGATGCCTCCTATCACCAGCTCTTCCTCTTGACTCCCCAAGTCTCGTAACAGTTTCTCTGCTACAGTTTCACAACCACACGCATGTGCTCCGACTCCGTGGGTGGGCCCTTAAATGTCCGGAGCGTGCACTATTATGAGAAAGTGTGTCCGGTTTACATCATTTATACTTGGGGAGGACATTTGGTCACATGTTAAAGTGATGCTCTGTGTCATTTTTAGTTTCTTCGTTTAAAAATAGTTCTCTGGAAGGTACTGTATTAGAGAATAAAACTAAACAAAATCCACCCAGCATTTTTTGTTTTTGTTTTAGTCTAATGAATGATGAAAAAGGCAGTAGTCTTTGTATTGCCTCTTGAATAATTCTATATTCTCATTTGGAAATCTAAAATATTTGACCAGATTTCTTTATATAATAGTATGGTATGGTAAGGTACAGTATAATATTTCCCACCTTTTCATGTATTTCACACATTAATACACTTTCAAAGTTTCTACTATACAGGCGCTTCTAACCAGCAACTTAGATCAGACGCTGGCTGGCAAATATAAAAATCAACTACATATTATGTTAAGTGTACATCATTTTAAACTGGAAATAGCCTGCTCTACTATAATTAAGAGTCTACAATGAGTTTATTCTCCACATGAATCCAGTTTGCGTGGGGAAGGGGGGAGGGGACATGCTTTACTGCTAATGAAGAATAACTAGTACTGTCATGACCTCCAGCAGAAGGTCTAACTCAGGGGAGCGGGGTCAGAGGAGGCAAGAGTGCAAGGGTCCAGTTTAAGGCCAAGGGCAGGGCAGGGGAGTAAACAGTAGTTTTTCACTCTAGACGGGATTATTCTAATAGATTTCCAGACTTGGAAGCACAGTCTCTAAGCAACAAAAAGATCAGTAATAAATGTGTACATGTCGATTTAATTTCAACTACACCACTGACCATAAAAATGTACAATAATCAACTTTTTTGTGCATATAAAAAGCACCATTAAAATGTTCAAAATTGAATCATACAGGATTAAAACATTATACCATTTTACACAATGTATGGATTAAGAGGAGGGTAAATCCATACACACTCTGGATTTACATTGTAATAAAATCTCATATACATATATACATGTTTGATAAAGCACTAGATAAATAAGTTTAAAAAAAAGTGTCTTACACTGAAAAAAAACCACATGCACTGATTCCGCTTTGTCAATCAAACAAATACAGACTGTGGTGGAACGTAACGAGTTAGACGCCAGAGCTCAAAGAGAGAGAGACACTGGCTCCTCGGGTGCATGTCCCGCTTCCTTTACTCGCTGTTCGGCGGTTTCCTCACATGTTTCTGACCCTGCGGTTCAGCTCTGTTTGTTCTGACTTGGGGATACGGACTGTATATGAGACCGGCCAATTATTCAAACAGACTGCACCAGGTCCCACTGATATTAAACTTGTGCTTAAATTGCGACTGTAGGGCTTTTGTTGTAGCATTATTTAGTGTAGATTATATGTAACTAGTACACCCCCCCCCCCCCCCCAAGTATGTAAGTAATTTTAGCCATGTAACTGCACTTTTTCTGTACTCTTTCCACCACTTTATTATAGAGTGATAACGCAAGTGGATTGTCCAGTTTTTGAGAGGTTGATGTTCGCTATCCATTTTAGTTCAAATTGAAAACAACAATGCAGATATGGAGCTAGCTAAGGAGATTCAGACGAGTGATAAACAAAATGCATCGTGTCCATCTCTTAAAGCTGGGGTACCTGATTTTTCCTGTTCAAACAGCAACATGTTTTGTTTTGGCCGAAACTTGTTTCTAGCTCTCACAGTCCCTCCTCTGTATTAAAATTGTTCAAAGAATGGAATTATATGCACATTTCACTCCTATATAGAGCATTGAGTGGTGACAAAGTGAAGCAGGGGCAGCCACCCCCAAGATAAATTCCACGAATTTAGACTAGACTGCTATCATCCACTGCTCAATAAAACTTTAGGTGAAGACAATACAACAAGGTCTGTGTTTTGCTGTGTTTACAACTTACTCTGAGGTGGCAAAAATAAATGTATTATACAACACCAAAAAAATCAGGTACCCCAGCTTTAAAGGGCAAGTGATTAACTGTTTTACAACAGATTGTGTACAATATCACTGTGTTTATAATCAAGGCCAATCAATTACATGAGAATACAGTAAGAAGAACAGAACTGTAAAACACAAATTACATGAGATAATACAGTAAGAACAACGGAACTGTAAAACAATGTACGTTGTTTCAAACTTGGTAATGCAACACATTTTCGAAGGCCTGAGGGTCTGCCGAGAGCATGCGTCCCATTTAACCTTCCCTTTATCTGTGCACCCATAATATGCTATAGCACAATGGCCCATTTCTATAAGTTCTGCAATTAAGCAGATAGAAATATACATTTGACACAATTTGTAAAATAATACATAGAAAAAGTACTACAAAACCTATATTCATTTAAGGGTTACTGGACTGAGAGCCATGTTTTAGCTTTCCAACAATGGTGAAGTCTCATCCACGTGGTTTAACTGCAGTAACGGACGTTTACGGTAAATAAAGAACTGGATGGAGATCTGAAATGTAGAGTCAAGGAAATCATCTGTGAAAAACGTAATCAATAAATGTTGTAAACAGAATTGACATGCAATAAATGACATTTATGTGCAGATAAAAGGATACAAGGATGTCGAGACAAAGTGTGCCAAGGCTGCCGATGAGCCAGGGCAAGTGGTGCAGCAGATAGCTGCTCTCTCCCTGACCTCCTTCGGGGTTTTTCAGCAGAACACTCAGCCCATACAGGGTGTTGCCAAGGATTACCAGTGCAAACAAGAAATAAGAGACTCCCTCTGTTGACTTTCTCTTAAACTACAAGAAAAACAAACAAAAAACAAATGCATTTAAAAGCAGTACCAAGTAACTGGTTTACCTTAATAAATCCTTTTCGTAGTCCCTCTGGGGTAATACAAGTGTTAATGGGATGATTGGGCGGTCTTTCATGTCCCCCTGGTGTCTCTGGCCATATTACCACAACTGCAACTTTCCCTGCCACCGAGGCGATGGCCCCAATACACACTAATAGAATCACGAAGAAGCAGCCAACAGGCTAACGGGCAAAGCTAACTGTGGGCTAGCGCCACTTAAAAGGTAGCGCTTTTTACAAGGTAAACAAAAGCTAGCTCATCAGCTAAACCCATTTGAGACCTACACATTTCTTCTTCTGAGACACTGAAGAGGCACCAAGTGCCCCTACACCTGCAGCACAGTGGAGGCGTCACACAAGGAGCTACAGGAAACAAAAAAAGGGACAAACGAGGAGATGGTGAAAGACTGTTGTGGAGTGCAGGGAGCTGCAGGAAGAGGAAGGTGGAGCTGACCAGTGCAGGACACCACGCTCTGAAACAGGGATGAACCCAGGATGCGCTGTACCGATTTCAGAGGATCAGAGGAGACTGAAGGCAGCCAGCCAGGTTTCTTCTGAGTGCTACAATTTCCCCGACCTCCAAGGTCATGTTGACACACAGCGGCAGCGCGGCTCAGCCGCAGCAGCTCAGGACTGACACCTGAACATTATTTTGTTGTACAGTTGTACAATGACAATAAAGCACTTAAACAGTATCAACAGCCAAGTTTGAGAGATTTTTTTAAATCTCCATTGTGTACTTGGATGTACAATATCCCTCTCTCCCTTTGACTTTTTGGTCAGCGTAGTATTTACTCTCACGGACAATGAGTAAAAAAACGCAACATGCTACGACACCTGCAGTAGCACTTATGGCCTCTAGGGGCATGAGTTACTTATGGCTCATTTCCACCAGCCCTACCCTACTCTACTCTACTCTACTTGGTTTGGTCCTACTCTACTAAGCCTGGTTGTGTTTCCATTACTCTGTAGAATCTAATACTGCATCCATGGTTACCAGTGCGTATCCATGGATATGGCTTTGCTTTTGGCTGAAAAGAAAGTACCAGTGAACTGTAAAATGGACTGGTGGAAACATTTAAAATGCAGGTAGAGTAGGGTAGGTGGAACCGAGCCATTAGTTCTGCTTTAAAGGAAATGGGCAGAAAAATTTACATAGTTTTATATTCTTTTAATGTCATTTCATACTTACATTAGTGTATATCTGAGGAAGTCTGGAACCGTGGTAGAGCACAGAAGAGATGGAGCCAATGGTAAAACCAATTATTTCTTTTGTTGTTAAAGCCTTGAAAGAAGACAGAAGATAAAACAGCATTATATGAGACAGTTTATTTTATTTTATTTTATTTATTAGTTTATTTAAACAGGGACAATGCACATTAATTAACATCACTGTAAATGTGCCAGTTTTAGCTCCAAAGCTAATTTTCAACTGTAGTCCCTGGGTAAGATGTAGATTGCCAACAATCACTTAATCACTAAGTTATCACTTAATGGGCCCAAATGAGTATCAGACATACACTAGTAAAACGTTTGACATAATGTAGGTTGTTATTTTATGGTATGGTTTGCTGCAGTGTCGCTCACGTCACTCACATTCACATGGCTGTCGTCAGAGACTGAGAGCAGAGCACGACTTCTGAACGGAGAATCTTCCTGTTTGGTTTCCATTGATGGGACATGAAACAAACTTCCAGAGAAGCCAATGACACAGGCCATGCCCACAATATGTACAAGTGTCCTTTCTGCAGAAATCAAACAAACATTCAACACTGTGACCCATTTAACAGCAGCCCTGAATTCATCACTATTGGACAGTTCTATCATAGATGTATTGCAACAGATGGACGAGGTGTTAAACTTCAGTGGAATGCAAACACAAAGAGAAATATTTAGAGAAATACTTACGGTCCCGTCTTTTATTCTTTGATTTATAGTAGAAATACATGGCTAACATCAACAGGTCAGCGGAGACATAATACACTGCGGTAATTGTCTGCAAGAGTGAGATTACATCAATACATTGAATCATTCACACTATTCAAGCTTGCAGAATTACAGTACAATATTAGCATAAGACTTAAATCAAATGATTCACCTGAAGAGGTAGCTGATTTGCTAAGTAGGAGCCCACCATGTTACAGGAGTCCCCTGCCAACCACAAGACCAGGAACCAGATGGACAATGCACTGTCCATGTTTCCAGTTTTACAAGATTTGTAGTATTGTCTACAAATGTCACATAAGTACATTCAGACCCAACAACACCAAACAGTATGATGGATAGGCATGCATTTTAAGGGTTATACGGTCTTTCCTCTTGCATGTTGTGAATCACTTTACATTAAGATGAGGGCTTAAAAGGATTCTTACGGGAAAGATGAAATCATGAAGCACAGTATAGACAGAAGTCCGAGGTAGATGCTGGCCATGTCCCTTGAACCATCAGCACACTCCTTCAGAATGTCCCAAACCCATTTTGAACCATTAGGACATATCGAGCTGAAGTTGTCTGCAGTACTCCAGCCAAAACCACCGTGTGTTCGGATTTCTATAGACATGTTCTGAAATAGAAAATAATCGTATTACTCTTCTACGAAATAAACACACGTACTGGGGCTAGGGATAACCCTAACCCTAACCCTGTCCCCACTCCAAAGTTCATACTAGAGATTTAAATCCCTGATCAGGAGAAAAGCGTTTTCCAATAAGAAAGCAGTGTCGAATCAACGCACGTGCGTTAAATGCCTTACTTTGGAAATACCACGGATTAAATCAATAATTCTGCTGATATTATCAAAGCTCAAATCAGCAACACAAACTGATGTCTGAGCTAGCATAACATCACATAAAGAACATAATAGGACGATCTTCGTTATATCACACAAAACCTATTTACAATCAAACAGTATAACACACACCTGTTTTGACGCCGATACACTTACATAAATGGTGTGAAGATGAGCATAGCCACAGGCTACCCATATATACCAAATAAACTGAACAAAAACACGGAAGACGGCAAAAACAACCCACACGTGACTAGTTTCTGGTTTCGCATTGGTTGTTGACCGCGCATGCATGCTTTCGTCATGCAACACGTGACACCGTCATTGGTCATTATGGATAATATGGATAATCATTTTTAAACCGGGCCGAGACATTTGTTTTGGCCTATATTCACATTACCAAAACTCTCGACTGAAAAATACCGGTTATTAAAATGTTATGCTAACAAAATAATGCATGACATAGGCTCGTTCGAGAGATGAGCCAGACAGACGCAGTTTTGACAGCCGACTGCAGACGCACGGTGCATGCCGGTTAGATCTCTGTTTTCTTTTCTTTGTTTCTTTTTTTTAAATTGAGAAACTTGCGAACAGATACAAGTTGAGAACATAAGAATGCCAGGGGATGTACATAGAGCAACCCAGGTGAAAAAATAATATACTTAAGTGTATTTCAAATAGGCAGCATTTTTCTGAAATACATTTTGAATATATTGTCATTTGCATGTACTTATTAAGAATGTATTCCAAATTTAAAATAAACAAATTTTTAAATCATACTTCAAATGTATTGTTTTAAAATATATTTTGGTACACTTTATAAAAAATATATTTTTTCAAAATATACTTTAGATCTTAGTTAAATATATTACTGAAGTTGTACTTCGTAATATATTTCTTTAAAATACACTTTCTATGTATTTTCAAAAAGTTTATTTTAAATGCACATTTAAAAAATATATTTAAAATATATATATCCAATACTTTTGTTGACTTGTACTTTAGGCAGTATTTTCAAACAGATCATCTCTATATTTAAACCTATATATTTTAAATTAACTTGTGATTTGTGTAATATTGCCAAATTATGTTTGAATGAAACAATTTCAGTGGTGTACATGTATTTTATTGTAAGTAAATTAAAATGAAACTAAAATTCTATTTTAAAAAGGTATACTTAAGCATAATTTCTTTTTAATTATACTTGTGAAAAACATACTTGGCATTAATATATTTCTACCCAGGTGAAAAAAATATATACTCAAGTATGTTAAAATTTAATATAATAAATACATTTTCAGTATCCAAGGTAAATTAACTTTTAGTGTGCCATTTTTGGAACAACTTATTTTGTAATTAATTTATTTAAGTTGAATTTAAATTGCAATAAAATTCAATTCCAAGTACATTTAGTATACTTTTGCATGCTAAAGTGGACCTATTTTACGCATACTTAATCTATTTATAGCATATTGGGTTTTATGTATAAAATTATGATCTTATAGAACATTTAAATGTAACTTTTATTTTACATAAAGCTAACTTTAAATATATTAAAAGCATATTTCTGTCATATTTCAATATATTTTTTATATATTCTACAATGTATTCATATTTGATAAAAAATACTTGAGAATATTTGATCATATTAGTTCATTAGTTTATTTGGTTGGGACAGTGCAGGTTAATGAACCAGCCACACCTAATTGTATCCTTGGGTTAATTTCCATCCGTCGTCAACTACATACATTTTTTTTTACATTTTTAAAATATCATATTAATATATTTTGAAGGATTTATTTAAAGTATGTATTTTAATTGAATATTTGGTATACTACATCAATTCTGTACACTAATTATTATTAGTGTGTTTGAAATACACATTTTATCAATTTGCCAGTATGCCAGTACAGAATTTGCACAGCTAACAAATGCATTAACCTACCATCTTTATTTCACCCCAAAATGGTAAACAACCACACAAAACAATGTCTGAACTCGTCCACTTTAATCTCTTTTCAATGCTGTTCGGGCGAGGAATAACAAACGGTTTGTCACATTACACATTTACATTTCAATGACAAAGGAGCAACAGCAAACACATTACTGTTTTTTGACACTTGAGAAATAAATGTAGAAGATATCGAGTTGATGATCGTGTTTAAGAAACACTTGCATTTCTTAAACACTCGCATTGGGCGGCACGGTAGTGCAGCGGTTAGTGCTCCTGCTTCACAGCTAGAAGGTCCGGGTTTGATTCCCACTAGGGACGGGGCCTTTCTCTGTGGAGTGCGCATGGAAATTAACCCAAGGCTACAATCCGGTGTGGTTTGTTCATTAATTTTTTTTAATAACTTATTATCAAAGGTTTAGGAGGTATATTATGGAAAAACTTATGGGATATTTAAAATCTATTTTGATTTATATTATAAGTTAAATGCAAGGATATTATGAATATACTTAAAGTTACATTAAAAAGTATTATTCAATCATAAATTATATTTTTATTTTTGTATTTAATTTAAGTATAATAAGTGTACGTAAAGTTGTTCCATTTTAGCACACAAATATACTTTTAATTCTATTTAAATTTATCTTAAATGTACTAAGCACAAAATAAGTTGTTTCAAAAGAGCACACTTAAAGTTTATTTTACTATAAGTATTATTTTACTATATATAAAAATATATTTAGTATATTAAATTTTAGTATAGTAAGTATATTTTATTTTCACCTGGGAAGCACAAATTACAGTGATGAAAAAAGGAAAAAAATCATGAAATATCAAAAATATTTAGAGATAAACAATGTTCATATGTGCTAATTGCTTTTTTGTTAAGGCTCTTCGAAATAGATGACAAGTACAATTCAATTTCATTGAAGACTACAGGAAAAAATAGAGATGAAGATGAAAACTTACATTTGTGGATGTAGAATTTGCAAAATATAATATTTAAGTTGATTAACATTTGTTTGCTTTCAGTTATATGTTTTGAATGAAAACCAAAAATAATATGTTCGTACTTTAACAAGAATCCAGAGTCAATATTATGTATTATATATTGTAAGCAATCTTTCCAAAACTTTTTTGTGAATGAGCACTTCCAAAAAAGATGACTGATAGTTTCTGGGTGTTCTTTACAGAAGGTACAATTGGGGTCAATTGTTTTGAAAAACTTTAACATATAATGATTAGTGGGATAAATTCTATGAATAAGCTTAAAAGCGACATCTTTCATTTTGTTGTTTATCATAAGCTTTTAGTAAAGGGAGCAGCTTTTTTTCCAAACATCATCAGGTACAAAATTTTGCCAATAAAACATTGCATTGGGCACAGAGGTTATATCTTGTTGAAAAAGTGCACGGATATTTTTGTTATTTTTACGAGCAGCAGCAAAGCAAGTTTTACCAATGGTGGTGTCAGTAACAGATAATAATGACAAGTTTTCATCAAAGACCGTACACTTAAAAAGTTCACAGATTTCCCTAGGGACAGCATCAAAGACTACTCCTTAGGAGTTACAAGTTATATTCATTATATCTCAGTAAGTAAGTAAGTAAGTAAGTGCTTTATTGTCATTGTACAAGCGTACAACGAAATAGTGTTCAGGTGTTAGTCCTGAGCTGCTGCGGCTGAGCTGCGCTGCCACTGTGTGTCAACCTGACCCGCATGACCTTGGAGGTTGGGGAAACTGTAGCACTTGAAAGAAACCTGGCTGGCTGCCCTCTGTCTCCTCTGATCCTCTGAAATGGTGCCGCACCTCCAGGGTTTGTCCCTGTTTCAGAGCGTAAATGTCCGTTTCAGTAAATGTCCGTTTCTGTCAAAAAGCTGACCCACCAATTGGATATTCTTGTCAAATCAATGAGGATAAAATAACGATTTGTTCTTGTAAAGTATATGTTTGTTATTCCAGATAAAAAAATTATGGGGAGAAAAATTATGTTTGTATATGAGTGCCCGTGCTAAAAGAGATTGTTTGTGGAATGCAGATAGCTTAATTGGTATTTTTTCAGGGTTATAATTGCAAAGGAGGAGGAAATTAAGGCCACCTAAATTTGAAAATACATGAGGGAATATATTCCATAAGGAAGTTGGGTTCTTTAGGTACCAGTTTATTTTGAACGTATTATTAAGAGTTCTGAAATCAAGGAAATTTAAACCTACATTTTCATAAGAGTTCATCACTATGGATTTCCTTTAATAATGTATACGATTTTTCCAAATAAAATTAAACAACATCTGGTCAATAGATTTAAGGGTCTAATTGTCTAAATACAGCGATAATGCAGAATAAGTAAGCCGGGAAATCCCTTCCGCTTTAGATACACAATACTCGACCTTTTAAACTCAAGTCTCTTTGAAGCCATTGGTTAAATCGTTTTCTTGTCTTGTCAATTAATGGAGCCACATTTAAAGAACTTCTCTCTTTATCGTTTTTAGAAATAATAATGCCGAAGTAGGTTATGCTTTCTGTGACAGGAATATCACAGATCGAGTCAAAAGCACATATTTTTTACGGGAAGAAGTTCACACTTATTAACATTAAGATGAAGTCCTGAAACATCGGAGAAAGGGTGGTGTCATCGGCTAATTGGCTAATTAGGAATTCATTACCAAAAACAGAGATGCCTTTTAATTGGCTTGTAGAAAGGTAGTCAGCAAGAATTTGTGTGGCTAAAAGAAACAAATAAGGAGAAATAGGACAGCCCTGCCGGATTCCTCTTTTTAAATAGAATCTGGGAGAAGTACCATTTCTCAATTTAACAGTGCAATTGCCATTATTATATAGCATTTTAATTGCATCACAAAAGAAGGACCAAAACCGAATTTATTAAGACAGTCGGTTAGATTTCTGTCCGACTTGCTCCAGACAGGCTCTGATGTCATGGGCACGTGGGGCACGGAAAGATCGTGAGACCCCAACAAGACCCGCCGACTTGGTCAGCCGCTGCATCCATTGAAGTAAATGTATGCTTTATTTTTTTTTATACAGAAGAAAAAAAATAATAAACTAAAAAGAATAAAACAAAAATAAAACATAGCCAGGAGTACACAAACCAAAACAAAATACAGTACAGAAACAATAGCAGAACTTTTTTTTTTTTTTAAAGTACATTTATGCTGCATCTCACCAAAGGCTACTGCAGCGGCTCCACGGCCCCGTGCATGATGGGAAAATGCCCACCTGTCAGTGGCTCACGCTCAGGTGACTGGATACGAGTTTGCTGTGATCAGAAACGTACGTGCTCTGACCTCTGAACCCCCTCCTCACTCCCCTGGGCAACGATTTAGATCTGAACAAATAAACTATGACTGAAACTATTAAAGTTTTGTATCGCCCCCTAAAATAGAGCTCATGTTTGATGCTTTTCAGAACAAACTCATGATTTAAAAGGAAATACTTTATCTCACAAACTCGAACAAACAAACAAATGGGAAAGTTTTCTCTGATGAAGAATGATGTCACTGGAGTAAAAGAAACCGAGCAGGAGCTAAATGACTTTTATTTAGGATAAACTTGAAATGAACGCGATATCTGAACGAGACGCTGCGTGATCTGAGGCTGCTGTCGTTGTTCTCCGGATGTGGAGCTGTCAGAAGGAAAAATAGTTAATTGAGCGCCACGTGATAAGAGCCCGGTAATTTCAGATCATATTTTTGCAGTTTTTACCTTTTATCTCACTTTGAATCTCCAGTGTATGTTGAAAACCCAATGTCCCCGACCCCATTTTCACACATTTGTGCAGTTAAAAGGAATATTTACAATAAATCTATAAATATTTTTATTGCCGATTCCAAACAAACAGAGAATAGACTTCAATAATCTGCAGATCTTATGAGAAATCACAACTATTAATTAAAATAATTAGAAAATCTCTGTCCGTCAGTTTTGTGTCATTGGTGTTATCAGCATTACTTTCCAGGATTTGTAAGTTTAAAAAAAGATGTGAAGAAATATTTTTCTGGTCTGATGAGACCAAGTTAAAAGCCTAATCCTGGGAAATATAAAGGAGCACATACTGTATTTTTGTTTTTGTTATTGTCATGGCGACGTGAAAACAGGAAGCGACCTCGCTCTCTCCTTGTGCAGCTGAGTTTTTTGCCTTTTTCTGGGAACTGCATTTGTGGTTTACGTGTTCCACATTTTTTTCTGGATACTTTTGTACGTCTTTGCCGTGTTTTTGTGGAGGTTTGGTGGATTTGTTTACTTTGAGAGTCTAAAATGGTCCTGAAGAAAGCAGCTTTTTAAAGGTAAACAAAATGCTAGTTTATCAGCTAAACCCATTTGAGATCTACAAATTTCTTCTTCTGAGACACTGAAGAGGCACCAAGAGCCCCCACAGCTGCAGCACAGAGGAGGCGTCACAAGAAACACTACAGGAAACAAAAAGGACAAACGAGAGATGGTGAAAGACTGTTGTGAAGCGGAGGGAGCGGAGGGAGGAAGAGAAAGGAGGAGGTGGAGCTGACCAGTGCAGGACACCACGCTCTGAAACAAGGACAAACCCACGAGATGCGGCACCATTTCAGAGGATCAGAGGAGACAAAGGGCAGCCAGCCAGGTTTCTTCCGAGTGCTACAGTTCCCCTGACCTCCAAGGTCATGCGGGTCAGGTTGACACACAGTGGCAGCGCGGCTCAGCCGCAGCAGCTCAGGACTGACACTATTTCGTTGTACAGTTGTACAATGACAATAAAGCACTTACTTACTTACTTTCCTCACTAAGAACAAAAAAGTAACTTTAAAAGTAACTTTAAAAGGTGACTTTATACTGTGGGTCATGTTGAAATGTCATTGGTGTTACAAGGGGCATCAGTTAGTAGAATTTCTCTGGGAGAAAAAACAGGTTCACAGCTAAAACTATACAACTTTACTGTGATACACCACCTTTGTTCAGGAACGACATAGAAATACTTAAGAAAAAGGAACAATTGATTGAAATCTCTCATTGGTGTTACGGTCACTGGCGTTACAGCTCCACATCAAATGAATGGAGGCATCTGATGCAAAGTCACTGGTGTTAAACTTTGGTCATTGGTGTTATGAAAACATTGGGCTTAATTTAACATATAATTCTCCCTTATTTTAATAAATACTGTTCTTAGACAAAATGGCTATTGTTTAATTTCCTAAATGCAAAAATATTACACAATTGACAAAATGTTTTGTTGCATTATTGCCTTATGTTTGGCATTAAAATAGTTGTAACACCAAAATTAAAATTAAAATCTTAAATGATAAAAAAAATACCCAAGCTGTCCCTTATGACTGGTAGTAATACTAAGAGGGTATTGAACATGTTCTGGTGATATTTATGTACAAATATTGTACCTGTATTGACCTGGAGGCGTGTGGGTCGGATCACAGCTGACCCCTCTCCCCTCAGGAGGGGGCTACGGTCTATCCAGACCCATACCTCCCGCCACTTGAACAGTTTTTTCCCCTCCGCCATCAGACTCATGAACAATAACAAGACCCAATAACTTAGTTACAGACTCATGGATGTCATCTGCTCTGTTGCGGTGTGTCCACACTTAGATCTGCTGCTATCACTTTACTTTATACTCCTACACATCTGTAAATATAATCCCGCTGCTGTTCTATGTCAATTGTTGTCATCTTACCATATTTTACTTTTTATTTTGTATCTTATTTACTTAATATTTTTAAAGCCTAAAGCCTTATTGTTTAAAGTTTTGTAGCTTATTTTTATTGTGTTATGTTTTATGGGTAACACTTTAGAATACAGCCCGCAAGTTCCAGGTGTAACAAGAAAGGAATTACACATGTAAGTACAGGTACTCTTACAACGTGTAACAAGGGGGAACACTGTGTAACAAGGCAGTACAATGTGTGACAAGGGGGAACACTGTGTAACAAGGTAGTACAATGTGTAACAAGGGGGAACACTGTGTAACAAGGTAGTACAATGTGTAACAAGGGGGAACACTGTGTAACAAGGCAGTACAATGTGTAACAAGGGGGAACACTGTGTAACAAGGCAGTACAATGTGTAACAAGGGGGAACAATGTGTAACAAGGTAGTACAATGTGTAACAAGGGGAACACTGTGTAACAAGGCAGTACAATGTGTAACAAGGGAACAATGTGTAACAAGGTAGTACAACGTGTAACTACGTGTCAAGGTGTAGTAAAGGTATTCAAAGAGCAATTAATGCTGCTGAGCTGTCACATAGTTGTGGCAAAAGGAAATGTGGTATTATTAATAGTGCATTAATTTTAATGTTGCAGGACAACAGTATTACTGTTGTGAAAGTGAAGATATGACTCCAGGCATTTTTATTGATTGTTGTTTATTTTTTGTAGTGAGACACCGTTGCCTGTAACAAGCAGAAACAAGAGTGAACAGAGAAAAATAAAGCAAAACAAGGAAAAGTACCACGTTATCAATGTGCATTTCAAATTCAATTCAAATTCACTTTATTTATCCGTTAGGAACTTCATTTGCAGAGGAAGTGCCAGTACGGGCCCGATAAAAACAGTACATCCACAGATGTAACTAATGTGTAGGCACAGGAGAGCGCGGGCTGTAAATTAAAGTGAGACACCGTTGCCTGTAATAAGCAGAAACAAGAGTGAACAGAGAAAAAATAAGCAGAACAAGTCTCCAAAAATTATCACACAATCAAAGGGCATGTACACCATGTGACATGATGACAGAGTGGTTAGCGCTTTTGCTTCACAGCTAAAAGGTCCAGGTGCATGTTTTTCCTGTGCCAATAGGTTTCCTCCAGTTTCCCCTACAACTATTCACATCAGCACAGAAAGGCTCCGTCTGACTTAGGAATGATGATGTGTGATAATTTTTGGAGACTTATTTTTCTCTGTTCACTCTTGTTTCTGCTTGTTACATGCAACGGTGTCTCACTTCAATTTACAGCCCATGCACTCCTCTACCTACACATTAGTTACAGCAGGGGTCACGAACCTTTTTTCAGCCGAGGGCTACTTCAAGAGCATTGACTTGTTCGAGAGCTACCAGTTAAAAACAAATCCTAAAGACTTAAACGTACACTGTTTACTTATAGGATATTGACCCCATATTATATCAATAGCTTTATTTTAAAGTCGTACTGAGTCACAAGAACAGAAATATTTGTATTTTTAAGAATCAGATGCAAGAAAATGAAGGGTTTTACACCTTAGAAAAAGTCTCAAGGGCTACTGGGCATGCCCCAAAGGGCACCTGGGTGCCCGCGGGCACCACGTTGGTGACCCCTGAGTTACAGTATACATGCACATTGATAACGTGGTACTTTTCCTTGTTTTGCTTTATTTTTTTCTGTTCACTCGTTTCTGCTTGTTACAGTCAACAGTGTCTCACTTCATTTTACAGCCCATGCACTCCTCTACCTACACATTAGTTACAGTATACATGCACATTGATATCGTGGTAATTTTCCTTGTTTTATTGTATTTTTTGTCTGTTCACTCTTGTTTCTGCTCGTTACAGGCAACTATAAAAAAATAAAAAAAACACAATCAATAAAAATGCCTAGAGTCATGTCTTCACTTTGATTTGGAATTTATTATGAGTAATTATTTACATTAACATTATTGCAGTGCATAAAATAAAAAAAGTAACAAAAAAGTAACAAAAACTCAAAAGGAGTAGGCCAAAGCAAGAAAGCTTGTAAGTGCCTACCCCCATATTCAAAATGAATGTACATTCCGGTTACAGTGATATATCATCTCGTACAATATCACACTTTACATTACAAATTCCTGGATTACACAATTACAATTGTCCACATTAACTTTACGTACAGCAGCTTTGCTAAAGAAAAACATTCATATTTAACAAAAAGAAAATTACGTGATGATTACAAGACTACCAAAGTAAGAAGACAACACGAAGATAGAAATGTTTGCAGTTTACCAATATGTATAAGCATTTATTTTTATTTTATTTCATTTAAAGACGGTTAACTTCGCACATCTCTTGTTTGAAACAGGTGCGTAAGAGAAGGCATAAAGGCCAAACGTAGAACAGGAAAGAACTCTCGCACACTGTACTTGCAACATATTTTATTTTATTTACAAATTGTACTTTTCTTTCTTTTCCTCTTTCCCATTCATTTAATAACCATAACCAATCTTTACTTATAAACACCAGTCACCATTCTAGTAATTGAACATTGACTTAGTTATTAAGTATTATGTAATCAACATGACCCATTATTATTGACATTCCCATTTCTACCGTAAAAATATTAGTTGCGATTGTTTTGTTGTTTGCCTTGTTTAGTGAGGTGCCTTTAAAAAGCCAGGGTGTAATGTGGCCAGTTGGTGGAGGGCAGTAGCCCCCATCAGCAAGCCCTCACCCTGCTGCCCCAACTAGTTATTGTTGTGAGACAGTTCTGAGCCCTATACTGGGTGGTGCATTTAAAAGGACAAGATTTATGAACCTGTTGACAGGGGGGGGGGGGGGGGGGGGCTGTCACAGCATTATTGTTATCTTTTGCTTATTCATTTCTATCCAGTTCCTTTAATTCACAACAACTTAGACTTAGAGATTGGTGACATTGGTTCGATCAGCAATGATATGGTTAAAACAGATTCACATTTTTAGTAATACTTATAATTATCTATAAGTAATACAAAATTACCCATAATAAGTACAAGGTCACGTGTCTTTAGCGTATTTCTCAAACACACTTCTCTTATGCTGGTTTTTGAATTGTTCTAGGCTAACAGCGCCTTTTAAGGATTCCTCAAGATTATTCCACAGATTTACACCTCTCCGGGTGATACAATGACTTTTTAGGGTAGAATGAATACATTGTACTTTCAGATTATGAGTGCCCCTTAGATCATTTGTTGTATATTGTTTGGGAGCTGATTGTTTACAGCTTTATATATCTGTAACAAAGTATTATATTTTATGAGATTATCAAGTTTCATGGTGATGGATTTTAGGAACAAATCCAACACCACTTTGACAACGGTAATACTGTTGACCTGCAACATTAAAATATATACACAATACCACATTCTTTTTTGTCACAACTATGTGATAGTTGCACCATTAATTGCTCCGTTTCATTCATACTGTATTGGCATAGCAGTTTTGTTGTGATTGTATGTCACTTTTGAATGAAATAAATAAATGAAAATGAATAACTTTACTACACCTTGACAGGTAGTTACACTTTGTACTGCCTTGTTACACATTGTTCCCCCTTGTTACACACTGTACTGCCTTGTTACACATTGTTCCCCTGTAACACTTTGTACTGCCTTGTTACACATTGTTCCCCCTTGTTAATGTACACTGTACTGCCTTGTTACACATTGTTCCCCCTGTAACACTTTGTTCCCCCTTGTTACACTGTACTGCCTTGTTACACATTGTTCCCCCTTGTTACACTGTACTGCCTTGTTACACATTGTTCCCCCTGTAACACTTTGTACTGCCTTGTTACACATTGTTCCCCCTTGTTACACGTTGTAAGAGTACCTGTACTTATATGTGTAATTACTTTCTTGTTACCCGTACTTACACCTGGAACTCGCGGGCGTTACCGTTTTATGCTGCACGTCTGCACCAAGAAAAATTCCTAGTTAATGAACCTGTTCTCAAACAATGGCAATAAAACCTATTCCGATTCTGATTACTGAAAGAATAAAATAACTTGAGATCCACACAATAAGTTGCTCTTTTTACAGCGACCTTACTATGGGTATTGAGCAATTTTATAAATACTGAAAATAGTAAAATCCTACCTGCAAAGAGAGGTCCGTCCAACAGACCGGCTTTGAATGAAGACTGAAGACACATATTGCTTCTGCAGAAATGGTGATTATGTAAGAGGTAAATCAGCTGACTTCATGAGTCAGACAAAGACAAGAACCACTCAGCACGTTTTTTACCCTTACTTTACACATCTTTCCAATCACGCGACCAATCTTGTCATGAGAGTACAAGCAGACAAGGCTTACCTACTTTGGTACTGTGAGAATAGCTAAAGTAAGTGTAGACCTACTTTTTCTTTCAAATACAAGTACTTCAATAACGTATCATTTCAACTGGTAGATGACACAAAAACATCAGTTTGCATTTAAATAATTTGCCGATTAAAAATATTTATACCACAAAACTTTAAAAGTCAACATCGAACAGTAAATAGCTTAAAATTTCACAAGACTTGAAATTCTGTCAAAATGTTACCTTGTAGATACAAAACTAAAAACAAACTAATCTATTAAAAATATACACAAAGATACATGTATTTCTAACTAACGAACACATTACACACACATCTGTATTTCAACAAGTTTTATTAATGCACCCAAATACAGGGACACTGTCATGTTCTAGATTCTCTTATTTACATTATGCTTCCACAACGCCATACAAATAATCTGGTTAATTTGTAGTACACATACTGGAAACAGAGAACTTGAAGTTCTCTATAAAGCAAATGTCACAAGAATTTTACAAATGAAAATGAATTGGGGGGGTGGGAGGGGAAAAAAAATAGAGGATTGTTGTATAACTTAATGTCTCAGTCAGTGATGTCCTTTCTGGAGTCCTGTACAGTGATTTGTTGAATGACAGCAGCTCTTGTATGCATGTTCTCAAAAAGGTCTGAATTAAAGCAGAGTTCAGGCGAGATACAAGCTGAAGCATCTCGTCCATTCACCTCAAACACCGGAGTTAAAAGTCACTTGTTTTCTCACTTGATGTGCAACACTTTCTCATCCGTTTTTAACCGCTTTCGTCTGGGCTGCACAAAGTCGTCCTCAGAGTCCTCTGAATCCTCCTGGTTTTGATTTTCCTCCACAGTTTCTGGTTCAGGATTATTAGGGAAAGTCTGTCCAGGAAAGAGCTCCAATAACTTCTCTTCAAAATACAGGCCAACTGCTTTGCCGGAGATGGCCATCTCTGATCCCGCCTGGCGGAGGGAGAGGTAGGGTGAGAGCACAGTAAGAGGCATAGAGTGACGGTAAGGAAGAGGTTGAAGAGGAGGAGAGGAAGAAGAGAGAATGAGGAGACAAATTAGAGCTGGTTAAGATAACTCTGACGCAGGAGATCCCCAGGTCTAACCTTAACTCCTGTACAGAGACATCATGCTGCCCATCCCACTGAGGATCCATGAAGGAACTCCACAACCATCTTAGGTCACTACATACAATGATAATAAAGCTTTCTGTGACATTAAAATGGCTTTTGTTTGCAATGTAAAGGATTTTTGTCCATAATAATAATAAAATACTAAAAGGTCATAAGTTTGTGTTACTTAGATTGGAGAACAGTATTAGCTCATTTTGGGCATTACAGTTCAACATATTACAGGACACAATTTGTTTGCCTCAACACTCAAATCTAGTACCAATGTACATTGATATAAGTTGGACCTTAGTGAAATATAAAAAAACATCATTACTCCTGTATTAACAAGACAAATGAGAAATAATATAAATGGGAGAGCAGTAGGAGTCAAAAAGGTCTCTCTGATAGCAGACATTTCTTATTACTAATCATGAACTGTGGCCTAAGACTTCATAGAACCTTGGTGGGAAGAGGCAGGGCACCTGTGCTCCTGACGCTGAAGCTCTTACCTGGTCATTAATCTGTTTCTTCTCATCATAAACCTGGATTATTCGAGACATCTGAAGAGGGGCAATAACATTACAAGTGAAGCAGAGGGGGCAAGAGAAAATGTCAATACACATGTCACATAAGAACAGAGGAATCTGCTGACAGGCTGTGTGCAGCACCGAAAGGTTACTACTGGAACTAACAGCAAGGATTCACTATGAGCTGCTTAACATTTATTTATGATGCCACAGAAGCAGACATACCAAGCCTTTATTTCGACATACTTTCCAATTTGCCCCACTATAGTTTCAAGTCATAAAATTTATAACGGGTGAACAATTATGTAATTGACATTTCGCAAAATGCTGAGTCGGGGGCAAAGCTCTCGATTTACCCATCGATCTACGTTGCCTCCCTCACCTATGGTCATGAGATCTGGGTAATGACTGAAAGGACAAGATCGCGAATACAAGAGGCCGAAATGAGTTTCCTTCACAGGGTGGCTGGGCGCACCCTCCGAGATCGGGTGAGGAGCTCAGTTACCCGGGAGGAGCTCGGAGTAGAGTCGCTGCTCCTTCACGTCGAAAGAAGCCAGCTGAGGTGGCTAGGGCATCTGTTTCGGATGCCTCCTGGTCGCCTCCCTCGGGAGGTGCTCCAGGCATGTCCTATTGGGAGGAGGCCTCGTGGAAGGCCCAGGACACGCTGGTGGGACTATGTCTCCGAGCTGGCCTGGTGTCGCCTTGGGGTCCCCCCAGAACAGCTGGAGGAAGTGTGCGTGGATCGGGAAGTCTGGACATCTCTGCTGAGACTGCTTCCTCCGCGACCCGGCCCCGGATAAAGCGCAAGAAAATGGATGGATGGACATTTCGCAAAAGCCCCGCCACCTTAGCAATAGGGGTTATGCGCTAACGACTTCCCACTGAGTGAGTAAATCACTTCCGGTCACCGTGTTAACTAATAGGAGCAAGAAATTATCAGCATCTAAAAACTCTGTTACATGTTTTACACATTGTAAGGCGGGTCAAATTGGCTTAACCACATAGTGCTACAAATTCTTCGCTGCTCAAATGAGAGATTCCAGGAGGAAAAGTCACGTATTTATTGAATGCTAACGCTTGCGGAGCCGTAGCTATCATTAAGCCAGCTTTAGCCACGTCACCCGACGCACTTTATATCAATTCATGCACTGCCCACGGACATGTATTTGCATAGTCTGTGATCACAAACAATGCACAAGAGCCATTTTTAATAAAGTATTTTCAACAGAAGACTTCAAACTGACGCGTTATTGATTTAACCGGACTATTACGATGCTGTAGCTCTGTTCCTCTATTAGCCTTCATTATGCCTGTTTTGAAGCCTGACACACACTGCCTCTGGATACAATTTTAACATGTTGCATGTATATTTCACTGTAGGCTAAACTGAATTTATGAAACTGAACTGGTCTCATCGGTGTATATCCTTTTGTGGTGGAGCTGCCTGTACGTCAGGACGCACGGCAGCCGCTCCAGCATCTCTCCCCATGAACTAACTATGCACGGGCACACTCACATCAAACCAGAGGGAAGGGTACGTGCCCATGGGTCAGCCATGGGTGTAGATTTGCATGGGGAGCACAGGGCATGGTCATGTGCAGATCGTTTCACTGTGAAGATCTTCCACAAAGGTTTTACACAGATGTGGGTGGAGAGCGAGCATTGATTGGTCAAATATTTGCGGAGATCTTCAAAATTTCGGATTGCAACTGAGCAACAGTCCGTTTAATGGAGTTTATTTACGTGCGCCTTTACGAGTTCAGCCGAAACACGCGATATCTGGCACTTTAATTAGATCATGGCACAAAGTTAAGACGCAAAGGCTCACCGGGCGGTCGCCATGAGCGCGGAGCTCTTTTACGCACCACTGGATATGGGAAGCTTCGCGCAGCAAGTCCTCAAGAACTGCTCCCGCCAGGTAAAAGACTCTAGTCTCCGACTGACCACGAAGGCGTGTTTCACTGTAGGCTAAAGTGAATTTATGAAACTAAACTGGTCTCATCAGTGTATATCCTTTTGGTCAGGACGCACGGCGGGCCGCTCCACAGCAGCGTCACTCAGGGCAAGCTACAGGTGTAAGCCGCCAAAGCAAAACTACCGCCTGCCTATCTGATGGAAATCATCAATGTCGAAACATGATGACTTTTAGACAAGTCCCGATGCCCCCGCACAACCCTCAATGTTTTGTTTGTTTCTTCCACTAACGAAAAGACGCAGGCTCTTATCACACTAATACAGCTGTAATTCGGAGCTTATTATTTGCATTTGCTCAATTTTAACGTAATGTTTAAGAAACAGTGGGTGAATAGGACAATATTTAGAAGTTTGCATCGTAGCCTACATTATTGAAGCTGCTCCACGCGCCGCCCGGTCCGTGTACTCGTAGCCTTGTACCTCCGCGTCTCTTTATCTCCTCTCTCCGTCCTTCGTGAAAACATCCAAACCCATGCGCACTCAGCTCTGATGTGAGATCCATCGCGGCATTTTAAAACCGTTTAGTTTACGTACGAAAAGCAAAGCGAAACCACGCAGTGTTAACAGTAGCTGCTTTTAGAGAGAGCCCCACGCGTCAGAAACAGAGCAGCGCTGCGTCTTTACTTTAATAATTACGGCTAACACATCATGTCTTCGGGCTTCTGGCAGGCTACTTAAACTAGCGTGCATATTAGTTATATTCGTGATTTAATTTACAGTGCAATCCCAGCAAAGTTTGTAGGTTTACAAGGCCCACAGAAGATCAGTGCCTGTTTCTGACAGGAGTGGGCGGGGCATCACGATGGTGGCTCTCCATCGTGATGTTGCTCATCCATCACGATGGACGATGATATCGTCCATCGTCCCAACCCTACTGTTGAAAATACTTTATTAAAAATGGCTCTTGTGCATTGTTTGTGATCACAGACTATGCAAATACATGTCCGTGGGCAGTGCATGAATTGATATAAAGTGCGTCGGGTGACGTGGCTAAAGCTGGCTTAATGATAGCTACGGCTCCGCAAGCGTTAGCATTCAATAAATACGTGACTTTTCCTCCTGGAATCTCTCATTTGAGCAGCGAAGAATTTGTAGCACTATGTGGTTAAGCCAATTTGACCCGCCTTACAATGTGTAAAACATGTAACAGAGTTTTTAGATGCTGATAATTTCTTGCTCCTATTAGTTAACACGGTGACCGGAAGTGATTTACTCACTTAGTGGAATGCGGAAGTCGTTAGCGCATAACCCCTATTGTTAGATACAGTAGCTCTGGGCAAGGAGGAGTTTAGCATATGTCATAAAGGGAGAGAAGGGCATGTTAGTGACTGTTTTTTGTGCAATACCAGCACGATATCCTCAAAATCAAGGAAAAATGGATTGCAATGTGCAATGGAGGAATATATCTAAAATATGCAACGAAGTGGACACGACATTTAAAGCTATTAAGGCTCAGACACAAGTGTGATAGGAAATCACAAAGTATCCCTGGAGCTACCTTAAATAGAACCAGCACTGTTGAGTGGACTAGTCATGCTTTTGCACTACCAGGTAAGTTAGTCTAGTATTTATAAAAGTTAGTCTAGTACTGATAAAATATGAGCTTTATTGTAAACTTGGCTAGATTGCAAAAACGCTTCCTCATTCTTTTAACCTGTGACCACTCTGGTTTGAGACCTCTGTGCTCTACACCCTTTACAGCCAGTCTGGGGTAGGCATAATGTCGCACAGTTAAGAGATGCGCAAACAGATGCCCTAGAAGAGGGCCTCTTATGGCGAGGGAAGCACTTAAAAAGTAAACAAGCCAGATATTCCAGCGGCAGAAACAGCTTTTTGTGATGATGTCCAACAACAGCAGCTCATAAAACTCTTGGCAAATGACAAGACAGATGGTAAACGAGTATTAGCTTGACTCCAAAGTTTGCAGGGGCTGTTTTTCAGCTCATTTATCAGCTTGCTTGCGAAATGTCAATTACAAACTGTTATCACAATATCAGCAATTTTAGATCAGACCTTCATTATAAAAGAGAAAATGACTGGTTTCATCATAACATCCAGAAAATTACTGCATCGTAAAGCACTATTACAAAGATTACAACTAATCAACAGTTTCTGGTAAATCAGTGTCATTCCTTGTGTTAAACAGCCATAGCTTGCTGGTAATTGCATTATTTCACCTGATGACATGTGATTAAAGGGCTTATAGATGATGTGATACAACGTTGCACGACAATGGCTAACCAAGAAAACTTCATAGAGGTGTGAAAAGTTAACAGGGTTCACAAAGTGCAGGCAGCGTCTACAGAGAATGAGACGCTCCCCTGAGCAGACAGAACAGGTCAGGTCAATCTGCACACTCTACAAATATGTTAATTTGTTCCACCTGTTAGGCACAACAAACCAATCTCTAAAATAAACCCCAATAATGTTTTTTACCTTCTTGACACTGATACAGCAGGACTAGCCCCATACTCTGTATTGTAATGTTAATGTACCAGAGATTAAATTAGATACATGTTTAGGTGCCAACAAGCCAGTAAAATGTATCTGGTAAAATAACATTTTACATTCAAGGCTTGTGGGATGCAGAATGACCCTGTTGCAAGCACACACACACAATGGTGCCATTACCCAAAGCCAGTGCTGGAGTCATGCTGCTCACCTCATTATATTGCGCACAGTTCTTGAAGACGAGCCTCATGTCTGACACAAACTCCTGCGTGGACTGATAAAACTGAGAGCTCCGCACCTGCAGCTTCTTCTTCACTTTCTTCAGGTCCATGGGCTGCTTTATAATCTTGTAGTAGTTAGGCACCTGCAGCAAACAAATAAAAAGTCTAAATAAGTCCGTACAAAAAGCACATGACACATGACACAGCGAACTTAAAAGCCAAATAAGGGTGATTGACATGACGTGCATATTTTTATTTCTTTTAAAAATAATTTGATCTTTTCATTACATGTATCACTTTATTCTACAAAACCTATTTAGTTTAAACACATTTTCATCACATTTCAATAATAAATATTTGTTTATGTTTTCACACCTCAAACCCCTAAAATGTCAGGTGGTGCAACCGTCCGAGCAAATGATTAGACTAATAAAGCTTCTGAAAATTGTATTTTCAGGGTAACAATTAAAACATAAAACATCATGGCATAATTGTATGTTAAATATCTTTCAAATAAGCCGTCATTTGTGAATATTAATAGTTTTAAAGCTTTTGAGTTCACTAAAAAACGTTGTCCGACAATTTGTAATCTTAAAATATCATGGTGGCACAACCGTAAGAACAGGGCTGGTATTTTGAAATAAAGAATAGTAACAGCAAACAGGATATGACATCAGCCAGAGGAACAAGTTGTCTTTATGGCTGTCACTCAGGTTTGAAAATGTCTTTCAAGAATTGAGGAAAAAAAAGCGTTTTTTCCGACTCATAGTTAAACTGTCACACTTTTGGTGTCAGGTGGTACAACTGATGTAAATATTGGAAAATATTATTTTATTATAAAAGTCTTAATTTGTTTTTAAAGTAAATGTTTACCCATGCTTACAAATGCTAAAGCTAATGTAAGAGTCCACATAAAAGCCAATTTAATTTGAAATTAGTAGCTAATGTCAGGTGGTGCAACCAGACAGTCAAGTGGTGCAACTGCAAAAAATGTCAAATTACCATCTAAAAATTATAGGGATGCACTGATCCAATACTGGTATAAGTTATCAGAGTCAATACTAGAAAAAAAGATCAGATATCGTTTTAAAATATCCGATACTGAACCGATAACGGTTTTGGGCTAACACCGAGCACGCGGTCTATGGTCCTCCTGTTTTATTGCTGATTACAGCATCAGTCAGTTACAAATTACAGATGAAATGTTCAGAGGAAAAAGACCGTAAGATATACTTGGCAAAGATTTGACTTTGTACAAATTTTTGGATACTACTTACATTTTAGAAAAAACTTGGTTGCGCCACCTGACACGTTTTTATACAGAGAAGCAACAAATACATACAAAAAATACATTGAAATACTTTTAAATGTTATTTAACAAACATAACTTGTTTAAACACAAAATTATCGACTCAAAAATATGCATGCCATCAGTTTTGAAAAAACGTTTTGAAAATATGTTTTTAGACCCCTTATACGTCATTGACCCATAAACATTAAGGCAAATTATTATTTGATTTCAAATGTGCTCTTTTTGAGAATATAAAAAATATAGTAAGAGTGGTTTGATACTTACGGAGGGAGAGACAGGCTCCCTGAAGCCCACACTGAGCTCATGACAGAAGATGTAGAGCAGGAGGCGTTCACATCTCTGCACATAGAGAGAGTTAGACTGTTTAAGCAGTGAGATTACTTCAACAGCAGTGACTCCCAACGAGAAGGATAGAATTACATGATATAATGTCTTTAGTTATTTTTTTTAAATCAATATGTTTTTTCCCCGTAAAATACAGTAGATTGTTGCCGTCACCAATGTATCCATTGGTAAAATAGGAGTCAAAGAGAAAAGGTTTGAAGAACACTGTTCAGTCAGTGACAAACTTGCTGAGGTGCTGCAATAGTGAGAAAGATACTAACCCTTTGGTCTTCAGGACTCAGGCTCTGTTCCCCCGTCTGTTTGCGGTTTTCTTCACAGTACTGGATCTCTGGGATTGACAGACTCCGGCAGAATGTGCACAGGAAGTCGCCCCTAAAACACAATAGGCCAGTCAATACACCAGATTGTGGTGATTTAATTTGACCCAAAATTTTAAACCAAGCATTTTTTTTTACAAAAAAAAATCATCATATAAACAACTAAGCCATTTTCTATGTAGTGACAAACTCTAGTGTGTGGAGTCAGTCTAACACATCATCATTTCCCACTTGTGGTCTGTTGATGCCTTTCCATTAATAGCGGCTACCCTTTAAAACAGAGGTAGGCAAGTTTGTGTCATGGAGGGCCAATTTTCTTCATTACCAAGTCGCCAAGGGCCAAAACAATCACAATTGTAGCCCAAAGTAAAGCACCTTTTTTCTACAATTATTTGTTTGTACATCATATATGACCAAATTAAAAGTTTTTCCGGGAAATGTTAAAATAATTACTGCATTTTTCACAGTTTAGATTACTTCTCACATATTTGGTCTCTGATTTATGAAATCATATTTCTGCAAAAGTCCTCTTGGGGGCCAAAGGTTTTATGCTAGGGCCAGATTTGGCTAGGGCCAGATTTGGCCCTAGCATTTTGGTACTTTTATAAAGTACCAAAATGGCAGTTCAGGAAATCACCTTCATTTCAATAATTACCAAAATGTAAGCCTGCCTACTTACTTGGGGAATATTTTAATGGTGGGAACGTGACATCTCATGTGGAACACTTTGGGACAGCGGTCACAGCAGAGCAAATCTCCGCCGTTGATGCACACAGCGCACCAGTCTTCATTTGGGTCGTCGTCCTTTGAACCCTGATTAGCAGCTGTAGCTCCGCCCTCCGCCCGTTTGTCCGTGTTGCCGTTGGTGAGAGGCGTGTTGGTGAAGGATGAGGTAGTGGAGGTGGTGGTGGGGGAGGTGATGGAACCGTTGAGGCCTGAGCACGTTTGGGACTGCGGCTCTTGTTTTATGAGCTCATCTATTGTCCTGAGAATGTCCTGGCTTGCTGACGCTGCTAAGTTGGTGCTGTTCTGTGTGCTGCTCATCTAAAACAAACAACAAAAGTTTAAGAAGCAAAACATTATAAAAGAACGTCATTAAAACCAGTGTTCCTACCATGCACGCGCTCCTCCCGTCTTTGCCTTTTTCTGACTTGACAGAAGTGGTACAACTGTAGGCGTCTTCAGTGCCAGGCTCCTGTTTAACTCGCACCTGTTCCACTGAAGAACCAACCGCTGCTCTACCAGACGAACTACAGCTAAACCACACATTCAGATCATTCATTAACTTTTACTGTAACACTTCAGTCACAGTCTTTTTCAGAACAACCTACCTGCCCCTGCTGCCTGTGCTGGAGGTGCTGGAAGGCCGCGCTGGTGTTAGAGCATTGGACACACCTGATACATAAAAAACAAAGACAGGAAAAAAGACCATTTAGCAAATCATTTTTAAAAACCTTATGTGGTTCGGTCAATTAGCTGCCATGCTTAAACCCTTTACAACTCTGGCTGCTGTAGTGCATACATGTTAAAAAAAAAAAAAAAAATTCAAATCAGTATTTTACCCATGCACAGCGCAAGACATGGGGTGTGCGAGGAGTGGGAATGACGATATAATAGCATGGGGACTAACAATTTAGGGCTAGTTGTTCAAAGGTAATCTGATTGGATTTTGGTTATCGGATTGGATCAAATCTTGATAATGGGTTGTTCAAAAGGGAAAGAAGGATTATGAAGTTTTATAAAATCATTTAATCCAATCCTAGTTTTAATCTGGATCAAACCTTTAACTTGTCTTGTTCAAAACATTTCAGCAGGATCTGGATAAATCGATCCCCCCAAAAACAGGATTATCCTGATCCCAACAGGGGGTAGGATTTCAGAAAGAAAATGTAGCAAAACGTTCAAATTGGTCAAATAATCAATTTGTATCAATTTGTGTGTATATATATATATATATATATATATATATGATTTATATTTTGTACTTGATTTGTTCAACTGTGACAGCTGAAGTAGATAAAAGTAGACACAGGCTACCTATTAAGCGTTTCAGTAAAGGGGTGGGCGATATGGCAAAAATAGAATATCACGATTTCGATTTCATCAAGATTTATAATGACAAAATTACTTAAATTACACACTGAAGAAGAAAAATACTACACTAATTTATTCAGCTTTGTGATAATCAACACAGCAATCATAGACGTGGACCTAAAGCAAACTCACTTTATACATGAAAAACACAATAAAACTCCAGATAATAAAATGAAGTAGAGGTAAGTTAAAGAGTAAGTTTAGTAAATGCTTGTTGTTAGTGTCTGTTGGGCATTTTTTCTGAGACGTCTCTTTCATGACGTCGAGCTGCTGTAAATGTAACGCTGTCGACCCTTTCACAATAAGAGTCTTACTAAGGCGATAACATGCAGTGACTTTTATTGTGTAAAACTCAAACAGGAAGAAGTTTGTCACTGTTAGGCGAATCTACAATAATGAACTCAGACTGACGGTGTTTTTGGGGAACTTTTATATTTTCAAAGACATGGATAAACAGCGCATTTATGAACACGGTGCAGGATTTAAATTAAACAAATGAGAAGGATGCGGCGCCTGACAGAACTGTAAGGACGAAGGACACACTCGCTTCCTCGCACATGTGTCGCCAGGTAAATAAATAAACACGCTGCTATCTGAGCAGAGCAGCGGCGTTACGGGGGAAAGACACTGACATAACTACCGCTGAAATAGAGACAGAACGCTGGGTTTAAAAGCTCCAGATTGAGGAGCCTGGTTGTGTATGCGCACTGGAGAGGAGCGGCTCGCATTAGCGTCTGACATTGCGTAGCAGAAAGTTTGTGGCTGGGGTTTACTTCACTGACAGTGAAAAGAATCAACTGTGCTGAAGTGCATAAAACCGTGACAAAACGATCCCACAAAAATAACAGATTGTCAGCTCTGGAGATCGTTAGATGGGCTAATATCCTCATATCACCCAGCCCTATTTCAGTATAGTAAAGTAAAAATAAAATCTTGTCCGCATTAAATCAATCCCCAAACAGATTTGAACAACAGACAGAAAAAAAAAATATATTCAATATTTCTGTCAATAACACTGATTATTAATTTCAACAAAACAATCATCAGAGATGAACCTGTCAAAAATAATTTCTAACAATTGCATCCCTTACTTAGCCTGGATATCACAAGTGATATTTAGTCTAGGGACCACCAATTAATTTTCTCGTAGGAGAGGTGTGGTTCACGATTGTCCATAGCAGTTTATTGGGCGCTACAAATGTCTCTCATGCGTCTGCACGTAGCCATAGCCAATCGTATCATCGTATCAGATGACGTATGACGTACCCGCTGTAAACTTTTGAGCTAAACTATTTAGAGCACGGTCTAAAGCTTGATTGAAGGATAGCGTCACGTCTGCTGCTGTCATGTTGGATCCGTAAATAAACTTCTTTTTTTATTTTTATCCCTAAACAAACTATAGCATGTATGTCGAATAATGTGTCATCGTCTTTCCGTCCCTCGTCGTTCTGCGATTGGTCCCCAAGCAAAGATTTTGGCCACAGTCCCCAGACTGCTGTGCAGTTCAAAATGAGTCGAGCACACACAGCAGTCTGGCGTTAGCCAGGCTATCCCTTACTGCACTTACACAATGTATTTGTTAATGTATATTTGTTGTGGCTCAGATGAGTGGTCATAAAAGAAATCATGAATAAAAGTGGACGTTTATGTTATGTTTTGTCTCAAAATAAACACTTCTAGTGACCCCATGTCGGCTCTTCTACCATTTGTTCTTTACATTCCTTGTAGCCCACGTTGTGATATGTTGTCCCATTTAGAGCCCTGGTAATCCATATTTAGTAATCTTGAAAACTGTATTTGGATCAGGGTGATCCTATCCAATGTTGTTTTGAAAAAATATCAAATGGATTACCTCATCCTGGATTAGAGTTGGGCGATATATTGATATATTTGTAAATGAGATATGGAATTGCGTATTTCGATATAGTTCAAATTCAGGTAATCTCAAGATGATGTTTAAAAAGTTTCTTAAACTGAGCACTTTATTTTGTTATCGCTTTATATATAAATGCTGCCCTCAGAAAAAGATTGACCTATTTTATTTATAGGCTATTTTTATTTAAGATATTTTTTATTTAAATGTGCATCTTACGGATCTTTGTTATACAATGTTTATGTTTACATTCTATAGTGAGTTTTCAATAAAACTACTCGTATTTGGCTTTGGCTTAACATTTCATTTCACAGCTCTCACTTTGAGGAAAAAATATCGGGATATATATCGTATATCGATATTCAGCCTAAATATATCGGGTTATGACTTTTGGTCCATATCGCCAAGCCCTATCCTGGATAGCAAAAATGGGATTTCCAAATCCGGATTATTTTGATCCAGATTATATTTTTTAGCATTAACTGGCCCTTAATGCTAACCTAAGAAATGCTGATATTTTTGCTCCATTTCCCGATCGACTATGCACGGTGAAAACTGAAGCTCGGGGATAGTTTATTTATTGAAGAAATGGTAAAACTACAACAGATAGGTGATTACAACAGTATGCATTTGGGCAATATTTAAATTGGCTCCAAGCAATTGAAATCATAGTATGGTTCCAAAGCCTGTTCAGATCAGATTTACCTGATGATCCCGGTGAATGTGTGGACAGCCCCGGTGACGTGTTCATGTCTACTGGGCCCAGATGTGTGCTGGCGTTGATGTAACGAGTGAGGAGGTGCCCCAAGGTACTGGAACCGGCATCCTCAAGCTACATGCAATACATAGAGATGTTAGTAATAATTCAAGAAACAACGGAGCCACCCAACATGATTTAGAAAGCAGTAAATAAATTGGTATTTGATGATGATGACTAAAGATATCAAGAGCTATTACTATGGAGATGGTTGTTTACAAACTCCTATCAAGTATATATTCACTTCAGAGACCCTAATGCCTAATGGCTATTGACAGGGTAAACTTTAGAAATGCTGCATAAGGACTTGAGTGTGTCAAACCTGGATGGGCGGGATCTCGGGCAGACAGGGCAGATTCTCTGGGTTGGTGACAGAGGGGATGAGTTCGATGGGTCCCAAGATGGGACTAGCCGGGCCGCGGAGAGTGTGCGGTCCGGCCATACTGGCGCTGGTGGGACTGGTGGGGTTAGCGTTATGGAGGGAAGCTACCGGGAAAGGGCCCGCGTGGCCGGGGTTCGAGTGCTGTGCAGAGAGACAAATAAATGCATAATGGATGAGGACAAAGACAGAGCAGGTCAGACAGAGCAGGTCAGACAGAACCGGAGTGAGTAAGAGTTATGACAGGGTGAAGTTATCATTTGTCAATTATAACTATAACTTTTTTTTTGATCATGTTGTACAGTCATGCATGTCAGTCACACTACACATGCTGCACCAGACACAAATGACAAAGTAAGAAAAATGCCAAACCCCGGATTGTAGTAAGAAACGAAACCTTTGGTGGTTCATCTCAGATTCTAAAGCCATCTGGACACAGAGAAAGAGGGGCTACATGTAGTGGGGCTTCTCTTACGCTGACTTTATTTACCGGTACATGCATTTCTTGCAAGACACATTCGGGGAAAATTAGCATATTAAAGGGTTACGGTGCATGTAGTGGTGGCAGGATCCATGTTGAGGAAAACTAAAGTTTAAGTAGAATACCTGTGGGACAGAAATACTTAATTGCCCAAAAATGTATAGTCGTCTTTGTGTAGTTTTTATTATTTTGAGTTCTCTCTTTGCAGATGAGCAACAAAGCATGGACAATAACAAGCCTTGAAGCAGCACACACAGTTCAAGTTAGAATAGCTCTGATTAGGACTGAAATTTGAGGTTGAAACAGTTAAATTAGATTTACTTGTTTCAACAATGCCACTTTCAGCCCACAAATCAGGGCTGAAGTACCTTTACCCGTTTTCCACACATACATTGCATATACATTTAAGCTATAAAATTGGAAACAATGTTAACGAGCCCTAATTTTACAAGTCTGAATATTGCATATTATAGAGCCCAAGAGGAGTTTACTGTTAGATGATCTGAGCTATTGCTTACTAACAAAACAGATTTATGTGACATTATTAACAGTATCACATTAAAAACACACTTTGTGAAATGTATTAAGCAGTAATAGCTACTGCAATTTCCATGGTGAGAATCTCATTTTTTATTATTCAGAAGGACTGCAGGCAAACCCACCTGTCTCTGGAGCTGTGACTGCATCATTTGAGGGTAAGGCTGCCCGTTGTGTCGGGGCTGTGCTGCAGGCATTCGGCCCTGAGGGGGCCCGGGCAAGCGCATGTGGTGAGAGGAGGAGGGGAACATGGGGGCCCCGGAGCACCGTTCATACCCCAGGCCCTCGAGGATGCTGCTGCAAACTAATGAGCCGAGGAGGCTGCACATGAACACACAAGATATATTTTGAGCATTATTCATTTGCGCTTGTGCACTTCATTTTCCGCATCACTAAGGGAAAGTCATAATACAGAAGGAGGCTTGAATGTGTAAAAGGCACACCTGTTGTACCATGGCTGGTCCTCCCTGTCTGGTGTGTTGTTGGGACATTTGAGAGGCCAGCCTCATCTGCTGCATCTGCTGCTGCTGCTGCTGATGTTGCTGCTGCTGCTGCTGCTGATGTTGATGTTTCTGGGCAAAAGCAGCCTGCTGCTGCATGTGCTGTAGCCTCAGCTGGGCCAGGTTGATCTGTCCTGGGTGTTTTCCCGAGTGAACCTGCCCCGGAGGAAGAGGAGGGCCGCCCACCACCACACTCTGAGGTTGTGCCACTGGGGGCGGCTTCTCGATGACCAGATTACCTACAGTCAAAGGAGGAGCAATTACTTATATTGAACATCAGTCAATGGCACAAAAGCGGTTTTACTCCATGTCACATTCACTCACCTAAATTTACAACATTTTTAGCCCAGAAAGTAGGGTCACAGAAGAAGCGTACAACCCCATTGGACTGAGGTGGGGGCTCCACTCTAGCCTTAAATAACTGGCGTAGCTGAAATAAAATCTATTCAAAAAGAATAGGAAAAAGGATGACTAGAAACGTCTCCACATCTAACCAATAGACGAGTGTGTAAGCAAGAGTCATACCAGTCTCTTGCTGTAGAGCAGAGCTGTGCTGCTGCCAGTGGTGATGGCCCAGTGACAGAAGTTCAACACATGGTGGATCTGATGGGCCAGCTGAGTGGTGTCCTTGTGCATCGCCACAAGACGCAAGCTGCGTTCTTTGGTTACACCCTGACAAGACAAAACAATTAGTTTACTCTTATAAAAAAAAAAATAAACACACATTTAGAAACCACACCAAACTATGTAAACTTCCATTGTTAGAATTTTCCAGAATAACTGTAGAATAAATAAATTCAAGTAAATACAAAAACCCATGTATCACAATGTATTGCAATCATCTGAATAATGAAACTTATGCCTAGAAATGGCAAGATGTAATTGAACAGATATCGTACTCAAAAGTACATAGGTCCCTCTCTGCCCAAAACATTTGGTTCAATGCGGTTAAGACATTGGAAATATGAGCTTCCAATGTCAGGGGCCCATATTTCTTTGGGCTTCCGACATTAGGAGTTTACACAGTTCTCTCAATGTATATTTATTAACACATTGTATTTATTTATCCAGGTTTGTCCTCTCACTTACAGTATAAGAGAGACCTGTTTATTACTCGCAGCATTTATTCCCATATACTCATAAATACAATGAAGACTGGCATAATAAGAGACTGTAGTCAGAATCACATCCCGTCTCAGACCATTGACCTTTGTCAAAAATAAATGATCTCAACTTAAAAAATAATACAAAAACAGACTCTAAACCGTGAAAACATAGACGCTTCTTGTAGATACCGGATTAATTCTACTAGTTAAAACTGAATTACTTGTAAAAACAGGAAAAAAAAGTATGCAATTCTTGGTAGTACTCATGAGCAGAATACAAACAGTAGAAGCAATTCTAATGAGAAGACTTTTTACTAAATAGGATGGATGTCTTACCTCTAACTGCTGCAGTAGGGACTTCCCCTTTTTATTGATCTCATTTATCAGAGTAAAGACTGCAATTTTAATCTCATGCTCCACCTTTTTGTGCGTCTCACTGAGCTCTTTGAGTCTAGATAAATTAAACAATAAAAAGCATTTTAAAGGATGGATGAAAACACCATTTTATATTCACACTATAGCAAGCAGAATTAATAAACATTTTATTCAATTTATTATTAAACATATGTACCTGTTTTGCACCTGAGAGACAGTGAAATGGACATAGTTCTTTTTGTCTTGAAGCTTGGACATTGTAGCTTCAATCATGCCCTTCTGATTCTGGAAGGCCTCCTCTAGAAACTGGTACCTGATGTGAGAATGAAATTGGTGTAAGACGCACAAGTTGAACAGCTCCAACACTAGATTTTTGTTCTACATTTGGAACTATACATAACCCCAGAAGTGGCCTGAGATCTACATAAATAAGTTTATAGGAATTGTTAGAAAAGTGATAGTCTGTGAGTCTAAATGTATTACAAATTGAATAGAATGCATTTAATTGAACTTTTGGGCCTGCATTTTAATTAATCAGATTATTTTCTAAAGTCTCTCCCTTTGCTGATCTCAGTAACTAATCAGACGCTGGCTGGATTCACATGGACCAACTTGATTAAATGTTGTATTAAATTACAGTGTACAATGTCCAATGTCCAATGAGGAGAATATTTTGTTTTGTTGAGAACTGCGACTTACCTGTGCTCCTTGTGCTCCAGCAACTGACAGTCTCTACATGTCAGTGTGTCGCACGTTTCACAGAACAGCTTGAGATGCTCCTGTTTGTGGATGGGACAGAACACTGGCCGCTGTCCCGACGTCCCCACAGACTCTGCACACATGGAGTCAAATAATAATAGTGTTCAGTGTACCCTTATTCTTAGCTTTAACTCTCTTGTCCAGCCATGACTGAATGTGGTTTCTTGTCATTTTACTAACTCTGTTTTAACATTGTATGTGACAAGTAAAGTTTCGATCTAAAGACAATAACAAAGTGTCAGTATCGTATTAGCAATAAGCCAAATTATTATCGTAAAATACTATTTATGCTCCAAGGACACATACATGACACAATTAATCAATTATTATTAATTGTTGGAAAATAATTTATAAATATTCTATTCTTGCATGACTCTGATTGGTTATTAACCAACCTATCAGAGGGCTCCAAGACCATGGCAACACACAGCGATGTCCACACCCCTGGGTCAGACCAATTTTATAAAAATAATTATAATTGGATCACAGCACGGACAGCAAGACCTCAAGACAAACTAAGTCAAATGTGTGGGTTGGTTCAAATATTTGCAACCATTTACAAATGGCTATTCAGAGAATTACTGAATGCAAATAATATACACTGCAATTAAAACAAAAATAAAAAGGGTAATATAGAGTGAACCCTTCTCTGTGCGAAACATGCAAAGGCAAATCACACACCGAGCTGCAGACTGCACAAGAATAATATAGCTCATCATTGCTGCACCACTGTTACCATGGCAACAGTCTATACCACAAGTCGGTGCACTCTTACTCTGCAGGTACTAAGTAGTTCATAAAACTTGGAGCAGCCGTATTCTCTTCTCTTTCCAGATTGGAGGTGTACCTGTGTTGGCGTCCTCTTTGGTGCGGATGGTGTGGTCTTTAGTGATTTTGACCCTCTGGTGGGCCTCCACACATGTCTTACACAACCACTCCCCACACTCCACACAGAAAGCTATCGTGCCCGCGTTGTCCTCACAACTCGTGCACACCTGTGTAACATGCAGAAAACAGTATGAAATGATTGCAGTGGCATTTTTAGAGTCGGCTTTGTACTGTGCTCAAGCCAAACAGAACACACTAAGTAACCACCATTTGATTTGGTGGTTCCTATTATCCAGAGACTTCTGGATAATAGTTTCATTTGTTTTGAGGATGAGACTCCTCACGACTTCCTGTACATTTTGTGCGGAGCTGCTTCAATCCTTTTTTCAACTGCTATAGACTTGAAGCCACTTTAGCAGCTAAAATTTTGTGTTAACTTTGATTTATGGTGATTACGCTACCCAATTAGGTGCCTCCAAAAATAACACTCGTGGCAGTTATCATTAACTATACATGATTAACAAAAGCAAACAGATACGTTTGGCCTAATTCACTTCATATAAAATTATGTTTGAAAACCTGGGCAGATTTTTCATCAGACGAGGTGGCAGCTTCTGACGTGTCTTTGACAAAGTAGTTGTCGATGATGTCGAGCTGTTTGTAGTCCTGGAGGCACACTGAACAGCGCATGACATTGACTGGAAAAAGAAAAGTATAAACACAATGTTAAGAAAGCAGTATCAAAATAACAAACACATCAAGTCCTCTGTGAGTCAACTGAACATAGAAATGCACTACTTTTGGCTTACTCAAATGGAAATAGACGATTCCCGACTCAATATAATTAAACACAACAAAATTATACCATTCATACGTGAAAATGAAATCTTGTAAGTTCTCTATTTATTGTCCCATTTCCCATTCCTGCTCACACCCTCATACACCAGAGCTCATGTATCCTCCCATCAAAACATCAACAATGATCAAAGCAAGACTCAATCCACCAAGCTCCCAGTTAGTGGGTAAGGTGAGCCCTCTATGGGGAACAATGCCAGTAGGGCTGAAACAACTAATCGATTAATCGACGACTAATCGATTATTGAAATAGTCAACAACTATTTTAGTAATCGATTAATTGTTTTCTGGTTCACACAGACTCAAATAGAGCAAAAATTACATGAAAATGTAGTATTTTTTGATGAAAACCTACTTTGAGAATAAAATGTTCATACACCATTCACAGCCAATCGATTAATCGTAAATATAATCGATAGATTAATCGATTACAAAATAATCGTTAGTTGCAGCCCTAAATGCCAGTTAAATATTTATTTTGTCACCACAGAAAAACTACAATATCTTCATGAAGAACGTTTTTTTTTTGCATATTGATTTTGTTGTAATGTATTTTATAAATATATGGGGAAAGATCCAAAAAGCTCTGACTTGCTAGGAAACTAGGTAATAAACAAAACTACTGTGAAATCTTAAATTGCGTGAAGGTTTTGTCTAATGTGTTAAACCAGCTAAAGACAATAGGATATTTTAGCAGTCTTTGGGCTCATTTCCATAACATCCTTGAGGGATTAAAAAAAAGAACAAAAAAAAACTTTGTGTAACGGGACCGCTATTTTAATGGGCTTATCGGTTTGCCTCAGGTGGTTTCAATAAAATTACCTCCGGCAGTTTTATGAGAATATCAAATTGAGAAGCCTAACACCGAGCAGCATGTCATATACTGCTTTACTAAGACTGATTACTAGAATTATGGTTTTATTCACAAATAACTATCACAAAGTAGAATAATTCCATAAAAAAAGGATGAAGTCTAATCTTCCACCAAAACCCACTTAAGTCCAGCCAACTGAGATTTAAACCGGAGTGAGCCGGTTTGAACCGGTCTGGACTGGCTCAAACTGCACTCAGCCGGTTTGTGTGGGCTCCAGCTGTGGGGAGGTGGTGAGAGCAGCTGCATTAGAACTGGGCTGAAGAAGCCACATGACCACACCGGGCTGCAGTTTAGTCTCTAGACCATAAAATCAGCTTTACCAGTAAAAAAACTGTCATATCTGAACAGGATTAGTCGAGTATAAAATGAGATTTTATCAGACTAAAGAAGAAAGAAAAACACTAGGGCTAAAACCTCTATACAGGATTTATTCTAGAAGCTGTTTAAGACCTTTTCACATAAGACTTTTCAGAGGGGACCAGTCAGATTGTGGGCACATTAGAAATAAGAGGGTGTGAGGTCACATGGGTCTCAGCAAGTTGTCCATAACTTCACTTCTTTTGCTGATGTCAAACCTTACTAGCTAATAGTTGTTCTTTGGTGTGGAGCGCAAAAGGCGGCAAGCTTCCACCAAGGGAACATTTCATAAATAAGTTCTACCTTTTTTGAGTAACCAGAGTGTACATTGTACTTAATGTGATATTTACTTTAAGAGGAGATTGAGAGGGTTCAGTGGTACAAAGTGAACAATACAGACTTACTAACCTGCACATCATGGTCAATTATTTTCACCAAAAGACGCCTGTCATAATAGGGTCAGTCTGACATACACTGACTAACAGATTTTTTTCTTTTTCCCCAGAAGTTGATCATCATGAACTTAAAATGATTGAAAATGCAAGTATATTGGTCACAAGCCGTTAGTCTCTTATCAACACACCGGGGCCAATCTGACCACAACATCTCTTATCTCAGGGGCAGAACTGACCTTGAGGTTTAGCAAGGACATGTCTTTTTAAAAGAAAATCTAAACAAGAAATTATGTTTTATGTTTTAAGGCAAATCATAGTGAATGCTAGAACTTAACTTCTGTATTTTGCAAAATGTTTCAATCACAGATTTGGCTCACAAATCTAACAAAACAAACGTGTTGCCATTCTGGGATGCAGTTATTATGTAGTATGTGATTGCTCACATCATCATGTGGTTATACAAACCAAAAACATCTCATCTGAAGAGCTCAATAGACTAGAACAGCCATTCCAAAAGTTTGGGAATCAATCCGAAAATTTCTTGGGGCTCCCCCCAATAATAATAATTTACTCTCTTCAAAAGGCATTTGTTATTTGTTACAGTTTAAAATTACATAACAAACAACAGCTAACAATGAATAAAGACTAAACACTGATTTAAAGTTGTATATTTCAGCAAATAAATATACATTTCCTTTCAAAATCAATTCCAATCAAAATCATTGTTTTGGTCGTTTTGTACACAAGCCTTTGGGTGGGGCCTTGGACCCCACTTACCACTGGACTAGAACAGACATAATGTCACGGAAATAGTTTAGGTCGAGGACTTGCACCAGAACTTAGAGGGTGAGGTCATATTGACATGGCCATGAATTTTAATTTGTGACACATATCACTTAAAATCAGGGTAACTCTCATTTTTCTTTTAAATTAACGGTACTTCTTGAAGATTTTTTTTCATTCAGTACCTTTTTTTTTTTTTTTACCTCTACTTAACCTCTAGTAATATTAATGACAGTCTCAGTAAACACAATACTCAAGTAGCATTTTCTCCAAATACTTTTTCTACTCTTACATGATTCTCAAAGTAGTGTTACTCTTGAGTATGAGACTATAGTTACTCTACCCACCTCTGCTTAAAATATGCACTTTGGCTTTTACATTAAGTGTGGCAATGCATGAAAAAGAGGTTTGTTTTATGTATTTTGATTATATTAAAACTAGGGCCGGGACTTTTTTCGATTAATTGCGATTAATTAATTACATGAGGTTTAGATTAAAAATATTAATCAAAATTAATCACACTTTGCTTTCCACACTTCAGTTTCCTTTTTTCCTGCAGACGCACAATTAATGGGAATATTGCACTGGTCTGTTGGACTTGGTTGAACAAAAATAAACAATATTTTGTTGCTTAAGCTTATGTATTCAGTCATTATTCAATGGTATACTAAAAATCCTTATGAGAAAACTTACTTCTCACTGTTCTCAGGTCAAATATTTATATGCGATTAATTTCGATTAATTAATTACAAAGCCTCTAATTAATTAGATTAATTTTTTTAATCGAGTCCCGGCCCTAATTAAAACATGATTGGTTCAGTGAAGATCCTACATTGCAGTGCCTTCTGTTTCTTCATATTGTAAGTGGCTGAATCAGAATGGTTTAATGTCACTCACACAGACCTCTGTATTATGTCTAGGGTTGGGCACCGTTACAGTTTATTGGATACCAGTACTTTAACGACACTTGGTACCTGAACTATACTTTTTCCAAAATCTTTCTCATCTAGAACCAGAAAATAGAACAATTTGCTGGGAAATGTGGGAAAAATTTGTATAATTTGGGGGAAAATGGGGCAAAGATAGGGGGAAAAAATAGGGAACAAAATGGAGAAAAATATTTGATACAATTCGCAAAATAGGGGGGAAATAGGGAAAATATTAGTAGAAGTGAGCAAAAAGAAGGAAACAATTGGGGCAAAAATGAAAAGAAATGGGAAATAAGGAAATCTGGAAAACATTGGGGGAAAAAGTCATTTCTTGAAACAACAAAGCCACTTCCGTTAATGCTGTCTCTGGACCAACAGCATCAAACTTGGATCGAAATTGATTTTTTTTAGTTCCTGCTTTTGATACTTTAAATTTTTCGATACCAGTAGAACCTAAACCTAAACCATTTATTTATATCAAATATGTCACATGTTCGACTCCAATCCAGATAGGGTAAATTAAGGGTAAAATAAGTAAGTATGATGGCAGGGTAGCGCAGTGGCTAGCTCTTGTGCTTCACAAGTAGAAGGTCCCAGGTTCGATTCCCACCTTGAGGGGGCCTTTCTGTGTGGAGTTTGCATGTTTTCCCCGTATCTGAGTAGGTTTCCTCCGTGTAGTCTGGTTTTCCCTACCACTAAAAACATGTACAATAGGCCAGGACGAATGCGAGTGTGTTTGAGTGTGGGACAACAGATGCAAATTAGCCCATGGTTACAGTCCGGTGTGTTCATTGCACCGTCCCTACCAAATAAACCAATAAATAAAATAATGAAAGCACAAATCGACCATTAAAAACCCACACCCAATCACCATATTAATGTAATATTATTAGAGATGTCCAGTGTGGCAAAAGTCTTATCACAATTTAACCACCGCCACCAACCATACGGTTATACAACTGTATTCAGCTGTGAAATGTAGGACCTAAAATACTTATCCCTATTAAATAGAAAATAACAAAGGTTGAACGTTTATGTTCATGTGGATTTGATAAGGACAGAGTGACTATATATATATATATATATATATTTCAATGACACTATAGTAGATCTGTTCATTAAAAACTGCTATGCAAATAGAGAATTATCTTTTTCCAACAGAAAAACGTCTTCAAATGAAAACTCTAATGAAGTGGCGTAAACTTGGATCAGATCACTCAACTATATGAAATTTTAAATAAATAAATCTGGCTTGCCATGACAGAACAGGTCACCTGATAAAGTAGGCACTCCACGCATGACAGATCTAATCTGTATGCAAGGTCAACAAGTCTGATGATTTAAATTTGCTGTATTTTCTTGTAATCGTCAGAATCTACAGGTGTATTTTACGGTTTCTAGGTTAATGCAAAAGCTCTGCATGTGTCTTCATGTTTGGATGCATTATGTAAATAGACAAACATACTTTGCGTAACAAGTGTGTCACAAAACAAGACTTGCAAATAACGTACCGATGTGAGTGTCGGTCTGCCCGTGTGGTCCAGGCACCTGGACGCTGACCTGTCTGTCCGGCTGAGGAATACATTTTAAGCAGAACGAATGCAGACAAGGGAGAAGTTTGGGCTCACAGTCTCGGCTCTGCAGACTTTGTTTACACACTGCGCACGTATCCAACAAATTAATAGGAGCGGGAACCGGCGTAGCCGCGGGAGCTGTTGCAGGGGGAGACATTTCAGTGCTAAGTCTGCCAGCAGGACCCTCCCGTGCGGGAGAAGGTTCCGCAGCAGCGGGAGAAGGTTCCGCAGCAGCGGGAGATGGTTCCGCAGCAGCGGGAGATGGTTCCGCAGCAGCGGGAGATGGTTCAGTTGCAGCGGGCTCTGCATTGGTGCTGGCGGCGACACCGGTCGGGCTAGCTGCGTCGCTAGTGCTCCCGCTCCGCTCGGTCTCTGCTCCTGCAGTGGCACCTCCACTGTCCGCGTCTCCTCCGTCACTGAGGGGTGTAGGCTCCTGATTCGCCGTTTCACCAGACTCAGTACAATCGTTGTCCTGATTATTCGGTGTGGGTTCTGTTGTAGCCTCTGTGTTTTGATTTCTGACTTCTCCTTTTCACCTGCTGAAGGCACTGAGTCCGAATTAGCGGACGGTTCCATATCCTCCTCGCCTTTGTTGTCCGCCATCTTCCTTCCTCTTTGAACCGATTCACGTACTGCGTAACTTCAGCCATGTGCTGGCGTCATGACGTCAGAGGTCCTGAATAAGACGAAGTCAGCAAAACTGGAGGAAAGTCTGTAATTTTTGGGCTCAGTACTTCAAAACATAATCTATCAGGATTTGTACTTGTGGTTTTCGATTACTCCCAGATCTGATCCAAAATTGGATATTTCATACCAGAAGATTCAAATCCAGATTTATAAATGGGTCAATGACGTACAAGGGGTCTAAAAACAGTTTTTTTTCCCAAAACTGATGGCATGCATATTTTTGAGTGGATAATGTTGTGTTTAAACAAGTTATGTTTGTTAAATAACATTTTAAAGTATTTAAATGTATTTTTTGTATGTATTTGTAGCTTCTCTGTATAAAAACGTGTCAGGTGGCGCAACCGCGTTTTTTCTAAAATTTAAATTGTTTCCAAAAATGTGTACAAACTCAAATCTTTGCCAAGTATATCTTAGACAGTCTTTCTCCTCTGAACATTTCATCTGTAATTTGTAACTGACTGATGCTGTAATCAGCAATGAAACCAGAGGACCATGGACTGAGTGCTCGGTGTCAGTATCGGATTTTTTTACCAACCAATATCTGATTTTCTTTTTCTAGTATTGACTCTGATAACTTATACCAGTATTGGATCAGTGCATCCCTATAATTTTTAGATGGTAATTTGACATTTTTTGCAGTTGCACCACCTGTCATTAGCAATTAATTTCAAATTAAAATGGCTTTTAAGTGGACTCTTACATTAGCTTTACCATTTGTAAGCATGGGTAAACATTTACCTTTAAAACAAATTAAGACTTTTATAATAAAAGAATATTTTCCAATATTTACATCGGTTGTACCACCTGACACCAAAAGTGTGACAGTTTACCTATGAGTCGGAAAAAAGCTATTTTTTCTCAATTCTTGATAGAGATTTTCAAACCTTTTCAGTCAGCCAAAGACAACTTGTTCTTCTGGCTGATGTCATATCCTGTTTGCTGATACTATTCTTTATTTTAAAATGCCAGCCCTGTTCTTACGGTTGTGCCACCCTGATATTTTAAGATTACAAATTGTTGGACAAAAGTTCGAGTGAGGGACGGATGGAGCGTGAGATCGATAGACGGATCGGTGCAGCGTCAGCAGTGATGCGGTCGCTGTATCGGACTGTTGTGGTGAAGAGGGAGCTGAGTCAGGGGGCAAAGCTCTCGATTTACCGATCGATCTACGTTCCCACCCTCACCTATGGTCATGAGATCTGGGTAATGACCGAAAGGACAAGATCGCGGATACAAGCGGCCGAAATGAGTTTCCTTCGCAGGGTGGCTGGGCGCACCCTCCGAGATCGGGTGAGGAGCTCAGTTACCCGGGAGGAGCTCGGGGTAGAGTCGCTGCTCCTTCACGTCGAAAGGAGCCAGCTGAGGTGGCTAGGGCATCTGTTCCGGATGCCTCCTGGTCGCCTCCCTCGGGAGGTGTTCCAGGCATGTCCTATTGGGAGGAGGCCTCGTGGAAGGCCCAGGACACGCTGGTGGGACTATGTCTCCGAGCTGGCCTGGTGTCGCCTTGGGGTCCCCCAAAACAGCTGGAGGAGGTGTGCGTGGATCGGGAAGTCTGGGCATCTCTGCTGAGACTGCTGCCTCCGCGACCCGGCCCCGGATAAAGCGGAAGAAAATGGATGGATGGATGGATGGACAAAAGTTTTTTTGTGATCTCAAAAGCTTTAAAACTATTAATATTCACAAATGACGGCTTATTTGAAAGATATTTAACATACAATTATGCCATGATGTTTTATTTTTTAATTGTTACCCTGAAAATACAATTTTCAGAAGCTTTATTAGTCTAATCATTTGCTCGGACGGTTGCACCACCTGACATTTTAGGGGTTTGAGGTGTGAAAACATTCACTCAACAACTCACATTATCTAGTAATAACATGATAACGATAACATATAGGATTGTCAATATACTATGGGACACCAAGCTTTGAGTCAATAAGTCTGTCTGAAATTGAGAAAGTTCATGGAACCAAAACTTGGTGGCCTGGAAAGGCAGGTCACAAATTAAAAAGACAATAACTAGGCTACCACATTCTAAGAGATGAAAAACAATAGCATATATTGGCCATAAATTTTGAACAGAATTAGTCAAGAAGACAATACACTAGTTATTAGTAGATTAGTTTGAAACCTAAGACTTGAGATTTGTTTCTTAGATTAACAGAATCTTAAAGTTGGACAGCTTTTCAGGAATTCAAAAAGTGTGACAACCAACACCGGCAGACTGTAGACCCAGTGGTCTATATAATTCAATGGTGGTCACCCCAGTTGGTTGTCACACTTTGATTGGTGTTGGTTGTCACGTGTAAACAAAAGGCAGATCTACAGTCTGCCGGTGTTGGTTCTCACACTTTGAATTCCTGAAAAGCTGTTAATCTAAGAAACAAATCTGAAGTCTTAGGTATCAAACTGATCAATGTATTGTCTTCTTGTCTAATTCTGGCCAATATATTCTTAATATTGTTTTTTTCAGCTCGAATGTGGTTTATTGTCTTTTTAATCACTGTGTGCAGTCTTGCAATTTCAACCCACTTGATTCAGAAAATGCAGTATTTAACAAAATTAGAAATTTTATAAACACTAAACTAAAACTAGCCTAGTTTTGTGTTTTTTATTTTTCATTTTTTTCAAATCGTTTTTGCGCTTTGGCTTTTGTAAAATTGGCAAAATACAACAAATAACCTACTACATTAACGCCTTCACGTAGTTTCCCTTTTCAACTAAGTTGCAGAAAATGCTAGGCTATTGTTACAATGTATCAGCAGAGGATCAACAACAATTTTCATTTTTACAACACTATAAAGATAAAGAGAACCAACAGTCTTAATTCATCTGGCTACTTAGAACTTTGTCTTACTTATATATGATTATCTGGGCAATTTAAAAACATTTTAAGTATTTGTTTCACTGATACGCACCCGTAAGTAAACCGTCTGGTCCGTTCGAGGGCTTTTGGCTGTTGCGTAGCAACGTGTCACACGTGCGACTTATACGCAAAGTGAACGCTGCATTATTTGAAGATATAGCAGTGACACCTACTGGACACTACTGGAATAGAAAAGAGGGGAAAATTATAGATTTCTTTTTAGAAAGGGATATTTTATTACTTGACCCAGCTACATATAGGGGAAATTCAGGTAATCTGGGACAATGGCCTACTTCAGTTCTAAAAAGTCAATAGCCTTGAATTCTTGCTCATAGGGTCTTTTATAAGGATAAATAAAGTTTAACCCTGTGACATGAAGTATGAGGTGTGGCCAGCATCAAAAAGGAAGTTTACGCCAAAAAACATGTGGTCTGAGAAATGGCATTTGCCTATACCTGATTTAATCATAAGGGTACAATATTTAAACGATAAAAACACTGTATCTAATTCATATACAATCATGCATTGTGCTATGGAGCAACACATTATATGCCAATTGTCCCAAATTACCAGCATATTTCAGGTAATTTGGGACGGTGTGATATAGCAATAGAATTATATTTTCCACCTGACTATTCATATAATTTTATAAATTCATGATAAAAAAAAGAAGTCATTTTATCAATCTGAACGGTAATTATGCTGTGGAACTTGCAAAAAGTGGTTTGAATCAGCCATGCCGGGAGGATATTGTTTTGGTAATATTAACTACTTAAACCATGCAAGGGCTGCCTTTAAAAGAGTCATCATAAAAATTTACAATTGATTATGTTTCACAAAACATTTGAAAAATATTTACTGGAACTTTGCTGGGACTTTGTCTAAATGGTGCTCTCACATTTTTGTGTTTTGTCTTTATTAAATTCTGATGTTTGTTCTGATTAATAGGCTATATTTTGTTAATTGTTAAGTTATAGGCTATGTCCAGTTCAGTTCTGGTTCCTTTTTGGAGGCTCTAAAACAGCAATATAGTGGACTGCATGAGAAAGTAACACATTGTTTTGCCTATCAAATCCCTTAGGAAACAACAGTGTCCCAAATTGCCAAACAGCCTGTCCCAAATTACCAAACACAACCCCAAAAACGTGTTCTCTGTCAATCAAAACAAAATCGTGCGTTACAGTATGTAAGAAAAAAAAAAAGACGACTCCCTGAGGATTTCAGAGATGTAGGCTATCGCATGCTGGGACATTGTCTTCACTGTGGACAAGAGCGAAGTGACAAAGGAAAAATAACAAAAACGGTCCCAAATTACCTGAATTCACCCTATATTTAAAATGGCTAAACATCAATAATAAAAAAAAATCAGATCCCCTCAATCCAATGTTGAACATTTTTCTGCTAGAATATGTTGACAGAAGATCTTTGACGGTGTTGTTGAATATTTTACTCCAAAAAGAAAACCCTAACAGCACCCCCTGCTGGCGTGACAACCAGCACCTGCGACAACAAATACTCTATTTGTGACCTCTTTACAAATTTGAAAATGTTGTGTAAATATCCCGTATAGTGACAATGTGCTTTCTGTGGTCTTGTGATGCAGGTATAATGTGAGATGGGATGCATTGCGACACGGAGGCGCAGTTGTCGGTTTATTGCCCTACGGCAGGGGTAGGCAATGTCAGGCCCGGGGCTCCAATCCGGCCAGCCAGCACAGAACCTTTGGCCCCCAAGATGAGTTTGAGAAATATTGTTATGCAAATAAGAGATCAAATACCAATTCAAGTAAAATTTCCTGGCAGAACAACCCATTTGTTCATATACTGTACAATGTAAATCAGTGATTCTCAACTGGTGGGTCGGGACCCAAAAGTGGGTTCCGGAACCATTTTCAGTGGGTCGCAAGTCTGTAGGGAACTTTTTTTCAATATTTTCCATCTGAAACTGCAGGGAAACACATGGGAGTCTGTTAAAATTAATGTTATTGGGTTGTTTTGATCACTTAAAAGCATATCTACTGTTTGTTCAATGAAAACGTGTGTGGAAAATACAATATTTTATGCGATATATGGCAAATTACAGTTTTCTTTCTCGGACGGTGATGAGTCCGACTACAGGAGAGAGGTGGACCGGCTGGCGTCCTGGTGCAGCCACAACAACCTGGAGTTGAACGCCCAGAAGACAGTGGAGATGATCGTGGATTTCAGGAAAGACACAGCCCTATCGTCCCCCCTCGCCCTGACAGACTCTCCCACCCCCATCTCCATCATGGACTCCTTCCATTTCCTGGGCACCACCATCACCCAGGACCTCAAATGGGAGTCAACCATCTGCTCCCTCATCAAGAAGGCCCAGCAGAGGATGTTCTTCCTGCGGCAGCTGCGGAAACTTAAGCTGCCGACCAAGATGCTGGTGCAGTTCTACACGGCCATCATCGAGTCCATCCTCACCTCCTCCATCATCGTGTGGTACCCCGGCGCTTCAGAACGGGACAAGCATCGGCGAGAAGGTGAATGGCTGTGAGCTCCCATCTCTCCAGGACCTGGGCCATTATCAAATTATGGGCAATAACCTGTCCCTGCTCTTCCCACCCCTGAAATTGAAATATTTAAAAAAAAATCAACAATCCAGCAAAACAAAAACATATTAAATTGAGCGCCACATGATAAGAGCCAGGTAATTTCAGATCATATTTTTGCAGTTTTTACCTTTTATCTCACTTTGAATCTCCAGTGTATGTTGAAAACCCAATGTCCCGACCCCATTTTCACACCTTTGTGCAGTTAAAAGTAATATTTACAATAAATCTATAAATATGTTCCTTGCCAATTCCAAACAAACAGAGAATAGACTTCAATAACCTGCAGATTTTATATGAAAAATCACAACTATTAATTAAAAAAAATTAGTTACGGTCACTGGTGTTACAGCCCGACATTAAATGAATGGAGGCATCTGATGCAAAGTCACTGGTGTTATACTTTTGTCATTAGTGTTATGAAACCACTGGGCTTAATTTAACATATAATTCTCCCTTATTTTAATAAAATACTGTTCTTAGACAAAATTGCAAATTACACAATTTGCCTAAATGTTTTGTTGCATTATTGCCTTATGTTTGTCATTAAAATAGTTGTAACACCAATGACACAAAACTTAAAATAAAAATCTTAAATGATAAAAAAATAAAAATACCCAAGCTGTCCCTTATGACTGGTAGTAATACTAAGAGAGTATTAAACATGTTCTGGTGATATTTATGTAAAAATATTGTACATTATTTTTTATTTTATTTTTTCCGGACAGAATATGCCCTTATTTTGATCTGTTCACCTCCAGGACCCGGAGGCGTGTGTGTCGGATCACAGCTGACCCTTCTCCCCTCAGGCAGGAGGCTACGGTCTATCCAGACCCATAAATCCCGCCACTTGAACAGTTTTTTCCCCTGCGCCATCAGACTCATGAACAAAAAACAAGTCTCTGTAGCTTAGTTACAGACTCATGGATGTAATCTGTACTTGCACTGTGTGGTGTGTCCACACTTAGACCCGCTGCTATCACTTTATCACTTAATCACTTTATATCACTTAATATCCCTTTATACGCCTACACATCTGTAAATACATTCCCACTGTTGTTCAATGTCAAATGTCACTTTTATTTGATCTTATTTATTAAATATTTTGTATGCATGCCTTATAGCCTTATAAAGTGTTTTAGCTCATTTTTTTAAATCTTAACTCTGTGTTATATGTTTTATGTTGCACGTTTGCACCGAGAAAAATTCCGAGTTTGTGAACCTGTTCTCAAACCATGGCAATAAAACCTGATTCTGATATACTCACTACTGCCACCTCAGGTCTTACGCGTAACTGCAGCCTCGCTCGTGCATGATGGCACTTTGAACCGAAGTACTGTAACAACTTTTTGAGTGACAGTGCAGAGGGCTGTTCCATAAAGCTGGCTTACTCTGTAAGCTAGGCTTATCTGCCCAAGTCTGTCTTATTTTGTGGTCTTTTTGGTTTCATAAACTGTTCATAAACTGTAGTAACTCATAGTAATTGAGTCTGGCTCAGTTACTATGGAAATATAGTCAGAGAACTAGCTATGTTTCTTCTTCGTGGAATCCAACACCACTGGGCAATATAAATGACACAAGCAGGGTATTAGCGCCATCATCTAGCCAAAATATATATTGGCCTCAAAAATGTGAAAAAGAAAACATGACAAAACAAAATCAATTACTTTATGCAATCAATTATAAATATACACCAACATTGTCTTTGTTTCTCATCTGTGAAATACAAAGCTGTGTGACATATTAAGGACATTATGTGTCATCAAAAAGCTTGTTCAATAAAAGGAACCTTATCCCACAGGACCCACACTGTGTCATCAGTGTTTTCTTTTTTTTCTATCATGTGTTTAACTTCCTTCGAAAAAAATAAGTGTTTAAATTCATAGGTGGCAATTTATGTTCTTCCCAGTGGGGTGCCCAGTCCAAAAACAAAAGTTGAGATGGAATTGATCTCGCAGCCTCATGGATGGGAGCCCTGCGCTCTACCTATGCAGCTAACATAGCAGCACAAAGCTGGCGGCCTGTGAAGTATACTGCGCCATGATTTCTCAATGAACTCTGTGATCTTCTTCTTCTTAGGGATTATTACGGCGGCTTGCAAACTCTGTGATCCTTAGTGTGGTCTGCTTATGTACGCGGCAAGTGCTAATTAGTTGAACCTGTCTTGAATTAGTGAGATTAGCCAAGCTCGGTGTCCCTTTGGTGAAACCCAGTAATCGCATCTTGAATTGTTGTGCCTAACATAAACCAGGATTTTGAGCCTAAGCCTAGCTTTACTGAGCGAGTTTTATGAAATAGCCCTCAGGATTTTAGAGGCAGTTATGGTGAATATGTCTGGGCTCATTCTACACATTTGGACATGGCTGGAGCATGTAGGAGGATAAAAATACTTAGTTTTAACATTTTTAAAACTCTGTATAGTCCCTTTAAGTCTTTTTAACAGTCTATGTCTATGCATTCATTTGGGTCAATAATTTTCAGTCATTTACTGCGCGCGCTCGGCTAAGAAATGTTTTTGTAATAGCCTTTATGTCCGCTAGGTGTCCCCATAAGATCACAAATTGAACCGGATGTATTTCTCTGTGCAGTTCAATCGACCGCTTGGAGATCATATGTGAATGAGAGCTACTTAATCTTCGGTTGAGAGCGATATAAAAGAACAAAAATGGCCGGGACAGCGTCGGTCGCTGGAGAGGTGTTTGTAGACGCCCTGCCGTACTTTGACCAGGGTTATGACGCAGCGGGAATCAGAGAGGCGGTGAGTTAAGACTGGCAGAACAGCGTTAGCCGTCACATGCTAACTAGCTCACGCGTTTGATTCTATCAACAAACTGAGCACAAGGCTTACATGTGACTAAACCTTTTGTTGTGTGTAGTTAGCTGTCAGTGATCCAGCATGCTACCCACTCATGATGCTTAAAGATTAATTGTTTTTAGAGTTTCTGGTAGAATTCTCTCACACCAACAAAACCAAATTGATCCTGGAGCGTCCTAGAGGCCACCGTGATCGAAAGTAAAGGCGACAGGCTAACCACCCATACAGCCATTGAGTAACACAAAGACCAGATACGCACAAATGTTTCTTTCTTCTTCTTTTTTTTTTTCAAACGTTCCATAATGCACCTTTTTAAAAGGCCAACTTTGAAAGCTGAAACGTGTGTATAACGTAATAAATTCAAAAGCATTCTTACAAATGTACTTAACATCGTAGGGCTGAAATCAATAATGAAGGCAAACTTACCACTACTACGGGAAATTCCACAGTTACCATGGAGATCCGCCATCTTTGCAGCTATTTTTTTTTTTATTATTATTAAATTGTTGCAGTATTAAATACAAAACATTTTTTTATATACAAAAGAAAAAAAGAAAGAAAAATAGTAATAATAATAAACCTACAAAAAAGAATAAAACATGGCCAGGGGTACACAAACCAAAACGGGATACAGTACAGAAACAATAGCACACATTCTAATTACACAAACAGCTGTGCAGCTTGGCTTGCCACTATATCAGATGATATTTGCAGGAAGCATCATGGACTGTAATAGCTTTTTGATTGGTCACAGTCTTTATTGTTTTAAGGTACTGGTTGAGTTCGTTTATGAAATGAAGTCCATTTGGTTTTGTTTGTGCCCATTTAGTTTTATGAATATGATATTTGGCCAGGTGAATGATAGTCTGAATCAGAAGGAAAAGGTCATTAGGGATATTTGGATTATCAAAATAAAACAATATGTCACTCTCTTGAAGGCTGATTATGTAGCCAGTTTTGTTCTGGATAAGTTGTTGTATATGTAACCATAGGTTTTGACTGTAAGTGCAGTGATAAAACAGGTGGATAATGGTGCAGCTGTTAGTACACATTTCCATTGAGTAACATTAGCTAAAACAGTATAAAAAGTGGAGAAAAAAGCCGTGGAACAACTCCGTTAGCTGCTGAGTTACTGCTGGTAAATGCATCTAACACACTGTGGCGTTCAAGTGTTTTAATGTGAACAATAACTCCAGTATTTTAACTTTTAAAATCTCCATTAGTTTACAATTGCTGCTAATCCCATAATGCATAGCGATATGACATCACATTCCCGAACTCTATACTACCACCACTGGGCCAAGTACGCAGTTTTGTTATCAACATTGCATCTAAAATTTCTATTGTCATAAATCCCAGACGAGTCTGATTCTGTGATTAAGGGTAGCCCGAGTGTATTGTCTGTATGGGACACAACACATGCCATTCAATTATCGCCACAATTTATCCTTATCCTCCTCTCAAATAAAAATAAACAACAAAAAACTAGTCACTCTTACTTGACCATAAAACATCTGTGTGGACAAAATGTTAACAGGCTCTATGTTATTTCTTTTTACCATTGAATGTTGATTGATTTGTGCAATTCTCATTACTCTGTTTTTAAACAGGCTGCTGCTCTGGTAGAAGAAGAAACTAGAAGATACAGACCCACCAAGAATTACCTAAGCTACCTACCTACACCTGACTTCTCTGCATTCGAAGTACATTGTATTATTATTATAATGTGTCAAGATATCCGTTGTATATTCTTCACATTGTAAAACATACGCTCTAAAACATTAATTTTGGTTGGGACAGTGAATGTTCCCAGTACACAAGACTCTTGTGTTAAACACTGTGACCCTAGGTCAAGATAAAATCAGGCCCAAAACGGGTCTTAAATAGACCTAAATTTGACAGAATTAACTCGAAATGGGTGTAAACCATTTTTAAACCAGAATAGCATCTAATTTAATTGCATTCTGAGAACCTAAAAGATAAGTTTGAGAATCATACACTGTGATTCTAACTTTTGTTTTTTTCTTTTCGTGTCCTTTAGACAGAAATTATGAAGAATGAATTTGAGAGACTAGCAACTCGACAGCCCATGGAGCTTTTGAGCATGAAACGGTATAAGTTGACACATCTTGCACGGTTATGTTCATAATAACACAAATTTTCATCTGCAATCACTATAAAGGTATGAGTTGCCAGCACCCTCTTCAGGTCAGAAGAATGACATTACAGCATGGCAGGAGTGTGTCAACAACTCCATGGCTCAGCTGGAACATCAGGCTGTTCGCATTGAGAACCTTGAGATCATGTCACAGTATGGAACAAATGCCTGGAAATTCTACAATGAGTAAGTTACTGTCATTGTGGCTGGCAGCCGCCATATAGATTAGTCACGTGGTACAATAAACAAATTGAGGAAATTTTTCTTCTAAGATTAATGTTTTATTCAGACACAAATGTACTCTTTTTTTATAGTAACCTGGCCTTTATGATTGAGATTGCCCAAAAGGAACTACAGAAGTTCAGGTTGGAATTTAGATTTTGTTTTTGACATTAAAATGTCATTATCTATACATATGTAATCTTTGCAGGAAGCAAATCCAAGACCTAAACTGGCAGAGGAAGAATGACCAATTGACCGGAGGAGCTAAATTGCGTGAATTGGAATCAAAGTGTGTTAATTTGTATATATTTCTCTTGTATTTACTGTTATTGTTTGTCTGACATTTGATTTGCCATCTCTCTTTAGCTGGGTGTCTCTGGTCAGTAAAAACTACGAGATTGAACGGGCCATTGTTCAGCTGGAGAATGAGGTGGTTCAACTCAAACAGCAGCAGGGAGAGGAGAACAAGGAGAACATTCAACAGGACTTTTAGAGCATGAGCAAGAAAAGCATTCGCCAGACAGGAGAACAAACTGTATGAACATTCTGTATGGAGAAGACCAAAGTGAGACAGATGTCATGGTGAGGCTGAAGGCAAGAACTATTTGCTAGTTGTTGTCTTTTTGATGAGTATTTCTCAGAGTGAGGATGTGCTGTAAATATTTTGTACTTGAAACTTTTTAATGCTATTTCAATAAAGTACTTTCTTTATAAAAACTGCATGTAAAGAGTGTTATTGAATTTGGCCTGTTTTTGATTTTTGATCCCAGAGCAATTGAAAAACATTACTGTGGTCCTAGGAGGCAAACAAATTGAGCAGGTCAAATTCTTCAAGTATCTGTGCACATTGAGCATTTGTGTTCTAAACTGTCTCAAAGACTCCACTACTTAAGACTGTCTCGTTGGTGTGAGCACAGAAATGTTGACTCACTTCTACAATGGTCCTCTTAACGGTGCAGAGCAAAACACAAATTGAGAAATTAGTCCTGAGGGCCAGGAAGCTGACGAACACAAAATACATTTTTGAAAGCTCTGTCCTCATCCAAGCTCAGAATATCAGTCACATTTTCTGAACGGTGAAATTCCTTTTGCGGGTCACACTGATTTGCATTTTCAACAAAGATCTTTCCAACCTGAAGCGGCTAGCCAGATCAAAGGAGGCTAGTTAAAGCTGGAATTAATGAATACATTCTATAGAATATTTTACAATAGGAGATCTAATCTTTCACTTTTAACATTTAAATCTGACAAAGTTTATATGCATCAATAGCTTGACATTGCATATTTATCTTCTACATCTATGGTATTAATGCAAATGGGCCATATTTGAAGATTTTTGCAGTAATCGTGTCAGCCTGTGTTATGTGAAACAGTACATGAACCCTTTTCATGGCAGAACAGCAGCGCTTCTGAACGTATGTGGTTGGGCAAAGAAAAGATATAAGCAAGAGCAATTTTCATACACTTTTTTACTGAATATGGACAGTATATGTAAAATATTAACAAATATATAACTAAAGTTATTCCTACCAATTATTGCCATTTAAGGGGACACTGGACTTTTTTTTTTCCCTTTCCTTAAGCATTCAGAAAATAAAGATCACATAACAAAACAAGAACATAATACCTTGGTGGCAAGTAGAAATAATGGCTGCCCATAATTATCTGCACAGTAAAGCAAGGACCCTGGCTTAAAAAGGCATAAAAGGTACCATCACCAGCAAAAAAAAACATCCTTTCATACATTCATCCACGCACTCAGTTAGCAGGCACGTTGATACTGTTTTCAGTGAAAACAGGGTTCTCTTTAGGAAAAGTCATTAAGAGCAACTAAGATGTGCAAAATGTAGTGGTTTGTAGCCACTGATCGCTGAAGCTGCTGTGATGGTCTATAGACTCAAGGTGTTAAGAGCTGGTACTAATGTCACAGTGTCCGGTAAGTTCTGGTTCTGGTCTTGCAGCCCTTTGCCCTGAAGAACCTTTTGCCGATGGCGCTCCTCCTGGCGCCGCTTCTTTTCCAATCGCTGCTGCTCTTTTCGCTGCTTATTGGACACCTACAAAATCAGCAAGAAGTATCTTCGGTCAGGAGAAAATATATGACTGACTGAATTTTATATAATCACAAATCTTAATGTTGCCACAGGACATGTTCTGGAAGATAAGCTGCCCTTAAAAATTCCTGACTGGTGGCATGCATTTAATTTGGGGTTGTGCAGCCGTCTTTTGCAAATGAAGTACATCAAATTATGGATCCAGTTTTAAATCCTAGTTAAGACTCAAGTGCTTTTAAACCATGTCGGTATAGTCCTGGTTGTGGTGTGATATTACAGTAGCTGAAGTATAGTCTGTGTTCAATGAAGCTCATAAAAAGTTGTAATAAAAGTTGCAATAGACTTAAGACGTCTAGAAAAAATGTGTGGCTTGCCTTGGGTTTTTGTGCATTGTTGCCCTCTGCTGGTTGTTTAGGCTCACTTTCTTCAGAGGGTGTGTTTGTGCAGTTTGAACAAGAGCCAGAGGAGCACTGGCAGCCCTGGGCATTCATTGAGCCCAACAACCACTCAGCGTTTATTGTAGCGGCACTCAGCTGAAGCAAGTTTTCCTCATCTCCTACACACAAACATGTTGACATGACATGCATAAAACAGGATTACAATGCAGTAAAAGTACACCAGCTCTTACCTGGTTTTCCTCGGTTTCTGAAGGAGTTGAGGATAACATTTTCTTCATCCGAAGGTGAACTGTTCTTTTGTCCTTCTTTCTGACCATCCCCGAATTCGCGCTTCTGACCCCTCTGTAAATTCTGAAAACAGCAAACAATACAAGTGAGAAAGAAGTTTGGCATTATTCACATGTAACACAAGGCAAAAGTACAACAACCTAATTGCAAATCCTAACAAAAGCACGACTCATTTTCACCATCAGAATATCGGTTTTACCTACCTGTTTTTTTTTTTACAAACTTGTTTTCAAGGGTAGTAGACAGAGTTTCATAAACAAGTAAAATGCTATTCCATACTTCAAAATTACAAAACCATGTTTCCCGGCCAGTACTGCAGTTAAGTCTCTGTATTTTTAACCTAATTCCAAATAAAAGCCAATGAAATTCCCCCATTCATGGACCGGCTAATGCGGACACAGAAGAGGTGCATCTCTCGCTCACATGATTGCGTTATTTTGCAATAATATTGAGTATTCCAAAAAAACGCAATAATTTTATGTCCCCTGGCGGGCTCCGTACATTATAACACAAATAATGATCAAATTACATGATAGATGACCTAAAATCCACTAATTGTCCTATTTTAACTACTTTAATTAATAACGGGTCAAGTGTTCTTTCTAGTTTGCACTGGTTTAACTCAATAAAATACTGTTTCTACCTCTATACGCAGCTGAGCAGGACTCTCTGTGTTGTCCCCAATCTTCCTCACGCTGTCATAATGGTCTCCATAACGGTAGGCGATGTGCAGTTCTCTACAAAGCAGCTTCTCCGAACCGTTTATCTGTGAAGTCATTTTTTTGATTTGATTATTGTCAGTTTGCAAATACAGTACATTCGGTGATGCGCAGGAGTATGTGCTCACCTCCCAGAGCGGTGTGTTGAGTTGGTGAATTACCACTTTAATTTGTTGGCTGCGAGCAAAGGCAACAATTGCATCATTTCCAGCAAAAGTTCCAGGCTGGGACAGGTTGGACACTGTAAAACAGTTTTAGTATGTTAACTTCTACCACCTTGTTTGTGGATCAAGTGCATTGTGAAATCTTGCATGAAATACTGACACTTTTAATGTTTAGTATTATGTACAGCACACTAGAGTTAAATTTTATTTTTAGTTTTATATATTTCAGTGATTGTGTCAGGCTGGTAGAGTTTCTTACTGTAAAAGGACACATGTATCTAATAATATTTCAAGTGTATGTATTCCTGTGCTGTGCTGTCAGTCAGTGGGTGGTGTTCTCACAGTGTTGCTCAAAGGGAACGTCATCCTCCACAAAGGGCTCGAAGTCTTGCCGGTGTGTCTTCATGTAGTCCACAGTCTCCTGCCTGAGTCTGAGGTGAGCGCGGGAGTGACCTTCCAGCTGGTCGCCCAGAGCTCGGAACAGACAGTTCCTGTAAAAACACAGACACACACTGCCTATTAGCATCTTTAGTTTTGAGAGTAATGTGGCTGTTTAATGCATGATAGTAATGAGGAAAAATTGGAGGAAGCCAGATTGATTACACGTTTTTCAGACAGCTTTAAAAAAAAAGCAAAAAAGCAAAAGCCTTTTTGTTTGTGCTTCTGCCGCTCCTCTACTTTCTTTGTGATTTGTTTGGCACATTTTTATAGCACCTGCCTATCATGACACAATGAGTCTCATTATCTTGCACAATACAAACCCCTTTCTCTCCAGTCAAAAAATGTATGCCTCTACTACTCTCCAGAGTCTTTCACAAACATAGGCAGAGAATATGGCACATTCAAATGAAAAAGTGTTTATCTTACCCATCTCCAGGAACCTCTCTGAGCCTCAGCCCTAGAGCCTGAAGCTGATTAGAGAAGCTGAGAAACTCCGCTCCATCATCTATGTCTTGGCCTTTGTTTTTGCGGTCTTTGGCGATTGCGCGACGTGCTGCCCTCTCGTCTCTCTTGCGCTCTAGCTCACTCCTCTTGTTGCTTCGGGCAGGTTTTAGGGTCTGCTTCCTCGACATGGCTGCAGTAGTCCCTGACAGCCTCGATGATGAATGGAATCTTCTGATACAAACGTGATGGCAGTTGAGGTAAACTAGAAGAAGTAAAATCAAGATAAAGTGCTGCACAATATTTGCAAGGTTTGTTTTTCTTACTGTGCAATTAGCTACTGCAAACAGAAAAGTGAAATCTTTGCCCTAGTTAATAAATTCATTGTCATAGTGCTAGTAGTTTATTTTTATTTGTATTATTATTTTATTTTACCTTTATTTAACCAGGAAAGTCCAAATGAGAATAGGAATCTCTTTTCCAGGTGAGTCTTGGCCCCAGAGGGCAGCCTATTGTAGATATTTTTAGTGGTAGGGGAAACTGGAGTACCCTACACAGACACAGACACAGACACCTTCTTGCTCTGAGGTACGCGCGCTAACCGTGCAGTGTTGTTGGTAGCCACTAGGTTTACCTGCCTGTAAACCTACCTAACTATTACTTTCCTCTATTTTGGATCTGACGTACCTAGTATATAGGATGACAATAATAATAATAATAATAATAATAATAATATGATTTGTAGAGCTGCACTTTGAGTAAATATATAATTGTGATTCTTGTTTAGTGTAAGTTAAGAAATACTAGGCGTGGTTAGGGCAGTCCTGGCCACTCCCTTTAGGAGTGGGAAAAGTTTAAATTGGCCTTTAGAGTGTAGTAGGGATGCAACAGTTCTCAATAATATATTGAATCGCTCTATACTATTTTGCACTAGAATGTGTTTTTTTAAATATAATTTTAATATATAACTTGTATTCTTCTTCAGCACATTAAATGTATAGAATTTAATCAAAATCATGACCTTTATTGTGACTTAAGTGAATCGTTGCATACCTAGGGTGTAGAGTGCATCCCTAGAGTTGTGACATTTGACAAGAGCAAGAAGATTCTAAAGATAGAAGCGAAATGTGCTCAACTAATCAACCCAGTCCAGTTAATGATACCTAAATCTCTACAAAGATATTTAAGAGAAGACTTCAATATTAACTGCTAACTAGAATCACATGCATTTGAGGACATGTATGTAGCTGTTGGCTTAACTGCAGGGTTAGCTGGTTTTAAACACAATAACTCCATGGAGACAAAGCATTTTATTTGTTTGCAGGGGAGTAGAGCCGAAAAATAAATAATTGCTTTCTTTAAGATTTGTTATTTGCAACCATTCGAATAGCAATTCCCTTCTATTTTGCAGTCAGTAATAGCCTATTAGTAAATACATCTATGAAATAGGATCATACTTGGCAGATAAGTTATGATTATATTATTTTGTCATTGAAAATGTTACCTTGGCTGCTTAAAGAAGTGTTAACTTGAATAAAGTAAGACATCAGAGAAATATTACCAGAGCACATGATACTGCGCACTAACTCATAACTAAATACGCTCTCTTACCATTAGCCGTAATGCTATCTTGTTAGCCTACAAGATAATGCTGACGATTACATAACAATCCTCGTGTTCTTCAATAATATTTAACCGTACACAATTGAAGTAGAAACCAAGTTGTAACACGACATGGGAGGTAAACACTTACCAACCTAATGAAGAGCCTTTCAAACAAATGTAAAGGCTGTACTTCTGTTTAAAGATGATTGTCACTTTTTGTTTACAAATTCACTTCCGTGTTCACATTTCCGTATACGGAAGCGCGAGACGGACAATCTAAATTGTAAAAACTCATATATACAACTACTACAAACACTACTACTACTACTACTACTAGTATCGTACTACTACTACTACTACTACTACTACTACTACCACCACTATTACTACTTCTAATGCTGCTACTACTACTACTACTACTACTACTACTACTACTACTACTACTATTACTACTACTACTACTACTACGACTACTAATACTACTACTACTATTACTACTACTACTACTACTACGACTACTAATACTCTTGTACTACTAGTAATAATAATATTAATAATAACAATAACAATAATAATAATAATAATGATAATAATAATAATAATAATATAATGCTGATGATAATAAGAATAATTAATACTATCATTATATTATAATAATGATAACAATAACAATGATAATAATTATAATACAAATAATACAATTAAACTATTAAAAAGAGTGCTAAGATTGCACAAGTATGTATGTATGTATGTATGCAGATTTTTTTGAAGTAATTGTTCTTTGCAAGTAGTTTTTTCATACAGTACTTAAAAATAAAGCAAATTGAAGTATATGTAAATAGTAACTCATGCCACTGTGAGTACATTTTAAGTGACAAATCTTCATTTTGACACATACAAAGATACATTTTGTGTTTTGTTACTTAATTGTTCAGAATGATTTCTTTTGATAGTTTTTTAATGGTATTTTCTTTGAAAATATCCCTTTTATCACATTTCACGTTTTGTTTCTCATCATTTATGTCATAACTGAATCTTGAATCAGACTTTTACGCTGAAACAGTTACTCAGTATATAGTGACAACACTCCAGGTACTTTTTTTTACTCTTACTTGAGTAATTACTTGGGCCACTACTTTATTCTTCTACTTGAGTAAAATTATTTCAAAGTACTGTTACTCTTACTTTAGTTAATATTTTGGCTACTCTACTCACCTCTGTATCCAGCAACAATCAAGGTTGCTGCGCAAGATGTACAAGTATGCCTGCACTATTCCTAACTTTGAAGTTAGTCAGAACAGCAAGTTCATGATTTAGTAAATAAGGCAAATGAAAAAATGTAATGCACAATTTGGCGCCCTGCCCTCGCCTGATTCGCCCATGCCCAGAGCCGGTCCTGGCAAGGCAAGTTTGTTGAGCACACTTCAAAGTGCTTCACAGTTACAGAATGGAAAATATGGATGGATGGAAATTAGCCCATGGCAACAATCCAGTGTAGAGTGTTTACATGCATGACTGTTCATTAGCATGCACAGTCTCAGCCAAATAAACCAATAAATAAATAAAAACGAAATAAATCAATAAATACAATTACTAGAAGGCAGATAAAATCGATCCATAGGCTAATCATTTATTCATTCATTACATTAAAAGTTAAGAGTTCAGATAACATACGTTTAGTTGTATATGCACAGCGAAAAATAATTGTTTTCAGCCTTGATTTGAACATTGTCAAAGTTGAGACCTGCAAATATCTTCTGGATGTCGGTTCCAGATTTCAGCTGCGTAAAACTGAAACACAGCCTCACCATGATTAGCCTTGACTCTGGGAGCCCCTGTGGTTCTCAGAGCCCGAGATGGTTTATATGGCTCTAACATGTCTGAGTCGTACTTTGGTACAAGCTTGTGAAGAGACTTAAAAATCAAACATTTTTAAAGTCTATTCTCTGTCCTGCAATGTGACAGAAAATGTGTTGTTTTATTTGACAATGAATGAATCACAAGTATTTTTACTTGTATGTTAAATATATCTCATATGTCTCATGCTTTTCATAAAATTAACAAACTGCTCTGATCTTAATTGCAATATTGTAAGGTGTGGACAGATTTCCAATACAGTCACCAGGTAAACTAAATTAATGTAAATTCAACGGTTGGAAGTGCTACTCCAAGAGAAGATATCTAGTACGTTACATTCAAACAAAATTGCTGAAGCACATTTAAAACACCATTCAATATAGCTAATTTTTTAGAAGTGTTGAAAGTGCTGAGGAAGGCACACTACAGACGGTCATTAGCGAACAGTACATTTAAGTGAGGAGCAGTTTGCATCTCACACATCTGCTCGACTTTAGACTCTGTTTACTGCAGCCTGTGAACACCCCCTGGAGTTTTTAATTAGACTGAGGTCCAGCCTGGTTGCCCTTCTGTAATGGGACATGGCCAAGTTAAGGACAATAAGTCTATAGAGCCTTTGGTTCATACTCAGCACTAAGTAATATTTTAACATTTTGTCATGTGATACTGTGGTGCATAGTGAGCATGTAGTTTGTGAATCTCATAAAGAAGGAATCTGAAAGTGAATTGCATGAGTTAGCTTTGCAGCGTTTGCAGGTCATCTGCTTTGGCATCCTCGCTGACATTTCTTCCTTGCGCTGTGTGGCGTAGGAGCGAGGTTTCAAACTCAAACCTGTGATAATAACATCATCCATCCTCGTATACGCTCCAAGTTGTCAATCCTCGTCTTAAGATCCTTGATTGTTTTATCGTTTTCATGAATGATATTCTTGAGTTGCTTCATGTCGTAGACAAGTTGCATTAATTTCTTCACCTGTGACTTTAGCCATTTCCCTAGACATGTGATTTATAAAATTACAGATCTCTTCTATGCCGTTCTCCATCTGTGTTGCTCTCGTTCTTGTGTTGTTCCTGTTACCTTACTTATTAAAATAAGCGAGAAACTTTGTTTTTTATCAAGCAGAATGTCGAGAGTCTCACTGGGCGTTGCCATCTTGCGCATGTGTAAGATTGCAGCGCACAGTTATAAATGAGTGTCCTCTATTACTGATCTTTGAACCTTAATGTAATGTTTTTTAATTACCAATGAAACAACATTTCCTCATTCTCTATGACCTGTGACCACACAGGCTTAATCCCTCTGTGCCCTACACCCAAGTCTAACTTTTACAGTAGGCTTCAGTTGCAGATTTAACATCACATGTGCAGGAAGCGGCTCACAGATGCCTAAGGAGACAGCCTCTTACCGTGGGGGTTTCACTTAAACAGTACAGCGGTACACAAGTCTTACCTTGGCTCAAAAGTTAGCAGGCAGCATTTGCCAGCGCGTTTTTGGCCTTTGGAAGGGGAGAAAAAGGCCCCTCTCCATTAGTTTCTATGGGAGGATATCCGGCCGGGGAATGTCTGTTTGCAACGGATGCTAAGATTGGACAATGATCGTTTTGGGGTGAGTTTTTGCAAAAAGTCAAACCTTGGGCCTTACCATTTACACTGTACATCAACAATCTGAAGACATGTTCAATTGCAGGTTTTTTTTAAGTGTACACAGACAATGCAACATTTATGTGAACAGAGAAACTACATGCATTGTTTGGTGAATGATCCACACACCTTCAAACTATTACATAACTATATAACTATATTTCAGAGCCATAAAACATATGAACAAGAACCCAATAGGACACGTCACTATGTTTACATAGTTTTGAAAAAGTTAACTTCGAGAACTTCATGGGTGCATGAAGAACTAGGGTGTGGGCATCAAGGAGCTCAATGCGGGAAGTGTAAGCATCCGAAGCATATAACAACTTTTGGACAGTCTTACTATACAAGGCACGTAAGTATGAAATTCTACCTGAAGGAAGAGAGAAACTGGGCGCTTTTCAGAGACCTTAATTTATTTATATTGTTTGTATTACATTTTTTTTAAATGTTTTGTCACTTTGTATAAGTATTGACAGTGGCCCACTGAGTATATTGGTGTGAGTGTGAATGAGTAAATGGTTCCTTGATGTAAAGCACTTTTTGTGTCCAGTCGAGGAAGAAAAAGTTAAAAAAAAGTTACCATTTGTGTTCTGTATGATTAGGAACTGACATTGACAATGATCATAGGTTAACTTAGTATGAAACATGAGAAACATACTTGTCCCTATTCAAATAAAATTTATTAAAATAAATAAATAAAATAAATCCTTCATCATCCTGAACATGCACCGTGGACCAAAAACTCCAGTTGAGTTGTCCTGACCAATGGTTCAAGATGTGGCCCACTGCTCCTGAGAGGTTTCCTTGACCAAAGTCTGGTTGAAGTGTGAGAACAAAATAGACACAAATACAAATAGCCCAAAATAAATAAACAAAAACAAACTTTACTAACAAATTTTACTCCAGTCTTACCGCCTGGAGCTGTCTGTGGTGCTGAAAATGTTGACACTTTTATGCTTTGCAAAGATTCTTATTAATTAGCCTAATTAATTAATCTTTCCTCAAACATTACTTTTCTGGCTTCAGGATTACAAATGTTAATGTGACTATTGACTTTAGCCTCTAAAAAAGCACCCAGCCCAAATGCTCTTGCTGCACAGCCCATTTCACTGTGAAGGTGCATGTAGCTCAATTTATAATGACTGCTGTTTGATGGCTAATTGTAATAGAAGTGCATTCAGTAGATCACAGGGGGCACGGTGGTACAGCAGTTAGCACTCGTGCTTCACAGCTAGGTACTCTGGTTTCCCCTACCACTAAAACATGTACAATAGACCAGAGGGAATGGTTGGTGGTGGTTGGAGGGGCCGGTGGCACAGGCTTCAGTCATTCTACCCCAAGGGCAGCTGTGGCTTACCACCACCAAGTATGGCGGGAATTAATAATGATTACAGTGTAGCGCTCTGAGAAACTTGGTAATACAGGCTTGTGTGTAAGCCATTGATATTATTACAGGTTTTTCTTATGCTGATTGGTGATGTTGTTGTTGTTTTGTTGAATAATAATAGTTGTTTAATCAAATCAAATCAAAATTGTTGTCTGCAATACAATGGAAAGTTTAACCCCTTAACCCCCATTTTTAACCAAGCGCATTTTCTCCAGTTTGGCATTACTCAAATCTAAAGGCAAAAAAGCAACAAAAACGTGTCGGAAAAGCAACAATAACACAACAAAAAACAAAACACGACTAAAAAGTGATGAAAAGCAACAAAAAAATCAACAAGAAAGCCAGGTAAGGCCGACAAAAAGGAAACAAAAATGTGATGAAAAAGTGACCAAAACATGCCAAATAAAACATGCTAAAAAAATTGCGACAAAAAAGCAGCAATACGCAACAAAAAAAAGTTACCATCAGTTTTGTAGGTCTTCGCGTTCAAATGTGGCATTACACTGCCCTATAGGCTGTAACTTCTAAAGGCAGGAAGCTTTTAGATTTGGGTAAAGCTAAACTGGAGAAAATATGCTCGGTTAAGAGCTGTAATACAATGATGACAAAAAGGGTATCATTATCATAATCACTTATTTTTTTTAAAGATGATCTACGTCTTTCAAGAAGTGCATAAGCAAGTGGATCTATTTTCAAACTGTGAGAGGCCTACTTTCATACACATACAGAGCCGGGTCTGTGTCTCACTCCCACTTTTACCCCATACACTGCACTTTATTACCGCTTCTTTCTTCGGCCAACTCTAACAGGTTTATTTTGTCCCAATAGCGTCAATCGCTGCGGCGATCCTTAAAGACACATGCCATACAGACACAACATTTGAGACACAAACAAGATGCATTGCGCAGAATCCGACACAGCGCTGCAATGTCTCCTCGAAAAAGAGAGTGCGACGTGGGTGCGTGAGTCTGCGTGTGTGCGTGAGCGGGGTGGGGGGTGTCCACAGGAGCGTCTCAGCTGCTGGGTATAAGGCTCGCTGCTGCAGGTATCTGGCTGTAAATACACGAGCCAGGGCCCGCGCTTTGCACACCACAGCCTATCTACCAACCTAAGGCACGGGCACGCGCACACGCACCACGGGTGGGAGTGGATGGATGAACGCCTGAACTGCTGGATGCTGGATTCACGATGGGATAATCACGCGTGAGAGACGAGCTCCCGAGCGTTGGCAAAGCTGTGGTGGGTTTTTTGTTTGGACTGTACTGGAACGAACGAGGGATGTGGGTCTAAATCAAATTCAACCGGAGCCGAGAGAAGAGCGAGGTGGGAGCTGGCCGAGGTGCTGCAGCGACGGAGAAGGTTTGGCGATTTGAGGCACCGGATTCCAAGGAGGTCTTAGTAGGATTCCCCTTACTGCTCGAGGCTTCTGTCCCGGATGGATATGGCACTCTGCGTCGCGAATTAGGATCACTCTTGGAACAACATAACCATCAGACCGAATACCACAGACGACTACTTCAGGCGGATTTTTTCCTTTTTCCCCTTTTTTTTTAATATACAGGCCTTTTTTTTGCATGGAGAGGGCGCAGTGAGGGCCGTACGGGAGGAGGAGGGCGGCGGGTGGCTCCATGAGCGGCTTGGGCACCGCATGCATCGCCGCGCTCAAGCTGAAGCCCCCGGGCCACGGTACGCGCCCGCTCGCTTCTGAGAGTTGATGCATATGATCACAACCACCATGATTTTTATGATTCTGGGTGCTTCAGTTGTTATGGTAAGACCTAAGCTAATGTTATTAAACTGAGCCCGCATTTTGGATAATGTATCAGCCCTTTTGTACACCACTAATACACCCATATGCTGTGCTTTAGGCGATCGCCTGTTTAATGGACATGAACGCGCTACTAGACCGCTTTCACAATTACATCCTGCCGCATCTTCGAGGCGAGGACCGCGTCTGTCACTGCAACTGTGGAAGGTAAGCTCTCACGAAGCGCTTTTATCTATTTCATTTTCCCGTTTCTTTTTCTGGAAACGGGCCTGTGTCCGTTTCCCTCAAGTATGACGCGATGGACGCACGGCAAAAAAGTGCGATGCGTTGGAATTGAGGCTGCCTGGTGCATGGACGCGCTGCTGTCTCATTGGCATAGCTAATCAAATGTGAGCCGTTAAAAACTGTGGTAACCATCAAGTGGTTTCGCTCGTTCACTCTGTCAGGTTGTTGCCGCTCGGAACGCTCGGTTTTAGTTTTTACGCACTGTCCAACCTGCTGCTCGCGGTGATGTGGTCAGGGTGAGACCCACAAAATGCCTTCAGTGTTATTGGGGGGAGGCTGCAGGCTGACTCCTCTGATCCTCAGATGCTTCATTCTGATTGGTTTGTGTTTGTCCTCACCTCGAGCCATTTGACCAGATTGTTACCGTTGGTGTGACAGAAACACCCGCACACACACTGATGCGCGCAAACAGAGCAAAGTCATAAACGGGATGAGTCAGTGTTGATTCAAGAATGCGGGACCAAGTTACTAATAGTTCCAATATCCAATCCACTTTGTTTATAAAGCGCATTTAATACTAATGACAAAAAAGTCTCCAAAGTGCAGCGCATGAAATCATTTAAAACAAGTGTTTCTCTGTTAAGCTCCAGTAAAAGGGGATTACTGAATAATGCACAATATTGCACTTTTAGTAATGTACAGTATTGTGTGTATAACTTTGATTTAGGAATGTCACGAGACACTTAAAACCATGCACTGTTTCATTTTCATTCATTTCATTCATAATGTTTTATGTTGAATCTTGGTGCATTGCTTAAAAAAACATTTGCTCTCACATTAATAGCCCACATAATGTCAAATTGCTTAACAGTAATATTTAATAGGACTTGAAATCAGAGTGTATTGGAGTTGAACTTATGCAAACTTAAAATTGAGTGTATGTCATGCTTTGCCCTAATCCTGTTGTCTATGTATTTGTCTTGTGAATAAACAAATACATGACAAAAAATATGTTGGCAAAAAAAAAAAAAAAAAAAAAAAAAAAAGCATGGGAGCGGGGGGGGGGTAAGCAAAAACCTTCACAGAAGAACATACTTTCACCAGACAATTGATTGACAACATGTGGGAGGTGTCTGTGTAGGTGGAGAACATTAGAGCGTGCGTTTTTGCCAAGGGGTTCCTCCCACCATCCAGAACATGAGCTAGGTGAACTGACAAATACATTGCACAGTGTAAATGAATGTGAAAGTATATGCCTGTCAGCCTGTTTTGATTCCAGCCCCACATTTAATTGTATCCAGCTCAAAGCCTATAGCACATTAATTGACCTTTTTGTTGGCACACTGACCAACAACACCTATGTTGTTATTGCAGTGGGATAAGGTGCTTACTAGGTATAAGACAGTTATAGGTTAGGAAAACATACAGGTTTAACAGACTCTCTCTTTATCATGGTAACAGTTAGTTCTTGGAGATATTTAGTTTTTTGTTTCATGTTTTTGTTTTGTCAATTCAGCTACCTGTTCCTTCAATTAGGCTGCATTTCAGTGGCCAATAGTTTGCATTTTACCAGATAAAGGTGTTGTTAACTAGGTGATAAAAGGCCTCCAAGGCATACTCTTGAAGTTGAAAAATAAACTAGCCAAAAATGCACCAGTGTGTTTCTACTCGACCCATCTGAAAAGCCCAATATTTGCATGAACATTTTCTATGACTTCTACACTGTAAAATGTAAAATTTGTTTCAACTCAAAAAACTCATTCCAAGGGCTGCCAAGAAATTTTATGTGTAACCAATAACCATTTTACAATCTAGTCGATTTGAAATTTGAGATTCACCTCTTTCGTTCAATTGTATTCTTAGGTTGACATAACTGTTTCCAGTTGTCTGAAGTGAAAAACATCAGTTACAAATTAAATCAGTTGTGTCAACCTAAGTTTTTCACTTCAGACAACTGGAAACAGTTATGTCAACCTAAGAATACAATTGAACGAAAGAGGTGAATCTCAAATTTCAAATCGACTAGATTGTAAAATGGTTATTGGTTACACATAAAATTTCTTGGCAGCCCTTGGAATGAGTTTTTTGAGTTGAATTTTTTTTTAACATTTTACAGTGTAATAAGCACCTCATCTTGTTGTAACTTTTCACCCTGCGGTCCCATGACTTCTCATAGGTTCTTCCATCTTCCATCAGTAAAGTCTTTAGCTCATTAGTCCGATGCCATGCCTCCATTGACTGTTCTAGCACTATTCTGCCATGAACGATCATACTATGTAAGCGATCAAATAAATAGCACACCATTCCACAGTTCACAGGAGATGCACATTTAGGCCTGCACACTGGGGCCTGTGTCTGAAGTGACCTGGAAAGAACAGAGGCAGCCGTCTTTCATCCCATCTCTGAACAGGGTTAGTTGCGATTGGAGGTCAGCTGATCGGGCCCGAGTTCACAAAGGGGCCTGGACTATTTGATATACCACGGCTTGAGACGGAATTTATCTCAGTCTTTTGAAGCAGGGTGTTGTTGGGATACAATGAAGCTGGGGGGTTGCTGGGAGGAGCAGAGGGATGATCCAGTTTTCCCTGAGAAGTGCGGTGAATTATTTATGCATTTTCAAATTATTTTTATATCACTGAAAAGCACTTTCTCTCGCTGGCTTTGAATAAAGGCATGGAAGTGGAACAAGTCTTGAATTATTGGTACTAGCTTTATAAAAGTCTTCAAATGTTTGAGAAGTACTGCTAGTGATCCAAATGGTTAGTATAACAAACCCTGTGAAAGTTGTTCTGTCTTACAGTCTGCAGGATATATTTCTGTAACTTCATTTTCAAAGAGTAGTTATCTACTTTGGGTTGTTGGATTTATACCCATTCCTTATTATTCTATTATTTTTATTATTATTATTTATTCCTTTTTGCAAACCAAACATTTTAAAGAACCTCTTGTAATTTTTGCAATTATAATTTCCCATTTGTAAATTATAATATTATAGACAGTTTTAATTCTAGACTATCCCAAATCTATTATAATAGATTTGGGATAGTCTAGAATTAAAACTGTTTATCCCACAATTTTAGGGAAACAACACACATAACCCTTGAAGCAGTGCAAGTCAGCAGCGGTGTGAGCCAGCCAAACAGTATAGATAATGATCATTATACGTATATGAAAAACGGTGCGTCGTTGAGGGTCAGCGCAGTGAATTAGCTGCATGCCGTTGTATCACACAGAGGGGCTGTGTGTGCGGCCAGCCTTAAATTGATTTACATTTAATTGTAGTGAGTTAATGGACCTCCATGGTCTGGACTGAAAGGCTAATCCCCCATGTGGGTTTACACTTCCTCCATCAACACTTTGTACTCTGACCACAATACACACCTAAATACATGGATTTAATGCAAGAGTCGCTAATGGTCCCAGAATGTATATTTTTTTAAAGTTCTTTTTTTCTTTAAAAACTGTACAAAACCAAATTAATACTTACTCTTGCCATAAGACGTTTGATTAAGTGGATTATTTTGAATTGGAATAATGTGTAAGGTGGCATTGAGTGGAGTATCTAGCATGTGTATTGTAGCAATAACTGACTTACTATGTGGTCTCTTGCTTGGTCTCTTGTCAACAATGGATGCATGTGTGGGGCTAGGGCTACACTATAAAGTTCCGAGTCCTCCAGAACCAGAAGCTTATTGTGAGAGGTGCACAGTCCCAAACTGAGATGCCCCCCACTGCCTGAGTTCCTGGACTTGTGTTTGCTGTCATCTCCTTCTTGTTAGCAGCCCTGTGTAGTGACGGAGGTGAGGTTTGAGCTCCTGCTGGCCTGCTCTGACAGCTGTTGTACGATTCGGAGAAGCTACTATTCCCCTTTATAGACACACTGGACTTAAAGGGGATATTGCCACTTTGACTTGCAAGAGGTATCATTGTAAAAGTTGAGAATGTTGTAGCAGCATTGTGCACACTGTGCAAATGTAGCATGAGGCAAAGATTGTTTTAAAAACGATTTATTTATAAATGTCATATTGATACATATGGGATAGACAAGGAAATTGAGGATAGAGGATAACTTACTTTTTTTTTAAATATTTAAATGGAACAAATATACCACAGAATCACTAATGCACTTCAAATGTACCTTTCTAGCTGTAGTGTTTGATATATAAATGATTATTGTTTTAACGTCTGAGCAACCTAATATTCAGTCCCTGTTTGGATTGTTTTGTATTAGCAGAGCTATAAGCCTGCTCTCTCCTCCACTACCTGCTGCGCTGTCCAATCAAGGACATAAACACCACAAAGCTACTTTTTAAGTACTATTTCCCAGTGGTTGTCAGTGTTAGGTTTTTAAACTGGAGGAGATTTAGAAAAGTAATGGGTCTTGTCTTGTCTTTGACTGAATTATGTACAACTTTTAGTGTATGTTTTTGTGTGACGATTTGTTATTGCTGTTGATTTGTTAAAATGGAAATTATAGTCCATACAATTATTTTACAGATTAGGGCTGGTCGATATGGACCGAAAGTCATATCCCGATATATTTAGGTTAAATATCGATATACGATATACAGTATATCCCGATATTTTTTCCACAAAGTGAGAGCTGTGAAATTAAATGTTAAGTCAAAGTCAAATACGAGTAGTTTTATTGAAAACTCACTATAAAATATAAACATAAACCCTGTATGACAAACCTCTGTATGGTGCACATTTAAATAAAATAAATAAATAACTTACATAAAAATGGCATAAAATCACATAGGTAAATCTTTTTCTGAGGGCAGCATTTATAAATAAAGAGATGACAAAATAAAGTGCTCAATTTAAGATAAACTCTCAGCTTGAGATTACTTGTTTCTTTTGTTAACTTAATATCTTATCTGATTTTGAACTATATGTGATATGGTCTAATGTCATATCTCATTTAAAAATATATTTATATATCTTAAATATTGATATATCGCCCAGCCCTATTACAGATACAGAATGATTACCACTAACCTATAATACTTAGATAACTATATGCTACTTATCATTTTGGACGATTATCTAACTCTTTCTTGTTGTTTTTACAGACATCATGTCCACTATGTGATCCCATATGACGGGGACCACTCTCTGGTGGATTCCTCGGAGAACTACTTTGTCAGTGACAGTGTGACCAAGCAGGAGATGGACCTGATGCTGGGTCTGCTGCTGGGCTTCTGCATCAGCTGGCTGCTGCTGTGGCTGGATGGGGTGCTACACTGTGCCATCCGTGCCTGGAGGTCAAGTCGCTATTACGGTAAGACTCCCATCTTACACCTTCAGTACAAAGTAAAAGGGAAAATGATTTCATCGGCAGGTGTCACAGTGATTAATCCATTCGCCAATGCTACATACTACATAGTCATATAAAGTGTTAAAGAAAAGAGTTTGTCTACATTTATACTCCCCATTTTAATTTGCATTTGTTGTAAGTTTGACAATGAAACAAGCATACTAACGTTGCGTACATGAATTGAATGGCCTTCGTGTGCCTTAACACATTACAGTACAGTTGTGGTAGAAAGGATCTTGCGTTTGTGCTGACATGCTTTCATCTTGTTTTATCTAGATGTTTTGCGTGAGACCAGAATTATTAAAGTGAAAAGCATATACGTAAACAGTTTAAAAAGATTACAGTTCAAAGGATGATTGGAGGATGTCTATTTGACGTGAGCTCTAGCGTTGCACTAATGGCCAGTAAGAAGGAAGGTGTAAGAGGAGATAACGGTGGAAGTGTGCCAGTGAAGGAGAGAAGGTCACACAGAGGGACAGAGCAGCCACCTGCTGGGCTCACCTCCACACACTCACTCATATGATCTGAATGCACAAACATGGACTGGAGAAGGGGAGGGGTGACGTCATCCATAAACTCATAGTGACTAATTGAACATAGAAGTATCTTAGTAGAAATCAGAGCAGGGACAGTACACTCACTAAATGTGTCCAATAAGATAAAGCCACAATGTCTCATGATCCTTGTGCATTGATTAAGCCACATAGTCAATAAGAAATGGGCAAAAATCTACTTAAATTCTTAAACCAGTGCTCCTGATTTAAGTGTTTTAAAGTGGACCACAGAGTTCTGACCTCTTTCTTAAGTATATACGGGCCATGAGAGTGAGACTTTTCAGGTTTGGTTGGCTTTAGGCTAATGGAGGTATGCAAAAATATTACATATATTATAATATATATTGTTTCCTTCATATTGATTGAATAATTATGTATATAATTATGCATGTTTCAAAGGGGTGCAAAGAGAAGATGCTCTTCAATTTTGTGTAATTTACTGTGCACCCATCAAAGCAACTTGTGTTACGATCATCTTTGTCAATGTCATTTTGCTAATCCCATTTTGGAATCTGCGCTCCATACATCGGCTGCCTTATTGTGATGACAGAACACTTAAGACCCCATGCTCATTAGCATTAGCCGCATTAGCATTAGCCTAGCCCAAACATGAGCAGAGAATGGACCTAAAATTACACCGATCAATGGCAGGATTGACAGGCAGAGGGGATAGTGGTAATTTGGTGCTGTTCCCTTGAGATTTGTAATTAGTTTAGGAAGTCTGCTCTCATTACAGTGAGCTGCGGGAGCCTCTTCCTACCACAAACACGGACAATGTAGGCTTTGCAATATGAAACATATATTGTAAACGAAACTCTAAATACTTTCAAAAATATCTTACTCATTCACTACTGCTGTGGCTGTAAATTTGTCTTGTGTTTTAAATGGATCATGATTTTAGTGTCAGAAATGAAGTATGCTATTGAATTGAATTGAATTGAATCTAATTCAATAGAAACCTACTTTGTAATAATTGCAGTAGTAGCCTTAAGAGGCAATCAGTTTTGTTTAACCTTTATTTGTTGATAAAAAGCGTACCTATGTTCCCCGGTACGGTACCAATGTATCCCCTTTCTCTTCCTCTCACCTGGGTTTGGGGCAGCAGACTTTCCAGTCTCAGACTGTGCCGCTGTTCCCCGCATACTCCCGTATGCCTCTGATCCAACATCCAGATCATAATGATAATAAACATAGCTGCAATAATGACTATAGATCCACGTAAAAAAAAAGGGGGAGTCTTTGACTGAGTGGGGCAGAGCTACCGGTTTAGTGCCCCAGGTGGATTTTTTTGTTACCAAATGGTAAAACTGCACCTGGTAGAGGTGCTACTAGAGGTAGGCAAAATGGCAGTAGAAACAAGAGCAAAAAGTATAATTCTTTCTTTTAAAAGATCTAAAGTCCCACAAACAGGAGTAATATAGAAAGTAGTGACAGTAGCTGGAGATAAACCAGTAGTAGCAGTAAGTGTGGCAGTAGCAGAAAAGCTCTGTCTTTCAAAACATACAGTCAATAGTCTTGTCTGATGACGGGCTGAGCCCGAAACATTACGCGAGGTGCTAAGTAATTAAAATAAATTCCTGGGACCTACTGGCTTTGTAGATCTTATTTCCATTTTCAGAAGCAGAAAAGCCGACCACCAGTAGCTTTAGTAGTACACAATAACAGTACCAGGAATTGACATAATAATGTCAAATCTACCTTTAAGTATGATTGAACTTAAAGCCAGTGCCGGCGCTAACAAACTGACTGAAGGTGCATTACAGTTTCAAAAGGGCACAAATAGATATTCTCGTCATTAAAATATATTATGAGGCTCGTAAAACTGAGGGTGCAAACATTTCGAAAGTTCAATGCACCCTTTTCACCCCTGTAGATCTAGGCCTGCTTAAAGCCTGTGTTATGGTCAAATGTATAAATGCACAAGTTCATATTGTTAATTCTTAGCTCTTTTCCTCAGGTCTGAATGAAACATATGCGGTCATTTTGCTTTACTTAACTAACAACATTACTTCTGCTGCTCGAGAAAAATATGTTCCCCTCTCATCACAAATGGTATGAGACCAAATAAGGAATTTTATTTCACGCTTTACACTCACAGTGATATTGGTCAATATGCTTCCCATCTGCGTTTTCCGCCTTTAAGAAAGAACAATTATGAGTCCTATGACATTTGTGTTGAATCTTCACAATTCAACTGACAAAATATAGCACCAACCTTAGAACAGCTATGTTTACCCTCGGCCCAATCAAGTGTCCAGGTAAAACAAAATTCCACATTACTGATATATACGAGGAAAAGAAACACTTACAGAATTTTGCTTCTTGCAACGATGGCTATTTTCCAGTCGCCTTTGGCATATAAAAGGTTGACAGAGACCATACTCAATCAGATCTTTTGACATTAGTTGGTTGTCAATCATAATCCCATCAGAGATAAACACTTCTGATGGAGTGTCCTTAAATAGCCGTCTTAGGGCCTTGCTCATGATCATTAATGTTAAAGGCGGCACGGTGGCACAGCGCTTGTGCTTTACAGCAAGAAGGTCCCGGGTTTGATCCCTGGGCTTAATGCAACCTTTCTGTGTTTGAGTTTGCTATAGTTCTCCCAGTGTCTGCTCCTCCGGGTGCTCTAGTTTCCCACTAAAAACATGTACAATAGACCAGGATGAATGAGAGTGTGTTTGAGAGTGCGAGTGGGAGACAATGGATGCATGAGTCCCATGTGTGTTCATTAATATGCACTGTCCCAACCAAGTAAACCATAAGTAAAAGTAAGTTTGTTTTTAAACAATCTTGACTTAATTCAGTATCTTTTGAGTGAAAATAAATAAATAACGCAGCTACATGTTATCTGCATGGAATCTCGTTCTCTACCAAGTCCCTATTTGGGAGCACAAACATTTAAGTTTTGGAAGACAGAGGAACAATTGTCAGCCACCCCTATTCATAAAAGCTTAAATGAATTTCATTTTGGAAGACGAACAATCAAACAAAAAAAAAAAAACAATATTGATCACAATAGCTTTAGGATGCAGTCGTTTCACTCTGTGGTTGAGATCAGGCCGTTGCAGTGGAGGTGCCCTGGATGATGCTCTGATTTAGGAGAAAAGTAGGTGAAGTGTGACCTAGAAACTGGGCCTGCTGCTGAAAAACTCCGCCAACAACTATAAAGACAAGCGAGATGCACTGATCAGTTATCTTGTCCCATCCGCTCACCCATGCTACAAACACCAGCGTGCACATGGCAGTGTAGGCAGCACTATGTGGTTTTCTTCTAAACAGATTCAATGTCATAATTTTCATTCAGAATAAATCCTCATGGCCCTGTTTTAGTCAGAAGGCATTGCCTATACTGTGCACGGATCAGGCGTTGTACACAATAAAACCCATCTATCTTCTCGCATGCAGTGGGTGGAAGGTTGGGCAGCAGCATATGTCTCCAGTGTGTTATCACTTCACAGTAACACCATAAACCTGCCCATAGGAGGCCCATCCATATTCATCAGCCCCAGTAATACCAAGTCAGCCTTTTCCTCCTCCTCCTCCTCCACTGGTTTTGTGAGGGAATGCCCTTCCTTTTGTCTATCTATCTATGACGTTGATGTTCCGGGGCGCAGCCGTTTATCCCTGCCGCGACGAAGAGTGAAGGTGAGGGCTGACGAAGCGGGGAATCAGTGCAGTCACTGTCCACCCCCCAGCATACCCCCCCACCCCCAATATGCCCCACCACTCTCCCTCCTCCTCACCCATATCTTCTCCAGGGCTAAAAATAGAAAACAGGCAAGAGAGCATCTGGAATGGCAGGCGAGAAAGCCACTCGGGCACATGGAGGCTCGTGACTCCATCTGTAGCCTCCCCCCCCCCTTCCCCAGTCTTCGTAACCACCTCCCACATCCCTCCCATCATGCACTTCTTCATTTGAGCTTTGACAGGATTTTTTTTTCTTCTCCATGCCACCGTGCGTCATTGTAGCTCTGTGTGACGCTGCTGAGGGACAAAGCCATAAAAATTACCAGGAAATTGAAAAAAAAAAGGAATGATGTCTTCCCTATTAACCCTTTGGTCCCTTTGGTAACAATAGTGGATAGTTAAAATCTCATATTCATTGCATTTTGCACAATATCAATTCCACCATCATTCCAATGTTTTATAGCACTTTACTATTTGGAAAATGCTATGCAAATTATAGTAAAAACCACAGACTTTATAAGCTTAGGAACTTCTATTGTGTCCACTTGTTACTAGTATAATATAAATAGTATAATAGCATTATGTGATGAGGCCAGTAATTTGGGGTAGTGTTGTTCCCACGCGGCCGCTGGCGGCGCACTATAAAAGGCCCCGGTTTAGTGTTGTTTGCCCTCTGACCTTGTGTATCTCCCGCTGCCTGTTGTACCCGGTGCTGGCGCTGGGGTGCTCTGTCCGACAGGTAGATATCTTTGTAACGTTTATTTTAAATTCATCCTTTATGTCCGCCTTAATTAAAACATATATCTGTACTAGTGTTGCTGTGGGTCCCTTCACGGGGGCGGGTCATAGTGCAATGCTGTAGCGTTGCAGTGTATTGGGTTTGCGGTTCCCCCATGGTCCTGTGATGAGCGTCATCCCTTAATACAGCGCACGTATGGTGGCTCTTACCAGTACGTTTTCCTGCTGTGATGGCAGGTAGCTTAGGCCACTTAAGCATATCTGTTACTGTAAATAATGTATTTATTTTATAGGCTCTACGGCAGTAGCACCAGCGCTGCCCATCGCTTGTCTTGTCTGTCTGTGATTTGGGTCTGTCCAGCGGTTGGCGGGGACTTGTTGGAGGACTCTTGCCTTAAATATGAAATCTGTATCTCATGGACTAAACGTACATCTGTGCTAAAGGTTTTAAATTAAGCATACTTATGAAATGAAACGAAAGAAACATTTTGTAACAAATAAATTCTGTTTAACCAATGGAACACTTGTGCCCTTCGTCAGTGGAACTTACCTGTGTGTCTTAAAGGGTAGGTTAAAAACCTCGCTCTGCTACAATTAGAAAAGTTGAATTATTTTACCTTTACAATGTTAACAATGTAAAGGTAAAAGAATTCAACATCTCTTGTCCTATCGTCTGTCCAAATGAACCTTGAAAGTTATACCACAGACTTCATAGCTACATGAACACAGGTGATTCTTTGTGCTGGTACGAACCTTTAAGGGGAAGCCAGGAGTGAAAACAGTGTTTTGTAAAATGTGTTTCAATCTGTTTTTTTTTTAAGTGTTAAATGTTTTATTGCAACTATAGACAGATTTTCTGAGGCCAGGGTCATTCTGATATTGATCCATTTCCGTGAAAATGCTTGCAGTTCATTAGTTTATGTGTTTATCCACTCTCTTCCAATAAACTGTCCGACTTTTGTCCTTTTCCCCCCATCTACTTCATTCAAATGTGTCTGGCCTGGGCACTTTTTTCTTTTTTTGGATACCTTTCAGAGCACTCTGTGGACATCCACAGCTATAAATAACCCTACATCCGCCATCCCACCCCATCCATCCTGTAGGGGGGCTCTGTTTTGTTTTGTTTTTTTTACTCTGGTCGGTCTGGGGCTGTCCTGCTTCTCTTCCTCATTGTCTCTGCCTCGCCAGCTTCACTTTGGGCTGTGATGAGGAGAGATGTCACATACCTCCTGCATTCATATTTGCAGCAGGTCGACCGTAGCGTGGGGCAGTATATACTGCAGGTGAGTGGAGTCATGGCTGGTTAAGTACAGGGAGAGGAAGGGCAGACAAATGAAAGCCAAGATGGAGCAGGCCGCTTCAGAATATAAATATGTATGGTGTAATATGTAAAGAAATCTTAGAGAGGAGGACTGAATGTTTCAGCTGCAAAGGAAAACTATACAAATGGAAGCAAAGAAAAGTGACAGAAGGAAAAAAACCTTCACTTGACACCATGATCTGTTTGCAATAAGCTATAAAGAAAACCTGGCCGTCACATTAGTATAGTAACATTTAAAGAATATCCGTGCTAAATATCATCACCTATAGCTTCCTTAATGGTTTCTCTGGTCCACAGTGTTTTATTAGCTGCTCTTTTAAAGTGTGGTCAGATGTATCAACCTTACCTCATCAAAGAAGGTGACGGGGCAGGGACACTCTCCTTTAGAGCCCACTGGATGGTGGGGGTCATGGTTAGTCCGATTGTCCTGTCAGTCTGTCCAGCTGACCACATCTCTGAAGAACAGCTAATGAAGTATTGAACATGAAACATGGCCTTGTTAACATAGGCTACTGCCTCCACCTACTGTAGATTTCTTGATGCCTTTTCAGAGCCACTATATTGTTAATGTTTCATTGAGTCTTGCATGTCTTTTATATAACAATAACCCCAATGCCCAAGCCATTTCCATATATCTTTGTTTTATCTGACAAGCATTGCACAAAGGCAAGGCAAAGCAAGTTTATTTGTAGAGCACAATTCATACACAAGGCAATTCAAAGTGCTTCACATTTGCATAAAATTACAATAAAACAGATCAAATCAATCAATAAAATATCAACATAAAGTTAATCAATTACAGTAAAAGGCAAGAGTGCAGATAAAATACTTTCAGTTTTCATATGCACGGGTAAAAAGAGCTGTTTTCAGCCTAGATTTGAACATAGTCAGAGTTGAGGCCTGTCTCACATCCTCATAAAGACTGTTCCAGATTTTAGCTGCATGAAACTGAAACGCAGCCTCACCGTGTTTATTATTGACTCTGGGAACCACCAGGAGACCCCTCCCTGAAGTTCTCAGGGCCCGAGATGGTTCATACGGCTCTAACATGTCAGAGATGTACTTTGGTGCTAAACCATGAAAAGACTTGTACACAAGCAGAGCTGTTTTAAATTCTATTCTCTGAGTGACAGGAAGCCAGTGCAGAGACCGGAGCACTGGACTAATGTGGTCGTATTTCCTGGTTCTTGTCAGGATTCGAGCAGCAGCGTTCTGGATGTTCTGCAGCTCTAACAGCTCGTTTAGAAAGGCCAGTGAGCAGGCCGTTACAGTAGTCTAACCTGCTGGAGACCAATCAATCAATCAATCAATCAATCAATGGTTTTGTATAGCCCAATATCACAACAGGAGTTGCCTCATAGGGCTGCACCGAACATTAAGGCAATAAAACAGAACAGTAAATAAGACAATGTAAAGTTCAGGCGAATCAAGTATCCAGGCAAAAACTCAAAAACCCGGTGGCAGAAACGAGAAACCTTGGGGAGAACCACAGAAGGAGAGATCTACTCCCATGGACGGACAGGCTATAGAGACCCAGGGCCGATGGAGTCCCTTCAGCAGACGGGCCAGGATCGAGACCATCCAGTCCTGGTTGTCAATCCAGTAGGCAGGGTTCCTCCGTTCAGCCAGGTTCCTCCGTTCGATCTAGACAAGCACTCCCGAGGGGCGTGGGACAGGAGACACCATGTGAATAGTAATGAACAGACCCCAGATAAAATAAATATTGTATCATAATAAAACAAAGTTTGCAGTAAGAAGAAGAGGAGGGTAGTGCTCAGTGTACCGTACTTCCCACAGCAGTGTTTCTTCTAAGGCAGCTTTACTTCAGGCTGTGGGTTCGAGCTTTACCTAACTGACCTGATCATAAGCTAATTCAAAGAGGTACGTTTTGAGCCTAGTCTTAAATGTAGGGACTGTGTCTGCTTCTTTAACGTGAGCTGGGAGTTTATTCCATAAAACCGGAGCTTGGTAGCTAAATGCTCTTCCTCCTACAGTGATTTTGGAGACCCAAGGAATCACTAGTAGCCCTGAGTTTGAGAGCGGAGTGCTCTGGTTGGCCGATATGGAACGATAGCGTCTTGGAGATAGAGCAGAGGCATACCCTTTATGACGTTAAATGTGAGGAGCAGGATTTTGAATTTGATTCTAAACTCAACAGGAAGCCAATGGAGAGACTTGGAGACACATGCATGAATGAGTCTCTCTAAGTCTGGTTTTGACACGATTCCTCTGATCTTAGTAATGTTTTTCAAATGGTAAAAAGCTGATAATGTTATTGCTTTGATGTGGCTGTTTAAGTTCAGGTCTGAGTCCATTGCTGAGTCCGAAACCATTAAATTGTAGCCTCTAAGTACTAACACTAGCAACTAATCCTTAACCTTTCATGGGGTCAACTGTTAGTTGACAGTTAGTGAACTAGAGCTTCAGCAGCATTTGCCCAATTCGACCGTCCTTACCCAGGGGAAGGGGAAGTGACATCACCAACAGCTGTGCTTCTTCTTCTTTAAAGTTCAGTGCAGGCCAAACAAAAGCGCATACCGCCACCTACTGTATATTGTCCAACAAAAACATAGTGTCCAAATAAAGACATTTAAGGCGGAAAAAAAAGAAACATTCAAATGATCCTTCACATTTCCCTTTATTTTATCTCAACAGCTGTTTCATAAAGCTACAGTATGCAAATTAGCCATGTGGCTTAAGTTTCTACTAAATGAAAGCAAAAGCACAAAAGCACAAACTGCCTTCATTTAGGCCATTTACTGAAGAGGCTCTTTAAAACCATGTGACTGTGCTGTGGTGACTAACATGTATTTTGTCACTTTAATAAAGTTTGGCTTGTGCAGAATCTTATTTTTTTTAATTATTTTTATTATTAAATGTGCACCTGTCAATCAACAGTGGTTGCGCATGAATCACTCGAGGGTGGGGGCGAGGGGGGTGGGGAGATTGGCGCAGTGGCTTATGGGATGGCACATAGCTCCTAATCGCCAGTGAGTTAGCATCAGAGGTCCCTATGCTAAAGTGGTTATGATAGTTAGCATACAGGCCACTTTCCCTAACCCCTTCCTAAGCAACAGCCCAATTCCGACGCTTCTTGTCATGGTGGACGCTGATGCACATCCGGTTTCGGATACTGGTTTCGGATGGAGCACATGATTACTCCTAGATTTCTACCATGATTTTTTGGTTTTAGAGAGAGAGACTCAAGGTGACTGATAACACTTTGTCTTTGTGTCTGTGGGTCAAAGACAATGATCTCAGTTTTGTCTGAGTTTAGTTGGAGAAAGTTGTTTTGCATCCACAAGCTGATCTGTTCGATGCAGTGACAGAGTGTATCTACAGGCCCATGTTCACCTGCCGTCAGTGACACGTAGATCTGAGTGTCATCTGCGTAGTTGTAGTACGACACATTGTTGCTGTTTATTAGCTGACCCAATGGAAGCATGTACAAGTTGAGTAAGAGGGGCCCCAAGATTGACCCCTGGGGGACTCCGCAGGTCATGACAATTTTGTCTGAGACACAGTTGCCAATTTCGACAAAGTACGTCCTATCCTCGAGATAGGACTTGAACCAGTTTAGAGCAGTACCAGAGATTCCCACCCAGTGTTCTAACCTGTGAAGTAAGATCCCGTGGTCCACTGTGTCAAAGGCAGCGGTCAGGTCCAGCAGAACTAAAACTGAGACCTTACCTGCGTTGGTGTTCATACAGATCACCTTGATCAGAGCCGTCTCGGTGCTGTGGTGGGACCTAAATCCTGACTGGAAGGTATCAAACACATTGTTAGATAGGAGAAAATAAGTGAGCTGTTGATATATTACTTTCTCTAGGACTTTTCCTAAGAATGGTAGGTTTGATATGGGCCGGTAGTTGTTCAGTACCTTGGGATCAAGGCTGCTCTTCTTTAGAAGAGAATGACCGCTATTTTCAAGGCCTTTGGAAATGCTCCAGTCTCAAATGAGATGTTAACTAACTGAACAAGTTGTGGTAACAAGCTGGTCAGCACAGACTTCAGAAATCTAGTGGGTAATTCATCAAGGCAGCATGTACATGAACTCAGACGGAGATAACCTCTTCGATTGTTTTGTCAGGTGTGAAATGTGTCAGCTCAAGGTGTTTATCTGGTGGCAGAGTTGCCATTTGTGTTGTTGAAATTATGGCATTTTTAATGCCTTGGACTTTGTCATAAACAAATATTGCAAACTCATTGCACTTAGATGTAGAGATTAGTTCTAAGGGCAGTGAAACTGGAGGGTTAGTTAATCTGTTTACTGTGGAAAACAGAACGCGAGAATTGTTTCTGCAGTTTGCGATGATTTTAGAGAAGTTCTCCCTTTCTCCACGCAAAATCTGGTTGAACTCACAAAGCACTTCTTTGTATATCTCAAAATGAACCTGGAGCTTTGACTTGCGCCATTTCTGTTCGGCTTTTCAGCACTCCCTTTTCTGTGCCCTGACCGAATCTTCACTTCTCCAAGGTGCCTTTTGTCTATTGTTAACCATTTTAACCTTGACAGGAGCAATAGTATCCAAAACATTTAAGACGCTTGATGTATAAGAGTCCAACAGATTATCAGCATTAGAACATGGAGGATTTTCAAATCTGATCATTTCCATAAACTGTGTCCTTGTTGTATCATTTATGTATCTTCTTTGAATAACTCCAGGCCCAATCACTGGTTTGGGTGTAACAGATAGGTCAAAGAAGACAGAAAATTTTATATAAAGCAACATCAACAACATTCACATTTGATATATTAACACCTTTTGTAATAACTAGATCTAGAGTGTGACCTTTGTTGTGAGTCTCCTCACTCACGTTAAACCAAACATTTCAAGAACAGCACTACGTTTTTTTGCATGCCTGTCATTGGTCACATCCACATGCCCATTAAAATAACCTGAAATTATTAAACAATCAAAATCAGTGCATATAAATGAAAGTAATTCAGTAAATATTGAAAAAATAATAACATTCTCTATAACAATTGTGTGGAGAGATTTTGTCTAGTATCATCAGATTAAATAAAGCTTTGTAATGCAGTAGCAATAGGGGAAAGAGATAGTATAGTACTATGGTTGTAGAACAAAGTGTTGAATGTTTACAATCAGTAGTACTAGTAATAATACTTAGATTTATATTGAGCTTTGAGCATTTATATTCAAGCCTGCATTACCAAGTTTCTCAAAGAGCTACACTGTAGTCATTATTTAGGCTTATTGTACATGTTTTTAGTGGTAGGGGAGTACCTGGAGGAAGCCTTCACAGACACGGGGAGAACATGCAAACTCCACACAGAGAGGCCCCGTCCAGTGGTTGTAGAGCACTGGTTCCCAAAGTGGGGGCCGGGACCCTTCGGGGGGTCGTGAGGCCTTGGGTGGAGGCCCCCATATGATTGTAGGATGAAATTAAAAAGAAAAAGTTTATGATATATTTGTGAGTGTAAAACAGCATATCATTTGTGAAATTCATTCATATAATCAAAATAAACTGTTTAAATACATATTAACTTGATTTTAAAATGTTTTTAAAGTAGCGTAAGAGGCAATAACTTTATACAATGGGGGTCCCGAGTTGTTTACGTGTTAATTTTTGGGGTCGCAGCCAAAAAAGTTTGGGAACCCCTGTTGTAGAGTATAGCAACAGTGTTTTGAAGCACGCTCAGCATGTAATAGCTACAATCCAAGTCTTCCCTCTCTCAGCAGCCCCAAACCTGGGTTCTGTCAGAGTAGAGGCAGACCGCCAGGGCTCCTTCGTGCACGCACCTCCCTTTGGCACTCTCTGTCAGGAAGCATGCTTGTCACCTCTCTACCTCCCGCAGCAAATACGGCACTCAACATACACTCACTGGCTGTTGTGTGAAAGGCACCATATTGCTGCCATCCGAGACTGTTTCAAGCATGTTTTTTAATAATGACTGTCTCTAAAGGAAAAGCTTTTGACATTGAACATAAAGTAAATTTCTCTGTACATTTTCTCCAAACAATAGTCAGTGTTTTGGTTTCTGTTTGTTACACCTTAGTAACACTAAATTAGTTAAATGTAATTTATTGTTTAAGTTGGTTGGTTTCACAAATTGATGCTAATATTAGCTTAAATAGAATCTGGTGATTCCTCCTTTAACCTTTAAATGGCCGTCAGTAAACTACACATATTTTGAAAATAAATAAATAAATAAATAAATAAAAATAAATCAAGCAAACTCAGATATTTGCCTGACGAGCCAGCCACATTTCACCTGCTCAAATGCGCTTGAGAAGGTGAAATGTTTTGGCGTTTTAGAGTTTTAGAGAGAGACAGCGAAGGAGTAAAGGGGGGACGGGGACGTAGAGACTCACCTTCGCGTCTTAAGATGGCTTTGCGTGTTGTAAACCTCATTGCCTCAAACCACATACAGTAGACTACACCACTGGTGCTATTGTACAGTGGTGGGTAGTGGAAGTGTGCTTGGCTTTGTGAGGCAGCGAAAAATGAAAAAAAAATCCTATTATTCCACCTCTGAAACAGCATTTACTTTGCACTCCAGTTTACCACCAAAAACATGTACAATAGAGTTTGGGATGGAATGTTATGAATTCACTGTTACCATGGAAATCCACCATGTTTGTGGATACTAGCAAACATTTTCCATAGATTAACATTAGCTAAAAACAGTAGAAACAACAGTAGAACAACTCCGTTAGCAGCTTCTGGTAAATACATCTAACACACTGTAGTGTCCACGTGTTTTAATGTGAACAATAACAGTATTTTACTTTTAAAAATCTCCATTAGTCTATTATTGCTGTAAATCCCATGATGCTTAGCGATATGACATTACGATCCTTAAATCTACAGGCCATGATGAGTGAGAGTGTGTTTGTGGGAGACAACAGGTGGAAAGTAGCACTGTCCTGACTAAATAAACAAATTAATAATAAATTATTTGGTAAAAGATAGAGCTGTTTCTCTGTGTGATTTCTTTACATGTGTTCACGTTTGTTGTATTTGGGATGAACCCTCTGTTTTGCTCATCTGATAGATAAAAGAGATCCCAGACTATTTGTATGGAAGAAGAAAAGACTGTAGTCTGGCTGACCAGGCTAATCAACAATGTGTATATCCTACGCAGACTGCTACATACACAAAGCAAAAAAACATATGAAATTATTCCTAACTGCTTTATTTAGTCATGATAGCATATAGGTCCATCATAACTTTGTTTTCCACTTTGGTCTCCTCTGAATCACTGGATATAGCTGTTTGAACTGTGTAAAGCAAAACCCTTTAGATGAACCCATGTGCTCTCTACTTTGCAGACACTCCCTCCTGGTCGTGGCTTCCTCAGTTCTGTAATCTGCGGGACCTGCGTCGTCGTGCCCAGCTTCGACAGTTGGATGACTCCAGCGGAAACATGGTCCACATCAAACAGAAGCTCTACCACAATGGCCACCCCAGTCCTCGCCACCTTTGACTGACCAAACACTAACCCTTCTCCTCACTCTTGAAACTTCCAAAATGGCTGCCTCAAAGACCTTGGGAGACTGCCCTCAAAGTTCCCTACAATAGGACTTTCTTACTACAGCCAAATCCACTGGAATCCTGTCTTGTCCAAAGTGGGAGGAGCCAAACAAACATTTTTAAAGTGATTTCTTTATCTGTATAGAGACATTTTCTGTGTTCATTGTAACTTGGCATGCTCTTTTAGAAGAAGGGAACACGTGAGTAGAGCTTGAAGTGATTGGAAACTTGGATAATTCATATTATTTATTTACTTTTGGTTGAAGTGGGAGGGACTTGATGACGGTGGGTGGGTTTTTTGACGACAAGGTTGCTGCTTGTGTAAATAGTTATACATATGGGCACGTCGGGTTCAAGGACCTGGGGTTATTTTTTGTGTGTTGTTGATAGAAAAATCTAACAGCGGATTGTTGTAGGAATGGAACCAAAAGATGTCTGAAAACTGGATGTGAAAACCGTGTGATTTCTGCTCAAAAACAAAGATGAAAATTAGCTTTGTTACTTAGTGAATTAATTGAATGTATTACTTTTCCCTGTAAATATGTGGGGGGTTTAGGTGGGGGCGGGCCACCAGTTGGGTTCCCCATGCTGCATCATTTAGATGCCAGCACTGAGTCTGTATCATCTGCCACACACTTTCCGCACAGTTTTGTTTTTAACCAATTGCCTTTCACGTACCAGGAGCAACCAGCCTATCAGCATTGTGATCCTGCCTCTGGTCCCACCCCCATCCTGGCCCTCTCTGTCCAGACATTGCTGTTGTGAGGATGAAATGTCTGTTTTATTAAAAGTGCCATTGAAGCACAACAGTGACCTCTGGTGTTTCATTGAGTCTGTCAGAAAGGCGCAGAGGAAGCTGTTGAATAGAAAGAGGTTATCAAAAAACAATCATTCAACACACATTTTTGATTAGTGTTTGTATTTTGCACTGAAGAAAGATTGCAATGAATGCAATCTTGTGCTCTACGCGTGAACTGCCAAACAAAACATGCCTTTACTATTGTTAAAAGTGCAAACCAAATTAAGCTGTCGTTTGTCTCCTTCAACAGGATTGACCACACTTAAAGATTGGTTATATTTACAAGTTTACATACTTACTGTGTTAGATATGAAACAGGTAGGAGCTAGAAAACACATTTCCTCAGTCTTTTGGACTTTGGAGTTGTGTTTATCCATTCACACATTAATGGAGGCCACATAAAAAGCAAATGGCTTAAATTTTACTGCCAGGTCTGATGTGAGCCAAAAAGCGCACAGAAAGCTCATTGGTGAGAATGCTGTTAGCGCAACACCCATTACATTTCATGATGACACAAATGTATTGTATAATACTCTATAATATTGCATACATTTATTGCACGACTTCAAGTTCTTTAAACTCCAGGCTTAGACCGAACCTTAACCTGAACACCACATGTAACTTGCTCTGTACAGGCAGTAAGGTCTAAATTAGTTCTGGACAACTTTGCTATTATTTCACATTTCATTTAAACATAATGGCAACAATTTGAGTCATTATTATCTGATTGTTACAGGAACTAAATGGCTTTTAAAATAGTAAACACATGAATAAGGATCTCTCACAGGGCAAGAAAATGTCTGCAGAACATGGAAACTATAAATACAGGAGTATCCTCAGCTTGCTCTCAATAGGGAGTAGCACCAGTGAGATGGGAAACAAAAATTGTCCGGTAACCAAAACCTTCTTTGTAACAATTGTGACAGCAATGGCTTTAATTACGTTGTATATTTCAGATGTGCTGCACTTCAACTTGTACACTTGTATCTGGGGAGTTCGTTAAGGTACATATCCCAATAGCAAACCTGTGTCGTAGATCTTATTTGCAATGCAGACATACAGTATGAATTGCACTTACTTATACTGCAACACTAATCCATTGCGTTGCTTACTGTATATTGTTGCACTTCCCTTGCAAATCATCAGCTTTTAATTAAATAAGTACTGTTCCTCCATGGCGTTATTTACAGTTACGCAACTCCACACATCCAAAGGAGGAGTGCCGTGCAGGCGGGGAGCCAGAGTGAAACTTTCCAAGACCTTCCATCAAAGAAACTCTGCCTCAAGATTGTGACATTTGGGAGTTAGCGTTAATCTTCCTTCACAATGCATTTGTATCAGAGCTCCTCAGAGAGGCCAGGAGCATCTGCACGACTGGCCTGGGAGTGTGTCTCTTCACTGTCACTCTGAGAGAGGCTTCTTCTCTGGGCAGGTTCTACGTTCTGACAGCAGGGAGAATGAGAAGCCTCAGCCTTATACTAATAATGCATTAGTTGTATATTGCACTTAAAAGTTGCTGACGCTGAAGCATATATACAGTACAAATGTAAATTCTCATTTTACAAAACATTAACATTTAAAGCATATCATCTTTCCCAGATTAGCATGTTGGATGTTATATTACAGTTCACTAAATCACAAATTGAATCATTTTTTTTATTTTTTATCATATTGTTTATTTGGAAACTGTACTGGGCTATTGGAGGCACAGTAGGGCAGTATATATATATATATATATATATATATAGCTGTATGGAAACAAATTCTGTGCACCTGATTTACCATTTGAAGTTGTGTTTATTACAGTATTAGGCTGCAGACTTGATACTGTATGTGCGTAAATGAGTGAATGCTGCGTGAGTAAAACAAATGGCACTGCTGCTGATCCACTTTTGCATGTGCTACTCGTCTTGCACATGTGTAAACACTTGGAAAATTACCCCTACATGGAAAGTGTCATTTTTTTAAGCCATAAAAATTGCGCAAAGTGTCAGCTATTAGCTAATCTTGGCTAAACTTCAGTTCCAGATTCAGTAATAAAGATGGAGAAAACCCTTGACTTGTGTTCAAGCCTGTACGATTCTCTCTCGACTCCATGTTTATAATGTACAGTCTTGCTCAAAAGTTTACATACCCTGACTGATTTTTTGGCCATTTTTCAAAGAACATGAATGATAACACCAAACGTTTATATTTTCACTCATAGTTAGTGGTTGTGTGAAGCCATTTATGGTCAAACAACTAAGTTTGCTCTTTTTAAATCAAAATGAAAAAGGAACCAGCAAAAGGACCCTGCATTTATGGATTCTTTTATGGTAGTTGTGGATGGGCCTCTTTATTTCCTCGGATGGTAAAACTGGCCTTTCTTTTTGTTTTTGGCAAAAAGCCTCCAGTTGTATATTCCTGGGCCGTCTTACATGAACTGCACATTTGAGATCTCCCAGAGTGGCTCAATGATATTAAGTTGGAACGTCTAAGTGCATCCTATGCACAGCTTCCAGGCTGATGAATGACACTTTCCCTCCAGTATTCTTTAATAACATGCTGCATTCATCCTGAAATCAATTTTGATCAAGTTCCGTGAAGCGTTCCATCAAAGAAACTCTGCCTCCAGTTTTGGGGATGTGTTGTAGCTCACACATCCCCAAAACATCAGTGATCCACCTCCGTGTTTCACTGTAATGGTACACCAGTCATCACAGGCTTTGTTGGGTCCTCCAAATGTGACGTTTATGGTTATGGCCAAAAAGTCCCATTTCATCATTCCAAATTATTTCAGAAATGTTCAGGCTTGTCTCTGTGCTGTTTAGCATATTGTAAGTGGATACTTTGTGGCATTTGTGAAGTGATGGCTTTCCTCTGGCGACTTGACCATGCAGACCATTTTTCATCAAGTGCCTCCTTATTGAGCATCTTGAAAAAGCTACACAACTTTTTCGAGAGTCCTGTATTTCAGCTGAAGTCATCTCTTGGTTTTTCTTTACATCACAAACAATTTTCCTGCCAGATGTTACTGAAATGTTTGTTGGTCGACCTGACCATGGTTTGGTTTCAACAGAATCCTGCATTTTCCACTCAGAGTTTGAACACTGCTGATTGATTCAGTACCTTGGATGTCTTTTTTATAACCCTTTCCCATTGTATACAGTTCACCCACCTTTCTTGCCGATCTTCTGACAATTATTTTGCTTTCCTCATGACTTAGAAACCAGAATCTGCAGTGCAGCACCGGATGAAAGATGCAAGGGTCTGTCAGGAGCTCAAAACCTCACTGACCTGACACACTGACACACACAATCATTACAAACACAGATCACAGGTGTGGATGCTGATCTTTAGTAGCCATTCAAACCCGTTTGTGTCAGCTAGTTTCTTTTTCATTATGATTTTAAAAGAGTAAACTCAGTTGTTTGACCATAAATGGCTTCACACAACCACTAACTATGATTGAAAACAAGTTTGTGTGTGTGTGTGTGTGTGTGTTATCTTTCATATTACACCACTGTAAATGAGGAGTGATGACTAGTGGTCTATCCAAATGAATATATGGTTACGTTCCTAAACACATTAGGTGCAGTGTTATGCAACTGTAGATGACAGTGATCTACAGACCCTCAGGAACAATGTGACTGAAGCTGCAGTGCTTTCACCAAAGTGTTATAATAATATAAAAATAATAATGCATCGGTTTTATATAGCGCTTTTCTGGACACTCAAAGACGCTTTACATGGCATTATTCATTCCCTCCATACTTGGTGGTGGTAAGCTACTATTGTAGCCACAGCTGCCCTGGGGTAGACTGACAGAAGCGAGGCAACCAGTCTGCACCATTGGCCCCTCCGACCACCACCAACCACTCACTCTCTCACTACATTCGCTAGGCTTCCTGGTGTTACCAAACAGTCTCCCATCCAAGTACCGACCAGGCCCTTCCCTGCTTAGCTTCCAAGGTCTGACGGGATTGGGCATAGCAAAGGCGGTATGGCCACATAAACATGAGTCTGGTCTATATTGTGTTGCTTTAAATGCGCTGCTATTGTCAGAGGGGATATGAAAACCATTTCAACCAGCCATACTGTTTTTAATTTGATAAACTCTTTACTATAGTGCAGTGTTCAGGCAGCAATGTCATCATTGGCATGACTTTCTGGCAATAACTGGTGTACTTCAAAATATTAGCCAATTATTCTAGAACATTTCTATCACAAGGATAAGCCTGCTAGTCCACAACACTATGTAAATAGCTAATTATAAACCAGAGTAAAAACACCAGGTTATCTTAGCATACATTGTCCTCCCAGCAAACACATGCCTTCTGTACATTGTGTCATCCAAGTATGTATGACCTATATGCGTATTCAAGCTGCTAAGACTTGTGTCCCAGGCCTCTGTCCTGCACAAAGACAGTGAAGTATTTAAAACGCCACAGCCGTAACCTCTTCAAAGCCGCCCATGTGTTGAATAATGCACAAGGAGACCTGTTGCTCCATAGAGATGCAGCGTGGTGGTGGCTCGCAGATTTTCTACTGTAATGCAAAAATCTTGATTACTGAATATGTGAATAGGCCCAGAGCAAGTGGCTGAACCTGCAGGAACACAGCGTTATCCATAAATAACACCATAGAAAACTGTTTAAGCCAGTGTGCATTATAGCTACTGTGGTGTGAAAAAAGGAAAATCCCTCAAACACCAAAGAGCACCTTCCTTACAAAACTCCTACTTGACATTTGACAACGTTAAATCTTTATTTTTTAAGTTTTGATCTAGGATCACATAGATCTATGAGCAAATTATATCCATGTTTAGCATTTGTAAAAAACAATAATGATAGTAAAAGCGGAATCTCATATACATCTTTGTAGTTATCTTAAACCTCTACTGTAACTCTATAATAGTTTCGGTCTAAATTGAAATAGTACTCTTAAATATCAACTCAAGTTGGGAAAGTTGCAACAGTTTTTCTGTGGACTTTATTTGGATTAGACACTAGATCCAAGACTACTGTATCCTATAGTTACTTTTATTTTCCTAATATTTTGGCATTTCATTGTAACATTTTTCTTGATGAAATACCTGGAGACTGCTCATACGACTTTTGTTAAAAAAACAAAAAAAAACGTGTGCCTTGATAATACATAACTCTAACAAAAGAAAGAAAAGTTTAATAATAATAATTATAAAACTAATCTCCCATTAACCATGATTCTCTCTTGTAGAGCTGTCCTGTTTGGAGCACTATCTCAGTGGATTTGCTTTTAATGGCTTCAGACAGCTGAGAGACACACCAGGAGACAGCATCCGCTCACTTGGAGGATTAGGAAGCACTGAAGTCTCTTGACCATCACCTCTCAGATTCAAGGGCAGTTTGTCAGCAGCTTTTATCAGCAGATCTGCACTCCGATCAGGTCTGTGCTCCCCCACCAGACATGCTTTTCCAGGCATCTTTGACTAATTGGAGAACACAATCATTTTAGCCTGTAAGTACATGTAATCCAATCGAGGCCTGTTGTGCATTACTGTCATATGCACAGAAGAGAAATTCTTTAATGTATTGTAGCTATGGACTGTGGAGGCAAGTAGTCCCAGATGCACATTTTATCTGTTACCATGGTGACCAATGGCTGGGATACTGCCATAACTAGTCAGCTACAACATTTTTGTTTTTTTGCCAATATATGCAATAATGCAAATTTATTTGAATAAAATTGTATAGCCTATTCTGATTCTCCACAAGAGCATTGTAAGTAAGTAAGTAAGTAAGTAAAGTTTATTTATATAGCGCCTTTCACAGACCAGGGTCACAAAGCGCTTCCCATAAAAACATACTGTAAAAACAATACACATACAAGTCACATTACATTATGTCGGGGAAGTACACGATAGAAAAGGCACACTACACATAGGCCTAAGTATGAGGCATGAAAGCCTGTCTAAACAGGTGCGTCTTAAGTTGACACTTGAAAATGTCCACAGAATCCAACATGCGCAGAGAAAGGGGCAGCTCATTCCAAAGGCGAGGAGCGACAGCCTTGAATGATCTGTCTTCTCGGGTTTTAAAACAAGTGCGAGGGACCATCAACAGGTTCTGGGTGGAGGACCTCAGGATCCTGTTGGAGACATAAGGCTGGATCAGGCCCTTAATGTATTCAGGCGCCTGACCATGAAGAGCCCTAAAAGTCAGCACCAGGATTTATTGTGAAATCTTATTGTTGATTTTTTTTAAATTGTATTTATCCTTTATTTATAGACTCAATGTCTCATTTACAAAAGAGACCTGTTTCAAACATGCCTGTCATTGGAAAGAAGGACAGGGATGAGAGGGAAAATCACAGCCAATTGGTGAGCAGAAGACTAATGTTCTCTACCAATCACAGGATATGGCAAATTATTCAAATATACTGGACCCACCCTAAGCAAAACCTGACTAAAGAAAGGTAATGCCCGTACCTTATGATAAAATGATGTCACATGTTGTGGGCCACAGTATAGCCTCACATGACCTTCAACTTCTACAGCTTGACTCTGTCCCAGCTCCCATGGAGTCATCCACTCCCATGTATCCACGGCACTGAAATACACTAAAAACCCTGGCATGACATGATGTATATGCCCTAGTTGACACTTGACCTGCTGAATGCTTTTCTCCAGTGACTATTGGAACATAAGAGCTGTATGCTGAGTGTTGACCCTGACAGCAGGCTCTCCCCCACTGCAATATCCTGCTTGTGACGTGCACATACTTGGCAGCTCAAGGTTAGGGTGAATATATAATGCCCCTACCTTTGACCATGTGCTAATACTATTGATAGTGTTGGTGTTGAGGACTTAAAAAACAAAACATCAAACTCAAACCACCTTAAAAATAAACATTTTATGCAGTATGCTAATCCTTCATCTGGTAATCCTGATCATAGTCATGGATAGGTAAAGATTTAGAATAGAGTCATGGATGCTGAATTTTTAGTTACGGTATTCACTGCCCCAGGAGGTTGCCCAAGATCCAGTGAACGATGGGCTGAAACGAAGGACAAAATTCATCAATAGGGCACTAACGTGTAGCGTGATATTTTGAAAAAATCTTACAAAAAAAAGAAACATGGACATAAAATTTGTTTGTGACATGTGTTAAAAAGTTGGAGAATAAATTTTTGGGAGAATGACAAAAAAAAACAATCCCCACATTGAAAGATAAATAGTATAAATTGTACCGTCACACTCATTTACTGTATGTTACTGTACTGCAGTGCAGGCGTATGCCACATTGGCTGTACACCAGGCTTGAAGTAACTTCCTCATGTATTTGTTAACCTGGACGAAGGCCGCCCTCTACTGTACTGACATAGTCCATGCTTCACTGAGAGAGAGAAAATAAATAAACAAATAAATAAATGAAATTGGGTGAGAGCCGTGGAATGTCTCTGCAATTGCTTAAGGGGTCACTATTATGTCAAAACGTATATTTCTATAGTTTTTATTGAGTAGAATTGTCACCAATAAAAATAAATAATATATGTCTGCTACTTAGGCTATAAATATAATAATTACGAGTTCTGTAAGCTTTCTGAACCCTTGTAGCAGCAGCATATATTTCAATTTGACCACTACAAGATCGTTATATTGTTTTAACATTTTGCAATCTTCTTACAACAAGTTCTGTTGGCAATTAATTTGACACTTCCACACGAGCCATATATAACATATTTTAATCTATGAACTCTTGCCTTCTATGAACTCTTGCCTTCTTCCCTTAACACTTATTCACTTATTTTCTTTAGGCAAATTCTATATCTATATACAGTATGCAGTAAATATAGAATATATAACTGTCTTATATTCGACCCTTATATTTCAATGCTTACAACATAGAGTTGTGAAACTGCCTTTGGAAAATGATGCTTTCCATGGCACTGGGAAAAAAACTGGTAGCCTAAAGATAATGAAGCATTAAAATAAATAGTCATTTGATCGCGTTTAGAGGAAACTAATGTAGCTACAGACTTTTACCCATAAAGGTGCAACCTCAATGATAGTATCTTTAAACAAATGTTCACCCCTGATTTCTCCTGTGAAGTTAATTTTACCTAGAGACGCCGAACACACCATGACGCACACCAGACGCTCCAGAGCCACGTGTCTGTAGGGGGTTTGGTTTTATTTTTCAATCACATCGAGGAGGTGAACAGAAGACACTGCAAACACTAACGGATCCTGAAGCCCCCTGTACCATTTAAACCTACATCAAACTCAGAACAAAATGTCCTCGGTTTGTTTCACGTTGGGCAAGAATGTTTTGGCCTTTCGTAACTCCGGAGCCATCATGGTGAGTATCCTGATATGGTTGTCTTTGACCAGCTGAATTTTAAACCTTAAACTTGTACCTTAGTGTCTGTTACTACTTTCCTGTGCTCCCACTTCATAAGACACCAAGTTCCTTCCTCACTTTTCTGTATATCCATTGTAGCTATTTTTTTTTACAATGCCACTCAGTTAAGCGTGTATTATTTTCATGATTCTGCCTATTACCACTTACCCGACACGGACAGAAATATCATTCTGAAATGCAACTATTGCGTATGTTGATGTACACGCCCTTACGCTTTTTATTTTCATGTATGTTGACAATATAAAGTCATTAAAAGTCAGTTAGGTAACTTCAACTGCACAGTGATGTAACACGGGCCAGTGTAACACTCACTTTTACCCACTAGATGGAGGTAGAACAATAGACATTAGAAAGATGGATTAAAGCTCGTAAATGCAACTATATCACTCAGACATAATACAATTAGGGGAAAAGAATAAGGAGCTTCATTGTATTAGATGAAGTGTTTGTAACTTGTGTATTTTGAATGTTCCAGTTGGTGAGATGTGCTCAGACGGCAGCGGCACCAGCCTCTCAGCCACGGATAAAGAAATTCCAAATTTACCGCTGGGACCCCGACACTTCAGGAGACAAGCCTAGAATGCAGACATATGAGATTAATTTGGACACGTAAGATTATACACATTCCTTTTAGGAAGTGATGTCTTTGAACCTATCTAACTTGTTTTCATGTGTAGCTGTGGACCAATGGTTTTAGACGCTCTCATAAAAATCAAGAATGAGATGGACCCAACTCTCACGTTCAGACGCTCTTGCAGAGAAGGTAATGTCCACAAAGGCAATACTTCTTCTATCATATCCTCTCTTCATTGTTACATCTTGAATGTTGACAGGAATCTGCGGCTCTTGTGCAATGAACATTAATGGAGGGAACACACTGGCGTGCCTCAACAAAATAGACACCAACACAAGCAAACCCACTAAGATATACCCTCTGCCTCACATGTATGTGGTGAAGGACCTGGTTCCAGTAAGTACAAGCGTAAACAAAATAAAATAAAACATTGGATCAAAATTTGACAATATTATTTATTGTCTCTTAATCAGGACATGAGCAACTTTTATGCCCAATACAAATCCATCGAACCCTACCTGAAGAAACGAGATGATACTCAAGAGGGCAAGACTCAGTATTACCAGTCTGTGGAGGACAGGCAGAAACTGGTACAATAAAGTTCTCATATGCTGGCCTATATTCAAATGTATTTATAATGTGAAGGAAGACAAACAAATGTTTTTGTTTTGTTTTGATTGACAGGATGGTCTGTACGAGTGTATCCTGTGTGCCTGCTGTAGCACCAGCTGTCCCAGCTACTGGTGGAACGGAGACAAATACTTAGGCCCTGCCGTCCTCATGCAGGTACACATCTCTACAAACATTTATGCTGCACCTAAAAAAATAATGAAGCATAGTTAATTCTGGCCAGATGAGACATTTGTAATTTTATAAAATATTAACGATATTGTGTTAATCTGTATTCTTTGTTTTATAAATACTGTACATACTACAGTATTTACATACTGTACATAAGATACACTTTACATACATATAACACATGTATAACTTGTATAGGCCTATCGCTGGATGATCGATTCTCGCGATGAGTTCACCGAGGAGCGGCTGTCCAAACTGCAGGACCCATTCTCTCTGTATCGCTGCCACACCATCATGAACTGCACCAAAACTTGCCCAAAGGTACTTACACACTCTTTTTCACTGAAACTCGTGCTATGCATCTCTGTAATTCACTGTCAATTCACTCTGCTCCACAGGGACTAAACCCCGGGAAGGCGATTGCAGAAATAAAAAAGATGATGGCCACCTACAAAGATAAGAAGGCAGCTATAGCATGATTGTGTCAAACAACTATTGGATGAAGAAGTACTAAAGGCACTTGAAAACATAAATGGAGAAGGGAGCAGTGTTTTAAATTCTGAAATTTCTTCAGAAATACTTCAGAATGCAGCTGAAGATCTTTAATGGATTTTAATATACTGCCTGAGCAACAGGTATCGTATTGTTGTTGTAAATATTTAAAATGTACTGTATAACTATTAAACTCTGGGAAATAATCAGTTGTATCAATATACTTATTTTGCAGTAACTGCACTATTGCTCACCCTTGACTTTCAATTTGGTTGGATGTGATAAAAGACAAACTATTGATCAAGAATGGGGGTAGAGTATAATCATAAAAGTGTAAATGACTTGGCCCTCCCACTGAGTCAGGCCTACCACAAACATCAGAATTACATAGTGCTATGCTCTTAACATCATGGAACCATACACCAGTACACGCAGACACTGAGAGGAGGCAGTTTGGGTTAATTGATTTGCCCAAGGACACAACAATAGGATAGGATTAATCCACCAACCTTTGGCTCAGTAGGCAAACATTCTACCAACTGCCACACAGGTATTGAGTTGTAACTCAGTGCCTGTTTGTGCTTTTTCAGGGGTTTTGGTACCCTAAGGCAGCCATTTCCAAAGTCTGGAACATCGCCGCCCCCTTGTCGATCCGAAATTCTCTCGTGGCCCCCCAATAGAAAATAATTTATCTTATTCATTGGAATTTTCTTATTGTTTTACAGCTAAAATTACATAAAAAGCAACATCTAGTAATGACTGGGGTTTAAAACTGGTTTCAAGTAATACATTTTAGCGAATAAATGTATTTTTCCTTTTAAAATTTATATTTTTTCAAATGTACTTGTTTTCTAGACAAGCTTGGGGTCCCCCCTGTAGTGTCTCCAAGGCCCCCCAGGTGGTCCCAGACCCCACTTTGGGAACCACTGCCCTAAGGAATATTTTATTCTTATTTCTTAGCACCACTTTACAATCAAAGATTGGAATAGAAATTTTACATGAAAAAGTAAAATAATCATCATCACAATCATGCTGTTCATAAAATGAATCTCACTAAGATAATATGTTTATGTAAAGTTTAATGTTGCTTTACTTGCCTGCCACAAGAGAGCGCTATTACAAAGCAGAGCAGCAAAGCCGACTCCACATATACACAAGCCTTTGGTGACTAGGAAACACAAGAGTTGAAGCTCATTATGTAAACTACTTGTGGCAATACCAGTTTTATTAACTGTATTTTTAAATAACTTTATTAAATATGTAGCGGCCAGATTTACCCTGTGCAAACGTCCGCTCTGGCAGCAGTGATTAGGCGTCTCGGACGCGTGTCTTCCTCCACAATGAACCATAAAAATACTGTGTTCCAGAAAGGTTTATTGACTGACCTCACCCAGCCATCCACAATACACAGATTTCAGTACTACATAGACACGGTCAAAAGATGTATGCCTCCACACTGCAACACCTGAGTGCCCCCTCCTTCCCCCTTTATATAGGGCAGGTAATAACACGAGTTCACACACACAGAGCACCACGCAGTGGCAGGAGGATCAAACGTGTACATGGGCTAAAATGGCTCCAACAAAATATATGCATTTTAAATATTAACGGTCAGCAGATGGCGCCACCGTTCCAATAGCGTTTAGTATAAAAGCCACCCCAGTTCACACGCACTTCCTCTGTCTCCTCACTGGCGTCTTCCGGCCTGGTTGGGCTGTGCCCAGAGGTTGTGCGTGTTCCACGGGTCCAGAGTCGCGGGTGGTTGAGAGCCTCAACGCGCACCACTCCATGGCGTCCATTGCTCGCTCTCGGTGCATGGTGGCTCGGGGTCTGCTGGGGCCCTCCTGTGACGGAACTGGGGGGCTATCGAAGCACCGAACCAGCCGAGAGGGGTTAGATGTGGGCGTGCGACGGTGGACCTGATGCTGCTGTCTTGCTTCTCCTTTTGTTTCCTTTTTGTTGACCTGCTCTCGGGCATTTTGTGAGCCCAACTGAATGTAACGTAAACGGATGATCTGTGTAAAGAAAATATGAAATCCCAAAGAAAGACATAAAAGTAAAACATAGAAATAAATCAAACCTAAAGTGAATGTAAAAGGAACATGCTGCCTCTGTCCTTATGGGTCGAACCTGTGTGCCTTAAAGCACATCTTTTTCCAGTTTACACTGGATGGCATTGTCAGGCTTTTATTTACTTTATATACCACTCGTCATGTCACATACTCACATTGATACCTGTGAGTAGTTTACATAAAGAACTCCTTCAAATTCTTTGAAGGAGTTATTACTGAGAAATAATGAATGAAAGAGAAACATCCTTATGGATCTGCTTTACTGGGGCGTGTGTTCATGCTGGTGTTGCTCCTGGGGGCCATAAAACTATAGGACAAGTTCAAGAGGTCAAAGATGAAGACAAAACAGTACATGTCTCTGTGCCTATGTGACAGAAAAGTCTGAACAGACTTGTTTTCTCCTTAGAATGTCAGATGTTTGAAAAGTTGATTGTCGACATGATTGTTTGTGAGAGATCGAAAATGGCACGGTGTGGCGGGTAGTTTGAGAGTTTATCTATTCAAGTGAATATTTTCATTTTCAGTCATCAACATACACCAACAGTTTACCTCAATGAAAAGAATGACAGACACGGACTGTATTTGTACTTGCCCCCCTCACATTTAAACTTTAAAACAATCAACAATTTCTGTATGCAATGCTATCACAAGAGCAGTTCAAGTTAACAACCAACCTCAACATGTTAAGGGGAGTAAACGTGTTGAAATGAAGCTCCATAATGAGCTTCATTTCAAGCAGATTTATACATTGACTATATTTGTTGCTGCCATAAGCTAAGACTACACAAGGCAAAGCAAGTTTATTTGTTTATTTCATGTACATGACAACTCAATGTGTCTCACAGCAACACCAGACACCCAAACACGATAAAAAAATAAAAATAAAAAGCATTAAAAACACAATAAAATTACATTAAAAATATGTATATGTAGGCTATATATGTTAAAATACAATAAATTGCCATAGGCAGCAGTAAATAGGTGTCTTTTCAGCCTGGACTTAAACGTAGTCAGGGTTCAAGCCTGTCACATCCTCATGGAGGCTGAAACTGAAAGCCTCACCGTGTTTGGTGGTTACTCTGGGAACCACTTAGAAGACCCCTTCCTGAGGATCTCAAGGCCCGAGGGGGTTCATATGGCTTTAACATGTCAGCTATATAGTTTGGTGCCCGACCATGAAGGGACTTATACACAAGCAGAGCTGTTTTAAATTCAGAACTGCTTCACAAATTGACAAGAACTACTACAGTACATAATAAGTAAACCATAGCCAATATAAAAGAACATGCTTTGTTTTAATGAGGGGACGAAAAGAAATATACAATTCATTTTTCAAAAAATCATGAATTCTCCTGTGTTTGAAGCATCTTTCAGTGCTGCAGCCGCCGATGGAGCCTCAGGGGAGCAGTGGGCGAGCACAGTACAGCATCTGGTTAGGAGTACCTAGTGTGAAGATTAGCCTGAACCATGCATATTTGATGAAGGAACTGGAGCAGCCTCCAAAAGGAACTCCACAAAGCACCTTCAAACCGCTGAGGAACATCCCATTCTGCAGCAAAACACAACTAGCCTGGCTAACACCAGACTGCTGTGTGCACTCGAATCATTTCAAACTGCACAGCAGCCTGGGGACCATGGCTGAAATCTTCACATGAATTTGGGGACCAATCACAGAACGAGGAGGGACGGTAAGACGATGATGCACTATTCGACATACGGAAGCTTGTAGTTTGTTAACGTTAAAAAAGTTTATTTACGGATCCAACATGACAGCAGCAGATGCGACGCGATCTTTCGATCAAATGTTCTAAATAGTTTAGCTCGAAAGTTTACAGCAGGTACGTCATACGTCATCTGATACGATGATACGATTGGCTATGGCTACGTGCAGACGCATGATAGACATTCGTAGCCCAATAAACGGATCTGGACAATCATAAACCACACCTCTCCTACGAGAAAATGAATTGGTGGTCCCCAGACTAAATATCACATTTTAGTCTGGCGTTAGCCAGACTACTCCACAACATGGCTTGAGAATAAAACAGAAGATGAAACCCCCACAACAACAACAACAACAACTCCATCTTTTTTTAGTCCACCTGTGGTCAGGGATATTTAGCTTCTTGGATGAGAGGCGAAACATCCAACACTTCAACTGCAGGGTACAGATGATAAATCAAGAACCTTTGAACACTTTAAGAGCTGTAGAAGTTGGTCAGGTGAAAATGTTAATGAAAAGGCGAGGAATGGCAGAGGCCACTGTACAAATATATGACCCGCCTGTGCCAAAACTCAACTGCTGTTTGCCACTGCCGAGGTCAAAGGTCCCAGAGGTGCCTTCAGGGAACTGGTTGTGCTGCGTAAACTCATGAATCACATTGGCAGGACGTGGCGCAGAGGGGGTGAATGTGCGTCCCTCAGGTGATCGTTGCTCACGTGCTCCTGATTGTAGTGACTGTATGTGACAGTCAGCTTCATAGTGACAAATGAAGAGCACTTTCCTGAAGTGCAGAGGTTAAAGTCTTCCATTGGAAATATTTAGAGATGCTCTACACCTGGGAGAACTGCTGCATGTGCAAAAATGGAAACGGAAATCACCTGAAGATTGTCATTTTCAACCAAGAAGAGCAACTGTGTCTGGGGTGTAATAACTGAAATCTACCCTATTTAAGCTTTATTACCCTAGGCTATTAGTCAGATAATCAACATTCTGTCCTCAACGCTTCTCTTGTGCAGTGACCAATATAATTAAAGTGGTCCAAGGAGGAAGGTACTGGTTGAATCACTATAGCAATAGACAAAATAAATACCATCAGACACAAAAGAAAGCTGTATTCATTGAATAATTATGCAGTTTAGATCTTTACCAACAATTCTTGTATGGATGTAACATGTTTCTGTCTTCTGTCAAATGTTAATGCACCTCTGCAATAACCATAATCTTAAAACTACTTATCACAAAACTAGTCATAATGTCAAAATTAGTCAAAAAAAAAAAATCACAATCTATTTTATATTTTTAGATATCTTTTTCTGAATTGGTGTAGATGAACCCAGTGTCAGGTGAAGTAGGGGGACAGAAGGCTGGCTGTATAGTCAGTTCCAATTGAGATATGGAGTTGTCACATTTTTACTCACTCACAAAAATATATAAATACTACAGACAGCAATAACAATAAAAGGGATTTGTTCAAAACCATGATTGGGGAGGTCTGCCCTCTTTGGGTGCAGCCTTGAGCAGTTCTTACCCTAAAACTGAACTGCACCAGGTCAGCAGTGCCGCTGATTTATTTGTCCTGACAGATCGAAGCTGGTTTTACTGTTCAAAAGGAAGCTGTAAGCGTCGTGTGATTTAGTAAGCCACGCTAAAGCTAGTGCACTGCAGGCATGCAAAATATTTCAACTCTGACATGGCCTTAGAAGAACAGCAGGACTTTCACCACCTTTAGTCCTCTCCAGAACAAAGAAGCATATTGATCTTAAATGCGATTTTACTTACAAAGGTTTATCACAGATAATGATCTGTCCATGGATTCACCGTAACTTTGTCATTCTTGCATTTTTTTATTGAAAGGTTTCATGTCTTAATCTTTGGAAACTTCAGTTTGTTGTTTGTTCATTCATCCCTGTTCTGTCCCAGACCCAGTTCAGGCCGTGGGGCATCACCATTTCACAGAGGTGATGAGGTCAACCCCCTTTAGTTACTGCACTGATTAGACAGAGGCTGATCATATAAAGGTTAGACACTTGAGGCCTGCAGACATTTTGCCATTAACACCGCAATGTTTCCCTCAATTATGTTACATTCCCATGACGTCTAAGCCTCTAAGTTCAGCCGTCTGCAATTTTCTCTGTCACATTAAATATTGTAAAAAAACATTTGACGAAATACCTATGAATAATAATTGATAATAAAACCTTTATGAAGTGAAACAACCATAGACACGTCAGAATGGACTTCCTTTAAAGGAACAGGCCACCGTTTTTACATACTGAGCTTAGACGAGCTGATACGTACCTGTCTGGTCTTTGTGCATGTGCTCAGTCACGCAATACGACCAAAGATGTTATTAGCATTTGGCCTCTCCCAGCATATTCCTATAGCTCCAAACGGGGGTGAAGTTGGAAGCTTCCACGCTCTTCCAGGGCACGCACAAAGACCAGACAGGTACGTATCAACTTGTCTAAGCTCAGGTAAGAACATATCTCAGTATGGAAAAACGGTGTGCCCTCAGTCACACAAAAGGACCAAAGATGTTGTTAGCATTAGGCCTCTCCCAGTATATTCCTATGGCTCCAAACGGGGTCAAGTTAGAAGCGACCACGCTCTTCCACGGGCACAAAGACCAGACAGGTACGTATCAACTTGTCTAAGCTCAGGTAAGAACATATCTCAGTATGGAAAAACCGTGGCTTGTTCCTTTAAGCTACCATAGTCAACAAAATAGAGCCAAAATACATTATGATGCTTAGCCATTGATTTGATTTAACGGGAGACAATGGAAACAGGGTTACTTCTCCAAAGATGTGAAAACAAATCTTGATTCATGGAACAAACCACAATTTTATCTCAATGATCAAACAAATGTTAAAAAATATCATGTTTTTTTCTGTGTCATCCCACAATATCAAACCACCGTTTTGTACATTTCTCCACTGCCGAATCTGCCCATATGAAATCTGATAGAGTTTGACCACACTAGTCATTTCTGGACATGGTCTAACATGTTGTGGACAGAGGTTATCACAGTGCTTACATGTGCATCTGAGTTACTGCTCTGTCCCATGTGAAGATGCTCCAGTGCGGACAGATGGGACACAGAGCAGACACAGGGAGCGCTGAGAGATTTACACCCAGAGCAGTCACCACCAGGACGATATGATGATGTGCTGCTTTGTAAACATGAAGTTTTACTTGATACACTTAACCAGATTGATGCATCAGCTTAACTTTACAATAATGGGGCAGCAGTGCGAGATTGGGATGAGCGATATTCACCAATTTCTTGTAAACAACACAGACCTTGTTTTGCGACCATGCTGCATTGTTTCTTTTTTAGAATTAGGATGTAGATGTTTATAGAATTGTCATGATTGGTAAGCATTGTAACACAACACAAGCTTTTCAAGCAATAGGGTAACTAATGGTTGGGAATGCCGCAAGTCGATCAATGCTCTAAATCCGTGATTCCCATCCTTTTCTCTCTCAGTGGCCCCTATTACACCACTCACCAGTGAATACATTGTTCACTTTTTCAGCCTGACAATCTAATGTACTTTAAGAAAATGTAAATGCTGATTAAAAAATATTTAAAAAAAGAACAACTTTGGGGGCCACTGTGAATCTTTGCTCAAACCTTCTCCACCCCAGGGGGAAAATGACTGCTCTAAATACTGCAATTCAACATTCTAACAAATGGTGTTTTGTTTCATTGCATCTGCTCAAAGCAATGGTGGAGTAATTTAAAAATAATGATAAGGTTTGTTGTCTGAGAGTGTCAGGGCATAGACGTGGCTGTGTGCGTGAAATGAACTGTAATCTGTTAGGTGTGTCATCTCCCTGGTGTCGGATGTGACTTCATCATTTATATAAAGGATATTACACAAACTATATGTGACATCTAGTTATCGCCATATCGACATAGTTCACATTGGACTATACAGCTTTCCCTCCTTCAGACACATGCTCCTAATTATGGCTCGAACATGATTTTCTAGCATGAAAAGTTATGTGTATGTGTATAAGCGTCTTTCATAAGAAAAATGCAAACCTTAGACTTCGGTTTGGAGGTGTTGATGACGACTGCTGAGTGGAGCCTCGGGCAAAATGTAATTGTTTCCAGACTTTGAATTTGTTAACAGCTGTAATAATGCTGATAATAGACAATCTTTGTTTATAAAATGCTATAATTAAGTGGTACTTGACTAGTAAAACATGTGAAACATAATGTTGTTATAAGTAAAAGGTTTAATAATCATCTGAACTAGGTCATTTTTGAGTTGAAAATGTTTCACTTCATCCAGAAGTCTTTGGCAATGTCAGTCTGTCAGATCATCCACAAAAAAAAACCTGACTGGAAGGCCTACTTATTACAAAAACAAAGATTAGTGATTAAATTGTATCTACTGCTTGCTTGTGAAATGAATAAGGATACATGTATCTAATGAACACGATCACAATGTTCTGTAGGAGCAAATGAACCTAGATTCCTCTTGGTCATATTGACCTGTTCCTCTGCAGAACTCTGACCTGAGACCTCAGGATCCACACTTGTCTAAACATCATCCATCTCCCAACTCCCTCTGTCCTCACTGCTCTTCCTCAGCTTCTCTCCTCCAGGTTGTGGCTGACATTTTTCTTCCACTGTAGGCTTTTTGATTCTACTGTCAACAACCAGAGGGCCAAGTTATATCAATATTATTAGAAAGATAGCTGATGTAAGTTTAAATGAATTAAGATTGGGCACATTCTTACACACTTCTTCTTTCGACGGCCCTTGATTTACCACAGTGGAAAGAGCGAGTGTTTTACTTAAGGGCTGTTACCTCAAAATAATATTCCTCAAGTAGACGCTAAAGGTATAAGTACAGTTACTTCAAAAACTCACTCAAGTTGTTACTTTAATAAATGTAATACAGTACTATGACCTTTGCCATAGGGGCGACAGTGGCGCAGATGGTAGAGCGGGTCGTCTCATGATCGGAAGGTCGTGGGTTCGAATCCCGCCTCCTGACAGTGCACATTGTCGTTGTGTCCTTGGGCAAGACACTTCACCCACATTGCCTCCAGTGTCTGCCTACACTGGTAGCCCCCTAGGAGAGACCAACAGGCCCGGTTTAAACCGTGAGGCCGTCCTTCCGTGGACCCACCACCTGCAGAAGGAGCCGTGGGGGGCTGGTGCAATGTGATTTGGGCAGCTCCGGCAGCTGCCCCCACGACCCGGCAACGGACAAGTGGAAGAAAATGGATGGATGGACCTTTGCCCATATGATGTCCCTTCTGAAGGAGGGTTATTATATACAGAACATATGAGAACTTTATGATTTACTTATAACCTTTCAAAGAACGCTGACATCATGTAAGCTATTAACCATTTGCATATAGCACATGGACAACATTAAACTTTGTTTCGTGGCCTTTTCCCTCCTCAGCTCTGTCTCTACTGTTACTCTCTGTGCCTGACCTAAAGAGAAAGACTGATGATGGTGCAGTAAATCAAATGAACTGAAGCGTTTGACCCATGATGTTTGGGTCAGTGCCTCCGGACCAGACCCTCACATTCATCTGTGTTTGTCCATGTTGTATTTATTTCTCTGTCCTCTCCAGTCCTTGGCCGAGGCAGCAGCCATGAATTTGTGCAGTGGTCATGAACTCATATGAGAGAATTTGGGAAATAAATTAATTGAGCCTATCATTCACATAGTCTGTGGTGGTAAGCACCTCGGCTGCCGTTAAAGTTTGGACTGACAGGAGCGCGGCTGCACTTTAGTGCCAATGGACGCTCCCACCAGGCCAATTCCAGCTTAGCCTCTGAGATCTGATGAGACTCACAAGGTGGAATGGCCACTAAACAAATGTGTAAAGTGCTTCATTTTTGTTTAGCTTCTTTGTTTGAAGTGTTAAAGGGGGGTATTATGTAAAATCGACTTTTTCAAGCTTTATATCATGTTATTATGTAATTCCCTCATTAAACACATGCCTGGAGTGTTGCCTTGGCTCATTTACATATTTTTGAGTAATCAGTAAAAACTTAGACGGCAGCCATTTTAGGTGTAGCTATGCCTCAGTCCTCCTAGGAACGCCCCCACCTCCTGGAGACGTCTCTGGACCTTTCGTCACCAGCCAAGCCACCAACCACTGCTCCTCAGCTCAGCAGAGCCCCCTCCCCGCACAGTAGTGTTGTTTAGATGCCACAGCAGTGTGCTGAAGGGGGCGTGTCGGAAAGCTTCTTAAAGAGACAGAGGCCTATTTCAAGACGTTCAGTACAGCCATTTTGAGAGAGCAATTTTATTCAAGGCAGTTATTTTAATTTACTGCATATACAGACCAACAGAAGGTTACGTCATCATTGTAGTATGCTATAGACTGGTGCTATGTGATTGAAAAAAGCATAATACCCCCTCTTTAACATGTTGTCTCAGAGACGTTTTGCATTCTCTGGACTGTCTGAGGTCTCAAAATGGCTTTAGGCCAATGGGTGCTGGCTGCTCTGCTTTGCGATGATGACACTAGAGGCTCCGCCATTGCTGTAGTACCGCCATATACCCGCTAGTCCCCCATTGGAATGCATTGGACTTTAGACACGTTAAAAACAACTTTAATGCCTGGTGCCTAATTGTTTGGAACTGTCTAGAGCTAGATATTCCTCCTGTGATTACGCTGGGTTAGACACAACTAGAGGCACCGGGCTGGTTATGGTAGGATACATTATAGAAATCTCCTACTTAACGGAGGTCGGACTGTTAGCATTGGAGCTGCGCGAGCTACACATCACGCAAGAGCCGAGTCAACAGTGAAGATCCCGCCCTTATGCCCTTATTAGGAACATGCTTCGTCAGAGCTGGGGAGAAGGAGTCTGTAAATCCGCCATGATTTCATTTCCCCCTCAAACGTGGTCATTATGGTAAACGGGGAGGAGTGAGTATTGACGGTCTATTAATAATATGTCTATGCTTTAGGCACAAACCAATCTACCAGTCAACCAGTCATTCACATCATCAAAGAAAAAACGCCAAAACAATTAGCCAATTTCTTCTCAAAACAGAAATCGTTTCTGTCTGGACCCAGCTGGTGATGCATGTGGGCATCAGTGATACCATTCATGCCTCTGAGGACTACAGCAACATTTCACTATAGAGCGCCTTTTGGTCTGGGATATTCTATACGCGTCGCCCGTATGGGAAAGAATGGGCATCTTGAAGTGGATTTCCCCTTTAAAGTCCAACCATGGGAACCTAGCTGGGACAACAGAAGTCCTGCTGAGCGAACCGAATCTCTCCACTCCTCTCCAGCCTCCATGCACTGTGTTTGTGCTAAAGGCAAAGGCATGTACAACCCTATTCATCCCTATCGCCCACAAGCTTATATAGACTGGAGCACTGTAAACATACTTACCAGGAGCTGGATAGAGAAGAGAATAAGTCCGCTTTGTTTCTGGGAATTACTAATAATACAAACAAAACCATGTTACCACAATATTCATTCTTTAACATTGATAAGCCTGGAAATCTTCATACTTTACATACCTCTGGCCGAGATCCCCGAAGCACATAGCTCTAAGTGCACGTCTGAAGTGCAGTAAGAAAACATGTTCGGATCATTTGAGGCTACTGTGATGCTTAAGGTCCACACCGTGCAAGTTTAGAGTTTGACGGATGGCCCTTCAGTGAACAGATTTGTCACTCGGCGGGACGTCCCATAAGTAAAACACGGTGAACAGAGCCTGGCTCAGTTCTGGAGGTGACGACAGGGAAACAGGAATGAGCAGCGTCAGTTAGAGTCGATGGAGGATGAAGGCCGGTCTCTGAAGGATTTGGTAATGGCTTTGACCAGTGCTTTTTACATCTGCTCTGACCAGGACACTCGTGAATGGTCATGACTCGTGACCCACTTTTCAGAACATGAAGCCAATTGTGAACCTGTTGAGCCATGTAATAACAAGATAACAACACACTGATCTATTATTCACATGGGTGTGTTGAAGTTAGTGCATGAAGTGTATGTTAGTGCTGGTTTAATCAAAGTTCTAATACTTTATTAATGTTACAGATTTGTTTCTTCTTCTGGCTTTGTGGAATATATTTGAACAAGATACTGAGATTTGAGTACTGTATAGGTTTGGAAAAGAGTTAAGCTGTCTAAATATCAAGTAAAGCTTTTTGGCGGTTTTAGCTATAAACACCAAATACCAAACAATACAAGTGTACATTTTTAACATTATATGTAAGCTTACTGTAAATACTTCACAAACATTGTTGCATTAATAAATATTGAGATTAAGTTTGAAGTGCTGAAATTTGAGATATTCAAGATATTGTGGAGGATCAGGTGGTAAAGAAGGTCAAGGGATGATGCTCAGCTGGATAAGAGACAGAGATATGTCTTTATGGAATCAACAGATCCAATACACGGCTTTGGACAATAGGAATGTTAAGGAAATAAGGAGAAAGGCTAAATATGCAGAGATGTGTAAAATACAGTTACACACTGCCATTTGGGGATTTATCCATGGACCCATTTTCTTTAATGTTAGACATTACATATTCATTCCCTTGGTGTAATTGTAATATGACGTGTTTTGACAATAAGAGAAAAGACCCAACCGTAACAGGGTACTGCGTTTCCCATTGTCTGAGACTTGTTCCCACAACTTTCCCTTTGAGTCGCATTGTCACAGTGTCTTTTCACGTTGTCAAAAACAACACTTAATTGATTAACGTCAGTAACTATGGTAGTTTGTAGGTCGAACAATTTGAGATAACATGTGTGTTTTAAGTGGGAAATGATTGGTGCATTTAAAAGGTTAATGTGGATAATGAGGGCACCCGTGTGTTTGTGTGTATGCGTTTAAGTTTGCGATGATGGTCCAATGATCCGGCTCTAAAGGCAGGATTGACCTTAGACCCCTGGGTGGAGACACATCCATTACAGCAGAGTCAGAAAGGTTTATGTGGATCCGGTGCTCCAGTCAGTCACCTGACATAAACAGTCTTAAATCATCACACGAGCTGCATTCAGCACACCACAAAGAAGAATAAAAGATGTCCTTCTTTTTTTTAAATATACACATATAAAGTTAAAGCACTGTTCTTTTTTGTTGGCAGGTACATGGTGATTGTATTTGTTAAATTCTCTTTTTTGAATAATCTCTCCACAAAAAAACCCAATGTACTGGGATATGCCAGGGTTGAAATGAGAGGAAACTGTGCTGCACATAAAGTCATACAAAGAATCGGGTAGCACACAGTGTGTGAGAGCTAGACATAAGTTGAGGTCGCTGCAAATTTAAAATGAATGTTCTCCCTTTGTTGCTATAGAAACAAGAGAAATCAGGTACAGCTTCCCACATTAATTCCTGATGTACCAATTTCAGCAGAATGTAAAGACTCCAAAAGGAAATATTATCAAAGAGCAGTTTACTAAAAAGATGATGGATGTTGTTTCAGTCAGTTCTCACATACGACGGGGTGATAGGCGGGTGTCACAGACCTTGACCAGAATGTAAGACCTGGACCCGTTGGTCTTATCATCACTGAGGCAACACACAGGAATCTTATGACACGAACACCACTGGGGCCAAAGGGGAACACCAGGCGCAAAAACAGAGCATTGGAGAGAGTGGAGAGGGGCACAAGGATGTAAAGTTCTGTGCAGTTATACTTTTTCTCCTGTGTTGGAGGAAAGTTACAGGAAAAATTGATAAGCAAGAAAAATAGTACCTAAAATTAGTGGTTTATGTAGTCATTTGTTTTCAGCAGGTAGGTACCACAAAAGAAATCGACATGTTTTGGTAATCTTTCAATCTTCTAACTAAAGTTTAGGCATTTCTATTATAATGTGAGTTGCTAAACCTTTTGATCCTTATTGAACTCAGTTTAAATTCCAAATATCAAGGTCAGTCGTCAAGGATCATTTACATTCAGCCATAGATTAGTATTTTATTCATGCCACATCAGGAGAACAAAGTCAAAAGGCGGGAGCAGCCCTAATCACTGTTTAATCATTAATAACCGTCTCAGTTCAACTCCAAAGGGAATCCAGCACAAGGCAGTCTTTTCTTATGCAAATTTACTTTCGACTAATGAATTCAAACATGTGCAGGAGACGAGTTTTGGAGGAGAAACGGGAGGACGGGGGAGACAAAAGGGCATGAAGCAAAACAACTTTAAGAGACAGAAGGAAGGAGAGAGTGAGGGGGAATAGGTTAACAGAGGAGACCAGAGAGACAAGTGTGTGATCCCTGCTGATTCCTGTGCCCAGCAAAGAGATATATTTTGAAAGGCGTTCTGGCCCGTAAGCTTCATTGGATAGGCCAAAAATATAAAAAAAAAAAAGTGCACTGAATTCCAGAACTTCCATTCCCATGACATAACCGTTTTGGCTGCCATGCTGTTTCTGGTTCATCTGGGTCTCCGTTGCTCTGATCCGCTTCTCTTCCCTGATCTCCTGAGGACGAGTCTCGTTTCTGGTTTCAGTCGTTTTGGAGCAGAATCCTAATCAGTCTTGTGCTGCGGATTTTTCAAGATGGCCGCTCAGACGTCTGCATCCCACAATCAGGCCGTGCGTGACGTGATAAGAAACATCCACTTCCTCTGCAGCAGCTGCTCTGTGTTCCTCTGATTAGCACCGATCTATAGAGGCTCCAATCACCCACAGGTGCTCGGTCACATGACCTCATAGTAGAGACCTACTGTGGACTGCAGAAGCATATCACTGCCATGGCACAAATATTATAATGTAAAAAAGAAGGGAAAATTCGTGGGCACATTTTTCAAGGTGCAGACAGCTATACAGCGCCACTTTGATAACACTCACTATAACATTGAGACAAAATAATCAATTGGCAGTAATTGTGTTCACACGTTGCGTCCGTAAAGCTGTCATAATTTCACTTTACCACACAAGTTGATGAGTCTTGTGCCTTGCTTGTTTCAACGTGACGCGATTAGACCACCTACTGAATCCTGACAGGGATTAACAATAAGGATAATCCTAAAACAACACAGTCTGAGTGTTTTTGTAAACTCTCACCTGCTCGGGCCATAGTTCATGAGAGACAGAAAGCTAATCTTGTAGAAAGGGACTTGGATCTCTATCGTTCTTTGGAGCTCAGCGCAGTAATCCTTTGAAAGTAGCCCTACACTCCTTCATCGACTCATGTGAAGAAGGAGGGAGCCATAATCTGCTGTTAGTTGGGACATGGGTATTTCCTGAACTGGCATCTGGGGGAACAGGACAACCACGGCGCTGTGATGAATTACGCAGGTGAAAAGCCACCTGAAAAAGCAACAGGAATAATGAGCAAACTATTTCAAAGTGACAATAGTTGGTTTTCCATATACATTTGAAAAACATATCTATAGACATCAATAAAATGTTCAAGTAGTTGACAAGGATCATTCAAGTAAAATGGAATGTGTTGTTGCTAACTTTCTGAAATTACCTCTCAAATACAACTTGGGAGAAACAGCAGCAAACCCTCAGTCTTTTTCTGCCACTTAAAATTGTTTTTATTTTTACAAATTCAATGATTCGTGCTATGCTCTGTGCACCTTCTGATTCTATTTATCCGGCTATAGATAATTCTTTGATAGAAATGAAGTAGAATGAATGACAAAGTGGAATGCGCATGTAGGCAGACGGTTTCAGACGAACAGCAAACATACCAGAACACTCAGGATATTGAGTTGGTGGTCAGCGGGACAGACACATAGAAACACATTAGGAAACCAAATCTCCCAGCAGGAGCCAGTGTGCGTTTAACCTCTGATCCTGTGACCTCGTCTTGGTTTCGCTGTAGTTAGCGTGGCTGCAGTCAAAGTGCCAGATTCTTGTGGTGAAGTTTTCAGGGTGTAGAAAGGATTTTCTCTTGTTAAGGACTCACTTAAGCTCTTGAAGTCAAAGCTTGTAAATGCTTCAGTGTTTCTGTCTTTATGTACATCCAAAGTAACTTCATTATATATGGAGGCTCGTCCGGGATTTCAAATAAATTTGCTTTATAGTATTTACTACCACTTCTAGTTATATTGAGTTACATCTCAATCTCTAACCTTAGGTGCAAAATAGTCGGGCTAACAAAACAGAGCAAAATGAAACTGCCTGGTGCTTCAGTCATTTGGGCCAGGCATGGATCTAGACTCTGCAGTCTGATGTCAGGACTAAAGAGGCTGTGAGATAGGTGTGGTATGTACCTCTGAAATGACCCTCTCCGCTCTGCTACTAGAAAGCTGGTGGAACAGGCTCTGTCAAGATAATTGTTGTTGAGCCAATTGCTGTCCATTGAGAAAAACGTGCAAGCTTGATATCGAGCGTCTATTGGCCACTACAATAAAGATAAACATGAACAGCAGTGCAGTGAGTGAGTGCAAGTTTAGATAACTTTAAGATGCTTTGCCCAAAAATTACAATGTTCCCGATGAAAATTGTTCCCTCTTTTAGTAGAAATTTGTTGCTTTATTGACAGACTTCCAAGACAGTAGTCAGTGACCAGACTTAAAGGAACAGGCCACCGTTTTTCCATACTAAGATATGTTCTTACCTGACCTTAGACAAGTTGATGCGTACCAGTCTGGTCTTTGTGCGTGTGCTCAGTCACACAAAAAGACCAAAGATGTCGTTAGCTTTTAGCCTCTCCCAGGTTACGGGGTGAAGTTAGAAGCAACCAAGCTCTTCCACATTTTCCCTATTTAAATACGGTTACATGAGTAGTTACACGATCCAAGTATAGTTACACACAATTATACATGCCGATTTTCTAAGCGGATAAAAAAGGGGAACTATATTGTAAGCCGTAATAACACCTTAGGTATGGAGAACCTCGACATCCGAGTGCTCCTAAGGTGTTATTACGCCTTACAATATAGTACCCCGTTTTATCCGCTCTTTAGTTGCTTCTAAATTCACCCCCGTTTGGCCCCATAGAGGAGAGGAGGAGAGGCTAAATGCTATCAACATCTTTGGTCTTTTTGTGTGACTGAGCGCACGCACAAAGAGCAGACAGGTACGCATCAACTCGTCTAAGCTCAGGTAAGAACATATCTCAGTATGGAAAAATGGTGGCCTGTTCCTTTAACAGAAACCAAGTCGCGGTTATCACTGTCAGGTCTGTGAAATTACAACAAGCTAGGAAGAGCTTTTCCGATCACAGACATCTCATATGGTTTGTTTAAAAAGTAACATAACAGTTTGTTCAAGACCGAGTTGATTTGGATTTGAGACCAAGACAAAAACATGACTAATCTGCTTAAACAATACAACATAAACCTGAAAAAAATAATAATCTAATTTTCTAAATATCTTGGCCACTTCAACAGTAAAATACTGAGTGAGTCCAAAGAGCTCCTTTGCTGTGTGTAAGTAAGTGCTTTATTTGTCATTGTTCAATTGTACAACGGAATTGTGTTCAGGTGTTGGGTTTGTACTGAGCCGCTGCAAGTGAGCGCGCCTCCACGATGGGCCAGCCTGACCAGCATGTTTTTGGAGGTAGAAGAAACATACGTGTGTGTGTGTGAGCAGGTCGGAGGAGGACTCTGAGGAGGTCTGAGGGATTAGGGGGCTCTGGATGTGCGTAATCTGCTTGTCCCTATGGGGTCTGCAGCCCTCTGTTTCATATTGTGTGAGTTTGTATGAAGTACTTTTGTATTTGAGTGGAGCTGCTGCGCACACCAAGCAGCTGTCTACACTTCACACAGAGCTTTTCAGACCTGATTAAGACTTCAGGAAGGGGAACAACACTCTGTCCGACCACCACTAATACAGGAATGATCAAGTACATTACACTTTATAATAGCACTATTAAGCATTTGTAACACATTCGTAAAGCACTTGCAGAAGATTCCTGTGTCAATCCCTGGGCCGAGTGGGGGATTTCTGTGTGGAGTTTGTATGTTCCCCTCGTGCCTGTAGGTTTCCTCCAGCTTCCCCTGCCACTAAAAACATGTACAATCAACATTTGTCAAAGAAACATGGAACATTTAAAGTTGGAAGTTGTTTTATTTGCCACTGCCACCTCATGTCTATGTTAAGCGTGTGCATGACGATGAAGATAATTTAAGAGTGTTAAAAAGGAACTGTGATTTATGTCTGCTATTTGGAACAAGGTTAGAAAAATACTTACTTTACTGCAAATTCAGCTGCTTTTTGAAATTCTCCCTGGCACTGTTTCAGAATTTGTTAAGAGACATGAAGACGGTCCTTTTTCCATTTTTGTTCAGCGCGTCCACAAGCGCGTCTAAGCTCACAGGTATTTTTTATTTAGCCATTGGTCAGAGACAGGCTTTGGCCGTTTTTGTGTAAATGTGGCCACAGCATTCAAAATGTCGGTACAAGTCATCGAGGTGCGAAAACAACTGGTCCCGGCCAATATCAAAGCAATCATTTTGCTGAGAGAGCACAGAATCCCTAAGAGCGGCCTTAAACGCGCAGAGCTGCAGGGTTTAGCTTAGCACAGGCACAATGTTACACTAAACAGGACTGTGTAATGATCAGCAAAAAGTGTGTTTCACAAATGTCACCAGTATCAACATTGAGTCCAAAGGAAAGTACAAGGTCCAGCGTGTGGCCTTTCTCATATAGGTCTTGAGACGGACTTAGTCAAATTTATGTTGTCTTCTAAAGGTTTACAATACCAGCCAGAAACCTACCTGCCTTTACTACAATAGTGTAAGTACCAGACGTAAATTTATGCTTGTCAGGTTAATGTGCCACTTGCCCTATGACCTTGCTTATGTTCAAGTTTATTGCTAAATGGTTTGGAGCAGTGGTAGATTATAGAAGTTTCACAGCCAGAATGTATTTTGGATAGTACTCGTCTAACCAATCAAAAACATATAACTTCCAGTTTCAGGTATGAAAAATGTAGATTCATCTCCTTGGGCAAGATACAATGTCCCAATTCCCAAAACCCATAACCCTAAATGATCACAGACATGTGAGTTTTCAGACATCCTCACCTCCTTGAGTCTGCTTAGACTTGTTTGCATAATCCAACATATGTATGTGATAAATTAACATCATATGATCTATGCCCCTTTGGTCCCTTAAGGGCTTGGATGGCTTTACTTTTGAGGACGAGCACTAAGACCATGTGATTTATGTTTGCCATAAATTAAAATCCATCTTAAAGGCAAAGTGTGGGAGATTAAAGGAGCAGTCTGGGCTTCATCAGTAAAAGCAGGATCAGAAGAAGTGTCAAGATTAGTGGGAAGACAAACCTATATTTACGCTGCTAATAAAAATGCGTGTATGTTTTTGTGGCTAAAGCCAGCTCATTATATCAGATATTTATGTTAGAAACGGCGTCACTGGAGCTGATGGTTTACTTAGTTAAATGCGCTTTTAAAAACATGCACGTGTGTTTATGGAGGTTAAAAAAACCACTAATTAAGGTTTAAATGACTCTCACAGCGGGCTGAGGGGCATCGAGATTGTTGGCCCACTTGTTTTTGTGCCACATTTTTGTCATAATAAGATGCAGTCACATGTGGCCTCTATAGAAACCAGACTATGAATGCTCACAAAATGTATGTGTATGGATGGTTAGCCACAGAACTGTAAGCCAGGCAGCAAAGGAATGGCTTTTAGAACGAGGGAACAGATGAAGTAGCAGACTAAAAATAATGATATTTTCAATGAAAGTACACATTGAACCAAGAGCCGTGGTAATGGTAAAGCACTAATTCAGACATACAAATACGTATCCAGGGTATGTACATTTAGACAGACCAAGCTCACTTTAAGCACATTTAACCATGACAAAATGCAGATATTTGGCACGTTGGGAAGGAAGGTGTTTTAAATTATCCAAATGAAGTGTAAACACTGTAAAATTGCATGCAGAAGTTATATTTTGTCTTTATATATGTCATATTTGCCCATTCATGCAGTAAGTTTGTTTTCAGCGCTAATCTGCTAGCACGATGATAACGGATGTGACTTTCTGATGAAGAAATAAACTTGAATGTGTTCATGTTACACTTTCCCACTTCTCCTCTTCCTCCTGTGTTTGTCTCTTGTAAGAATATACGTACAAAATAAGAGCCGTGGTGCTTCACTGAGTATGAGTCAAGTGTCCAATACTTTCCTTGTAAAACCTGGACAGAGCAGCTCTGGAGAGTGCCCAGTGGAGCCACACCTCAGCTCTGAGTTTCTGCCTCAGAGATCAGAGCTTCCTTTGTTTGTAGGCTCTTTTCAAGTCCAAGTCCATGACTTTACCAGGACCACAGGAGTACTCTCAAAGAAAAGGACAGAGTTCAACATTACACTAGATATGACACATCCAAATTTCGAAAGCTTAAGAAACCAAACTTATTATTCAAAAGAAATGTTACTATTTCAGTGAAGCTTTCCCAGTTACCAGGATCTTCCATGGCTCAACCAGTCAGGAGCAATCCAACTTTCCTGTTCTGTCTAATGTGAAAAAATAAAAAAGATCAATGTCGTCAATACCTTGCCATGTATTTTTCAAATTAGCTAAATATTTCCATTGATTTCCCCACATCAGATGCAGCTTTGTGATCATTAAAAATGATCCTAAAAGATTACTTTTATTCACAGGGTTTTTTTTATGCACAAAATTAACAAAACTTTGAAATCATATTTAGTGACTGATCTACTTAGGTTCCAGCCCATCGTTAGAAAGTTATTTATGTTCTATGTTCTATGCATTCTTTGTCGTAGCGCCCTGGTAAATCACCTGACCTGTGGCACCACATGTTACCAATCCGAGCTGAGATCCATTTCACTGGTCTGTATGAGTGAAAGAGAGATGTCCCCATTATACAGACCAAAACCCAGTGATTTACAATCTGTGTCCACTCCAATCAGACCTGTCCCGTCTCAAACGTCCTGATCTGGCCTCACCTGAGCGGGCCAGGTCAGAGGGTTTACTGCTGGAGGTATAGAGGCACAGCCAGGACCAGCCAGGGGAGCAGAGGGGGGAGTGTGTGAGGGGCACGAGCAACAGGAGAGGAGATGAAAGGACAGATAAAGAGTAAGGTAAAACTATACTCAGGAATTTAGTGGAGCTGATAAAGGCTCTGGAAAGGAGAGGAGTGATTTGAAAACGTAACTCGGTAACATTTATTTAACAAAGTGTGACCTTTTGAAGTTGTCTACAAAATGAAAAGCTGTACAAGTGAAGAGGGGACTTTCTGCACAAATATGTCACTTTCCAAATACAAACATAGCAAAAGCAGAAGGAATCCATCTATTTGTGACTGTACCGACTTAATAACCATCAAGGTTCCATTTTTTCCCCCCAGAACTGTCCATCTGTTCATTTCAGGAATGACAATAAATGGACCATGTCGGATATGGCTTTATTAGCTTTCTGTTGCGCATTTTGTTAAAGACATGACTCAATTTTTATATTATGCCAGTATAGTTAAATACACTTGCAATTGCAAAGCATCATGTGCAGGCCTGTGGTACTTAAGATGCATATACTGGCTGCTGAGTTAATTTATCTCCCTTCACACACATGCCCAAACACAGTCTTTCCTCTGGCCCTCGCGGGACGGGACCAGAGCAGAACCTCGGACTGCTGATTATTTACAAAAGCCATAATGATGATGGATGACCTGGAATTCAATGGAAAGAAATTTGATGTGTCATAAATTTTAAGGTGGTACAATGTTTATGCTCCTTTCATAGGTGGGAAATCATGGCACCGCAAGGAGACATAAAACAGGCCACCTTTAGCGCGCAACAGGTATCAAACACAGCACCAGTATTTGTGCAGTAGCTGTGCGTGTACTTCACTGTGAAATGCTTGTTCTGACGGAGGTATTTGAAGTAGTCACCGCGGGTAGTGCAGGATTGATTGTGTTGGCTCGTGAGCGGTGCCTCAAGGTGTTTTTAAAGTTACGGTTCAAACTATGGCTAAAATATTATTTCAGTAAATCTACTTTAGATGTTGCTTTTGGAAATTGTTGCATCTGATAAAATATACTGAAGGTTTAAAGCTTGCATTAGTCAAAAATGATTTTCTCTTATTGAACCTCACAAAGATGTCCGTAAGTAAAACAAATACTGCACTTTGACAGTTCTTTCCTTAGAGCAAAATATTAGGATTTCTGGGACAAAGACGTTATGAGTATCAAGTTTAAAAACAGCAAATCTATATCAATATCTATATTCAATTTTATGTGCTTCTTAGGAGATACAAATAAACAAAAAGGTGACATTATGTGATGAGGGGAGACCTGTGAGAGTGAACAGGGATGATTTATGTGTAAATGCAACATGGGTGTATTATAAGATATCTCTGAGCAATGCATACTTTGCACCAAAACAGACACACTTATTGCTTGCCATTCACCACACATCCATTACAGCCATTAAAGCTCCAATTACAAAAAGTAGGCCAGAAATAAACCCAGAACTTCACACCGTATTTCGTGCAGTTAAAAAAAAAAAAAAAGTATGTTCAATCAACACTTGGTATTCAGTTTACCTTCAACATAATATACCGTAAGGAATTTTGTCTTTTTGGTCCACATGTAGTATGTTTTTAGTTACATTTCTTGATTTTAGGGTTTGTTCATAAATCAGTGTTTGCTGGGGGGCCTTTGGGGGGGCGCTAAACTCGTAATTGGTCTTGGGGGAAACTGCGGATCTGGGAGCGGTAAAGATGGCCGCGGTAAATGGATCAACATGTCTTTCTGCACTGCTCAGACAAGGCTTAAGACTTTTTTTTAAATGTGCCGTTATCTAGACAGCAATGAGCAAATGTCCAGAAGAACCTGCACAGAAAACTTTGCAAGGAACATACCACCTCTCGGGGCCTGGATTGTGGTGAAGGTGAGGAGAATGGATGAGGCGGCTAAAGGTTTGAATCTGTGGTAGAGATGCTGGACAGGAGGGTTATGGTCTGTAGCTGAAATAGTACAATGGAGGCATTTTGGTTTGTTCCTGCTCCTTCGCCACACACATCTGACTTCGTGACGACTAAATATTGACACACACATTTCACCCTGAGTTACCGCACAGAGACTGAGCCACTCCGACAGTGATGATGGATGAGTTTCTGCGCGACGGAATCGACAAATAAACAGTTGGCCGCATGATGGAGAGGTCATGGGTCACCGAGGAGAGCCAGAACCACCATTGTGTAAATATATGTACCTATGTTACAGCGACCTCATTCACATCAGCCTCATTAAGAGGTCCTGACCTGGGATATGGGGCTGTAATCTGAATGTGCCGTCAAGCCAAGAATAGTAAAGCCTTTGAGGGAAAATAAAGGTTGAGTTTAGCTTGGTTTGATGCACATGATGTCCAGTTTCAACATCATTTACATTGGAATCCACAAAGGTAAACCCCTCATCAGGTAGGAAGCGTGACAATCATTGGTGCATGGAGGGGAAACAAGTGTGTGTGTGTGTGTGTGTGTGTCTTGATATTTATGTAACTTTTCACTTGATTTGTCCTTCATGTTGTTTATTGTTAGACTTGAGCCAAAGGATAGTTGAAATGTGGCTCATAGTTTCCACAACGGCACCACTAACTAAACAATAGGTTTCTGCACCTAAACATGCTTGTTGCTTTCGCTCAGGTTCTCAAATACGCTATAGACACAGCAATAGCTTTTCGAAAGCAGAAAAATATGCTTCATGACCCCCAGGAGCTACTCCCCAAACCATTACCACAAGTTGTGTATTGTCTTTGCACTGATAAGGACTCCAGAGTAATTCTTCTCTTCGGTGCAGTTTGGTCTGGACAGCGCAGAGAGGAGCGGTGATTTAGAGGAGGTACAGGAGGGTGAGGACAACACAGATTACTCAACTGGGATTTCAAACCGGAACCAAAAGCATAATGAATGGGCCTCTCTGGATGCCTCCACATGTTTGAAGAAGCTAACCTTATCTTCAATTTATGTGGTGTTTCTGGAAAGATTGCATACTGTACAGTCAAGATGGCAAAAATTATAGGAGAGGTCAACAATGAGATTTCAACTACTGTATATAATATTTGTGGTCATTTGTGAATATGATTAAGCATGAGATACATAAAGGTATACAGGTTTGGAATTGATATGCAAATTAAGATGCCCATCCATGTTTAAGCTAATATCATTGATCCAAAGCGAAAAAATAAAAAGTCATTTGTAAACTAGGAGCTTCAGTTTCGTGTCATATTGTTTATTGCCCAACTATCAGAACAACTACTATCCATAAAGCCAGGGTGCGATTTGCTGGGGGGATGGGGGGGATTTTCCCCCCTTCTGGTTTTCTTGTCCCCGTCTCTGTTTCTTTTATCCCTATCCTTACTTCTGCTGTATTATTGTATTAAATGTAGGGGGGGATACAATTGTAAAACTGGCTGTGTGTTCAAGGTACGTGCACCTGCTGGCCAATTGATTTCATTTTACACGCGGGTGATCTCTGCATTAGCGGCTTTAATGCGCACGGGGTCTATGCTCTATACTAGTGAAGGTCTGTGGAGTCAGAAACACTTATGCATCACATGTCTCGTCATCAGCAACTTTGCAAATAGGTGCTTTTCTTTCTTTTTATTATGAATGCCTGAAAGCTGACGCGCTCCCGGGATGGCACAGGCCCGGGGAACTATATTGTGAGAGTGGACTGTTTAAGTGTAGCCTGTAAGGCTGCATGTGTCATTTCTGATGAATGAATATGCACAGGGAACTGTGTTATGTATCCTGATTGACTTTATGATCAGTTAAATCTATTTTGCACACATACAGAAATGAGCAGGACTGGCGTGTCTTATCCCCTCGCGCTCTCTCTCTCCTTCTGTGTAGAGCGCTGCAGAGAAGTCGCGCACAGACGCACATGGAAAATAGGGCTCGACAAAAGCGTTCTCTGGACCACAAACAGCAAAACGCTGCCTACTTTATGTATTAAAAAAAAACGCTGTAAAGATGATAGACTGAATCGTGGCTGAACTATGAATGCGCGCATGGCGGCAATGAGTGGCGGCAACCGCCCCAACCCGGACAGGAGAATTTTATGACCGGACTCGATCCGCGGGCAGCCTGCGGGGACCGCGGAGGGACCCGCGCAACCCTTGCGTTAATGCCCCCAGCCATGTGTGACACCCAGCGCGTTTTACGACAGTTTGACAAGCAGGATTAGGAACCTTTACGCACGGTTCTGATTCGGTTCTGGGAAGTGCCAGCCGTGCGCATGTGCATGTTACATTTTCAGCTCTGTCCCTCAAAAAAGAAGACACCTGTTGCGTCACACTACGCTGGTTACTTAAAGTTTGATCATCAAGAGTTTTCCAAAACGGCCCAACTCCCTGAGCAACACGCGCTCTGGAGGGGTCGCCCCCCTACTTCAGTCGTCTATGCACAGGCCATTTGAAGTCTCTCATCTCCTGTTTTCCTCGCTGAATATAACCCAAAACTATACGGAGGAAAACGTAAGGCCTATATGTCTCATATATAAATATCTGCCTCGGAGTAGGCTATAGGCTGGATGCATAGAGTTGGGCTGTGTGCGCTTATATTCAGCCCACACACAGGCACGGACGCCCTGCACACAATGCTATCAACTTCACCCTCCGTTCCACACACACACTGAGCTACTAGCCAGTTAGAAGACATCTTACAACACTGGGTTTCAAGTTCAACAGCATGAAATGCATGTGATTTTTATGCAATAATGGTGATTGAGTAACTATCCCCACTTCTGTTTTTTTGACAAATCGCACCCTGCATAAAGCAATATTCTCATTCTATCTATACTTGCTCTATCTTACCCCACTGAACACTGGACCGCTCACCCGTCTTATTTCTGACCAAGTTGATGACAATGTGCCAGAGCTGTGGAACTGTCCAAACCAAGATGGCTTAAAAAACAGTGTGGAACACAGGCTAAAGAGAGAAGTTTGACTTGATGTTTTAAAACATATCCATATTTCAGCCGTCAATGCCTTCGGGTACGACGTTTTAGTGTTAAAGATGAAAACAACAAAATCACAGTCATAAGCCACAGATATTGGCCAAGCTGATTGGCTTGTCAGTGTTTCGAGTGGAACAGCTCGTTATGTAAATTTCAGTAATTTCTAAATGGCCTTTAATAGCCTGAATAGAGGATCACTGCTGAAAGTGAGGGAACAATACGAGACAAATATACAATGATTATCACCAGATGGTTCCAGAACCATCTAGTGTGAAACCAGGATTGAGACAAGGTTGCCTGCCTTCACTTTTCCAATATTGATTACAGTGGACTTCTCACTCAACAACTGGATATATTTTGCAGATGATCTTGTCCTCTCCCACAGTTAACTACAAATGCAGAGCTAGGCTTAACCTGACCGAGACTTGACCTTGGGGAAACGGTGGCAGGACTAGAAAAAACATGATGATCAATATCACAAGCTCACAAAGCATAGATTTCTGTATCATCCAAGAAGTGGACTCCAGTACCTACAGCAGGGGTAGGCAACGTCAGGCCTGGGAGCGGCCCTCATGCTCACGGTATATCTTCTATACAATTTTGCACAATTGAGATCAAATACGTCTTATTGTACCTCAAAGTTACTATAATATTGTCAGTTCCTATGAAATTTTCCCTGTGTGGGGACTCCCAGACCTCCCTTTTTATAGTGCAGTCGAAAATGGTCAGTTAATTTTGGTAATCACGAGGAGGTCCGGCGGCCCTTCATCTAATGACTTTGGGGGGAAAAAATCAGCCCTACACCTAAAACTTGCCTACCACATGACCTACAGTATGTTGTCCTTATAGTATATAACTGGTGGGACAGAGAAAAGCATCCAGATTGGGAAAGATGCTTATCTAAGTGTGGAGCTCAAGAGGGATAGGGTTGAAACACACTTTATGATTCTGAGTCATGGAAATCTACATAATGGTCGATCTCAAATTAGCAATTAATTTTCCTTTTAAATTATTGATCATTTCTACAGGAAGCACAACATGCCTTAGGCAAAATCTGCTCCCGACGTCCTCTTGTGTCCCTCGTGGTCGTGGTGGTATGCGGTATTGTTGAGCCTCGTGGCACAAATAAATCATCTGCTGTCAGGACCTGGATGTAATCATTATTACAGTGAACGGACAGTTTGAACTTTGTGGTGTGTGGAAAGAGCCGCAGTAAATTAAGGGTCAAACTGGATCCTTTAAGGAAATTACATAAGACTCACGGGACAGACGCTGGTGGCTAAATGACTCAGACTTACAGCAAAAACAATGCCCTTTTAGTGTTATTTATTTAACCTGTCGACACAATGTAAAAACATTGCAGACAGATGAAATATGGGAACTGTTAGCCGGAGCATTTCCTTTCAGACTGAAAAGGCTTTATTAAGTGAAACCGTTGTCCTCCGGATTTGAACATAGATGGTATAAATGAACAACAATTACCAAGATACATTTGAATAGGCCGACAGTGATATTCCAGGTCAAGTCTATTATGTTAAAATGTCAAAGATCAAAAACAATTGGACATATTGAGATCTGGCTTCTGCTGACCCTAATGTCACAAACTCAGAGAGAAGCATTTAGGGCTTGACATGTTTCACGTTTCTTAGAGCAGGGCAAACAGACTTAAATGGCTTCCTCATGCTTCGCCATTGCTTCATCCTCTGCGTCTTTAACAAAATGCGTGTCCCCATGTGGTCCTTCCGCAGGTCTGGTAGTGGTTAGTGGTCAGTGGTCAGTTTTAGGGTCATGGTTCTCCAAGACTCTATGCGTTCGTGTGAGTCAAAAGGTTCAGTGGTTCAGGTCAGGCCATAATCAGTTTGAATTGGCAGCCGGAGCACCCCAGGGTCTACAAAGCGGCCCCCTTGCTGACTGGGTTCACGTGCATAAAATTGTCCCCAAACCAAACTAAATTAAAAATATGTCCTTTATTGCTTGGACCACATGTGCTCAAGAGAAACAACGTGTGTGTGTGGAGAGTTTTACAACCATATGCCAGAAACAATGCAGCCATGGAGCACTTGAGTAATCTTTGAACAGTAAGCCGACACAAGGAGGACACACATGTACGGAAACAATTAGGGCCAATGAAAAAATGTCACTTAGGGATATTTAGAGGAATCAAAACATAATTTTCATAATGACCAAGCTTACTGCAGTTGGAATCATAGGATTGACTAAGACAGATGGATTGACTTCATACACATGTACAGTGGGATCCAGATGTTTACATACACTTTATAAAAAAGATACATTTGCATTTTTTCTCACTGTCTGACATGAAACCAGATTTAACTTTTTAGGTCAGTTAGAATTTTAAAAACGTATTGCTATTTGCTAAATCTTCTCAGGAAGCTTGCACGCCTGAGAACACCATCCCAACTGTGAAATACGGGGGTGGCAGCATCATGCTGTGGGGTTGTTTTGGTGCGGGAGGGACTGGTGCACTTCACAAAATAGATTACATCATGAAGAAAGAACACTATGTGGAAATATCGGAGCAACATCTCAAGACATCAGCCTGGAAGTCAAAGCTTGGGTGCAGATGGGTCTTCCAAATAGACAATTCCCAAAGCATACTGCCAAACTGGTTACAAAGTGGCTTAAGAATAACAAAGTCAATGTTTTGAAGTGGCCATCACAAAGTCCTGATCTCAATCCAGTTGAAAATGTATGGGCAGAGCTGAAAAGGCATGTGGACGCAAGGTGGCCTACAAATGTGGTTCAGTTACACCAGTTCTGTTTGGAGGAATGGACCAAAACTCCTGCCAACTATTGTGAGAAGCTTGTGGAAGGATATCCAAAACGTTTGACCCAAGTTTAAAGGCAATGCTACCAAATATTAATGAAATGTATGTACTTTTGTCTTTGTAAAAAGTAATATTAAACTATGTAGAAAATTCTATCTTCTGGCATTTAGCAAATATAATATTATTTTAAATTCTAATTGACCTAAAAAAAATGAAAGTTAATTTTGGTTTCATGTCAGACAGTGAGGAAAAAAATGCAATTTTATAAAGTGTGTGTAAACATACTGTTCCTGCTGTACATCATATACTGCAGCTGTATTACCAAGACGAATGCCTTGATGACACCACAGTTACATTGAGACGCTTCTGAAGGCTAAATGCCATAAATGCTTTCAACAGAAACCAAGTCACAATGGATTACTCTTCACAAAGCACATTTCTGACAAAGAGCCAAACCATTATGAAACACTTTACATGCAGCTTTATATGTCCAAATGCTACAGAATCTCACATCTGATTTCCCACTTAACACTCCAATACTCCAGCCCTGCCAGAAAACCAGATTTGAGTGATGTTTCTAAACTAGGAAGATGGACGCGTTGCACTGGGAGCTCTCATGAGTGTTGACCTTGATCTGTTTATGACAACTGTAAGAGTCAAAGCCAAAACCTACATAGGACAGTGATGGAGGCCGACATCCCTTCAGCTGAAAAAACTGAGCATAAAGTTAATATATAAAGGCAGGTAAAATTAGGAAATTTTTAATTGTAATTTCAAACACCTCATAATTCTCAAAATGTCTATTATGCACAGTATATCTAAATTTACTTCTATCCTCTTTTTTGGGCTATACCTGCTGCAAATATGCTTTATGTTAAGATTTCTTTTCCAATTCTGAAAGTGAAGACATCTGACTGAAACTAAAGAGAATTGCCAAACAAACCCGTCCTGTCTTACAAAGGGTCCAGCCTCTCACTCACATTTGGGACGATCACTGTGCAATACCATATGTGCTGTTTGTATATAGAGAACAAAAGATTTTAGAATCTATTAAAGCCAGAAACTCACAAACAACTTTTAGTTCAATCAAAACACGCTTTTGCCACCATCTAACTCTTTCATCAGGGCTACAGACATGACTCAGAACTTTCACATTAGGAACAATGATTATAATCTCTTTGGTCATATGGCCATGATATGTGGAGCAACACATTATGACCCCAAAAGACCCTGATTTGTCAACGGATAGGCATCTGTTTTAAGTTCTTTTTCTAATTTGGACAGAAATCATATGTTGTGTGACCTGTCTACAGCAAATCAGTCAGGAAGCAATTGTGTATTCATTTATTTTCATCCTGTTATTCAGATCAAAGCTATCACTGTTCCATATAGCGCCATATGTAGAGCACTCTTCATGATTGCATCCGTCTCTCAGCTAAAACAGGCAAAACAGTCACTCACACTTTTGTCCGCAGACGCAAACAGAGCTGCTCATACACTGTGTATGAGCAGCTCTGTTTGCGTCTGCGGACAAAAGTGTGAGTGTATGATACACATAATGGAAGGGTCTATTCTGATCTCCTTTTTTGCAAACTTTTGTTATGTCCTTAGCCAAGACAGGGCCAGGACAATTTAAAATCATGAAAATAGTAAAAGTCAGTTTGAAAAAGCTAAATAGATTTATGATTGTGGTGGACTGTGGTCTTTGGTGCACTGTAACTGTGTGTGCAAACTGCATGAAAAGGCAAAACAGTTAATGGATTAGGATAAGATTAATGTTGTATAGATCTTGAAATGAAAACTGAGTGTGGAAATTCTGTGTTGTGATGTGAATGTGTTGTAAAAATGTTGGTACTATGTTTTTATACGTTTACCAGTATGTGTATATTGTCGTTTTAATTAAATGTTGGACCCCAGGAAGAATAGCGACAGTTTGGCTGCGCTAATGGGGATCCTTTCAATAAACATAAACATAAACATAAACAGGGACTGGACAACAAGAACTGAAGCTCCAACAAGGACTGGACGCTCTTCAGCGGTCTTGGCCCCGTCTGCTGCGGGACTCCCATCAGCCATGGGTCTATAGCCTGTCCGTATGTGAGTGGATCTCTCCTTGTGTTGTTCTCCCCAAGGTTTCCTTTTTCTCCCACTTCTTCTATACCTAGTATTTTTGCCACTTGTTGCCTTGTTATTTATGTTTGCTGTTGCAACAGTGCAATTTCCCCACTGTGGGACAAGTTAAGGGTACTCGAGTTATGATGTGAATGATTTCAGTACACCAATCACTGCTCCCTAAGCTTGTGCCCTTAAGTGTCCTTCCACGGGTCTCTTCCTTCCTGAGTTAAAGCATTTATATGAAAAAACCCACAGCCACACATAACAGACACTCCAGCTGTCTCCTCTCCTGCTCCTCAAACACATTTGATATCACTCTCTCTGAAACTCCCACATGGAGAATTCATGAACTCCTGCCCTGTCCGTCCCAATCATCTCTGTGCTAAGGACCAGCTGCATTTGTCAAAGTGACCCAATGTCAAGACGCAGCAAAGTGGTTTTGTGTTTCATCCACCATGACAACATGAAGAGCATAATTTAGACCCACAGGACTATAACAGGGCCTGGAGAATGGGCTTCCACTTCACATGTCCATGTAATCAGACAGCAGACCACAACCGTGAGGATACAGAAAATCAGAGAAGCATTTTGTTTGTTTACAGAGACATACTATATAAGACACATGTATAAGAGTCAACTGAGTCGGAGACCAATGCATGTGTTGTTTGTAATTGGATGTGACATGTAGGAATCTAAGAAGTGGTTTTGAGACAGAAAGTATCACAGTACTGCAACATGTATGCTTGTACACGTTTTCTTCTCAAGCAGCCATACTTTGTGTAACCAGACAGTGGAAAAAACGTTTTTAACATATTTCTGCACATATGAAGTAATTTATTGGTTGAAAAGTAAACTTCAACCTTATCAAGGAAAAATAAAAACATGAACGACGCTATTTACAATCAATGATGAGTGCCGTTCAAATTGAGTTAAAATCCAATGTGACTAAACTGGTCTGAAATCAATTTGAATCGACTCTCATTGTGTGAAATAAAAGTTCAAATTCCCCTGCTCAACTTAAACACAAATAGTACACATTTTCAAAACTGGACCCCTGGGCACCAATTTCTTAATATTGCTTGATCGGACCAGTGCCGCGGCAGAGCTCTGCATCCTCTGAATACTTCTGAAAAATTAAGACGGTCTCTTCTCAAACATGACAGTCTGATCCCTGTAGACCACACCTCTGAGGCCACAGAGGAGTTCATGTGTTGTTTGTGACTGGTGGAGACATGGGGGATTGCATATGGGAAAGTTCAATCCACCAACATTTTAGTTCCATTTTCAGACTGTTTCTGGGTGTTCTTTCTACCAATTTTTTTTTTTCCCTTTATCCACTTTCCTAATCTGTTATTTTTTTTAATATACGGTGTTGTCCTGGCTCACAGAAAGATTTTGTCTCACTTGTTTTTGTCTGTTGGCGCTGCAAAAGGCATAGTTTGAGGAGAGCGCTTGGCCCAATCAGAGCAGGCAGAGCGGAGAGCACTTCAGTCGCACACAATAACACCATTGGGGCAACTTCAATCACACCAGAGAGGACTGGGATGGAAAAAGACCCAGACAACTGTGCTTCAAATGTTATTGCCAATTACGTTCAAGTCCACAATACTATAAGATGTGGCCATTTTGCATTTCCACTCCCCTGCATTTTGAGTTGTCAAAAGCTTCCTCAGAGAATAGGCTTTTTACGGCTACAGTCTGTGCCTGTATTTTGTTTTGTGATTGTGACTTGACTCTCATAAAGATATAGCAAAAGGACATGACAAAAAAAAAAAAACAATCAATCCAAAGCCAATCCAAAATTCCAACAGACAACATTGTGCTGAAGTAGTTGCCATTCACAATCAAACTCTGTTGTTTCAAGTCCACAGAAACCTGAGACATAGAAATCACTTGAATCACAGAGAGGACGAGAACAACATGCAACAGCTTTACTTCATCAGTCAAAGTTTCCCAAAATACAACGCATGACTCCAAAATAAAGAGGTTAGTTGTGCCAACACGAGGAACGGGTTTTGTCGTTTGGAAACAATAGATGTTACAATTATGTTGTGGAGTCTATGGAACATTGTCATATTATTTTTCAGAGCTCATTTTACTAACTCAAAACATGTCATCACCATATAATGTTATGCATCAGTGTCGCCTGTGGAAAAAAAAACAACCACAAACTTTTGGCAAGAACTGTTAATAAGTGATGCAATGATTGTTTTAACTGCGCCCATTCTGTATTTAACAATAGCTCTAGTTGCTGTGAGTATTGCATTTGTCAAAATTTGGCAAAAGGTACACATTGTTAAAATGTAAACTGAAACAACAAAGCATTTCTGACACAGTTGCTGTCTTACTTAAGTGAACTGGGCTTAATGTAGTGCCTAAAGTTTTCAAAAGTAGGTTATTTTGAGATGAAGATATAACCTATGTATAACCTGGCACCGGAAGATGTCGACATGTAAAATAGTTTTGGGTTGGATAAAACTGGTGAATATAATCTTAAATACAAAATCAAACATGCCATGAGACACACTACTCCTCAATGAACACATCAAACCACAAACTTTGTCCTGCCTCTGATCCACGGGACACAAGTTGACACGGGACCCTCTTCCATGGCATCAACAACAAAGGACCGAGACGAGCTGTCAACTCCAGCTCCCAGCATGCCCTGGCGTGTTCCACTCCAACCCCCAACACCCAGCGTACACTGAGCCGATGGGAGCAAACAAGTGCCACTCAAAGACCCCGGGGTTGCTCTAAGTCCAACACCCTCAATAGCCCCCTCTGTGGCCCATGCTGCCCCTGTGTGAATAGATGCAGAAAGAGAGGAGCTGGTCCAAATACACCCAACATCTTCATTAAACTCCAGCCCATGTCCCGGAGGAGCTGGAGAGGAGCTGGAGAGGAGGAGGAGAGGAGGAGAAGGTCAAGTAAACAGACATGTGAGAGAGAGGAGGATGGGGACAGACGGATGCCACGGAAAGCTCTTACACAGGTTGTTATTGTGAATTGAAGAGATGCTGTTGGTGGAGTTTATAGCTTCATGGAGATCCTATGCAAAAAAATAAAATAAAAATAAAAACCCTGTTTGGTGGCCTCATTCAAAAAAACATACTAGATGCTATTTTGCCACATTTAATAGGTCTATAACATTTGGCATGCAATTAAAACAAACACTTGAAGTCTAACCAATTCTTAAGAAACAAAACAAAACCTACTGTTCTTATATTGTTGCATTCAACCCTATGTTGGTTATTTGGGAAACCTTTTCATTGACTCTCTGTTGTGAAATGGATGAACCCTGTTTGAACGTGGTACCAGCCGAGCAGATTTGTTGACGAAAGGAGATGCCTGAATGCTCCTTGTGCGTCTTTCGGTTAATAAACTGGCTGCCCTCTTCTGTCTCTCTCCCCATCGCTCTCTCGCACTCTCTCTCTCTCTCTCTCTCCAGTGCAGAGGCGTGTTGCGCGCCTCTGTCTCTCATTCCGGCACTGAAACTCGTGTTGGAAGCTGCCTCTGCGCGCGGGGAGACGCAGGAGCCCGAGTCAATCCCGGGAACGAGACGCACTTTTACGCACACAGGAAGAGACATGTTGTGAACTTTACATCTCTGGCCACACGTGCTGGAATATTCACTCTGAAAGCGACGACACTTCTTAAATAAAGTCTAACGAACATTATTACCTCCGCAAAAATGAAGGGATTTACGCACATATTTCTCCTGACTGTGCTGTTCATCCACGACGTTTCATCCTCCAAGACCAACGTACCGCGACTGAGACTTTCATACAAAGGTATTTACACGAGGCCTACAGTATATAATGTTTTTTTTTCTTTTTATCATTGCAATTCTCACGTTTTATAATGATATTCTTAAGCATTTTACTACTGTATCACATCAGTCGGTCGCTGCACTAAAATGATTTGCGTTTGACAATGTGTTCTTAGCGCAAAAGAGTCAAAAGAAATAAGTAAAATTGTGTCTACTTAAAATAAAGCATGCATTTTATAGTTGAACTCCACTGCATTGTGTGTGTAGGCCTTGGTGATATCAGACTCCACTTGACTGCATTGACCTTGATCTTTATCGTTCTTAACAGGGAACATGGTTAAAATAAGCTCATTTTCACACTGCAGCCACAGTATGAATGCAGACTTGTTTGGGAGACATACCCATCTTTGCCCCTCTTGCTGGTGGTCTTAACATGGGAGTGATTTGGCTACTGTTTGTTGCGGCCTGTTTGTGTTGTGTTTAAGATAAAGTTATTGTGAATGTTTCCAGGACGAGACCGTGCAGTATAAAGCAAGTGGGTGTCCAGCCAGAGGAGCTCTTGGCCTTGGTTCATCTCTATGTGGTTGGGATGCACTGCTGTGTGATATTAAACTTTATGAGACACAGCACCGAACACCTCCAGCAACTAGTGCAGGCTTTATAAGGATTTCCCATAATTATCGCATAGTACTTGTCACATAGTTACTTAGCTTAGAGACAAAAGCGTTGCAATTTCACAGTTAATACATGTTTACAGTTCAAGTTTTGCCTTCTTTGTATTATTTTTGTGCTGTTCTTTCTTTTATGATTTATATGCGTCTTTATTGCATCTGCATTGATTTGACTCGTCCTTCCTGACACCCTTGTTGCCTATTCAAACTTACAAATGGCACAGTTACACTTAATTTTGGTGCACAGTCTCAACATACGTATCATTTTCTAATGTTTTAGAAGTAATTTATATTCTTTAAAGGCACGCTGCATTACATTTTACGGGATTATACAGTTGCCAGCAATACTGAACATGCTCCTATGACCAACTAGACACAGTAAATGCTACCTTTAGTCAGTATCTCCATGGAGACGAGCTGGAGACGTCCCGCCTCCAGTAAAGTTACAGTCAGGTTCTGTGGAGAGGTGAGCCGCTCACAGCAAGGACACATTTGCACTTGCACTTTAATCTATTCATTGTGTGGAACGTTACGCGCTGTGGCTTTAAATGGGCTGTATTTGAAACTCAACAATGTGTAAAATCACGACCACGGGACATCTCCTTTCCCTAATGTGTCACCTTTACATGTCTGCAGCTCCCTGTGGTCTGATTATGATCCAGTGAATGACCCATCAGGCGTGCGTAGGTGCTAACGTGACTCAGAGCTGGGCCTTTCTTTACCGTCGTAGATAAATATCAACAGGATTTCCCTCAGTTCAGTTCAGTTTTTCATGATAAAAGTCCCAGCCGTGTGAGGCCTTCCTGTGGTACTTACCGGACGCACCGCTCCGAGGGACAGATCGGAGCTGATAAAGAAAATAAAGAGGGGCTTTTGAAATCACAGACTCGAGTTCAGACACACGGAGATAGGATCTGTGTGAGTTCAATATGTGGTAATCCTACGCCATTCTTTCCTACACACAGCCTTGACTATGTGGTTTATGGGTTGATATAAGATATTTTCACGTTGAATTTTGCATTTTTAGAGACATGGGCATATTAACTGTCTCGATGTGCACTTGTTAGTATGCCTCTGATTTAGCAAAAAAGAAATTAAAAAAAGACTTATAGAGGGGAATCGTTTGTGGTGGTGGGGGAGACCTTTCTCTAAATCTTGAGCCATGTCTTGATCAGGGGAGTCTAGCAGGAGTGCATGATACACGTCCATTGAGTATATATGTCGTCCTGTGAACATACTGTATTTAGACACAACCCCCCATCTGAAACAGAACCAACAACATGAGTTTGTTTTTATTCTGGTCAGAGCTTGGTACATCCCTAATGTGTTGTATGTCACACATTTGGATTTGATTACAATCCCATACTATTACTGAAGTCATAACCTACCATAGATTCCTTTGGTCCTTTACTCCTCCGTCCTGAAGCAGAGCTGCTCATTAGCTGCAGATTGCTGTAAATTCACTGAACATATGCCCTCTCACTGGAGATCTGACCTGTTAAATTTCCCTGACCTTTCCTCCACACCTCGATCCGCACAGCCTCACGGCCCCACATCTGGTCCCCTCCGCACAAATGAGCTTAACTGTGGTCGGCATCTTGTTCCACCGAAAGTCTCGAATCTACAGCATCTAGTGTCAACAATCATTCTTGCATAGTTCCCAAGCTGATATACTGGCCTATTTTTAATTATGAACATGTCATTCTGTAAAGATTTGTGGTGTACTGCCAATGTCTCTGAAATAAATCGGCAGTTTAGTTGCAGTTTTAGCTGGAATAGAAGCTTGGAATGGAAGCTTATTTGTAATGCACTTTTCGACACAAGTCAAAGCGTTTATCTGCCCATTTCATGTTTAAGTTCTCTTACCTGTATTGTTACCTTTACAGGCTCTTATCAAAGGTTTATTCTATGTTCGGTTTTTTCTGCTCTTCCTTTCCAAAACCTACATCTTAAGCTCAAATGGCAGTCTTGTTATTCATTATGCCATGGAATTGAAGATTTTAGAAGTATTGATTGCACTGAAATGCTAAAGGCTACATTGTTGGTGAGTAATGCTTGCATTTTACCTCTGCACACAAATAGAGACATGCCCTGTGAGCAACAGCTGAAAAATACATCTGTCATAACTTGTAGCCAGTTTTGTGATACAATGAACATTGTTGCGATTGTTGCACTATATGCCCTGTGTGAAGCCACCATGCCCATTCGACCCTCATTAGAAAACCAGCCACTTCCTCACATCCTGTTTAGTTAACCTTAAATCCGAACAGTTTGAACCATAATTTCCTCTTAGATTTTTTTTTCTCATGCTAGACCTTCTTTTTTACCATGTAAAAAGTGCACAATTGATGCTACACACACTTTTGCATCACTAACAATTAAAAGACTTACACACATAAAGCATGCCACACCTTTATATGGAATTGTTCAATTCGTTATTTGTTTTTGTTTGTTTTGTTTTTTATTTCATATGTCAAGATCTTGATAACAGTAGCTCTGCACACCTATGTAGGCGACAGGTGGGTAAGAGAGGAGGATACTTAACTTGATAAATTAAGAAAAGCCACCGCAAGCTCCGAAAGTGGTGGTTGTTTATGCAGCACTTAAAAAGTTGCTGTCCAGTTTATGCTCTGCTTCAACCTCTGGGGGACAATAGAAATCCCTATAACTGAGAGGCTGAGAGTTTATAATCTGCACTCACAAGTTTGTCTCACCATCGTGTTCTTGGGCAAGACATTACTGAACTCACCGGTTTGAGTTTGTTCATGTGATTGCTCTTTGGATGTAAAGGACATTGGAGGAAAAAAAAAAAACGGCCATGTCCATCAGAAGAGGTTTATTTTAAAAGCTCCTTTTTGCTACAACGACCGAATCACTGCCGACGCTGCACTGATCTATATGTCAATCCCACACTCTATCCCTCCCTCACTCGTGAACAAGACCTGGAGAAGGCAAGCCACCTCGGGTCAGGAACAGTGGCATTGGATATAGCGCTGGCCCAGTGTCCCACGGCCGTGACGAAAACCGCACTGCTCCTCCTGAATCAGAGGTTTGATTATTGGTCGGATTCTCCTCCCCAGCACCCTGTACTAGACCTTACCCTGGAGGCTTAGGAGTGTGATCCCCCTGTAGTTGGAGCACACCCTTCAGTCCCCTTTCTGAAACAGCTATGTTGCAGAGACGTGTCAGCCAGAACAGTCAACATCCAGAGAAGGTTTACTCAAGCCCAGATCTCATCCAACCCCGGGAGCTGTCCAGCCATTTCGATGACTTCAGCTTGGGTGATGGATGAGTCCCCTTTCGAATCCTTAGTCTCTGCTTCCTAATCGGAAAACATGACGGTGGAATTAGGGAGAGCCTCGAAGTATTCCCTCCACCGTCCGACAACAACCTCAGTGGAGGTCAACAGCAGCTCCCCACCCGCTCTTTAAACAGCGTTGGCAAAGCACTAACACTGCACTAATGCTTTATTATCATGAGTTTGGGACATAGTCATGGTAGTTGACCTTGAATCTAAAGTTAAACTGTTCAGCCAATAGCCTAAACCAAACCATTTCCCCTTAAATCATCTCCGTCTTTCTCACCTCTCTAAGTGTCCTGGCTCTTCTTGCCTCTCACCTCCCGTTTTCCCCGACCTCATCTGGGTTCTCTTAATAACTCGCAGCGGCCCGCGGGGTGTTTGTGATCCCGGGAGGATGTGGAGGTAATTTCGCCACAGGAAAAGCTGTCATTATCTCATTTCAATCAATTAGTTTCAACAGGAACTCGGCCATTTTGCAACCGCTAAACCTTTAACATACGTGCACCGCGCTCACTGCACTTATAAAGTCAGGGTATACGGTGATTTATGGACTTTTACTATTTTGTCGAGCAATTTGTGTATTGTAATGCTGCGTTTATTTAGTTAAGGAGATTAAAAAGCGGTTACTGTGTTTTGCTTGTGTTTCTTGGTAATGAGTCTTTTAAATATACAAGATGGACCAATTTCCTTCTTTACTTTGGATATTACTCAATAACATTTAGTTTTAAAAGTGGTTTAATTTATAATACAGATTGGGAGTGCCAATTCCTGCTCCTTGATCCACTCTTTCACAATGTGAGCTTGATGAATTCTGGCATTGTCTTCTTGGAATATACCCCTGAATCAGGGAAGAAAAAAATCCATGGAATAACCTGGTCATTCAGGATGTTCAGGTCATCAGCTGATCTCATTCTTTGGACGCACATGCTGAACTTAGACCCAGCAACCCCACATCACCGCGTAGTGTACTTTTAACCTCTTACCCCCTGCCTGAACCGAGTGCCTGTTTTCCACCAGAGATTAGAGCGGGTGGTCTTGTGATCGGAGGGTCGGCGTTTCGAATCCCGCAGGTGCACACCGTCGTTGTGTCCTTGGGCAAGACACTTCACCCACCTTGCCTGCAGTGTCTGCGTACACTGGTGTGTGAATGGGTGAGTGGTTCCTTGATGTAAAGCGCTTTGAGTGCCTAAAGCAGGTAGAAAGGCGCTCTATAAACGTGATCATTTACCATTTTTTAGGTGGGGGTTAAGGCGCTAAAAGACCTCATGTCATGATAGAGAATATTTACAGAATTATCACCACATGGCAGTGTATATGTTTCTTTTATTTGCCAGCGTTTCTACCTGGTGGTTGGCGTAGTCCGGTCCACAGCCTCAGCTCCAGGTGTTCTCCATTAACTCCATAGCAACAGTCTCCAGGCTCCCACTGAATCAAGTCTCTATCATCACGAATTGCATACACTGTGTCTCTGTTTCACACAAGCGGTCATTGTAATATATTCAAATCATCTGTTTCTCTATTGTCTCTTTAAGAATCGTGTGGTATTGCGGTCTATTACTCGTACTTCAACATCTTCCCTCGCTGCATCTCCGTTATCTCTCCCCTCTTTATCTAAATCTCTGCACTTTCCCCACAGGGTACAACTTTTAGCCTCCAACTTTTCCTTGCCTTTGTATTGCCTCCTATTGTATCCTCTCCCCACCCTCCCTCCCTTCCTCTTTCTCTCTCGTCACCTTCTTTTGTACGACGGCTAAAGGCGCGCACTCCACCGCACAAAGGCACGCCGGGCGTCCCATTTCTAACCAGACTGTATTATTCAAATGCCATGTTTGTTTTCACTTTCATGTGGTGAATTAATCAGTTTGTTTTCTCACTCGGAGTGTCCCAGCTGCTGCTGCAGTTCACCGGGTGCTCACAGTTCTGAGGCGGAGCGCTGTAATCTGTCAACGGGACGTGGTAAAGCTCAAGAAATGTTAACCTTTTATCTTTTGGCTGCTTTTGCTGGTATGTACGGCTGAGCAATGGGGGCGTTAGTGCGATTAGATTAGATGTGGTTCAGTTAACAGTAGGGCTGGGTACCGTTAAACGATAATAGTCTGGTATAAATAAAAAAGGTTTAGTTACTTTCGAAAATATAAAAGTATCAAAGGCAGGTACCAAAAAGAAATATACAATTTTTATATTCAAGTTTTGATGCTGTTGGTCATGAAACTGTAAAAGGAAAATAAGTGAAACACAAATCCGCGAAGGAGATAGGGTGAGGCCCTCTGAGTCTTCATCCGGGTAAGTGAAACATAAGTTTAAAAAAAAATTGGGGGGAAAAGGGAAAAATAAATAAATAAATAAATAAATAAAGGGGGATTGGGGGAAATTTTGGTAAAAATGTGGAAAAAACCTGGAAAAATTTGGGGCAAAATTGGGAAAACAAAAGTGGCAAAATTGGGGGAAAATTAGAGAATAATTGGGGGGAAAAAGGGGAAATAATTGGGAGAGAATAAGAATTTTTTTTGAAAATTGAAAAAAAAAAAGAAAAAAGTAGAACATTTGGGAAAAATAGGGGGGAAAATTGGGGGAAAAATAAGAACATTTTGGGAAAATTGAAAAAACAAACTGGGAAAATTTTGAAAAATTGGTTGAAATGGGGGATGGGGAATAAGAAAAACTTTGAACAAATTTTTTTCTGCCCTTTTGTAGTTAAAAGAAGTGTTGCGTCACCTCAAACAAATCATGCAAAAGAAATTAAATGGAAGGAAAAGTAATAAATTAACATTATTAATCTGTTTTCTGGTTTTATATGACAAATAATTCAGTATAGGTATAGAACAAAGTATCGTTAAAGTACTGGTATTGAATTTATTTTTATGGTACCCATCCCTAGTTATGAGTGCACCTTTGCAACAACAGAGGCACCGATACTGAGAAGACTGAAATATGAACTGCCAAGCTATGTTTATAGGTCTAAACTACAGTTTTACCAGGTTTCAAACTTGATGAAATCTTATGGAGACAGAAAATGAATGACAGTTTTTGTGATTCCCTAATTGCGACGATCAAAATAGCGATTCTGATTCGGTTGTGAGAAATCGTGCACACGCAATGAGGGTAAAGTGCCCAAAAACACAACGACGGGTGGAGCTGGGATCAAACTACCGACCTTCCAGTTATAAAACGTCCACTTGCTGTTTTAATTGATACGTAACAAGTGTAACTTATAACACCAGTGATTCATTTCCACTCATCTCCTCCCACTGAACTTCTCGCAATCATGGCAATCGTTATTTTCCACCAAAGCCGTAAGCACTCCCAGATTTCTGGCCTGCCTGGAATCCTAGTGTTTTTTGGAAATCCACGTTACTGTAAAAAAGAGGAAACCAACTGGAGAAAAGTAAAGGTTTATGTGCGGGCCAGTTGGCATGTCCTGCGTTCTTGTTCCCTGTGAGCTACAAGCAGGAGTATTGAAAAGACGTGTGCGAGATTTTACTGTTTTAGTAATGGTTGACATATGTTTAAATGTCTGTATTTGGAGAAGGTGCATTGCCTGTGAACTGTGTCCCGGAGTCCTGATGCCCAGAGCTTTAGAGTTTATGAGACATGTCCAGAGGTTTACAACAAGAAATGAGTGTTCAAAGGCTGTACGAAGCACAATCGGAGGTATTGTTGAGTCAATGTTAAGGGTTAATGGCTTTTTCAGAAGAATAAACGAGGGAAATTATAGTTTTATGGATGGATATAGTGCGTGTAATGTTGCGTACTTCTAAGTCAAATATGATTTAATGAAATGCTGTCACAAATGGAACAGGTGGCTGTGCCGTTGAAAAAAAGGTGCTGGATTTAGATGTTTCCAAATCAGGTTTCTTTGAAGTAATTAATTTATCTTCAGAGCTCCGACAAAATAAAGTCCTTGACATAATTTGTTTTTGTTATCAGTGGCAGACATCTGTGTGATTCTAATCTTTGGTCCACTGTCAGCGTGTCCTCTTATGTATCCGCCAGATAAGAGCAGCTCAGAGGAGACAGGCCGGATTAGTGAGGAGACCAGAGAGCGGTGTGAGAGATGGAAGCGTTTGAGATAAACCCGGGACCAGATCAGAGCAGAGACGGATGGACATGTGGTGATAAGTGCAGATGTGTCCTGGACGTGTGATAACAGGAGCGACAGGTGTTTGCAACAGAGACGTCACACAGAAGGAGCTCCCAGATAAGCACCGACGAGACTGCAAGACCCTCTGATGGAGAAAACTACTTCCACCCTTCGAGCCAAAGGGTTTATTGATTGACCATTGAAGGAGTTCTGGCGGTATATCAGGCAACGTGGTGACTGAGTGGTTAGCACTCTTGGCCCCTGGTTTGGCCTATTTACTTGGAGTTCACATGTCATGTAAAGTAACAAACTATTATTGCTCTATAAACATGCAATCTAATAGATACCAGCTCGGGACTGAAACTGGGGAAAAAATTTGATCTATTTTGGCTCTCAACCTTTTAAAAACATAACGTTCACAAACTAAATCTCAGTGAATATGGACATGCTGTACCTCATTTTGAAGCACAGAACCTGGAGTTAGTTTTCTTTCTCTTTCTTGGCGTATTGTTAATCGCCATGCAATATGCTGCAGCTAGCAACAGTATGCTATTGCTAACGTCAACTAATCAAAGCTGATTAAATTCTGAAATTCTGATTGGATCACCTAAGTAAAATAAAATAGCCACTACTGCAGTGGCCAGGTGTTTGTCCTATTTTAGTTTATGAAATGCTGTCATAGAACAACTGATCTAACAGATAATTTTATGTGAGTTGTTTAATTTTGGGTAGAAAAGTCCAGTGTGTAATGTTTATCCATTAGTTTATTCATCGATATACAGTAATTGCCTATGTAACATGCTGTTAAAAGATAAGACACTGGATCTGACACTGGAGAAAAAAGGACCATTCACCTTTTTCACTCACAGTAGCCACTTTTACTCTCGCTCTCTCTTAGTATTGGTTAATATCGGATATCGGCAGTTACTTAAACCCCCAGTATCGGTATCGGAAGCAAAAAAGCTGGATCAGTGCATCTCTAGTACCAGCTCCACTAAAAAATCAGTCATGGAAAGTAGCTGGATTCATTTTTGTCATTGTTAAAATGACAATTGTGTAAAAGTTGTAAAAGTTGTGTTGTCAATAGGAGCAAATCCCAAAGCACATCTAGCACATCGAAATTGAACACTTCTATTGCCATTTTATTTTGACCAGGACATTAAAGGCATGTTTATAAATCCCCATATACTATTTCTAAGATAGTGTGACCTGTGCATTAAGAAGATCACCTTTCTCTTTTCAAAAAACCGAAACCGCGGCCCCAGCACATGTTATACCAGCAGAAATCCCCAATGTGGATTTAAACATGTGAACCTGGCAGCGAACGCAGGAGACATGAATGGACTCTGAATGAGGAGGCAGTGAATGAATATCTGTGAACAGCAAACTAATGGTAAACCAGTGAAAGACCGGAGCAGGAATACCACAGAGGTCACGGCACCAATGCGACACCAGATAAAGGGGTGAGGAGCGGTGGGGAGAAAGGAAGAGACGCGGGGTTCGAAAAGTGTAGGCAGAGATGAGGGGAGCGCAAGAATGAGCGACTGACAGACAGGGCGGATGAAAGCGCAGGAGAGAAGGGTGAAGCTAACACTGGGGTCTTTGAGGAGCTGAGGCTTGGGAGGTTCATACAGAGACAATGCAGCTTTGAGCCTCTGTCACGTGGATTAGGAGGTTCTCCGGGACCAAAGGGAAGCGCACGGACTGGGACTGTCTGCTATTGTCGAAACTTCTTGTCTGTCCGCTTGGGTTTCAAGGGTATGTTAATGTGGAGGCGTTTCAGTGGACTAGGATTGGTGGAATAAAACGAGAAGAAATTTGACTATTCCTTGAAGCCTTACAGTGTTTATGTTGTCCATATAAAAACAGGAAGAGTTTGAGAAGATGTATTCCATTAATTGCAAAAAGGTATCATTAAACACAAATCATTAAGAATTGAAAACAGGCTCTTATGGAGAATCATTATCAAAAGTTAAATACTGTATATGCCTATAGAATTTCAAAAACCTTCAACTAAACCAGTATAGTGTAGCCATGTAATGCAGTAACGCTGTCAACTTCAATCTTCCTTTTGGTCTTTATTAGACATAAAAAAACGGCACAAACTATGCACTGTATCTTCTATCTATTTTAATGTTGTTGGAGGAGACATATTTGATATATCTGGCAGGGTAGAGGCCGTTCAATCACGATGAGACATTTGCCAAAAATAACCTACACTTGACAATCCGCAGCAGAGGATCCTCCGTTACACAGGAACATGTAGAGAAACTATTTGTCTAAACTTTGGACACTTGAACACACCCAAAGAACAACACAGCTCTGCTTCCCTGGAGGTCTGACCCATCCCGCAGACTATTATTGTACAAGTCTTTAATAATACCTTCAGAGCTGTAATGTAATGTAATGAGATGGGCTTGTTTTCAGTGGAGATGGGCCACAAAATGACAGAAAAAGAACCGCCAGATAATGACGGAAATTAGAATATTACCTCATTTTTAGTTAATCCTTTCTGTCACTAAATGTCTTCGTGTCGAATATAAAATTGTCCATTGCATCAACTCCTTGAAAACAGATCGTATCAAACAAAGCTGGAAAACATGTTTGGCAACGCTGTCGTTCCATAGCAAAGCCTCACATTAAGGATCTTTTCAGGACCATTATTTCCACTGTGACCAAACGCAGAGCAATTAAAAGTCACACAGACGCCAACTGGAGTTTGACTTTAAACTCTTTGAACAAATGTCCAACCTCTAAGAACTCCTTCATGCACTTAAATATAGAGACATGCTGAATTGTGTTGAACTTGGGTTCGCTGGTTACATTACTGAGAGCCAAGTGCATGCTGGGATATTGTGGTCAGAGCTAAGACTTACTGGTTCCACTCTCTTATTCCCACTGAGATGTGAAAACATAATTTGCTGCGGGTTTCCTCTGGACGTTTGCTCGGGGAGCCCTGTATGTGTTTAAGCAAATAGATCGTCGAAGGGTCCGTGGACTGGAAAGATTATTGGACATGTTATCTTTAATAAGAGTCTGTTCTTAATTGTGTGTACATATTTTAGTAAAGCCTTTTAAAGTCCCGCAGAGGGTTAACTCCACTTCTTTCTTTTCTTCTTCTTCTTCTTGGACAGGTTTGCTTTGCGTCAGAAAAAAAGACTTCCCATTTATCACATAAACAGTTTACAGAAAACAGCAGGCAAAGGATAAACCGACTCAAGTGTGGGCCAATAAAGCAGTCCTATACTGTATATGGCCTGAGAATGTGGGTGAGTATCTAAAGGGAGCGAGCAGTTGCAAAGAGAGGCAGAGGCAGGTTGTAGGAAATCCCAGGCTTCCCTCTGTCTTCACTCATCAGTCACACGGGATTAGGTCAGTATGTCTTATCTGGACCAGAACTGATGCGTATGAGCTGCTAATGGACATGGCAATCTGAAAAAGCATTTAGGGACAGGGCACCAGCTATTTCTGACAGTAGCCATATTACTGTTACTACAGTGTGCTGCAAAAAACAAAAAAACGGCAAACTGTAAATTAAGAGTCAATTTGGAATCAGACTTTAATCTATGCACACATGTTTTTTTCCAATTATTTTCGACTAAATGATCTTACCCAGACTGCTTTGTTTTATAGTAGAACTATTAGTCTTTAATAGTTGCAAAGTCAGAACAGATTTCTTTGTGGGTGAAGTAGAGTGGGAGACTCTGCAGTGGGCAACATGCTGTGTACTCAGCAGATTCCTCAAATACTGTGCTTTCTTCAACAATATACAGCGTCCATGTAATGAATCCTCGCTAATGGCTGTAAAGAGGCCCTATTTGCTCGCATGGGACTGTATTTATGTATCTGGGCCTGACCAAACAAAAACGCCACGGAGAAATGTTTGCAGATTAAATTGACAGTGGATTTAGCGGACCGAGCAGATGGATCAGACCGAAGCGTGACTTATTGATTCCTGATGGCATGTGATATTGGGCCCCAGAGTGTAATAGGCCTCAGATGGGTTCTTTCTCACAGTAAGCCAATACCAATAGATCGTATCGCCCCATGTGTGAGGGCCGGTGCAAAGAGGTGACTTATGGGGCTTGGAGAAGATTACAAACAGCCTGGGTGCAATTTGTCCACGAATGAACCGCCACTGAGATTAGCAAGGCATGTAAGCGGCACAGGTGTGGGCCTTTCGTGACGTCTTCATGGTTCATGGCATTTAGTTTTTTTTTTTTTACTTGGTATCATAACGCTGTGGTATCAGGAGGAAAGGTTTTCTAGACAGTAAGTAATGCAACATGAACCAATTTTGTTAACTTTTATCTAGCCATAACTTCACATTGAGAAGAAACTACATGTACACGGAGAACTGCGAGCCATCTGTCACTTTTGATCGGGTGCAGTTATAGTAGTGGTGTGTGATGCAAGTGAAACAAACTTGCTTTTCCTTATAGGGGAATTTAGAATAAGATAAAATAGTGCATGAAATACGTTTAGGCCAGATATCATGCTACACTGATCTAAGTTCTACTTTCAGAAGATGACGCACAGAATCGTACTGCAATCAGCCCCATATAAGGACTTTGGTGACCTATGTTTAAGAGTAAGAGTAAGACTCAAAGTTGCTTTAAATTGCATTAGTCATTCATCCTCTGCAGTTGGTTTTCGTGAGCAACTACCAAGGTAAGGTGGGTGCAGGTTAAGGACACGCAAACATATGCACAGTTTAGAGCAGAGATTGAATTGCCACATTTTTGGTTATGAGACGACCCCACTACCAACTGAGCCGCTGCCGCCACGTTTATTTTGTACAAATCTGTCCTCAGTTTTTAATAATCATATTCCTCTTCAGGTGTAAAGTTCATGTTGTATCTTGCGCTTGTCAGTCCTGCGTTTGCCGATGAAAGCCCAATGCCAGCGTTGTGCGATCACCTTCACATCAGGGCGATGACAAACTGGCATAAAGACGCAAATAAGCAGAGGATCTCTCAGCGAGGGGCCGTGGTTTCTCCCCTCGGAGCACCTGACGACGACAGCCTTCAGCAGATCACTGTAAACATGGGCCGTCTCTGTGTAGTGGGTTTTGACACCTCAGTGAAACCAGATGCAGACTTCGCGTGTCGCATGGTTTGGCAGCGGTACAGCGGCTCCGGCCCCCGGTGCATGCTGGGAAATGAGACACATTGAAGACAGATGTGTATGGACGTTTCCCTTTGCGGAGGATACAGAGTGATATATGGACGTGGGAGCGAGGAGTGGGAGATGGCAATGAAATGTGAGATATGACAAAAAGAGGGATCCAAATGGTGCAGTGGTGTCTCTAAGCACCCTGACTAAAGGTGGCTAGAAATCCAAGATGTGCCCACTGTTTGATCAGGTTCTACGGTGGTTTAGACATGTCCCATTCTCTCTACCTCCCCAAAAAAATCATCTCCATAATTTCTCCCCCCGCCCCGGCCATTTGTCAAAACTGGAAGGAGACGTTCAGGAGTCACTGTGTAAGAAGTGGTGCACGGTATCAGTCAGCCCCCCTCCTCTTTGTGTGTGTGCTTTCTGTATACATTATACCGTGAGGTATTACAGTTGCGGTATTTGCGTGCGGCATATTTGTGGGGATTTGTGTGAGCCCGGAGTGATTTACGAGAAACAGAAGTGAAATGTGAAATGCTCACACAGACCAGTGCGTGTGGTGTACTGTACGTGTGACTGTTTATGCGAAAAAACAGCTGAACTAAACCAAACACTAAGCGCCAAATATGGGTGAGCTCTAAATGATACACAAGATAAATCCTCTTCCAGTGGTTAGTGTTCTGTAGTGACTCTTAAAGGTGCATTATGCAACATTTTATGTGGAAAAAAAAAAAGTTGATATTTGTGCGTATTTGACCTTGTAGTGACCCAGCAGCTGTATGAGTGGTCAGTATGGCGTCTTTTCTCCATCACATCGGTCTCTAGGACGCTCCAGGATAAATTGTTTGGAAGATATTCACTGATGACGGACCCTCTCGCCAGAAAACCCACAAAACAATATCAACTTTTTTTCCACATAAAAGTTGCATAATGTACCTTTAAATATAATAATACAGCTCAAAGCCAGAACTTTCATGTCCTCAAACTAATTTAAAATCATACCATAGCTGGCTACCATTTTGCTGCACAGCTTTAGCTCATTGTCTGTGCTTTGTCTCTTCGGGAGCAGACACAAAGACAAGCAGCTGTCTTGTTAGTTTTCATCACTCGCTCAAAGGTCAAAAAGTCATCTCATGCTAAGGAGCTGTGTGGAAAGAGCTGGACGTGTGGAGCGACTACTGTCTCAGATAGAGGGCGCACTGAAAACATGATATGCTTTCTAGGTAGGAGCAGAACAATTTTCAGATTTTTCATTTTTTGTTGGGTCTGTTCTGGTCCACGGCTGCTGCACAACACATTTTGTTGTAAGTCCCTTGCCTTATCAAGCCACATCAGCCCTCATTGTTACCCCAACACTCGGCACCATGTGTTCTCTCTGATGTGGTTCTAATAATGAGATCCAGAGCAGGAGCTTCTCTCTCGCTCTCTCTCCGTGTGCGGCTTGTGCCAGGTTCAATAACTCTGTCAGGCGTCTCTGTGTGTCTGTGCCTTTCTCTGCCCATTACTGTCTCCTGCTGCACAGATGCACCAGTCCAAACCAATCCTTTGTCTCAGCTGCACAAGGTTCTCATTGTGCTCCCTCATTATTTCTTTTGCATTAGTTTTGCAACTGTTTTACTTTCGGCTCATTCCTCCAGTGCGACTTGGCTAATGGGTTCACGAGGGAATCCTACTACAAGGGCGTTTTGGAGACACTGGCATTGAAGCTGTTCTTAATTATCATGTAATGAGGATAATGAGATTTATTTTATATTGCAAATTCATTTGTGTTTGCACAGTATAATGTGGTGTAGATGTAGACATTGTTTGACTTATGTACATGTTGCTTAAAATGTGAAGTGTGTTCATTTTATTCCGTATACTATTTTCTATCGTTCTAATTAAAACAGTATTGCTTTCAGCGGATGTTTTCCTCTATCTGGATATTGTCCCTCTGGGTTTTCTGGTGTGACCTGAATAAAAATAAAAAAGCTGCTCCTTGGGCAGAGCAATCAATTGAAATGTTATTGAAATCGCAATCTCGGCGTTGGTAAACCTCTATGATTGTCATGGGACTTTTTTATTGTCTGGTCTACAGACGCTTCTCTGGCAATGAGCATCATTGGAATTTGGGGAAATACTTGGAAGGGTTTTATATGTTTAATGGAGTGGAGAGAATTTTATCTGTTGAAGCTGTGGTTTTCGTAAAAGTTCCGGTCTTGTATTCATGAATCATTATAGTAAAAGCAATGTTCATTTACTGTTTAACATCTTAACCCCCGCCTTAACCAAGAGCGTTTTCTCCAGTTCAGCTTTACCCAAATCTAAAAGGTTACAGCCTACTGGCCAGTGTTGTCACTTTTTTGACATTTTTTTCCATTTGCTTTTTGTTGCGTTTTCATTGCATTTTTTTCTTTCCTTGTTATTTTTTTATTTTTTTGAGAAGCTTTTAGATTTGGGTAAAGATGAACTTGGGCCAAAATGCCGCAAAAATCCAGCCCCAAGTCAAACTACAAAATGCCCTCCTGAAATACCTTTCTAAAAGCAGCCATGTTGTTGTGAAGTGATTGGACGGGCTGTCAGCCGCTCCTCACTCTGCGCTGAGAGGCAGTGATCGTCCTTCACTGTTTATACACCAGTGTTAGTGTGTGCTCATGGGTGAAGACGAACACCCCGTCAGGCCGATGAAAAGCACCGGTCTAAACTCGCGATGCTTGCTCACATACTGTACAGATGTAACAGTCCAAGACATACAAACAGCAAGCAGCATTTATATCTGATTGCGTTCATCCTTACAAGATCAAAACCTCTACTGAATGGTTCAGATACATGTGAGATAAAAGCCAAAAGGTATGATTAAAAAGAAGAACACCACATTTTAACAGAGCACTTACTACATTTTGTAACCTGAATGGTTCTTTTCTTTTCACACATTGCTCTCCATTTTTCTTTTTGATACAGTTGCTTTTTGCCGTTATGAGCGCATATTCGAGTGAGTTTACTGCCCAGTTCACTTCGCTGTCAGAAAGGAGGCACCCCGCGTCTGTCTGAACCTGCTTTGACCTCGCACAAGGCGCCTCCTACAGAGTCTAACCATCGACCTCTGACTGTGAGGCTTCTGTCGCAAGACCAGAGCCAGGTGCATCCCTCCTCCACTCCACTCCCTCTTATTGATCCAGCCCGACTTAGACCTGGATCATGTTGTTTATGGAGGGGGCACCGGGGCCGGCTCACAGTAGCACTGGGTGATTTGTTTTGGCGAAGCTGTGCCGTAGATTTGAGATGCTGTCCTTGCCTGACTTAGATTGGCTCTGATGGTTTGTATTAGAGCAGTATGTTTGGTCCTGGCCTGAACGCAGGGATTTAGATTCATTTTGTCATCGTGCGTAGCTTAAAGAATTGGAAACTACCCTGGATGAATCTGGTATGGATTTGATGTTGGGCAATTGCAGGGCTAGTACTTAATACGATTAATGATTGGCTCACTTTTTGTACTCCATAAACGAACACTTCTTGTCCGTTTGAGCAGCCAGAAACAAACCAGAGAGCTAGTGTACCGTAATCCCTTTGGCCACTGAATTAAGTAAAATGTACTCTACGCTTGCCCTAAACTCTAAACTGGGCCAAATCTTGGGATGAATTTGGTATAAACTATGGCGTAACTAGACCTAAAGTAGGACTAAACTATCACTAAGTAGTTTTAAACAAGTCACTAACTTAAAAGAGGACATAACATTGTAAGCAAAAGTGAAACTTCTCAGAATTATCTGCAGGAATTAATCGTTTTCATGATAAATCGCCTACAAAGGAAAGCCAAATCCAAATTTCCATGTCTTTCCCCCCCACATTCATTCGTTACAATTTGCCACAAAAGTGAACAATAATCTGTCAGGTTTGAGGACATTGCTGTTTACATTCAGCTAATGTATTATACAAATGAGTGATAATTGACAGAATGTGCAGTGGTGCAGCATGGGCTTATTTAAGTGCATAAAGTGAAATAATGAATGAGTGTGAGTGATCTATTGCAGACAGTTTATGCGCCCAATTTAACAGGCTCGTATTACTCTGGGGTGAGTGTCTGGCACAGGCAGATTCTTGCTTGTTAAATTAGCTCAATTTGGACATGTAACGAGATATCCAGGTTTATTTGTATTTAATCAGGAGTACAGAGGGGGTCTGTGTTGAGACAGGTGGTATCGCACGTATCATGACTAATCAGAGATCCGGGCGTAACTCTGGACACCCGTTGCACCAGTGGCTGTGATCTTTCTATGAAATCAGCTGCAACCGTCCTGCAACTCACTCCTCACATTAAACACGCGTATTTTCAGAATATGGGACCGATTAGTTACTATTTTCAAGCATTCATCTTTTTCTTTTACATTTTCCCAGCATCAATGGGCTCTATAGTCCCGTAACTTCCTGGATAATGTCACTTAATTGGGGCTTGACACAGGCACAGAAACCGAGGGACTAATCATGGTTAGCAAATATTCATACACTTTATGGTAATATTAATATAACAAATACCTGAAATACAGTGAAATGTTCTCTTTTATGACTTTGCAGTTCAAGTTTCAAATAATTTTATTCAAATTGTGTGTTTTACGTTCATGAATTACCACAAAGCTGATCCATCATTCTTTTAAAGTCTTTGATTTTTTTTCTCTACGTCTATGAGGAAAAATGTTACCATGGCAGACTGATTACTTTATGCCCTTTTGAAGTTTTGTTTGTCCAAGCTCACCTTCTTCCTCTGGTCTCTCGACAGATCTGGTGTCCTCTAACCGCTCCCTGGTCTTCAGTGGACACCAGGGGCAGCTGCCTGTCTCCTCCGTGTTTTTGGACGAGTATCGGGATCGGCTGTTCATCGGAGGGAAGGACGTGCTCTACTCTCTTCAGCTTAGACCCACAGGACACGTGTCGAAAGAGGTCAGATAATCTACATGTGGAGAGGAAAATGTGGGCCTGACCAAAGGGGGCCTTTTCACACATGCATTGGCCAACACAAAGTACAGATCTTGATCCCATTGAGAATCTTTGGCATGTGCGTGAGAAGGCTTTGCACAGTGGTCACACTCTCCCATCATCAATACAAGATCTTGGTGAAATACTGGATCTTTTGGCATTGCAGAAGCTCATTGATTCAATGCCACTGTGAATATGTGCTGTAATCAAAGCTAAAGGGTCCTACGAAATGTTAGGGCATGTGACCTTTTTTGGGGTCAGGCAGTGCATGTGCGAGCAGGGCATAGGCTACCTAGGCGGCTGCCTAGGGCGCCATCTGCTAGAGGGGGTGCTTACATTAGGTACATGACCCCGCTTCTTACAACATAGTTCACTTTCGGACATACGCCCCTGGGAGGCTGTGTAACATTGCCAGGAAAATTTGAAATTCACATCAGAAGTGGAGGCACACCCTTCTAAATAAGACTATTGTGCACACCAAATTCAGTTAGGATTGGAAAAAAACATAGTCTGTTTAGATATATCACTTGACTTAACGCAGTCCCTCTCAAATACAGTAGTGGGTGTTACCTGTGTGACCGGGTGTGTTCACTGTGTCTAAAAACATTGGCAGTGGACATGAAGCCAAATAAATTAAGGCGTCACTTAAAGACTTTGCACCCCAGTCACGACGAGAAGCCACGTGAGTTTTTTCAGCAAAATGTTTTCTTCTTCCTAAGGGGGGCGTGACAGAAAATAATTGAAAAGCACTGACTTAATGGTTCCAGTTCTAACTTCTAACATAAATAAATATCAGTTTGACTATTACCAAAACAGTAGTCAGGGTTCAAGGAAATATTTCAGCACCTGGCCTTGAGATGAAGACCAGAAGAAGACATGAACTTTAGAGAAAATTATTGTAGACAAAAGTGCTTTAGCCATCATTTGTCCTGGATAGAAAGATTTCTTAAAAGCTAAAGGCTCTTAATTCAATTTCCAAAGCTCTGTTACTAAATGTGGTAACAACTGTTTCTAAGAGACGATGGCATGACGAGATATTTTTAGAAGGACAAAAATATATATATTTCTATTCACTGTAATAAAGCAGATTTTTTTTTAATTGCTGCTCTTTCTTCAGACTTCAAGCTGCAACATGCGAGCCATTTTGTCACAATGGAGGTTTTATAATTTGCAGTATTCATACCATTGCGTCAAAAGACAAAAGTTTGATTGCATTTTGCAGCGGTGCCAAAACGCATACACTTACTATTTTTTATTATAATGAAATTGAAATGGAAAATTAAAGATGACAGAGTGAACTATTCTTCTGTATAACCTTCATTATGATTACATTAGACGGATGTTTGGTCCTGTTTAATTCAACTTTTGCACCTCATTTTGACTTTTGTTTGAAGAATCCCACCTGCGAAAAGGCAACATGAATCAGCCCTGTCCTTTTGCTCTGTATACATGAATCCATCATAAACCCGAAAACAAAGTGATTTCCGTGGAGTATTCTCTTCTGGCACATACATGTTTGATAAATCACCGTTTGGAAGCGCGTTCACGTCAATTCCACCTGCACTCCTCCGACCTCACGCTGAACAGAATACGATTAAGTTTTGATGTATTTGAGGTTATTTCAGCTGGTCCTTGATAATGAAAGCATCCAGGTCTGCAGTAAATTTCATAATAAAAAATGGCCTGTTTATAGCACTAAAGTCAATATTTATCTCTCTCTGCAAAGATATTTATGCGCACTTGGCTCTGTCGCGTGGATTGTGATGGATTTAATAAAATATGAGGCAGATTTCCTTCTGGAGTGCAGAGCTGCAGAGTGGAAGCGGAAGTGATTGTTTTATTATGATAACAGTTATAAGCCTTTTTGCTCTTTTTCTGTATGTTTATGGGAAATTCAGAGTTTTTAAATAGTTTGGAAACTCAGCAAACTTCACTGCAAAAAACATGACAAAATACCGGTTCACCGCTGTTCTTTGCTTGGGTCATCTAATCAGAAAAGGCAATGCCGCTTTATTTGTAGAGCGCATTTCATTCACAAGGCAAAGTCAAAGTGCTTCGAAGTTATGCATAAAATTACAAGAAAGCAGATCAAATCGACCCATGAAACACCACATCATCAGAGCCATCACAATCTGGCTCTTGTGAAAGTCAGAACTTTCAATCACCACCGTGTCACCAAAGCTGCTGTACATAATGCCTTACAGTATTCTCCTTGACATGGTTGACTGCAGAAGTCTGGATTGGCTTCTCCGAGTATGAAAGGTATTAGTTAAGCATTCTTAGACACATTATGAAAAGATTAAGCGCTGCTATGGACACTTGGGGTCTGCAGATTTGGTGAAAAGGCGTTAACTTAAGAGTCAGAGAGTACATGTGGTTATGTGATGCATTTGTTGCATTTGTCACATTCAAAGCGTGGTTTCTAAACTTCTCTCTCCCTGTTTACAAAAAGACACATTTGCGACCAGAACAAACATTTCTAAATGGAAAAACTTTTGTATTTTTAAGGAAAATGTAAGTAATTTATATTGATTTCAGTGGTTAATGATCAAGATAAAAGACAAATACAATCCCATTCTCTTCGTTAAAATACTATCAATCTTTGGGCCTGTTTTTGCAGACGCTCCGGGGACCCACGGTGAAACTTTGTGGACCTCAAATGGGGTCCTGTTCCTGAGTGTACGCCTACCATTACTGCTGTGACAGATACAACTATTATGTTAATACTATACTTTTAAAACAGCTATTACTCCATTGTTTGTGTTAGTACTCCATTGGCCGCAGTTTACAGTCACTTAAAATGGCACTACATTTCCCCAGGAATAGCACTGCTGATACTTTGCTAATTACAAAGTTACTCCACACTAAATCTTTGCACACTATTCCCTGCATTTATCCAAACATCTATTCAACAAAGTGGCTGAGGTTTCTCCAAACAAATACCTTGATTTCAATTGCATTTGGTTGTGTCTATACTTGCAGCCTGCGCCGTCAGCTGCCAGCAACAAAGCCCTCAATCACAATTAGCCTGTAAGAAGTTAAACAAACTGTGGTTTAATTCATGTAAATGTTTCTCTTGATGGAATAATTTCTCCATTTTTGTTGCCCCCAAATCCAAACATCGGTTAGAATTTGATATATCCTTTTAAACGCTGTCTTGACTCGCTCTGCGGTCGAACTAAATATTGTACAGTGCCATGCGTTTTCTTGGAGCTTTGCACAAAGGCATTCGTCCCGGCTCTTGATGCCGCTTAAATTCCGTAATCCCTTTCTCTCAGCGGAGGTAATGCGGCGCACAAAAGCGGCGGTAACTTCTAGTACGTGTTGAAATTCAGAACGCTCTCCTGCTTGTTGTAATCCCCTTTTAGTTAGTTTGAGGATTAATAATGTTATTTTCCCACTCAAAAGCCATGCAGAACAATCCGATGCCTGTTGAATAGAGCTTATGTTGAAGGACGTTTGATTAAAATTCAGTTTGTTCCCAGGTGAATTTTGGATCAAAGAAATGAGAGAGAGAAAAGTGCAAACTCTGATAGGATTTGCATTATTGCCTTGCTGTACTATAGGTTTTGGTTACTTTAACCTCTTACCCCCCCCCCCCCCCCCCCCCCCGCCATAACCGAGCAAATTTTCTCCAGTTCAGTTTTTGTGTTTTTGTCGCTTTTTTGTTGAGCTTTCGTAGGTTTCTTTTGTTGTGTTTTTGTTGCTATTTCTTCATTTTTTTTATGGTTTCGCTCATAGACTGTAGAATTAATAGACAGCTCTTCCTCACGCCTCCCCGTTTACCATAATGACCACGTTCGAGGGGAAATCATGGCGGATTTACAGACTCCTCCTACCCTGCTGTGACGGAGCATGTTCCTAAAAAGGGCATAAGGGCGGGATCTTCACTGTAGACTCGGCCCTCGCGGGGTACGTAGTTCGGTCGTAGCCCGCTCGCGCCATTAGCTCTCATGCTAATGGCCTGTCAATCAAAGTCCGGCCCTCATTTGTATACGAGATTTCTAAAAGGTTTCTTACGAAAACCAGCCTGGGTTCTTTAATTGTAACTGACCCAGCGTTATCACTGGAGGAATATCTAGCTGTGGAAAGTTTAGGAAATTTAGAAACCAGGCTTTGAAGTTGTTTTTTACGTGTCTAAAGTGCATTGCTTTCCAATGGGAGACTAGCGGTTATATGGAAGTACTACAGCAATGGCGGCCCCTAGTGTCGTGGTCTCGAAGTAGAGCAGCCGGCGGCCATTGGTTTCACTACATTTTTGTCACATTTTTGTTGCTCTTTAGATTCATTTTTTTCATGTTCATTTTTTTTTAGTAATTCTTTTGTTGTATTATCACGCTATTTTGACACTTTTTTGCAAAAGCTTTTCGATTAGGGTAATGCCAAACTGGAGAAAATGTGCTTGGTTCAGATTAAAATGAAGTTATGTTTGGATATTTAGTAGCATGTCATTATTATTTGGCATTTCTATCCACCTACATCAGATTTTCCATCCTAGTGTACATTTACATACATTTCAAAAATGTTGTTGCTGTGTTTTTGTTTTAAACCCAAAGCACTGTTATCGCCCTTTGAGGAAGTACCCAACTTATTAAACAATGACCCTTAGAAGTAAAGTTTGGATTACAAAAACAAAAGAGACATTTTATTTCATCTTCCTGATTTGGTGCTGGACCCAGAACAAAGACCTGCTGGTGTTTTTTTTTTTTTTTTTTTAATAATCTGATCGATCTTGCGGTGTTTGTCTTTGAAGCCAAAGTCTCCAGTTCACTTCCCAAATTTAGTCTGCACTTCAGCGCCACGGTCTAAAACGGCAAACGGGTCCACATTTCCAGGTCGAGGCAGGTTTTCTCCTCACTTTGAAGTGTCAGAGGATATTTTCACAGCGCGACTCCTCCACTGAGCGAGGAGCATAACTCAGAAAGGTCCCCTCGGTTTCGAAGTTGATTGATTTTTACACTGTATTCAAATGAGCCGGCGCTTCACATAGACCCACATGAGTCCAAAATTTAAGACTATTTCAAGCCGAGTTTTCCCACAGAGGCATGAAATAAGCTATTGCTACATGATAACTTTTATAAACAATCATAGTTGGGAGTCAAACGTTTTAAAGTCAGGTCTTGGCTAAAGAATCGGACCCTCCCTGTTCCTCTCAATAATTCATTTCTTATTTTTAAAGGTTTCTACATCTGCCTCACAGGTGTGCAGGGTTCGTAATAAAGACAAATTGTAAATATCCACGCATTACGGCCCTAGCATCCATACATTAAAGTGACTGGGGCCTATGTATCTTGGGGTATAAGTGGTAACTGGAGCAACATGATAAATGCAGATCATTTGCTGTGCCCCTTCTTGGGGTTGTGCTTCTATAGGAGTGGGACACTGGGAATAGCATCACTAAATCATGTTGTCATTGTGGTTAGATCTGTTGAACGTACAGCATCTGGAGTCAGGCTTGTAAAACGGAAACTTAAATGGACTCTGACAACTGACTAAATTATATATTTCCAGAATTGTAAAGATGCCAACTAACCCGGCAGCTTTGGTTGTTGCAAGATCAATATGTCCCAAAAACCAGCTGGTGCAGTAAACTAATAAACTGGAGCCATATGAACCACTTGACATCCATTTTGTGCTAAACATTGCTTTATAGCCTATACAGTTAGGATAATACTATGGAGATGTCAAAAGAGCAAACGTTCATGGAATAAGTCCACTACAAGGGCATTTCATCTTTAATGTAAATCTGGTATCAAGTATTGAGTTTATATCTTTAGCATCAAAATCAAGTTTGAAATTTTAGAAATTATGACTCATACAACCAAAAGCAGTATATTGTTTTGGAACTTTAACTTAATATAGAGTTTCTGGTGCCTTATGTGTTTTGTGAGATAGGATTGTTTCTGTGACAGTCTGATTATGGAAAGTCTAGTGAGTTGGCTGTAAAGAAAGATTTATAGCACGGATAAGAAGTTGGTTTCTGGATAGCACAAACATGTCTGGACTGCATTTTGTGTAACCAATGGAGTCTAAGACTTCCTAATATCTCCTTGATTCAAACCACAAGGTTCCCATTCATTTCTTTGATTTCATTTATTTTGTATTTCCTCCAGCTTCACTGTCCAGGAAGCCGAACACGAGTCATCGGCTTTTGTTTAGCTCTGCTTTCTATTCACGCCCTCAGCCAAAACAAGGCTGGCTTCCTTCTGCTCCAACAAAGACCTATTGTCCCACAGAGGAGTCCCGTTAGCTGTAGATTTATCCACGTCACTGAAGATCAACACTGAGACTGGCTTTGGGGCTTTCCTCCTACAATCATCACACCCATTGAATTATTCATGTGCAGAAAAAAACAAATCTACTCTTCCTGGTCCAACCTCCATTTTGTTCCCATCTGAGCTCAGCGCCCGACTGAAGGAAATTAGCTTGATGCTTTGACAATTGATGTGCACTGTCAGGGAGGAGATAGGATTTTAACATTTTAGATTCCAGTTGGTGGGGTAAAGATTCTTTGGGGATTATTCATCTGGAAGATACACAACTGGATTGTAATGAGTGTTGTACAATTGTAAATCAACAATTAACATAATTTACATTTGAACAGTACAGTAAGTGCTTCTTCACACTTTTGCATTAGCACATGATGCTTTTTAGCTAGCAATCTAACGTCTCTATCACATGGTCAAAGCGCCTTTTTTTGAACTTTATTTTGTAAACTTTGTACAAATGCCTCGTTCACATTTATTTGCATGAAGGGTCTTTTACTCATAGAAAAATCACACTTACCTTAAACAGATAGCTATTCCATATACGCCCTTGTGAATGCCCAATCCCGTCAGATTGGATGGGTCTGGTTCTGGATAGGAGGTATTTAGGAAATACAGGCAGCCTGTGTGAGTGTAGTGAGAGTGAGGGTGGTGGGTGGTGGTTAATGGGTTCGTGTGTGGCGTGAGTGGAGGGTTATCCACTGGGAAGCGCGTTGGTTGATTACATTAGGTAATCTGGCATCTGGTGTAAGAGTTATGCCGAATTAAAAAATTGCATGTATTTGTCCGGCAAAATGCTTGGTAGTGCAATCAGGAAACGCCTTCCCCTTCTGTGCCCAGCAATGCTTTCTGGCACATGATGTTTCCTCATGAACCTCATGATCCGTGAACAGGTCGTATCTCAATCAAGTCAAACTCTCAGTTCCAACATTTAAGCTCCTGGTCAACACTTTTCATGCATCGACATTACAAACCCGGCTCTGCTCCAGTTTCAATAATCACCCTGCCGCTGCTTTCACATAGAAATGATTGAGATTTAACGACGCAGTGATGAAGATGAAGTTTGGACCTGGAGACGCCCCCTCACTCATTACGTTGGGAAATACACTGGGGTTATGGTATTATTGCAAAGTTATGAGCACATTAGTAATCACTGCTTTCTCTGTGTCTATAGATCCACTGGCCCCCGTTGCCTGGAAACAGAGAGCACTGTGTTTCAATTGGAAAAGACCCACAGGTAAGAGCTCACACATTAACATAGGATACTAAATGTGGACTATAAAATCTAGACCACGGTGCTTAGCCTGCTCGTGCGATAGTTAAGACCAAAGAACATCGGTCATAACAGACTGTCTTAAGGACACACAATAAACAATGGTAGGTTATGACGCAACAATTACAATGAGCACCAAACCAAGCTATGCTAAATACTGCCTTATTATGCCGTAACAAGTTTGTGATGAGTGTTATTAATTGTTACTCCAGAAATAATTTGTCACATACCATTATCCTGTAGCAAGTTGTTAAATATGTCGCAAGTAACTACAGTGATTTCTATAAATGCAACCTTTATGCAGCCCATTTAAAGCAGTACTAAGTAACGTGTTTACCTTAATAAATCCTTTCCGTAGTCCCTCTGGGGGTAATACAATTAATGTTATGTTAATGGGATGATTGGGGGGTCTTTCATCTCCCCCCGGTGTCTCTGGCCAAAAAACCATGCTTGCAACTTGACTGCTACCGGGGCGGACCAAGCAATACACACTAATAGAATCAAGGAGAAGAAGCTAACAGGCTAACGGGCAAAGCTAACTGCGGGATAGCGCCACTTTAAGCAGTATTTATAGCCAAGTTTGAGTGAAAAAAATATTCCCATTGTATAACTGGATGTACAACACCCCTCTCTCCCTTCACCTTTTCTGTCAGCGTAGTATTTACTCTCCAAGACATTTAGTAAAAAAATCGTAACTTGCTAAGACACCTGCAGTTGCGCTTATGGCCTCTAGGGGCAAGAGTTACTTAGTACTGCTTTAAAATGCAAACTGTCTGGATCTAGCCTAGCCTTTGCCATCCGTAAAGTCTGGTCAATTATCTTTTCCCTACATGTACGTCTGGGTCTCATCTCAGTGGCTGCGTTTCATCAGTTGAATTCTAACCTACCATTCAGCGAGCGGGGGAGGCGGGTGTTGTAGGTGACGTTACGCATTTGCACCGGATTTGCTGGTTGTAGTTTGAAAACAGATCCAATCGTTTCAAAGGAGTTCACCCCTCCCATCTGAAAACGGAGCTCAATTGTGAAGTTCCAGACCCTCTATACGAAATGAATACGAGGGTATGGTAAGACCAGGCTAGTCTGGATTACTCGTGAGTCACAAATCTGTTGGCTTCGGCAACATTTTCCCTTCCTCAGTGTTAGACATACTGTGATCTTACATTAACCCACAAGTCATCTTTCTACTTCCCTGAATGAAGTGACAGGGCTGGATTGCGTCATCGGGCTCCACAGCGAACACGGTCCTAAAAGTGCAACACTTCTTTAAACCGCTGGCCGGTTTAGCCCAGATTTGCCAACGCTGTTCACTTCTCAAATGTGATTTTAAAACTGGGTTAAAACATGCCCTGTGAGGCATTTTGTTTATCACAGAAGAGGAAGTCTTATTTGAGTAGTTCCCCTAAGTTGCTGTTTGCTAAATATTTGACATTTCAGTGTGGTGTTGAACATTTAAAAATATTTTAAGAACCCTTGGTCTGGAGACATAACGTTAGCTTTCAGACATGCCCTGCAAAAGTCATACTATAGAAATTGATTAAGAGTGATTTAGATGTGGTATACTGTATGTTTCTATGGTCCATTCTGTCACTGGTCAACAGTCTCGCTTTTGGTGTGTAAGAGGCAGAGGAGGAAGCAAAGGGACTATTAATTAAGAATGCAATAACATAAAGGGAACTACCAAAACATGAGGCATGGGAAGACAGAGGGAGGACTGGATATCTCATTATTGCTATGTTTATACCACAGGAAATGAACACTACTTAGGCCCGTAGCAGCGCATGTACCTGTATATGTCAGCATATGAATCACCCCATATTTGTTTTCAGGGAGTAAAAGGAAATTAGGTCAAGAGGTTACAAACATAGCCGCCTAAACACAGGGGCATTAATGGAGTTTTGTTGTAAATAACAATAACCTGTGTTTTCGTAGACGGGTGGATAAGATTGTATACAGAGTAAAACATTTGGTTGAACTTTGGTGTGCATAATATAGCACAATATTATGCAAGAAGCCACATTTTATGACAAAATCACTGAGGTCTTCCATCTGACTGACATATACACGTTTGCTTGCGAACACAGCCTAAAACAAAAATGCATGGAAACATAAAAGTGTCTCTTTTTTGGTCTTAATTGAGTTTTTCTTTTATATCTTGTCTTGACACAATTTGATGAAAAAACAAATCACTGATGATTTTCATCCCGAAACTGCAATCACTTCACTTCTAACAAAATGCAGTTGCTCCAAAAACCTTAGTGTCAGTGACCGTTAAGCCAGAACCACAGTGTTTTTTATTACTACTACTACGGACTCACTCATTGACAGACAGCTATTTATATTTCTTTAACCTCCACTTAATGTATGTAGCCAATGTAACTTTGTGTGGCTTCAGAATCGGGAAGACGAGAGTGTGCTAAGGGACTGTGAGACCTATAAATGTCAAACGAGGACTCGGCAGAGGGAGACGGGAGGAAGCTGGTGCTTTGAAGTCCAGAGATGTAGTTAAAACTGCTCCCAGTCGATCTTTCTCTTTGGCTCACACAAAAAGCAGCTCTAATTACTGCCTCAAACTCGAAATCTAAAGGGACTGATGTTCTGCTGACTTTACACCAGGAGCTAAACATTCCACCAACCCTTTCCTGAGAATAAAGCGCTACGAGCTCAAATATAATACTGATTCAGGCAGATATCAGAACACATTTGCTTAGGTACCTTTTTGTTCTAGTTCAAGCTTTTATATGCTCTCATAATGTCTAAACCTATACCTAATCTGATTAAATCATGTTCAAAGATAGAATACTTTCAAAAGGCTAGAAAATGAGTCCAAAAGGTTGCACGTCCTTCACTGGATATAAAGATATATGTAAATATATATGTGTGTGTTTATATATATATATAAACATAAAGGTCTTAATAAGTCAGTACCTGAATGTGAAATCTTACCATATAAAATCAATGTTAAAGTTTTCCTCTGATACTTGACCCCATCTGGAGGCAGTTAGGTGCGTTTTTTAAAGCGGCAGGTGTGACCGAGGTGTCCTGCATCAGTTTTATTAGCTGTTTCCTCTCTTTAGCACCCAGAGGACTCCCGCTGCTCGGACCAGTGAGTGTGAATGTACAGATGATGTACTGTACTCGCCGCAGAGCAAAGGCAACACTATCGCTCTGAAAGTGCGTTGATCTTTGGCAGTTTAGCTGGTCCCAGATGTCACATGTCCAGTATGATTCACTGTAATGGGCTGATTTATAATGCTCTTTGTCATTGGTATGGAGGCAGGGTGAGGTTTTTGTTTGGGGAATTGAACTCATGACGTACCAAAGAGCAAAGTTTAAGTGTGAAGTCAAAACATAAAACAACAGTGTTCTTGTTTAAATAGACGGGACAGAAGTGGTTAGGTTTGTACATTAAATAAAACACTTTACTTAAAGGGACTATACAGAGTTTAAAAATGTTAAAACTAAGTATTTTCTACACGTTCCAGCCATGTCCTAATGTGTAGAATGAGCCCAGACCTATTCACCACATCTGCATCCAAAATCCTGCACTGTCACTCAAAAGGTTGTTACTTTGGGTCCAAAGTGCCATCATGCACAGCTTAATATAGAGACTGCAGTTACGCATAAGACCTGATGTGGCAGTAGTTAGCATAAAATTACCAACTTGCATCTAGTCTCTTTAAATCACATGGTAAAGTTTGTTTACCTAAATTTGCAGCTCATAATTGTTTTTTCTCTCCTTGGACACACAAATACATCAACAAAATCATGAGTGTAATCCACGTACTCCTCAACAGCAGCCTCACAAAACAATTATAAACTTTTATACAAGTTATATAGAAAATCAAAATAACACAAAAAAAGTCTTCATAATGTCTCTTTAAACCTCCCACGAAAGTTGAAACCAATTGTTCCATCCGATAGAAGCACAGATTTAGCGTATTAAGGGATGAATACGCAGCGCCGCAGCTGAGTAGTTACTGGATAGCACTCTCACAACAAGAACGACCCACGTTGAGTTTGCTCCAGCCACTGCAGTTTCATCATCAACATAAAGCATATGTTCTGAGTAATCCTTCAGCTGTGTAGCCAAGACTGTAGTCCTAGATGTGGAGAAGACTCATTGGCCTCTGCTCTGTTGTCGCCTACTAATGTAAAAAACAAATCTGCAACAGCTCGACCCACTCCCACCTCCAGAAGATTGTGTCTATTGGGAAGTCTGAATGCATTACATACCTTCTGTCAGAGTCATCATAAATGTCGTAGATGGATTGGTTCATGTTAACGTGGCTCTCTCTGCATTCCTTCACGTTCCTGATCTCTGTGTTGTTTGGCTTCATTGAGATGGATGGCTGCTGCATGTATCTACAAAGCCCACCTCAGACTCTGCGCACAGGGACACAAATGCGCGCTTGTGTTTTTGTGTGCCGTCTGCTTAAACATAACATTGCGGTCAAAGGCCAAAGCTCGTGACCCGGTTTACAGACTTTTGAAACGTGATTGACAAAGTTGCATTTGTCTGAAAAAAATGTACACAAGAAATATATTCCATGGTACCACACCAAACAGCGACAGAGACAAATTTGCCTCTTTAGCTTTGCACATGGGCTGTTTCTCCCGTCTTGTGATTACCATCTATTTGCCATTTGAAACAATGATCACACCTGTTTATGTGGCTCTCAGTCATCCAGAAAGTCATCCAAAAAGGGATTTTCAAATCTGTTTTGATTGAGTTGAAGATGTTTTGCCTTTATCTCCAGAAGCTTCCTCTCTTGTAGTAAACTGTAAAACTGACTGATTCTGATTGTCTTACATTTGACTAGACGAGCGAGAGGAAGCTTCTGAAGCTCAAAGCAAACTATAGAAGTGGAACAACTGTAACCTGGTATTAATAATAGTATTGTCTGCTCAGTGTTTCATCACTAACTGTGCTCATTGTAATTCTCCACACACTTCACAGAAGGGTGTGTATGTCAGTAGGGAGCAGCGCAGCAGTCTAAAATTTGCAGAGACTTGTGTTTTGAGGAAATGAGAGACATTTAGTATGCACATCAGAGGTCTGCACATGCAGCCACAACTAGGGTTTGTGGGCAAATAAAGGAGCTCTTCTTTATTTGGATACAAAGACAGTAATGATATAATGTATAATTTGTAATAATTGCAAGTAAAGGATACATATTCTACAGTAGATACTGGTTCTAACGTTTATTAATTAAGCCATATGTCTGTTTCAAACGTCAAATATCTGAATGATTGAATAAATACCGCAAATTTCATTTGTCTGTTTATTCAATAGAATCTGAACTACGTGCGAGGTTGTAATTTTTTCACACAGTATTGAAACGTTTTTTGTTTTGTTTTGTTTTGTTTTTCCATCAGGGGTTGCCATAGAGAGACAGTCACATGGCGAATGGGCAGATAAAAAGATAACTTCCCTTCACTACATGTGAATGAACTGTCTTCCCAATTGGCACAAGGATCATATGTGCTCAGGCTGGGCTCAAACCGATGACTTTCTTATTCCAAGACAAATGCTTAGTCCAATGCACTACTGCTGTGCCCCACCCCTTGAATGTCTGAATAGATTTCAGAACCCATTACCTGCATAGCACCCTGTATAAAGGGTCCAGGCCACTACTGAAAAAGGGGTTTCAAATTCTTCATGGACAACCACAGTTTATTAATATAATGTTGCACAAAATTAAAACTTTTCCACATCTCTATTTCAGACGACATGCTGTGTCTGATATTGAGCCTCTTTCCTCGTCTGAAGCCGGGGGTTTTCAGTTCTGTCACTGCACATGAATGTACTTTACCATGTTTCCAGTTTAATAATCGGTTTGGTGGTTTGGGGCGCCTCTGCTGGAGTCTGTCCATGGTTTTGTTGAATTATAATGAGTAAAAGATGGTGCGGCTGTGGTGTGGTCCCTTCAATTCATCTTGACACAATAATGTTGGTCAAATAGACTTGTAAAGATTAATACTGGCTACATTTACAATTTTCATCAGCTGTTTCTTGTAACCAACATTTTGAGGTTCTTAAATTTACTCTCTTGCACTCCTGACTTTGTTTCGTGACTTGGCCGCCGCTCCTCTGCTCTTCATTAGCTGTTTAGGTTCCTCCTGGACCAAATGTTTACTTTTGCGTCTGAGATAAATCTTTGTGGATCAAAGGTGTCTGTGAAGAACATGTACCGCTGTCCAACTCGGCGTGTGTCCGGTTCGTTTACACTCACACTGTTTGTTGTTGGTCTGAGTGTGATCTGAGGCAGAGCATGTGCGTCACTGTTTGTCTTCTGTGATCTTCTTCAAGTTTCTGTTTGTTCTGGATGCACCCAGCTCTAGATGTCCAAAATGGCTACTCCCATTTCTCTGTCTGCACACTGGTCTCATTAAATGGAATAGTTGCATGATACTTCAGAAGAAGGTATTTTGACGTGCTCCAGTAGTGTGGGTAAGGCTGCTTCACATACACAGGGAACTGTCAGTGATGTAAGTTTCGGTTCTGACAATTTGCTGACTGTCTCTCCCCACTCCTCATCCTCTTTTACCATGCTGTCCGATAGATTAAAAGTCTCAGAGCCAAAGATCCTTTAAGGTATTTTGATTACATACAGTATCCGTCAACATTTGGAAACACATTTTGTTTTGGCATTTCTTTATATTTAACACTATTTACGTACATGCATTAAACTATGAGTGAACACTTTGGATTATGTATGTTTTAAATTCTTCTAAATCGCCACCCTTTATTCTTGGCATTTTCTCAACGAGCTTCATAAGGCTGTCACCTGAAAACCATTTCTGGTGACTACATTGTGAAGCTCACTGAGAACATGTCAAAAGTGTGCAAAAGCAGTGATCACTGAGAATCTACAATGTTAGCAGTCCTGGAATAAAAGAAAAAAACAATACATAAAAAAAGCATTTCCAACCTGTTGGTGGGTATACTGTGTATGTTTTATGTGCTATTGATGTTTAAAGCATGATCTTCTTCCTGGATGATTTCTTGAGGTCACTCAATTATTAAAATTCTTCTAATTCTAATCAGCAGCCTAAAAGAACATAAGTACTTCAAGAATATCTACAAGAAAATCTTAATCTAAACAAAGTAAAAATCAGACAACATCCACCACAGACGCTGACTTTATACTTATCTTATAATCTTGACCAAAGATTAACATGCGGCCTCTGCATTTAGAGGTGTATAGTTAGACAATCAGCTAATAACACTGCCTGATGGTGTTTTTTGGCAGTTGGATTTCCATTATTTTCCATTTAGAGTATTTATCCTATACTTTCACCACAAAGACCACGTCGACTTGTCTCTAGTCTTTGGCAGTGCTCCTATTTATTTATGTAAATCCCTTTGGTAATTATGTGTTTTTCAAAATGCTATTCATACTTTGTTCAAACCACAAAAATGTGTAATAAGTGACTGGGTGTAGAGTGCTGCAGTGAAAGCATTTTTGAGGTGAGCTGCCCTTCCCCTGACAATGACTTTAATAATAAGAAGATTCTGTACATTTCATTTCCTCAGGACTGTCCCTTTTTCAGCCAGTGAATCTTGGCTAAGTGCTTCTATCTCTGACTGAAATACACGCTTTTGGGCAGCAACTTCATCTACTGGACCACACAGATGTACTCCTATCCCATGGCGGGACGGTCCCAGTAAACCTCCCCTCTCAACATCTCACTGCTCTCTTTGCACTCTCTCAGACCACACAGACCTTTAAAACAACTCCCTAAGTAGTCCACTGGAAATGTGGTCGAAACAGATCCCTATTCACTCTTTGGCCATTTGCAAACCTGGGTCGATATATCTCTGTGATGTTAAGTATACCTATTCATTATCCTTTTGCCAGGAAGGATTTTTCAATAAACATGTCATGCTTTGTGCTTTGGGAATCTCCCTTTTACACAACCATTTACTTTCGGTATATAATTACAAGCACATTTAAGTTCTAATTAAAGGCGTTCTTAATTTAATTGTGTTGGTGTTTCGTTTTGTTTGAGAGATCGTAGGATGAGGTAAACTTTGCTGACGCCGTGGTTTGTTTCTTGGATCGTAGAGCAGGAGAAAAGGGTCTGAACGTGAGCTTGAGAGGGATGCAGCCCACACAGAAGGGGACATGCCATGCCCTTGTACAAACAATTAGAAGCACACAATGGGGCAGCCGGCTGGAGATATGGACATTGTCAACTTAAGGTATACAGTCCTGTGTGCAGTGTGGAGCAAGATGTGAGTGCCTGTCGAGGCTAAAGTACTGTAAATTAATGCGAGAGTGGATCGTTAGGGCAGCCCATCAAAATGTCAAGGACATCACAACCCCCCTTATGCATCCCTAAGGGCCACCCAATAATATAAATTCACTCTTTCAAAGATTGTGTTTTCCTCATGAATTTCTCATAATTTCATGGAACAATTCACAAATAACAGTGACTATAGGCTAAATACTGATTAATATTTGACGAATATGTAAAGTTAAGTTCAAACCCCATTCATTTTTATGTGAATGATGTGGTTATAGGCTACTCTCATTCCAAAGCAAGAAACTATGCCTTTGTAAATAAAGTTTCTGTGTTCACCCCGGGTCTGACTGCGCATTCCCCGTCTGTCTAAAACATGTAAACTACGAAAATCCCCCAGATATTTGATTCGGGTCAATGTCGCCAATGTGGGATTGAATTACACAAAATCAAGGACACTAAAGTTTTTTTTTTTTTCAATGTAGGCTTTTAGATTTTAAACAGTTCCTTTAAAAGTGACCAGATTAAATTCATGTCTACATTTAAATGTTAAAAAGACTAAGGGCCAGATCTTGTGCTTGCCCAAAGACAGCTCATTTCATCGTTTACATCGCGCTGCTCATTCCTTAAGCAATACAGGCTCTCACAGGTCAAATTAAAAAGCCCATTGTGAGCTAAACAATGTTTGTGTCCTAAAAGATGTCGCCTACAGTCAGTCTCGCTGTGGCACGAGTCGGCACTCGCTCGGTCGTAAATGCGTTAATGTGACCAAAACAAAAGCACATGTTCCATGGAGTCTGGTTTGAGGAAAAGGCTGTTGTTCATAACATCACAATTGGTCATGGTTATTTCTCCACCTCATTACTTCCCACTTAAAAGCACCAAGTCTGGAGTAGGAAGATCTCAAAGTCTGCTCCTACTAAGCGCAAAATGTTACACTATAGTCTGCGTTTAGAAACACAAGATCAGGCCCATGTCCCTGATCAGAATGTTAAAAAAAAAAATTAAAGCCGCAAGCGCCATCGAACGGCCCTCGCGGGCCGTACCTCCTTTAGTGCCTCCATTGCCGCGCCATAATCCTACCGAGAGCGCCAGCGCGGCCACACTACATTTTATTGGCCTGATGTGCCATAAACCTTTGTCAGTAAACATCAAAACTACATTTTTAGCCTGTCCATGTGAATAATGGCTCCAACCTGCAGAGGGCGCTAGCCCTTGGTTTCAGGGTGTAGGGAAAGGGCTAGGGCTAGGGGAAGGGGTAGGGGTAGAAAAGAGAATAGAGATTGGGCCTAACTGTGTATAATGTGAGATGTATGTGTCAGTCCCATTAGAATAACATGGGGGGCCCCAGGCGTCACCATGGCAACACCGTACAAAATACGGTATGGGTCCCATTGGCTTTTTTGACCCATAATGCATTTTTTCTTCTAGAGGGGGCGCTGTCGCGCCCAATGTAACTTGTTCACGTTTGTTGTGTCCGGGGGTGAAAGGTCAATAAAATGTATATTTCCAATTTTTTATCGGAGTTTGTTTGTGCGAATGTGAGCAATTTACAGGTTATGGTAAATAGAGTGACAGAGCATTTTTCAAAATGGCGGACTTCCAGTTTGTCAGGGGGCGTGCCTCCTCTACACACCTGTGTAACCATAGCAAGGGCGCTAACGAGCCCCCTACATTTTATTGCCCTGATATGCCGTTAATCTGTGTAAGTAACCATCAAAACTACACTTTAACCTCTTCATGTGCATAATGGCTTCAACCTGCAGAGGGCGCTAATGCGCCTAAATCTTTTTTATTTCACAAGCAGCATCGGACGACACTGACGGGCCGTGCTTCTATGAATGAATGAATGAATGAATTAATTAATGAAAGAAAGAAAGAAAGAAAGAAAGAAAGAAAGAAAGAAAAAAGAAAGAAAGAAAGAAAGAAAGAAAGAAAGAAAATAATATTTCTTGCAAAACAATATACAACATATTATACATTTTTGGAAAGCTCTCAACGACCCCCACACAGCCGTGGGGGTTGGAGGTGGATGACGAGCGCTTCGTATGACAGTTGGCCATATACCCCCATTCATTTTCCTGCAATAATAAGTATAACGGGCCGTCACTGCTTCGCGCTGTTTTCGCTCTGTTTTCGTGCGCTCTGCGCACTGTGTTGCGATTACAATAGGCCCTTGCGACGGCAGGCTGCTCGGGCCTAAAAAAAAACTTCACCATCAAACATGCAATGGGCAGTGGCTTGGACAGGGAACTGGTTTGACACCAGGCAGACTTCCTCCTCAGTCGACACCTCGGCTCAGCTGTTCACAGACAGGACAGAGACAGGAAGTTGTCGTGGGCTGTTTCCATTATGCAGTCGTCTCTCAATTGTTTGGATCAAACGTCGAATCATCAACCTTCCAGTTAGTGAACAATAGTCTGTACAGATAAGCTGCTGTTCTAGAAATCAACACAATACAGGATGTTTATTCGGTTCTTCTATTGCAACAAGAGCGACAACAAACACATCACAGTTAGACATGTCCATTTAATAAAGGACTTTTAATCAGGTATTGGAGTGTTTCAGATCTTTTCTCTTTTTGTGCCTATACTTTCCCTTTTGATCCTGAAGAGCACCTGACCTTCTTTACAACCCATTCCTCCCATTGAAGCGATCACTTTTTTCCTCTTAAAACAGTTACTATGTTATACTATGTTTACAATTAAGGAAAAGAAATAAATCAGGAAATTGTAAGCACATATTCTTAAAAAAATAAAATACATTAAAACACGTTGGCCGTTGCTGTGTGCTATAATCTTTCAGCACATGCAAAGCATTTAAGGACAAGTTCATTGCTGTTGATCACGCCTTAAACTGAAATTTTATGTCCCAGAGATGTATCTATTGTTTCACCAAGATATATTTACTGAATAGTTCCCTTGTCATCTTGGCTTGTTTCCAGACAGGAGAGATACGAGTGGTGCTCAGGCCGTGCAGGCAGCTCACATTTCTGATAATGAAGCTCATTACAAACATGTGGAAAGCATCGTTTTTATTCAACTCTTCACAGAAAATCAACTTATCTGCTTTTGGAAACAGTCACATTCAGAGCATGTGCGATTTATTCCAGCCGGCTTTGCATATTTGGAGCATAAAGCATACAGGGAAAGGGGAGGATGTAGGGAATGAGTTACTATACCATGCAAATCTAATTTAATACCTTATGTTTCCTTACCTCCTCTTCTACATCTGTTCCTTAGGCAACATTGTGTTACTAAAAGTACGCCCTGGCACATGTTAGAAAACATTTGACATCGCTGTGTCAAATTCTATCAATAAAGTAAAGAATGACATCAGATTTGTTGTTTATTTTAAATATTCAAATTACTGTAACTACTGCAAATATGACTAATGTTGCCAGCGCTATAACTTCTACTATAAATACTGTATCTAACTGGAAATGATCTCTGATTCCTTTTGCAATCAAGAAACAAAGTGTAGTAAAACAGGCCTGAAAACAAAACCAAGATTAAGATCAAAGCCGTTGACCAATGAGAACTTAAAATAATTGTACATTTCTTCCTTTTTCAGACGGAGTGCGCTAACTTTGTGCGCCTGGTGCAGCCCTATAACCGCACCCACCTGTTGGCCTGTGGGACCGGGGCCTTCCACCCCATGTGTGCCTTCGTCTACGTGGGACACCGAGGGGAGGTAACACCATGATTTGTGACAGAACCTTCGTGCTGTGCTTTTAAACTTACAATGTTATAGCTTGCTGCTCCACGCCTCTTTTTAAATCTCCATTTGTCTCTGGAGATCAGACACAGTTGTTTGCTTTTGGTTTAGTTTTTAAACAAAAAAACTCTTTGACAAACTGTTTCTGCACCACAAGCTCTTCTTTGTGGATTTCCTTTACGTGTTTATCAAGTGTAAATGTTGTGGACTGGGTGGCCACGAGGGATGTTTTACTTTGGATTCTTAGCTTTACTTACATGTACACAGCCCACTTGTTTCTCACCGTGGATGGATGTTCTCCCTCCCTCTAAGTCGCTAAGCTTTAATTCAGAGTAATCTATTTAGTATTGATACTTTGGCATCAATGTACAATATTATCTGTAATTTATACTGTATCTTCCCAGCCCCATAGATTATGATGAAGTCCTGAAAAGTACATGAAGCGATAGTAGCCTTCATGTTCATTAAGTCTGTTCTCACTAAGCAACAGTGAATGTGTTTGTAGTGGTTCATATTTCACACTCACTGTATTTCTCACACAGTCGACACGTTTAAACAGCAGCTCTTGTGTTGCTCACAGGTTTGCACCAGGTGACCTACTTTTCCCACACTTTGTCCTTTTTGTTCAGTGCCACAAGCCACTGTTGTTCTCATGCTCCCAGCCGCACTCACCGCTGTATATCACATGTGGCCCGTGGCATAAACTGTCGACCAGAGCCGCAAGACCCATAAAGCCAGGAGTAAGAAATCATTCCATACCGGTGTTTTGGTATGAGGTATGAGGTGGAGGAAGCGCAAAGCAAACGGTCAAGCGAAAAGTTGTTAATAGTTAAAGCAGCTGACCACTCTCTGAAATGTTACTTAAAACCCTTTACTGGAATTGATAACTACCTTATTCCTAAGATATGGGTGTGATTTCCCGTATGACCTAGAACCGCGTTAGTCGGTTCGCTCTAATCCACTTTTTATGAGCTTTAGAGACTTAAAATATGTGGGAACATGAGCAGCCCCAGCTGAAGCGAAACTACGAGCTGCTCACAATAAACCTACAATAAACTGAAAATCCCACCACCACAAGGTTTTCTGACCTATATGGGCCAAGTTGTCTCCATCAAACCCATGTGGATGTCTTCTCCATCGTGCTATCTTTCACAAAGACTTGACTCAGATGTGGGTACTTAAGTCTTGGAGAGTGGATTGTCAGCGTAACAACACGTTTAGTTTCGTGTTGATGGTCAAATATTCGCGGACATTCACATGTTCAGACTGAGCTACTGTCTGTTTATCGAGCCTAATTACATGTGCTGCATTTACGTGTTTCAAAGAATTAGTGTAATTAGGTCTGATGTTTACTCCAAAACAATCAGAAAAAATAGGTACTGTATGCTCTTTCCATAACCTAACTTTTATTGACAAGTCAAGAGCGAAAGGAGAGTGGCACATGCTTGGTCTGAGAGCGCAGCAGTGAGGGGAGGGGCCACAAGGTGAAATGATGGTTCACAAGATACTGACTTTTACTTACATAATAAATAAATCACATCAATATGCTTAAGTCGGCTAAAGAAATGTAAAATGCACTGGTTTAAAGGATGATAGGACAGACCCAGCTCAGCTTGTATCCATAGTAACGCCGCATGCTGATCGGGTCACGTGTGAGCAGGTCAGTCGCATGTGTTATAGCACCACTGAGGGCTCTTCTTTTATGAGAGTCAGTTTGCATTTTCCACAGCCACAAATTTAACTTGCTCTGGTTGTTAGGGTCACCGCAAACAGCACAACATGTTCCCGAGGTTCGCAAGGACATCTTTTTAAAACGTTTAAAACTCACCCTGGAAATCAATGGCTCAGCACGACTTCTGGTATCTCACAGGAAACTGTATCCAGGGAATAAGGAGGATAACCTAATTAATCTCTTTAAAGGTTATGTTACAGAGAGTTTGTAAAAAACTCTCTCAGCTATAGTATTAGAAGTATAATAACGGGAGTTATAGTTGGTTAGTAATTATACTTGTTAGAAGTTGTAGTAGTCATGGAAGCAGGGGAATTGATTAAATTGAATTGAGTAGTAGTAGTAGTAGTAGTAGTAGTAGTAGTAGTAGGCTGGAGGCCAATTTCATACCTTACAATATAGGCTGAGTTCACGTTATAGAATTTTATTTCAGTTGGAGGGCAGGTGCCAATACAACTCTATGGGAGAGAAACAGTTTTTGAAAGAAATTTCCAAAAAGAAAATGTCCAAATGTTTTCTCTGATCATCATTTGATAGTGATAGGATTCACAAACCTGACATGTCAATTTTATGGCTGAAAGTCCTTTCTACTGGCCTACATCAAGCACATGTTTTTGAATATTGTCTCCACTTTGGACGCCTTTGTAAGGAAATAATTAGACATATATTCATATGAGCTGGAAGATATGACTTTGAACTTTGTGACAGTTTTTGTTTCATGTGAATTGGCCCAGTAATTACAGAGAAATTAGCAATGATTTAAGACTATAAATCTGCATTTTGAGCGTTACTATGGTTACGGCCATGGGATTTTCAGTTGCCCTCCACCTCAATCTTAAACTATAGGCTCTTTAGAATGTTGTGATGTCACGTGAACGCAACCTATTCCATTCTTACTTACTTATCCACTCTCTAAAACATCCCCTAGCGTTTGGAACTGTCCCACCTTGCTGCCCTGTTGCACTATCACTTATACTCTCCTCTGTTCTTGTGCCCATTCCGACCCCGTCCCGCGGAGCCATAGGGACCTGTTACTCCGCCACTAAAACAGCCAGCTATAAGTCACCCTTAAAGCCTCTATTCATTAGTCTTCATTGGTCTTTCAAATGTCCCCAAGTGCAAGACGGCATTAAACCAAGTGCTTATGTGACAGGGCAGCTCACTAAATGTATGCCGTGCCCTATAGAGGAGCGAGTGTGGACTGGGACCCATTTGTTGCTCTAAAATGTCTTGGCAGCAGTTGCATTTGTTCAATTGGCCTCAACCTCTTCCCACAGTGTTTTCATTGTGTTGGTAAAACGGTGCTTGAGTTTCTAAAATAAACCTAATTTAACTATAGTAGTCAGTCTTTATTCGGATGATAAATGGGCCTCCGTTTTATCTGTTCTGATCTGGTGACGCTGGAATGTGCTTTACACAGTTTGATCAGAAGGTACAAGTCAAACGAGAGGATTTGTACGCTTGGTCGTGTGACCTTCGTGAATCAGATTATGATTGTGCAATACATCATCAAATTATCATATCTTTATTGCGAGAAGCCACAATATGTTGCAAAATCAATGCTGGGGCTTCTTGAAAACGTATATAAACTTAAGTCAGTCTTTTGAATCGGTCTTCTCAAACCCCAATGAATACCAAAAGACAAAAAAACACAGCATAATAATATTGAGTTTGACTGAGAACTGCCTGTTATATACGTATCTAATCTTGGAGTTCATCTATCTCCGCCTGTCCTGAGCTGAGTGTGGGCCACCGCTCTGGGACAGGATGTGGGTGGGATGGGTGGGTGTTCAAGTCTCCGTAAAGGTTCCCTGGTTGTGTCTCTGGACATGTTGTGATCCTACTGTCACTACCACTCACGCAAAATCCAGACTTGTTGCTTTGTAGATGAGTTATGAAAACTTTATCTACAACAACAGGGAAAGAGGGACAAGAGGCGGGACTTCAAACGGTCAAACATAATTTACATGTGATTAGTGCTGGACAGATGAACTTATGATTCAACAATATATTTCACTATGCACCGCCATAAACTAGTGACTTTGCTGTTATGAGTTTTAGGGTTCTCATGGGTTCAGCCACATTTAGTTCAATTCAGTTCTGTTAGCGTTTATCCTACCAGGTGTAAACCACTTACACAAAAACTGCGTAAAACAGCCTGGTGTAAGAGACAGCAGTAATTACTACAGGATGCAGTATTTAAAAATGTGTACTTTTGTTTCGTGTAGAAATATGCGTAAACGATTTGTAACTATTTTGAAGAAAATAAATCCATTTTGACATGTCGTGAGAAACATGACTGTGGCTTCATTGTTTAACTCCACACATCCGAAACATTCTGTGAGTAAATACACATTTAGTTATTTGTTTGAAGTGAAAGATCAGGGCTGTATCAGAACGTTTTTCGGTGATGACTTTTACTTCACACATTGCATAAACACGCATGCCCCAATGCCGTTTTTCATTTGAGAGTTTTCAAACACAGATGGTCAGCTCAAAGTGACATTCATGCTACATTTGTACTGTGTATATTACAACCACTGGCCGGAGCATTCACCGCATAGATTTGCGCACAATCATTTCCGTGTGCTTACAGTTAGTCTCACCAGCACTGTGGCATCCATATATTGTGAGCATACAAAAGGCTCTGTAATATATGCTTGAATAGATACAGCATAAATCACACCAAGCAAATGTGGGGATTGGCTTTAATATCTCCACATAATATTCTCTAAAAATATCCCTCCATCTTCCACTGACAGACAGAAAAAACAGGGACATTTTGCCACAGTAAATGAATGATTTTTTTGTTTTTTGTTTTCAGAGTTACCATCTTGTCCTGCATTGTGTTTGTGTTATATCCAACAATGGGAACTCACTTCCGTGATCAGCACACAAAGATGCACCTTCAATCAATCAATCAATCAAACTTTATTTATAAAGCGCTTTTCATACCAAATGCATCACAAAGTGCTTTACAGATTACAACATTTAAATCAAGTATCCAGGCAAACATAATGTCCAAATAAGCGTCAGCAGTAGGTGGCGACGAGCGGCACGGGTGTCCCCTGTCCTTAGACTCTCCAGCACGGCAAGGAAAAACTCAAAACCCGGTGGGAGAAACGAGAAACCTCGGGGAGAACCACAGAAGCTGGAAAGATCCACTCCCATGGACAGACAGGCTATAGAAACCCAGGCCGATGGAATACCCTCAGCAGAAGGGCCAGGATCGAGACCATCCAGTCCTTGTTGTCAATCCTGTAGGCAGGGTTCCTCGATCTAGACAGGCACTCCCAAGGGGGAGTGGGACAGGAGACACCATGTGAATAGTAATGAACAGACTACAGATAAGATAAATATTGTATCATAATAAGACAAAGTTTGCAGTAAGAAGAGGAAGAGGATAGCGCTCATGGTACCGTACTTCCCACAGCAGTGTTTCTTCTAAGGCAGCTTTACTTCAGGCTGTGGGTTAGAGCTTTACCTAACTGACCTGATCATAAGCTAATTCGAAGAGGTACGTTTTGAGCCTAGTCTTAAATGTAGGGACTGTGTCTGCTTCTTTAACGTGAGCTGGAAGTTTATTCCATAAAACCGGAGCTTGGTAGCTAAAGGCTCTTCCACCTACAGTGATTTTGGAGACCCGAGGAATCACTAGTAGCCCTGAGTTTTGAGAGCGGAGTGCTCTGGTTGGCCGATATGGAACGATAGCGTCTTGGAGATAAAGCGGAGCCATACATTTTATGGTTTTAAATGTGAGGAGCAGGATTTTAAATTTGATTCTAAATTCAACAGGAAGCCAATGGAGAGACTTTAGCACAGGTGTAATGTGTTCTCTTCTTTTTGTACGCGTTAACAATCTTGCAGCTGCGTTTTGAACTAATTGAAAACTTTTTAGGGAACTTTTAGGACACGCTGCTAGCAGGGAGTTACAGTAGTCCAGCCTTGATGAAACAAAGGCATGAATAAGTTTTTCTGCATCACTCTTAGGTAGGATATTTCGTATTTTAGCAATGTTGCGCAGGTGAAAGAACGCAATTTTACAAGCCTGGTTTATATGTGTTTTAAAACCTTCACAGCCCATAGCTATTTCTACTGGGTCAGGGTGATAAGTTCAGCCCCAGGCACGACTGAATCGCTTTCCATGTGACCAACTGAGCACAGGCAGCAACCTTTGTTTTCCACCCCTGTCGGACTTTTGAAAAGTTTGATCTTTGAAGATGAAACTTTACAGTGATAGAAAAGAGCAAGGATTACAGTTAGGGATGTGCACAGAATAAACTATAGTGCGGCATTTGAGGCATTTGAGATTTCTCATGAACTCATCCAGGAAATGTTCCATCATGAACAGCTTGATCTGGGTGTGGAAGGCTGTTCTGGGGCAGGAGGTGGGTGGGATGACTTCTGACCCCTGAGGTGTTTCATCTCCTGCAGGATGACTGTCTGTACATGCTGTGATCTTACTGTGACATGGCACCTTTTTAAAGGTTCACCAAATTAGCCTTTTTCTTAAAGCTCTTTGTTATTTTGGTATTTGTGAATATGTAATACTAATACACTTTATTACGAGTAAAAACAGATGCAACTTTGTCAATATATTGAAAAAAGGTGTTGTTCATTGTTCACTTACTGACAGGATTCAGCCAACAAATGAAGTGCTAATGTGATGACTAATTATTATAATATCACAACTTGATAAAGACAGTACAGTTTCAACCAATAAAGGGAAACATGTTTAACAGTTAAGAGAATGCCATAGAGCATGTCTTTTGTTTCACACAGACTACAGTTACCCTATTCTCTCTGCTCCAGTGTAGTGGAACATGAAAATAAATAAACAATTCATTCCGCTCAGAACAAACAAGGATCAGACCACACACCCCCTCACACACACAGAAAACAGACTAAATAAAACTCAACTACCAACAAACAATATCAATAGACTGTTAATTGAGGATACAGATCATCGCAAGAACAATTAGACAGATTGATGCTGTCGACTGCAGGGCGCCATGAAAAACTTTAAAGTTGTTTTGGTAACATGCAAACCTTTTTGATCGGACTTGATGTGTGCAAACGAGAGCAATCTTTTGTTTACATTAAAAAAACGCATAAAAACGTTAAACTTTGTTCCGATAAATGTGCTTGGAGGAGATAGATTTTGTGCGATATGTAAAATGCATGTGGCGAGATGAGTGAGTGAGTGTATGTACAAGGTTAGAGCACTTGGGGGACAGTGCGCGGAGCGAAGCGAAGATTATAAGAGCACGCAGGCCACATAAACAGATGGAAAAATATAATGGAATAATACTTCTTTATACATGTCCAGAAAGCTCTATTGTCTAAAATCTTTCCCCGTCTCATTGTGGTCTATAGGAACGCTGCTTCTGCATATTACACACTTTGATCAAAACTGAGCCAAAACAAACAGTGTACTTCCACATACTGAAACATCCAGGCCACATTCAGACTGAGCCCGGCCAAACCAAATATATCACAGTCCATGCCTTTAACTGGCCAGGACCCTTGACACACCATGCAAACATGTCACATAGTTAACTAGGGAAGAATTCTGTCTTTTTTTCAGTAATATGAAACTCTCATCCTCAGAAACGGTTGCAACAATATGCGTATGAGCAGTGGCGGGCCGTGGGGTTTCAGTCAGGGCCTTCAATAGCAACCTGGGTTCACGCAGTCAAACGCATATAAACTTATCGACAATAGGCGTATGGATAAAACTGCCTTTTTGCGTGGCATTTGTTCGCTAAAGGATTTGTCAACAACGCAAACCAAAGCTGCGGTGCCTCCGACTCCAAAACAAAAGCAAACACCTTCGGGAACACTCGTGCTAGAATACGGAAACACACGACACATGACAGGTAGACGAGCGCGTTATGGTAACAGGCGGCTGTTTTTAGGAGATGTTTTGTTGACAGAGCGAGTAAAATAAAAAAGATACTAAATTTAAAGTTTGGTGCTATTTGAGATCCCTTTTTTATAGCGCTCGTAGTCTCACCTGTTGCCTGCCCGAGTCCAGCGCAGCTGACGCGGAGAAACTCTTCTCCTGTCCGGGGAGCCGAGCGTCTACGTCCCACTGTCGTTCCCGCTGCTTTGCTCTCGAAGCTCTTCACAATGAAGGGGCGCAAAATATCCGTGATCAGTAAATCCACTTCATTTTGCCTCGTTCAGACGTTTCCAAGAGGAATACATGTATCTGTTTATCCGGTTCTCTTCGGAGTGGCTGGAACGTCTTGCCCATGCGCGGCTACATTAGTGGTTTTCCCAGGCGAAGAAAGCGTAGGGGAAGCTGCTGAGATACTGCAGGCCCTGGGGGCGTACTGTCAATATATATCGAATTCTGATTGGCTGATAATTCTGTCAGTCACGCTAGCTGTCAATCATGTGTGCGGCCTGACAACACAGGGCCTGAGGAATCTGTTCTGAAGGCCCTGAGGAGGTAGCCTGGCTAACGCCAGACTAAAATCACAAGTGATATTTAGTCTGGGGACCACCAATTCATTTTCTCGTAGGAGAGGTGTGGTTTACGATTGTTCATAGCCGTTTATTGGGCGCTACGAATGTCTCTCATGCGATGCGTCTGCACGTAGCCATAGCCAATCCTATCATGGTATCAGATGACGTATGACGTACCTGCTGTAAACTTTTGAGCTAAACTATTTAGAACACGTTCTAAAGCTTGATCGAAAGATGGCATCGCGTCTGCTGCTGTCATGTTGGATCCGTAAATTTTTTTTTTTTTTTTTTTATCCCTAAACAAACTACAAGCTTTATGTCAAATAGCGCGTCATCGTCTTACCGTCCCTCCTCGTTCTGTGATTGGTGCCCAAATCCATGGAAAAATGTCGGCCATGGTCCCCAGGCTGTTGTGAAGTTCGAAAAGATTCGAGCGCACACAGCAGTCTGGCGTTAGCCAGGCTACTGAGGAGGAGCAACTCGCCAGACGTGTTTAAGGCACTTTTTGAGTAGGAAATTACAGTTACACATCAACAAAACCAATATAAGCGACTCAATAGTATATTTAATTTCTAATTTATTTATATAATGTACAGTTAAGAGATTTTACACTTTTTTTTTTCTTCATTTGGCCAGGGCTAGCAGAGAAGGCCCTGCTGGCCCTGACGGCACACCACTGCATATGAGTGTAATTAGTCATACAACGTTTTTATATATATTAGTTTGACTAGCACTAAAAGGGTTGTATACATTATCTATGACAAGCTTATTTTCAATTCATTTGAGATTCCATGTATTGTTTCGAATGACTGTTTAGCAGCCAATAGTTAAACATGTAATGCTCATATTGCCTATAGGTTTATACCTTATGTTCATCCTCCAGACTCAACCCTCTTCTTGTGTGTACAAGCTTGGGACTGCCGCAAAGAAAGTTACAACCTTATGTTGCAAATTTACCAAAGCAACAGTGATACGATGTGGAGGAGACATGAAGTAAAACAGTCTTGGGTGGATAGACATCTGGATGAATGACTTTATGAATAAATTGCATGTACTCATGACACAGACTAGTACTTGATTCACAGCAGAGTGTTTGTTTGCTGTGGTCTGAAACTCCCTTAGGCCAGTATTTACATCATTATGATTTTGTGCCTTTAACTCAACACAAATGTTATAGTACCATCAGAGTGGAATTACTGTATTGTAATGTCCTCATCCGTTATGTGATAGCTTCAATAGACAACTCTCATAACGAAACAATACCTCACTGTGAGTCAAAGTGTTGTCCGGTTCACAGGAAGGACACTTGCATCACTTAAAACAGACTTACAGTAACTCCACATTTTCACTGTCATTGACTGGAAAGATTACAGCCACTTCAGTACTGTAAGTGAGATACCAACAGCATGTAAACAAACATAATTTGTTTTTCCACACCAGAATTATGACCCTGAACTTCACTTTCAATTTAGTTATTTATTCATTCATTCATTTTGGTTTTCATCTTAGTAAACATGGTATACAGCACAAACACATCATACAGATGAAACGATATGCCCCCCTTCAGGAAGTTTAAAAATACTCCCAGTGCTTAGACTTAAAGGTGCATCATGTAACTTTTTATGTGGGAAATAAAAAGTTGATCCTGGAGCGTTGCAGGGGCCACTGTGGTGAAAAGTAAAGGCGCCATGCTAACCACTCATACAACCGCTGGGTGACTACAAGGTCAAATACACATAAATGTAAACTTTTTTTTTCCACATAAAAAGTTGCATAATGCACTTTTAAATAGACACAAGCTTAAACAGAGAGGGATACTTTAAATAATACGTAGTGTAGGTTAGTATTTTTCTCTCAATACCATTATCTCCAGTTATTCTTTATACAGTACCTACCAATGACCTCATGGATCCATGTGTTATTTGTCCAGATGGCTGGCCTGTAGAGTTTTCGCAAAGGACTGTGGAACCCTTTCACATTTGCCCAATAAACTCAGACAATGTGGCCCCTTCACTTCATAAAACATTTGTGCTCAATATTACGTTCTCTATCACTCTCAAACCAAGCTTTTTCCTCTCCTGGGTCTGTCGGCGCTGGGAGCTGTGGGAAACGCATGATATTTTGAAGCCTATTTTCATCGCGCATTTCCTCAGCCCTAGTTCTCAGACAGTTCAGTAAAGGGACAGGCCTAAATTGATGCTAAATTGAGCCGCTGATTTAGTCCAACAGCGCAAGAAGGATCGCTGTTGAGGGACTGCACTAAACAGTCTCTGGGCAGCACCTGAGTGTAGGAGTGATGCGTTTGCGGCTGATGAAACCGTTTCCCAAAAGAGAGCGCGCTTTAAAGAGGGTAATAACTAGGTCTGTGGAAACTTGATCCTGTCATTATTTGATTTAGAGCAAGAGCAGTAACAATTAGTAACAATCTTTATCGTTTCTTCTCTTTTTGTTTTGAAGACGGCACATAGTTTCACACGGGAATAAGGATTGTGCGCACAATCGCTGTCCAAGTATGCACAGAAAAGTGTATGTTATTGATCTACTGAACTATTTGCCTCACGTAATGTTGCTTCTGAATGTTACCCAGATGTGAATACATGTGTGTCGTGTATTTCTGTTGCAGCATTCATTCTCTCTGGATGCCTCGAATGTGGAGAATGGACGTGGAAAGGTCCCACACGATCCTGGTCTTCCCTTTGCCAGCACCTTCAGTGGTAGGTCACACTTCATCTTCAGGGTTACCTAGCTGGAGCCTAATGTGCATGTTTCGGGTTGAAGGGGTTAAGCCGAGTGGCCCGAGCATACCCACCTCGGCACAAGGAGAACATACTGTAAGTGCAATGGACGCTTCCCAGCTACAAATTTACAGAGACAAAATCCCTTGTTTTTTCAGTTTAGTCACATTCCTTACGAGTTTCTCCAGGATACGCTCTCACGCGGTCCGCTTCTTTGTTTCTTTGTAAACGTTTGGACATTTGCGTGTGGCCATGTACACATATTTATTCACTATAGTTAATAAAAATGACAATTACTTCAGTAGTAACATCTGGATGACGCTGTTCGTTAATCCCCCAAATAAAAGCAGGTTCTCTCATTTCACTTACAACTCAATAAAAGTTACTGTGTGCATGCAGATGTGCATATCCCGCCTCCCTTGTGTACAGCTGGGAGTTTTCTTACGGTGAATTTGTCCCATAATGCATTGTGTCTGGCAGGAAACACTTCCCTTTGAGCCAGATGACCAGAAAAGTTTGGATCTTGGTTCATATTTAAGCTCACATAGCTGTTAGAGAGTATCACTGGGCCTGGAGATGCTCAGCCACCACATCTGCAGATTTGTCTCATGTAATAAACGCTGAAGGAATTACTGCCCCAGCTGGACAAGAGGTCATAGGTATAGCATCTTATCAAATGGAGTAGTACTGCAACAGAGACTTTAAACAATACAACTAGGGGTGGGAGATATTGACAAAAACGAATATCTCAATATTTTTTTTCAATATCTCGATATCGATATTCAGACGATATTTTTGCAATCCTTCAAAGAAATGTGTGCAAACTGGCAAAGATGGTCCAGTTGGTCTTTTGACTTGCTCCATCTGACCTATTATTGTATAAAATTACTAGTACATAAAGATAAGACATTATTGATTTAAACATGAACCAAGTTACTGTAGCCTACTAAATATCTATTGAGGCATTATGGGCAGTTCCCCGTATTAAATAAAAAGGTTTTAGTTTGTACTAAAAAAAAAGGTTTTTCTAGAAGTTAAAAGAGCCCTGTTCTGAGGCTATTCTGGTGGATCTCTTGGAAACTTTTTCTTTTGGACTCATCATTATACAACGCAATTTTCTAATGTTGCAATCACGAAACATGTCACTTGAGGATGTCACAGACATTTAAGAAAAACGTTTTAACTTCCGACTTCAGTTTTCTGCAAACAAAGCTTATTTTGACTTTTCTAGCAGCTATTTTATTTATGTGTTTGGATTGTTGCTTCAACCTAAGAAACGTCATAACACACAGGTATGAAGTCCGTAGTTGTATTCCAAATTAGTAGCAGCTTACTCTCGCGCAATTGAGGAACGATCGTGATTTTGTACCAAAAAAAAACAGTCAAACAAACCCCTACAGTATTAAAATCGCTACATATAATTGTTTAGAAGGTTATAGTGTGCGTTATTTGTTTTCTCTTTAACTTCCTTCAGCTCTTTTCATGTTTGGGGGGGGTCGGATTCTACAAATTATGAAATATTCGATAACCCAATTTTGCATATTGTCCAGACAACAATTTGGATATTATTGTCTAAACGATATATCTCCCACCTCTAAATACAACATTTTAAACCTGTGCATTTAATTCTGCTTTTAGTTCCAAGGCAGTGGCCGTTAATTGGCTTGTTGCATGATATGGCTATGCTAGTGCCCCTGACCTTAAGTTGTGAGCACCAGCACTTCCTGTCCGTATTCATTTCCTATGGAGATTAGCTCAGACCCTCTCGAAAAAAGGTGGACAGTGAGTTCCTGGTAGAGGATCACTTACTGCGTGTTAGAAACTTGATGTAGGATGTAAATAGTTCAGTGGAGGAGACGCCTGTGTTTATAAAGGTCAGATAGTTTGTCTTGAAGCTAAAGGCTAAAGGCTATAAGCTAATCTTAACCTCTTAAACCCCTCCTTAACCAAGCACATTTTCTTCAGTTCGGCTTTACACAAATGAAAATCTTCTCGACTGGAGAAAACGGGCGGGGGATAAGATGTTAATGGAAATCGCTAGTGACAGGAAGTGCTAGCGCTCACAACTTCAGGTCAGAGGAACTAGCGTAGCCTCATCATGCAACAAGCCAATTGGATGTTTTAGTTGACTGATTGTCTTGAGAAAATTGAGAAAATCAGTGGGCACCATTAATTCAATTACTGGTGATAATGTAGCAAAAAGTAGATGCTTTATTTGTCATGCATGTGTATGTTTTGTTTCGTTATGGCCCCAAGGCTCATCTAACATTTGAATATGCTTTATTATTCTTTCTTTTTGCATTATTTGGAGTCAATGATCCAGCTGAAGAGGAGGCCAAAGTTAAGGGAGAAAAAAGACAACATTTTGAGATCCATTTAAAACCTCAAAGTTTGAACCATCTGACGTTAATCTCAGAACGTTAATCTCAGAATTCTGACATTTTTTCCAGAAAGTTCTTAAAATGTTTATATTTGGCCCTAATCCTCTGCCGTAAGGTCCAATTTCTCAATCTGTATGGATATTTTGACATTCATTGTTTGTTCAGTTGAGGGCGCTCTACTTGGAGTAAAGATATATAAACTATAGCTCCAATGCAAACTTTTACCTGGTTCTCACATGGCCTTAGTAGGTGGTAAAGTGATGAATATGGGAATTCATTTCATTCTGTACTTTTCATTGATTAGAAACCAATAACTTGGCTGAGACTACTTTGAGACTCATGTGTTATGTTATAGCTATCATCACTGCATTGACCTAAACTTGACCTTTAGCTTGACCCTGACCTCATTGTCTTCTCTCGTCTGTCGTCCAATGACCCGTCTCTAGACACAAAAAAAGAGCAAAAATCCGAGGCACTCTGATACCTGGTTACATTTATTGGATGGAAATGCTTTCGGTCGTTTGAAGTTAAACTCTGAAGATAGAGGATCACATATTGTGGGGATTCCCGCGGGATGGGAGTGAATTTCACTATTGATCCCGTGATTAGGACGGAACCGGGAAAAAAACACTGGGAGTGGGCGGGAGTATATCACATCAAAGCGGTAGAAAGTGGCAGATAATGCAGCGACATGCTGCTGTTATTTCATGAGGCACGTGCTGAGAGAAATGAGAGAAATTTCTCTCATGGAGAGAAATGATTAAATATACAAATGAGCACTAACTTTCTTCCCTTTCCTCCTGTCTTCTGTCCATGCGCCGTCAGCAGTGCACCCTCCCCTTGTCGACCCAAACACGCCGCGCCCTCGCTCCCTCGCACGCGGCTGTGTGTGTAGCTGGAGCCGCTGTCAGCGAGGACAGAAGGATAACTATCTTTAAGTTCAGGGCGCAAATACAACATCAACGCGTGCGGTATACAGGGATCGAGGGCGCATGCACTAAAAGTGAGCAAGGAAAATGTTGAAGTGAGCGCAAAAACTATGACAGAGGCTTATGTCCCTTCATACGCCCGGTGTTTGCATTTTAGCGTGCTTTTCTTTTCATTCAGCACGTTACTTCATCAGAATAAGGCTGACTAGTGGATCACAGATTCACAATGCAGAAGTGTCCAGATATGACAGTGAACACGAACATACACGAACAAATTACATTCCAACAACTACGTATATCCAATAATTAGTTAAGAATATTCTATTTTTATCTTTAATGTGCTTGGGTAACTTTTTGAAGAAATTGTAGGCCTACTTCTTCAAGTAGTTTTATCATACAATACTTTTTATCTCTACTTGAGTCAAATTCTAATGAAGTATCTGTTTCTTATACTTGAGTAAAAGTAATTGTTGCTTTTTCCACTTTGAGTAAATATTTAAGTTCCTTGTTCTTAAGAATTATTTTGTTTTTCTATATGTTCTGCCATTTTCTTGGAATTTTCTTTGTAAATATCACCATTTCCACAGGATTTTATGTTTTGGTTTATGTTCTAGTCAGTTTTATTCTGATGAAGTAACGTGCTGAATGTGTATAAAGGGATATAAGCCTCTGTCATAGTTTTTGCACTCACTTTTAGTACATGCGCCCTCGATCCCTGTGTACGTGCGTTGATGTTGTATTTGCGCCCTCAACTTAAAGACAGTTATCTGACGCCATAGTGTTGGTGCTGAACACAGTGGCATTAGGCGAACGCTAAAGTAAAAAAGTAACCTTCACAGCCACTAGTTTTCGTGTGTGATAAAAGCTGCGTGCGATACAACGACAGGGCCTTTGGCTGGGGATCTTAAAGGGACAGCGATCTTAAAGGGGAGGTGTCATGTTCCACTGCCCCTGTGAAATAAAACTGAAACTGCCTGAACAACTTTATTTAATTAGTGCTGGTGGTTAGACTGGTTATTTCAGTCACAACATGTGGCTTTATCGGCCTGAATGTGCATCTTAAAAACTTGCGGGATTGGGACGGGAGTGGGATTGATTCTGTCGGGAGCGGGACGGGACAAGATTTTTTTTTGCACATTACACCGGGATTGGGATGGGACAGGATTTTTTTGTGGGAGTGGGATGGGACGGTAATGAGAAATCACTCCCGTGTCATCCTCTATCTGAAGACTCTTTTTTGTGCCTATACTTACGTTTTGATCCTGAAGAGCACCTGACTTTCTTCACAGACTACCCACTGAAGCAGTCACTTTGTTACGACCCATCTAGACTTGGATTTGGGGATTAACAAACAATACAAACTTTTTTTTATCACTATATCCTCTCTCTCCAAAACAAACAATTTCATGTCGACATGAGGCCTTAACACAGGCTTTCATCAACTCATCTAACATTAACATACACGTCCCCAGACATTTTCAAGTTTATGTGAATCCAAATATTTAGAAAGGTTTCTTTTTACACAAGTCAAGGGACATCTTCTGCCTTTATTTTGCGTATGAAAAATGACTTCTATAGTCATGAGATCACTTTTGCACACCAAGCCAATACGTGCATTAGTCTTGCTGTTATAAATACCAAATGGTGGTGTCTCCTGTACATAAAAGTTGACTTGATCTCAAAATCTACCCCCTATTCGTCTTCCTCCTTGACAGATGTAGCGCAGATTTCTATCCTCGGCCTATTCCAAATGGTATAAGGTTTTTGAGTAATGGCCGACAACAACTACTAAGTGTTTTTCTTGATCCAGGAAGGATTGTGTGTCTATATTTCCGCTGTTTGGTCACAAATGGAAGTGCAGTTTATTCTCAGTGGAGGATGTAAAGTAGTTGTTCAGTTTCAGATTGCTGCTTTAATTTAAACTCTGCAACTGAATCAAATCTGTTTCTGTCACAAATGATTTCCTCATTGCTCAGTTCTCACTCCACACTGGTGTCACCAACTTCTCACTGACCTAAATGTGTCTTTTATTTTTTAATATATATTTTGGTTTAGATTTGCTTTTTTACCCTGATGTCACTGCTTTTAGGAGGAGAGCTATACACTGGATTGACGGCAGACTTCCTGGGCAGCGATCATGTGATCCTCAGGACGATGGGAGGACACTCCACTATGAGGACAGAGACCGACCAGAAATTACTGCATGGTAAATTGTTTTCACATGTTTTAACCTCATAACATATTTGAAATAGTTGCAGCTCTTCTCAAAATCAAGAATGTCTGCTAAAAAAGAAAGGGAGATGAATCTGTATAACCACCATGACACTGTTCCCCTCCAGCTCCTAGTTAAAAATGAGTCCATCTGCACAGAAATTGACTTATTATTACTCCAGTGACATACCACCGTTTTTACAATTATTGGAGTTTTGTAAAATACAGATTTTTAAAATGTCATATCGACTATCTAAAATGTGCTTTTCTATGCAGACCCCAGATTTGTGGCCGCTCACCTGATCCCAGACAGTGATGACAAAGACGACAACAAAGTGTATTTCTTTTTCACTGAGAAAGTGACTGAGGCTGGAGACAGAGAGGGAGCGATTCACACCAGGGTTGGACGAGTGTGTGCGGTGAGATAATTTCCATTAAGCATATTATAATTGATTAATGAATGAGGGTGTTCCTGAATGTACCGATGTGCACACAAACAGGTGCTCTTTGAGGGCGGGGTAATCATATTAGAAATGTCTTTTTGGCTGCTTTACTCCATCGGTTTGACATTAAACTGTAAATGTTCCCGTTTTGTTTTTTTATTATGATATTACTTTTGATGACCTTCCGATATTTTCATTCAGAAACTGAGTCAGAAAAGTTTTTTTTTAGGCATATTGTGAAAGCTTTGCACAGATTGACTCAATAGCTTTATCTTGTTCTATTGTCTCGTGGGAAAAGGTAAACAGTCTCCGGGGGCTGTGCAGCCTTGTGGTTTTCTCAAGAGACTACAAAAGTAATCTAATATCCCAGATCTGTCCGAGACTCACACAGCTGTCAGACACAAGCTCTGCTCCAGCTGCCCCAAAAGCTCCTCACATTCTTTCACGCATCCATCTCAAACCAGATGCTGCCTCCACACGAAAACCACTTACACGAATATTCACTACATGTTCATCCGTGACCCTTTTGCACTTATTTTTCATATTGTGCATTTCATATCACAGTCTCTCTGTCTCTCTCTGCCAAAATAACATCATCGCTTCATGAGTGTTGCACCTTTCCAAGAAGTAGTCAGGTCGTGTCAAAACCACTTAAAGTGAAACTAAACAAAAAGTGGATTAAACTTTAAAACACATGCTGAAAGGAAAGGTGATATAAGCTATACCTGATGTTTCAATGCAGGCGTTGCAATTTAATGGACATCGTCACATGGTAATAGGATGGAAATGGGATGGTAACTAGGGATAACAAGGCATAATGCTTTTTGCAGCCCTGTTTCTATATGTTTCCAAGGAAATACAAACCATGTCTCATTTACTGTCTATACAGATTCAAATTCAATGTGTTTTATATTTGCAGTATAAAACCACATTAGAAAAAAGGTGGAAGTTGCTCGATGTGCACTGTCAAGCATTCAGTCTTAAACCATATAAGAGTCAGTCTTAGGCCCTGTCCACACGTGCTTAGATATTTTTATAAACTCAGATATAAACTCAGATATTCGTCTGCATTTGAGCCTTCTGGCCACAGATAAAAGACGTCATTTGGATACTTTTGTAAACGCTCTGCAAAGTGGAGACTTTTGTAAACGCTGCATAAACGAACAGGTGTGGACAGACAATCTGGATATTTATTTCTCCACGTTATTAGTTCTGCAAAAAAATCTGTGGTGTGGACAGAGATACTTTTGTATACGGTTGTAGAAAAGTCTGTGTCTGTGCAGATAATGGATACGTGTGGGCATGGCTTTAAAAACAAAGCCACATAGTTAAGTAAGTTGAATGAAATTGTAAATTGTACTGGGCTATGGTTTGGTTTAGGGTCATAATCATATTACCAGGATATAAAGCGTGTGCCCCTTCCCGTGAGTAAATATCTCTTTATTACCACAGTTACTATTTTACCTTGATATTTCCATCCAGTTACTGCACTAATGCAGTGCTGAGAAGTAAAGTGCTAATGCAGCTGTTAGTGTGCCATACAAAAGGTAATATTAATTGAAAGTAACATTTTCTAAAGCAAATAAACATTTATTCATCACAGAATTCCCATTGTTTATCCCCCCACGAGTCTAGATAAAATGGAGAAATTGACAATCAGTGCCTTTATTAATGTGCATAAGTATTCATACAGCATGACTTAATACTTTGTGGAACCCCCTTTTGCTGCAATAACAGCAGCAAGTATTTTGGGGTATGACTCTACAAGATTTGCACATCTAGAGACTGACATTTTAGCCCATTCCTCTTTACAAAACAACTCAAGCTCTGTCAAATTAGAAGGAGAGCGTTTGTGAACAGGAGTTTTCAGGTCTTTCCACAGATTTTCAATAAGATTTAGATCAGGACTTTGACTGGGCCATTTTAACACATTAATATATTTTTTTTTTTTTTTTTAAACCATTCCATTGTAGATTTAGCTTTGTGTTTTGGGTCATTGTCCTGCTGGAAGGTGAATCTCTGCCCCAGCCTCAATTCTCTTGCTGACTCCAGCAGGTTTTCCTCCAAAATGTCTCTGTATTTGGCTCCATCCATCTTTCCAACTATTCTTACAATCTTCCCAGTCCCCGCTGAGGAAAAGCAGCCCCATAGCATGATGCTCCCCCCACCATATTTGACACTGGGGATGGTGCACTCAGGACGATGAGCAGTGTTAGGTTTGCTCCATACATAACGTTTTGCATTTGGGCCAAAAAGTTCAATTTTTGTCTCATCTGACCAAAGCACCTTCTTCCACATGGTAGCTGTGTCCTCCATATGACTTCTAGCAAACTTCAAACGGGATTTCTTATGGCCTCCTTTCAATAATGGCTTTCTTCTTACCACTCGTCCATGAAGGCCAGATTTGTGTAGAGTACGACTCTAGTTGTCCCATGTACAGATTCCCCCAGCTCAGTGGCAGTACGTCGCAGCTCCTCCAGAGTTATCTTGGGGCACTTGGTTGCATTTCTGACCAGTGCTCTCCTTGTTCGGTCTGTTGGTTTATGTGAACGGCCGACACCGTGTCTTGGTAAGTTCACAGTGGTGCTATACTCTTTCCATTTCCGAATGATGGATTGAACAGTGCTCCATGTTCAATCCCCCTGTAGACTGACAGTTTCCCCCTGTCAGTCTACCCCAGGGGAAACTGTGGCTACAAATGTAGCTTACCACCATCAGCATGGAGTGAATGAACCCCCCTCCTTTCATATGTGAAGCGCTTTGGGTGTGACTTGTATCATATATAAAGCGCTATACAAATAAGATTCCCTTCCCCCTTCCCTTCCCTTCCCCGTGAGATGTTCAAATCTTGGGAAATCTTTGTATAACTTAACGCTGCTTTAAACTTCTCCACACCTTTATCCCTGACCTCTCTGGTGTGCTCCTTGGCCTTCATGATGTTGTTTAGTGACCAATACACTCTGACCATAGCTCTGAGGCCCTCACAGAACAGCTGGAATTATACTGAGAGTAGATTACACACAGGTGGCCTCTATTTAATGGTTAGGGCAAGGTGTGAACATTCTGCAGTCATTAGGAATGTTATAAGGCAATTTAATGCACTCAGAAAATGCTGTATGAATACTTATGCACGCCCCACTTTTCTATTTTTTGAAAAATAACAGAATCATGTATCATTTTGCTTTCACTTCACAGTTGTCTGTTACTTGTGTGTGAACTTTCAGTAAAAAATTCAAAATAAAATCTTTATGTTTAAGGTTGTAAACATGACGAAATGTGCAAAAGTTCAAGGTGCATTAGTACTTTTGCAAGGCACTGTAAATAAATCATCACATTGAAGACCCATCATCACCCTCTTTAAACCCCATTGCTCCATCTTTATTCCTTACAAGATGTTTAATAAAAACGGGAGATGGAGATGCAGCTGTGTTTTATGAACGCCTTTTGTGTTTTTGAATGCCATTTCTGTTTTGGCAGAACGACGTCGGCGGTCAGAGAGTGCTGGTGAACAAATGGAGCACTTTCATCAAAACCAGACTGGTGTGTTCAGTGCCCGGACCTCACGGCATCGACACACACTTCAACCAACTGGGTGAGATGTCCCAATCTAATCCCACTTTGTTTATAGAGCACAACAACAACTCAGACAGTTTCCAAAGTGCTGCACAGACAAGGAATAATGTATAAAAACAAGAAAGAAAGAAAATAACCGCTTTGGTCTTCCTTAAAATAATAAAAACATGTCAAACTAAATAAAAGACCTACCATAAAAACAATAAAAAGGTAGAGTAAATGAGGTCAGTGATATGGTATTGTGGGGCCAGTCCATTCAAAGCTTCTTCAAATCAACTCTAAAGCAATTGCAAGGCTAAAATCCGTAACTGTAAGCGAGAAAGTGCAAAGTGACTGATTCCAGTGCAGCGCATTACAGTACAGGTACAGACATATTGTATTGTTGTCTCAAATGTTGTAGTTAAAATGTAAATACAGATTATAGAAAAACGGTCTGATATCCTTCTTTAATTGTTAAAACAGAGGATGTGTTCTTGCTGAGAACTAAGGATGAAAGAAACCCAGATGTCTACGCCATTTTCAGCACCATCAGGTAATTCTGACCGATATTTCATTGAATGTGTTTTACTGTGTATGCCTGTAAAATATTTTAAACAACTCAAATACACCATTTGAACGTAACCACTGAATAACCATAACCAGAAACTATTAAGCCTTGACTTTGAGTTACAAACAAACATGTAACTTGTACAGTAGTGCTGTATTTTATGTAATTAATCTACTTAACTAATGTAATTCAAACTCATATTCAAAGATGATATGACCAAGCACATCACCGGGTTCCTACTGTGTTCTCTCCGCAGTAACGTGTTCCAGGGCTTCGCGGTGTGTGTCTATCGCATGTCTGATATCAGAGAGGCCTTTAACGGTCCATTTGCTCATAAAGAGGGTCCTGACCACCAGTGGGGGGCGTATGAGGGTCGGGTCCCCTATCCCAGACCAGGAGTGGTAAGTCATATCTACAGTGAGTGCATAAATCATGTGGGGAAAAAAACATTCATGAGAATACAGTCGGCAGAATTACATAATCAGAGTCAGTTTTGACAATAGGTCATCTGGTTCAAGGGCCGTAATAATGACTGCATTGAAATGATCCTGTATTCTGTAAAGCACGGACAGAGATAGCAGTCATTCAGCGTCCACAACCTTCAAAGCAATATAAGCCTTAACATTAGCAGACAGTTCCTCACTGACTCAGCGCTGTTGCTGCGGCTGTTGGTAAAATATAAACATGCTGTGTTTGTTGGCTACTGAACGCAGTAAACACCGCAAATTACTTTTACAAACCTGGTGATAGTTTTCCCACACCCTTTATTCCTGAAACAAAGCTTTATACGTGCCGCCTTGTTTTTGAACTGGTCAGTGTCTGTGAGAGGAATGTGTGTGAGAAAAATATCAGTAAACAAGGCACAAGTATAATGACAAATAAAGCAACAAACAAGCCCACCGTTCTGAATAAGATTGAAAACTTAAGATTAATGATAAAACATGAGGATAATACATTTAAACCAGTGCCAAAATATTGGAGATATGCAGAGAAAGGATGAGAGTGCCACTTTATTCCACATTTGACCTTGTTTGGCTCTGAGCTGAGGTTAAAAGAGGTTTGAGCAGCAGCAGAGCGGTGTTGATCATTTCATTATCTTTAGGGGAAATTTCCAAAGGTCACATGTTAGCGAATAATAAGACATTATGGCTGCTGTAACATGTAGAAAGAGTTATAAAAAAACAAAAACATTTGAAATAATCCCTCATTCTTCCTCATTGAAACGTGCTGATATGAATGATTTAGGAAGATTTCGTATTTACAGAAAACCAAAATTACAAACCCTTAAAACATTTTGGACTGTTGTTTGAATCAAGTGTGAATATGACCTTTGTGCAGCTCTTCTCTCTGGCTGCTTACTGGAACATTACTCGCACACCTCCGCTGACCTATCACGGTGTTTGCTATCTCTCTGGGCCAGTATCACATTCCTCGCGTGTCCACTTATTTAAACATGTGTCTTTCACATTATCTCTGCTCTTGTCCAGTCCAGTGAGCGGTTTCAATCGCTCCAATCTGGAAACCAGACCAGGCCCATAAGATTACAATACTGTACAGACCTCCTGTTGTTTTGATAAGAGGGGAGTAATATCTATAACAGATGTAAGCTGTAGATATGGTCAAATTATTCAACCAAATGGAAGGTTTGAGGCCACATGGTACCATTTCCAAAACAAAGATGAGTAAAAATCATCTGCTTCCCTATTGCCATCTAAATCCAATAGATTGTTTTATTTTCATTGCTTTATCACCATATAAAAATCATATTAATAAAACTGCCTTGCAACTAACGTCCAAATCTGCATTTACAAGCCGTTACAATTGCCACTCATGACCCCCCAGGAGTAAGAAGAAGATTATTTGTTTTTACATCCATCAAGTACAAATGATCATTATTTTGTAAGAGGTCTTAAACGTTTCATTCTTTTCATCTGTGGGTTTTGATTGAAAACCTTTGATTCCAAATGACTGTTTTGCTTCCTATTCGCTAAACTTCAAAAAGGCTGAAAGTAAACATGTTTTTGGCCACTGGAGAAGAGCTGATTCTTCAGGCTACATTTAGCAGAACAAAGCCTTGAAAATGCTGGAAAAAAACAATATTTCAAAAAAAATTAGCTCCAGAGAAAGTCCAGAGATTGTTTTGTTGTTGTTTACTTGGAAATTGTCCTTGGGAACAGAATTGATTCATTATAATCGTTCAGGGGAGGTAATATTATAGGCCTATACTGGCAGTTTAAGTTACTCAGCAAGGAAATACTTTTACTTCAATAACTCGTGGAAATGGTAGAATAGTTCTTGATGGTAACAGCAAAGGCAGCAAAGTATTATGTAAAACTGCAGTTGTCAGGGACATCAGACACAATTGTGCTTTTAAACTCTAATCATCTGGAATGGAGAACAATGAAACTGATTTGGATAAACATATCGAGCACGCACATGATTATCCAAAAGGCCAAATGATCATCCGACATTCATTTGATGTGTAATGTGTTGCAGTGCCCCAGTAAGATCACAAACCAGCCCGGCAGGGAGTTTGGCAGCACTAAGGACTTTCCGGACTCTGTGCTGCATTTTGCCCGCAGTCACCCGCTCATGTGGAGGCCTGTGTACCCCGCCCTAAGGAAACCCATCCTGGTCAAAGCCAACGTCCCGTACAGGCTGCAGCAGATCGTGGTGGACCGCGTGGAGGCAGAGGACGGGCAGTATGACGTCATGTTCATCGGCACGGGTATGAGATCATTTACAACAGGGTCAAAATGCGATGACTGATGAGTGTATAGTCATGATATGGTTTATTCTCTTTAAGCCAGTATGTTTGTGTTGTAGATGTTGGGACAGTCTTGAAAGTCATTGCCCTGCACACTGGAAACAGTCTGGAGACCGAGGTGATCACACTGGAAGAACTGCAGGTCTTCAAGGTGGGAGTATGTTTTATTCTTCAAAGTATAAGAGGGTTATGTATCGTTTCAAGACTGTTGAGAAATAAAATGTTGTGTTAAAGTTAAGACAAGTGTATCTGTCTGTGCCAGATATTGGTTAGAATTTGAATAGACATAAACACAGCCAATCATTAAAGCCAACTTTTGATGTATTTTTGCAGGTTCCCACTCCTATAATCTCCATGGACATATCGGTCAAAAGAGTGAGTCGTTAAATCGTTAATTCATTCTTACCGTAGGCAGTAAATGAGCACGGTCAGAACAACTGAGAAAATGTCTTTGCAAATATTGTTTTGTCCACAGCAAGCGGTGTTTGTGGGCTCAGCGGTGGGTGTGGGGCAGGTGAAGCTGCATCGCTGTGAGACCTACGGGAAGGCCTGTGCCGAGTGCTGCTTGGCCAGAGATCCGTACTGTGCCTGGGACGGAGCATCCTGCTCCCGGTATGTCCTCAACAGCAAGCGCCGCTATCGCCGACAGGACATCCGCCATGGCAACCCCGTACTGCAGTGTGTCGACCAGAATATGAGCGGTAAGCTTGCGTCAGCTTGTACTTTTGTGAACTTAAGTGTAAAAGTGTGTAGAGTTGTAGCTTCCTGGATCTTTTCTTTTCTTTGGTCTGTATTTTGTCTGTTTGCTCGCAAGACCTATGTTTGGAAAGCTGTGTGACTCAACTGTCAAAAGTCATTGGAAACACAGTGATCCAGTCTCTAATTATGCTCAACAGAAGTCTCTTGAATACATTTGAGAAACTTTACAGAGAACAGATCTTACTTTCTATTAAAAATATGACATCAAGGTCCAACTCGGCCAAAGTTCTTTACGATCAAGAGTTAATCATACAGTATAATAGACCTGGCTCACTTATTTGTCACTTAAGACTCTTTAATGGAATCTATAAAATGTCTATAAAATGATCATGATCTACCATAATTTAAGACATTGAGGAAAACTGAAAGAGAAAGAGACGCACACGGGAAAGGGTGGTGTTCGTTTTGAATAGGGTCCAGCGTAGAGGAGGCTAACAAGAGGTCACGCTTGAGTTAGCATATGTTTGCTCACCTCAGTTCAGGTATGAGCACCTCCACATGAACCACTGTCTAAAGTGGGTCTCTGTGTTGAAAAGTCATTGTCAAGTGTTTTCTTAACGCGGTCTGAAGTGGGGTCCTGAACTCAAAGATCAATAAGCTTTAGATTATGAAAAGGGCCGTTTGAAAGGACCCTCTTGCACAACAATGTTTAAGTGTGAGTGTAAACACACGCTCCTATTGAGTCTTAATCATTTCACACTAAAACAAACAAAATGTGATAAGGCACTGGAAGAGAAAAAACCTTCATGTTGGTATGAATGACACACTTAATATGCAAGTGATTAGGGCTGGGTACCGTAAAAAAAATTGTTAAATACCAGTACTTTAACGATACTTGGTGTCCGATACCGATATCTGAACGATGCTTTTTCCAATAAAAAAACAGAACAATAATCTGTGGAAGATCTGCACATTTACAAAATAGGGTTCATCTCCAATATCAGGAAATGTGTGAACAATAGGGAATAATTTGGCAATTATGGCAAAAATAAGGAACACATTTTGGAGGGGAAAAAAAAAAGCTGGGGGGAAAAATACAGGAAAAATTGAGAGAAATTTTACAAAAAGAGCAAAAATGTGGGGCAGGGGGAAAAATGGGACAATGAGAAAAAATTGGTGCAAAATTAGACAAAAATGTGTAAAAGAAAATTGGGGAAATGTGCAAACAATGGGCAAAAAGAAAACTGAAAAGAATTGGGCATAATGGGAGGAAAACATCATCTAGAACCAGAAAACACAAAAATAATGTGTGGAAGATTTGCAAATTTCGGGTTCATGTCCAATGTTACTAATAATATTATAATAATTTGAGGGAAAATTGGGGGAAATTGTGGCAAATATATGGGAAAAAATGGGATTAAATTGGAGGAAAATAGGGAAAATATTAGTAATAGAAAATTAGCAAAAATTAGGGAGGAAAAAATGGGAAAAGGAGAGAGAAAAAAAACAGTCCATGGACCAACGGCATCAAAACTTGAATCTAAAGATAGAATCTTTATTTGTCCATACCTGATTTCGATACTTTCATTTTTTTCGATACCGATAGTACCAAAATAAAGTTCCTATACCTCACTGGTATCGTTTAACGGTACCCAGCCCGACAAGTGATATGCTGTTATCATGTTTTAGCACAATCTGGTGTTTACTTCATAGACAGCTACCGAAGGCATTCCTATGTGAGCACTCAATTTGCAGTAACCTCTCTGTCTCTGGTTGAACAGAAGAGGTGGATGTCCCAGAAGACCGAGTGGTTTATGGGACAGAGAACAACAGCACATTCCTAGAGTGTGTCCCGCGCTCTCCACAGGCCTCCATCAGCTGGCTGGTCCAACGGGACGACCGCAAGGAGGATGTGAGTCAGACCACACGTCATTATTAATACATCTCTGAGTGAGCAGAGAGGCTGGTAGAGTCAGAGTCCTTTATTTGCCAGAGTGAATCCGAAGTTTGAATACCACAGGTCTAAATAGGAAATAACTTGGACTAAAATCAACTATGAGGCAACTCCTGTTGTTTATATTGGGCTATACAAAACCATTGATTGATTGATTGATTGACTAAGCAGGAACTGAACTGCAAAAGTTTCTCATCAGAGAGAAGCTTCTCCTATAACAGGGTAACATCCCTTTCTATTTTCTGCCTTTTTTCCTTTTTTTTTTGCATATAATGTGGAGCTGAACACATTACTTCTTTGGCGGACAGTGGCTCAAGAAATTGCTTTTAAATGTGAAACTGGTTCGTGTCTGGCACTTTTGACAGCCACTTGACATATGGTTCAAATTTGGACATTATATTTCAAAAGTAGAGGAAGTGGCCTTTCTCTTGCACAAACACCTTGCACAAACTCTTGTAGAACCCTGCATACCATCGAGACACTTAAATTGTCACTCAACTGACCTCTTCAGCGCAACTTTACAAAGGACTATTTCAGTCAATGTTGCTGCCCGAATGCCTTCACCCGCTGCAATTTTTGTTCAGTTTGATGCTGTGTTTGTCCAGGCTTTATGGTCTGTATTATAGCATTACAGCCACTCGCTATTTCCCTGAAAATAAACGTCTACCTGCCACTCAAAAGGGAACAGCAGCCATGTTTGTGCTGGCACCGGAAAGTGATAAAAAAAAAACGGTGAAAGATTTGGTGTGGCAGCTTGTTACAGAGGCAGGAGGAAATAGTTTGAAAAGTTGAAATGAAATGTAGGAGCCTGAAGCATGAGGATTTATGGATGTGGGGCAGAGAGAGAAATTGGACTGCTGTGCAAACATATAGTCAGGCAAACATGGTGCAGCCGCAAGAACTGCAGTTACCTTCTGCAATTCGAATCCAACTTCAGTGTTTTTGTGTTTGTTTTTTTTAGGTTGCTGATTATTTTTGATGTGAAGGTTTGTTGTATTAGCTGCAGCTTTACTTCAGATGTTTTCATGTTGGAACGACCATACAAGCGACCATGACTCTGGGAGATCCATTAAGCAATTTGAATTTAGGGTGGCTTCTTTAATTAAATCCCCTCATGCCAGACAACTGCTCAGTGATAGGTAACCCCCCAAACGCCACAATCCTCTCAGCCCCTGATCATTCAGTGTGACCGTGGTACATCTAAACCTAATACCTTAATATGTTCATTATTGTAATGATAGATGTTACTCTGCAGCAGTTCATTTGATCACCCAGTCCCGGTGTAATATCATTCAGGATCATAATGCTTTTCTACCTCTGGCTCCTCTTCAGGTGAAGTTGGACGACCGTGTGATGGCGACAGAGCAGGGCCTCCTGTTCCGTCGTCTGTCCCACCAGGATGAGGGCCTGTACATCTGTCGTTCCCGGGAGCACGGCTTCTCTCAGACCCTGTCCCGCCTGAACCTGGAGGTGCTGCCCGGCGACACCGTGGATGAGCTCATGCAGCGAGAGGCTCACCCTGACTACAAAGACCACTCCGGGCTGGGATACCGACCCTGGACCCCCTGCAATCCCTACAGCAGGGGGGGTTCCCCCAGGCAAATCGGCCAATCACGTACCTGGTTTAAAGACATCATGCAGTTGATTGGTCCGGCCAATCTGCCACACGTGGAGGAGTACTGCGAGAGGATGTGGTGCAATGACAAACTGCGGAGGAAGCACAAAAGCATGTTAGAGAAGTACCGGCAGGCACAGGACAGCGCCAGGAAGGCCCGCAGTAAGAGCTTAAGTGAGCGCAACAGGACGCCGAGGGATCTCAGCCGAATGAACCAATAGGAACAGACAAACAAGAATAAACTAGAAGCACCTATAGATTACAGGGAAAAAAAAACTTTTGAGCTTGGGATCCACTATGTATTTGATCGAAATTCACTCAAGACACAATCAAATCTGAATTTCAGAAATTCTAAATCAGGGCCAGTAAAGCTACAGAACATAATGTGGACCTTTTTGATTCTCCTGTTGAAACTCTTATGTTATTGCTACTTGTTCCTTCAATCAAATCTTTGATATTTCTTAGAAATACTCGTGCACATATTCACAGCCAAAAGATTTTTAATGAAAACAAATACAAATGTTTGTTTTCTATTCAAGACCAATGGCCATCATTAGATGTAGAATGGATGTAAGGAAAATGTTATGGCAATTATTGCCATCATTAGATGTAGAATTTTACACCTCTAGCAGTGGTCAATCTGAAGCCACATGTCTCTGTCAACAATCCTGATACTTGTGGCCATTAATAGCAGATAAAAAGCTTTTATGTGTGTGGAGGTGGATTCATTTAATGAAATGTAATAAAACTTCATACATGTGCTAGCAATGCATGTACCGAGGACATTCGTAAGTTCTGAGTGTTTGAACTGAAACAAACATTAGAGAAAAACATCATTAGCTTGGACTGTTTCAAGCTTTTTAGACAACTTTGGGTCAGATGGTTACATTTACTTCAGATACAGTATTGTGCAAAACTCTACAAAGTTTATCTCTGAGCTATTATTGAGAGTACACCTCACATGTACTACGGTCGTGTCAGTATTGATAATAAAATATGACATCATAAACAGGACCATAATGAACATGTAACCAGTCACTGTTGATATCTGATCATATGTGTCCCTGCTGTGTGACTTGGATACAGACATAGAGTTAATACGTCTAGTGATTTCATACAGATTGTTGAGCCATGCGAATGAACACAAGCTGTAGCCGCTATCAGCAGTTCCAAGTGAGATAAACATAAGATGAAGTGGTCCACTGTCATTTAAAGTCACATCTCACCGTGTTGATGAATGTGGTGTGCTGTGCTGAAATCCATCGTTACATATTAATTTTGAGCTGACTTTCATCATGTTATCTTATCAAATGCAGCACATGAAAGTGTTAATAGTGTAACTTACTGGAATATCCCGTTTAACTTTCAAGTACTTACAGTTGTCACCTTCATGTTTAGAGATTAACATGTCCATAGTCATTACAGCATTTTCTTTTTTTCTTTTTTTTTACATACTAAAGTACCGCCTCAGCGTTTGAGATTTGAGATCCCAAAAACCACACTGTCCGGGTTAATTTGATTAATTACCTACAGCCACAAGGAAAAGACAACCTGAACACCACTTCATCTTGGAGGGATAGGCACAGTAATGAGAGTGGCTCTCCACTCAGAAAAGTTATGTCAGGAGTTCTGGTAGAGCACAAAAAAACTTTTCCTTTGACACTGTAGACCTATGTGACAACTGTTGATCTTTCAACAGAGTAAAAGCAAGCTGCATTACATTACCTAAGCGATCTCTCCAGTGTGCTCAGTGCGTGGTGTTAGTGGAGGAAAGCTATGAATGACTATCATGAAATAATTGTAAATATTCCTTTAGAAGTGGCTTTGTAATTTGCAGCCATAGATAATTGCATCTCCACCACCATACATGACATTATTAACTTGCTTTGATTAACACATTCAAGACACAGTGGAGACCTTTTATTGTTGGGTAGTTTATGTTGCTGGCTCTTGAGAAGAAATGGCCTATCATTCTAATTTTACACGCTCAAAAGCACATATTAGATTTGTTCAAAGTTGGGATAAAACAGAGGTGTTGGAAAAAAGAAACGGTACAGAGAGTAAGTTATGACTACTATGGTGTTCTGTGATCTTTGGATACCCGCCACCTGTATAGACTTCTGAAGTTCATATGTAGTACAAATGTAGTGTTTTGTTTTATTTTTTTTAGTTTGTTTTAGAGTGATTTCCCCATGGTGATTGTTTATACTAAAAGTGCATTGTCTTTATTGCATGCCCTCAGTCATTCCTCTGTAAATTTGTACAGAACGTGCCGTTAAACCTTTGATATCGCCACTTTTTATTTGTTTTTGTTTGTATTACACAGTGTAGTAAAAGAACAAAAGTGTTGGTATTTGTGTATCTTCTCTTGTAAATACATTCTTTTAGGTTTCTTTCCTGGTTATCTGCAAAACTCTTTGACTCTATATGAAAACTGATTTACTCGTCTGAATACAGTGGTGAGTGTCAAGGCAGACTTTACATCTACTGTATATCATTTTATTTATGATTTACCATTTTGTGTCTCTTGCTATTTAATATTAGAGGAAATAAAAGTGTGTTTTTTTATTTGAAACTATACACTTGTCTTATTTTGTCTGTAACTGCTCATTATTTCTTGTCCTATGACTTTAAATTACGCACACTGGTGATTTTCTGGCAACAGTCTTAGAGTGCAGTAAAATAAGAGAGACTGGTGGAAAAATGATCACAAAAAAGGTAAATCATTTGTGCAATTAGCAAGATGTTTGTAGCTAGCTCATGACTGGAAAAAATCTGGGTTGTAACTTCAATGAGAAACCTGACAGATGCCCAACAGCTCATTAAAGTCAAAGCTTCAGCGTGAGCCACTAAACAGCTTTGCACCTTGGAAATTACTGTAAAAGGGAGCACACAAATCAGGCAGTAAACACACACATATTCAAACCAGGACCACGCCAGAGGGCGGTGGCCAAGTCTGACTGGAAAATATGTCAGTGTTTGAATACAGTCATTTTCTGCTACATTGCAGGGCGTCTGATGGTTTATACACAGTGCCGTTGTGAATCAAATCAGTTGATGCTGGGGCTGTTGCTCATTGTGTGGGTGACCTGAGCCAGTAAGTCATGGCCCTTGACCTATATTTGCAAACAAGAAGCCTGTTTAAGTCAGTCACACCCCATTAGGGCCCACCATGGTTCATTTAAACAGGTGTGTCCAGACAAAGAGAAGTAAGATTTAAAAACCATAAATGATAGACGATTAACATAAAGATGGAAGAGGATTTACTTCATTTTAGTCTGGTTTACCAGAAGTAGGATGTTTGGTTTCAAATTTGCCCATGTGCCAGCACATAATCTTCAAACTCTTGCCTAGAAGAGTATTTTCCATACGACTTTGCCAGGCATTATTTGAGGAAGAACATCATTTTGATTTGTGTGATGTTAGTTAGTTCAGATAGTCTGAGCAAGGATTAAAAAGAAAGACTTTTTGCTTCCTTAAACAAACTGGTGGGTGTTTATATTCACATTTCTCTGTGTTTGGTGTGGGGACAGGCATGGCATTCAGTGGCGCTGTGATCCACTGGGAGCGCGTTCAAAAGTGCAGGCTCCACTGTGACTGATGAAGATTAATCTGAGGGCCTTTCTGCTCAGAGCTGTGGAGAAATGATCTGGAGAGATTTGGCAGTACAAAAAAAACATTAGCCCCAATAAGAATATGCGCCTCAGTAATCTGAACTCTGATATGAACACGGCGCGTAAGAGAGAAAACACAACAGCGCTTATCAGGAGATGAGAGAGACTGGACAGAGCTGCTGTTAAAGCCAGTTGTCCTGTCAGATTTGGAGTGCGAAACATAGAGGACAATCGGAACGTTTCCAAATGCAAAATGGGAATTAAGCTTTTATAAAAACTCTAACATACACTGCTTGATCAAAATAAATTACCACCTGGATTTAACTAACTGTTCTGTTCGGGGGACGCTGCAGTTGGTCAGGTCTAGGTTCAGCAACACGCCCAAAAATGTGATCATATGGACAATCTTAACATCCTGAATGACCAGGTTATTCCCTCAATAGATTTCTTCTTCCCTGATGGCACGGGCATATTCCAAGATGACAATGTCCAGATTCATCGGGCTCACATTGTGAAAGAGTGGTTCAGGGAGCACTCTTTCAGGGAGCATGAGATTGCATGGATTAGCCAGATCTCAACCCCACTGAGAATCTTTGGGACGTGCTGGAGATGGCTTTGCACAGTGGTCACACTCTCCCATCAGAGACTGAGAGATTGTTTCCAAACTACAGATTGGAACATGATCTGCAGCTCACATGAGGATGACATCGATGCCCTGACCCACTGCATCACAGACTACATCAACCCGGAAGATGCGGTGTTTCTCCAACAACCACCCCTGGGTGACCCCTGAGCTTAAAGCCCTCCTGAACCAGAAAAAAAGGGCTTTCAACTCAGGGGAAAAACGGGAGCAGAGGAGAGTCCATCACAAGCTCCAGTGGAGGATCAGGAAGGCAAAGAAGGAATATGGGGAGAAGCTGGAGCAGAAGCTGGAGCAGAAACTGGCACAGAGTGCCAGAGCGACAGCTGATGGAGACCAGCGCGGGGCGGATGAATTCAACAAACATTTCAACCAGTTTGATTCTCCCCCACTCCCTCTGCCCCCCTCCCTGCTCCCACCTCTTCACACGTCTCAAGCCCAGTGGACACTGCCCCCCTCCCCCAACTACCTTCACCTGCCTCCAGCCCCCCTGTACCCACGTCTCCAGCCCCTACCATACAGACTTCCTCCAGCACCTGCCCCACCCCCGGCAGTCCACCCCAGTCCCCCCCTCACTCCCCCTCTCCATCACACCGGACCAGGTGAGGAGAGAGCTGAGGCGACTGAAGTAGAGGACCAAACGGCATCAGTCCCAGGCTGCTGAGGACCTGTGCAGACCAGCTCTCCGAGGTCCTCAGCTACATCTACAACCTGAGCCTCAGCCTGGAGAAGGTCCCAGTCCTGTGAAAGACCTCCTGTGTGATCCCGGTTCCTAAAACAACGCACACCAGGGAACCGGCCCACTACAGACCAGTCGCCCTGACTGGTGCTGTGAGGGTCATGTTCTTTGGCTTCTCCAGCGCTTTTAACACCATCAGACCGGCGCTGCTGCAGGGGAAGCTGGAGGACGCAGGAGTGGATGAACATCTCACTGCATGGACCATCGACTACCTCATAGACCGACCATAGTACGTGCGGCTGCGCAGCTGTGAGTCTGAAGTGGTCATCTACAGCAATGGGGCCCCTCAGGGCACCATCCTCTCACCGTTTCTCTTCATCGGACTTCACATACAACACGGACAGTTGTTATCTGCAGAAGTTCTCTGACGACTCCGCCATTGTGGGCTGTGTGTCTGAGGGGAACGACCTGGAGTACCGGTCGGTGATCATAGACTTTGTGGACTGGTGTGAGCGCAACCACTTGTGCTTGAACACCAGTAAGACGAAGGAGATGGTGATCGACTTCAGGAGGAAGCTGAACATCCAGGGGGAGGACATTGAGGAGGTGGACAGCTTCAAGTACCTGGGTGTTCACCTCAATAAAGAAGTGTTCAAAAATAAGGATGAAAAAGAATACGGATGCTCGTTCTATTAAAATCAAAATCATTGTTTTATTCCCTAAATTTACAATCTAAAACAGAAGTTAAGAGGGACACATGTTGATCGACCAGCAGCGAGGGTGAGAGAGCGAGACTCCTCCCCCTAACCACACAAAAGTACATGATGAAGTAGGCGTGTCCTTGTCGAACCAATCAGTACTCTAGGATGTTTCTTCAGCGCGATCTGACTCCACATTATAACACACTGCCCCCCAGTGGATTCCAAGAGTAAGGACAACAATACAGCATTTCAAATCACCCCAAGAGCACAGATTACAATCAACACAGTTTCATATAATCATTAAAGCCTATTATGACAAAAACATATATAGAAATAGCCAACATCAACAATAAACTGGACTGGTCCCACAACACCAACGCCCTGTACAAGAAGGGCCAAAGTCGCCTCCACCTTCTGAAGAGACTGAGGTCCTTCGGAGTGAGCAGACCTCTGCTCAGGACTTTTTATGACTCTGTGGTAGCCTCTGCTATCCACTACGCTGCCGTGTGATGGGCCCCGGGCAGCACAGAGTGGGACAAGAACAGACTGAACAAGCTGGTCAGGAGGGCCAGCTCCGTCCTGGGCTGCCCCCTGGACTCTGTGGCGGAGGTGAGGGACAGGAGGGTATTAGCCAAGCTCACCTCCATCATGGATCACACCTCCCACTATACGGGACTGTAGAGGAGCTGAGCAGCTCTTTCAGTGGCAGACTGAGACACCCTCAGTGCAAGAAGGAGCGCTACCGCAAGGCCTTCATCCCCACTGCTGTCAGACTGTACAACACGACTCTAAAGTAACATGTGGCTTTGACATCTGCCAAAGGGTCTACCGATGAAAATTAGCTTCTTCTGCTAACTCGGGCATATTTACATTGTAAAATGTTGATTAATGTGCACTGTCCCTTTTCAAATAAATAAATCTAAATCTAAACCCCCTTTGCAAAACTACGTGCAATAATCTCTATCAGCCTCACTTATTCCCTGTACCAGCGTCACTTATTGACAACCTGCACTAGGACTGTAAACTTTGCACCTCGATATTCTACTTTTTATAGTCTGATCTAATTTTTATTCTATTTCTATTTATTGTTATTTCCTTATTAATATAACTACACCCCTTAAGATTTTTGCTTTTACTTATTGTACATAAGATACCTCTTTTTTTTTTTTTTTTTACTATTGAACATTTCCTGTATATTTGCACATCCTGAGTCTGATCTTATTGAATGCCGAATGTAACAAGTGAATTTCTCCGTTGTGAGATCACTAAAGGATTATCTTATCTTATCATCAATACAAGATCTTGGTGAAAAATTAATGCAACACTGGATCTCTTGACATGGAAGAAATGTATTGAAAACAATGCCACATCGAACGTGTGCTGTAATCAAAGCTAAAGGTGGTCTCACAAAATATGACACATTTTGTGGCGACTTTTTTCTTCAGGAAGTGAGTCTTTAAATTTTAGCATGGTTGTAATTTACAGTATCATCACAGCAGTTTCTCTGAAGATGAAAAAAATCATCTTGATCAGTTGCTGCAATCTTCCTCCACTACAAAGCAACAGATATTACGTAAAGACAAATCTATTTCTTTCAGCATCGATCAAGTATTGTGTCACTGCACATTGGCTCTAAACTAACTAAATTATACTACAAAGAAATATCACATGGTTAAGCAATGAAATATGGCTATCAGGTCTATATTACAAACTGTAGGTGACGAGGTGCATCATGGGAGAACGTGTTCATTTGTCTCTTGTAATGAGTCTACAGGGGAAATCTTTTAAGTATGTCACAACCTGAAGTGTGACTGCAGTTTATAATGAGAGCCATTACACCCCCTAGAGTAAAGCGTAGGGGGTGTAGGTGTACGTGTGTATTGTGATAACTGTATATTGGGAGGGTGGGAGGGTCTGTCGGGCGAGAATGTTTTAATGTCTTTTAAATGTCAAAGCACTTTGTGATGCACTTGTGTATGAAAAGCCCTCTATAAATAAAGATTAATTGATTGATTATTCATGCGCTGATAGTGTCCTTCTGATATCATCTCCTTGGAAACACGTGACCAAAGACTTGTGTTTCTGCCCCACTTTATTTGAATGTACATGATTTATTATTCGCCATTTTGTCCAATTTAGTGCCAGTACAGAGCCCATCACTCACTGCAGTGATACAATAAGTGTGTAAGTCTCACTAACGTGTAACTTGAAATGAGGGGTTTAGTCAAAAATGTCCCCACAAAAACGCAGAGCAAAAGAAATTTCCTGTATTTTTTGTTTTCCCAAATTATTTTTCTTAATAATTATAATTTAGAAAAAAAAATCAGCTACATTATACTCTTATTTTATGTTTTCTTTCTAGTTACAAGCCTTTATCATGCCTTGCCTGAACCACTACACTTGCCATCTTCAGAGTCCATCTCATTTCCCAAAATAATAAGCTTGCAAACTGATGCGAGTGGCTGCAAAGACTGTTCAAAACCACACTCACAGATACTTAATAGCTGGTGGATTGTGGTAATAAAAGAAGGAAACACATATCAGGATAGCACCCATCACTGATATGACCCGCTCACAGAATAAAGTTTATTCGACTACAATCACTGCCGTGACACTGACAAATCATTTCTACTTAATAATCACAAATGTTAGACTACAGTAAATTTTGGTAATCTAAAACTAACAGCACAAATGCTGCCAGTATAAGCAGACACCACATGTTTCTACTCACTGATTACTTTATTGGCGGTTACTTAATTTAGAGCTGTATGGCATTTTTATTGTCTCTAAATCTTAATGAAAAAGGACTATCATCAAACACACATCCAGAACTGGAGACACATAAAAGCTGATTGTTATCAATGTACTCATCAATTTTTATTATTATTATTATTGTGTCTTGCACATAAGTAAGTGCCCAGCCCTCATGGGCTTATAAGACACATTTCAAAACAGAATTCAGATGACTGCCAGGATAAATTCACAGAAACTGTACAATCAATCATAACAGAACATCCACATCACACAGGAGGATACAAATTAATTTGTCTTCGGTCCCAAGCTTTGGAGATATAATGGCTTAAAGCAAAAATGTGCTTTTCAAAAAGCTGCCTCAAAATTCAATTAAAGTGCAATGTAATACAGTCAAAGGTGGCTGTAATCATCATTTTGAATGTTAACTTTGCTCTATAGTACTGTGTGAAAGAGTCATATCAACATTCATGCAATTTAGAAGCATAATTATGGAGAATAAAGCCCTCTGCCAAGGCACTGACATTAACCCGAACCGAAACCAAGGCAAGGTATGCCAAGGCATAGCAAACATTGGGTGTGGGTAGGTTGGGTTATAAGCCACACTTTTTTTCTTACATTACGGGTTTATCCATAAAAATGCACTTTATGAGCATTGTGCTTCATTTTTAGACTTTTAAATGGTCTTGCCCCTTCACCATAAATGGATTTTATATAAAACATAAGTAACACTCGAGTAAATGCCTGAGCTTTGACCAGACGAGATTGTAATGTGCATCGACGCAGGACTAAATTCAGTCTATCAGAGGCACACAGTCATGGAACTCACTGCCGGATCATGTCAGGAACTACGACAATTACCACACCTTTAAAAAAGTCCTAAAAACAGGTTGAAAACAAATCAGCCCTGCACTCATAGGTACATAGGTAATAAGTCTTAAACTTTTAATATTTCTTAAAGACTGACAACTCCCATAGAGATGATTGGCAAGACTATTCCTAAAGTTAATATTGTTCATTTTTACATTTACATCAATCGCAACAGTTGAAATCCATCTGTTTTTGAAGTAAACGACACATGTTCATGATGTTTTGGGAAGTCCTGTTTGTCGTGTCTCAGTTCACCTTTGTCTATTTCCTGTTTACATGTTGGTCCACAATTAAGTCTTAATTTAGTCATGGCTCGCTTAGTCCAGTTTGAAATGAAGTGTCACCAGCCAGTACGCACATTACAAATGTGTAATACTGTATACAGTATATCAGGTCACTTGGCCATTTGTGCCAAAACATCTCTCTCTTTTAAATGCATCTTCATTTAGAGCTAGGATTTACAATTTCATCAAAACCTGTATACCTGTATATCAACACTCATTGATGTTGACATATTTCTACTCCAAAACCACAGAAACTGGAGAAGCTGTAATTTCGGGATCTGTGACACGCACCAACTGAGCCTTAAGAGCATGTTGCAAATGTTTCATCTTGTTTTTAGTATACGATCAATGTGTATATGACAGGAAATTAGCACAGTGGTCTCTCTGTCATTTTCTGTGCAGAGGCGGGCTGTGTTTCAGGAAGTGCCTCTCCTTCAGCTGCGTACTTCCCATTACACAAGCCTATGTACCGTCAGGTTCATGTTCACACACAAAAAAGAACAATGGTGTCCCACGTTTGCACCTCCATAAATGTCAGCAGAGCCGTTTCTATAAACATACTAACATGCAACCAACATCTTCTGAGGCCCCATAACTATTTGTTTGTGTGTTTGTTTTTGCCTTAACTGAGTAACAAATTATTTTCCAAACAAATATCAAGTTTAATAGATTGTGAAGAATTGGTTTTATGTTTATTACATTGATGAACAAACATCACCTTGTAACTTAAAAACACCCTGGCTTAACACACACACTTTACATATGTTACCGACTCCTTTACTGCATTTAATTTTGTTGTGTTTAAAGGCTGTGTACCTATTGTTGTTTTTTTAATTGTGGAATACAAATATGTTTGCTCTTCAGTTTCATGTAAAAGCAGACATTTGTCTAATTCTAAAGCCTTTTATCGCTTTACTAGCAGCAGCTAGTTGTTGTTTACATTAGCTACAGTAACAGTAGGCCCTCCAGTAGCACTGCTCTGTATAATCATTGCTAACTTTGTCCACAAAGTCAGTAAAAGTATGAACATTAGACATACAACTTAAGTTACTAAATTAGGCTTCTTTTTCAGGATCTATGTATCCCAGAGAGGGATACACAGTGCTGTTGCTTCTACTACATGGTTACCTTTGCCCATTATAGGCCGACTGTCCATTACAATGACATAATGATATCAAACTCCATCTAGCGTTCCTTGGATTAAATTGCATGCTTATCCCTTGTATCCTGTTAAGGGAAATCTGCGTATCAGGAGGTATACTTGTTGAGATAACTTGTGCTGTGGTTGTCCAATTCCCATGAAAATTGGCACGGAGGTGTGTGTTTACATGCTTTTATACATATCTGAGTTTCATTCAGTTCTGATCAATTTTGAGTACGTGAGTAGTTTTGTATTCTCTGGTAGTGCTTTGAAAATCTGTGTACCCATAGACTTCCATTATAAACTCTTTTTTTTACCTCTCATCTCTAAATCAAGGTGAAACTTATTTTCCCTGAAATGTCCCTTTTTTATCTTCTATTTTTGAAATAATAAAGTCATTATAAATTGTGCCCACTTTTAACCCCTTCCCCTGGCCTCTACCGCAGACCCATACAATCAGTGTTTACCATTGACTTCTATTATAATTGCATATTTTAACCTCACCTCTATAAATCAAGATGATCAAATTCCCTGCAATTTCCAACCCCTCACTTACTAAAAACATGTACAATAGCCCAGGATGAATGCGAGTGTGTTTGAGAGTTCGCTTGGGGGACGCCGGATGGAAATTAGCCCAAGGCTACAATCCGGTGTGGCTTGTTCATTAACTTGCACTGTCCCTACCAAACAAACCAATAAATAAATAAAATACTTTGATGTACAAAATATGTAATTATTAGTTTAGGCCATTTTTAACCCCTTCCCTCTCGTGCCCTATATTAGCGTCTGCTTTGCCTGACTGCTGCCCTCAGGTGTTCAAAAGTTTATATAGACCAGAGCAGCTAGAGTTGTGCTCCACTGTCCTTTTCAAACTAATGTCCGTGAGATGCACAGGAGACTGTCTTGGTTAACGGTCGAGGCCAAACTAGAGGCAAGTCTCCTCATGTTCAAGTTTGATGGATAAACAGCCCAGTTTTTTGTGTAACAAACTCTTATTCAGCGTGTTTTGTCACAGATATGTGACTCGCCAAGTGACGACAAATTCTTCGGTTGTTCCCAGACCCAATAGTAACTCAATGAAAAGAACTGTTCTGTACAGAGGAGCAAACACCTGGAACTCGCTTTCTTTTATCATTAGAAACACTAAAAGTAAACCACACCGGTTGATCGGTTGGTTGGTTAGTTGCTAACAAGGCTACTATCGTCACAAAGAAGAAGAAGAAGACTGGTGAATATGTAATGTTAATATTCTTGCAAGCAACTTTTGAGTTAGATACTGTATGCAATAGCCTATACCAAAATAAAAACGGGGTGTTTAACAACATGCACATGTATCTTAGTTTAGTTTAGTTTATTTATTTGTTTGAGCAGTTAACCTGCTCAAAGGGAGTGGGCTGAAGCCAAAGGCTTATAAGCGCCCACCCCAAAATAAAAATAATAACATTACATTTAATATTTACAAGGTAGAAAATCATAAACAAAGGAACATAGGGCAAATTAATAATAAATAATGAAGAAGAATAAAATAAAAACAACAGCAAAATAAAGAAACAACAAAAGAACTGTGCTACTTTTATGTTATAAAGGTGCATTAATACATATTATACTCTGAGATCTTGCTACTTCCCAGTTGTCATTACCATCCTCAATATAATTCAATTTGGGTTAATTGTCATTATTATTATATTTGTTTAATTGAGTTATATGTGAAGTATGATGTAAGCCCTGCATAGTGAGGTGCATTAAAAAGCCAGGGTGTAGAGCGGGCCTGAACTGAACAATGTGCGTGCGTAGTTGTCTGGTGAGTTACAGCTAGATATTCCTATCCTCGGTCAGAAGGTAAGGTGACTGGAGATGATGGAGGGATCCACAGCTTTGTATTTCCATAAGTTTATTATTTACATTGGTTGTTGGCAACAATCAGAATCTATCTGTGGCTACGTGTGGTTTCTGTAAAAACAGCAAAAAGGAAAAATAATTACAAATTAACGTATGAATAATAAATCCAGAACAACAAGTATGTAGCAATGTGGTTATAATAATAATAATAATAATAGGAGTAAACCACTTGAACATAATATACAGAAAATAGTGAAAATAGTATGTCTAAAAAGACATAAAAAACACAAGACATGGGCAGCTCAAAATTGTCCAAATGCTGCCCTCTTATGGACCGAAAAATGTACTGCAAGGGCAGGGCTGCATTTTAGCTCTGGGCCACTCTACCAGCCCTACGCATGGGCGACTCCATCTTGGAAAACTAAAAACGTGCATCTCGAGGGCCTCGCGGCTGCACTTACTATGAAGTAGCATGCAAACTACACTACGTACATCAACACACCTATTACCAGTAATGGCAATACAGTACACTTACGTTCATATTCACGCACACGCACGGCACATTATCAGGACAAAGATTGACATGACCGCTCCCCACACGATACTGCGCAGAACTAGCTTGAACAAGCCCAAGCAAAGTGGAACGTACCATTTAGCGGAAACTAGCGGGGGCCATGGAACAGTCCAACTATTCTAATAATATGGGGGGTTTTACACAGCCGCCCCTAATGTGCATAGCACATTAGTAAACACTAAAACCCACATGGTTAAAACTAAGTAGTGTCAACAGGCATTTCAGGTAGTGCAATAAGTTTAGACACTGGGCGTTGGTAAATGTGCTTCCCAATTGTCACTTCCGCCACTCGTACTTGTCCATCCGGGCTGGGGAACACCTGTGTTACCTTGCCCACGGGCCAGGACGCCCGCGGGAGCTGTGAGTCCACTACCATGACAGCTTGTCCTACTGTCAGAGCTGGAGTAGTTTGTTGCCATTTCTGGCGGTGCTGCAGTCCAGGCAGGTAGCGCTGAGTAAACTGAGTCCAGAAATGGTCAGCTATGACCTGGCTGTGGCGCCACTTGCGCCTCCCGAGTTGTTCTCTTGTGCCATACACTGCTTGAGGCAGAGAAGCATCTCGCCGCCCCATGAGCAGCATATTTGGGGTGATAGGGTCGATGTCTGCAAGGTCAGATGACACGTATCCCAGCGGCTTGGAATTGAGTATGCCTTCCACTTCGATAAGAACAGTGAGCAACAAATCTTCTGAAACAGCTTGGCCTTTGAGTACTACCTGAAGTGCAGATTTAACCGAGCGGATCTCTCGCTCCCAGGCTCCCCCAAAATGTGGAGCATGTGGGGGGTTAAAGCGAAAGGTGATGCTCTGCTCGCTGAGCTTCTCCTGTAGCTGCAGCTCCATTGCTTTAAATGCCTCCTGCATCTCCCTGTCACCACCTCTGAAATTGGTGCCCTGGTCACTCAATATTTCAAACGGTTTCCCTCTGCGAGCTATGAATCGGCGCAGGGCCATGAGAAAGGAGTCTGAGTCCATACCATTAAGTAGGTCCAGGTGAATGCAGCGGGTGGTGAGACATTTAAAAATAATGCCCCAGCGTTTCTCCTGTCTTCTGCCTATCTTTATGATGAAAGGGCCGAAACAGTCAATTCCAGTGGACCAGAATGGAGGCTGATGTAGGCGGAGCCGGGCAGCAGGGAGGTCCGACATTTTAGGTGGTACAGGATTAGCTCTCCACTTCTTACACTCCAAGCAGTGGTGTTGATGCTTCCTCACAGCCTGGCGGCCCTTTAAAATCCAGTACACACGCCTTAATTCGGCAAAGACTCGTTCGGGTCCAGGGTGTAGGAGGCGTGAGTCATAGTCTTTAATGATGAGCTGAGTAGTAGGGTGGTCCGGTGACAGCACAATAGGATGCAGAGAATCAATGTCCACGTTCTCTGCTCGCCGGAGGCGGCCACCTACTCGAATGAGGCCAAGTTGAGCATCATATTCTGGAGACAAGTTGTTCAGTCGGCTGTCTGTGCGCACCTCTTTCCCAGATTTCAGTGCCTGCACCTCAACCGGGAAGCTGTCAAGTTGCGCCTGTATTAGGAGCTGATTTTCTGTCTCGAGGCGCTGGGCTGCTGACATGGGAGGAGCAGCCGCCCCGTGAGAGGACAGGTAAGTGGCCTGCACTAATTCAGCCCAGGTGTTGTACTGGGCAGGATCAGGCTGTGCAGGACTAGTGACAACATGAGCACAGAATGCAGATTTCTTCAGCTCACCATTGTCCGCAGTATCTGTATATGCAGCTGGTAGAATAGGCCACTGCTCAGGAGGTTGTATCAGAAATGGAGGCCCATTCATCCATTGGCTAGGTGCAGATAACTCGAGCAGCGGTTTCCCCCGGGTGATGTCATCTGCTGGATTAGAGGCAGAAGGCACGTATCTCCAGTTGGCTGCCTCAGTGAGCTCCTGTAGTTCTGCGATGCGAGTGCCTACGAAAACTTTGTAGTGGCAGGACTCGGACTGGATCCAGTTTAACACAGTGGTAGAGTCTGTCCACAAAGTAGTGTCACTGATGGGGAGTGTAAGCTCACTGAGGAGAAGTTTAGACAACTGTGCTCCTGCCAGTGCAGCACATAGCTCCAAACGGGGAATTGACAGTTGTTTTCGGGGGCTACACGTGATCTGGCCATAGCAAAGGCAGTGTGCACTTTATGTCCCGTTGTTTCAAACCTCAGATATGCCACCGCTCCATAAGCACGCTCTGATGCATCACAGAATATGTGTAGCTGGACAGCGCCATCTTGTGTGTCTGGAGTAGTGTAGCACCTGGGCAGGCAGATATTTTGCAGATGCTGTAGCTCACTCACCCACTCTTGCCACTGCTGGAGCAGCTCACCATCAATTGGCTCATCCCATTGTCTGTCCCTCTGCCACAGGAGCTGCACGATAAGTTTGGCCCGGGTAGTGAAGGGGATGATAAAGCCCAATGGGTCGTATTGTGAAGCCAGGATGCTGTAGATGTTTCTCATAGTTGGGTCATGAGAAGACACTGGCCGACATTTGTAGCTGAACTGGTCTGTGGAGCAGTGCCATGCCAGGCCGAGGGTTGGTTCTTGCGGGTCTGGCTGGTGAGCGGTTAACCACAGATCGCAGGTAGGTGATCTTGCTGCTGTGGGGAGATGAGCTATGGCCTCTGGATAGTTACTGGCCCACTGTCTGATTTCAAAGCCGCCGGTAGATAACAACTCTCTGATGTTGTCAACCAGTGGCCGCGCCTGTGAGGGAGAAGACAGAGACTGCAGACAGTTATCAACATAAAATGAGTGCAGAACGGAGTCCAGCACACGCTCGTTGCCATCTTTGTGGTCCTGCACATGGCGCTGCAGGGCATACGTGGCACAACAGGGGCTGCATGTGGTGCCAAAGGGCAGAACACACCACTCATAAATGTCTGGGCTGCGCTCTTTCTCCATATCTCTCCACACAAATCTCAGCAGAGGTCTGTCCTGAGGGAGGAGCCGCACCTGGTGGAACATACCGCGTATGTCCCACTCACAGCAACAGGGTATTCTCGAAATCTCAAAGAACACTTATTAAAGAAGGGCCTAGTGTTGGGCCTGGCAACAGCTGGTCGTTGAGACATTCCTCCTTGTAATGAAATGAGCAGTTGAAAACTATCCTGGGCTTGTTATTATGATGCACAATATGATGGGGAATAAACCAGGATTCATCTGTGCTGCTTGCCTCCTCAGGAGTGAGTTTTCTTGCATAACCTGCTTGTTCCAGCTTGTGTATTTCTGCATTGTACACGGCAGCTACATCAGGGTCTTTTGCCAGGCGCCTCTCTGTGGACCGTAGGAGAGCCATAACTGATTCGGGGCCAGCTTGTAGTTTGGAGGCATTTTTCCGCCGCAGCAGGGGAGTTGCATAGCGGGATACTCCATCTACCTGTATACGTTCAGTATTATTATGCAGTAGCTCCAGTGCCTCTTTATCTTGCTTAGACCGACTAGCTTCTTTCTCTGACCGAAAGGGGAGTACATCTAGCTGCCACAGCTTCTCAACATTGTGCTTCAACACTTGAGAGGGAGTTGGTAGCAGGGATGTGTACAGACATGAGGTGTCAGAGGGTTGATGCAGGAAGGTGGCAGGCCCTTGGATGGCCCAGCCAAGCTTGGTGTTCAAAGCCACAGGACTTCCTAATGGGCCGGCTCTGACAGGGGACAGAGGAGTGATTAGCTGTGCGTTGTCGGAGCCTATAAGGAGCATAGGCTGCACATCTTTGAATGCTTTAAAGGGAATATCAGCCAGGTGAGAGTATTTCTGACGGAGTATGTCCATAGGGCAGGACTGTTTGGCCAGATTCAACTCTTTAGCAGTAAAGGCATTATTGATGTGATGTTTGGTTGAAGAGGATCTAGATGCACTCACATCAAAGGAAACAGCTGCTCCTTGTAACTGTGAGACTTCCTGTCTAATAGTACGTAGTTTGAGGGACTCTTCTGTGGTGTCTAACTGCAGATAATGGACTGCTGCAGATAGAATAATAGTCCTCTCTGATCCATCGTCCAAAATGGCGTGTGTGGACAGAGATCGGCCATTACTGTGGAGCGTGACAGGGACCACTTTAAGCATGACTCTACCGGAGTGCGTGGCCTGGTCTAGATACACCATGCTGGATGCTGTACTCAGTGTTAAAACACTACTGTTAGATCTGGCTGCTGCTTCATGAAGGATCTGCAGGTGCTGCTCTCCACAGGTGGAACATGGTTTCTTCAGGTTACAGCTGTCAGGCTGATGGCCCCGACCACACCTCCAGCATCTCTTATTGTCATTAATCCAGGTAACAATCTGTGAAGTACTGAACTTACTAAAGTCTGGGCAGGAGCTCAAATAATGTTCTGTACTACTGCAGAAGGGACAATAAGGCTTGAATTTCTCCCTTTTCTTGCCTTTAGAGGCATCTTTATTATCAGTGGAGACAGAGGTGTTATTGACAGGAGGTGTTGTGGCCTTATCAGTGCCATAGTAGACAGATGAGGGAGGCTTCTGCTGCTTGGATGATTTATCTCTGCGGTCTGGGCGAGATTTATCAGCTGTGTAGCTTTCAGTAGCTCTTCTTGATATCTGAATGGCTTGTGACTTCCTCTCTAGCCATTGAGCAAAGTCAGGGAGAGCATACGTGTTGGCAGAGCCACTCTGCAGGATGCCCTTTGTGAGGCAATATTCAGCAAAACTGTCCTGATAGGAGAGGGGGAGTTTACTCAGGAGCCTGTCCACATGAGAGCCGCACTCTAGCTCACTCTTAGCTGCTCCTTCCATTGAACTCAACAGCCCCACCAGGCTACTAACTGACAGAGCAAAGTCTTCAAACCCTTGGGCATCTCCAGCTTTCACTGCAGGGGCCCTTAAAATGTTGTTAATTTCACCTTGGACTAGTTGTCGGGGCTGGCCGTAGCGTTGCTGCAGAGCCTGCATTGCTTTGGTGAAAGGCATAGGATCATGGATGTACCTCTTTGCAATTTGAAAGGCAGTGGGGAATTTGAGATGGTCCAACAATACTTGGAATTTGTAATCCTCGGATAGGTGCGGATGTGGTCCCAATACTCCATCAAGTCCTTTCTTTAATAAGAGAAATCACTCTCCTTCCCTGTGGTGAAGCTGATAAGCTTAGGTTTAGGGATGCCGTATGAGGAGGATATAGCCATTTCCATCAGGTTTGGTCTCTCAGGTGCAGTCTGGGGTGAGGCGTATTGTTGTGATATGCTCTGAGATACAACAGGCTGTGAGCTGACAGGAGGCTGATACCTATACGGCGTGCTCACCATTGGGGGCAGTACTGGACCAACATATGGCTGACTCAGAGGTGGGCCTGATGTCCAGGGTAGGAAACCTGGAGTGGACATGGCAGGTGGCAGTGAGGGAGGATACTGCATCGTGCCAGGTAGGCCATATTGGGCAACATTGGATGGTGCAGACCAGGTAGGGAGTGATGCAGGCCAATTTAAGTCTCTTTGTTGTTGCTGCCAGGGATGATGTGGCTGATTTGTAGCTGCAAAGGCAGACATGGATACCACTGGAGCTGGTCGAGCTATAGACGGAGTAGAGGATATAACATAAACAGGCTGCTGAGCAGTAACTCCTGCTACAGTGGAAGTGGGCGCTGTTGACAGCGGAGCTGGGAGGAGATCGACAGGCTGTACTGTGGGAGAAGAGACCCGCTGCACAGTGCTCAACTCAGTACCGGGTGTTAATGGAAGTGAAGGAAGAATGTACTCTAAACTGCCCATAGGATCTATTGTAGGGGGGTTATTGCCCATAGTGAGCAGAGGCAAACTGAGGCTTCGTGCCTGGGGAAACTGCTGTCTTGGTAATGCTCTTTGGCCAAGGTTTAGAGACGCTTGCAGTGTGCTCTGTATCTCCCTTACTTGATCCTGGACTTGGGTTACATACTGCTCCATCCTCCGTATTCTCTCCATCTCTGGTGACCTCTCGATGCCAACTCCTGGATGCATTGGAGTAGATGTTTGATGCACTGAAATATTTGTTTCAGTATCAGGAAACACTGGATTAAGCTGTTGTGACGGATAGGTCAGAACGAAGTCGTCCAGATGTCCTGGGACCCGGTGGGTTCTCCTGGGACGGGCGCCTTCTTCATCATATCTGGATGTCGCCATTAGGAAAAGCTGTAACAGATCCGGCTCGAAGGACCATTTGAACTGAACAATGTGCGTGCGTAGTTGTCTGGTGAGTTACAGCTAGATATTCCTATCCTCGGTCAGAAGGTAAGGTGACTGGAGATGATGGAGGGATCCACAGCTTTGTATTTCCATAAGTTTATTATTTACATTGGTTGTTGGCAACAATCAGAATCTATCTGTGGCTACGTGTGGTTTCTGTAAAAACAGCAAAAAGGAAAAATAATTACAAATTAACGTATGAATAATAAATCCAGAACAACAAGTATGTAGCAATGTGGTTATAATAATAATAATAATAATAGGAGTAAACCACTTGAACATAATATACAGAAAATAGTGAAAATAGTATGTCTAAAAAGACATAAAAAACACAAGACATGGGCAGCTCAAAATTGTCCAAATGCTGCCCTCTTATGGACCGAAAAATGTACTGCAAGGGCAGGGCTGCATTTTAGCTCTGGGCCACTCTACCAGCCCTACGCATGGGCGACTCCATCTTGGAAAACTAAAAACGTGCATCTCGAGGGCCTCGCGGCTGCACTTACTATGAAGTAGCATGCAAACTACACTACGTACATCAACACACCTATTACCAGTAATGGCAATACAGTACACTTACGTTCATATTCACGCACACGCACGGCACATTATCAGGACAAAGATTGACATGACCGCTCCCCACACGATACTGCGCAGAACTAGCTTGAACAAGCCCAAGCAAAGTGGAACGTACCATTTAGCGGAAACTAGCGGGGGCCATGGAACAGTCCAACTATTCTAATAATATGGGGGTTTTACACAGGGCCAGTTGAAGAGGGCAGTAACTCCCCATCAACAAACCCCCACCCAGCTGCCCTAACAGCTGATTTTGTAGATGATGTTCCTAGGTTTTGAGCACGTTGGGAGGGTCCCTCTCAACAGATTCATAACTTGCCTACCCTAATTCTCAATTTGTAAATTTGAGCAATAGAATGACAACCGTTCCAAGCAGCAACACTCTTCCTTGATTATAGAGGAAACACACATAATTGATCCTACTGCGCCTCCTAGTGGCAACACATTTCTTCTTCTCTGTATATTTCAAAAGTCTTTTGTTTGTATTTATATTTGAACAGGTTATTTGGACTTCGTTTCAACTCCATTTCCAGTTTATTCCACAATTGTACACCATTAACTGTTGGGCTAAAACTTTTCAAAGTTGAGCTATGTTTCTGAGTCCTAAAGTTTAATTCGTCACGTAATTCATAACAACCAGTACGTTCTTGGAACCTTCTTTGTATTTGGCCTGGTAACAGTTTGTATCTTGCTTTGTATAACATCTGTACAGGTTGGAACTCAACAATGTCACAAAACTTCATGATCTTTGATTTTAAAAATAATGAGTTTGTGTGGTCCAAAACCCCAACTTTATGAATTACTCGGATAGCTCTTTTTTGCAACAATACTATTGGTTTAAATGTGTTTTTATAAGTACTACCCCAAACCACAGTACAATAATATAAATATGGCAAAATCAGAGAACAGTATTAGATATGTAGAGCTTTGATGTTTAAAATGTGCTTTGCTTTTCCTATTACTGAAATGATTCTAGAAATTTTCGTAGATATATATTTAATATGAGCTTTCCAAGTAATTCTGTCATCTATAATAACACCAAGGAATTTGATTTCATGCATTCGCTTTATGACAACACCCTCTATCTGAATTGCTTCCTGAGCATTGGAATTACAGTTGCCAAATATCATCATTTTGCTTTTACTCAGATCTTACTTATGTAGTGAGGTGAATGTCCTGGCAGCATTACCGTAACCTGGGCAGGGGGCGTGTGTAACCCAGAGGTTAACAGAGCTACCAGATTAAAAGCATGTTAATAAAAACAGCAATAAATACTATGACTGTAAAAAGCCAATAAATAAGTTCATATGGTGAAATGTATCTAAAAACATCTAAAAAGCTATATTTCATTCTATTGTATATTATTTGAGTTAAAAACGTGCTAAATATGCAAAATCATTATTATTTACATTTTAAAATGGTTAAAATCCATGTAGACTTTTATTTTGAAGGGCACGTTGTGTGACGCCCCTGCACCAAACAACAGCCATTCGTATTGCTGAAAAAGTTCCCCAATGCTAAACGAAGTAGATGCAGCAAAACACGCAAAAGTACTGCAGTGAAAATAGCAGAGAAACAAGCGCAGAAAACGAGTCTAAACCAATCTAAAAGTCATTTTTGTACTTCGAAGAAGGTATTTTTGTTTTCCGACCTGTCCTGGTGTCTTGCCAAGCAACAGGACTCGGTGAGTTTTAAGAAATATATTTATTTTTTGTAAAGCAACAAGTTTAAAGTTGTCTAAGAGTTATATATATATCAAATATATATCAAACTTTTACAAAGGTATTGATGGTTTTCCAACCAAGTCGTGGCCTCGGAGGTTTGTGTACTTGGATTAACGGGACTTGGTGAGTGGAAACCATGTATTTTCTTTTCTGTAAACTATATTTGTATAAAGTAATTGTTATTTTATGAAAGCTGAAAGCTAAGGTATTTAATTTAAGTTGTTTTATACGAAAAGGGTAAATGTTTGGTACATTTTAAGCCTATCCAAGCGTTGGCTTTGTAGGTCAATGCTCCGTCTTGTTTTTCTTGTTCGCCATGTCGGCGCCATTTTAACAAGCGCGGTTTAGGACCGGAAATGTACATTTTCTTAGTTTTAGACTTACCTAGCGTTTTATTTTAAGTATCTTTACTTATTTTATGTTGTTTACGTTAGGCCAACTTAGGTTGGGATGAAGAATTATCGATTGGATGCTGGATTTGAAGATTTGACTCGTGCTGGATCCATGATGGCGAGCCACCCATTGGACCTTGTGTGAACTGTGCGTGAGCCAGGATTTGCCATCTACTGGACGTTGCATGGTTTACATCTGAACTGGTAGGATCTATCCACTTTCCACCAAAACTAGTGGATTCAGGATAACACCATTGGACTGCTAATTCAGAAGAGTAGGGATGGGTATCGTTAAGGATTTATCGATACTACTACTCTTATCGATACTCCTTATCGATCCGGTACTTTAACGGTACTCTTATCGGTACTTTAATAGAAAAATATGTATAGGTAGATTGAGACTACCGTATACGTAGGCATTAATCCTTGGTCTATATTATTTATTTATTACTCTACATTTCATTTCCACTTTGCGCATACACTTAATATATGGGTGTTAAAATACTTCACTTACGTTGCTATTTTTTTTAAAAATCATTATTATTATCTAGTAAATCAAGGCTGTTGGTTAGATTTGGCTGTAGCTCTGGGACTGAGTCCAAATGAAAACTTAGTGCAGTAAAATAATGAACTATTTTCTGCCTCTCAGCTTGTGTCCAGTGGGGTCGACACTGGCTCGCGCTGACGTGCACATGGGAGCGCGCACGCATGTGCACGTACACGCCACTCTGTACGCCGTTTGTGGAAAAATAGACTTCACCCGAAACTCTTTAGTTTGGGTATTTGTGAAAGAAGAAAAGTGCGAGTTGCTCGTCTGTCTGTTCAACACGAAGTCGTTACGTTTCGCTTTTTTACTGCGGGTTAGCGGTAGCAGCTCGAACACCGCGTGTCTTTCACGCGCGCACCTGTCTCGCTGCACACAGCTGAAGAGGGGAGACAGGGCAGTGGCAGAGCGCAGGGATGGACACCCTGCACTTTCGTGTGGGGTAGCGGGGATGAACAGATCCGATGCAGCGAACGCATCCATGAGGGCGGAGTGATTATTTGAGCGCAGCAGCCCCGTTAAGAAGACCGTTAAGGCTGGAGCTTATCGGTCCAGGTGGACCGGCACACGTGGCCCCGGGGCCGTTATGATACCGGGGTTCGGTACCCATCCCTACAGAAGAGCAAAAGATTAGTACACTCTGAATCAAAAGACTTTTCTGTGGTATACAGATCGTTCAGTCTTTTGCTGAATATTTTGAGTTTTGTGAAGTTTTGAATTTTTTATTTTATAGACCATACACAAGTACTGTATTATAACAGTATTATTGTTATTGTTTGGTTGTAAACAACAAAACAAATGAGTATGGTTATACTTAAAAGGTACCTATTATTATTATTATTATTATTATTATTATTATAAAAGAACTTGAACAGACTAGAACTAAACTTCAAAACAAAGCGTTAACTCAAGTAAAGAAATAACTTGAAATGAAATTTAAAAGAACTAAAGGTTGCAAACTACTACTACAATAAACCTATATTGATAGAACTTAAAAGAAATTAAATATTTTAAAAGTAAACTAAAAGGTTTAACAAAAAGGGATTTCTCAACGTGTTAATGTTTAATGTATGTCCTTGTCCTTTGTCCATTTGTTTAAATAATAAGAAGCCGGCAGTTAACTTTACTCCGTGGTCTGTGGTCTCTTATTTATTTAAGGTTTATTTCACTCCTCCTGTAGCCGAGTCTAGGTTTCTGATCTGGTCCATAGAAGATAACCCTACTACTGTGTTGTATGCTAGTACATACTATACAGCCCTTTCCCTGTACTACCCCTCGTAGGTGTTACACGTGTCTATACCTTAACTTCCGCATATGGTTAATTCACTTGAGTATAAAGCGACTAGCCAGCGGGTGGTGCAGGTAAGCTGCCCCTGCCTCCTTTGTGCCCTGCAACACTGCATACTCTGCCAGGCTGTCAAGTAGTTTAGCGTCATTGCCCCGCCGCTGTGTTGTGTGAAGCTACGAAAGCCTGGGCATAGGAGTTCTACTTCAATAGTGTGCTTGCCCTTAGGCTGCACTATTGCATATCTCTCGGAAGCGCCAGCTTCCCGCCCTGAGAGGATCAAAGAACTGACCGCGCCAATCATCCTTGGGGGTCCACAAACCCCTGTGCCCTATAAAAGGGGACTCTCCCTTAAATCGTCTCCTTTTTCTCTCAGCTTTCTCTGAGTTCTGGATCTCTAGAAGATTAGAAGAAAAGAAAATGACTCACCGCACTCCAACGCTTGATACCCCATTGCCGCGTCAAGCGGCGCCGCTCCTCGTATGGGATCAGCACATTAGCTGCTTCCTGTGCCTGGGCCGGCGCCACTCCGCGGAAGACTGTGCCGCTTGCCTCGCAGCGTCGTCGCACCTTTATGGCTCCTGCCTCCCCGGAGCTATCCGAGCAGGACTCGAATGCTTTCAGTGATGATTCCATGGCTCCAGCCTCCCTGGTGTGGGAGCGGAGCCCGCCTCCTGCATCCCCGATGCAGGAGAGGAGCCCGCCGCCTTCGCCCGTTCCGAGAAGAGATTGGGTTGCTGGCGACGACGACGATAAACAACGCCTGTTCGATGAAGATGCTCTCTCCATCTTCAATGAGGAGGTGCAGCCGCGTGAGCACTATCCCATGGATCGTCGCAACGGCCTCATCGCTTCTGCTGCGGCTCGAATGGAGCTGAAGATGCCTCCTCAACCTCCAGCCCCAGCGTCGGACATGTTCCGCGACCTGTTTGGCAACGCCCGCGACAGGTGGTGGTAGCTCCTCACGTTGATTCGCTCCTCCTCTACGCTAAGGCCTGTTTCACACCGCACGGCGACCGCAGAGCCGAGCGCCCTTTGCGGCCGAACTACCTCACGGCAAGCGGCATGTATTCATACTGCTACGGAGCGGGAGCGAAGCGCCTAGAGTATAGTATTGGACTCAAAACAACTCCTCGTGGTTCATTCTAAAGCAGCACTATTAATTATAAGATAGGAATACAACTGATATGTCTCCTTAAAGTGCAACATGTGTTTTATGCATATGAAAAAAAAAATCTAAATGATGCGACTTGAAGCGCGGCTTGCGAATGATGGCGCAGACTGGTTCGCTCGTCAATTCGTTCACGAATCCGCGTGCGGTGTGAAACAGGCCTAAGGTTCGGTGCTTCAGGCGCTCTTGGGAGAGGCGGCCTGGCCGAACCGGCTGTATATTCTTATTCCTTCGGGTGGCCGGTGGTCTTGGAAGTGGCGGCTTTGGACACCCTCGTTATCAGGGGTGGAGTGTGCACTAGCGCTCTTGGGAGAGGCGGTTAGTGCAGATGTTCCCCGATTGCCTTTTTCTGGGTGAGACGTGCTGGCGTTGTTAACGGCTATTGGTTGCTCCTCACCCTGCCCGTGGGCCTCTGCTACCTAGGGAGCGTTTGGCCGCTCCCTGGGACACATAGAGTTTCCCCGGGCCCACTCCAATCATGCGAGACCATGCCTGCTGGGAGTACATTGGTCGGCCACGGCTGCGCGTTGCTTTATGCAATAGGGAGAGTCCCCCTTTTATAGGGCACAGGGGTTTGTGGACCCCCAAGAATGATTGGAGCGGTCAGTCCTTTGATCCTCTCAGGGCGGGAAGCTGGTGCTTCTGAGAGCTATGCAATAGCGCAGGCTAAGGGCGGCGCGCACATTTCGTAGAACTATAGCTACATAAGTAACTTAGATTTCCTGATGGACTGTTTGTGGAACGGGTCGAGGCGTAAAGTTGTCGCGGTATGAGAGAGCCGCGCGTAAAAATGTCTTCAATTAAAAGTGATCAGTTTGTGCTCATTTAATGCAGCACATTGTAATGCCTGTAGATTTCATGTACTAATAATGGCTGTGTTGTGTTTTATAGCTGGGAGCTAAAGCCACTGCTTTTTTGTTTGGATTTTCTTTTTGGTTTTGTTTATGATTTGGGTCACCTTAGTCTAAGTTATTATGTTGAGTTTGCTTACCAGGTTTTAACTAGAATTAAAATAAAACGTATGTTTTTATAATAAATCAGCCTAAATGGTATTGTCTCAGGGGCCCAACCCGGCCCCCTGAGACAAAATACCATTTAGGCAGGCCCGGCCACTAGGCTCCTTCCGCTTGGTTACACTTACAGAGACAACCCAAGGTATTTTGTTATTTAAAGCAGCAAAAGAAACCATGATGCAAATCTTTCTGAATGAATACACTAATTGACTCATACTGTACAAAGCTGCTTGTGTCCAAATGTGCAGTTTTGCATACCTTTATGTAAATTTCACTGGGGCTGTGTCAGTACTCGCTGCCTGAGAGACGCATGGAAATAAGCTTGGCATTACCATGTTCTGTACTTTTGGACACAAGTATCACATATTGATGGACGGTCTAAAAATGGTGGGCTTTTTCTGGCTTTTTTGCCTTGAATGTCTTCTGTTTGCAGGAGCCTCTGAATTTCGCACTGAAGGAGACTTTGTAATTGGGGGACTCTTTAACATCCATGAAGACCAAAACCCACAATTTTATCAAATACCAGAAGTTTTGCAGTGTACAAGGTGGGTGAATGCAGAAAAACAGAAGCAGCCATCACATCATAGAGTTTATTTTGTTGTTGCTTTCTTAAAGTTCTAGAATTAGAATTTTTATTGTGGCCAACATTTCAAACATTTCATTTTGAACAAAAATGTCGTCACCTGTATTTTTATTTTATTTATCTTTATTTATACAGGGAAGGCCCAATGAGAGTACAAGACTCTCTTTTTCATGAGCGCCCTGTTTCATAACAGTGAATAACAATACAATATTTCCAATAGATATTTTTACAAGTATCAATTAAAGCAAGTACAATTGTCTTTATACATATCGAATATTAACCGTTTTAGATGTGAAAGAGGCACTAAAGAGTTCAATTGTAAAAGCGTTTGTAGTTAGTTCCATTTGTGGGCAGCGTAATAAGAAAAGCCTCTTTTTCCCGTGTCACTCTTTACGAGTCCATTTTTCAGAACTAAACAGTCATGTGACCTGGTGTTGTAGCTACTTGAGCTGTAGTTGAGTTCACATGCGAGATAATCAGGAAGCCTCCCAACAAGTCCCTTATAAATAAATAAAATGCAGTGTTGCTCTCTTCGACTTGTCAGGGAAGACCAGCCGACTTTGTCATACAGTAAACAGTGATGAGTTCTGTATTTGTCTCCAGTTATAAATCGAATAGCAGAATGATAAACTGCATCGAGAGGTTTAAGAACGGAAAGTGAAGTGTGCATATAAACTGTGTCGCCATAATCAAGGACTGATAAAAACGTAGCTTGAACAATTTCTTTTCTATAATTCAATGGAATACAAGATTTGTTTCTATAGTAAAATGATAATTTCGATTTAAGACTACGGCATAGTTTTGAAACATGTGTTTTAAAAGTCAATTTCTCATCCATCCAGAAACCCAAGTACTTATAAGAGGACACTCTTTCTATAACTGTGCCATCAAATGTATGGATATTTAAAGGTTGAACTTCTTGCTTCCTGGAAAACAATATATACTTAGTTTTGCGTGTATTTAGTGAGAGTTTAAGTTTTATTAATGAATTTGAATTTCATCAAAATCTTCCTGTAGGAACTGGGCAGCTTGACCAGCAGAGGGAGCACTGGTGTACACAATTGCATCATCTGCATATAAGTGTATAGAGCTATGTTTGATATTGCACCCAATAGAATTTATGAAGATCGTGAACAACAATGGACCCAAAATAGAGCCCTGAGGGACACCTTTATCTCTGATTAAAAACTCAGATTTAAAACCATCAGCTACAACTGCTTGTGTTCTCTTTGAAAGATAGTTTGAAAACCAATTATAGGCTTTTTTATCAAATCCAATATGTTGTAGCTGCTTTAACAGTATTTGATGATTCACAGAATCAAAAGCCTTTGATAAATCAATGAATAAACACTCTTGCCTACTATCAAGTGCTGCATAGATGTCATTTAAAACTTTAGTTGTGGCAGTGACAGTGCTATGGCCTTGTCTAAAGCCAGACTGATATGGTTTTAGGACAGAATGCTTAATTAAAAAGGATTTAATTGGATTACTTACACGTTTTTCTAAGATTTTAGCAAGACATGGTAGTTTTGATATTGGTCGATAATTATTTAAGATATTTGTAGGGCCATCTTTATGTAGCGACAGAACATGGGCTGCTTTCCATGAATGTGGAATGATTTCAGATTCAATTGATAAATTAAAAATGTGTGTTAAGGGCTGAGTTAGAAGCGGTGCAGCCAATAATAACAGCTTGGGGTCCAACTCATCAGCCCCTGTTGACTTTTTAGGGTCTATTGTGGACAGCATATGAAAAACTTCAGCGTATGATATAGGCTTTAATGAAAAAACCTGGCTGTTGAGTTTATTTTCAACCAAGTCATCCGGGGAAGGAGAATCATTATTTTGAAAAACATTACACGCATTTACAAAATGCTTATTAAAGGCTTCACAAATATCTTGTTTTGACTTTACTGTGTTAGCACTGTCCAGGACATTAGATTAGAAAAAAGTATCCAATCCTCTCTTTGTTTTGAAGCTTGTGCCTTTTTCCATACTGCATCCCTTTCTCTTATTAAACCTGAAATTTCTGAATTAAACCAAGGATTTACACGATTTTTCATTCTAATCTTCTTATTTGGAGCATGTTTGTTTGAAACATTATTAAAAGTGTTGATGAAGAATTTTAGGGCCATTTCTGGGTCTGGAATCACTGATGTTAAACCAATATCACTATAATACAAGTCAGCAAGGAATGCCTGATCTTGAAAATGTTTATAGGATCTCTTAATAGTGACATGGGGATTTGCTTTACTCATTTTTGTGTTACGGACGCATCCTATTGGACAATGATCACTAAAATCCAAGGGGAAAACACCACTTGATTTATAATTTTGTGGATTATTAGTTAGTATGACATCAATTAATGTACCACTGTCTAAATGTTTGTTGTTAGGCCTGGTAGGAGAGGAAATTAGTTGTGTAAGATTTAAGCTATTACATAGATCCTTTAAGTTATCAGAATTTGTACTTAACCAATTGATGTTTAGATCACCCATTATAAGCATTTCAAATTCTTCTCATTTAGAGAGACATTCAAAAATTTCATTTATAGCCTCCTTGTTTGCAGAGGGTGCGCGATAGATGCCTACAACAGCCACCACCTTTAGATTTTCTATCACAGCGATAAACTTTATATTTATTTATATTTATGTCGGAACTATTTATTTGGTTTGATAGCCATGTTTCAGAAAAAATAAAAATATCAGGATCTATTTGTTCAGCCCATACTTTTATATAATCCATTTTGGATAGAATACTACGCACATTCATATGCACAATTCCCAATCCTTTGCGTGATTTGAAACTTTTAATATTAATTTTATCACACAGAGAGTTTCCTTTTAATATTTGATTGGCTGTGTTTGTAATTTCTTTTGCATTAACATTACAGTTGTACATTTGTTGATCCTTTTTAATTTCATTATTTTGAGGTTGTTTAGATGGGGAGGTGGACATTGCTTGTAACAGTGAGCTATGAGCAACATGTTTAGTACATTTTGTAGACAGTCATTCCAAAGGAACAGTTGTAGTGGCAGCTTCAATAGTCAACATTATATTGTTTGCCAAGAGAAGTTTACCATAGTTATTTAAATGCAATCCATCACGTGCAAAATAGCTGTTTCTTCTCCAGAACACATTTAAATTTTCCACAAATGGGATTCCTAACGCAGAGCAGTATCCTTTTAACCAGAGCCGGTTTTTCCTATACGCAGATTACGCAAGGTGCGTAGGGCCCCCACTGCTGCAAGGGCCCCGCATCTCAGTCAAATCACGGTGTTTCACTGATTAATGAGCGTTGTTACGGTGACAGGCTGTTTGACAGGCAGCGCTCACTCACTCTCCGCCTACTTTGCCACATACAACACCGAAATGGAGCAGTCTGCTGAAGAGGATGAGCAGGAGAGACCTACCGCCTTCCTCCTGTCACTCCCAAGTTCCCAACGCGTGAGTGCCTGTCCGCTCGCGCTTCTCCGCTCGCGCCTCCACTCGGGCCGTCTCCCGGTGTTCGCCTCATGCACGCATCCCGTGCGGCTCACCCGTCTCCCGGCCCGGGCGCTGCTCGCCTAATGTTTACTCTGCTCGGACCGGGCAACTATCTTGTTGTTTCGAGTACTGTAGAGTATCAGGCCAGTAGTTTGGTGAATAGATTGGTTTCTCAAGACAGCACGCAAAGTGTTCCCTCATTCGACACGAAGAGTCCACTCAGAGGCGTGCTGGCCATAGGGAGAGTCGGGACGTTTCCCGGTGGGCCGCTCGGTTCCGGTGCTTCTGGGCCGGGCCATCAGAATAAAATAATGAAATAATAACTCACTATTCCAGGCCTAAAGGCTTTAACTGGGCTGCAGCAGGAGCATGAGCTGCTGTTCCAGATATAAATGAAGTAACACAAGCGTAATTGTCATGGAAATCTATCAAAAATAACGACTGATGAATGAAAATCTGAAAAATATTCGCATCGAACTTTTCATTCTTGCGGCGGGGAGATACCATGTGATATTGAACTAACTCAGAGGGTGTTTAAGTGGAACACCCCTCCGCTTTAGTTGAAGTTGGTGCAGTCCAATCCTGCGGAGACAAGTGTCCGCGCGAGTAAAGAGAGAAAGAGGCAGTGAAAGGTAGAAAAGTGGTCAAATAAATGTTTTTATCTACATAACTTGTGCTGATTGTGTTTTTGTATCAGGCTCAGACTGTGTGTGCAGCGGCCCATGTGAAAAGAGAAATTGTTAGAAAATTGTCAATGTGTGGTATTCGATCCTGCAACCTCTTGCACTATTACGGAGCCATAATTCCGGGCCGGTATTCTCCAAATTTCCGGGCTGAAATTAGGTCCCAGCACGCCCCTGGTCCACTGGCACTTGTCCATCAGGTTTTTTTTTTTTGTTCATAAAATTCTCAATACATGCAACTGTAAGTTTCTGGAAACTGCACTTTTTATAATTCACCCACAGATGTGCGGTGTACAGAGGTGAGTAGTATGCTTGAAACAGAGCTAGTTTCACCTGTACAGAGCAGGAGGAGAATTTCCAAGACAGAATGTTCGCTTGTGCATAAAACATCAGGCACTCATCTGGTAAACGATCAGTTATGATGTGGCCAAGGTACTTGACAACATCACACAGAGTCTAATATAGTGCTGATAAGTGATCTAAAGTAATCTTTCAGCATCTCCGACTGTTGTAGCTTAATGTCATTGGAGCCTACGTGCACAATCACAGTGGATTCAGCAGAGCGATAGTGTGTCCTTTAGCTGTGTGTGTATGTGTGCTACCTGCGCTCCAGGATGGCATTGTGTCTCAGTCTTCGGGAGGTGAACATTTCGTACCATGGATGAGCCGATCAATAAGTGTGGAAATCTGCGCGTTGATCCTTGCGACTGTCTTTGCTGTAGATTACGCTGGACTATAGGTGTATTTGGGCGCTTTTCTTGGTGAGAAAGAGGCCAAGGTGGGGAAAGATCATCTCCACTTTTATGTGGGCAAGGGTTAACCCTAACCCTTTACTTGCCCCTGGTATCTGGGCGTGTGAATTCTCCCATGTTGTTTGCTTCGCTGTGCTTCTTTGGCACGTATGCGTTGCTTTGGTGACGGAGATATCGATGATCCTCTCGAAGATTTTATAGGTGAGGTTAATTCATCTTGCCCCGATATACAAGGGAAATCCTTCGTGTCAAGAATGTTAAATCTGTTGGACAACTCCAAAGGTTGCTTCTGCGCGAGGTGTTTCTGGTGTTTAGGATACTTTCCTTTTTGTTTATGTTTATGAACTGGCAGAGACCAATCATACGATGGTGTAGATGCTGTCAGTTGTTTAGGTCGTGCCCCGCTAGGATGATCCCAGGCATTAGCCGGTGCCGAGTCTTGAGCAGCTTGGTTTATTTCGCTATTTGCAGCATCCGGTTCTGTAGGTTGTGTGGACATGGGCAAAGTAATATCCAAATCATTGTCGTTGTCACTTGACACCTAAACAACTCGGGACCCCCATTGCATAGTTCTGTAAGTTACTTTAAGATAGAAAAACTTTTTAAAATAAAGTTAATATGCATTTAAGCAGTTTATGTGGAATATTTGACTGGATTTTAACAAATTATGTGCTGTTTTACACACAAAAATAAACTAAAAACAGTAGCTTTTTCTTTTTATTTCGTCTTACCCCTCTGGGTTCGGCACCCCTCTCCCCACTTTGGGAACCACTGATCTAGGTCTTGATTCTGGTACATTATAAAATATACTATAGTAAATACAGCACACTGTCCAGGTTATTCCATCATACATCTTCCCTAATGGCACAAGCAAATTCCATATGACAATGCCCTGTCTCATCTGGCTCAATTTGTGAAAAAGTGGTTCAGGAAGCAAGAGACCTTATTTTAGCACATGGATTGACCAAAACAGAGTCCAGACCTTAACCCAATTGAGAATCTTTGGGATGTGTTGTGGAGGGCTTTGGACAATCTTCTAGCATCTATCAAGATCTGGGTGAAAACATAAATCTAGTGATATTGCAGAAGCGTATCCAAACAATGCTATAAAATAATGGAAAAATTAGAGTGTGTTTTTTGGAGGGCCAGGTAGTGTTTAAAAAAAGCTTCCTGGCACAATAATGCATTTCTTGTGAATTTGTGAAACCTTCTGACTAATACTAAAACAGCCCTCTTTGACCATATTTGGATACGTAATTTTACAGTACAGATACCTTTTTTTTCTTTTCAGTAAGCCCTTTGATGTGTCGAATTACCGGCGTTTCCAGCTGATGAGATTCTCTATCGAAGAGATCAATAACTCCAGCAGCCTCCTACCAGGCGTCACTCTGGGATATAACATCTTTGACCACTGCTCAGACACACAGAACATCCCAGGCATTTTCAGTATTCTCTCTGGAAAAGACCCCATCGACCCGTGGGCCACAAGACACGGCAATGTCACCAAAGTCACTGCGGTGGTCGGTGCCTACACAAGTTCTATGACCAGAACTGTTGCTCCACTATTTATGCCGAGTCATATTCCTCTGGTATATTCTCTCTTATTGTGTATAATGATAAAATGTCTACAAAAGTGCTGGTGTTTTGTTGTTTGTTTTTTATCCATTAATGACATACCAGACCATAGAGCAAATGAAAAAATGCTTATTTCTAATACCTAATTTTACAATTTGTGTGTACCAAATTAAATTAAATTAATAATTATATTCTAATGTTATACTAAACTCAGCATAAATCTCAGGATCTTTTTTTTCTTAGATCTTTTAACTAAATGGATGTTCAAACTTGCACCTATTGATTTCATAAGACATGATATTTTATCAGGCATTCAGTATCTAACCAAAGATAAACTTGTTTTCTTTTTCAGATCAGTTATGGAGCGTCCAGTTCAATATTTTCCCAAAAATTGAATTATCCCTCTTTCCTCCGTACAGTGCATCCCAATAAGGATGTTGTCGATGTCATAGTCCACATGTTGCAGCACTTCCAATGGCAATGGGTGGCTTTCCTCCACATTGACAATGATTATGGCAATGACGGTCGCAATGTGTTCATGAAGATGATTCAAGACAAAGATATCTGCCTGGCCTACACCAAAAAACTGGATGAAAATACAAATTACACCACAATTTTAAAGCAGATACAGATTCAGAACATACAGGTCATCATAGTTTTTGCTACTGAACAGGTTGCTGAAAATCTTATTGAATCCGCCATAGAAATGAATGTCACCAACAAGACGTGGATCGCTGTAGATTCCTGGTCTTTAAACAAAAAAATTCCTAAATTGAGTGGCATCAGAAATATTGGGACTGTGATTGGGGTTGCAGAGCCAGATGTCACCATACCTGGTTTTAACAAATTTATAAGAGCTTTAGAAATAGAAAATCAGCCCGGGGAGTTTTGTAACCAATTTTGCAACTGTAGTGATTTGAATCGAAGTGAAATTGTGAGAGCAGAGAACTCTTTTAATTTCCCTGTCTACGCTGCAGTGCATGCCATCGCCCACGCTCTGCACAATACACTGCAATGTGGAGACAAAAAGTGCCACAAAAACAGCACATCACCACATATGGTGAGTATGGTGCACAAAATGTTATAGAAGTAGTAGGTGTTGTTGGCCTACAAATACTGTCAAAAATATTTGGTCATTGTTTATTTGATAGAAACTTTTTGTCAACCATGTTGTCAAGGGATCGGGCTCAAATATAGTAATGTAAAAGTTATTGGAAGTAACGCATTATTTTGTACACTTTGTTTAAAGCGTGAGTGAAGTACCACTAGATGAACAGTCTGTGATATATTAAATATCAGCAAGGCAACAAGGGTACAACTTTTTCATCAAATTGACATACAACACACCGTCACTTCTTATTCACAATAAGGCTGCATATTATCTGTGGCTAATGTGCTCCTTCACAGGTCCTGTCCGAGCTGAAGCGATCAAACTTCTCTCTCCTGAACCACACCATTGAGTTTGACAGAAATGGCGACCCGCGGTTTGGAACCTTTAACATCATCTTTTGGAACAGCAGCGGAGAGGCAGAAGTAGTGGGAGTCCACAAATTTCAACCTTCATCACATTTCTCCGTCAACGAATCGAAAATACAATGGCACAACAGTACGGTAAGCTTCTCTTTCCTTTATAAATATATACTGTATGTGTGCCAGGAAAATAAAGGGACATATATTTAAACACGCTGTTACATAACATTGTTTTGCCATCCCGCCTTTGCTCTGCCTGATCCCGTCAGAACTCAGGAGCTAAACAGGGGAGGGCCTGGTTGGTACTTGGATGGGAGACTGTTTGGGAACAACAGGAATGTGGGTGAATGTTGTGAGTGACTGAGTTGTTGGTGGTGGTCCATGGTAGCCTGATAAACCACACGCACTTCTTTTCTGCGTGAAAGAAGGTGGGTCTGGTATTATGACCTGCTTCTCTAGGGTGAAGGGAAGTAATATAAAACCAAAGATGTAAATGGGTAAAGAAAGTTACAATTTATTTTAGGTGACAAAGGCAATAACAACAAAAGTATAGTTCTAAATTGAGTACAAAAATAGTCCAAACGAAATACCAAGTAAACAAGAACGAATTCACAAAGTGTCTCACACAATTATTTCCACAAGGTTAACACACGAGAGACACACCCACATCTAAGGCGAGCTGCACTACTGAGTCCCAGCCGCCCCGAGCGACAGATGAGTGGCACTTTTATCGTTCTTCAGTGCTAGGTGGAGACAGGTGATTGGAGAGGCGGGGAAGCGATGTACCAGTCCGCGAGTCCGGAGATGGAGAGCGAACCACAGCCAGGGACGGAAACCAGTCCACCAATCCGAGGCGAGGACTCCAGCAGCAGCGTTTCCATATTACATAAGGCACACATGTCAAAACACGGGACAGAGTGAAGGTGCAGGCGTAACACGTACACGGTAAACAAGTGGCTGATTGGCAGCTAAGGCCTAGCCGAACCACTTACGTCCGTCACAGAGAATTGACAAGGTTACGTCACTCGCTGCGCCGCTATGTTGTAGTTCAATCAACAGTGACTGGCAGACAAGATTGGCAGCCTTGCTTCTGTCAGTCTACCCCAGGTCAGCTGTGGCTACAATGGTAGCTTACCACCACAAAGTATGGAGCGAGAGAATGATGCAATGCAAAGCGTCTTTGAATGTGCTGAAAAGCGCTTTATAAAACGAATGCATTATTATTAATAATAATAATAATGCCTTACACTTGTATTGCGCTTTACAAGCCTGTATTACCAAGTTTCTCAAAGCGCTACACTGTCGTCATTATTCATTCACTCCATACTTGGTGGTGGTAAGCTACTGTTGTAGCCACAGCTGCCCTAGGGTAGACTGACAGAAGCGAGGCAACCAGTCTGCGCCATCGGCCCCTCCGACCCCACCAACCAACCACTCACTCACTACATTCGCTAGGCTTCCTGGTGTTACCAAACGGTCTCCCATCCAAGTACCGACCAGGCCCTTCCCTGCTTAGCTTCCAAGGTCTGACGGGATTGGGCATAGCAAAGGCGGTATGACCACATTACCATATTATTCTTATTCTTATTATCATTTACTTGCATGTGTTCAGGTTGAACAGGTTTTACAGTGGCGGTAAAGACTCATGTGCTGTTCCTATGTGACTGAGCAGGTTCCCTCGTCTGTGTGCTCGTCTGAGTGTCAGCCTGGATTTCGGAAGAGTCTGGTGGGGATACACAAATGCTGTTTCAAATGTGTCATCTGCCCAAGTAGTACATACATCAACTCATCAGGTACAATATAGTATTTGTTTCAATAAAAAGAAAATGTTTATGTTGTTTTATTTATATGACTGTTGTTGCATTTTTACTGGTGATTTACAGAGGACCAGTACACATGTCTATCCTGTGATGAAACTGAGTGGTCGCCTGAAGCCAGTACAGCATGTAACAAGCGAGTCGTGGAGTTTGTCCCATTCGAGGATGCATTTGCTGTAGTGATCATGGTTGGGACAGTGTGTTTGGTGGGCCTCTGTCTCCTGACCTCTGTGCTCTTTGCTCTGAACTACAACACTCCAGTGGTGAGATCAGCTGGAGGACCCATGTGCTTCCTGATTCTAGGCTGCCTCTGTCTCAGCAGCATCAGTGTCTTCTTCTACTTTAGTATTCCCACGGTTGCCTCTTGTTTGTTAAGATTCTTCCCATTTCTTTTGTTCTTCTCCGTATGTCTGGCCTGCTTTGTGGTGCGCTCTTTTCAAATCGTCTGCATCTTTAAAATCGCCGCCAAGTACCCATCGCTCCAGTGTTGGTGGATGAAATACCACGGACAGTGGTTGATCATAACTTTGGCTTTTGTTGTCCAGGCAACCATGCTTATCTTTGGGTACTCCTTCTCACCCCCTGCGCCTTTTAGCGACAGAGAGTGGGAGCAGTCTCAGATCATTCTCAGCTGTGGCATAGATTTCAAGGCCAATACAGCTTCTGTCATTCTTCTGCTAGTTTTGTGCTGTCTTTGTTTTACTTTCTCTTACATGGGGAAGGATCTGCCCAAGAATTACAATGAGGCCAAATCCATAACATTCTGCCTCCTCCTGATTGCCATGACGTGGGTAATATTTGTCACACAGTTCATTCTTTACCAGGGAAAGTACATCCATACCTTCAACGCCCTGGCAGTCGTCTCCAGCCTCTACTCTTTCCTATTGTGGTATTTCCTCCCCAAATGTTACATCATTGTTTTCCAGCCGCAGAGAAACACGACACAGTACTTTCAGGGTCTCATTCAAAGTTATACCAAGACTGTGAGTCAGTAGTGACGTCAATTATTCTTTAACGTTTAAAACATTTTCACAGAGAGAGATTATTTTACAATTGACCCTAGAACTGTTCAGTGAGTCAAGCTGTGCCATTCACCAAACATAGAATGGCTTAAAGATACTCACAAATGTGGCAGAAGTAGTGGTGTGTAGAGTAGTCAAATATTTTCAGTAGAGTAGCCAAATAATGTAAGATTTCATTAGGATCACTTTACTCAAGCAAGTTATGAGCCAAATAACACAAGATTGAGCACTTGCTGTAAAAGAAAGACTATAAAGGTCTGATTTAAGCTTTACTTGTGTGATGTAATAGGTCTTTATTAGAGGACGACTGATATATCGGCCGGCTGATATAAATTCCCCTGCTGCCAATCTAGCACCGAATAATGCCGATATCTGCAGGACCGAAAGTGATAAAGACTTCCCAATGGAAACAGCGATGTCAGGGCATTAAAACGAGTCCTCCCACAACTTCCTAGGCCTCAGGGGAGCGGAAACATTGCTTTGAAAATTGGTTAGCTACCAGTTTGTTAAATGCAAGTTTCACTAAACCTCCGTTAATATGTACAGTACATGCTGTATGTCATTTTGAAGCACAGAACATGGAAAATGTAATCGCTGAGTTAGTTTTACCCTCTGCTATTGTATTTTTACGGCGGCTAGCAACAGTATGCTATTGCTAATGGAAACTAATCAAAGCTGGGACAGAAAGGATGGGGTCGACCCGTCATTCCGACACCCCACCATTCCGACATCCCGCCAATCCGACACTTTTTGGTACCGCTATTCCGACAATCGTTTTGAGCGTATCTGTTTGCCCTCGGCTTATTAACAATCCTCATGGCGCTAGAGGAGTCAGCTCAGCGTCTCCTTCCCTGTTCATCCCCGCTCTGAGAGTCCCCGCTGTCGGCCCATCTATGCGCATTTCTCCGTCCCTCTGCAGTGGCTCATGATGGTTTTGGGCAAAGGCAGTGACAGGTGCAGGCTATAGTCTGTATTTTACAACAAAGCGCTGAAGTTCGACGTGTGCGTTTTACACTCAGACACTGGAGCTGTCGCTCAAGGCTTGAAAGAGACTGAAAAGTGGATGCGCCCCGATCACAGCGCTGACCAAGCCACGCGCTCCCCTTCGTTCAAAACATTGTCCAAAAACAAGTCCTTAATTCTCCACGAAGCAGCGCGCATGGGGTGTGTATGTGGGCCCTGTGCTTTTACGCATAATGGACACGCATATGACGCGCCCCACGGACAGCGCTCCAGATAACCTGGAGCCCATCATTAGACTCGCATTTACAGAAACATAAGTCAGTTGTTTTTGTTGTAAAAATGTGATTGTGCTCTTATAGTTTTTGAGATATTAATTAATATTATTCTATTCAGGGCGCGTGCGTCATTGTGCTTTTGTCCCACTTTATGCGCCACTCACAATTAAACTGTCCCACTCAAACTTAGCATTTTTACAACTTGAACTTTAATTTGATGCATTTCTGATTTGGACTAAAAACGAAAGAATAAATAAACTAATATTAACCTAAAAAAAAGGATCAAAGGCATGTAGCCTTCGATCTATGGTTATTCTGTCTCAATGTACATTTGGAAAAAGACAACTTATGGTTCTTCAATTGTGTCTCCCGCAATTGGAATCAATAGAAAATATTGAAACGTGTAATGGCTAATAAATGGGGGAGAAATACTGCTAAAACAACGTCCATTATTATTGTTTACTGCTTTCTGATATGCTACCGGTTACCGTGGCCGCAGTGTTCCTTGTTCAACATCTACGTCCTGCGTCTCGCAGCACATTTTGTTTATTATTATTTTTGTTTATTTATATTCTATATTGCGTCCTCACTCTTCTCTCAATGCCGTTGCCTATATGCTCATTACGCATTGTGTGTCTGCCTTCAAATGTCCCCACACTGAGGCGACCGTGACTGAAGAGCTTTTTTAAATAAAAAAACAGTGTTTGTGCCACTGTTTTATTATTGCAGTTATGAGAAAGATGAGTAGACTAAAAGAAACACGTGACAATACTGCCTGCGATCAGGGAGACTTAAGCACAGGCATTGTGCAGGTCTCTTCATTCATCAGGCAAAATGTAAAACAATAATGATGCCCCGACACAAAGTTAGCCGCCTGTAGTGTTCTCTGGAGCCGGTCACAGCGGCGGGTGCAAGAAGGGGTTACTGGTCGGGGACACACGGAACTGGTAGAGTTTTTGGAGCAGAGCGATGCGTCAGCCTGGACAGAGACAGCCAGTGCGCGTCTGGTCCTGCAGACAAAGGTGCGCAGTAGACACTGAATGATAAGGACTGTCGGGTGGGCTAAGGACAAAAGTGGGTGTTCACAGGTCCACCGGTGGTGCCGCGTAATTGTGCCATAAGCCCTGATCACTGGCCATGCTGGCATGTTTCCTTTGTTGCTCTTCCGCATCGTTCTCATTTAATATCGATCGTTTTTATGTCAACTGCATTAATAAAACAGCGGCACAAATACTGTTCAACATCATTCAATCACAGTGGCCTCAGTGGTGCCTCTTGGAGCATCAGACAGCCGACGCACAGTGCGTAATGAGCGCATGACAGGCGGCGGCACTGAGAGAGGAGTGAGAATGCAATGCATGTGTTGCTCCATTCGTAGAAAGATTCCCAATTTAACGTGCATATGGCTGGAGTGCAGACATCAGAAAAAAACACTTACTGAGAGCTAGGAGCGGCTATGGCACGAGCCGCTGCCCTTGGCTCTCCGTACACCGCGTGATGGAGTACGGACTCCTCCAGCGTCATCAGCTATTCTCAGGGTTTTGTTTTGTGCCCAGACAACACGGGAGCCGTGCGCAATTGTGCACGAGCGCGAGAGGGAATCGTGTAGAGACATAAAGAAAATAACACTGCATTATCTGGTCCTAGGCTCTTGTGATCGTGACACTTCATTTTCGAAATCTTTTGTCTTGTGTGAGTGGATGTGAGCGTAAATATTGTTAATTCTAGTAGGCCTACGTGATTTTGATAATTATCTTATTGTGTCGGAATGGCGGGACGTTGCACAAAAGATAAGTGTCACCACTCCGACAAAGGGGGGGAAAAAATGTCGGAGTGCCGGGACGTTTGACAATTAGACCTCAACGTCGGAGTAGCGGTGTGTCGGAATGGCGGGGTGTAGGATTATAGTTGGAAAAATCTGCCAAAAATATCGGCCGAGGATATAAGAATCGGAACATAAAAATCCCCAAAAAACGGCATCAAACTTAGAAAAACCCATATCGGTCGACCTCTAGTAAAGAAACTAATCAAAAGATAAAACAAGAAACACAAACTTTCTCCCCAACCCTGGTGTGTGTGTTTTGTATTGATTGGTTCATTCCTTAATTCATTTGCTGTCTCATTGTGTGACGTTTTGTATGTTACATTTCTGTGTACTACACTGCAATATATGTTTGATTCATGTATTTCTTATTTGTTTTGTTTTTTCATCTCACTTGTTATATTTCTCCATATCCTCACAAGGATGTTTGGTTTCTTTTCTCCTCTAGCCTTGTGACATAAAATATGATACGAATAATAAAGAATTTATTGACCAAAAAACCCCACAAACTTCCCGTCTAAAAGTGGGAAGAGTAATTTTTTTCATCCATTGAAGTAATATTACTCAATTTGAAGTTAAAAGTACTATTTGATCAAACTACTCTAAGAAGTACACTTACATTATGCTTTAATAAATGCACGGGAATACAGCCCACTTTGGCACAAAAGAGACACGTTGAGAAATCCAACTGTTTCTATTGAATATTTGTAAGCTTGCCACAAATATACAATTCTGCTTGTCTGCGTATTTTGGTGTTGAGGCAGGTTACAGAAATTAATTATTTAAATGCCATTCCAATAGTAAATAGTCATAAATATCTGTTTGAAGCAATGCATGTACTCTTTAAAGTGTATTAAAATAAGTGAAAACTGTATCTTGTCATATTTTTTCCATTGCATGTAGCAACACAACACTGACAGAATTTAAAAAAAACAATAGTAAGAAGTCTTGTATGAATGTTTTAATATTCTGCCAAGGCACTGGCCATAGTGAAGTGTAGCAATTACACACAAAATATCATCTACATGTGGTAACAGCTAGTATCTGTGTGAGGTACATATGTAAATTGTACAGAATCTTTAAACTGGATTAGACTGGACCTGAGCCTCTGAACATGTAAACTATTGCCCATCCTTGTATGGTTCACATGGATTCAAATTCTGGTATCATCATGCTTATATGAAAGTGGAAGCAACAGTTCACCACAAACAACATATCCTGGTGAGGTATTGAAATGAACAATGTGGCCACATGTCCAGTGAATATTCTTGTTCAACAAAGTCAAATCCACAATCACAAGTATCAATTGTACTTGTAGAGCCTTTAAAGTGCCACGCCTGGCAGATAAAATGAACATTTAAGTTGTTACATACAAGAAACACTCATGGGGTGGGAATAGTCAGGAAAATATGCAATCTGCAACTAGTGAATAGAAGTATCTTCTGTACAATAAATAATACAAAACTTGTAGTCGTTTCTAGTAGTAGTTTATTTTCTTCGGTCATTATGAACATTTAGTTCTTAGGTCACATGTTTTTCAAAGATCTTATACATTATACAATAAGAAAAAATGTGTACATTAAGAATTTAAGTGCTAAATGATGCCTGACCGAAAGGGGTTTAGGCTAAAGTCGAGACTTATTTTGCCTAACCCCTTTTACAACTGATGTCCAAAGATGACACATTATACAGTTTCTCTTATACCAACGATGGTAACATGTAAGTACAAAACTTAAACTTCAACAGTCAAAATTATATTATGCATCCTCGATCAACTTCTTTTCTAATGATCTTCATTCAAGTGTTCTATACTTCTCCATAATTAGGCCCGAGCGGCCTGCCGTCGCAAGGGCCTATTGTAATCGCAACGCAGTGCGCGGAGTGCACTGTACCTAGGTGCGCGGAGCACACGAAAACAGCGCGAAACGCTGTCCCCATGTCAACCGTAAACTCACCGTGTAAAACAGTGACTGCCCACACCTCTGGTGTCGGCCCTTTATACTTAATATTGCATGAAAATGAATGGCGGTATATGGCCAACTGTCATACGGAGGTGTATGGGGGTTGTTGAAAGCTTTCCAAAAATGTATAATACTGTATGTTGTCGTCGCGAAAGCGACGATATTGTTTTTCCAAGAAATATTATTTTTCTTTCTTTCTTTCTTTCTTCTGCTCTTGAGCAGGAATTTGACCCCCTGAACATAGTCGAAAACTCACCAAACTTTGCCAAAAATTCAGGTCCGGTGAAAAATTAATTTAAATGTGTGTTTTGTATTGGGGAAATAAAAAATGGCGCGATAGCGCCACCTACAAAAGTGAAAATACATTACGCCTATGGGGGGAGGGGCCAACGTCAACTTTGTCGTAGAGTGACGAGATTCGGTACAGACATTCGTCATGTGACGACAAACAAAAAATATTATTGTGGCCACGCCCCCTGACAAACCAGAAGTCCGCTGTTTTGATAGGAAGTCTGGAAAATGCTGAGTCAGCGTTTTCGCTGACGTCGCATTTTAACAAACTCCTCCGAGGGCGTTTCACCAAATGAGCTCCAAATCACTCCAGCTCATCTTGAGATGTGGGGCATCAAATGTTATCCAAATTTTTTTTGCTAAGTTGTACGGTTTGTTTGCGGCAAAGCCGCAATCTGTACGAAGTATTTTGCGATTTATCGTAAACAATAAATTGCTCCCATTTGCACAAACAAACTCCGATTAAAAATCGGAAATATACATTTTATTGACCTTTCACCCCGGACACAACAAATGTGAAAAAGTTGCATTGGGCGCAATAGCGCTCCCTCTAGGTGCAAAACAAAAAACGCATTATGAGTCGAAAAATTAGTTTCTCGGAAACGGATAAAATTCGGCACAAAAATAGTTGATGGCATCCCGATCAAAAAAGTCAATGGGACCCATATCGTATTTTGTACGGTGTTGCCATGGTGACGCCCGGGGCCCCCATGTTATTCTAATGGGACTGACACGTACTGTACATCTCACATTATACACAATCACAGCGTGTTAGCGCCCTCTGTAAGGAGCTTGTGGACAGTAGTCATGGAAGTACGGCTCGTAAGGGCCGTCCGATGCTGCTTGTGAAATAAAAACATATTTGGGCGCGTTAGCGCCCTCTGCAGCCATTGAAGCCATTATGCACATGAAGAGGTAAAAGTGTAGTTTTGATGTTTACTTACACAGATTAACGGCATATCAGGGCAATAAAATGTAGCGGGCTCGTTAGCGCCCTTGCTATGGTTACACAGGTGTGGTAATGGAGGCACGCCCCCTGACAAACTGGAAGTCCGCCATTTTGATAAATGCTCTGTCACTCTATTTACCATAACCTGTAAATTGCTCACATTGGCACATACAAACTCCGATTAAAAATCAGAAATGGAGACGGATAAAATTTGGCACAAAAATGGCATCCCGATGGGATGGCATCCCGATCAAAAAAGCCAATGGGACCCATACCGTATTTTGTATGGTATTGCCATGGGGACGAGCGGGGTCCCCCAAGTTATTCTAATGGGACTGACACATAAATCTCACATTATATGAAATCATAGCGCGTTAGCGCCCTCTGTAATGAGCATGTGGACAGTGGTCATGGAAGTACGGCCCGTCAAGGCCGTCCGATGCTGCTTGTGAAATAAAAAAAGATTATGGGTGCGCTAGCGCCCTCTTCAGGTTGGAGCTATTATTCACAAGGAGAGGCTAAAATGTAACTTCTGTGTTTACTGACACAGATTAATGGTACATCAGGGCAATAAAATGTAGTGGGCGCGTTAGCGCCCTCAGTAGGGTTACAGAGGCGTGGCAATGGAGGCACGGCCCGCGAGGGCCGTTCGATGCCGCTTGCAGCTTTAATGTTTAACTTATTTTCTTAAATGCTTTAATAGTTTTGGAGCCCTTAAGTTGAATAGGTAGACCGTTCCATAGATCAACTCCTTTGATAAACACCTCCTCTTAGTATTACTCTTCGCCATGGGTTTTTGTAGCAGATCAGTTCCTCTGAGGTTGTATCTAGATTCTCTAGTTTGAAACATCTCTTGTAAACAGTGAGGAAGCATGAGATTGTGAGCCTTGTTCATCACAACTGCTGTGTAAACATCAACAAGATCATGCAATTTTAAGATATTTAGTCTAATAAAAAGTGGATTTGTTGGAGCAAGGTATTCTGCATGGCTGATCACTCTAATTGCTTTCTTTTGTAATAAGAACTTGACTGTAAGGGAAGAATAAAAAATGTTGTTCAAAGGACCCACTGGATTTGCATGGCTGAATCAACAGATTAAACCAATCCTTTGTCAAACTGAGCACATATTCTTTTGCATACTGTTTTGTAAATTGTCACTACAGCTCACCACTTGCAGAGATGTGATATCAGCAGAGATGCTGATATCATGCACCATGCATCCACTCAAAACTGCTTCAGAAATGTACTCTATCCTTAATTCCTTGTTTTTACTGGAATACATTTTGCTTTTGGTCTCTCAGTGCACTGTTGCAGATCATGAGTTTAGTCAAGCTGGAGATTTTCTTATTGGAGGGCTGTTTGAAGTTCATGACATGACTGAGGTCACCCCTGAGGCTATCACCCCTGAGGCAATCGACTGCTCAACGTAAGCCTGAAAGACTGTTTCTAATGTTACTGCATGTTTAATATGAGTTGTTGTTTATATGGATGAGCTATACACGAATAATACATAATTTTGAGAAATTGAATAATAATGACACTTTCGGTGGAATACTTTGTAATAAATGGGATCAGAGTGTAGCAAGACGAGCGGTGATATATTATTTTAGCAGGATTCAAATTAAATAAAACTAAAGACAACGCCACCGGAGAGAAGGCTCCGGACCTCTAGAAAGGCTCGTAGGTTCGTTCATTGATGGAGGACAGACAATGTTCCAAAAGTATACATGATATTTATTTTATCACATCATTTCCTTTAAAATCTTTTGTTCACATGTCCATTATTTTGCGATCTCAGAAATCAGTTCATCGTTTAACAGTGTTTTCGTTTCTTTTAAAAGAAAAGGTCCATATAAACCGGACACTAATAAAACGAGAAAAACAAGGATAAAAACAAGGCAGCAGGAGAACACAAGCAGCAGGGACATGACCCAACCTCTCGACCGTCGCACGCCCGCACGAGCTACTCGGCCATTCCAGTGCTTCGATAGTGCTCACACCGCACCCCAGCAGACCCTGGACTGCCAACCGAGCAGAGCTTTGGACGCCATGTGATGGTGCGCTATGAAGCCCTCAACCATCCGCGACACTGACAGAAGACGTACACACACCCTGAGCGCTCCCAGCCCAGCGCGGACCCAAGGCGGAAGTACGAAGAATAGCAGAGGACGAATGAACGAAGGCGAGGGACTTTTATAGGATTTTAAGGGGTCGAGCGCCATCTGCTGATGTTCTGATGCTATATACTAATAATGAATATTAAATTAATAAGATCTACTAGCCTATTTTTAACAATAAAATTGGTAATGCCACAAGAGCATCACCAGAATAGCTTTTCTTTACTTTACTGCAGGATTTTACAAGTAGAAATGGATTTAATATAGTGTACAGGTCTTCTCTGAAGATGTCTTTCTCACTTGCAGGCAGCCGTTCATTGTGGCGAACTACCGGAGGCTTCAATTGATGCGCTTTGCAGTGGAACAGATCAATAACTCCACACAGCTTCTGCCCGGCGTCACTCTGGGCTATGAGATCTTCGATCTCTGCTCAGACACCAGGAGCTTCCCCGGGATCTTGGACTTCATCTCAGTCAACGAGTCGGTTCGGCCCTGGCACCAGCTTCAACCGCGGCCTGGGAACATGACATCTAAAGTCATATCAGTGATTGGAACGTATTCTAGCACCATGACCCGCACTGTTGCACCGATCCTCGCAATGGACTTTATTCCTCTGGTGAGCAAACAGAGCTTTCAGAAACTTATTTAAATGAGTCTAACATTAAATCAAAACAAAAAGGTGAATTATGTAACTTTTTATCCAGAAAAAATATATATTTGACCTTGAGCATGGTGCCTTTACTTTCTCTCACGGCGTCCTCTAGGATTCTCAGGATCAGCAATGAACACAATGATAAATTATGTAATTAGCACTCTTCAAAGTATTCACTGAGGTGAGAAATAAGGCCTCTCCAACTGAAACTTGTGAACTGACAATGATCGTTTGTTTGTGTGTTTGTTTAATATTGTAAATGTCATATGATTAAATAATTGCTCTTTACTTCAATTTTAGCTGCTGCCCATTTACAACTCAAACTTTAGCAGTGTTTACAGCTAAGTGAAAAAAGTGAAGACAATTCACCCTGTGTAATTGGGTTGTGGTAAAATGTACAATATCCCTCTCTCCAAAAAAAAACGCAACATGCTACGCCTGCAGTGGTGCTCATGGTCTCTGGGGGCATGAGTTACTTAATTCTGCTTTAAAGGCGCAGTGAGTATTTTGGTTAAATTGGGGTGAAAGAAAAGAAAAATATATTTCATACATTCATTTAAAAGTAAGTGAATAAACTTTACAGCAAAATGTTGAATGCACTTGAATATTTCTTTATAGAGGGGATTGTCTCAAAACCATAAGGCTGGTCAGATCCTTGTTCCAAATAAATAATTTAAGTGATTAGCTTCTAAAACACAAGACGTTGTTTGTATTAGAAAGAAAACAAACTGATAACAAACTTGATTTAACGTCCCATCTTTCACTGATACGCTAGCACTCTGTTTGAAAACCTTGGTGACAACAGTGCAATGGTCAGACGTGCTTCCCCTAAGCCAGGATCAGGAGTATCTATTGGGGCGGCTACCCTTACTTGAAATTGAAACTATGCCCAGAAACAGAGAGATTGTTAAATTTCCCACTCATACTGAATATGATACTCCTGTTTCAGGTTCTGGCGGAGCTGAAGACGTCAAACTTCACCCTTTTAAACAAGACTATTAAGTTTGATGAGAATGGAGATCCAGAGTTTGGATTCTACTCTATAGTTTTCTGGAACAATGAAGAAGCAGAAGAAGTGGGCTTTTTCAAAATGTACCCATTTGTTGATTATTACATCAACAGCACAAAGATTCAGTGGTACACGAATGGTAAGGTAAGTGCTCTGTGATAACTGGCTAAAACATTGCAAACACAGGCAAACTCTAAGGCCTACTGTTTTATGTGATGACTTAAAAATTATTATTATTATTAAAATAACTGTAATCATTTTGTGTAGGTGCCAACCTCCTTTTGCTCTCGGGACTGTCCTGTGGGCTCCACCAAACTTCAAAATGGCATCCATACATGCTGCTTTGACTGTATCGTCTGTCTCAATGGGACCTATATCAACACCACAGGTAAATAATGATTAAAAAAAATACATCAACAATGTTTAGCTACATTATTTAAGTTAAAAGATACATGATACAGGATCATGTTTGTTGCATTTTGTGAATCTCAGTTCTCAAGGTAGGCCAAAATACAATGTCATAGTAGGAGTCCCACATGTGCTCAACATCATGTGTTGACTTTTTGCTCAAACTATATTTTTACATGACTTGACAATCGCGGGCGGCAGAACCCTTCACCCCGATATTGATATCACACTTTTTTATAACGATTTGACTTCACTTTTGTGTAGGTCCTAATCACAACATCAACCATCTCACAGAGCTTGTCACATGATCAATCTGATAAATAGTCAAATGGACATCTTCTCTTTGTTCTCAGCGGACCCCTACACTTGTGTCAACTGTTCCGCAACAGAATGGTCTACAACAGCAAGCACCTCCTGTCGCTCCAGATCAGTGGAGTTTATTTCATTTGAGGACACTGCTGCAATAGTGACCCTCTTCGGGACAGTGGGTTTTGTGGGCCTCTCGCTCCTCACCTCTGTTCTCTTTGGACTGAACTACAACACTCCAGTGGTGAGATCTGCTGGGGACCTATGTGCTTCCTGATTCTAGGCTGTCTCTGTCTCTGCAGTGTTAGTGTCTTCTTCTACTTGGTAAACCGCAGGAGGCTTTCTGCATTCTAAGGCTTTTGCCATTTGTTTTGTTCTTGTCTATTATAGCATCTGCTATTGTATTCCTAATGCTATAATTAATAGTGTGCTTTAGAATGAACCATGAGGAGTTGTTTTGAGTCCAATACTACTCTAGGTGCTTCGCCCCCGCTCCGTGGCAGTCTGAAAACATGCCGCTCGCCCCGAGGTAGTTCGGCCGCAAAGGGCGCTCGGCTCTGAGTCTGCTCCCTCCCGGGAGCGTCAGCCCTTTCGAGAAGGTGCCCCAAAGCTGCAGCGCACTGCCGAGAGCAGAGCCTGTGGGCGTGCCCGTTTCCCCGCACTCAGTGTCGTGGTACGACACCTGAGTCTTACCAAGTCTGGAAAGACACAGGGCTCCTCGGAGTGCCCTGGCTGGACAGGATGCTCAGAAGGGGGTACGCTCTACAATTCTCCCGGAGACCTCCAGGCTTTTGCGGTATCCTCAAGACGAAGTTACGCAGCTCAGCCGAGAGAGCGGCGCTCACAAGGGAAGTGGTTTCTCTGCTACAGCGCGGTACCATAGCAGAGGTGGATCCACTCAAAGCGAGAACGGGGTTTTATTCCCTGTATTTCCTCGTTCCCAAAAAGAGCGGCGGCGTGCGGCCCATTCTGGACCTGCGGGTGCTCAAACACTGCATTGTGAAGAGGCCTTTCCGCATGCTCACGGTGCAGCAGCTGCTGCAATGCGTCAGGCCCGCGTTGATTGGATGACTTCAGTGGACCTCGCATACTTCCACATCTCCATTGCCCCAGCGCAACCTCCGGTTTGCAGTCCGGGACAAATGTTACGAGTATTGCCGCCTCCCATTTGGCTACTCCCTAGCCCCACGCACATTCTCCAAGTGTGTCGAGGCAGCGTTGGAACCGCTTCGCCGCCGAGTTCTCAGAATCCTGACTTACATCGACGATTGGCTTATTCTGGCCTCCTCCCCACAGGAGGCCGAAGCCCATACGGCCGCTGTGCTGAGGCACATTTCTCGGCTGGGGCTGGTCGTCAATTGGGAGAAAAGTCGGCTGTCTCCGACCCAAGATTTGATCTATCTGGGTCTGCGCTTGGACTTGGACACAAGGGCCTCCCTTTCCCTGGAAAGGCAGTCAGTGATTCTGGATCTGGGACAACGGGTGTTGGATGGCCTGCGGCGATCCGCTCCCTGCTCGGCATGATGGGGCTACGTGCTCCATTACACGGAGGTGTTCACGGACGCCTCCCTGACCGGCTGGGGCGGAATACTGGGCTATCTCACGGTGAGCGGTGTTTGGCCCCCGTCTCCGAGACACATCAACCTTCTAGAGATGGAGGCGGTGCAGAAAGTCCTCCTACACTTTGCCACTCATCTGCGGGGTCACCACGTCTTGGTTCGGTCGGACAACTCCACAGTGGGGTTCGAAGTCCACACTGCTCGCAGTCATCCTTTGGTGAAGCGCTTCCTTCAGGGCGTTCGTAGGCTTAGACGCCTGTGCGCCGCTTGGTCCCGACCTGGGACCTTCAGATTGTACTAGAGGGCCTTTCGGGGCCCCCGTTTGAACCCATTCGCCAGGCAGGGATGGATTGCCTGTCCTACAAGACTGCGATCCTTTTAGCTCTGACGTCGGCTAAGAGGATGGGTGATCTCTGTGCACTCTCTGTGCATTCTTCCTGCATGTCCCTCCCTGAGGGTGATGGGCTGATGGAAAACTGGCCCAACCCGGCTTTTCAGCCGAAGGTCATTACGTCCGCCTTCAGGTCCAGGATGATCAGAATTAGGCCCTTCTTTCCCCCTCCGCATGCGTCGGCAGGGGATGAGCGACAACACCGCCTTTGCTCGATCAGGGCGGTACGTCACTATCTTGAACGGACTGCCAGCTTCAGACGCTCCGATCAGTTGTTCGTGGGCTTTGGGGTCAGGAACAAGGGTGCTCCACTGTCCTCTCAACGATTGGCCCACTGGATATGCCTTGCCTGGCCCACTGGATATGCCTTGCCATCCCCACTGCATATGAGGCACAAGGACTCCCTCCGCTAGCAGTGGTCAGAGCACACTCCACACGTAGAGTTGCGGCTTCGAAGGCACTGGTCCATGGCGCTTCAATTGAGGAGGTCTGCATGGCAGCATCTTGTTCGTCCTCTTCAACGTTTATGCAGTCTTATCTGCAGGACGTTGCTACTGGTTCAGTTGCCCACGCAGTTTTGAGTGGTGGACAGTCGTGAATTCCCCCAGCCCAGCGGTGGTCCGGGAAGGGATGACCTGGTTTGGTTTGGTTCGGTGCTTCAGGTGCTCTTGGGAGAGGCGGCCTGGCCGAACCGGCTGTATATTCTTATTCCTTCGGGTGGCCGGTGGTCTTGGAAGTGGCGGCTTTGGACACCCTCGTTATCAGGGGTGGAGTCTGCACTAGCGCTCTTGGGAGAGGCGGTTAGTGCAGATGTTCCCCGATTGCCTTTTCTGGGTGAGACGTGCTGGCGTTGTTAACGGCTATTGCTCCTCACCCTGCCCGTGGGCCCCTGCTACCTAGGGAGCGTTTGGCCGCTCCCCGGGACGCATAGAGTTTCCCCGGGCCCACTCCAATCATGCGAGACCATGCCTGCTGGGAGTACATTGGTCGGCCACGGCTGCGCGTTGCTTTATGCAATAGGGAGAGTCCCCCTTTTATAGGGCACAGGGGTTTGTGGACCCCCAAGAATGATTGGAGCGGTCAGTCCTTTGATCCTCTCAGGGCGGGAAGCTAGCGCTTCTGAGAGCTATGCAATAGCGCAGGCTAAGGGCGGCGCGCACATTTCGTAGAACTATAGTTACATAAGTAACTTAGATTTCCTGATGGACTGTTTGGGGAACGGGTCGAGGCCTAAAGTTGTCGCGGTATGAGAGCCGCGCGTAAAAATGTCTTCAATTAAAAGTGATCAGTTTGTGCTCATTTAATGCAGCACATTGTAATGCCTGTAGATTTCATGTACTAATAATGGCTGTGTTGTGTTTTATAGCTGGGAGCTAAAGCCACTGCTTTTTTTGTTTGGATTTTTCTTTTTGGTTTTGTTTATGATTTGGGTCACCTTAGTCTAAGTTATTATGTTGAGTTTGCTTACCAGGTTTTAACTAGAATTAAAATAAAACGTATGTTTTATAATAAATCAGCCTAAATGGTATTGTCTCAGGGGGCCCAACCCGGCCCCTGAGACAAAATACCATTTAGGCAGGCCCGGCCACTAGGCTCCTTCCGCTTGGTTACACTTACAGAGACAACCCAAGGTATTTTGTTATTTAAAGCAGCACCAGAAACCATGATGCAAATCTTTCTGATTGAATACACTAATTGACTCATACTGTACAAAGCTGCTTGTGTCCAAATGTGCAGTTTTGCATACCTTTATGTAAATTTCACTGGGGCTGTGTCAGTACTCGCTGCCTGAGAGACGCATGGAAATAAGCTTGGCATTACCATGTTCTGTACTTTTGGACACAAGTATCACATATTGATGGACGGTCTAAAAATGGTGGGCTTTTTCTGGCTTTTTTGCCTTGAATGTCTTCTGTTTGCGGGAGCCTCTGAATTTCGCACTGAAGGAGACTTTGTAATTGGGGGACTCTTTAACATCCATGAAGACGAAAACCCACAATTTTATCAAATACCAGAAGTTTTGCAGTGTTCAAGGTGGGTGAATGCAGAAAAACAGAAGCAGCCATCACATCATAGAGTTTATTTTGTTGTTGCTTTCTTAAAGTTCTAGAATTAGAATTTTTATTGTGGCCAACATTTCAAACATTTCATTTTGAACAAAAATGTCGTCACCTGTATTTGAATGGGGTTGCAGCAGTAGTCTAGGTCAGGGGGTTCCCAACCTTTTTTGGCTGGGACCCCAAAACTTTAACTTTAAGATAGAAAAACTTTTTAAAATAAAGTTAATATGTATTTAAGCAGTTTATGTGGAATATTTGACTGGATTTTAACAAATTATGTGCTGTTTTACACACACAAATAAACAGTAGCTTTTTTCTTTTTATTTCGTCTTACCCCTCTGGGGTCGGCACCCCTCTCCCCACTTTGGGAACCACTGATCTAGGTCTTGATTCTGGTACATTATAAAATATACTATAGTAAATACAGCACACTGTCCAGGTTATTCCATCATACATCTTCCCTAATGGCGCAAGCAAATTCCATATGACAATGCCCTGTCTCATCTGGCTCAATTTGTGAAAAAGTGGTTCAGGAAGCAAGAGACCTTATTTTAGCACATGGATTGACCAAAACAGAGTCCAGACCTTAACCCAATTGAGAATCTTTGGGATGTGCTGTGGAGGGCTTTGGACAATCTTCTAGCATCTATCAAGATCTTGGTGAAAACTTCATGCAAAACTAGACGGAAATAAATCTAGTGATATTGCAGAAGCGTATCCAAACAATGCTATAAAATAATGGAAAATTAGAGTGTGTTTTTTGGAGGGCCAGGTAGTGTTAAAAAAGCTTCCTGGCACAATAATGCATTTCTTGTGAATTTGTGAAACCTTCTGACTAATACTAAAACAGCCCTCTTTGACCATATTTGGATACGTAATTTTACAGTACAGATACCTTTTTTTCTTTTCAGTAAGCCCTTTTATGGGTCAAGTTACCGGCGTTTCCAGCTGATGAGATTCTCTATCGAAGAGATCAATAACTCCAGCAGCCTCCTACCAGGCGTCACTCTGGGATATAACATCTTGACCACTGCTCAGACACACAGAACATCCCAGGCATTTTCAATATTCTCTCTGGAAAAGACCCCATCGACCCGTGGGCCACAAGACACGGCAATGTCACCAAAGTCACTGCGGTGGTCGGTGCCTTCACAAGTTCTATGACCAGAACTGTTGCTCCACTATTTATGCCGAGTCATATTCCTCTGGTATATTCTCTCTTATTGTGTATAATGATAAAATGTCTACAAAAGTGTTGGTGTTTTGTTGTTTGTTTTTTATCCATTAATGACATACCAGACCATAGAGCAAATGAAAAAATGCTTATTTCTAATACCTAATTTTACAATTTGTGTGTACCAAATTAAATTAAATTAATAATTATATTCTAATGTTATACTAAACTCAGCATAAATCTCAGGATCTTTTTTTTCTTAGATCTTTTAACTAAATGGATGTTCAAACTTGCACCTATTGATTTCATAAGACATGATATTTTATCAGGCATTCAGTATCTAACCAAAGATAAACTTGTTTTCTTTTTCAGATCAGTTATGGAGCGTCCAGTTCAATATTTTCCCAAAAATTGAATTATCCCTCTTTCCTCCGTACAGTACATCCCAATAAGGATGTTGTCGATGTCATAGTCCACATGTTGCAGCACTTCCAATGGCAATGGGTGGCTTTCCTCCACATTGACAATGGTTATGGCAATGACGGTCGCAATGTGTTCATGAAGATGATTCAAGACAAAGATATCTGCCTGGCCTACACCAAAAAACTGGATGAAAATACAAATTACACCACAATTTCAAGCAGATACAGATTCAGAACATACAGGTCATCATAGTTTTTGCTACTGAACGGGTTGCTGAAAATGTTATTGAATCCGCCATAGAAATGAATGTCACCAACAAGACGTGGATCGCTGTAGATGCCTGGTCTTTAAACAAAAAAATTCCTAAATTGAGTGGCATCAGAAATATTGGACTGTGATTGGGGTTGCAGAGCCGGACGTCACCATACCTGGTTTTAACAAATTTATAAGAGCTTTAGAAATAGAAAATCAGCCCGGGGAGTTTTGTAACCAATTTTGCAACTGTAGTGATTTGAATCGAAGTGAAATTGTGAGAGCAGAGAACTCTTTTAATTTCCCTGTCTACGCTGCAGTGCATGCCATCGCCCACGCTCTGCACAATACACTGCAATGTGGAGACAAAAAGTGCCACAAAAACAGCACATCACCACATATGGTGAGTATGGTGCACAAAATGTTATAGAAGTAGTAGGTGTTGTTGGCCTACAAATACTGTCAAAAATATTTGGTCATTGTTTATTTGATAGAAACTTTTTGTCAACCATGTTGTCAAGGGATCGGGCTCAAATATAGTAATGTAAAAGTTATTGGAAGTAACGCATTATTTTGTACACTTTGTTTAAAGCGTGAGTGAAGTACCACTAGATGAACAGTCTGTGATATATTAAATATCAGCAAGGCAACAAGGGTACAGCTTTTTCATCAAATTGACATACAACACACCGTCACTTCTTATTCACAATAAGGCTGCATATTATCTGTGGCTAATGTGCTCCTTCACAGGTCCTGTCCGAGCTGAAGCGATCAAACTTCTCTCTCCTGGACCACACCATTGAGTTTGACAGAAATGGCGACCCGCGGTTTGGAACCTTTAACATCATCTTTTGGAACAGCAGCGGAGAGGCAGAAGTAGTGGGAGTCCACAAATTTCAACCTTCATCACATTTCTCCGTCAACGAATCGAAAATACAATGGCACAACAGTACGGTAAGCTTCTCTTTCCTTTATAAATATATACTGTATGTGTGCCAGGAAAATAAAGGGACATATATTTAAACACGCTGTTACATAACATTGTTTTGCCATCCCGCCTTTGCTCTGCCTGATCCCGTCAGAACTCAGGAGCTAAACAGGGGAGGGCCTGGTTGGTACTTGGATGGGAGACTGTTTGGGAACAACAGGAATGTGGGTGAATGTTGTGAGTGAGTGAGTTGTTGGTGGTGGTCCATGGTAGCCTGATAAACCACACGCACTTCTTTTCTGCGTGAAAGAAGGTGGGTCTGGTATTATGACCTGCTTCTCTAGGGTGAAGGGAAGTAATATAAAACCAAAGATGTAAATGGGTAAAGAAAGTTACAATTTATTTTAGGTGACAAAGGCAAATAATAACAACAAAAGTATAGCTCTAAATTGAGTACAAAATAGTCCAAACGAAATACCAAGTAAACAAGAACGAATTCACAAAGTGTCTCACACAATTATTTCCACAAGGTTAACACACGAGAGACACACCCACATCTAAGGCGAGCTGCACTACTGAGTCCCAGCCGCCCCGAGCGACAGATGAGTGGCACTTTTATCGTTCTTCAGTGCTAGGTGGAGACAGGTGATTGGAGAGGCGGGGAAGCGATGTACCAGTCCGCGAGTCCGGAGATGAAGAGCGAATCACAGCCAGGGACGGAAACCAGTCCACCAATCCGAGGCGAGGACTCCAGCAGCAGCGTTTCCATATTACATAAGGCACACATGTCAAAACACGGGACAGAGTGAAGGTGCAGGCGTAACACGTACACGGTAAACAAGTGGCTGATTGGCAGCTAAGGCCTAGCCGAACCACTTACGTCCGTCACAGAGAATTGACAAGGTTACGTCACTCGCTGCGCCGCTATGTTGTAGTTCAATCAACAGTGACTGGCAGACAAGATTGGCAGCCTTGCTTCTGTCAGTCTACCCCAGGTCAGCTGTGGCCAGTGACGGACTGTCCATTGGGCAATGTGGGCAAATGCCACTGCGGCCGCCTGGTCTCATCACTTGTTGTGGCCGCATCACAAACAAATAAATAGGCTAAATAAAGCGAGGAAGCGGCCGCCTATTGGCGCAATGGCTGCAAGCGGCAGCACCACCAGCGGCTCGCTCGCTGCTCATCACAACTTGTGGCGCACAACCATATAAAAAGGCTAAATAAATAAATAAAGCGGAGATGCGGCCGCCAAATGTGGCCTCTCTGCTAAAATTGCCAGGGCCTCTTTTTGGTGCCAGTCCGCCACTGGCTGTGGCTACAATGGTAGCTCACCACCACAAAGTATGGAGCGAGAGAATGATGCAATGCAAATCGTCTTTGAATGTGCTGAAAAGCGCTTTATAAAACAAATGCATTATTATTATTATTATTATTATTATCATTTACTTGCATGTGTTCAGGTTGAACAGGTTTTACAGTGGCGGTAAAGACTCATGTGCTGTTCCTATGTGACTGAGCAGGTTCCCTCGTCTGTGTGCTCGTCTGAGTGTCAGCCTGGATTTCGGAAGAGTCTGGTGGGGATACACAAATGCTGTTTCAAATGTGTCATCTGCCCAAGTAGTACATACATCAACTCATCAGGTACAATATAGTATTTGTTTCAATAAAAAGAAAATGTTTTATGTTGTTTTATTTATATGACTGTTGTTGCATTTTTACTGGTGATTTACAGAGGACCAGTACACATGTCTATCCTGTGATGAAACTGAGTGGTCGCCTGAAGCCAGTACAGCATGTAACAAGCGAGTCGTGGAGTTTGTCCCATTCGAGGATGCATTTGCTGTAGTGATCATGGTTGGGACAGTGTGTTTGGTGGGCCTCTGTCTCCTGACCTCTGTGCTCTTTGCTCTGAACTACAACACTCCAGTGGTGAGATCAGCTGGAGGACCCATGTGCTTCCTGATTCTAGGCTGCCTCTGTCTCAGCAGCATCAGTGTCTTCTTCTACTTTAGTATTCCCACGGTTGCCTCTTGTTTGTTAAGATTCTTCCCATTTCTTTTGTTCTTCTCCGTATGTCTGGCCTGCTTTGTGGTGCGCTCTTTTCAAATCGTCTGCATCTTTAAAATCGCCGCCAAGTACCCATCGCTCCAGTGTTGGTGGATGAAATACCACGGACAGTGGTTGATCATAACTTTGGCTTTTGTTGTCCAGGCAACCATGCTTATCTTTGGGTACTCCTTCTCACCCCTGCGCCTTTTAGCGACAGAGAGTGGGAGCAGTCTCAGATCATTCTCAGCTGTGGCATAGATTTCAAGGCCAATACAGCTTCTGTCATTCTTCTGCTAGTTTTGTGCTGTCTTTGTTTTACTTTCTCTTACATGGGGAAGGATCTGCCCAAGAATTACAATGAGGCCAAATCCATAACATTCTGCCTCCTCCTGATTGCCATGACGTGGGTAATATTGTCACACAGTTCATTCTTTACCAGGGAAAGTACATCCATACCTTCAACGCCCTGGCAGTCGTCTCCAGCCTCTACTCTTTCCTATTGTGGTATTTCCTCCCCAAATGTTACATCATTGTTTTCCAGCCGCAGAGAAACACGACACAGTACTTTCAGGGTCTCATTCAAAGTTATACCAAGACTGTGAGTCAGTAGTGACGTCAATTATTCTTTAACGTTTAAAACATTTTCACAGAGAGAGATTATTTTACAATTGACCCTAGAACTGTTCAGTGAGTCAAGCTGTGCCATTCACCAAACATAGAATGGCTTAAAGATACTCACAAATGTGGCAGAAGTAGTGGTGTGTAGAGTAGTCAAATATTTTCAGTAGAGTAGCCAAATAATGTAAGATTTCATTAGGATCACTTTACTCAAGCAAGTTATGAGCCAAATAACACAAGATTGAGCACTTGCTGTAAAGAAAGACTATAAAGGTCTGATTTAAGCTTTACTTGTGTGATGTAATAGGTCTTTATTAGAGGACGACTGATATATAGACTAAGTGTGGGAAGAAGGAGATGCAGGTGCAGCGCACAGATGTAGAATCTGGTGAGACGCAGGAAAGCCCCAACCAGGAAGCACCCCACAGCGTTGGAGATTTCTCAGCACCTCAATCACCTGTACCCAAAGAGAGCACTTCAGATCCCCTACCCCAGTCTGAGCCCATGAAGGAGCGGATTAGGTGGCCAAAGATGTCCGACAGTAAAGAGTGGGTCACCTTTGATGAAGACCTGAATCGAATCCTCGAAGTCACGGCAGTTGGCACTGCAGAACGCAAATTAAACACACTTGCAGAGATCACATACAACCTAGCAAGGGAACGGTTTGGAGCAATTGAGCATAGAGCAAACGCCAAGGTTGTGAGACAACCAAACAGAAGAGAGAGAGAAATTCACAACCTGAGGAAAGAGATTAAGGGCCTAAACAAGAGATACAGAGAGAGTTGTGCCGAGGAGAAAGAAGGGATTAAGGAAATCACAAGCAGCCTCCGGGATCGCCTTAGGAGACTAAGGAGGGTGGAAAGAACAAGGAAACTGAGAAGGGAGAGAGAGAAGCGGAGGGCTCAGTTTACAAAGGATCCCTTCAACTTCACTAAGTCCTTACTGGGAGAAGCAAGATCAGGGAGCTTGAGTAGTCCCAAGGAGGAAGTGGAGGCATTCCTCAAGGAAACGCACAGAGACCCAGACAGCGGTATTCCTTTAAAGGAAAATTCAGAAGTAGGCCTGGCGCCGCCCCCAACCACTGAGTTCACTACCAACGAACCAACCTGGAAGGAAATTCAGGACGTGGTCAAAAAGGCTCGCGCTGCGTCAGCTCCAGGTCCCAGCGGCCTTCCCTACAAGGTTTATAAGAAGTGCCCAAAACTTCTTCGCCGTCTGTGGAAGCTGCTCAAGAGGATCTGGAAGAAAGGCGCTGTTCCAACTAGCTGGCAGAAGGCAGAAGGTTGCTTTGTCCCAAAAGAGGAAGACTCGGCAAATATTGGTCAATTTAGAACCATCTCATTACTTAGTACTGAATGCAAAATCTTCTTCTCAGTTGTGGCAAAGAGGTTGTCCGCATACATGATCGAAAATGGATATGTTAACACCTCAATCCAAAAGGGGGGTATTCCAGGTTTCTCTGGATGCCTGGAACACACAGGAGTCCTGAGTCAGATGATTCGAGAGGCCCGGATGAAGAAAGGGGACCTAACAGTTGTCTGGTTAGACCTGACAAACGCCTTCGGGACTATCCCCCACGATCTAATCCGGACAGCTCTGGAGCACTACCACATCCCAGATCATATCAGGGTTATGATCATCACCTATCTGGATGGAATCAAGCTTCGCTTTAAGACAAGGGACTACGTCACACAGTGGCAGCATCTTGGGAGAGGGATTGTCACAGGATGTACAGTGTCCCCCATCTTGTTCGTCATGGGTATGAACCTTTTGATCCAGGCAGGGGAGAAGGTAACTAGAGGACCTATGATGGACACAGGGATCCGGCAACCAGCCATCAGAGGGTACATGGACGACCTCACAATTACAACATCATCCCATGTCCAAGCTAGATGGATCTTATCAAAGCTTGAAGAGATGGCCACGTGGGCGAGAATGACATTCAAGCCGAAGAAATCAAGAAACTTGATTATCAGAAAGGGTAACATCTCCTTTAAGTATAACCTGTCCATGCAAGATGAGCTCATCCCCTCCATCAAAGATAATCCCATCAAGTATCTGGGCAAGTGGTATAATGAATCGCTCAAGGACCACAACAATGTCCGCACAACTGAGAAGCAAGTGGAGGTCTGGCTGAAGAAAATTGATAAGGCAGGCCTCCCAGGGAAGTTCAAAGCTTGGCTATATCAACATGGCCTGCTTCCCAGATTGATGTGGCTGCTGACTGTTTATACCATCCCACTTTCAGTGGTGGAAGGAGTGGAGCGCAAGATTAACTCGCATCTCAGGAAGTGGCTAGGAATTCCACCTAGTTTTACATCAGTCGGGCTGTACATTAGATCTGGACAACTACAACTGCCCCTCTCTTCTCTGGTTGAGGAATTTCAAGTAGCCAAATGCAGGGTGGCCCTGACCTTCAGAGACTCTAAAGACAGCAAAGTTAGAGAGGCTGGAATAACAACAAGGTCTGGGCGAAAGTGGGAGGCCACAGCATCTCTGGCTCGGGCTGAAGAGAACCTGAAGCTCAGGGACATCATTGGAGCGCCTTGCATAGGGCGGCAAGGTTTGGGAATGACCCACTTCCAAACATGGAGGAAGGCCAATGTGGCAGAAAGAAGATCTATGCTTCAGGCAGAAATAAGGGCCCTAGAGGAGGAGCGAAGGAAAGCTAGAGCAGTCGAGCTAGGATGCCAGGGAGCCTGGACGAAATGGGATCTTCCCAAGAGGAAAGTGACCTGGAGTGACCTTTGGAGGCTTGAGCCCTTCCGGATTTCCTTCCTGCTAAGGGCCGTCTATGATACACTTCCTTCTCCAGCAAACCTCCACAGATGGGGTTTGAGGGATGATCCGATGTGTAAACTCTGTGGGCAAAGAGGAACCATGGCACACATCTTGACAGGATGCAAGACAGCACTCGCCCAGGGCAGATACAGATGGCGCCATGACAAAGTACTGACTGTGCTTGCTGACATTTTAGAGCAGGCAAGAACCAGGAAATGTCATTACAAATCAAGCCGTCCACCTGCATAGCATTTGTCAAGGAGGGAGCAAAGCTACCGGGGCCCAGTAAATCTAGGGCAAGTCTGCTGGAGACCGCCCATCCGTGGGAACTCAGGGTTGACCTGAAGAGAAGGCTTCAGTTTCCTGATGTTGTCCACACATCCCTCAGGCCCGATGCAGTATTGTTCTCTGCTGCAGGAAAGAAGATCATCCTGGTGGAACTTACTGTGCCATGGGAGGAGGGGTGTGAGGAGGCATTTGAAAGGAAGTCACAGCGCTACAGTGACTTGGTACAGGACTGCAGAGACAAAGGCTGGCAGACGTGGTTGTACCCTGTCGAGGTTGGGTGCAGAGGGTTCCCTGCCCAATCAGTATGGAAGGTGCTAACTGCCGTGGGAGTGAGGGGTTCAGAAAGGAAAAAGGCGGTGCGAAGACTGGGGGAGGCGGCAGAGAGAGCCTCCTGTTGGATTTGGAATAGGAGGGAGGAGCTGAGCTGGCAGTCAGGGGGGAGTGAGTAGTGGCTGGCCACCACTGCTGACCCGCCAGCAGGAGAGTGTTATGGTTCAGGGTCGAAACACTCAATGATTGTTGGAAACCATCTGATGACACAACCCCCTGGCTAACAGCTCCAGTCATTATCAGATGACTGAAGGAGAAGCATCTTCGGATGTATGCTATCACTATCGGCCGGCTGATATAAATTCCCCTGCTGCCAATCTAGCGCCGAATAATGCCGATATCTGCAGGACCGAAAGTGATAAAGACTTCCCAATGGAAACCGCGATGTCAGGGCATTAAAACGAGTCCTCCCACAACTTCCTAGGCCTCAGGGGAGCGGAAACATTGCTTTGAAAATTGGTTAGCTACCAGTTTGTTAAATGCAAGTTTCACTAAACCTCCGTTAATATGTACAGTACATGCTGTATGTCATTTTGAAGCACAGAACATGGAAAATGTAATCGCTGAGTTAGTTTTAACCTCTGCAATTGTATTTTTTACGGCGGCTAGCAACAGTATGCTATTGCTAATGGAAACTAATCAAAGCTGGGACAGAAAGGATGGGGTCGACCCGTCATTCCGACACCCCACCATTCCGACACCCCTCTATTGCGACATCCCGCCAATCCGACACTTTTTGGTACCGCTATTCCGACAATCGTTTTGAGCGTATCTGTTTGCCCTCGGCTTATTAACAATCCTCATGGCGCTAGAGGAGTCAGCTCAGCGTCTCCTTCCCTGTTCATCCCCGCTCTGAGAGTCCCCGCTGTCGGCCCATCTATGCGCATTTCTCCGTCCCTCTGCAGTGGCTCATGATGGTTTTGGGCAAAGGCAGTGACAGGTGCAGGCTATAGTCTGTATTTTACAACAAAGCGCTGAAGTTCGACGTGTGCGTTTTACACTCAGACACTGGAGCTGTCGCTCAAGGCTTGAAAGAGACTGAAAAGTGGATGCGCCCCGATCACAGCGCTGACCAAGCCACGCGCTCCCCTTCGTTCAAAACATTGTCCAAAAACAAGTCCTTAATTCTCCACGAAGCAGCGCGCATGGGGTGTGTATGTGGGCCCTGTGCTTTTACGCATAATGGACACGCATATGACGCGCCCCACGGACAGCGCTCCAGATAACCTGGAGCCCATCATTAGACTCGCATTTACAGAAACATAAGTCAGTTGTTTTTGTTGTAAAAATGTGATTGTGCTCTTATAGTTTTTGAGATATTAATTAATATTATTCTATTCAGGGCGCGTGCGTCATTGTGCTTTTGTCCCACTTTATGCGCCACTCACAATTAAACTGTCCCACTCAAACTTAGCATTTTTACAACTTGAACTTTAATTTGATGCATTTCTGATTTGGACTAAAAACGAAAGAATAAATAAACTAATATTAACCTAAAAAAAAAGGATCAAAGGCATGTAGCCTTCGATCTATGGTTATTCTGTCTCAAAGTACATTTGGAAAAACACAACTTATGGTTCTTTAATTGTGTCTCCCGCAATTGGAATCAATAGAAAATATTGAAACGTGTAATGGCTAATAAATAGGGGGGGGGGGGGACTGCTAAAACAACGTCCATTATTATTGTTTACTGCTTTCTGATATGCTACCGGTTACCGTGGCCGCAGTGTTCCTTGTTCAACATCTACGTCCTGCGTCTCGCAGCACATTTTGTTTATTATTATTTTTGTTTATTTATATTCTATATTGCGTCCTCACTCTTCTCTCAATGCCGCTGCCTATATGCTCATTACGCATTTTGTGTCTGCCTTCAAATGTCCCACACTGAGGCGACCGTGACTGAAGAGCTTTTTTAAATAAAAAAACAGTGTTTGTGCCACTGTTTTATTATTGCAGTTATGAGAAAGATGAGTAGACTAAAAGAAACACGTGACAATACTGCCTGCGATCAGGGAGACTTAAGCACAGGCATTGTGCAGGTCTCTTCATTCATCAGGCAAAATGTAAAACAATAATGATGCCCCGACACAAAGTTAGCCGCCTGTAGTGTTCTCTGGAGCCGGTCACAGCGGCGGGTGCAAGAAGGGGTTACTGGTCGGGGACACACGGAACTGGTAGAGTTTTTGGAGCAGAGCGATGCGTCAGCCTGGACAGAGACAGCCAGTGCGCGTCTGGTCCTGCAGACAAAGGTGCGCAGTAGACACTGAATGATAAGGACTGTCGGGTGGGCTAAGGACAAAAGTGGGTGTTCACAGGTCCACCGGTAATTGTGCCATAAGCCCTGATCACTGGCCATGCTGGCATGTTTCCTTTGCTGCTCTTCCGCATCGTTCTCATTTAATATTGATCGTTTTATGTCAACTGCATTAATAAAACAGCGGCACAAATACTGTTCAACATCATTCAATCACAGTGGCCTCAGTGGTGCCTCTTGGAGCATCAGACAGCCGACGCACAGTGCGTAATGAGCGCATGACAGGCGGCGGCACTGAGAGAGGAGTGAGAATGCAATGCATGTGTTGCTCCATTCGTAGAAAGATTCCCAATTTAACGTGCATATGGCTGGAGTGCAGACATCAGAAAAAAACACTTACTGAGAGCTAGGAGCGGCTATGGCACGAGCCGCTTCCCTTGGCTCTCCGTACACCGCGTGATGGAGTACGGACTCCTCCAGCGTCATCAGCTATTCTCAGGGTTTTGTTTTGTGCCCAGACAACACGGGAGCCGTGCGCAATTGTGCACGAGCGCGAGAGGGAATTGTGTAGAGACATAAAGAAAATAACACTGCATTATCTGGTCCTAGGCTCTTGTGATCGTGACACTTCATTTTCGAAATCTTTTGTCTTCACAGGTGAAGAACCTGGGTGTGATTTTTGACTCTGAGCTGACTATTATTCCACACATTAAGAATATCACAAAGATAGGTTTTTACCATCTAAAGAACATAGCCAGAGTCCGCCCCATTCTCTCTCGGGCCAACATGGAGACGCTAATGCATGCTTTTATCACCAGTCGTATCAACTACTGTAATGCCCTGCTTTCTGGTCTTCCCAAAAGAGTATCTCAGGTTTACAACTTTTACAAAATTCAGCAGCTCGTGTCCCGACAAAGACCAGGAGGCGGGACCACATTACACCGGTTTTAGAGTCGCTGCATTGGCTCCCCGTGTGTTTCAGGATCGATTTTAAAGTTCTTTTAATGGTTTTTAAATGTCTTAATGGTCTTGGTCCTTCTTATCTCTCAGAATTGCTTTTACCTTATGAACCTTCACGGCCCCTTCGCTCCACCGGCAGGGGTCTCCTAGTTATTCCTAAAGTCAACAAAAAGACTCACGGCGAGGCGTCGTTCCAATATTATGGCCCTCGCCTCTGGAACGACCTGCCGGAGGAGCTCAGGACCGCAGAGAACGTTCATGTTTTTAAAACCAGGCTTAAGACCCACCTTTTTAGTTTAGCTTTTAACTGATATTTATTCTTGCTAGGCCTATTTATTTAATTGTTATTCATATTTATTTATTTATGTTTTCTTTATGTATTTTACCTCTCGGTCTTATTTTAGTGGTCCTTATATTCTTATTTTACTTTTACTTTTTACTTATTTTAACCATTTTTATGGTCTCCCAGTTTCCTCTGGAGGAGCCCTCTGCCTCGGGAGCGGTCATTGGCTGTGGCTGCTGGGCTGTCCTGTGGGTGTCTGGATGGAGGTGTGGTGTTTCTACCGCGCCTCCTCCGGGCGTCCTGTGCTGGTGCCCTGTGGCTGCAGCCGAGATGCTGCTCCCGATGCAGACGGCTCCTTGGATGGTGTTTCCTTACCTGGTTTATCTGTACCCAGCCTTATCTCAGCCTTATGTCCATTGCGTCCATTGTTTTACCTTGAGTGTGTGTGTTGTGCTTGTGTGGTGTGTCTCTGGGAAGGTGGGTGGGGAGAGTGTGAGTGCGACAATGTGTTTGTATTTGTGGGAGGAGGTGGGTGTGAGAGAATGTTTTTAAATCTGTAAAGCACTTTGTGTTACATGAAATGTATGAAAAGCGCTATATAAATAAAGATTGATTGATTGATTGAGTGGATGTGAGCGTAAATATTGTTAATTCTAGTAGGCCTACGTGATTTTGATAATTATCTTATTGTGTCGGAATGGCGGGACGTTGCACAAAAGATAAAAGTGTCACCACTTCGACAAAGGGGGGAAAAAATGTCGGAGTGCCGGGATGTTTGACAATTAGACCTCAACGTCGGAGTAGCGGTGTGTCAGAATGGCGGGGTGTAGGATTATAGTTGGAAAAATCTGCCAAAAATATCGGCCGAGGATATAAGAATCGGAACATAAAAATCCCCAAAAAACGGCATCAAACTTAGAAAAACCCATATCGGTCGACCTCTAGTAAAGAAACTAATCAAAAGATAAAACAAGAAACACAAACTTTCTCCCCAACCCTGGTGTGCGTGTTTTGTATTGATTGGTTTGTTCCTTAATTCATTTGCTGTCTCATTGTGTGACGTTTTGTATGTTACATTTCTGTGTACTATACTGCAATATATGTTTGATTCATGTATTTCTTATTTGTTTTGTTTTTTTCATCTCACTTGTTATATTTCTCCATATCCTCACAAGGATGTTTGGTTTCTTTTCTCCTCTAGCCTTGTGACAAAAAATATGATACGAATAATAAAGACTTTATTGACCAAAAAACCCCACAAACTTCCCGTCTAAAAGTGGGAAGAGTAATTTTTTCATCCATTGAAGTAATATTACTCAATTTGAAGTTAAAAGTACTATTGATCAAACTACTCTAAGAAGTACACTTACATATGCTTAAATAAATGCACGGGAATACAGCCCACTTTGGCACAAAAGAGACACGTTGAGAAATCCAACTGTTTCTATTGAATATTTGTAAGCTTGCCACAAATATACAATTCTGCTTGTCTGCGTATTTTGGTGTTGAGGCAGGTTACAGAAATTAATTATTTAAATGCCATTCCAATAGTAAATAGTCATAAATATCTGTTTGAAGCAATGCATGTACTCTTTAAAGTGTATTAAAATAAGTGAAAACTGTATCTTGTCATATTTTTTTGCATGTAGCAACACAACACTGACAGAATAAAAAAAAAACATGTGGTAACAAGCTAGTATCTGTGTGAGGTACATATGTAAATTGTACAGAATCTTTAAACTGGATTAGACTGGACCTGAGCCTCTGAACATGTAAACTATTGCCCATCCTTGTATGGTTCACATGGATTCAAATTCTGGTATCATCATGCTTATATGAAAGTGGAAGCAACAGTTCACCACAAACAACATATCCTGGTGAGGTATTGAAATGAACAATGTGGCCACATGTCCAGTGAATATTCTTGTTCAACAAAGTCAAATCCACAATCACAAGTATCAATTGTACTTGTAGAGCCTTTAAAGTGCCACGCCTGGCAGATAAAATGAACATTTAAGTTGTTACATACAAGAAACACTCATGGGGTGGGAATAGTCAGGAAAATATGCAATCTGCAACTAGTGAATAGAAGTATCTTCTGTACAATAAATAATACAAAACTTGTAGTAGTTTCTAGTAGTAGTTTATTTTCTTCGGTCATTATGAACATTTAGATCTTAGGTCACATGTTTTTCAAACATCTTATACATTATACAATAAGAAAAAATGTGTACATTAAGAATTTAAGTGCTAAATGATGCCTGACCGAAAGGGGTTTAGGCTAAAGTCGAGACTTATTTTGCCTAACCCCTTTTACAACTGATGTCCAAAGATGACACATTATACAGTTTCTCTTATACCAACGATGGTAACATGTAAGTACAAAACTTAAACTTCAACAGTCAAAATTATATTATGCATCCTCGATCAACTTCTTTTCTAATGATCTTCATTCAAGTGTTCTATACTTCTCCATAATGTTTAACTTATTTTCTTAAATGCTTTAATAGTTTTGGAGCCCTTAAGTTGAATAGGTAGACCGTTCCATAGATCAACTCCTTTGATAAACACATCCTCTTACTTTTTTTTTTACTCTTCGCCATGGGTTTTTGTAGCAGATCAGTTCCTCTGAGGTTGTATCTAGATTCTCTAGTTTGAAACATCTCTTGTAAACAGTGAAGAAGCATGAGATTGTGAGCCTTGTTCATCACAACTGCTGCGTAAACATCAACAAGATCATACAATTTTAAGATATTTAGTCTAATAAAAAGTGGATTTGTTGGAGCAAGGTATTCTGCATGGCTGATCACTCTAAATTGCTTTCTTTTGTAATAAGAACTTGATTGTAAGGGAAGAATAAAAAATGTTGTTCAAAGGACCCACTGGATTTGCATGGCTGAATCAACAGATTAAACCAATCCTTTGTCAAACTGAGCACATATTCTTTTGCATACTGTTTTGTAAATTGTCACTACAGCTCACCACTTCAGAGATGCTGATATCATGATGATGATGCATCCACTCAAAACTGCTTCAGAAATGTACTCTATCCTTAATTCCTTGTTTTTACTGGAATACATTTTGCTTTTGGTCTCTCAGTGCACTGTTGCAGATCATGAGTTTAGTCAAGCTGGAGATTTTCTTATTGGAGGGCTGTTTGAAGTTCATGACATGACTGAGGTCACCCCTGAGGCTATTACCCCTGAGGCAATCGACTGCTCAACGTAAGCCTGAAAGTTTCTAATGTTACTGCATGTTTAATATGAGTTGTTGTTTATATGGATGAGCTATACACGAATAATACATAATTTTGAGAAATTGAATAATAATGACACTTTCGGTGGAATACTTTGTAATAAATGGGATCAGAGCATCACCAGAATAGCTTTTCTTTACTTTACTGCAGGATTTTACAAGTAGAAATGGATTTAATATAGTGTACAAGTCTTCTCTGAAGATGTCTTTCTTACTTGCAGGCAGCCGTTCATTGTGGCGAACTACCGGAGGCTTCAATTGATGCGCTTTGCAGTGGAACAGATCAATAACTCCACACAGCTTCTGCCCGGCGTCACTCTGGGCTATGAGCAGTGGCGTAGCAAGGGTTCCAAGGGGCCCCAAGCAAGAATGTCGGTTGGGGGCCCTCTGGTGGCCGATCGGTGTACTGCGCACTGGGAGAGAGGACGTCATTTGAGCAGGAGCGGGTCACCTGAAAACTCCCATAATGCAGTTCTCTGCATAAGTTTTCCTCAGAACAGAAGGCTGAGGTTCTTTAGGTCATGAAGTGAGTTACAATAAACTGGTTTCACTATTAGAAATATAATCTGGTGGAGCCATGAGTAAAAAAGTCTGTTCACTTCTCATTAAAAGTTAACATTAGGGATCCATGACTCACTAAAGCAGCAGCAGGATGGGGATAAACAGCGCCACAGAGCGTTGGTGGAGAGATGATGTAATTACATCATCAAAATCATTAGGAAGGCTGTATATATCAAGCGTTTACTGCAGGTATCTGAAAAACGGGTTGGTGCATGGGGGCCCTTCACAGTTGGGGGCCCCAGGCAGCTGCCTGCCTTGCCTTATGGCAAGCTACGCCTCTGGCTATGAGATCTTCGATCTCTGCTCAGACACCAGGAGCTTCCCCGGGATCTTGGACTTCATCTCAGTCAACGAGTCGGTTCGGCCCTGGCACCAGCTTCAACCACGGCCTGGGAACATGACATCTAAAGTCATATCAGTGATTGGAACGTATTCTAGCACCAAGACCCGCACTCTCGCACCGATCCTCACAATGGACTTTATTCCTCTGGTGAGCAAACAGAGCTTTCAGAAACTTATTTAAATGATTCTAACATTAAAACAAAACAAAAAGGTAAATTATGTAACTTTTATCCAGAAAAAAAAATGTTTGACCTTGAGCATGGTGCCTTTACTTTCTCTCACGGCGTCCTCTAGGATTCTCAGGATCAGCAATGAACACAATGATAAATTATGTAATTAGCACTCTTCAAAGTATTCACTGAGATGAGAAATAAGGCCTCTCCAACTGAAACTTGTGAACTGACAATGATCGTTTGTTTGTGTGTTTGTTTGTTTAATATTGTAAATGTCATATGATTAAATAATTGCTCTTTATTTCAATTTTAGCTGCTGCACATTAACAACTCACACAGCACTGTTCTTTACAGCTGAAAACACATACTAGGCAACATTTAACATCATGCCAATTTTTGATTCACGAGGGGAGGCCCAGTAATGAATCAGGACAATACCTTAATGTCTGATGAGTTAGATTTCTACACACATGCAGAGCTATGTTTGCGTCAGCATTATAAGTTTGATTGCTAAATGCTCTTCTGCTTCTCATCAGGTCAATTATGGATCCTCAAGTTCAGCCTTTTCAGAAAAAGTCAAATATCCCTCAATTATGCGAACAGTGCTTCCCAATCAACAGATGATCGAAGCCATGGTCACAATACTGCTGCATTGCTAACTGTGGGCTAGCGCCACTTTAGCAGTATTTACAGCTAAGTGAAAAAAGTGAAGAAAATTATCTCCATTGTGTAATTGGGTTGTGGTAAAATGTACAATATCCCTCTCTCCAAAAAAAAAAACACAACATGCTACGACACCTGCAGTGGTGCTCATGGTCTCTGGGGGCATGAGTTACTTAATTCTGCTTTAAAGGCGCAGTGAGTATTTTGGTTAAATTGGGGTGAAAGAAAAAGAAAAATATACAGTATTTTGTACATTCATTAAAAGGTAAGTGAATAAACTTTACAGCAAAATGTTGAATGCACTTGAATGTTTCTTTATAGAGGTGATTGTCTCAAAACCATAAGGCTGGTCAGATCCTTGTTCCAAATAAATAATTTAAGTGATTAGCTTCTAAAACACAAGACGTTTGTATTAGAAGGAAAACAAACTGATAACAAACTTGATTTAACGTCCCATCCTTCACTGATACGCTAGCACTCTGTTTGAAAACCTTGGTGACAACAGTGCAATGGTCAGATGTGCTTCCTCTAAGTCAGGATCAGGAGTATCTATTGGGGCGGTTACCCTTACTTGAAATTGAAACTATGCCCAGAAAAAGAGAGATTGTTAAATTTCCCACTCATACTGAATATGATACTCCTGTTTCAGGTTCTGGCGGAGCTGAAGACGTCAAACTTCACCCTTTTAAACAAGACTATTAAGTTTGATGAGAATGGAGATCCAGAGTTTGGATTCTACTCCATAGTTTTCTGGAACAATGAAGAAGCAGAAGAAGTGGGCTTTTTCAAAATGTACCCATTTGTTGATTATTACATCAACAGCACAAAGATTCAGTGGTACACGAATGGTAAGGTAAGTGCTCTGTGATAACTGGCTAAAACATTACAAACACAGGCAAACTCTAAGGCCTACTGTTTTATGTGATGACTTAAAAATTATTATTATTATTATTATTAAAATAACTGTAATCATTTTGTGTAGGTGCCAACCTCCCTTTGCTCTCAGGACTGTCCTGCGGGCTCTGCCAAACAGCAAAATGGCATCCATACATGCTGTTTTGACTGTATCGTCTGTCTCAATGGGACCTATATCAACACCACAGGTAAATAATGATTAAAAAAATACATCAACAATGTTTAGCTACATTATTTAAGTTAAAAGATACATGATACAGGATCATGTTTGTTGCATTTTGTGAATCTCAGTTCTCAAGGTAGGCCAAAATACAATGTCATAGTAGGAGTCCCACATGTGCTCAACATCATGCGTTGACTTTTTGCTCAAACTATATTTTTACATGACCTGACAATCGCGGGCGGCAGAACCCTTCACCCCGATATTGATATCACACTTTTTTATAACGATTTGACTTCACTTTTGTGTAGGTCCTAATCACAACATCAACCATCTCACAGAGCTTGTCACATGATCAATCTGATAAATAGTCAAATGGACATCTTCTCTTTGTTCTCAGCAGACCCTACACTTGTGTCAACTGTTCCGCAACAGAATGGTCTACAACAGCAAGCACCTCCTGCTGCCCCAGATCAGTGGAGTTTATTTCATTTGAGGACACTGCTGCAATAGTGACCCTCTTCGGGACAGTGGGTTTTCTGGGCATCTCGCTCCTCACCTCTGTTCTCTTTGGACTGAACTACAACACTCCAGTGGTGAGATCTGCTGGGGGACCTATGTGCTTCCTGATTCGAGGCTGTCTCTGTCTCTGCAGTGTTAGTGTCTTCTTCTACTTTGGTAAACCGCAGGAGGCTTTCTGCATTCTAAGGCTTTTGCCATTTGTTTTGTTCTATACGGTTTGTCTTGCGTGTTTTGTGGTGCGTTCCTTTCAGATAGTCAGCATCTTTAAAATAGGCGCTAAGTACCCGTCAGTACAGAGGTGGTGGATGAAATATCACGGTCAGTGGTTGGTCATTGCCGTGGCATTTATTTTACAAGTGTTGTTGATGCTAATATCATACACAAGCGTACCTCCAAAGCTCTACAATGAAACTGTACTGTACCCAGAGCAGATTGTTCTCTCCTGTGACATCAACAGAGCAGCAGTTATTGGTTCACTCATACTGTGTGCAACACTGTGCTTGCTCTGCTTCGTCTTCTCCTACATGGGGAAAGAACTCCCCAAAAATTACAATGAAGCCAAAGCCATAACATTTTGCCTTCTTCTGCTTGCTCTGACATGGGTCATTTTTGCCACCATCTTCATCCTCTACAGAGGCAAGCACCTGCAGACACTCAATGCTTTAGCCGTACTGTCCAGCCTCTATTCCTTCCTGTTATGGTATTTTCTACCAAAATGTTGCATTATACTTTTCCAACCGGAGAAAAACACTCCGCAGTACTTTCAGGGTCTAATACAGAGTTACACTAAAACTATCAGCCAATAAGAACAGAACCTTTTGGCCACTGGATTAAGATGAATGACACTTAGTGGCTTTTGTGTTCTTAATCAGTGGTCCAACCACAGGGCCGGGGACTGGTACCGGGCGGTGACGCATTTGCTACCGAGCCGCAGAGAAATAGGAAATAATTTATAAACGCATTTTCTCCGATTTCTGTTTTACCTGTCCACAAGCCAATAAGCTCGTCCATAGATATGAAACTCCTGATAGAAAGTCTCCCTAGAAATCCTTTGGACTCGAGTTCATCCGGTTTTATTACAGACAGAATCAGCGCAGCCTCGTGCAGCTGAATGTGTTTACGCGCAGCTCCAACATCATTCTGTCACCAGCGCCGCTGAGCGTCTGCTCTCTCTCTTTCCTCTCAGCTAGTAATGTTTCCAAAAGTTGATGGCGTTGCAGCCTCACAAGATTTTGTCACAACCTTTTACGCTTTCACAGGACAGAGAGCCGTATTTATCCCACTGCGAAGCGGACAGAAGAGAAAACAATCTCTCCTCTCCCTTTTTCTCTTCTGTCCGGTTCCCTCTGCAGCGCGCTGTGATAAAAGTGCTGCGTTCCATGCTGAAAAACCGTGACCCATAGTCTGTGCATGTGTTTCGAAGCGCACTCCTCCATATAACCCACCCTTGCAGGAAAATGGTTGGGGACCCCTGTTCGTAATGGCAGAACACTTAAGTTGCCAATCAAATGTGTGACTGGTTCTCTATATTTGCCTCCCTATACAGATTAGCAGTAGTTTTCAAAATTGTGGTAATGTGATTGTCACATTGTCATCTGCAATATTCAACTATATTCAACTTTATTAATTTTAATTAGATATGAATTAATTTGGGCTTCAGTCATATTTTCAAGTTTTTGTTTTCTGGTTTGACTATGGTTTATAGACACTTATCCCAGTTATCAGTTTAAACATAGTTTAGTTCAGACCAGGTTTAGGCCTGATTTTATAAGATTTATATGAACAATGTTGCAGAATAGTTTTGTTTCTGTCAGACTGCCCTCTACAGTAATGCAGCTGTAACTACAACTCCCTCTTTTCTATAAATACAGAACAGTGTCGCTTGCTTTTAACAAAAGCTTGCATACTGTCAACTCTCTGTCCTTAACTGGCTCATTGCTCAAAACAGGATACATTTTAAAATCCTCATTTTAACCTGTAGTTCCCTTCATGATCAGGCCCCAGCTCCTTCCTAATTCACAGACACATGCCTGGTTGGCAGTGTTGGGCAACTACTTAAAAATGGTAATATATTCTATATTAGTGATTACAGCTCTAAACATGTAATATGTTTGTATTACATATTACTGTTTCAAAAATCTAGCTGAGTTACACTACTTTGAGTTACTTTTGGTAAAATATAAACTGAAAATAGTAATAATGCCACAGAGCAAAAGTGCAGTCAAAGATTTCCTGTTCATTTGCTTCCCCCATTCTCTTGTGCTTTGTTTTGAGGACATTAACTACATGTAACTGTAGACCTTATACACCAGTTTCCAACTTGATTTGGTGCTGCATTTTATTTGGGGGGAATTTAGCATTTTTTTGTTCATATATTTAAAAGCACTTGTAACTCAAGTTACTTGAAATGTAATGACTAATATATTCCAGTATATTGTGTAAGTAATACGTTATATTCCTTAGTTACTGAAAAAAGTAATATATTTGTGTAACTCGTTACTTTTGTAATACGTTACCCCCAACTTTGCTGGTTGGCGTCTCAAATCTGTTGACCAGTAACTATTTGTTGTCGCACAAACAAAGTTTAAACCGTTAGCAAGCGAGGCCTCTGTCTGTCGCACCCAAATTATTAGAATACTTTGTTGATTAGTTAATTTGCCTATATCTATTGTATTTTTTTTATAATTTTGTGTGATATAGTTATTATCAATTATACTTATTGTTACAGTTTTAATGCAGCATGTAAACCAACTTGTGAGCTACTGTATCTTTGTGAAAAGCTAAACATTTCTTTCTTTCTACCAACTTACTTATTAACTTACTTGTATGAAATGTCTGCATACGACTGTGTTTTGTGATTTATTTATTTTATTATTTTTTCTGTGTTGGGTTTAAGTTTGTTTTGATGCAACTATATACTGTATTATCCCATCGGTTCTGATAAATGTATTACTTTTATTAAACAGTGGCCCTGTACCTAAATGGCTTAACTCCCATGCTGTTTTGTATTTACCCACCTTGACTTTGTATGACTTATGTTTGTTTGTGGATGTGTAATACATTTGTACACAATATGACACTTTGTATTGTCTTTGATTAAACCCAATGGGGCATGAACCAAATCCTTTGGTTCATTCTCAGAGAAAGATAAACACACAGTGAGGTCTGCTCCTCTGCTGCACAATGTCCGTAAATGATCCATGTGGCTTAAGTTTCTTCTAAATGGTACAAACTGCCTTCATTTGGGCAATTAACTGAGGCGGCTCTTTAAAACAGTGAGATGTGACTGTGCTAATCCCTGGTGAGGACCCTCCATAGGTCCCTATGCAAAAGGAGATATAGGAAGCATACAGGCCCTTTTCCCTACCTCCTTCCTAACTGACAGCACTATTTGGAGGCTTCTTATCATGGCGGACGCTGATGCACATCTGGTTTGGGCTTAGACCTCTTACCAATTTGCTCGATTCGGATCTTGACAGTGGCTGTTTCACAAAGCCTAGGTACCTTGCCTTGCCTTGGTCTGAAATGGGCGTGGTTAGGCATCCACATCATCACTCGCCGCCTTAATGCTCAAGTCGTCAGGAGGCATGTGTCCTCTCTCTGCTTAGCATGTGGCTAATATACCAAGGATACATCAGTGTAGCCTTCGCTGCCTTGCTCCAGCCAAAATCACCCATAATGCACCATGGCTCTTACGAAAAAAGAAAGGTGGTGCTGGCTTATGTGACTTGTTATAGCACTTAAATTTCACTTTTTAAGAAAAAAATACAAGCTTTGACTTGTTTATCTGTTCTGCAGCTAGTGTAAATTTTAATAGCAAAAAACCAAAAGTTTGTGTCAAGATTTGGTCAAATAGCCTCATGAATTTCAGGTGTTTGTCTTTTTTAAATAAATAATGAAAAAAATGAATCAATAATTTGTTTTGTTAACTTGACATTTATATTATTTGATTCAAAGAACAAAGAACCAGATTTGTTGTTGGGTACTGAATTTAATTGACATAAAGGTTTTAGATTTGATTATTGACATAATCAAATCTAAACATTTTATTCTAGTTCTTTCGAGTTGTATTTTGTATTTTAAACTCGGTTTCATCATCTTTGACTACTTTTTATTTTTTTCATGTGTACTCTGTAAAAATAAAATTATAGTGCTTCAGAACCCCCCTCCTCAGCAGATCCTCTCCCCTGGATGAAACACAACTTCCTGTTTTATTTTGTGATGTCACTTCCTTTAGCTCTGAAGTGTGTTCCATTAGCAGCTCTTTTTGGACAGGACACTTGCCTTGGACTGGAAGGAAGTGAGTTTGGAGGCACTGCTTTCAACACCAAGGCTGATTCCGAAACCGTGAAATTGGTAAGAGGTCTTACGCCAAACCGGATGTGCGTCAGCGTCCGCCATGACAAGAAGCCTCCGAATTGGGCTGTCAGTTAGGAAGGAGTTAGGGAAAGGAGCCTCAATGCTAACTATCATAGCCACTTTAGCATAGGGACCTTTTTTTTTTCATTATTATTATTATTATTATGATTATGATTATGATTATGATGATTATTATTATTATTATTATTATTATTAATAATAATAATAATAATAATAATAATACGAAAGTAGAAGAAAAGAGAAAAAAAACATAGCCAGGGGTACACAAGCCAAAACAAAATACAATACAAAAACAATAACAGAACAAGAAACAGCATAACAGTTATGCAGCACTTTGAAAATTGCATTTACATAAAATGTAACAATCTTAACACCTCAAGCAAGTGTCAAAGGGCATTTGGTCTACCAACTTTGAACATATGGCTTTTTTTGGGGGGGGCAGGAGATTCCCAATCTCAGTGGGACTTTCCTGGTTGAATAAAGGTCAAATAGATAAAATAAAAAATATATTATAATTGCTTACCCGCCATACTATTTACTTAATGGTAAACTTATTGCACACATTTTTAGTTTTGATTGCCTTAAGATTTTCTACCGGGGACAGAGAATGTAAGTCAGATTCTTGTGAAACACGGTGAACATCGGCTTACTGCCAGAAAATGTGGATTTATGAATATGAAATTTTGCTAACAGTAGTAAAAGATTTACAAGAAACTCTTTGTCTTTATCTTGTATTCTATTAAGGCATCCAAAGATAAGATGCTCGTACAATAGATTTAGATTTAGATGTAGTTTGTCGTGTATGAATTTTGATACATCCATCTTTCCAAAAGGTTTTGGTGTAGTGACGAAATGGGGGACTGTTTCAGGCAGCGCAGAGCAAAAGGAGTAGGACGTATCAATATCTTTTTTGAACTTTGTCATGAAGTGCTTTGCAGGGTAAATTTTATGTAAGATTTTAAATTAAATCTCTCTTTGTAAGTATTTATGAGGCAAGAGCCAAACCTTTTCCAAGCTATATCATTTTTGAATTGACTCCAGTAATTGGTCACGTAAGGTTTTGTTGCGATCTCACTCTGGAACAGGCCCGTGCAGAGGGGGGGGGCTTGAGCCCCTGCCCCTTTTGCTCCATACCTTTTATTTATTTGTATAATAGTTTGTTTATCCAAAGCTTTGCCACAGTCCTTATCATTGGTTTTGTCCCAATAAGCCTTATTAGCTTATATTAATACATTAAATCCTAAATGAACATGCCCCTCGTTAGTTCATCGTGTTTCCCCAATACCCCGCCCACCGGTCTGCTGCGCTGCAGAGAGCGGCGCTCAAAGAGAGGAGGAATTCAGGGCAGAGGCCTTTCCTGCACAGAGCAACGATCTCCACACCTTGTGCTTCAGGTCGCTCTCTATTTTTCATCAGTCGACCTCATAATCACGGACCAATGAGGTCAACAAGCAGACAGTTTTGTACGATCTAAAAAATAAACCTTGTGTCAGACGCGAGCGCTGTTTATCGCGGCTCAGCGCCGCATCCTCGAGCAACGTATTTTTGTCAAAATAGTTCAGCTTTATGTTCTCTTAAAACAACGTGAAACTCACGCCCAGACATTCTCAATAGTTAATGTCCTTTTCTCAAGCCCCTGTTTTGGTGTAGTGCCCTTTTGAGTTTTGAGCCCCTGCCCCTCTGTAGCTCTCAGCACGGCCCTGCTCTGGAATAAGTGACGAATTGCTCGATTATTGTTTCTGCGTGGCTCGAAACAGACTTTGCCACATAATGTTTCTTGTGGTGTGATAACAGACACACCAGACAACTGAAAAGCATTCCCAAAAATTCCCACAAATTTACAAAACCAACTGGGATGGCGTTCATGACTTGATAAAACTCTCAAGGGGAAACAGAAAAATTATATGTACGTACAAACTCATCATAGCTCATTGGATGACCATCTGTTTTAAACAACTGAATAACTAAATGTATATTTTTGTCCACTCAATTTGTTAAAAACATGCTCCTTCTTTTATGCAATAGATCACCATTGTTCCAAATATAATATCTTTGAGGTGAGAAGTTGTGCTTGTATATCATTTTCCATGCAAGCAAAACTTGTTTATGAAAATCTGACTGTTTATGGGTATCTTATTTATCTGATAATAACACACTAGCAAATAAGGGAGACCACCTATTTGGTTGAATACAAATTTGGGGATGAAGTTCCATAATGTAGAGTCATTTTTAAGGAAATACTTTAACCAATTAATCTTAAATACATTGTTTAAGGAAGAGAAGTCCAAAAAGTCAAGTCCTCCATTCTTACAAGTGTTCATTACCACTGATTTTCTAATAAAATGAGTTTTTTTCCTCCATAAAAAATTGAACAACATTTGGTCAATTCTTTTTATTGTGAGACTTTATTCTGGGGTCAAGATTCTGAGAGCATCTCTGCTGCTGATCTTTCGTAATGGTAATACCCAAATAATTTACACTACTCTTGACAGTGATATCATCAATGGAAGTTATATCACTATACTTTAGAGCAAACAATTCACATTTACCAAGATTTAAGAATAAACCGGATGCTTTGGAGAAAACAGAAATGGCATGAATGGCAGGTTTCCCTTGTAAAGCTTTTTTGACTTGCCCTGCAAGTCACATGATTTCATATATAGACAAAAGACCTGAGCCACTACTAAGAAAAGGTAAACTGAAACGGGACATCCCTGCCTTATACCTCTCTCCTGGTAGAATCTTCGAGTGGCACCATCGCTCAGCTTAATCGAGCAATTACCATTTGTATAAAGAGTTTTGATAGCATTGCAAAAATATTCACCAAAACCGAATTGTTCGAGACAGTAAAAAAGAAATGGGTGCTCTACTGTGTCGAAGGCCTTTTGAAAATCAAGGAACAGAATGAAACTGTCTTCTTCAATCAGATGTGAATAATCTATGAGATCCAACACAAGTCTTATATTATTGAAAATATGCCTTTTACTCATAAAACCTGATTGGTTCTCGTCAATTATAGTGTCCAAGACCCTTTTATATCGCCTTGCTAAAATTAAAGCCAACAGTTTATAGTCATTGTTAAGGAGCATTATAGGCCTCCAGTTATCAATAGAAAGTGGATCTTGTTTTTGGCTTCAGTATAAGGTTAATGAGCCCCTGTGACATACAGTAGTAGTAGGGAGTTCTTCATTTGCAATGCTTTCTGTAAAAACCCTGAACAAAAATGGCTCTAACGGTTGAGAGAATTCCTTATAAAATTCAGCAGTAATACCATCATTCCCTGGTGATCTGTTATTTTTTAGCTGTGTTATTGCCTCTTGCACCTCCTGCTGGGTAATTGGAGAATCACACAACAGCATATCAGTTTGACCAATTGTTTTGATAGAATCAATATAACTGAAAAGGGACAACATAGCATTATGATTAAATTTAGATTTGTATAGAGAAGAAAAATAGCGATAACAGAAATCTAGGGCTGAAACAACTAATCGATTAATCGACGACTAATCGATTATTGAAATAGTCGACAACTATTTTAGTAATCGATTAATCGTTTTCTGGTTCACACAGATTCAAATAGAGCAAAAATCGCATGAAAATTTAGTATTTTTGATGAAAACCTACTTTGTTTTTATAGTTGGAGTCTGTAGTGTTTTGTACATTGTAAATTTCGTGAATATCTGTCTGTGTCTCAACCAATCAGAAAGCAGAATTAGCGCTAAGAGCCTCCAACAAACATTTACTTTAAGTTTACTCCATCAACATGTCCTCAAGTGGTGCCACTTTAGCTTTATGTGATTAAAAAAAAGAAAAAATACAATTTTCCTACACCATTCACAGCCAAGCGATTAATCGATTAATCGTAAAAATAATCGATAACAAAATAATCGTTAGTTGCAGCCCTACAGAAATCAGATATTTCTCTGTTGGTAACGGCTCCATTAATGTTAAGCTCAAGTAAAGAATTGTATTTGGCCCGTGATCTTTCCAATTTAAAAACGTATGACGTCATTTGTTCTCCTTCTTCCAGCCATTTTTGCCTAGACCTAACGTAAGTACCCTCAGCTTTACGCTTATAGATATCAAGCTTATTTTGGAGTTCCATCGCTTTTATCCGATCATCTACAGACATTAGTTCAGGTGAGGAAAGAGACAGAAGGGAAATCTCAGAAACAACATTTTCTTCTTCTTTACGCCTAGACTTGGCTAAGTCACTACCGTATTTTCTAATATATTTCCCAATTTCATATTTCAAAAGTTCCCAGTTTTTTGTGTACGTGTTCTCTCTCTGTGCTCTGTCCAAATAACTCTTAATTAGCCTGGTTAGTTCAAAGTTGACAGATTTATGATACAACAATGAACTATTTAACTTCCAGTAAGTGCAGTTTTGGGAAATTGCATTATCTGGGCAAAGATCAATTTTAATAGAGACTGCCTTGTGATCTGTCAAAGGCGTAGGCAGAATAGTGACTGTAATGGAACTGTTGTCCAGAGATTTTGAAATGAGCCAATAGTCTAATCTGGACTGTCGAGAGGCTCCAAGTGTATGCACTGTCATTTGGATTTTTGTCCCTCCACACATCTTTGAGATCATATTTACTTTTTACTCTTCTTAATATATATTAATTATATTAAGAAGAGTTTGCCAGTGAGGGTGTACCGGGAGGCCATCTGTCCTGAGTCTCATTCATAACAACATTAAAGTCTCCTCCGACAATCACGTATGCATCAGGGTATTTTAGTGATAAAGAGGTTAGTTTAGAATCTAAAGTTTCAAGGAGATTATCGTTATCTGCCCTGGCATTGTAGCCATAAACGTTGACCAATATGAAGATTTTACCATTGAGGTTGCAAACCATACAAACAAAATGACCCAACTTGTCACACATAGTGTGTAAAAATGTCTCCCCTAAAGTTATATTTGAAGCTAGACACCCCTGCAGAATGCTCTGAACCATGTGCAAACCAAATGTCGTTGCCCCATTGTGTTTTCCAAAAGTTTGAATCTTTTGAAATAGAATGTGTTTCTTGTAAAAAGCAAAATCAACTTTTAGCTGTTTAATACATAAAAATAAAGCTTTACGCTTAATGTCATTTCTCAGACCCCTGGCATTTAATGAAACAATAGAAAAGGACATGAAAACAAGAAAAAAAAAGAATAAGAAAAATAAAATAAAAGATAACCTATTTAAAGTGTTACAAAACTGAAGAACTAAGAATAGCAGGTCTAAGACGCCTGCACCACCAACTCAGTTCTGTTGGACTCTTTCAAAAGAAAAGAAGCACCTCGGAATAAAATGCTGTAGCATTTATATTCAATGTCTGAAAGCATAGTAATTCACTAGCACCATAATAATGTAACTTGCCCGCTTTGTCCGGTTGAACATCTAATAAAGTCAGTCGGTGAGTAAAATCTCACCTTCTCCCTCGATGAAAGCTCGGGCTCCCACTTAGTATGCAGTCTTTCCAGCAGCGCGTGCTCTATGGACATGCGGCCACAGTTTAGCCCTCCACTCACGATCGCCTTTGGACAGGTCAATCTTGAATTGGAGACTTTGGTCGTTCAGGTAGGTGGACCCTCGGGCAGCCTTCCGCACCTTGTCTCGATAGAACCGGTGAGTGAACCGAATGATGACGCCCCTCGGACGGGAATCCCCCGCAGTCCGCCTCCTGGCGCCCAGTCGGTGGGCGACATCGATGTAGCCACCCATCTTGTCCCTCAGGTCAGGTAGCAGCTCCTTACAGATGGTGACCACTTTGCTGCGGACGTTCTCTTGTTCCGTCTCAGGTACTCCCATCAGTCTGAGGTTAACTCTTCTGTTGTGAGTCTCCAGTTCATCAATCTTTCTCTGCAATTGTTGCACAAGCTCTTCCTCAATAGTCGCTCTCTGTTCCAAGTGAGTAACTTTAGTAGATACCACTCTCAAATCTGCAGAGGTATGCTGAAATCTTTCTTCTAAAGCAATAATTTTGCTATCGATTGAGTCACATCTATTGTTGATCAAAGCCTTGAGTTCAGCGAACTGTGCGTACATTTCCGTGCTCGCCATGCTCACCATCGTGACACTTGCCTTTTTCTTCGTAGCAGGGGATTTGGATGGTGTCACCGGTAGGCTTGGAAAGTCCTCCTCGAAACTTGTAACTCTCCCTCGTAACTGTAGTCTGAGCCGGTGTAATCATGCCCACCTGCCGCCAAGGCCTGGTGGGAGCTGGATTGTTGCACTGTGTAAATGTCCCTTTTGCTACCAGCTCTCGCGGCATAACTCACTCTCTGAGATCGGCGCAACATTGTAGTGAGGTGCGTTTTAAGAAAGTTTGTGTAGAGGCCTCTAGAAAGTTTTTACCAAACTTTGGTGCACTGCGTCTTCACGCGTTGTAGCTTAAACCACCATCTTGGCCGGAAGCGTCTGTCCTTCCTCATAGGGACCTCTGATGCTGGCCGTTTCTCAATTCTCAGAGTGCAGACTCTGTACTTGTGAACTCCTGGGTACGGACTTGCGGGTGCAGACTCGGAGTATGGACTTGAGGAGTTCACGAGTGTGGACTCGGCTTTTTCAGCATTTGGAATAAGTGAACTCGATGACAGTAGATCATGAACATGAGGCTGTGAGCTTTTATAAAATTAAATCACCTCATATGAAATTAAAAGGGTGAGACTCTGCAGGCGAAGTGGACAGATGTTTTTAAAGACATCAATTACAGACTTTTGTAGAAAACAAAATAACGTGTACATTTTAGTCAATTTCACATTATGTATTTATACATAAATAAGGCATTATGTGTAAAGTATAAATGAGAACAAAGTTCGATTTGCTCACTTGCTTTAATAAGTAACAGCAGTGGAATGACAATAATCAAACATGTCATGAGCGTCTGACGATGCCGGAAGGTTTACATGTTATTATGACTTCCTGTTCCGCTATGTCCTACAAAATAAAGGACTGTAATGCAATATTCCCTATCTCCCCCCAAGCCTTTAACACAGTAACACAAAGGCTGCTAAAGAAAAACGGCACGAAGGACCGTAGTGCAACACTAACGTGAAAGTGTACAGGAAAGAGGAACTGGAAACACAAAGGGAAGGTCCAACATGAACACAATGCCCACAAAACCCCAAGACATAGTCCTCATGACAGGCAGGCACACCGGCTTTCCTGGTGGACCGGCGTAAATCCGTTGCCGGCGACGCAGCCGGCGGCGAAGGGGCCAAGGGGGCCACAGAGTGGTGGCAGAGTACAAGGGATGTCCCGGGCTAGCACCGCAGGCATGAGGGAATCTGGCTGCAAACCGCGCCGGGGAGAGCCCGCAGGTGGCCGTGTCGGTGGCGGGGTGGGCCCAGACTCCGCCACAGGTGTCACCGGGCCGCACACACACGACTGGGCGGCAATGGCGTCACAGGAAGTGCTGGCATCGTGACACAAGGCGCCAAGTCATCATAGATAGATCGAGGAGGAAGCTGGTCATTGCGAACTGGGTAGAACTTGCGCAAAAATCTCCGGTTCCAAAGCGAGACCCTGACCGACCCGTCAATCTTGATTACATACTGTCGTGCTGGCGCACCTCCACAACGCTGCCCGTCCTGTCCCATTTGTTGGGGTGAGGTCCCGTCTGATTCTGCGCACGGACAAAGTCCCCCACCTTGAGGGGTGGGAGTCGTTTGGTGTGCTCCGCCCAAGCAACAGCAGTGCGGACGTGGCGTTTGCGGAGGGCCTCTTCTCTCGCCACCAGCGTCTCACGCCATGTTTCGTGCGGCCTGTACTTCCCGGGGGAATCGGAATGAAATCACGTATAGGGTGGCCGAAGACGCACAACGCTGGAGAAAGCTTCGTGTCAGGATCCGGTGTATTACGGTATTGCAGTATTGCCTTCTGCACCGCGTCGATGTCGAGTGCGCCGTGCGGACCTGTATTGTCAGTGATCAGCCACTTCATCGTCTTCACTCCAATCTCCACGCGGCAGTTGCTGTGAGGGAAGGCCACCGATGAGAGGCGATGATGCACACCCCATCTGCGCAGGAAAGACCTGGTCTCAGCGGAGGTGAACTCAGGCCTCCCGTCCGATGCAAGTTCTTCAGGCATCCCATATGTTGCAAAGGCGCGGCGTAGGTGGCAAATGAGACGATTGGCCAGTTCGAGTAGCGGTCCACTATCACATATCACAAGGTAGTGCACGCCGCTGTGCATGAAAAAGTCTGACCACACAGCCTGAAAGGGGTAAACAGCCATGTTAGGAGGGGTCGGCGGCGCGGCAGGCTAAGAGGGTGCCATTCGTGGACAGTGCTCGCAGTCTTTTCGAGTGGCGGAGATGTCGGCCGACATGCCTGGCCAGAACACGGAAGACTCGGCACGAGCGGTCATCATTGAGACACCCTGGTGTGCAGCATGCAGGGCACTCAGTACCTCACCGTGGAGCGAGGGTGGAATGATCACTCTGTCCTTGTACAGGACCACCCCATCAGCAGACGTAATGTCTTCGCGGTATTGGTGGAAGCTGCGAATGGCCAGCGGCATTCCTGTCCTCGACTCGGGGAAGCCGTCCGCTGCCATCTCCTACAGTGCATGCATGTCGTCGTCGCTGCAGGTGGCCTCCTTGACGCGATCCCACGTCACGGACCGCAGCGATTCAAGCCCCGCAGCGCACCAGGTCAGGTCTCCTCCCTCAACTTCGTAGTTTACTGGCCCTGTCAGCCGTATAAGGGACAGGACATCAGCGTGTGTGCTGGGCGAGAGGTGGGTCACCATGGCGGCATTGTCGTCCGGCAAATCCATGGGTGACGGGCACAGCGTGCCGACCGGCCTACGCGACATGGCATCCGCGGCCCTGTTCTTCATCCCTGGCACATGCGGAAGCGATAGCGCAGGGTCTTCTCCTTGAGGTTCCTGAGATGGGTATGCCGTCGAGTGCCCTGTCGCCAAGGAGGTTGAGTAACGGCTTGTGGTCGACCGCCACGATCAGGTCCCTGCAGCCTAACATGAAGTAACGTGCTTTGTCCAACGCGTCAGCGACTGCAAGAGCTTCACCTTCTACGGGCGCGTATCTGGACTCAGCTGCGTGTGTAAACCTGCTGCCAACCAAGGTCACCTTCCACCCATCGGCGCAGCAGAAGGGTCTGACCGGCGTGCACTGACAGTGCTTCTGGAACAGCCAGAAACCGACGCCCTCCTTCGACCAGTCTGTGGCGAGGCACGTCGACCTGGACTTGTCGAATATGCGGACGCCGTGCTTGATCTCCCGGACGATGGTCTCTTTGGACTCGTGGAAAATGTCCTCCAACTCCGGAGACCACTCAAAGCGTGTCACATGCTGCAGGAGTTTCCGGAATGGTTGCATACGTTTGGCTATGCTAAAGGCGTAGGCCACCTGATTGACAAGTCCGAACCAGGACCTGACGTCGGTGACGTTGCCCGGTCGTGGAAAGTCTCGGATCGCCTCCAGGTAACAGCTGCACAGGCGTACATCAGTCATGGTGATTGTGAAGCCAGTAAAGTCCACTGTGGGTGCAGCAAAGACAAACTTATCTGGGTTGAGGATGATGCCGTTCCTGCTACAGACGTCCAGCCATTGTATTGCCCGGAAGTAGCTCTCCTCAATCGAATCCGCCCACAGTAATGGGTCGTCCACACACTTGGTCTTGTTGCCAATGTCCGCGACCACTTAGTCATAGCGTCGCGAGTAACCGTCCCCCGACGCCAATTATCCATAGACCGTTAAAAAGAATAGACAACTCCTCCTCACTCCTCCCCGTTTACCATAATGACCACGTTCGAGGGGAAATCATGGCGGATTTACAGACTCCTCCTTCCCAGCTCTGACGAAGCATGTTCCTAATAAGGGCATAAGGGCGGGATTTTCACTGTAGACTCGGCCCTTGTGTGACGTGTAGCTCGCGCAGCTCCAATGCCAACAATCCGACCTCCGTTAAGTAGGAGATAAAAAAAAAAAAAAATGTATTTCGAAAACCAGCCTGGTTTCTTTTTTGTGAGTAACCCAGTGTTATGTCAGGAGGAATATGTAGCCATAGAAAGTGTTAAAAAAATTGAAACCAGGCATTAAAGTTGTTTTTAAACGTGTCTAAAGTCCAATACTTTTCAATGGGGGCCTAGCGATGATATGGAGGTACTACAGCAATGGCGGAGCAATGGCGGCCTCCAGTGTTGCGGTCATAAAACAGAGCAGCTAGCGGCCATTGCAAGTATCCTTGTGGGGATGAGAGGTACCGGTAGCGCCCCAAGGGTGATGAACGTCGTCTTGTGGCGGTCGTCCTCATGCAGTGGGACGCTGTGATAGCCATTCCAAGCGTCGAACATGCTTGTTCAGGGCTTGGAAGTCGACAGTGCGCCGAGGTGTGCCATTCTTTTTTGCGCAGATCATCATGCGATGACACCACGTCACTGGCGTGCCGATGGGCACCTCTTCCAGTACGCCAAGACAAACGTCTTGGTCAAGGCCTGCTTTCACGTCATTTTGCCAGTGTATGGCCACGGGAATCAGGGTGTGGCAGGCAACTGGCGTCGCATTTTCATTGAGCATGAGTCGAAGTGGCGGACCGGACATTCTTGGCAGGGGCTGGTGGGGGCACGTATTGAATGTGCTCTGAGCGTATAGCCCCAGTAGGTGTTTCCGTAGAGCCTCTCTGTTAGCTTCCGTGGCCGGCATGAGGAGCGTGGTCCGCCTGGTTAGGGGCTCCCCGTGTTGCGGGCAGTCACATGGGTCCGAGGTTGCCAGGTTGACCTCCCCGAGCGTTGGAAACTTGTCTGAGATCATGCCCAGGTCTACACAGGCCGTACGAGAAAGGAATATACGGTCTGAAGTGTCTGTCACGTATGCGATTTGGTGCTTCTCCAATCTTCGGGCGTCGCTGCTGGTACCAGCGAACATGACAACGGCGGCCCCAAGAATACATATTCCCTCATCGTTTGCGGCCTTCATGGTCATGGATACGGGAATAAGGTCTTCTGTACAGTCCCAGCTGTTTGGCGACTTTGACACCAAGTAGACAGCTCTGGCACCCTGTGTCAGCCATGGCAGGCAGGGTCACGGCGCGGGTGCTTTCTGAAGGTCGAGGCCCAGCGCTTTGTAATCCTCGCGTTCGATGGTGAGGGTGAGGTGGATGTATGGCTGTGGGTTGGATGGCCGCCTCGTCCACTTATCGCACATATCATCATACAGGTGGTGAGCGAGGGGAAGTGTGCGTATCTTGTCGTTAGCGCTACTTGCAGTCAGTGTGCATAGCTCGACGAATGCGGCCGTCTGCTGTTTGTCAGACACCCCATCAGTCTCCTCTGGTGGGGGCCTAGGTGAACGACCACCTAAGCAGGCCTTGTCAAAGTGGTGTGCATTTTCGACAAATCTTGCCGTATGCAGGGCATTCAGCATGCCTGGTGCGCCACTGTGGTGTTTTTCCATGGCCTGTCTCGCCGCAGTAGATGCACGTCCCCTCAGGCTTGACCTTTGATTTCTCTGTCCTGGCGCCCCGTCGGGTACGGATATCCTGCTGCTTCCCTCGTCGATACGAGCTGCTGACTGCATCTGTGCTCTGGGGACCAAGTAGCCGTGATGCTGAGCGCTTTCCTGACTCTTTAGCTTCGATGTATTCTATCATGTCCCTCAATGGCATATTTAGATTTTTCTCGCCAAGCAGATCAAGCTGTATTTCTTGGTCTGCTATGCCACGGGCGATTACGTCGCGCAGTATGTCCTCTGTGAAGTCATTGACTTGGTTGCACCCCTCTTTGGTGCAATTCATTTCATATTTACATGTGTCCGCCTGCCCCGTTCAAGCGAGCGTAGAATGATCAGATGGGTTTTTCGTGTCCCTGTCGCATGTTAGACAGGGTCACTCGAGCTACCATTGTGTTCTCTGCACGCACAGCGAGTGCCCTCATGGCAGAGAGGACATACTCTTCCTCACTGTCCACTAGGCTCTTGCCTGCTGCGTGGGTGAGGTCCTTCCTCAGATCTTCCTCACAGCACTCTAGTAGTTGTGTAACAATGTCAGATCCGATCAATTTAGTTCCCCTCTTGTATTCACCCCAGCGGGTTAGAAAGTATGACCAGGTCTCAGCCGTCCCTGCCAACGCTATGGAGGGGCGCTTGAGTTTCTCCATCTTAGCATTCATGTGTGGCTCCCTGGGGGCCGCAGTGTGCGTGGTCGCATGTATGTTCAGCATGGCTACCACTACTGCTATCTCTTCATGTGTTGCTACATAGTCACAGTTTTCAACAGGGCAATGCACGCTCATCTTTGGTCTCACAGTGTTATGCTTTCTCTTCTTTGTTTTCTATGATGTACTCATTCATTCATGTTCCCGGGCGACATTGCTCACTCGTGGTCCACTCATTTGTTTATCGATGCTGCAGGTGCTGCACTCTGGCGCATTGTTTGGCATTGTTTGGATGTTTGATTATAAATAAGAACAAAGTTCCATTTGCTCACTTGCTTTAATAAGTAACAGCAGTGGAATGAGAATAATCAAACTTATACCATGGTCTGGGTGAATACTCGATTCTGATTGGCTGGTGGGTGCTGACAAGCGTGCATTATTTTTCGTATAACCGCACACGTAGTCCGGTAGTTAAATCACTGGGATATCACTCCGCTGCGGGCATCGCCATAGCAACGCATAACACAGCTGAATCAGACAAACGCTTAATTAGTGACTGACATGAACGAATGAGATGGATTTTGTGGTAAATTTCAACGTTTTTGGCCAAAACAAAACTTTTGATGAATGGGGAATAGAGGAGAGCAAGCAGCTAGGTTAGGCTTCTGTTAATAAAATATGAGCCTGCCATTTCTACTGAAAACGGTTAAGGCACTATTCATTATTTTCAGACGTATATAAAATGATCCCTGCACTTAAGCATATTTGGCTGGATTAGTAAATTGTTCCATTGTTCTACTGGGGGACTGGGAACGCCCACGTGGGTAACGACAGTGAGACCTGGACGGGGTGATGGGGAAGAACGGCCTCCCCGATCTGAACCCGAGTGGTGTTCTGTTATTGGACTTCTGTGCTAGTTACAGTTTGTCCATAACGAACACCATGTTCGAGCACAAGGGTGTCCATAAGTGCATGTGGCACCAGGACACCCTAGGCAGGAGGTCGATGATCGACTTTGTAGTTGTGTCATCTGATCTCCGGCCGCGTGTCTCGGACACTCGAGTGAAGAGAGGGGCTGAGCTGTCAACTGATCACCACCTGGTGGTGAGCTGGATCCGCTGGCAGGGGAGGAAGCCGGTCAGACCTGGCAGGCCCAAACGTGTTGTGAGGGTCTGTTCGGAACGTTTGGTGGATCCCTCTGTCAGTAGGGTCTTCAACTCCCACCTCCGGAAGAGCTTCACCCAGATTCTGAGGGAGGTTGGAGACATGGAGTCCGAGTGGACCATGTTCTCCTCCTCCATTGTTGATGCGGCTGCTCGCAGTTGTGGCCGTAAGGTCTCTGGTGCCTGTCGCGGCGGCAATCCCCGAACCCGGTGGTGGCGCCCGGAAGTAAGGGATGCCGTCAAGCTAAAGAAGGAGTCCTACCTGGCCTTGTTGGCTTGTGGGACTCCGGAGGCAGCTGAGAGGTACCGGCAGGCCAAGCGTGCTGCAGCTCGTGCGGTCACAGAGGCAGAAACTCGGGTCTGGGAGGAGTTCGGAGAAGCCATGGAGGAGGACTATCGGTCGGCCTCGAAGAGATTCTGGCAAACCATCCGGCGCCTCAGGAGGGGGAAGCAGTGCTTCACCAACACTGTTTACAGTGCGGGCGGGGAGCTGTTGACCTCGACTGGGGATGTGGTCGGGCGGTGGAAGGAGTACTTCGAGGATCTCCTCAATCCCACTGTCACGTCTTCCGATGAGGAGGCAGAGGCTGGGGACTCGGAGGGGGGTTCGTCCATCACCCAGGCTGAAGTCACCGAGGTGGTTAGAAAGCTCCTCGGTGGCAAGGCCCCGGGGGTGGATGAGATTCGTCCTGAGTACCTTAAGTCTCTGGATGTTGTAGGGCTGTCTTGGTTGACACGTCTCTGCAACATCGCGTGGCGGTTGGGACAGTGCCTCTGGATTGGCAGACCGGGGTGGTGGTCCCTCTCTTCAAGAAGGGGATCGGAGGGTGTGCTCCAATTATAGAGGGATCACACTTCTCAGCCTCCCCGGTAAGGTCTACTCCAGGGTGCTGGAGAGGAGGATCCGGCCGATAGTCGAACCTCGGATTCAGGAGGAACAATGCGGTTTTCGTCCCGGTTGTGGCACACTGGACCAGCTCTATACCCTACATCGGGTGCTCGAGGGTTCGTGGGAGTTCGCCCAACCAGTCCACATGTGCTTTGTGGATCTGGAGAAAGCGTTCGACCGTGTCCCTCGTGGTGCCCTGTGGGGGGTGCTCCGGGAGTATGGGGTCCGGGGCCCTCTGCTAAGGGCTGTCCGTTCCCTGTATGACCGTAGCAGGAGCTTGGTTCGCATTGCCGGCAGTAAGTCAGACTTGTTTCCGGTGCGTGTTGGTCTCCGCCAGGGCTGCCCTATGTCACCGGTTCTGTTCATTACCTTTATGGACAGAATTTCTAGGCGCAGCCAGGGGCCGGAGGGTGTCCGGTTTGGGAACCTCAGGATCTCATCTCTGCTGTTTGCAGATGATGTTGTTCTGTTGGCTTCATCAAATCAGGACCTTCAGCGCGCACTGGGGCGGTTTGCAGCCAAGTGTGAAGCGGCCGGGATGAGGATCAGCACCTCCAAATCTGAGGCCATGGTTCTCCACCGGAAAAAGGTGGTTTCCCCGCTTCAAGTCGGTGGGGAGTCCTTACCTCAAGTGGAGGAGTTCAAGTATCTCGGGGTCTTGTTCACGAGTGAGGGACGGATGGAGCGTGAGATCGATAGACGGATCGGTGCAGCGTCAGCAGTGATGCGGTCGCTGTATCGGACTGTTGTGGTGAAGAGGGAGCTGAGTCAGGGGGCAAAGCTCTCGATTTACCGATCGATCTATGTTCCCACCCTCACCTATGGTCATGAGATCTGGGTAATGACCGAAAGGACAAGATCGCGAATACAAGCGGCCGAAATTAGTTTCCTTCGCAGGGTGGCTGGGCGCACCCTCCGAGATCGGGTGAGGAGCTCAGTTACCCGGGAGGAGCTCGGGGTAGAGTCGCTGCTTCTTCACATCGAAAGGAGCCAGCTGAGGTGGCTAGGGCATCTGTTCCGGATGCCTCCTGGTCGCCTCCCTCGGGAGGTGCTCCAGGCATGTCCTATTGGGAGGAGGCCTTGTGGAAGGCCCAGGACACGCTGGTGGGACTATGTCTCCGAGCTGGCCTGGTGTCACCTCGGGGTCCCCCAGAACAGCTGGAGGAGGTGTGTGTGGATCGGGAAGTCTGGGCATCTCTGCTGAGACTGCTGCCTCCGCGACCCGGCCCCGGATAAAGCGGAAGAAAATGGATGGATGGATGGATAGTAAAGTCACATATAAAAGTTTCAGTTCGTGGGGCCAAGGTGTAAGCGGACTTCACTCACTTCAATGACTCCACTGCATCTGTTTCAGTTGAGCTCGTTGAGCTACATGTTGCTAGCTACTGTAGCTAACTAGCTTTAGGTTAAACAGCGTAAAAGTGAAATAACTCCTGCCCAGGAGTGCCGCATATCGGTGTTTACTTCCACGGAAAAGAGCAAGGTTAGTCCTGTTGTGTTGTGAGTCTGGCGATGCAGCGTGTGCTTATGTTGTTTCGTTGAGCCTGACGGAGATCCTCGCAGCAGCGAGAGAATTCTCGCTCTGAGACGAGCGTTCAGACAGTGGCCGCCTAAAAGCCCACATAAAATAGTCCCTGTAGTTTGGCATATTTAGCGAGTTTAGTAAATGAAAACAACATTTGTTATAAAATGTTACATTTGTGGGACCATGGTATAAGCGGATTAAACAACTCGGAGCCGTGCATTAGACGTGCATTATAACCGTCTAATGCACGGCTCCGAGTTGTTTAATCCTTACATGTCATGAGCGTCTGACGATGCCGGAAGGTTTACATGTTATTATGACTTCCTGTTCCGCAATGTCCTACAAAATAAAGGACCGTAATGCAATATTCCCTAAAGTAATTAAAAATATATATCTTATGTGCAAACTGAAATAATCCGTTTCGCTTTGAGCACGTGGATCACCGCGAGCCTCCGCCTGCGGCGGCCCCTCCTCCGCGCGCACCGAGCCGCGCTTCAGCTGATCAACAGCTGATTGTGCGCATGTAAATAAACATGGCTATATGACCCATTTCATCCCCAGAGAAGTGTCTCCTGCTCAAGACAGTTTTTACTGGGTTTCTGAGCAGAAGTGTGGAAACAACTCTGGTCATACTTTCATTTTCTCACAACAATCAGCAATAGATGAATTTAAAGTCGTATAGTATGTCATGAAGAGGTTATTGAGGACAAATGCATTTAATTTTGACATTGTTTTATTAAGGGGGCACTGCAGACAAATCTTTGTATGGGAACTTCAGAAACAGTTTCAGTTTTTAAAAATTTATATTTGACCTATTTTTTATTATTTCAGTTTGCACATAAGATATATATTTTTAATTACTTGACACATAATGCCTTATTTATGTGTAAATACATAATGTGAAATTGACTAAAATGTACACATTTTGTTATCTACAAAAGTTTGTAATTGATGTCTTTAAAACATCTGTCCACATCGCCTGCGGTGTCTCACCCTTTTAATTTCATATGAGGTGATTTAATGTTATTAAAGCTCACAGCCCCATGTTCATGAGTTACTTCCTGTGATGTCATTGAGTTCACTTGTTCCAAACGCTTAAAAAAGCAGAGTCCACACTCGTGAACTCCTCAAGTCCATACTCAGTCTGCACCCGCAAGTCCGTACTCAGGAGTTCACAAGTACAGAGTCTGCACTCCGAGAATTGAGAAACGGCCATGGTTTACTACTCTTACGAGACTAAATGGATCAGCTGTATGTCATCAAGGTATGTCTACCCCTCTCTCCTACCTGCTGCACAGAGAGGCTTTCCTCTCCATCTGCCGATTAAAGTGAATTTTTCCTCAGTCTCGCGAATCAGGATCACTGTATTTGACCACAGGAGAGAGAGAGAGATGACCACAGCGTAACATCAGAGAAGCATACATGTGCCTCCTCATCACTGCATTGACAGGGCTCTTGCTTGATGCCCGTTGTCATAGGAATAACAGCTGTTCGTTGTTTCATGGCTGATGGTGCAGCTTTTGGAGTGAGAGCGTGTGAATGCAACTTTGAAGTATGTACAGTTGAAACTATAGTGGCCCACAAAGCGCTCCAACATGTGTGATAATGACCCACAGAAAACATGCAGAGGATGATATACAGAAGGTCTATAAACGAAGTCTTGTGGTAATTCAGTTGACAACCCTGGCCCTGTAAAACAGTCAACTATTGTGCTGTATCAATTGGACTTAGTTTATATATCATCTTGGATGTCGGAGATTCCTGTTTAATTGCATTAAGTAAATTAAGTAAGTTTGGTCAAGTTTGCTGCATCAGTAAATGTATGCATTTGTATGATTTTGTGCAAGAACGTACCAAACAAACAATCTTCATGCAATATTAATTTGGTTATTTCGTTCTCATTTTCAAATACAATTCAGTTTTTTATACTGTATCATTGATGATTTAATCAATCTGATAAATAGTCAAATGGACATCTACACTTGTGTCAACTGTTCTGCAACAGAATGGTCTACAACAGCAAGCACCTCCTGCCGCCCCAGATCAGTGGAGTTTGTTTCATTTGAGGACACTGCTGCAATAGTGACCCTCTTCTTGACAGTGGGTTTTGTGGGCCTCTCGCTCCTCACCTCTGTTCTCTTTGGACTGAACTACAGTACAACACGCCAGTGGTGAGATCTGCTGGGGGACCTATGTGATTCCTGATTCTAGGCTGTCTCTGCAGTTTTAGTAACTTCTACTTTGGTAAACCGCAAGAGGCTTTCTGCATTCTAAGGCTTTTGCCATTTGTTTTGTTCTATACGGTTTGTCTTGTGTGTTTTGTTGTGCGTTCCTTTCAGATAGTCAGCATCTTTAAAATAGGCGCCAAGTACCCGTCAATACAAAGTTGTTGATTCTAATATCATACACAAGTGTACCTCCAAAGCTCTACAATGAAACTGTACTGTACCCAGAGAAGATTGTTCTCTCCTGTGACATCAACAGAGCAGCAGTTAGTGGTTCACTCATACTGTGTGCAACACTGTTGCTCTGCTTTGTCTTCTCTTAAGGTGCTTACACACCAAACGCCACCACACCTCCAACTTCCATGTTAACCCTTTGTAGATGTGCTTCGACGCGCTTCAAAAGGTAAGCAAAACTGTCCGCATGTATGAAGCGTAGCAAATGCAAGCGGATGAGGAAAAATGCGCGTCAAAGCCAGGGAGAATAGCGCGGTACGCGAGCAGGGATGCCGCGCTCACTGCTTCATGCACTCAAGTACATCCAATCTACACGTGCGTTCATTTACGCCTTGTTAACCAATCAGGGACTAGGCTCAAATAGTGAGCACAAGCGTCACCTGTTACCTGCAGCATGGAGGACAAGTTGATCATCGCGTTTTGCGCTCGGCCCAAGTTGTATGACATGTCTCCTAATTATGACGCTTGCAAAACTTCACGCGCCAGCAAACAGGCGTTTCTCGCGAGTGTGAAGCGGCAATGTTTGGCGTCCAACTAGAGGCGGATGGAGTGTGGACGCACGTTTCTGTACGCGCCTTTACATGGGCAAGAACTCCCCAAAAATTACAATGAAGCCAAAGCCGTAACATTTTGCCTTCTTTTGCTTGCTTTGACATGGGTCATCTTTGCCACCATCTTCATCCTCTACAGTGGCAAGCACCTGCAAACACTCAATGCTTTAGCCATACAATCCTGCCTCTATTCCTTCCTGTTACGGTATTTTCTACCAAAATGTTGCATTATACTTTTCCAACCGGAGAAAAACACTCAGCAGTATTTTCAGGGTCTAATACAGAGTTACACTAAAACTATCAGCCAATAAGAACAGAACCAAACTGAAAAAAAGAAAGATTGAAGTTAAACGCCCTCGATTGCATTTTATTCTGTCTGTGTTCACCTTAGCAGTATGGAGGATTGAAAGTGCCACAATTAAATAAATAAATACACTATTAAATAATTAAATAAATGTGTCATTAATTAATTAAATGTTTCATTCATTAATTAAATATGGAATTAAATAAATAAATGCACCATTAAATAATTAATTAAATCTGTCATTAATTAATTAAATATGGAATAAATAAATCAATGTATTATTAAATGTTTCATTAATTAATTAAATTACCAATGATTCTGTGTAAAAATATATATATAATTATTTATCTATTTAATTAATTATTTCATGGTCCTGTGTTGCAGTGTTTCATGAATTAATTGTATCTGTCAAACTCACCCATCAAAGTTTGAGGGGTAGGTCCTAACACCTGATTGGTCACTCTGCTCATCGAGTCAAGGCAAATCAATTTCAGAATAATGGATTGACTCAGACAAGTGAACTAAACTAAACACAAGCCTCGGGCATGTAGACCTGGTTCTGTTTGAGCAAAGCATCGGAACCGTACGTCTTCTTCATTATCAATGCTCCCGCTCTGAAAACTCTTTTTGCGCCGTGGGGCTAGACGCACGTGCGTAATTCTCCGAGTCTGTTGACGCTGCTTCAAAGTAAGCAGGGAAACATCGGCCCAATCTCAATTCTACCCCTTAGCCCTCCGCTTCGCCCTTCCCCTCCGTTTTGTGCGTTCACGAAAGAGTGTCGCCAATTAAAACAGTCCATTGTTATAAACATGTCAGTTATACGTTTTCGCTTTGCTGCTGCGAACGCTCCGTTTATTTGCGCTGTATTGCTGTTTCTTTCCAAACTTTCGATACGTCGCTATTGACATGACACACGGGGTTCAGTGCCTCGCTGCTGCGCCTGCTGTGTCCCCGCTCTGAGCGCAGCGCACCTCGGCAGCCTCCGCTCAGGCCCGGGGCTCAGAGCGGAGGCTGCAGCTGCCTGTCCCTGCCCTGAGAGGGAAGGAGAATGTGGCGCCGGATGAAGCAGAAATAGATGAAAATCTGTAGGGTTTGGGCTGAGACCGAGTCCTGTTGTTTAGGTGTTACAAAACAGCCTGACAGTCTGTTACAAGTTACAGACACTTAATGAAAAGTACAAATGTTACCATTATATTTTAGGCTGAGTGCCAACAGGAGCCACAGTATATTTGGAAACTTACTTTATTTAATTAATATTTTTCTTGGGAAAACGAACAATGTGAGTTTATCGAAAGCACATTCATTCCCTGCTTTTCCCCACACAGACAAGTCAGGTATCGATAAGAGAATCGATACTGTAGGTAAAATTATTGATGGTATTGATATCAATAAAATCGTATCAAGTCCCATCCCTCCTCATGAAGGTCCTCCATCAGCGTAGCCGCCATGTTTCCAAACACTTCAGGCCAAAGCAATGGATTAGACAAGATTTGAGTTAATCAGGCTTTAGCCCGCCCACAACTTTTGATGGGCGAGTTTGACAGATAAAATTAATTCATAAAACACTGCAACACAGGACCATGAAATAATTAATTAAATAGATAAATAATTATATATAATTTTTTACACAGAATCATTGGTAATTTAATTAATTAATGACACATTTAATTAATTAATGACACATTTATTTAATTAATGACACATTTATTTAATTATTTAATGGTGCATTTATTTATTTAATTCCATATTTAATTAATTAATGAAACATTTAATTAATCAATGACACATTTATTTAATTATTTAATGGTGTATTTATTTATTTAATTGTGGCACTTTCAATCTTTCAAACTTTAGTTGCCAATTAAATGCGTAGCTTGTGTGAGGTAACTAGAGCTAGTTCTTTATGTTCCCCCTCTACGGCATGCAGGCCCTCTATGGCATGCATGTGTAACAGAGTGTAAAGGTTGGGTTAAATTCTGGTAATAGGATTAGAGCGCCACCGCGTGGCGCAGCGGGAGATAGCATGCAGAGTATGGCAACAGTCGGGACTGTATGTATGTTGTCCCTATTTGTTGTCTTATTGTGATGTTTAGTATACCTGGCAGTGTGTAGCCCATGTACGTCTTTTATTTTGGTTGTCCGTCCTAACGTTTGGCACGTCCGGTTTGGCCGGTATAAATGGCCGACTCCGCCTCTTCCTCTTTCTCTGTTCCTGCACTCATGAAGAGAAAGGTCAGCTAATTTGGTATCAAGAGGCCAGTGTTGGGAACGTTACTTTTAAAAAGTAATTAGTTATAGTTACTCACTACTTGTTCCAAAAAGTAACTGAGTTAGTAACTGAATTACTCTATAATGAAAGTAACTTGTTACCAGGACAAGTAACTATTTGCGTTACTGTTTAAAAAAAATTGCTTTATATCAAAGAATTTTGATTTTTTTTTTTTTTTGCAGTTTTCAAAAGTCAGTTGAAAGGAGTAGAACAGACAGAGGTGTTTGTATTCATGTACTATCATGTAAAATATGTTCATAGTAACGGAATGAACTGAATGGGGGTAGAGTGGGGGAGGCCTCTGTGACTGAATGGTATTGACCAGTATTTGCGTCGCTGTTTTATTAATGTCAATGTCAATTAATACGGCCGTATTCACAGAGAATGAGGAGGAACAGGAGTAAAAGAAACATGTGCCAACGTGGCCAACGAGGGGGGAAGACGCGTCTTTGGGTTAAAGGTCCTATATCATGCAAAATCGACTTTTTGGAGTTTTAGCCATGTTGTTATGCTATTTCCTTATCAAAAACACCCCCAGAGCGGTTTTTGGCTTCATTCACGCAGTTCTAAGTAATCCTCCTGAATCCTGCTCTCTGAGCAGCTGTTCCACCCTCTCCTGGTAAACGACTGAGCTGTTCAGTTGTGTCGTCACAGCGGAACGGAAGTGCTCTACGTCTGTAATGTAATGCCTTACGGCCTGATTTTTATTTATAAAACAGCTTTTTAATTTTTTTTTTTTTTTTCAAAAAATTAAAATTAAAATTAAAAAAAGCAGCAACTCTCCGACGCGTCTGTGCTGTCCCGCTACGCTAATCAAGCGCACCCACGGCCGGAGGAGCCATGGATCCCAGCAGAAGTGTTGTTTTTGAAGACTGAGCTCTTTCTAACATACTCTGGACACCGCCTGTTCTTTTTTCTTACCGAACGATAATGTCACGGATGCGCGTTTGGCTACGAGAGGAACAGGACTATTCAACCTTCCTAAAGAAGAGTGCACTCGCCAGAAGTTGGAATTTCTTTCCGGGATTCAGCTACTATATCAACCAACCTGATGGATGCTTGGTGAACCTTGGCCAGAATTAAAGTGGATTAACTTTTATAACCAACGCGATCTCATGGGGAAGCCAGACTGAGCGGTGAGTCAATCAAAACGCGTGTTAGCATGTGTGTTAGCCATTTATGAAACTGTTGCACATGTCAACTCCTTATAACTGCATTATGTGAAGTAACTTCACTTTTTGCAGCGATATTTATATTTATAATACTGTAAATGTGGAATGAGCGGAGAGAGGGGCGGAGTTAACTGAATCGAAGCGTTTTGTCTTCCGGGTAGGGAAAATACCCCCAAAAATACTTATATTTCTCTCAAAAATGAGTACTCCATAGTGATAGAGGTACAATATATCATATAAATGCCTATACTTTACTTTGGAATGGCTAAAATAGCATGATACAGATCCTTTAAAAATAAGTTCCAACACTACTTATCGATTCTCCCCCGCGTCCGTACCGCGCTGTGGGGATGACCAGCCGCGGGTCTGGGACACACGTAGTTTTTGGAGCAGAGAGCACGAACACTCTGCACAGACTCCGTGAGACTCCGCCCACCCTCTCCGCTGCTCCTGCTGCGTGAGCCGACACCGGGGCGCTCATTCAGTCTAAATGTAACGTGCCACTTTGTTTACGCAGTAACGATAACGGCGTTGTAACGATAACGGCGTTGTAACGAGAGTAATGAATTAGATTACTCCGTTACTGAAAAAATAACGTCGTTACCTAACACCGTTCTTTTAAACGCCGTTATTCCAAACACTGCAACAGGCATCGTGTTATTTAAATTAGCATCCATGTAGTTTTATCCTGTCTTTTATGTTAATATGTTGTTTTCGTATCATCCATGTTATTATTTAGTACTTACGTGTTTCTGTCCCCTTTATATTCTTAGGCCTCGTTGGGCACATGTCATTGGGCTAACGCCAGACTTTTATTTCCCTCTGCCAGTTATGTTTATTGTACATTTGTGTTCTCTCTGTTCCTGCACTCATGAAGAGAAAGGCCTCGTTGGGCACATGTCATTGGGCTAACGCCAGACTTTTATTTCCCTCTGCCAGGGTAAAATAAATGGGTTTCCGAGCGTTGCTCTACCCAATTTCAGCATTGCTTCTTCTAAATGGGCCAGAGCACCACAGCACACAACACAACGCAGAGTAAGCACGACATAGGTCACATTGGTGCCGTGACATCGGACCAGACGACGCTGGGTCCACGGTGTCTGCTAATTGGGCTCCCGGACGGTTCTCCTGTGCCACCGCCGCCTCGCCACTGGGAGCCGCCATCGCCACACGAAGGGCCGTTAGCGCTCAGACCACCGAGGCGGGGGAACTACCTCGTCCACATCTACGTCCTCTTCGAGACGATAACATGGACTCGGAGGAGCTGCACACGCCTGCCATGGCCGGCAGGGGGCGCGGAGCTCTGGTGTCTCCTCTCCCGTTTCCTTTGAGTGATGTGGGTAGTAATGTATCCCGAGGTAGAGCTATACCTCGTAACATGAATAATGTGAGTTTTGGTCTGCCTAAGTGCAGCACGGGACAAGTGTCTGATGATGAAACTGTGGGGGAATTAACCAGATGAGTGAAATGATGCAACAAATGGGTCACATGTTAGCTGATAATATATAATATTGTGTCTAGGTTGAACACGTCTAGCTCTTCTACCGAGTCTCCCAGGGCTCCTGATTCGCCTCCACAGGCCAATGATTCCATGAATAGTCGTAGTTTGAACCTCTCAAATGTCACATTTATTGAAAAAGGTGCCAAAGAGCCACCGGTGTTTAGAGGGGATGGTTCAGATGTGTTGGCTATCGATGAATGGGAAGATTTGATGAAGGTTTATCTCCGTAAGAGTAATGTCCCCGTTGAATGCAGAGCGGAGGAAATCCTTATCCATTTAAAGGGCAAAGCTAGTAACATCATGAAGCTGGGTATTAAGACTGGGGGTCTGAATTCCACACAAGGGCCCGATGCTATTTACGGTCTTTTGCGTAAACACTTTGGCACCGGTCTGTGCTCCTCGGTCCCTCTCGCTGATTTTTACTCCATCCGCCCCACAGTTAATGAGGATCCGTATGATTTTTGGTTACGGTTAAACAATGCCGCGGACACTGCCACTAGCTGCCTCGCGGGGCTGGGGAAATTCTCCGATATTCCTGGGGAGGATGTCACCCGGTTATTCATAAGACACTGCCCGAACAAGGAGCTTTCCTATACATTCCTGTCAAAGACTATCGATAAATGGTCGGCTCGCGATGTCCAGTAGGTGCTGGACGAGTACCATTTGGAGAATAGCTCTAGAAAAGCCGGTGTAATGAATACGGTTACTGTGAATAAAGGTGACATTGCCGCTGATGTACTCCCCACCGCTAACGTGTCTGACTAGTCAGTGCTTGAGAAGCTAGCCGCCATGTTGGAAAAGGTTTTGTCGCAAACTCAAGATGGCGCCCAGGTTGCCCAGAAACTGCGTCGAGACACACGGTATCCCAAAATAGACGGTTTAAACAGCATGCCGTGTGCGGTCTGCAAAGATGTGTCTCACACCGCGTATACGCATTGTAGGAAGCATAAACTGTGTTTTCGATGCCACGCACAGGGCCACTCCAGCCACGCATGTCCCCGGGGCGTTAACACTTCTCCCTCCGGGCCTCAGGGAAACTAGTCAGTCTGCGTGTAGGGGAGGACAGCGCAGATGGGGATTCTTCGCCTCCCACAATAGACAGTGCAGTACAATTTGAGTCCGCCCGTGTAGCTTACGGTGACAAGGTGCCGTTGGGCAAGACACCGGTTGTACAAGTATTACAAAGACTTTCAGAAACCGACTCCTTATTTCACACGGATGTTATCATGGACAATGGTTATGTTATCAAGGCTTTAGTGGACAGTGGATCTATGGCGTGCACTATTAGCGAAGAGACTGATTCAGTGCTGAGGAGGGATTATCCGGAGATTGACAGGAAGCGAGCGGACGAGTATGTCATCGTGGGCTGCGGAGGTCAACCGGTGATGCCCACTGCCCTGTACGACCTCTCTGTTTTAGTGTACGGTATCAAAGTCATCGTCCCAGTCCTAGTGGTACCAGGCCAGTCCGACAGTATGATCTTGGGAAGCAACGTCTTGAAATGGCTCATGATGCGGATCCAGGATGGGGCAATAGACTAAACTTGGCAAAGAGCTACCCAAGCTGCTGTCACTGTTGTCCCATACAGTGCACCGTGCTGACACTTCGTCACGGGATTTTGGGACTGCAAAATTAAAAAGATGTGTCACATTACAACCTTTAACTGAACATTTGGTGTGGGCTAAATTACCGTCTGTAGACGCTTCGGCGGTGGGGAGCTCTGTCATCGTAGAACCCACTCGATCTAAAACGAGACCAGCGCAGATCTTGGTGGGGAGAGTTGTCACCACTCTGTATGGGGATGGGTGGGTTCCCGTTAAAATAGTTAATCCCACGGAGAAAGCACTCACACTGAAGAAGAATGCCAAACTTGTGGATGTTTCGCCCAGTTCGTCAGTACAAGATCTGCCGGAGCCACAACGAGTTCAGTCAAACACCCAGCGCATGACGGAGACTCCAAGTTTGAAAACTGAGGAAGAGATAAACAAGACCCTCATCGACATGGGCCTCTCGGAAGTTGACATCACGTCTTGTGAAGTGTCCCTGGAGTGGAAGAACAAGCTGCTCAATCTGATCGAGCGATATGACTCCACATTCTCAAGGCACAAGATGGATTGTGGAGAGGCGAAAGACTTTGTACACAGAATACGGTTGATGAATGACAAGCCGTTCAGACTTCCGTACAGGCGTGTCCCTCCTTGCCATTATGAAAAATTGAGAACAGCTTTGAACAAGATGGAGGACGTCGGGATCATCAGGAAGTCCCAGAGCGAGTATGCGTCCCCTTTGGTTCTCGTCGTGAAACCCAATGGTGATTTACGCATTTGTAATGACTTTCGGTGGCTTAATGCAAGAACTATTAAAGATGCACACCCCTTGCCCCACCAGACTGATGCGCTCGCTGCGCTTGGAGGCAATGTGTTCTTCTCCACCATGGATCTCACCTCGGGGTTTTACAACGTCCCGCTATACGAGGATGACAAACGGTACACCGCCTTCTCCTCCCCGTTCGGGCTGCACGAGTATAACAGGATGCCTCAAGGACTGACCAACAGCCCCGCGACGTTCATGCGCATGATGATGTCGATCTTTGGTGACAAAAACTTTACCAGCCTGTTATGTTACCTGGACGACTTGATGGTGTTTGCGCCGTCCGAACAGATTGCGCTAGAGCGTTTGGAGATGGTATTTTCGCGGTTAGCTGCAAACAATCTCAAGCTTTCCCCCAAGAAATGTCATTTTCTCCGGCGTTCTGTAAAGTTCTTGGGCCATATTATCTGCGAGGAAGGCACGAAAACCGACCCCAGTAAAGTCCAGGCCATCGGGGATATTAGGGACCAGTTGCCTCCATCGGACCTCATGGAGGCAGACGGTAAAACCCCCAGTGCTAAAAAGATAAGGTCCTTTTTAGGCATGGCCCTGTATTACCACCACTTTATTGAAGGTTGCTCAGCCAAGGCTAGGCCCCTGTTTAACCTCGTGTCAGAACCCTCCACTTCCAAGAAAAAGGGTAGACCTCCCAAACCTAAATTTAAGAAAGGTTTAGTGAGATTAACCCCCACTGACTGGACTGACGACTGTAGGGTAGCTTTTGAGACCCTCAAACATGACTTGATACACAGTGTGACGTTGGCTCATCCAGATTTTGACGCTCCTTTTATCCTTGCTGTTGACGCTTCTTTTGACGGGATAGGCGCTGTTCTTTCGCAATTGCCAACTGGTAGTAAGATCGCCAGACCGGTGGCTTTTGCCAGTAAAACTTTGTCTCAAGCCCAGTTGAATTATCCAGCTCACCGCTTGGAGTTTTTAGCTCTTAAGTGGGCTGTGTGCGACAAATTTGGCCATTGGTTAAAGGGACGGACCTTTTCTGTTTGGACTGACAACAATCCACTGACTTATATATTGACTAAGCCCAAAGTTGACGCTTGCGAACAGAGGTGGGTGGCGAAGTTAGCGGCGTATAGCTTCGATCTTAACTATGTCCCGGGCACTAAGAACATAGTTGCTGATGCACTTAGTAGGGAGCCTTTTGTTAAGTCCTGCGTAGCCCACCGTCTCGTTTCTGAACCGTATTCTCATCTGCTCGCCCAAGTTAGTGAGTTAGCGGACCAGAGAGTCCAAGACGCGTTTAGGTGCACTAACAACTGCCAACTCGTAGACCAGCCTGGGGATTCCGCCAATTCGCTTTTCCCACAGCCATCTCTGTCCCTCGACGAAGTCCAAGCGGTGTTAAGCGCCCAGAGTGAAGGGAACGCCAGTCCGTTGCGTGTCACTTGTGCTGATGTCCCGCAACTAGCGTGTATCACCGACAGTGCTTTGCTTCCGCTGAGCCAGCTTGTGTCCATGCAAGAACAGGACGGCACCCTGAATAGAGTCTTCTATTACGTACAAAGGCGGAAAAGACCCACCAAGCGTGAGCGCGCACGTGAACCAGGTGGTGTGAAGAACCTTCTCAAACACTGGGCGAAGTTGTCTATCAGGGACGGATTGTTGTTCCGGTCGAAGAGAGACAATAAAATGAACGTGACGCTCCATCAGTTCGTTGTGCCGGGCGCCTTGAAACAACAAGTCCTCACTGGCCTCCACGACTCAGCGGGCCACCAGGGCCAAGCGCGGACGCTATCTCTGGCCAGACAAAGGTTTTTCTGGATAGGAATGGAAAGGGACGTCATCAATCATGTCAGGAAATGCTTCAGATGCATTGTTGGTAAAACGCCTGAACCACATGGACGTGCTCCTTTAAGGTGCGTTCAGACCGAACGTGCGTCCACGCTCCGTCAGCCTCTAGTTGGACGCCAAACATTGCCGCTTCACACTCGCGAGAAACGCCTGTTTGCTGGCGCGTGAAGTTTTGCAAGCGTCATAATTAGGAGGCGTGTCATACAACTCAGGCCGAGCGCAAACCGCGACGATCAACTTCTCCTCCATGCTGCAGGTCAGGGGCGCAACTACCCCCCCTCCCACACACAAATACACACATGGCTCTTTGATGGTTGTTTCTTTCTTTTTTTTAAAGAAAATAAATACCCTCTGAATTGACTTTATTTTAACGAAAATGTCACTATTTCACACAATATAACATCGATATTTCCCTCTATGGAGTTTGTTATCACAAAAAAACAATCACACGGCCCGATTAAAAGCTTCTGTTGCTTCATTCACGTAACTTTCCTCCTCTCCCTCTCTCTCCCTCGCGCAAGAGGGGAGAAAACAACGCAAGCTTCAACGCGATCTCCTCTGTAACCGTGTTTATTATTTCATTAGGACTTTTATTTCTCAAACTTGTTGCCTTATGCTCACTTTGAGCTCCTCGTGGGGCTGCAGCAGCGGTGGAGATGACAGTCCCTCTGCACTCCTCTCTGCCCCACTCCAGCAGTGACTTTTGTTTCGCAAAATAAGCACGCACAACTAAAGTGACGCCCCTCCCCCAAAGAGGAATAACAAAAAAACACTTCACCACCGCGAACCTGTTCATATCGTTCACTGTAAAGACTCAAAAGAGCCGGATCGTTCACGACCGACACACATAGACTGTTAAAAAGACCACAACACTATTGGCGCCCCTATGCAAGGCATATATTGCGTATGCCCTTTTTGCACCACTGCTGCAGGTAACAGGTGACGCTTGTGCTCACTATTTGAGCCCAGTCCCTGATTGGTTAACAAGGCGTAAATGAACGCACGTGTAGATTGTGATTACTTGAGAGCATGAAGCAGTGGGCGCGCTCTGTACTGCGCTGTTCTCACTGGTTTTGACGCGCGTTTATCCTCATCTGCTTGCATTTGGAACGCTTCATACGCGCGGATATCTTTGCTTACATTTCGACGTGCGTCGAAGCACGTCTACATAGGGTTAACATGGAAGTTGGTGGCGTGTCAGCGTTTGGTCTGTACACACCATTAGAAAGCATTCAAACCTCGGAGCCGATGGAGTTGGTTTGCATCGACTTCTGGACTGCGGAACAAACAGACAAGAAATGCGTCGATGTCTTGGTCGTCACTGACCACTTTTCGAAATTGGCACATGTATTTCCGTGCAAGAATCAGTCGGTCAAACAAGTCGCCCGCCGATTGTGGAATGACTTTTTCTGCGTGTATGGCTTTCCAAAGCGCATTCATTCAGACCAAGGTGCAAATTTCGAGAGCAGTCTCATGAAAGAACTTTTGCCGCTGTCTGGAGTTCAGAAATCCCACACGACGCCATACCATCCTATGGGGAATGGCATTGCAGAACGTTTCAACAGAACTCTGGGGAACATGATCCGTGCCTTGCCCCCGCACTCGAAAGCGAGATGGCCTCAGATGTTGCAAATGCTGACTTTTTGTTATAACTGCACAGAACACGAGACTACAGGATTTGCGCCCTTCTACCTCATGTTTGGGAGAGTCCCTCGGTTGCCAGTCGACGTCGTTTTCCAACATGTGCTCGATGGTAAACCTGTCGTCGACCACCATGAGTTTATTGCAGCTTTGAGGCGGGATTTAGCTGAGGCATCGCGCATTGCTCTCCAAAGCAGTAGGACGGCTCAGGCCCGTCAGACAGAAAACTACAATCGTAAGGCTAAAGGCGTGCCCCTCGTCGTGGGTGATCAAGTTTTACTCGCAAATCGAGGAGAGAGAGGGAAGCGGAAGGTCGCGGACAAATGGGTTTCGACGGTGTTTGAGGTTATTTCCGTGAGACCGGGCGTAAATGTCTATTCTATCAAAGACCCGGACACTCAGAAAGTCAAAACGGTACATAGAAATCTTCTACTCTCTGTTAGTTTCCTTTCGTCCAATGTAGAGAGTCCATGTGCGTCTAATTGCTCCTCATTAGCGAACGACGAACCGGAAATTCCTGTTGAGGCACAGGACAGTGAGACTAGGACGATTAATTGGCTTTTGAACACTGAAAATGGTTCTTACCAGAGTGTAGAGGCGAGCCTAGTCGATGAAGATACCGTGTCTGACCCGTTTGCTGAGTCTGACGTGGATTCCGTGGCGTTAGGTCCGTGTGATAGCGCTTCTATCTGCGTCGAATCTGATGGCGCGCTCTCTTAACTGCCACTGAGCGTGGGTGACCACACCCTACCTGTTGATCAATCAGAACTAGTTCCCGCGGACATGGTGACGTGTGACGTGGTAGCTGACGCGCAACTGTTACCTGTGCGTACCAGAGCAGGCAGATTGATTAACCCCCCGCAGGCCCGGCCCTAACCAATTTGGTGCCCTAGGCAAGATTTTAAGTGACGCCCCCATCGCAGTACAGTACTTGCACTGCTAGTGTACATATACTCACAAGAAACTTAATAGCTTTGTTTTAGACATTCTTTTATTTAAATAAAACAATTGCACATTCAAAAAACTAATTATAATAATAATAATTAAAGAAACAACTAAAAAAATTAACTCAACATATGAAATACAATATAGATATCTTACATAAAGTATTAAATTTAAATACTCCCGAAATGAAAAGTGTAAACAAGTGACATTAACTTAAATACAACAGAAATACGGCACTGTGCAAAATAAGACATTAGTATCTTATCTATCTTATCTAGCTTACAATTACAAAAACAATTGCACATTCAAAATACTTATTATAATATAATATCTTATCTATCTTACCTATCTACCTTATATATCTTATCTATTAGTATCTTTAGGCATAAAAATACTACAAGGATTTGAATTAAAAAAATGAAAAGATCTTAAAAAGAGCTCTATTGGTGTTTTTGGTCCAACGTGCGTCACACGCAGGCTGCTCAGACGTGCGGCTGTCGCTTCATTCGTACAGTAAACGCACGACCAACCTGCAATAAACGTACTGAGCGTGGGTTCCATGCGGGCATCGTATGAAGTTTGCAAGAACTGCACACGATCTGTACGTCGTGTGCACCAACGCCGTGCGTTATCTCAGAGATTACCGGGCAATTTGGAGGGAATAGCCTATATATTTCGCCCTTGGATTCAGAGGCGCATGTTTGGGCTGTATGACACACTTTTCCAGGAGCTGGAGAGCGAAAGCCACGGGGACTACATGTCTTATATTCCCCTAGATCCAAAAAACGTTCACACAAACTTGTTGCTGCGTGTCACACCACGCATAACGCCTTTTTCTCTCCTCCCTCTCTGACACCTATTCTCTCCTCGTCTTCCCTCTTCCCCTCGGCGTATTGCAAAAGCTTTGTACTTTGTACCTGGTCAGAGGCAGCTCTGAAGCATCGGAGTTTTCGTGCGGTAGATGCACTCTCGCCTACGGGCAATTCACGAACGACTTGCGCGACATGTATAGAGGACGCACGAGATATCTGAGCGTGCGTTGGCCTCACTAATGGTGTGCGTGTGGCACACGACACATATACGAAGTCCGCAAGTGTGGCATACGGAAAACGTACGAAAGACATACGCCTGCCGTACAGACGACTCACGCAGACGTACGGCGTTCTTGCAATCTGAAAAAAAACGTAAGCGCCCGTAGAGTTTGTTTGACATGTCAAAGAACCTCTGCGGCGGGTCTGCGGCCAGTCTGCGGCTCCAAAATAAGCACGTCACACGCACGTCACTCTCGCGCTCTCCGTGCGTTTTCTTGCGTTTTGTGCACGTAGACCGGCCGTAGAAGCCCGTACGGCCGGTTGTGACCATAGCTTAACAAAGTCAAAGACATGTAAATACTATTTTTTAAACCATTCATTGCAGTGTCAATGAAATACAATAAAAGCAGAAAGTTCATTATGCGGCTCTGGCGCCCCCTGGATGTACGGCGCCCTTAGCATTTGCCTATACTGCCTATGCCACGGGCCGGCCCTGCCCCTCCGCTCGGTTGATTTGTGAAATGAATGGACAAAGAGTAGAGTCAGGGGGCCCCTCACAACCTGTGAGATTTGTCATCTCTTTTGTAAATAGTATGTTCACGCGGTGGAAGGCCCACCAGTTCCCATTGGTTGTCTGTTAGGGACGGTTGTGAAGCTTACATTAGAGGAAAGAGGTGTAAAAAATTTTTTTTCAAGAGTATCACTGCAGCACGTTGGGTGTAAATGGCACTCTTCATATCCGCGCGGAATAGGGCTCTACTCTGTGCAATCCCTTGGGATGGTTTTATACCGGTTTTGGTTGCTCTTGTTTTTTTTTCTCTTCTTTCTGTCTTTTTGTTGTGCACCCCCTATTACGCAGAATTTTAGGGGGTGTGTGTAACAGAGTGTAAAGGTCGGGTTAAATTCTGGTAATGGGGTTAGAGCGCCACTGTGTGGCGCAGCGTGAGATAGCACGCAGAGTATGGCAACAGTCGGGACTGTGTGTATGTTGTCCGTATTTGTTGTCTTATTGTGGTGTTTAGTGTACCTGGCAGTGTGTGTAGCCCATGTACGTCCTTTATTTTGGTTGTCCGTCCCAACGCTTGGCACGTCCGGTTTGGCCGGTATAAATGGCCGACTCCGCCTCTTCCCCTTTCTCTGTTCCTGTACGCATGAAGAGAAAGGTCAGCTAATCTTGTATCAAGAGGCATCGTGTTATTAAAACTAGCATCCATTTAGTTTTATCTTGTCTTTTATGTTATTATGTTGTTTCCGTGTCATCCATGTTATTATTTAGTACTTACGTGTTTTTTTTCCCTTTTATGTTCTTAGGCCTCGTTGGGCACATGTTACTGGGCTAACACCAGACTTTTGTTTCCTCTGCCAGGAAAATAAATGGGCTTTTGAGCGTTGCACTCCCCAAATTCAGCATTGCCTTTCTCACTGGGCCAGAGCACCACAGCGCACAGTGACACAGGTCACAAACGCACGCCAGGGAACCGGCCCACTACAGACCAGTCGCCCTGACTGGTGCTGTGAGGGTCATGTTCTTTGGCTTCTCCAGCGCTTTTAACACCATCAGACCGGCGCTGCTGCAGGGGAAGCTGGAGGACGCAGGAGTGGATGAACATCTCACTGCATGGACCATCGACTACCTCATAGACCGACCATAGTACGTGCGGCTGCGCAGCTGTGAGTCTAAAGTGGTCATCTACAGCACTGGGGCCCCTCAGGGCACCGTTCTCTCACCGTTTCTCTTCACCATCTACACATCGGACTTCACATACAACACGGACAGTTGTTTTCTGCGGAAGTTCTCTGACGACTCCGCCATTGTGGGCTGTGTGTCTGAGGGGAACGACCTGGAGTACCGGTCGGTGATCATAGACTTTGTGGACTGGTGTGAGCGCAACCACTTGTGCTTGAACACCAGTAAGACGAAGGAGATGGTGATCGACTTCAGGAGGAAGCTAAACATCCAGGGGGAGGACATTGAGGAGGTGGACAGCTTCAAGTACCTGGGTGTTCACCTCAACAATAAACTGGACTGGTCCCACAACACCAACGCCCTGTACAAGAAGGGCCAAAGTCGCCTCCACCTTCTGAAGAGACTGAGGTCCTTCGGAGTGAGCAGACCTCTGCTCAGGACTTTTTATGACTCTGTGGTAGCCTCTGCTATCCACTACGCTGCCGTGTGCTGGGCCCCGGGCAGCACAGAGTGGGACAAGAACAGACTGAACAAGCTGGTCAGGAGGGCCAGCTCCGTCCTGGGCTGCCCCCTGGACTCTGTGGCGGAGGTGAGGGACAGGAGGGTATTAGCCAAGCTCACCTCCATCATGGATCACACCTCCCACTACACGGGACTGTAGAGGAGCTGAGCAACTCTTTCAGTGGCAGACTGAGACACCCTCAGTGCAAGAAGGAGCGCTACCGCAAGGCCTTCATCCCCACTGCTGTCAGACTGTACAACAAGACTCTAAAGTAACATGTGCAATCAGAGGCGTAGCTTGCCATAAGGCAAGGCAGGCAGCTGCCTGGGGCCCCCAACTGTGAAGGGCCCCCATGCACCAACCCGTTTTTCAGATACCTGCAGTAAACGCTTGATATACACAGTCTTCCTAATGATTTTGGTGATGCAGTTACATCATCTCTCCACCAACGCTCTGTGGCGCTGTTTATCCCCATCCTGCTGCATGCTTTAGTGAGTCATGGTTCCCTAATGTTAACTTTTAATGAGCAGTGGACAGACTTTTTTAGTCATGGCTCCACCAGATTATATGTCTAATAGTGAAACCAGTTTATTAATAAACTGGTTTCTCTCTTCATGACCTAAAGAACCTCATCCTTCTGTTCTGAGGAAAAGTTATGCAGAGAACTGCATTATGGGAGTTTTCAGGTGACCCACTCCTGCCCAAATGACATCCTCTCTCCCAGTGCGTAGTACACCGATCGGCCACCAGAGGGCCCCCAACCGACATTCTTGCTTGTGGCCCCTTGGTACCCTTGCTACGCCACTGTGTGGAATAACCCCCTTTGCAAAACTATGTGCAATAATCTCTATCAGCCCCACTTATTCCCTGTACCAGCGTCACTTATTGACAACCTGCACTAGGACTGTAAACCTCGATATTCTACTTTTTATAGTATGATCTAATTTTTATTCTATTTCTATTTATTGTTATTTCCTTATTACTATAACTACACCCCTTAAGATTTTTGCTTTTACTTGTTGTACATAAGATACCTCTTTTTTTTTTTACTATTGAACTGTTTGCACATTTCCTGTCTATTTTGCACATCCTGAGTCTGATCTTATTGAATGCCGAATGTAACAAGTGAATTTCTCCGTTGTGAGATCACTAAAGGATTATCTTATCTTATCATCAATACAAGATCTTGGTGAAAAATTAATGCAACACTGGATCTCTTGACATGGAAGAAATGTATTGAAAACAATGCCACATCGAACGTGTGCTGTAATCAAAGCTAAAGGTGGTCTCACAAAATATGACACATTTTGTGGTGACTTTTTTTCTTCAGGAAATGAGTCTTTAAATTTTAGCATGGTTGTAATTTACAGTATCATCACAGCAGTTTCTCTGAAGATGAAAAAAATAATCTTGATCAGTTGCTGCAATCTTCCTCCACTACAAAGCAACAGATATTACGTAAAGACAAATCAATTTCTTTCAGCATCGATCAAGTATTGTGTCACTGCACATTGGCTCTAAACTAACTAAATTATACTACAAAGAAATATCACATGGTTAAGCAATGAAATATGGCTATCAGGTCTATATTACAAACTGTAGGTGACGAGGTGCATCATGGGAGAATGTGTTCATTTGTCTCTTGTAATGAGTCTACAGGGGAAACCTTTTAAGTATGTCACAACCTGAAGTGTGACTGCAGTTTATAATGAGAGCCATTACTCATGCGCTGATAGTGTCCTTCTGATATCATCTCCATGGAAACACGTGACCAAAGACTTGTGTTTCTGCCCCACTTTATTTGAATGTACATGATTTATTATTCGCCATTTTGTCCAATTTAGTGCCAGTACAGAGCCCATCACTCACTGCAGTGATACAATAAGTGTGTAAGTCTCACTAACGTGTAACTTGAAATGAGGGGTTTAGTCAAAAATGTCCCCACAAAAACGCAGAGCAAAAGAAATTTCCTGTATTTTTTTGTTTTCCCAAATTATTTTTCTTAATAATTATAATTCAGGAAAAAAAATCAGCTACATTATACTCTTATTTTATGTTTTCTTTCTAGTTACAAGCCTTTATCATGCCTTGCCTGAACCACTACACTTGCTATCTTCAGAGTCCATCTCATTTCCTAAAATAATAAGCTTGCAAACTGATGCGAGTGGCTGCAAAGACTCTTCAAAACCTCACTCACAGATACTTAATAGCTGGTGGATTGTGGTAATAAAAGAAGGAAAAACATATCAGGATAGCACCGATCACTGATATGACCCGCTCACAGAATAAAGTTTATTCGACTACAATCACTGCCGTGATACTGACAAATCATTTCTACTTAATAATCACAAATGTTAGACTACAGTAAATTTTGGTAATCTAAAACTAACAGCACAAATGCTGCCAGTATAAACAGACACCACATGTTTCTACTCACTGATTACTTTATTGGCGGTTACTTAATTTAGAGCTGTATGGCATTTTTATTGTCTCTAAATCTTAATGAAAAAGGACTATCATCAAACACACATCCAGAACTGGAGACACATAAAAGCTGTTTGTTATCAATGTACTCATCTTTTTTTAATTATTATTATTATTGTGTCTTGCACATAAGTAAGTGCCCAGCCCTCATGGGCTTATAAGACACATTTCAAAACAGAATTCAGATGACTGCCAGAATAAATTCACAGAAACTGTACAATCAATCATAACAGAACATCCACATCGCACAGGAGGATACAAATTAATTTGTCTTCGGTCCCAAGCTTTGGAGATATATTGGCTTAAAGCAAAAATGTGCTTTTCAAAAAGCTGCCTCAAAATTCAATTAAAGTGCAATGTAATACAGTCAAAGGTGGCTGTAATCATCATTTTGAATGTTAACTTTGCTCTATAGTACTGTGTGAAAGAGTCATATCAACATTCATGCAATTTAGAAGCATAATTATGGAGAATAAAGCCCTCTGCCAAGGCACTGACATTAACCCGAACCGAAACCAAGGCAAGGTATGCCAAGGCATAGCAAACATTGGGTGTGGGTAGGTTGGGTTATAAGCCACACTTTTTTTCTTACATTACGGGTTTATCCATAAAAATGCACTTTATGAGCATTGTGCTTCATTTTTAGACTTTTAAATGGTCTTGCCCCTTCACCATAAATGGATTTTATATAAAAGATAAGTAACACTCGAGTAAATGCCTGAGCTTTGACCAGACGAGATTGTAATGTGCATCGACGCAGGACTAAATTCAGCCAAATGGTGGTGTCTATCAGAGGCACACAGTCATGGAACTCACTGCCGGATCATGTCAGGAACTACGACAATTACCACACCTTTAAAAAAGTCCTAAAAACAGGTTGAAAACAAATCAGCCCTGCACTCATAGGTACATAGGTAATAAGTCTTAAACTTTTAATATTTCTTAAAGACTGACAACTCCCATAGAGATGATTGGCAAGACTATTCCTAAAGTTAATATTGTTCATTTTTACATTTACATCAATCGCAACAGTTGAAATCCATCTGTTTTTGAAGTAAACGACACATGTTCATGATGTTTTGGGAAGTCCTGTTTGTCGTGTCTCAGTTCACCTTTGTCTATTTCCTGTTTACATGTTGGTCCACAATTAAGTCTTAATTTAGTCATGGCTCGCTTAGTCCAGTTTGAAATGAAGTGTCACCAGCCAGTACGCACATTACAAATGTGTAATACTGTATACAGTATATCAGGTCACTTGGCCATTTGTGCCAAAACATCTCTCTCTTTTAAATGCATCTTCATTTAGAGCTAGGATTTACAATTTCAACAAAACCTGTATACCTGTATATCAACACTCATTGATGTTGACATACTGTATTTCTACTCCAAAACCACAGAAACTGGAAATTTCGGGATCTGTTACACGCACCAACTGAGCCTTAAGAGCATGTTGCAAATGTTTCATCTTGTTTTTAGTATACGATCAATGTGTATATGACAGGAAATTAGCACAGTGGTCTCTCTGTCATTTTCTGTGCAGAGGCGGGCTGTGTTTCAGGAAGTGCCTCTCCTTCAGCTGCGTACTTCCCATTACACAAGCCTATGTACCGTCAGGTTCATGTTCACACACAAAAAAAGAACAATGGTGTCCCACGTTTGCACCTCCATAAATTTCAGCAGAGCCGTTTCTATAAACATACTAACATGCAACCAACATCTTCTGAGGCCCCATAACTATTTGTTTGTGTGTTTGTTTTTGCCTTAACTGAGCAGTAACAAATTATTTTCCAAACAAATATCAAGTTTAATAGATTGTGAAGAATTGGTTTTATGTTTATTACATTGATGAACAAACATCACCTTGTAACTTAAAAACACCCTGGCTTAACACACACACTTTACATATGTTACCGACTCCTTTGCTGCATTTAATTTTGTTGTGTTTAAAGGCTCTGTACCTATTGTTGTTTTTTTTAATTGTGGAATACAAATATGTTTGCTCTTCAGTTTCATGTAAAAGCAGACATTTGTCTAATTCTAAAGCCTTTTATCGCTTTACTAGCAGCAGCTAGTTGTTGTTTACATTAGCTACAGTAACAGTAGGCCCTCCAGTAGCACTGCTCTGTATAATCATTGCTAACTTTGTCCACAAAGTCAGTAAAAGTATGAACATTAGACATACAACTTAAGTTACTAAATTAGGCTTCTTTTTCAGGATCTATGTATCCCAGAGAGGGATACACACTGCTGTTGCTTCTACTACATGGTTACCTTTGCCCATTATAGGCCGACTGTCCATTACAATGACATAATGATATCAAACTCCATCTAGCGTTCCTTGGATTAAATTGTATGCTTATCCCTTGTATCCTGTTAAGGGAAATCTGCGTATCAGGAGGTATACTTGTTGAGATAACTTGTGCTGTGGTTGTCCAATTCCCATGAAAATTGGCACGGAGGTGTGTGTTTACATGCTTTTATACATATCTGAGTTTCATTCAGTTCTGATCAATTTTGAGTACGTGAGTAGTTTTGTATTCTCTGGTAGTGCTTTGAAAATCTGTGTACCCATAGACTTCCATTATTCCATTCTTTTTTTACCTCTCATCTCTAAATCAAGGTGAAACTTATTTTCCCTGAAATGTCCCTTTTTTATCTTCTATTTTTGAAATAATAAAGTCATTATAAATTGTGCCCACTTTTAACCCCTTCCCCCTGGCCTCTACCGCAGACCCATACAATCAGTGTTTACCATTGACTTCTATTATAATTGCATATTTTAACCTCACCTCTATAAATCAAGATGATCAAATTCCCTGCAATTTCCAGTTTGTAAGCTTCCAACCCCTCACTTACTAAAAACATGTACAATAGCCCAGGATGAATGCGAGTGTGTTTGAGAGTGCGCATGGGGGACGCCGGATGGAAATTAGCCCAAGGCTACAATCCGGTGTGGCTTGTTCATTAACTTGCACTGTCCCTACCAAACAAACCAATAAATAAATAACATACTTTGATGTACAAAATATGTAATTATTAGTTTAGGCCATTTTTAACCCCTTCCCTCTCGTGCCCTATATTAGCGTCTGCTTTGCCTGACTGCTGCCCTCAGGTGTTCAAAAGTTTATATAGAACAGAGCAGCTAGAGTTGTGCTCCACTGTCCTTTTCAAACTAATGTCCGTGAGATGCACAGGAGACTGTCTTGGTTAACGGTTGAGGCCAAACTAGAGGCAAGTCTCCTCATGTTCAAGTTTTGATGGATAAACAGCCCAGTTTTTTGTGTAACAAACTCTTATTCAGCGTGTTTTGTCACAGATATGTGACTCGCCAAGTGACGACAAATTATTTGGTTGTTCCCAGACCCAATAGTAACTCAATGAAAAGAACTGTTCTGTACAGAAGAGCAAACACCTGGAACTCGCTTTCTTTTATCATTAGAAACACTAAAAGTAAACCACACCGGTTGATCGGTTGGTTGGTTAGTTGCTAACAAGGCTACTATCGTCACAAAGAAGAAGAAGAAGACTGGTGAATATTTAATATGTAATGTTAATATTCTTGCAAGCAACTTTTGAGTTAGATACTGTATGCAATAGCCTATACCAAAATAAAAACGGGGTGTTTAACAACATGCACATGTATCTTAGTTTAGTTTAGTTTATTTATTTGTTTGAGCAGTTAACCTGCTCAAAGGGAGTGGGCTGAAGCCAAAGGCTTATAAGCGCCCACCCCAAAATAAAAATAATAACATTACATTTAATATTTACAAGGTAGAAAATCATAAACAAAGGAACATAGGGCAAAGTAATAATAAATAATGAAGAAGAATAAAATAAAAACAACAGCAAAATAAAGAAACAACAAAAGAACTGTGCTACTTTTATGTTATAAAGGTGCATTAATACATATTATACTCTGAGATCTTGCTACTTCCCAGTTGTCATTACCATCCTCAATATAATTTAATTTGGGTTTAATTGTCATTATTATTATATTTGTTTAATTGAGTTATATGTGAAGTATGACGTAAGCCCTGCATAGTGAGGTGCATTAAAAAGCCAGGGTGTAGAGCGGGCCAGTTGAAGAGGGCAGTAACTCCCCATCAACAAACCCCCACCCAGCTGCCCTAACAGCTGATTTTGTAGATGATGTTCCTAGGTTTTGAGCCCGTTGGGAGGGTCCCTCTCAACAGATTCATAACTTGCCTACCCTAATTCTCAATTTGTAAATTTGAGCAATAGAATGACAACTGTTCCAAGCAGCAACACTCTTCCTTGATTATAGAGGAAACACACATCAATTATAATTGATCCTACTGCGCCTCCTAGTGGCAACACATTTCTTCTTCTCTGTATATTTCAAAAGTCTTTGTTTGTATTTATATTTGAACAGGTTGATATTTGGACTTCGTTTCAACTCCATTTCCAGTTTATTCCACAATTGTACACCATTAACTGTTGGGCTAAAACTTTTCAAAGTTGAGCTATGTTTCTGAGTCCTAAAGTTTAATTCGTCACGTAATTCATAACAACCAGTACGTTCTTGGAACCTTCTTTGTATTTGGCCCGGTAACAGTTTGTATCTTGCTTTGTATAACATCTGTACAGTTTGGAACTCAACAATGTCACAAAACTTCATGATCTTTGATTTTAAAAATAATGAGTTTGTGTGGTCCAAAAACCCAACTTTATGAATTACTCGGATAGCTCTTTTTTGCAACAATACTATTGGTTTTAATGTGTTTTTATAAGTACTACCCCAAACCACAGTACAATAATATAAATATGGCAAAATCAGAGAACAGTATAAGATATGTAGAGCTTTGATGTTTAAAATGTGCTTTGCTTTTCCTATTACTGAAATGATTCTAGAAATTTTCGTAGATATATATTTAATATGAGCTTTCCAAGTAATTCTGTCATCTATAATAACACCAAGGAATTTGATTTCATGCATTCGCTTTATGACAACACCCTCTATCTGAATTGCTTCCTGAGCATTGGAATTACAGTTGCCAAATATCATCATTTTGCTTTTACTGTGAGGTGAATGTCCTGGCAGCATTACCGTAACCTGGGCAGGGGGCGTGTCTATACCTTAACTTCCGCGTATGGTTAATTCACTTGAGTATAAAGCGACTAGCCAGCGGGTGGTGCAGGTAAGCTGCCCCTGCCTCCTTTGTGCCCTGCAACACTGCATACTCTGCCAGGCTGTCAAGTAGTTTAGCGTCATTGCCCCGCCGCTGTGTTGTGTGAAGCTACGAAAGCCTGGGCATAGGAGTTCTACTTCAATAGTGTGCTTGCCCTTAGGCTGCGCTATTGCATATCTCTTGGAAGCGCCAGCTTCCCGCCCTGAGAGGATCAAAGAACTGACCGCGCCAATCATCCTTGGGGGTCCACAAACCCCTGTGCCCTATAAAAGGGGACTCTCCCTTAAATCGTCTCCTTTTTCTCTCAGCTTACTCTGAGTTCTGGATCTCTAGAAGATTAGAAGAAAAGAAAATGACTCACCGCACTCCTGATACCCCGTTGCCGCGTCAAGCTGCGCCGCTCCTCGCATGGGATCAGCACGTTAGCTACTTCCTGTGCCTGGGCCGGCGCCACTCCGCGGAAGACTGTGCCGCTTGCCTCGCAGCGTTGTCGCACCTTTATGGCTCCTGCCTCCCCGGAGCTATCCGAGCAGGACTCGGATGCTTTGAGTGATGATTCCCTGGCTCCAGCCTCCCTGGTGTGGGAGCGGAGCCCGCCTCCTGCGTCCCCGATGCAGGAGAGGAGCCCGCCGCCTTCGCCCGTTCCGAGAAGAGATTGGGTTGCTGGCGACGACGATAAACAACGCTGTTCGATGAAGATGCTCTCTCCATCTTCAATGAGGAGTTGCAGCCGCGTGAGCACTATCCCATGGATCGTCTCAACGGCCTCATCGCTTCTGCTGCGGCCCGAATGGGGCTGAAGATGCCTCCTCAACCTCCAGCCCCAGCGTCGGACATGTTCCGCGACCTGTTTGGCAACGCCCGCGACAGGTGGTGGTAGCTCCTCACGTTGATTCGCTCCTCCACTACGCTAAGGCCTGTTTCACACCGTACGGCGACCGCAGAGCCGAGCGCCCTTTGCGGCCGAACTACCTCACGGCAAGCGGCATGTATTCATACTGCTACGGAGCGGGAGCGAAGCGCCTAGAGTATAGTATTGGACTCAAAACAACTCCTCGTGGTTCATTCTAAAGCAGCACTATTAATTATAAGATAGGAATACAACTGATATGTCTCCTTAAAGTGCAACATGTGTTTTATGCATATGAAAAAAAAATCTAAATGATGCGACTTGAAGCGCGGCTTGCGAATGATGACGCAGACTGGTTCGCTCATCAATTCGTTCATGAATCCGCGTGCGGTGTGAAACAGGCCTAAGGCGCCTCAAGTCGTGTCCTGTTGTGCAGATGAGAAAGTGGGTACAGACCGGCGCCGAGGCGGCGCGCAGGGAATCGGCGCGGGCCGCTGCCGCCTCCACTCCTGAAACCAAAACTGGAACTTGAGCGCATTTTTTCCGCGTGTGGGCTGCGCAGCGAAGCGGCTTTCAGCACCAAATGTGTAAAAATCACTTTTACAAAGCAATTTCACGTCTGTCCAATCTTGTACTTGGAATACATAAGGAAATATAACTTTAGGCGTATTAATAACATCATTTTCCATGTACTACTACATTTATTACTACATTATGCATAAAACACATTTTGTGCATATAAAGGATATTAAGGAGACATATCTATTGTATTCCTATGCTATAATTAATAGTGTACTTTAGAATGAACCATGAGGAGTTGTTTTGAGTCCAATACTACTCTAGGTGCTTCGCCCCCGCTCCGTGGCAGTCTGAAAACATGCCGCTCGCCCCGAGGTAGTTCGGCCGCAAAGGGCGCTCGGCTCTGAGTCTGCTCCCTCCCAGGAGCGTCAGCCCTTTCGAGAAGGCCCCCCAAAGCTGCGGCGCACTGCCGAGAGCAGAGCCTGTGGGCGTGCCCGTTTCCCCGCACTCAGTGTCGTGGTACGACACCTGAGTCTTACCAAGTCTGGAAAGACACATGGCTCCTCGGAGTGCCCTGGCTGGACAGGATGCTCAGAAGGGGGTATGCTCTACAATTCTCCCGGAGACCTCCAGGCTTTTGCAGTATCCTCAAGACGAGGTTACGCAGCTCAGCCGAGAGAGCGGCGCTCACAAGGGAAGTGGTTTCTCTGCTACAGCGCGGTACCATAGCAGAGGTGGATCCACTCAGAGCGAGGACGGGGTTTTATTCCCTGTATTTCCTCGTTCCCAAAAAGAGCGGCGGCGTGCGGCCCATTCTGGACCTGCGGGTTCTCAATCACTGCATTGTGAAGAGACCTTTCCGCATGCTCATGGTGCAGCAGCTGCTGCAATGCGTCAGGCCCGCGTTGATTGGATGACTTCAGTGGACCTCATGGACGCATACTTCCACATCTCCATTGCCCGGCGCACAGGAAGTTTCTCCGGTTTGCAGTCCGGGACAAATGTTACGAGTATTGCCGCCTCCCATTTGGCTACTCCCTAGCCCCACGCACATTCTCCAAGTGTGTCGAGGCAGCGTTGGAACCGCTTCGCCGCAGAGTTCTCAGAATCCTGACTTACATCGACGATTGGCTTATACTGGCCTCCTACCCACAGGAGGCCGAAGCCCATACGGCCGCTGTGCTGAGGCACATTTCTCGGCTGGGGCTGGTCGTCAATTGGGAGAAAAGTCGGCTGTCTCCGACCCAAGATTTGGTCTATCTGGGTCTGCGCTTGGACTCCGGGGGCACAAGGGCCTCCCTTTCCCTGGAAAGGCAGTCAGTGATTCTGGATCTGGGACAACGGGTGTTGCATGGCCTGCGGCGATCCGCTTCCTGCTCGGCATGATGGGGCTACGTGCTCCATTACACGGAGGTGTTCACGGACGCCTCCCTGACCGGCTGGGGCGGAATACTGGGCTATCTCACGGTGAGCGGTGTTTGGCCCCCGTCTCCGAGACACATCAACCTTCTAGAGATGGAGGCGGTGCAGAAAGTCCTCCTACACTTTGCCACTCATCTGCGGGGTCACCACGTCTTGGTTCGGTCGGACAACTCCACAGTGGTGGCCTACCTGAACAGGCAGGGGGGGACCAGGTCCCCCGCCCTCCACAGGCTGGCAGCGAAGGTGCTCAAATGGGCGAGCATTCACCTGGCCTCTCTGAAAGCGTGCCACATTCCCGGATCCCGCAATGTCGGCATGGACAGGATGTCCAGAGGGGGCGCCCTATGGGACGAATGGGGCCTGGCACCCGAGGTCACGGTGGAGGTGTGGCTCCGGTTCCGCGGACCGGTGGGCGACCTTTTCGCCAATGCAGAGAACGCACAGTGCCCACTCTGGTTCTCGCTCAGGTCAACGGATGGGCCTCCTCTTGGCGTGGATGCCATGACTCATCGACTATGGCCTTCCGGCCTGCTTTACCCATTTCTGCCCCTGCGCCTCATTGCGCCTCTGCTCCACAGAGTGAGGACGGAGGGCGCACTCATCCTGCACATAGCCCCAGACAGTCCGAGCGCCAGGTGGTACCCCGACTTGGTGTCAATGCCACAAGGGGATCCGTGGCCCCTCCCGGACAGACGCAGGCTGATGGTCTGGAGGCTGAATGGGGGAAGTTGCTAAACCTTGGCCTCCCCCTTCAGTTGTTGCCACAATTCAGGGGGTTCGGGCCTCGTCTACGACCTGAGCTTACAGGGTTCGTTGGTGTCTTTTCTCTGACTGGTGTTCAGAGAGGGACCTGGACCCTACATCCTGTTCTATACAGGATGTACTCAGTTTTGTCCAGGGACTACTGGAGAAACCCTAGGGGTTTTTGCGGCGGCCATCGTTACCGGGCACGTGGGGTTCAAAGTCCACACTGCTCGCAGTCATGCTTTGGTGAAGCACTTCCTTCAGGGCATTCGTAGGCTTAGACGCCCGTGCACCGCTTGGTCCCGACCTGGGACTTTCAGATTGTACTAGAGGGCCTTTCGGGGCCCCCATTTGAACCCATTCGCCAGGCAGGGATGGATTGCCTGTCCTACAAGACTGCGATCCTTTTAGCTCTGACGTCGGCTAAGAGGATGGGTGATCTCTGTGCACTCTCTGTGCATTCTTCCTGCATGTCCCTCCCTGAGGGTGATGGGCTGATGGAAGTCTGGCCCAACCTGGCTTTTCAGCCGAAGGTCATTACGTCCGCCTTCAGGTCCAGGATGATCAGAATTAGGCCCTTCTTTCCCCCTCCGCATGCGTCGGCAGGGGATGAGCGACAACACCGCCTTTGCTCGATCAGGGCGGTACGTCACTATCTTGAACAGACTGCCAGCTTCAGACGCTCCGATCAGTTGTTCGTGGGCTTTGGGGTCAGGAACAAGGGTGCTCCACTGTCCTCTCAACAATTGGCCCACTGGATATGCCTTGCCATCCCCACTGCATATGAGGCACAAGGACTCCATCCGCTAGCAGTGGTCTGAGCACACTCCACACGTAGAGTTGCGGCTTCGAAGGCACTGGTCCATGGCGCTTCAATTGAGGAGGTCTGCATGGCAGCATCTTGGTCATCCTCTTCAACGTTTGTGCAGTCTTATCTGCAGGACGTTGCTACTGGTTCAGTTGCCCACGCAGTTTTGAGTGGTGGACAGTCGTGAATTCCCCCCAGCCCAGCGGTGGTCCGGGAAGGGATGACCTGGTTTGGTTTGGTTCGGTGCTTCAGGTGCTCTTGGGAGAGGCGGCCTGGCCGAACCGGCTGTATATTCTTATTCCTTCGGGTGGCCGGTGGTCTTGCAAGTGGCGGCTTTGGACACCCTCGTTATCAGGGGTGGAGTCTGCACTAGCGCTCTTGGGAGAGGCGGTTAGTGCAGATGTTCCCTGATTGCCTTTTTCTGGGTGAGATGTGCTGGCGTTGTTAACGGCTATTGGTTGCTCCTCACCCTGCCCGTGGGCCTCTGCTACCTAGGGAGCGTTTGGCCGCTCCCTGGGACGCATAGAGTTTCCCCGGGCCCACTCCAATCATGCGAGACCATGCCTGCTGGGAGTACATTGGTCGGCCACGGCTGCGCGTTGCTTTATGCAATAGGGAGAGTCCCCCTTTTATAGGGCACAGGGGTTTGTGGACCCCCAAGAATGATTGGAGCGGTCAGTCCTTTGATCCTCTCAGGGCGGGAAGCTGGCGCTTCTGAGAGCTATGCAATAGCGCAGGCTAAGGGCGGCGCGCACATTTCGTAGAACTATAGTTACATAGGTAACTTAGATTTCCTGATGGACTGTTTGGGGAACGGGTCGAGGTGTCCAGTTGTCGTGGTATGAGAGAGCCGCGCGTAAAAATGTCTTCAATTAAAAGTGATCAGTTTGTGCTCATTTAATGCAGCACATTGTAATGCCTGTAGATTTCATGTACTAATAATGGCTGTGTTGTGTTTTATAGCTGGGAGCTAAAGCCACTGCTTTTTTTGTTTGGATTTTCTTTTTGGTTTTGTTTATGATTTGGGTCACCTTAGTCTAAGTTATTATGTTGAGTTTGCTTACCAGGTTTTAACTAGAATTAAAATAAAACGTATGTTTTTATAATAAATCAGCCTAAATGGTATTGTCTCAGGGGGCCCAACCCGGCCCCCTGAGACAAAATACCATTTAGGCAGGCCCGGCCACTAGGCTCCTTCTGCTTGGTTACACTTACAGAGACAACCCAAGGTATTTTGTTATTTAAAGCAGCACCAGAAACCATGATGCAAATCTTTCTGAATGAATAGACTAACTGACTCATACTGTACAAAGCTGCTTGTGTCCAAATGTGCAGTTTTGCATACCTTTATGTAAATTTGACTGGGGCTGTGTCAGTACTCGCTGCCTGAGAGATGCATAATAAGCTTGGCATTACCATGTTCTGTACTTTTGGACACAAGTATCACATATTGATGTATGGTCAAAAATGGTGGGCTTTTTCTGGCTTTTTTGCCTTGAATGTCTTCTGTTTGCAGGAGCCTCTGAATTTCGCACTGAAGGAGACTTTTTAATTGGGGGACTCTTTAACATCCATGAAGACGAAAACCCACAATTTTATCAAATACCAGAAGTTTTGCAGTGTTCAAGGTGGGTGAATGCAGAAAAACAGAAGCAGCCATCCCATCATAGAGTTTATTTTGTTGTTGCTTTCTTAAAGTTCTAGAATTAGAATTTTTATTGTGGCCAACATTTCAAACATTTCATTTTGAACAAAAATGTCGTCACCTGTATTTGAATGGGGTTGCAGCAGTAGTCTAGGTCAGGGGGTTCCCAACCTTTTTTGGCTGGGACCCCAAAACTTTAACTTTAAGATAGAAAAACTTTTTAAAATAAAGTTAATATGTATTTAAGCAGTTTATGTGGAATATTTGACTGGATTTTAACAAATTATGTGCTGTTTTACACACAAAAATAAACTAAAAACAGTAGCTTTTTTCTTTTTATTTCGTCTTACCCCTCTGGGGTCGGCACCCCTCTCCCCACTTTGGGAACCACTGATCTAGGTCTTGATTCTGGTACATTATAAAATATACTATAGTAAATACAGCACACTGTCCAGGTTATTCCATCATACATCTTCCCTAATGGCGCAAGCAAATTCCATATGACAATGCCCTGTCTCATCTGGCTCAATTTGTGAAAAAGTGGTTCAGGAAGCAAGAGACCTTATTTTAGCACATGGATTGACCAAAACAGAGTCCAGACCTTAACCCAATTGAGAATCTTTGGGATGTGCTGTGGAGGGCTTTGGACAATCTTCTAGCATCTATCAAGATCTGGGTGAAAACTTCATGCAAAACTAGACGGAAATAAATCTAGTGATATTGCAGAAGCGTATCCAAACAATGCTATAAAATAATGGAAAAATTAGAGTGTGTTTTTTGGAGGGCCAGGTAGTGTTTAAAAAAAGCTTCCTGGCACCCTAATGCATTTCTTGTGAATTTGTGAAACCTTATGACTAATACTAAAACAGCCCTCTTTGACCATATTTGGATACGTAATTTTACAGTACAGATACCTTTTTCTTTTCAGTAAGCCCTTTTATGGGTCGAGTTACCGGCGATTCCAGCTGATGAGATTCTCTATCGAAGAGATCAATAACTCCAGCAGCCTCCTACCAGGCGTCACTCTGGGATATAACATCTTTGACCACTGCTCAGACACACAGAACATCCCAGGCATTTTCAATATTCTCTCTGGAAAAGACCCCATCGACCCGTGGGCCACAAGACACGGCAATGTCACCAAAGTCACTGCGGTGGTCGGTGCCTTCACAAGTCCTGTGACCAGAACTGTTGCTCCACTATTTATGCCGAGTCATATTCCTCTGGTATATTCTCTCTTATTGTGTATAATGATAAAATGTCTACAAAAGTGTTGGTGTTTTGTTTTTTGTTTTTTATCCATTAATGACATACCAGACCATAGAGCAAATGAAAAAATGCTTATTTCTAATACCTAATTTTACAATTTGTGTGTACCAAATTAAATTAAATTAAAAATTATATTCTAATGTTATACTAAACTCAGCATAAATCTCAGGATCTTTTTTTTCTTAGATCTTTTAACTAAATGGATGTTCAAACTTGCACCTATTGATTTCATAAGACATGATATTTTATCAGGCATTCAGTATCTAACCAAAGATAAACTTGTTTTCTTTTTCAGATCAGTTATGGAGCGTCCAGTTCAATATTTTCCCAAAAATTGAATTATCCCTCTTTCCTCCGTACAGTGCATCCCAATAAGGATGTTGTCGATGTCATAGTCCACATGTTGCAGCACTTCCAATGGCAATGGGTGGCTTTCCTCCACATTGACAATGATTATGGCAATGACGGTCGCAATGTGTTCATGAAGATGATTCAAGACAAAGATATCTGCCTGGCCTACACCAAAAAACTGGATGAAAATACAAATTACACCACAATTTTCAAGCAGATACAGATTCAGAACATACAGGTCATCATAGTTTTTGCTACTGAACGGGTTGCTGAAAATGTTATTGAATTCGCCATAGAAATGAATGTCACCAACAAGACGTGGATCGCTGTAGATGCCTGGTCTTTAAACAAAAAAATTCCTAAATTGAGTGGCATCAGAAATATTGGGACTGTGATTGGGGTTGCAGAGCCAGATGTCACCATACCTGGTTTTAACAAATTTATAAGAGCTTTAGAAATAGAAAATCAGCCGGGGGAGTTTTGTAACCAATTTTGCAACTGTAGTGATTTGAATCGAAGTGAAATTGTGAGAGCAGAGAACTCTTTTAATTTCCCTGTCTACGCTGCAGTGCATGCCATCGCCCACGCTCTGCACAATACACTGCAATGTGGAGACAAAAAGTGCCACAAAAACAGCACATCACCACATATGGTGAGTATGGTGCACAAAATGTTACAGAAGTAGTAGGTGTTGTTGGCCTACAAATACTGTCAAAAATATTTGGTCATTGTTTATTTGATAGAAACTTTTTGTCAACCATGTTGTCAAGGGATCGGGCTCAAATATAGTAATGTAAAAGTTATTGGAAGTAACGCATTATTTTGTACACTTTGTTTAAAGCGTGAGTGAAGTACCACTAGATGAACAGTCTGTGATATATTAAATATCAGCAAGGCAACAAGGGTACAGCTTTTTCATCAAATTGACATACAACACACCGTCACTTCTTATTCACAATAAGGCTGCATATTATCTGTGGCTAATGTGCTCCTTCACAGGTCCTGTCCGAGCTGAAGCGATCAAACTTCTCTCTCCTGGACCACACCATTGAGTTTGACAGAAATGGCGACCCGCGGTTTGGAACCTTTAACATCATCTTTTGGAACAGCAGCGGAGAGGCAGAAGTAGTGGGAGTCCACAAATTTCAACCTTCATCACATTTCTCTGTCAACGAATCGAAAATACAATGGCACAACAGTGCGGTAAGCTTCTCTTTCCTTTATAAATATATACTGTATGTGTGCCAGGAAAATAAAGGGACATGTATTTAAACACGCTGTTACATAACATTGTTTTGCCATCCCGCCTTTGCTCTGCCTGATCCCGTCAGAACTCAGGAGCTAAACAGGGGAGGGCCTGGTTGGTACTTGGATGGGAGACTGTTTGGGAACAACAGGAATGTGGGTGAATGTTGTGAGTGAGTGAGTTGTTGGTGGTGGTCCATGGTAGCCTGATAAACCACACGCACTTCTTTTCTGCGTGAAAGAAGGTGGGTCTGGTATTACGACCTGCTTCTCTACGGTGAAGGGAAGTAATATAAAACCAAAGATGTAAATGGGTAAAGAAAGTTACAATTTATTTTAGGTGACAAAGGCAAATAATAACAACAAAAGTATAGCTCTAAATTGAGTACAAAAATAGTCCAAACGAAATACCAAGTAAACAAGAACGAATTCACAAAGTGTCTCACACAATTATTTCCACAAGGTTAACACACGAGAGACACACCCACATCTAAGGCGAGCTGCACTACTGAGTCCCAGCCGCCCCGAGCGACAGATGAGTGGCACTTTTATCGTTCTTCAGTGCTGATAGGTGGAGACAGGTGATTGGAGAGGCGGGGAAGCGATGTACCAGTCCGCGAGTCCGGAGATGGAGAGCGAACCACAGCCAGGGACGGAAACCAGTCCACCAATCCGAGGCGAGGACTCCAGCAGCAGCGTTTCCATATTACATAAGGCACACATGTCAAAACACGGGACAGAGTGAAGGTGCAGGCGTAACACGTACACGGTAAACAAGTGGCTGATTGGCAGCTAAGGCCTAGCCGAACCACTTACGTCCGTCACAGAGAATTGACAAGGTTACGTCACTCGCTGCGCCGCTATGTTGTAGTTCAATCAACAGTGACTGGCAGACAAGATTGGCAGCCTTGCTTCTGTCAGTCTACCCCAGGTCAGCTGTGGCTACAATGGTAGCTTACCACCACAAAGTATGGAGCGAGAGAATGATGCAATGCAAAGCGTCTTTGAATGTGCTGAAAAGCGCTTTATAAAACAAATGCATTATTATTAATATTATTATTATTATCATTTACTTGCATGTGTTCAGGTTGAACAGGTTTTACAGTGACGGTAAAGACTCATGTGCTGTTCCTATGTGACTGAGCAGGTTCCCTCGTCTGTGTGCTCGTCTGAGTGTCAGCCTGGATTTCGGAAGAGTCTGGTGGGGATACACAAATGCTGTTTCAAATGTGTCATCTGCCCAAGTAGTACATACATCAACTCATCAGGTACAATATAGTATTTGTTTCAATAAAAAGAAAATGTTTTATGTTGTTTTATTTATATGACTGTTGTTGCATTTTTACTGGTTATTTACAGAGGACCAGTACACATGTCTATCCTGTGATGAAACTGAGTGGTCGCCTGAAGCCAGTACAGCATGTAACAAGCGAGTCGTGGAGTTTGTCCCATTCGAGGATGCAATTGCTGTAGTGATCATGGTTGGGACAGTGTGTTTGGTGGGCCTCTGTCTCCTGACCTCTGTGCTCTTTGGTCTGAACTTCAACACTCCAGTGGTGAGATCCGCTGGAGGACCCATGTGCTTCCTGGTTCTAGGCTGCCTCAGTCTCAGCAGCATCAGTGTCTTCTTCTTCTTTGTTAAACCCGATGTGGCCTCTTGCATATTGAGGTATTTCCCATTTCTGTTGTTCTTCACCGTGTGTCTGGCCTGTTTTGTGGTGCGCTCCTTTCAAATTGTAAGTATTTTCAAAATAGTTACTCACTATCCATCACTGCACAGATTGTGGGTGAGATATCATGGACAGTGGCTTGTGGTACTGACTGCATTTATCCTACAAGGAACTTTGTTACTTATAATGTACACATCTGCACCACCTCAGCCTTACAGCAACTCATTGTGGCACAAAGACAAAACTATTCTGATCTGTGAACTTAATCTTAAAGTGTACTCTGCCTCTATTGCTTTGTTCTGTTTCCTGTGCTTTCTTTGCTTTGTATTCTCCTACATGGGAAAGGAACTGCCCAAGAATTACAATGAAGCCAAAGCCATAACGTTTTGCCTGATTCTTCTGATTCTGACCTGGATCGTCTTTGCCACTGTCTACATCCTGTACAAGGGAAAGTACATTCACGCTGTAAATGCATCAGCGATCCTATGTTCTCTCTACTCTTTCCTCACGTGGTATTTCTTACCAAAATGTTTCATCATCATTTTTAGACCAGAGAAAAACACACAGGAGTACTTCCAGGGTCTCATTAAAACATATAACATTACAAATAACTAGAATGGGAATGACACATTGTAAATAAATTGCAATTGCCAACAGTTAATATTTCATGGTGACAGCAATTTAAAAACACAATTCATAACATTTTGAATTATACTCTTAACATTTTTATTTGGATGAGAACCTAGCCTCTTTAAATCTAATATTTTCTTTAGGCAACATCAACATGGTGACGAGCTAGAGATTTCAGTCAGGTTACAGTGACAGTTACAGTCAGGTCTTCGGATAGGTGAGAGGTTTTCTTTTTAGGTATTTCTGATTTAAAAAAAAAAAATTCAAATAAAATAAATGCTTGTACTGTTTTTAATTGTTTTTATTGATTGAAATGTTACGCGGCATGGCTTTAAGTCAACCTATTATATGACCTTCATGAGTCTACACTTGATTTAGTGTAAGTCTTATTTTTCTTCTTTTTTATTAAATTAACTTGGGAATCAAAAGTCTGATAAATAACTGGTCTAAGGTCTCTACTATTCTGGATTACCCAAGTTACTCAATGTACTCGAGTATTTATTTATAAAGAACTTATTGCAGTAGTTTTTATCTCACATATCATAATTCTACTTTAAGAGACAAGATCTGTACCATTTATTTAAGCACTTTCACAACATATGTACTGTACATATGCTCCAATGGAATTATGTTGTTTGTAAAATGACAATAAAGTGTTGATTGATTGATTGATTGATTGATTGATTGATTGCAGTACTCTTGTGAGTGTAATATTTGGTTACTTTTTTCACTGAGTAAATCTGTAGTGACGAATGAAGATAATAGAAGAATCAAAAAGCTTAATCAATTCATTTTTCTGTTATGAATGCAAATATTCCATACGTATGAGGAAAAGATAGTTACAGTAAAGAGGCATGGTTTCAAACTGGGTCCATTTATAACAGAATCAACATCATGAACTACTCTTTGGACGTTGCAGTAAGTGAAAGTTTCATTTGTTTAGTCTAAATATGTATTTCAGTCCTCACTCATTTCTTTCATGTTTTTGCAGATGGCCTTAGCTCTTGTTGCTTTGTTACTTTTCAGAGCTTCTGTGGATCTGTGATCCAGGCCGAACATTGAGATCATAAATTACTCTGGAGGTGCCAAGATCACAGCTGAAAACCAGAGGAGACCGGGCTTTTGCCGTTTTACTTTAATGGCCCAATCTCCTGTTGTTTTTAAGTCTTTGTTGAAAACCCATCTTTTTGCACTGGCCTTCAACACAAGCTGAGCAAGTCAGTCACAATCAGTGTAACTGTTGAGTGTCTAACAAAACTATAAACAGTAACATCTTAATGCTGTTAAGCCAATACTGTTAACATTACTAACTTCATTCTTTTTTTGGAGATTATGATGTGATTGACAGTGTTATGATGTGATTGACAGTGTTTGTCTTAGGAACGGGGTGTGGGTGTGGAGTTATGAGTCCATGCTTATGTCCACAAGTTGGGGTTGGACATTGTCTGGAACAAGTCATATCTGGTATCTTCACTCTATGGTCTCTCATTTCTTTTATTTAAACTTGTATCCAGAAGTCTTGTTTTTTTTTCTATTTATATATACTTGACAATTATCTTATCTTTATTATCAGATTGATTTCTTAAACAATCTGACAATATGGTGCTCTGAAGAGCACCATATTGTCGCCTTTATAAATCACTTTGATTGGGTTTGTGGAATGTATGAGTGAACAAAATGTGCCTTCTAAACTAAACTACTAAACTTGTAGTGTCTTGTAATAGTGGTTGAATTAATCTACTGCATTTGTTTTCATTTGCATTAAACTCAAATTAAAATTTGCATTGCCTAAAAAGAAGAGGCACATGTTTAAATATAGGTTTGCAGTATTTTTGTGGCTCCTTGTTCTCATGATATGCCATCTTTCCCGCCATTGTTAGGCTATATATCTATCCGCCTCTAGAGGGCATCACATGTCATAAGTTATTTGAAGGTAGTAAATGAACTACAGTGGAGGTTCCCAAACATGTCAAGCAGCGTTTCCAAAAATTAGGCTATTATGGAAATAACTTCTTTTTTTTCATTTTGTATTTGTATACTTTATTGTCCCCGTAGGGAAATTTGTCCTCTGCAATTAACCCATCCTTCGAGGCCACTGAGGCAACCTGTAAGGAGCAGTGGTCGACGGCAGTGCCACGCCCGGGGACCCATCTCCATGATGTGGAGCCAGGCTGATGGTCAGAATCACCTGGCTGGAGGATTCACCTATTGCACATGTTTTTAGTGGTAGGGGAAACCGGAGTACCCGGAGGAAACCTACGCAGACACGGGGAGAACATGCAAACTCCACACAGAAAGGCCCCATCCAGATGGGAATCGAACCCGGGACCTTCTAGCTGTGAAGCGGAGGCGCTAACCGCTGCGCTACCGTGCCGAAAAAGAAAAAGTTTTAAATAAACTTTTTCTTTTTATATCTTGAAATCATCTTGGGACCTCCTACTACTATTCCTACTACTAACTACTACTACCAATACTTAAGCTCGCAGTGTTGGAGTGGAAGTAAGTGATCTCTTTTTGATTTGTAAATGTGGAGGTATGTTTATAATGCAGCCAGTCGAGCATCAAGTGTATGGAAATTATCCCCTGACACGACACTTTCTACAAACAGCTTCCTATTTCATCTGTTCACGCAACTATCAGGCTCAAAATCCAACCATGAAACATCCACTTCTAACAGTGTTTTTATTGAAAACATGTCTAAATTTACTTGCCTCTTGGTGCACTGGGACAGAGTTTCGACAGAGAGGAGATTTTGTGTTGGGTGGACTCTTTGATGTTCACTACGGCAATAATGCCATGTCTCACAACCGGCCTGAAGCTGTCGACTGCTCACGGTAAGTCCTCTCACCTGCACTGACTGTGGGACATTACAATGTAAGATTTAGCCTACTACTACTACTATGTGCATAGTGGTCTAGCAAGTTAAAAGAAGTAGCTTAATATGTTAGAAATACAGTTTAGATTAGTATACAAGGGCCTAAACTTAATTATAACTGTTAGATTTTGATGAAATAGCCTGCCTTTTTTTAAAGATATTTTTACCATCGCGGTGCTCCTTCTGGTCGCATATTAACAGTTCCGGTTGATCATAGACAACATCAATAAATCATAATGTGACACAAACTGAATCGGCCATATTTTTTCCACAAATACTTTCAGGCACATTGGGTTACCTTGTGTATGAAATGTGCAGTATAAATATATATGCCTTGCCTTCCATAATATATTCTAAGGGGTATAAAGGATTTTACCCTACAAAAAAAGATATAAGGTATTAAAAAATAGGTAGACCTAACAACAAATGGATTTGGGCAAAGAGACAATTACAACAAACGTTATTTAGAGAGTAGGCTAACTAATGAGTGGAGCTATCAGAATTATACAATAATAACCATGTTGTCAATTTAGTATGTGTTAGCTTACTTCGTAACAATGCTGGTTATTTTGTGATTGGTACAACCACAAAACACTTTATTCTAACAGCGTACGTTAAAGGAGCATTAGTCAACTTTTTATGTGGGAAAAAAGTTGATATTTGTGTGTATTTGACCTTGTACTGACCAAGTGGCTGTATGAGTGGTCAACATAGCACCTTTACATTCCATCATCGTGGTCTCTATGATTCACCGGGATCAATTGTTTGGAAGGTTTTCACTGCAGAAGGACCCTCTCACCAGAAAACCAACAAAACAATTGATCCTGGAGTGTTGTAGAGACCACCGTGATCAAAAGTAAAGGCGCCAAGCTGACCACTCATACAGCCACAAGGTCACTACAACAAGGTCAAACACGCACAAATATCAACTTTTTTTGTGAAAGCATCTACAGACATCAACTGTAGCCTACCAAATCAAATCAAATGTTTTTATATTCACAAAAAGATCTACAGCACAAAAATGTAAGACAATACACAATATACAAGCAGCAAAACACTCATTGACCATGATATGTGCTAGACAGTGAGAAAAGCTTTTGACACTACCACAAAAAAAATAAAGTTTTAATGTATTCATTATTTTATGTTTTGTTTTATTAGAATTTTTGTTGTTGTTACTTTCCATCAAATGCTACGTTTCATGACTAAATGTTAAATGATTAGATGTGTAAGGCTTAGCCTGGCTAACGCCTGACTGCTGTGTGTGCTCGAATCCTTTCGAACTTCACAACTTTCATCATTTGTGTCTTTAGTCTGGCGTTAGCCAGGCTATGTAAGGCTAGTAATTCCAAAGACAGTCATCTGAATATTTACATATATATCGATCATATTTATGTTGTTTTATGTTTTATAGTCAAGAGTTGGTTGTGCCGAGTTACCGGAGATTTCAGACTATGAGGTTCGCCATTGAAGAAATCAACAACTCCTCAGCCCTGCTGCCCAATGTCTCTCTGGGCTATGAGATATTCGACCACTGCTCCAGCAAAGACAACTTCCCAAGCATTTTCCAGTTCATCACTATGAACAAGCGGTTGCAGCCCTGGTACGACCGCACAGGCCAGTCTGACATCACGGCTGTGGTCGGACCCTTCTCCAGCGCCGACATGGTTACCATTGCCCCACTGGTGATGCTGAACTTTGTGCCAACGGTAGGTCCTGTTCACCAAATACCCTGAAGTTTGCCTGCTTAGTAATTTTTATAGCTTTGAAGAGTGGATAACGATATTAATGTGATAGTTTTGCTAAATAATTTCAACACAATGTGTTCCTTTAAATGTATACAACATACAAAAATTGGGTAACACTTTATAATAATGGTACATGAGTTCATGCATGATGTTCATGAACTTATGCATGAATAAATGCATGATTTTATGAAACATTCATGCATTACTAAATCATGGCTTCTCAGGAACAAACATGATTACATGTTGGTTCATGGATGAATTCATTGCTGAATTAAATGTCTAACTACTGTAATGAATGTACATGAAAATCTTAATGATTCATCATAATCATGAGGATCACATGAGAATACCATGAGTTCACTGAATCAGCAATGAAATGACAATAAAATGATCAACCAATCATGATCATGAGGATCATGCATGAACATCATGACTCATATGGCGGAAACCTACTTGCAAACAAGAACATAAAGTATAACTTTATAGGCTCAAATTTACGGTAATCATGAACGTATCATTTGCTAATCCTTAATTTCATTATAATTGTTCCCCCTCAACTAAAATGGTGCATTATCCTAAACTTTTTAACCTGTTAAAAACCAGCTCTGGAGATCTTATTTGGTTATGCTGTACTTTATAATTTGTAATAAAGGTTTTTTTCAACACAAAAATTCCAATTGAGGAAACAATCCAGAAATCATTGCTTCTTCTTCATCACTAAGGTGGTCTATAACAGGTTAAAAAGTTTAGGGTAATGCACCACTTTAGTTGAGGGGACATTATTTGCAAGTAGATTTCCGACATATGAGTCATGATGTTCATGCATGATCCTCATGATCATGATTGGTTGATCATTTTATTGTAATTTCATTGCTGTTTCAGTGAATTCATGGTATTCTTATGTGATCCTCATGATCATGATGAATCATTAAGATGTTCATGTACATTCATTACAGTAGTTAGATGTTTAATTAATTGATGAATTCATCCATGAACCAACATGTAATCATGTTTGTTCCTGAGAAGTCATGATTTAGTAATGCATGAATGTGTCATGAAATCATGCATTAATTCATGCATAAGTTCATGAAAATCATGCATGAACTCATGTACCATTATTATAAAGTGTTACCAAAAATTGTAAGCATTTTAAAAATATAATTGTCAACAAGTCTAAAATTAAATTAATTGGGAAGTCAATGTATGTGTTTAATATCATAAATGATGATTTAACCATTTGCATTGTACTGTAAAACAAAAATGCTTGTTCATTACTTGGTAGTTATTGGATTCACAAACTTGACATATTACACTGGTTTACAACACATTTGGCGTCTGAGCTTATTTAGGACAATTTTGATGTGCTCAATGATGTGCTCCAAACATCACATTGGTTTTGCTCAATCAGGTCAAATGTTTACCTCTCGGACAAATTTTCCAAAGAATATTGTCTTTAATAATGTCTTCTATCTTGTCAGTTGGATTGGTTGTAACATCATTTGCATTTGTGCATTTACAATGAAAACTACTAAAATAAAGCAACCCCCAATATAAAAATGTATCTGATTTAGTGGAAAATCAATGTATTATTTATTTTTTTAATCCACTTAGCACAAAAAATATGTAATTTTCAGATTCGGTGTTGCAAAAATGTTGTAAATCAGTTAAAAGATTTTTGACACCGTTCTTAGGACAGAAAGTCTTCCATTGGCCACGTTATTAAACATAATGTAAAACCACTTTTGGACGCCATAATGATAAGATAACTTTTGTTTCATGTGGATTGTCCAAGTAATAACAAAGATATTAGCCATAAACCAAGACAAAAAATATCTGCATTTTGACGGTTACCATAGTTACCAACATGGAATATTCAGCTGCACACTGCCTCAATTGTAAACTGTATGCTCTTCAGGATGTTGTGATGTCATGTGAACTATTGTGGTTTACTGAGAATTCTGTTATTTTGTTGTTCATGTGTTTTATTTCCCGGTCTTACTTCCCTCCACAGATCAGCTATGGGGCAGGTAGTTCCGCCTTTTCCAAAAAAGTCAAGTTCCCGTCGTTCTTGCGAACCGTCCATTCTAACCAAGATCTGGTGGAAGTCATTGTGAATATATTGCTCTTCTACAAATGGCGCTGGGTGGCTTTCTTAAACAGTGATGATGCATATGGCAGCGATGGCTTGGACCTCTTTATGAAGAGAATAACAGAGACAGATATCTGCATGGCTTACAACAAAGTGATAGATTACAATGCAAACGCATCTGAAATTATAACGCAAATTGAAACCCAACACGTGAATGTTGTTGTGGTGTTTGTGCCTGAAGGAACTGCAGAGCGTTTGATAGGAACAATAACAGAACTAAACATCACAAAGAAAGTGTGGATAGCAGTGGACGCCTGGTCTCTGAACAAGAAGCTTCCCAAAATGAAAGGGATTCAGACTATTGGCACAGTCATAGGTGTTGCCCAGCCTACAGTGGAAATACCTGGCTTCAATGAGTTTATCTATTCAACCCGGAGACCGTGTCAGAGGGAACTAGGAGAGCTGTGCAATCAGTACTGTCGAGACTGTGAAGACCTGACTCCAGAGGATGTCATTTCATCAGATCCATCCTACTCTTTCAATGTCTACACTGCAGTCTATGCCATCGCGAATGCCTTACACAACATGCTGCAGTGTGAGAGTGGTGAATGCCAAAAGAATAAAACAGTGTACCACTACCAGGTTAACAAACTATACTACACTCTTATTTTATCAAATCATCTGCCTCATGTTACATATTTACTCCATAATGTCCCAACTTCTTTCATAACATAAAAAATCCAATGTTGGGTTCTCTTGACACCTCAGCCGCAATCCCTTCCATAAAATACATTTTCACGATAGTGCAATGATGAATTTAGATTTATAGCAAGATTTCAGTTTCTGTGTGATATTGTCGATCTAATATTGCTGAATATTTGCACTGTAACCCACTGATACACTTACTACTGACTACTTTACTTCTGTGTATCACACGCCTACTTACTCTTGATGTGTCCTGCAGGTTCTGACGGAGCTGAGCAAGTCAAATTTCACACTTTTAGATGAGACAATTCAGTTTGATGAAAATTTGGACCCGAGGTTTGGATCCTATACCGTTGTGTTTTGGAACAGCAGTGGAGACGCAGAGACTGTGGGCTTTTACGGATTTAACCCATCTGACAATTTCTACATCAACACAAGCAAAATAGAGTGGCACACAAATGGAGAAGTAAGTATGGAAGGCATATACTATATTTGAAAGAATATACTGAATATTGTAGGGACATTTCACATTATTGCTGTTTTATTATGCTGAAATGACCAACAGCTAAACAAGACTAATACTGTAATGTAAATGAATCAAGCACAGACAAATTAGAACAGGCTATCAAGAACCTTTAGGTGAAATCTATTTCTGATGCACAGATACCTCTATCGATTTGCTCGACGGAGTGCTCAGTGGGATACGCCAAAGAACAAGAGGGCATACACAAGTGCTGCTTCAAGTGTCTGCTCTGTCCCAATGGAACCTACATCGATGTCAAAGGTAGAGATAAAATAAGCAGGAATTTACATAAACACCTGATACACATAAACATATACATGATCACTCAAATATGGACTATAGACCAGGGTCAGTACACTACAGTATGTTAGAAATTCACTTATCACTTTTATTCCTCTTGAAATAAATAAATGTCAAATTAAATAATAATATAAAAATATTTGTTTCTATTGTATGTTGACCGCTGCTATCAGGGCAGCAATATTTAAAAATGACCACAGGATGGCACTATAGCACATAAAAATGATGATTTGTTCCCATAGTGAGTCCTTGGGTAATATACTTTTCCGCTTTTGAATGAGTATTTGATTGACTGATGATGTGGTTGGAGACACATTATCCTATCAGTGTGAGGCTCTGCACACTAAAACCATAACAATTAAACTACTACGAATACTCCTGCAGTTAAAGCCCTTTCTTTCGATCTAACAAAATTAACAGTCGTGCAAGCATTTACACATTCATGCACACTTGAGGTGAGCAGATGATGTGTCGTGGGCTTTATTGCCAATAGCAGAGATCGAACTGCCAAAATTCATGTGGGTAAATATCTGGCACAAATTAATAACATATAACACAGAATATAACTTATGTTTATCTACATTCTGTGTTTTATGTTTTATGTTACACGTCTGTACAGAGAAAAATTCCTAGTTTGTTTAGTTTTGTTTATTTATATCAGGACAATGTGCAGTTACATTAAAAAGATGGCTGCACCAGATTTAGCACTATGCTAATTTCCATCTGTAGTCCAACTGTTCTCAAACAATGGCAATAAAAACTATTCTGATTCTGATCATGTGATTTAAAGCAGCTTTCTGTGTTTAAGCTGTATGACTGACTTTTTTTTAATCATTGTAGTGGATGAGTACAACTGTGTCCCCTGTGATGAGACTGAGTGGTCGACAGAAGGCAGCGCTGCGTGTCTCAAGCGCACAGTGGAGTTTGTCACATTCGAGCACGCCGCTGCTATAGTGATTGTGTTCGGGACAGTGAGTTTGGTGGGCCTCTCTCTCCTGACCTCTGTGCTCTTTGCTCTGAACTACAACACTCCAGTGGTGAGATCAGCTGGAGGACCCATGTGCTTCCTGATTCTAGGCTGCCTCTGTCTCAGCAGCATCAGTGTCTTCTTCTACTTTAGTATTCCTACGGTTGCCTCTTGTTTGTTAAGATTCTTCCCATTTCTTTTGTTCTTCTCCGTATGTCTGGCCTGCTTTGTGGTGCGCTCTTTTCAAATCGTCTGCATCTTCAAAATCGCCGCCAAGTACCCATCGCTCCAGCGTTGGTGGATGAAATACCACGGACAGTGGTTGATCATAACTTTGGCTTTTGTTGTCCAGGCAACCATGCTTATCTTTGGGTACTCCTTCTCACCCCCTGCGCCTTTTAGCGACATAGAGTGGGAGCAGTCTCAGATCATTCTCAGCTGTGGCATAGATTTCAAGGCCAATACAGCTTCTGTCATTCTTCTGCTAGTTTTGTGCTGTCTTTGTTTTACTTTCTCTTACATGGGGAAGGATCTGCCCAAGAATTACAATGAGGCCAAATCCATAACATTCTGCCTCCTCCTGATTGCCATGACGTGGGTAATATTTGTCACACAGTTCATTCTTTACCAGGGAAAGTACATCCATACCTTCAACGCCCTGGCAGTCGTCTCCAGCCTCTACTCTTTCCTATTGTGGTATTTCCTCCCCAAATGTTACATCATTGTTTTCCAGCCGCAGAGAAACACGACACAGTACTTTCAGGGTCTCATTCAAAGTTATACCAAGACTATGAGTCAGTAGTGACGTAAATTATTCTTTAACGTTTAAAACATTTTCACAGAGAGAGATTATTTTACAATTGACCCTAGAACTGTTCAGTGAGTCAAGCTGTGCCATTCACCAAACATAGAATGGCTTAAAGATACTCACAAATTTGGCAGAAGTAGTGGTGTGTAGAGTAGTCAAATATTTTCAGTAGAGTAGCCAAATAATGTAAGATTTCATTAGGATCACTTTACTCAAGCAAGTTATGAGCCAAATAACATAAGATTGAGCACTTGCTGTAAAAGAAAGACTATAAAGGTCTGATTTAAGCTTTACTTGTGTGATGTAATATAGGTCTTCATTAGATTAAATTTAAATTTGTGGATTTTACAATAACGGCTATCTGCCAATCTAGCACCGAATAATGCCGATATCTACAGGACCGAAAGTGATAAAGACTTCCCAATGGAAACCGCGATGTCAGGGCATTAAAACGAGTCCTCCCACAACTTCCTAGGCCTCAGGGGAGCGGAAACATTGCTTTGAAAATTGGTTAGCTACCAGTTTGTTAAATGCAAGTTTCACTAAACCTCCGTTAATATGTACAGTACATGCTGTATGTCATTTTGAAGCACAGAACATGGAAAATGTAATCGCTGAGTTAGTTTTAACCTCTGCAATTGTATTTTTTACGGCGGCTAGCAACAGTATGCTATTGCTAATGGCAACTAATCAAAGCTATAAAATACCCACTGCTGGAGCGGCGGAGTATTCATGTTTTTTACAGGATTATAGTTGGAAAAATCTGCCAAAAATATCGGCCGAGGATATAAGAATCGGAACATAAAAATCCCCAAAAAATGGCATAAAACTCAGAAAAACCCATATCGGTCGACCTCTAGTATCAAAGAAACTAATCAAAAGATAAAACAAGAAACACAAACTTTCTCCCCAACTCTGGTGTGCGTGTTTTGTATTGATTGGTTCGTTCCTTAGTTCATTTGCTGTCTCATTGAGTGACGTTTTGTATGTTACATTTCTGTGTACTACACTGCAATATATGTTTGATTCATGTATTTCTTATTTGTTTTGTTTTTTTCATCTCACTTGTTATATTTCTCCATATCCTCACAAGGATGTTTGGTTTCTTTTCTCCTCTAGCCTTGTGACAAAAAATATGATACGAATAATAAAGACTTTATTGACCAAAAACCCCACAAACTTCCCGTCTAAAAGTGGGAAGAGTAATTTTTTCATCCATTGAAGTAATATTACTCAATTTGAAGTTAAAAGTACTATTTGATCAAACTACTCTAAGAAGTACACTTACATATGCTTAAATAAATGCACGGGAATACAGCCCACTTTGGCACAAAAGAGACACGTTGAGAAATCCAACTGTTTCTATTGAATATTTGTAAGCTTGCCACAAATATACAATTCTGCTTGTCTGCGTATTTTGGTGTTGAGGCAGGTTACAGAAATTAATTATTTAAATGCCATTCCAATAGTAAATAGTCATAAATATCTGTTTGAAGCAATGCATGTACTCTTTAAAGTGTATTAAAATAAGTGAAAACTGTATCTTGTCATATTTTTTCAATTGCATGTAGCAACACAACACTGACAGAATTTAAAAAAAAAAACAATAGTAAGAAGTCTTGTATGAATGTTTTAATATTCTGCCAAGGCACTGGCCATAGTGAAGTGTAGCAATTACACACAAAATATCATCTACATGTGGTAACAAGCTAGTATCTGTGTGAGGTACATATGTAAATTGTACAGAATCTTTAAACTGGATTAGACTGGACCTGAGCCTCTGAACATGTAAACTATTGCCCATTCTTGTATGGTTCACATGGATTCAAATTCTGGTATCATCATGCTTATATGAAAGTGGAAGCAACAGTTCACCACTAACAAAATATCCTGGTGAGGTATTGAAATGAACAATGTGGCCACATGTCCAGTGAATATGCTTGTTTCCTTTTGGTCACCTCACAAGTAATGATCACTTGGGTAACAGGGAATGCTTGATGCTTTGAATTTTTTGTAATGTTGCTTTATTCTCTAATTTGGCACAATGTACGCAGTATCACTATTACGGAAACTACTATATGAAACAAGTCAACAAAGTCAAATCCACAATCACAAGTATCAATTGTACTTGTAGAGCCTTTAAAGTGCCACGTCTGGCAGATAAAAGATAAAATAGAACTTTTTTTTTTTTTAATGAAAATTTAAGTTGTTACATTGGGGCTCAAGAAACACTCATGGGGTGGGAATAGTCAGGAAAATATGCAATCTGCAACTAGTGAATAGAAGTATCTTCTGTACAATAAATAATAAAAAACTTGTAGTAGTTTCTAGTAGTAGTTTATTTTCTTCGGTCATTATGAACATTTAGATCTTAGGTCACATGGAAAATGTAATCACTGAGTTAGTTTTAACCTCTGCAATTGTATTTTTTACGGCGGCTAGCAACAGTATGCTATTGCTAATGGCAACTAATCAAAGCTATAAAATAGCCACTGCTGGAGCGGCGGAGTATTCATGTTTTTACAGGATTATAGTTGGAAAAATCTGCCAAAAATATCGGAATCGGAACATAAAAATCCCCAAAAAACGGCATCAAACTTAGAAAATCCCATATCAGTCGACCTCTAGTATCAAAGAAACTAATCAAAAGATAAAACAAGAAACACACACTTTCTCCCCAACCCTGGTGTGCGTGTTTTGTATTGATTGGTTCGTTCCTTAATTCATTTGCTGTCTCATTGAGTGACGTTTTGTATGTTACATTTCTGTGTACTATACTGCAATATATGTTTGATTCATGTATTTCTTATTTGTTTTGTTTTTTTCATCTCACTTGTTATATTTCTCCATATCCTCACAAGGATGTTTGGTTTCTTTTCTCCTCTAGCCTTGTGACAAAAAATATGATACGAATAATAAAGACTTTATTGACCAAAAAACCCCACAAACTTCCCGTCTAAAAGTGGGAAGAGTAATTTTTTTCATCCACTGAAGTAATATTACTCAATTTGAAGTTAAAAGTACTATTTGATCAAACTACTCTAAGAAGTACACTTACATATGCTTAAATAAATGCACGGGAATACAGCCCACTTTGGCACAAAAGAGACACGTTGAGAAATCCAACTGTTTCTATTGAATATTTGTAAGCTTGCCACAAATATACAATTCTGCTTGTCTGCGTATTTTGGTGTTGAGGCAGGTTACAGAAATTAATTATTTAAATGCCATTCCAATAGTAAATAGTCATAAATATCTGTTTGAAGCAATGCATGTACTCTTTAAAGTGTATTAAAATAAGTGAAAACTGTATCTTGTCATATTTTTTCAATTGCATGTAGCAACACAACACTGACAGAATTTTAAAAAAAAACAATTGTAAGAAGTATTGTATGAATGTTTTAATATTCTGCCAAGGCACTGGCCATAGTGAAGTGTAGCAATTACACACAAAATATCATCTACATGTGGTAACAAGCTAGTATCTGTGTGAGGTACATATGTAAATTGTACAGAATCTTTAAACTGGATTAGACTGGATCTGAGCCTCTGAACATGTAAACTATTGCCCATTCTTGTATGGTTCACATGGATTCAAATTCTGGTATCATCATGCTTATATGAAAGTGGAAGCAACAGTTCACCACAAACCTAATATCCTGGTCAGGTATTGAAATGAACAATGTGGCCACATGTCCAGTGAATATTCTTGTTCAACAAAGTCAAATCCACAATCACAAGTATCAATTGTACTTGTAGAGCCTTTAAAGTGCCACGTCTTGCAGATAAAAGATAAAATAGAACTTTTTTTTTAAATGAAAATTTAAGTTGTTACATACAAGAAACCCTCATGGGGTGGGAATAGTCAGGAAAATATGCAATCTGCAACTAGTGAGTAGAAGTATCTTCTGTACAATAAATAATACAAAACTTGTAGTAGTTTCTAGTAGTAGTTTATTTTCTTCGGTCATTATGAACATTTAGATCTTAGGTCACATGTTTTTCAAAGATCTTATACATTATACAATAAGAAAAAATGTGTACATTAAGAATTTAAGTGCTAAATGATGCCTGACCGAAAGGGGTTTAGGCTAAAGTCGAGACTTATTTTGCCTAACCCCTTTTACAACTGATGTCCAAAGATGACACATTATACAGTTTCTCTTATACCAACGATGGTAACATGTAAGTACAAAACTTAAACTTCAACAGTCAAAATTATATTATGCATCCTCGATCAACTTCTTTTCTAATGATCTTCATTCAAGTGTTCTATACTTCTCCATAATGTTTCACTTATTTTCTTAAATGCTTTAATAGTTTTGGAGCCCTTAAGTTGAATAGGTAGACCGTTCCGTAGATCAACTCCTTTGATAAACACCTCCTCTTAGTATTACTCTTCGCCATGGGTTTTTGTAGCAGATCAGTTCCTCTGAGGTTGTATCTAGATTCTCTAGTTTGAAACATCTCTTGTAAACAGTGAAGAAGCATGAGATTGTGAGCCTTGTTCATCACAACTGCTGCGTAAACATCAACAAGATCATACAATTTTATCTAGTCTAATAAAAAGTGGATTTGTTGGAGCAAGGTATTCTGCATGGCTGATCACTCTAAATGCTTTCTTTTGTAATAAGAACTTGACTGTAAGGGAAGAATAAAAAATGTTGTTCAAAGGACCCACTGGATTTGCATGGCTGAATCAACAGATTAAACCAATCCTTTGTCAAACTGAGCACATATTCTTTTGCATACTGTTTTGTAAATTGTCACTACAGCTCACCACTTCAGAGATGCTGATATCATGATGATGATGCATCCACTCAAAACTGCTTCAGAAATGTACTCGATCCTTAATTCCTTGTTTTTACTGGAATACATTTCCTTTTGGTCTCTCAGTGCACTGTTGCAGATCATGAGTTTAGTCAAGCTGGAGATTTTCTTATTGGAGGGCTGTTTGAAGTTCATGACATGACTGAGGTCACCCCTGAGGCTATTACCCCTGAGGCAATCGACTGCTCAACGTAAGCCTGAAAGTTTCTAATGTTACTGCATGTTTAATATGAGTTGTTGTTTATATGGATGAGCTATACACGAATAATACATAATTTTGAGAAATTGAATAATAATGACACTTTCGGTGGAATACTTTGTATTCCAAAATCATAGAGAAACTTTATAACAGTAGAATGGATAATTTCATAGATAAGCATAAACTAATTAATGAAGGTCAGTATGGGTTTCGAGCAGCAAGGTCAACTTCAATGGCCATCATCGATGCAATAGAAGAGATTACTAATAGCTTAGAGGGAAAGAAACATGCAGCTGGAATATTCATTGACTTGAAAAAAGCATTTGATACACTTAATCACTCTATATTATTTAAAAAATTAGACAGATATGGCATAAGGGGAGTGGCTTTGAGTTGGATTCAAAGCTATTTAACTGGGAGACAGCAGTATGTGAAGATGTATTAGGCCCAAAGTTGTTCAATTTATATATTAATGACATTTTTAACGTGCCTAAATTATTAAAATTAGTGATTTTCGCAGATGACACAAACATTTTCTATTCTAATGACAATTATAGTACTTTAGTAACTAACGTAAACTGTGAATTAAGGAAATTAAAAACATGGATGGACATTAACAAATTGTCTCTCAACCTAAATAAAACAAAAGTAATGTTTTTTGGTAATTATAATGGAAAACCAGACCCAGTAATTATAGATGGTGTAGTTTTAGATACAGTCTCAGAAATTAAATTCTTAGGAGTCACCATTGACAGTAAATTAAGCTGGAAACCACACATAAGACACATACAAGGTAAAGTCTCCAAAAGTATCTCAATCATTAATAAAGCAAAGTTTTTCTTAAATTACAATGCATTATTTTTGTTATATAGTTCATTAGTTTTGCCATATCTAAATTACTGTGTAGAAGTTTGGGGCAATAACTATAAAAGCTCATTACACCCCCTTGTTATACTCCAAAAACGTGCGGTAAGAATTATACATAAAGTAGGATATTGTGATCACACAAATATATTATTTCTGCAGTCTAAACTGTTAAAAATGCATGATTTAGTTGATTTATCTACTGCCCAACTTCTGTTTGAAGCCAACAAAAATGCGCTACCTGCAAGGATACAAATGCTTTTTGCACGCACAGAAGGGGGATATAACCTGAGGGGGTGTGACAACTTTAAGGTTCAAGCAGTGTCTTCCACTAGGAAAAGTATGTGTGTGTCTGTATGTGGAGTTAAACTCTGGAACAAATTGGGGGCAGAATTTAAACAATGTCCTAATATTCATCATTTCAAATCAAGATATAAAAAAATGGTATGGTCATTGTACCAGAAGGAGGAAATGGGTACTTGATTTACTAATGGGTGTCACAAAGTGATGTATACTTTTAAAGGTCAGATCTAACTAATAATGAAGTATATTGTGGTTGTTACTATTATACTATTGCAGTTGTTATTGCCATTGTTATTGTTGTTGCTGTTGTGTTGTTATCATCACTATTTTAACTTTAAACTTTAAATGTAATTGTAAGCGCCATTTCATACGGTCTACATGTTTATGAATAATTCATGTTCATATATTATATTTTGAATTTCATATTTTGAATATTTTGGTTAAAAAGTAATGATACATTTCATATGTAATATTTTGATTTAAAAAGTATGTACATTTGTAAGAATTAATTGTGCTATTTACAAAGAAAGCCAATGCATGTTGTTTTGCCATAGAGGGCGCAGTGTATTGTTTTTGCCCACGAACAAGAAGTTGTTGTTTGACTTGACTTCAGAAAATAAAAGATGGTTGACGGAGCAACACGGTCATTTTACCGTGCTGCGACGGATTATGTTGTCACACGCGTAAAATCAGCCTCAGTGTCAGTCATTTATAGAAGAGGTTAAATTAAGATCAAAGAAGAAACTAATGAACGAAAGATTTGCCTCTACAGTAATAGTCTAGGATTAATACCTAACAATCTATAGATTATTCTTAGAATCAAACTTAATCAATTCAGACAGCAGTACTGCTATTGATGCTGATGGTAATATAAAGGAATTAAATTCTTAGAAGTAAAACATGCACATATCTATGTACTCCGCATTCAACATAACCCGTAGTACAGGGCAGACAGGTGGGGGTCGGCAGCTCGAGGAAACCCTCTTCTGGCAGCAGACTCCTAAAAATGTGTCTCTTTTAATGCATAGTATAGGACACTTAACAAACGATCGTCCGGTTGCTCGGGGGCTGCTCCCCTCTGGCAGCAGGTCCAGTCACAGAAAAGGAAAAAAAAAAAAAAAAAACCCCGAATCCCTTGTAACACACATCATTAAGATTATTCTTGTTATCATGAGCATCAATCGGTCTGCGATTAATGTACCTTTCATGAATAAATGTGGAGTATGTTATGTATCAAACATTTTGATACAGAGTAATGTTATATGGGTTGTAATGGTGATGATGAATAACGATAATGCCAACACGGTAATGAATTCGGTATGGGAAACAGAAATAATACACTGGTTGTAGCGTGTGACATACTGTGAATGTTGACCTGGTATAATGCAGTATGGCATCTGTTGAAATGTAACCAACTCGGTTGATAGTCTTGTAAGATGGTAAGAAATATGCAGTGTTGTTAGTTATTGTTATTTAAGTCTATGAACAGGGGTGGGAGTCAATAAGCTTGTCTTCTTCCCACTCCTTTTCGAGTTAGAATGTATATTATTTTTCTTTTTTGCTTTTCTTTAATTGTGTATATATATTTTTCTGTTTTTTCTTGGATTTTGTGCCTTAGCTCGAAATAAAAACTCAAACAAACAATAAATGGGATCAGAGCATCACCAGAATAGCTTTTCTTTACTTTACTGCAGGATTTTACAAGTAGAAATGGATTTAATATAGTGTACAGGTCTTCTCTGAAGATGTCTTTCTTACTTGCAGGCAGCCGTTCATTGTGGCGAACTACCGGAGGCTTCAATTGATGCGCTTTGCAGTGGAACAGATCAATAACTCCACACAGCTTCTGCCCGGCGTCACTCTGGGCTATGAGATCTTCGATCTCTGCTCAGACACCAGGAGCTTCCCCGGGATCTTGGACTTCATCTCAGTCAACGAGTCGGTTCGGCCCTGGCACCAGCTTCAACCGCTGCCTGGGAACATGACATCTAAAGTCATATCAGTGATTGGAACGTATTCTAGCACCAAGACCCGCACTCTCGCACCGATCCTCACAATGGACTTTATTCCTCTGGTGAGCAAACAGAGCTTTCAGAAACTTATTTAAATGAGTCTAACATTAAATCAAAACAAAAAGGTGAATTATGTAACTTTTTATCCAGAAAAAAAATATTTGGCCTTGAGCATGGTGCCTTTACTTTCTCTCACGGCGTCCTCTAGGATTCTCAGGATCAGCAATGAACACAATGATAAATTATGTAATTAGCACTCTTCAAAGTATTCACTGAGATGAGAAATAAGGCCTCTCCAACTGAAACTTTTAAACTGACAATGATCGTTTGTTTGTGTGTTTGTTTGTTTAATATTGTAAATGTCATATGAGTAAATAATTGCTCTTTACTGTGAGTTGCCCATTTACAACTCACACAGCACTGTTCTTTACAGCTGAAAACACATAGGCAACATTTAACATCATGCCAATTTTTGATTCATGAGGGAGGCCCAGTAATGAATCAGGACAATACCTTAATGTCTGATGAGTTAGATTTCTACACACATGCAGAGCTACGTTTGCGTCAGCATTATAAGTTTGATTGCTAAATGCTCTTCTGCTTCTCATCAGGTCAATTATGGATCCTCAAGTTCAGCCTTTTCAGAAAAAGTCAAATATCCCTCAATTATGCGAACAGTGCTTCCCAATCAACAGATGATCGAAGCCATGGTCACAATACTGCTGCACTTCAGATGGCACTGGGTGGCTTTCCTCTTCGATAATGGAGAATACAGCACTGACGGCGCAGATTTGTTTCTGAAAAAAATTAAAGACACCGAGATCTGTCTGGCGTACAGCGACGAAGTCAACGCCAATACCAACTTTTCGGAAATGTTCCAAAAGATTGACACCCAGAAAATAAACGTTGTTATCATTTTTGCACCGGGAAGAACTGCTTCAATGGTGATTCAGGCAGCTATCAATCTCAAAATTAGCAAGAAGGTGTGGATGGCTACAGACGCATGGGCTTTCAACAGGAAGCTTTTGGAAATGTCAAAAATTGATTCCATAGGGACTGTAATTGGAATAATTCAGCCAGAATCAGAAATACCAGGATTTCATGATTTCCTTTACTCATTACAAAATATAAGTGGGCAGGGTGAAGAGAGAGTTTGTAGCCAGATGTGCAACTGCAGACAGCTGACAACAGAGGAGATTGTTGCAGCAGACCCAGCCTACTCCTTCCCAGTGTACAGTGCTGTGTATGTGGTCGCTCACGCCTTACACAACCTGCTGCAGTGTGAGAGTGGTCAGTGCAATACAAGTACAACAGTTTACCCATACATGGTGAGTATATACTGCATCATTTGCTGTCACTATTAAAGAAGAACTAAGTAACTTGTTTACCTTAATAAATCCTTTTCGTAGTCCCTCTGGGTGTAATACAAGTGTTAACGGGATAACGGGATAACACTCGAAACTTTCCTGCCTCCGGACCCACCAATACACACTAACAGAATTATGAAGAAGAAGCTAACAGGCTAACGGGCAAAGCTAACTGTGGGCTAGCGCCACTTTAGCAGTATTTACAGCTAAGTGAAAAAAGTGAAGAAAATTATCTCCATTGTGTAATTGGGTTGTGGTAAAATGTACAATATCCCTCTCTCCAAAAAATAAATAACGCAACATGCTACGACACCTGCAGCGGTGCTCATGGTCTCTGGGGGCATGAGTTACTTAATTCTGCTTTAAAGGCGCAGTGAGTATTTTGGTTAAATTGGGGTGAAAGAAAAAGTAAGTGAATAAACTTTACAGCAAAATGTTGAATGCACTTGAATATTTCTTTATAGAGGGGATTGTCTCAAAACCATAAGGCTGGTCAGATCCTTGTTCCAAATAAATAATTTAAGTGATTAGCTTCTAAAACACAAGACGTTTGTATTAGAAGGAAAACAAACTGATAACAAACTTGATTTAACGTCCCATCCTTCACTGATACGCTAGCACTCTGTTTGAAAACCTTGGTGACAACAGTGCAATGGTCAGACGTGCTTCCCCTAAGCCAGGATCAGGAGTATCTATTGGGGCGGCTACCCTTACTTGAAATTGAAACTATGCCCAGAAACAGAGAGATTGTTAAATTACCCACTCATACTGAATATGATACTCCTGTTTCAGGTTCTGGCGGAGCTGAAGACGTCAAACTTCACCCTTTTAAACAAGACTATTAAGTTTGATGAGAATGGAGATCCAGAGTTTGGATTCTACTCCATAGTTTTCTGGAACAATGAAGAAGCAGAAGAAGTGGGCTTTTTCAAAATGTACCCATTTGTTGATTATTACATCAACAGCACAAAGATTCAGTGGTACACGAATGGTAAGGTAAGTGCTCTGTGATAACTGGCTAAAACATTGCAAACACAGGCAAACTCTAAGGCCTACTGTTTTATGTGATGACTTAAAAATTATTATTATTATTAAAATAACTGTAATCATTTTGTGTAGGTGCCAACCTCCCTTTGCTCTCAGGACTGTCCTGTGGGCTCCGCCAAACTTCAAAATGGCATCCATACATGCTGCTTTGACTGTATCGTCTGTCTCAATGGGACCTATATCAACACCACAGGTAAATAATGATTAAAAAAATACATCAACAATGTTTAGCTACATTATTTAAGTTAAAAGATACATGATACAGGATCATGTTTGTTGCATTTTGTGAATCTCAGTTCTCAAGGTAGGCCAAAATACAATTTCATAGCAGGAGTCCCACATGTGCTCAACATCATGTGTTGACTTTTTGCTCAAACTATATTTTACATGACCTGACAATCGCGGGCGGCAGAACCCTTCACCCCATATTGATATCACACTTTTTTATAACGATTTGACTTCACTTTTGTGTAGGTCCTAATCACAACATCAACCATCTCACAGAGCTTGTCACATGATCAATCTGATAAATAGTCAAATGGACATCTTCTCTTTGTTCTCAGCGGACCCCTACACTTGTGTCAACTGTTTCGCAACAGAATGGTCTACAACAGCAAGCACCTCCTGTCGCCCCAGATCAGTGGAGTTTATTTCATTTGAGGACACTGCTGCAATGGTGACCCTCTTCGGGACAGTGGGTTTTGTGGGCCTCTCGCTCCTCACCTCTGTTCTCTTGGACTGAACTACAACACTCCAGTGGTGAGATCTGCTGGGGGACCTATGTGCTTCCTGATTCTAGGCTGTCTCTGTCTCTGCAGTGTTAGTGTCTTCTTCTACTTTGGTAAACCGCAGGAGGCTTTCTGCATTCTAAGGCTTTTGCCATTTGTTTTGTTCTATACGGTTTGTCTTGCGTGTTTTGTGGTGCGTTCCTTTCAGATAGTCAGCATCTTTAAAATAGGCGCTAAGTACCCGTCAGTACAGAGGTGGTGGATGAAATATCACGGTCAGTGGTTGGTCATTGCCGTGGCATTTATTTTACAAGTGTTGTTGATGCTAATATCATACACAAGCGTACCTCCAAAGCTCTACAATGAAACTGTACTGTACCCAGAGCAGATTGTTCTCGCCTGTGACATCAACAGAGCAGCAGTTATTGGTTCACTCATACTGTGTGCAACACTGTGCTTGCTCTGCTTCGTCTTCTCCTACATGGGGAAAGAACTCCCCAAAAATTACAATGAAGCCAAAGCCATAACATTTTGCCTTCTTCTGCTTGCTCTGACATGGGTCATTTTTGCCACCATCTTCATCCTCTACAGAGGCAAGCACCTGCAGACACTGAACGCTTTAGCCGTACTGTCCAGCCTCTATTCCTTCCTGTTATGGTATTTTCTACCAAAATGTTGCATTATACTTTTCCAACCAGAGAAAAACACTCCGCAGTACTTTCAGGGTCTAATACAGAGTTACACTAAAACTATCAGCCAATAAGAACAGAACCTTTTGGCCACTGGATTAAGATGAATGACACTTAGTGGCTTTTGTGTTCTTAATGGCAGAACACTTAAGTTGCCAATCAAATGTGTGACTGGTGTGAGATAACTGGTTCTCTATATTTGCCTCTCTATACAGATTAGCAGTAGTTTTCGAAATTGTGGTATGTGTACCTCTAGTGGTACATGGACTTCTTCATGTCATCTGCAATATTCAACTTTATTAATTTTAATTAGATATGAATGAATGTGGGGTTTAGACATATTTTCAAGTTAGGTGTTTTGTGTTGTTTGTTTTTGTTTTTGTTTTCTGGTTTGAACATGGTTTATAGACACTTATCCCAGTTATCAGTTTAAACATAGTTTAGTTCAGACCAGGTTTAGGCCTGATTTGAAAATATTTATATAAAAGATGTTGCAGAATAGTTTTGTTTCTGTCAGACTGCCCTCTACAGTAATGCAGCTGTACCTACAACTCCCTCTTTTCTATAAATACAGAACAGTGTCGCTTGCTTTTAACAAAAGCTTGCATACTGTCAACTCTCTGTCCTTAACTGGCTCATTGCTCAAAACAGGATACATTTTAAAATCCTTTTAACCTACAGTTCCCTTCATGATCAGGCCCCAGCTCCTTCCTAATTCACAGACACATGCCTGGTTGGCGTCTCAAATCTGTTGACCAGTAACTATTTGTTGTCGCACAAACAAAGTTTAAACCATTGGCAAACAAGCCTTCTGTCTGTCGCATCCAAATTATTAGAATACTCTGTCCCCTATAGCAGTGGTTCCCAACCTTTTTATTATTATTTTTTTTTTTAAACACCTCAAGAGCCACTTTTACTGACCTGTTTATCCTATACTTAATAACCTACTTATGTATATGACTGTGTTTTGTGATTTATTTATTTTTTCTGTGTTGGGTTTAAGTTTGTTTTGATGCAACTATATAATTATCCCGTCGGTTCTGATGAATTTATTACTTTCATTCACAGTGGCTCAGTACCTAAATGGTTTAACTCCCAGTGCTGTTTTGTATTTACCCACCTTGATTTTGTATGACTTATGTTTGTTTGTGGATGCATAATACATTTGTACACAATATAACACTTTGTATTGTCTTTGATTAAACCCAATGGCATGATTCCATGTGCACAATGCCCCGCCTTGACTCAAGACCTAAAGTGCCTTCACTGTGACAGGTGAATCTGAATCTTACCCTGCCTGTACGCCATCAACAACAGTGCCACACAGTGTACGTAAGCCCAAACACAATCCCAAAGAACGATTCATTCATGTGATATTTGGCTCCTATACACTGACTGCAGTGACATATAGTAAAATGTTAAAGGCCTCAGGGAAAGTTTAAGAAGTCTTCAAAAAAAACTAAATCAAAACAACTGCATGTACTCGTAAACAAAAAAAAGGAGCTCACAGTAAGTCCAGTTGTTTTGATTGACCTTGTTTTAAGTCTTGTATGCATATCTTTTTTTAATTATTATTATTATTGCTTTCTTCTCACTGTTTTAATTGTTCTGTGTGGGGTTTTTTTGTTAATATTGCTTCTTCAGGCAAGAGACATTCCTTGGGGAATAATAAAGTGGTCTAAATCTAATGTATTTTTGATCGACTGCAAAAGGTATTGCCATGAAAAAGTGTATACATGTGGAAAATTGCATGTTGTGGTCAGAGTATTTAAAACCTATAGCTTAAAGAGCAACTAAACACCAAATCAAGTTTTTTTTACTGATAAACTGTCTCGATGGGTGTCTCATAGTGTTGTCCACTGGTCCCTGACATTATTCTGACATTATAGCGCAAACATGTGTCAAATCCTAACTTTGGCCTGAAAACGAATGGGTTGCGCCCCCTTCAGGGTAAACTCTGCTACTAAATTAGAATTTCCTGATTGGCTGGAGACGTGTCCACGGCCTCCACAGAACGTCATAAGCCGCACCAGCTCCACACATCGTCATCAGGTGCTGCCAATTGTCCTGCCCCTGTACCTGTGGTTTATAACCAAGTCCCTTCCACGTAATCTGTCTGCTGTGATTGTGCCAATGCAATGGCCCACACACTCACCCCCCGCATGTCACCCCAAACATCAGAGACCGCCTCTTTTACGGCAATTTTTGACTTTTGTTTGTGGGTGGGGAAAGGCTTTGGCACGCCCATTTAGGTACTCTTTAAAATATGAAAAAAATAAGGACACAGGTAAGATTAACTAAGGAGGACAAAACTTCCACAGTTAACAATAATTCATCAATGGAAATCTCTTCAGTGTTAAAAACCGGTTACAATTTGGCCCACATGTTCCCATTATCACTGAAACCATAATTTACTCAGAGGCGGGTAGTACTTGATTACATTTCAACCTGGATAGACTCAAACAGACAAAAGCAGCGATTAGGAAGAGTTATTGACATGTATATTCGTTTTGGCGATCGGACCCCAGCGGTAGACATCGATAGATGAATAAAAGTCAGTATGGATGAACAGCTTAGGGATGTCTTCCCCCGGAGCCTGGACACTGGTGGCGGGATAGGAGACCCGTGAAGGATGCAGCAGGGAGAAGCTGTGGCAGAAGAGGTGGAGACAGGGTGGAGGTGGGTCGCAGCGCAGCTGGGAGCGAACAATCCATGATGGCTGGGGCGTAAAAGCGGGACCAAGGGCGATGATTGGCTGCTACGGAAGTGCGGCTCTTACGCTGAGGGGCTGAGGTGGAGGTGTGCCCTCTCGGAAGCGACCATTGGCTGGAGGAAGGTGATGCTGAAATTTGTCTACCAGGTTGAATTAATGCCTTACTTCTTAGAGTAGTTTTATCATACAGTACTTTTTACTTTACCTCTTTCATGAATCTTTTATCAGTTCTCTTACTTGAGTAAAAAATATTTGTTGTTTTTTCCACTGTGAGCAAATGCTTCATTTTAATCTGTATTTTCTGCCATTTTATGGTGATTTTCTTTGTAAAAATGTATGTTTTGTTTCACACAATTTATGGTGTCATTGAAAATAAATTTTGCTTAGTTACTCACGGTACTCAAGTAACATTTTACTTAGTACATAGTTTTTACTTGTACTCGAGTAAAATTATGTCAAAGTAATGTTACTCTTGAGTAAATATTTTGTCTACCCTACCCACCTCTGCATTTACTCATTATATTCGTCCAAGAAACTTTTTCTGTAAAAATAACAAAACAAAGATCTTTAATCTTTAAACGTTAGATCAGACGTCGCTCGCACATGCAATCGTTGCCGCCATCTTGTGATTAGCCAGTGAGGCTAATGCTAGCAATCATATAAAAATGGGAACATGGACTTCATTGATAAACGGCAGAATTTGTTTTCAGTTTGTTGTATTGCTGGTAAGTCTAGTATCTCATGTAAGATTTACTTTCAAAAGACGAGTTTAGCACATCTTTATTTATTTATTGGTTTATTTGGTTGGAACAGTGCACACCACACCGGATTGTAGCCATGGGCAAATTTGCATCCGTTCTCCCCACTCACACACGCAAACACACTCTCATTAATCCTGGTCTAGTGAAAATGTTTTAAGCGGTAGGGGAAACCGGAGTACCAGAAGGAAACCTATGCAGACATGGGAATACCCATGCTGCTTTGTGTGCTGAAATCATTTTGAACTGCTCAGCAGCCTGGAGGCCAAGGTCGAAATCTTTGCATGGATTTGGGGACCAATCACAGAACAGGGGTGGGATGGCAAGACAATGACGCACTATTCGACAGATGGAAGCTTGTAGTTTTTTTACAGATCTAACAAGATAATGTGATGAAACAGTGACAAAAATGTGACAATAATGTGATAAAAATGTGACGAGTGACTATAAGGTGATGAAAAAGTGAAGAAAATGTGACAGTAGTGTGACAATAGTGTGTCAACTATGTTACAGTAGTGTGCCAAAACGTGACACAGATGTGACACAAAAGTGACAAGAATGTGACAATAAAAAAAAACTAAAAAAAGAAAAAGAACTATCATTAAAAACACAACCCCTGCATTAACATGCACTGTCCCTACCAAAAACTTGAGAATGGAGCATAAACACAAAGTTGATTTAACTCAGACCAGTGTTCTACGTGCTTCGCTCTAAATAATTAACTTTGTGTGACGTGCTTTACCAGCTTTATTCACCTTACATGAATAACAAAAATTAAGATTTACAATAGAGAATGAATTAAACCCTTTCGACAAAGTTAAATAATCTTGATTTGAGTGGATAAGGTCAACATTGTGACAACAAGAACTGATAAAATAGGGGCTGAATCCGAATTCCTATAATAATAGCTACTATGTCCTGATCCTAGATCCTATCCCCTTGTCACGTGATAAGGTCAACTGTTAGGTCCCTGTGCAGTTAGGAACTAGAGCTTCAGCTGCGTTTGTACAATCCAACAGTCCTCAACAACCGTGGAAGTGACATCACCAAAAGCTGTTTCATAAAAACAGTATCACTCATATAGTATTGGACTACAAAAAATGGTTTTAGATTTACCTTCCTACAGCCCTCATCACAGAAATAAAAGAAAGCTCTGGTCAAATATTCCACCAAATCCTGTCCTTTGGTTCATGCTCAGAGAAAGATGCTGCATAAACACATAGTGAGGTCTGCTCCTCTGCTGCGCAATGTCCGCAAATGATTCATGTGGCTTAAGTTTCTTCTAAATGGTACAAACTGCCTTCATTTGGACAAATAACTACAGTGAGATGTGACTGTGCTAATCCCTGGTGAGGATCCTTTAGTCTAGCGCCCCCAGCAGGCCCTATGGTGGACAACACTCACACTGTCACATGCACAAGAGGTACTTAGAGTTTTAGATTGTTGGCAACCATTTTCAATTTTCAAAAGTTTATTGCCTCCATTTATGTATATGTGGCAAAAAAACAGTGAGTGAAGTCCATATCTGCATCAACCTTCCCCTTTTTAGTTTATCAGGAAACTAATTTTGGTTTGCTTGCCACATTTATCACTACAAGTGATTTTCTTTCATTCTTCAATTGAATGACATTTTTTTTTTTACTATTTGCACATATCCTGTCTATTTTGCACACCCTGAGTGATCTTATTAAGTGCCGAAGTTAACAAGTGAATTTCTCCATTGTGAGATCAATAAAGGATTATCTTATCTTATAATATAGATACTGACATTTCACTCTCCATTCGGAGGGCATCCTCATAGCAGTTTTTTGTGACCGTCACGACCAGCGGATATAACCAAACAGCTCTGTCCCATGTGTGCTGAGAGATATACCAGATTGACATAGAATAATAGTACATAAGAGAGAACATCACAACTATTACCTGATAATACCATTAATTATTATCATCAACAATAGACTTCAGGTCAAAATGTTGCTATTCCCAGTGCATCTGCTTGATGCCAGGTCAATTGAGGTACTCTTTGTGTGTCTGTGGTAAAAGTAAATTGTGCTGTATAAATATTCTGGATTTTGCATGTCGGGATGAACAAATGAAACCAGTCATTTGTCAAACTGAACTGCAGCCCTTACACTTTTGCATAGTGATTTGCTACTTGTCACAATAGCTCAACATTTCCACCATTACAACTGACTGGAATTAGTTTGGTGCCATCCACTCAGAACTGTGCACAGAAATGTACTCTCTCCTTGTTTCCCTGGTATTTTTGGATCACATTTTGCTTTTGGTCTCTCAGAGCACTGTTACAAACTCTGAGTTTAGTCGAGCTGGAGATTTTTTGATTGGAGGGCTGTTTGAAGTTCACGATACGAATGAGATGGCTTCTGAGTTCACCCCTGTGGCAATCGACTGCTCAAAGTAAGTCTGAAAGACTTTCACCTAATTTTGCATACGCATAAATGTAGTGTTGTGATGACATAAACACATATTGGTCATAACATTGTGATACTGCATTTAGGTTCTTAGAGGGTAGGTTGGATATGCTACGTTGGGGCGACAGTGGTTCAAATGGTTATTGTTATAATTATTATTATTGTTATGCATGTATACAAGAAAAGTAAATAGTCCTACTGTGTCAGGACCAGAAAGAAATCAGCAATGATTAGGATTTTAGTATTACGAGGCCAAAATAGCTCTGCATAGATGTTTGGTTCATCAAAACAATTAGTCTTCTTTAAATGGATGTCAGATGGCTCAGTTTGAGTCACTATAGAAATGTTTGTCTTTGTTTCGGTGTGAGTCTTCACTTAAAATGTTTGTAATAGATTGTTGTAAAGCACGTTGGGTTGTGTGCATTAATGGTGCTATACAAATAAATGTGAATTGCCGAAATCATTTGCAGGCAGCCGTTCATTGTGACGAACTACCGGAAGCTTCAGCTGATGCGCTTTGCAGTGGAACAGATCAATAACTCCACACAGCTTCTGCCCGGCGTCACTCTGGGCTATGAGATCTTCGATCTCTGCTCAGACACCAGGAGCTTCCCCGGGATCTTGGACTTCATCTCAGTCAACGAGTCGGTTCGGCCCTGGCACCAGCTTCAACCGCGGCCTGGGAACATGACATCTAAAGTCATATCAGTGATTGGAACGTATTCTAGCACCATGACCCGCACTGTTGCACCGATCCTCGCAATGGACTTTATTCCTCTGGTGAGCAAACAGAGCTTTCAGAAACTTATTTAAATGATTCTAACATTAAAACAAACAAAAAGGTGAATTATGTAACTTTTTATCCAGAAAAAATAGATATTTGACCTTGAGCATGGTGCCTTTACTTTCTCTCATGGCGTCCTCTAGGATTCTCAGGATCAGCAATGAACACAATGATAAATTATGTAATTAGCACTCTTCAAAGTATTCACTGAGGTGAGAAATAAGGCCTCTCCAACTGAAACTTTTAAACTGACAATGATCGTTTGTTTATTTGTTTGTTTGTTTAATATTGTAAATGTCATATGAGTAAATAATTGCTCTTTACTGTGAGTTGCCCATTTACAACTCACACAGCACTGTTCTTTACAGCTGAAAACACATAGGCAACATTTAACATCATGCCAATTTTGGATTTTTGATGTCTGATGAGTTAGATTTCTACACACATGCAGAGCTACGTTTGCGTCAGCATTATAAGTTTGATTGCTAAATGCTCTTCTGCTTCTCATCAGGTCAATTATGGATCCACAAGCTCAGCCTTTTCAGAAAAAGTCAAATATCCCTCAATTATGCGAACAGTGCTTCCCAATCAACAGATGATCGAAGCCATGGTCACAATACTGCTGCACTTCAGATGGCACTGGGTGGCTTTCCTCTTCGATAATGGAGAATACAGCACTGACGGCGCAGACTTGTTTCTGAAAAAGATTAAAGACACCGAGATCTGTCTGGCGTACAGCGACGAAATCAACGCCAATACCAACTTTTCGGAAATGTTCCAAAAGATTGACACCCAGAAAATAAACGTTGTTATCATTTTTGCACCGGGAAGAACTGCTTCAATGGTGATTCAGGCAGCTATCAATCTCAAAATTAGCAAGAAGGTGTGGATGGCTACAGACGCATGGGCTTTCAACAGGAAGCTTTTGGAAATGCCAAAAATTGATTCCATAGGGACTGTAATTGGAATAATTCAGCCAAAATCAGAAATACCAGGATTTCATGATTTCCTTTACTCATTACAAAATATAAGTGGGCAGGGTGAAGAGAGAGTTTGTAGCCAGATGTGCAACTGCAGACAGCTGACAACAGAGGAGATTGTTGCAGCAGACCCAGCCTACTCCTTCCCAGTGTACAGTGCTGTGTATGTGGTCGCTCACGCCTTACACAACCTGCTGCAGTGTGAGAGTGGTCAGTGCAATACAAGTACAACAGTTTACCCATACATGGTGAGTATATACTGCATCATTTGCTGTCATTATTAAAGAAGAACTAAGTAACTTGTTTACCTTAATAAATCCTTTTCGTAGTCCCTCTGGGAGTAATACAAGTGTTAACGGGATGATTGGGGGTCTTTCATCTCCCCCGGTGTCTCTGGCAAGAAAACCACACTCGAAACTTTCCTGCCTCCGGACCCACCAATACACACTAACAGAATCATGAAGAAGAAGCTAACAGGCTAACGGGCAAAGCTAACTGTGGGCTAGCGCCAATTTAGCAGTATTTACAGCTAAGTGAAAAAAGTGAAGAAAATTATCTCCATTGTGTAATTGGGTTGTGGTAAAATGTACAATATCCCTCTCTCCAAAAAAAAACGAAACATGCTACGCCTGCAGTGGTGCTCATGGTCTCTGGGGGCATGAGTTACTTAATTCTACTTTAAAGGCGCAGTGAGTATTTTGGTTAAATTGGGGTGAAAGAAAAAGAAAAATATACAGTATTTTGTACATTCATTAAAAAGTAAGTGAATAAACTTTACAGCAAAATGTTGAATGCACTTGAATGTTTCTTTATAGAGGTGATTGTCTCAAAACCATAAGGCTGGTCAGATCCTTGTTCCAAATAAATAATTTAAGACTTGATTTAACGTCCCATCCTTCACTGATACGCTAGCACTCTGTTTGAAAACCTTGGTGACAACAGTGCAATGGTCAGATGTGCTTCCTCTAAGCCAGGATCAGGAGTATCTATTGGGGCGGTTTACTTACTTACTTGAAATTGAAACTATGCCCAGAAAAAGAGAGATTGTTAAATTTCCCACTCATACTGAATATGATACTCCTGTTTCAGGTTCTGGCGGAGCTGAAGACGTCAAACTTCACCCTTTTAAACAAGACTATTAAGTTTGATGAGAATGGAGATCCAGAGTTTGGATTCTACTCCATAGTTTTCTGGAACAATGAAGAAGCAGAAGAAGTGGGCTTTTTCAAAATGTACCCATTTGTTGATTATTACATCAACAGCACAAAGATTCAGTGGTACACGAATGGTAAGGTAAGTGCTCTGTGATAACTGGCTAAAACATTACAAACACAGGCAAACTCTAAGGCCTACTGTTTTATGTGATGACTTAAAAATTATTATTATTATTATTATTAAAATAACTGTAATCATTTTGTGTAGGTGCCAACCTCCCTTTGCTCTCAGGACTGTCCTGTGGGCTCTGCCAAACAGCAAAATGGCATCCATACATGCTGCTTTGACTGTATCGTCTGTCTCAATGGGACCTATATCAACACCACAGGTAAATAATGATTAAAAAAATACATCAACAATTCATTATTTAAGTTAAAAGATACATGATACAGGATCATGTTTGGTGCATTTGGGGAATTTGTGAATCTCAGTTCTCAAGGTAGGCCTAAATACAATTTCATAGTAGGAGTCCCACATGTGCTCAACATCATGCGTTGACTTTTTGCTCAAACTATATTTTTACATGACCTGACAATCGCGGGCGGCAGAACCCTTCACCCCCATATTGATATCACACTTTTTTATAACGATTTGACTTCACTTTTGTGTAGGTCCTAATCACAACATCAACCATCTCACAGAGCTTGTCACATGATCAATCTGATAAATAGTCAAATGGACATCTTCTCTTTGTTCTCAGCGGACCCCTACACTTGTGTCAACTGTTCCGCAACAGAATGGTCTACAACAGCAAGCACCTCCTGTCGCCCCAGATCAGTGGAGTTTATTTCATTTGAGGACACTGCTGCAATAGTGACCCTCTTCTTGACAGTGGGTTTTGTGGGCCTCTCGCTCCTCACCTCTGTTCTCTTTGGACTGAACTACAACACTCCAGTGGTGAGATCTGCTGGGGACCTATGTGCTTCCTGATTCTAGGCTGTCTCTGTCTCTGCAGTGTTAGTGTCTTCTTCTACTTTGGTAAACCGCAGGAGGCTTTCTGCATTCTAAGGCTTTTGCCATTTGTTTTGTTCTATACGGTTTGTCTTGCGTGTTTTGTGGTGCGTTCCTTTCAGATAGTCAGCATCTTTAAAATAGGCGCTAAGTACCCGTCAGTACAGAGGTGGTGGATGAAATATCACGGTCAGTGGTTGGTCATTGCCGTGGCATTTATTTTACAAGTGTTGTTGATGCTAATATCATACACAAGCGTACCTCCAAAGCTCTACAATGAAACTGTACTGTACCCAGAGCAGATTGTTCTCGCCTGTGACATCAACAGAGCAGCAGTTAGTGGTTCACTCATACTGTGTGCAACACTGTGCTTGCTCTGCTTCGTCTTCTCCTACATGGGGAAAGAACTCCCCAAAAATTACAATGAAGCCAAAGCCATAACATTTTGCCTTCTTCTGCTTGCTCTGACATGGGTCATTTTTGCCACCATCTTCATCCTCTACAGAGGCAAGCACCTGCAGACACTCAATGCTTTAGCCGTACTGTCCAGCCTCTATTCCTTCCTGTTATGGTATTTTCTACCAAAATGTTGCATTATACTTTTCCAACCGGAGAAAAACACTCCGCAGTACTTTCAGGGTCTAATACAGAGTTACACTAAAACTATCAGCCAATAAGAACAGAACCTTTTGGCCACTGGATTAAGATGAATGACACTTAGTGGCTTTTGTGTTCTTAATCAGTGGTCCAACCACAGGGCCGGGGACTGGTACCGGGCGGTGACGCATTTGCTACCGAGCCGCAGAGAAATAGGAAATAATTTATAAACGCATTTTCTCCGATTTCTGTTTTACCTGTCCACAAGCCAATAAGCTCGTCCATAGATATGAAACTCCTGATAGAAAGTCTACCTAGAAATCCTTTGGACTCGAGTTCATCCGGTTTTATTACAGACAGAATCAGCGCAGCCTCGTGCAGCTGAATGTGTTTACGCGCAGCTCCAACATCATTCTGTCACCAGCGCCGCTGAGCGTCTGCTCTCTCTCTTTCCTCTCAGCTAGTAATGTTTCCAAAAGTTGATGGCGTTGCAGCCTCACAAGATTTTGTCACAACCTTTTACGCTTTCACAGGACAGAGAGCCGTATTTATCCCACTGCGAAGCGGACAGAAGAGAAAACAATCTCTCCTCTCCCTTTTTCTCTTCTGTCCGGTTCCCTCTGCAGCGCGCTGTGATAAAAGTGCTGCGTTCCATGCTGAAAAACCGTGACCCATAGTCTGTGCATGTGTTTCGAAGCGCACTCCTCCATATAACCCACCCTTGCAGGAAAATGGTTGGGGACCCCTGTTCGTAATGGCAGAACACTTAAGTTGCCAATCAAATGTGTGACTGGTTCTCTATATTTGCCTCCCTATACAGATTAGCAGTAGTTTTCAAAATTGTGGTATGTGATTATCACATTGTCATCTGCAATATTCAACTATATTCAACTTTATTAATTTTAATTAGATATGAATTAATTTGGGCTTCAGTCATATTTTCAAGTTTTTGTTTTCTGGTTTGAATATGGTTTATAGACACTTATCCCAGTTATCAGTTTAAACATAGTTTAGTTCAGACCAGGTTTAGGCCTGATTTTATAAGATTTATATGAACAATGTTGCAGAATAGTTTTGTTTCTGTCAGACTGCCCTCTACAGTAATGCAGCTGTAACTACAACTCCCTCTTTTCTATAAATACAGAACAGTGTCGCTTGTTTTTAACAAAAGCTTGCATACTGTCAACTCTCTGTCCTTAACTGGCTCATTGCTCAAAACAGGATACATTTTAAAATCCTCATTTTAACCTGTAGTTCCCTTCATGATCAGGCCCCAGCTCCTTCCTAATTCACAGACACATGCCTGGTTGGCAGTGTTGGGCAAGTTACTTAAAAATGGTAATATATTCTATATTAGTGATTACAGCTCTAAACATGTAATATGTTTGTATTACATATTACTGTTTCAAAAATCTAGCTGAGTTACACTACTTTGAGTTACTTTTGGTAAAATATAAACTGAAAATAGTAATAATGCCACAGAGCAAAAGTGCAGTCAAAGATTTCCTGTTCATTTGCTTCCCCCATTCTCTTGTGCTTTGTTTTGAGGACATTAACTACATGTAACTGTAGACCTTATACACCAGTTTCCAACTTGATTTGGTGCTGCATTTTATTTGGGGGAATTTAGCATTTTTTTGTTCATATATTTAAAAGCACTTGTAACTCAAGTTACTTGAAATGTAATGACTAATATATTCCAGTATATTGTGTAAGTAATACGTTATATTCCTTAGTTACTGAAAAAAGTAATATATTTGTGTAACTCGTTACTTTTGTAATACGTTACCCCCAACTTTGCTGGTTGGCGTCTCAAATCTGTTGACCAGTAACTATTTGTTGTCGCACAAAGTTTAAACCGTTAGCAAGCGAGGCCTCTGTCTGTCGCACCCAAATTATTAGAATACTTTGTTGATTAGTTAATTTGCCTATATCTATTGTATTTTTTTTATAATTTTGTGTGATATAGTTATTATCAATTATACTTATTGTTACAGTTTTAATGCAGCATGTAAACCAACTTGTGAGCTACTGTATCTTTGTGAAAAGCTAAAAATTTCTTTCTTTCTACCAACTTACTTATTAACTTACTTGTATGAAATGTCTGCATACGACTGTGTTTTGTGATTTATTTATTCATTTTATAATTTTTTTCTGTGTTGGGTTTAAGTTTGTTTTGATGCAACTATATACTGTATTATCCCATAGGTTCTGATAAATGTATTACTTTTATTAAACAGTGGCCCTGTACCTAAATGGCTTAACTCCCAGTGCTGTTTTGTATTTACCCACCTTGACTTTGTATGACTTATGTTTGTTTGTGGATGTGTAATACATTTGTACACAATATGACACTTTGTATTTTCTTTGATTAAACCCAATGGGGCATGAACCAAATCCTTTGGTTCATTCTCAGAGAAAGATAAACACACAGTGAGGTCTGCTCCTCTGCTGCACAATGTCCGTAAATGATCCATGTGGCTTAAGTTTCTTCTAAATGGTACAAACTGCCTTCATTTGGGCAATTAACTGAGGCGGCTCTTTAAAACAGTGAGATGTGACTGTGCTAATCCCTGGTGAGGCCCCTCCATAGGTCCCTATGCAAAAGGAGATATAGGAAGCATACAGGCCCTTTTCCCTACCTCCTTCCTAACTGACAGCACTATTTGGAGGCTTCTTATCATGGCAGACGCTGATGCACATCTGGTTTGGGCTTAGACCTCTTACCAATTTGCTCGATTCGGATCTTGACAGTGGCTGTTTAGTTTAGTTTATTTATTTGTTTGAGCAGTTAACCTGCTCAAAGGGAGTGGGCTGAAGCCAAAGGCTTATAAGCGCCCACCCCAAAATAAAAATAGTAACATTACATTTAATATTTACAAGGTAGCAAATCATAAACAAAGGAACATAGGGCAAAGTAACAATAAATGATGAAGAAGAATAAGACAAAAACAACAGCAAAATAAAGAACAAAAGAATGTGCTACTTTTATGTTATAAAGGTGCATTAATACATATTATACTCTGAGATCTTGCTACTTCCCAGTTGTCATTACTATCCTCAATATAATTTAATTTGGGTTTAATTATCATTAATTATCATTATTAAAGGTGCATTAATACATATTATATTCTGAGATCTTGCTACTTCCCAGTTGTCAATACCATCCTTAATATAATTTAATTTAGGTTTAATTATCATTATTATTATATTTGTTTAATTGAGTTATACGAGAAGTATGATGTAAGCCCTGCATAATGAGGTGCATTAAAAAGCCAGGGTGTAGAACGGGCCAGTTGAAGAGGGCAGTAACTCCCCCTCAACAAACCCCCACCCAGCTGCCCTAACAGCTGATTTTGTAGATGATGTTCCTATGCTGAGTGGTGCATTAAAAGACAAGGTTTTGAGCCCGTTGGGAGGGTCCCTCTCAACAGATTCATAACTTGCCTACCCTAATTCTCAATTTGTAAATTTGAGCAATAGAATGACAACTGTTCCAAGCAGCAACACTCTTCCTTGATTATAGAGGAAACACACATAATTGATCCTACTGCGCCTCCTAGTGGCAACACATTTCTTCTTCTCTGTATATTTCAAAAGTCTTTTGTTTGTATTTATATTTGAACAGGTTGATATTTGGACTTCGTTTCAACTCCATTTCCAGTTTATTCCACAATTGTACACCATTAACTGTTGGGCTAAAACTTTTCAAAGTTGAGCTATGTTTCTGAGTCCTAAAGTTTAATTTGGCACGTAATTCATAACAACCAGTACGTTCTTGGAACCTTCTTTGTATTTGGCCCGGTAACAGTTTGTATCTTGCTTTGTATAACATCTGTACTGTTTGGAACTCAACAATGTCACAAAACTTCATGATCTTTGATTTTAAAAATAATGAGTTTGTGTGGTCCAAAAACCCAACTTTATGAATTACTCGGATAGCTCTTTTTTGCAACAATACTATTGGTTTTAATGTGTTTTTATAAGTACTACCCAAACCACAGTACAATAATATAAATATGGCAAAATCAGAGAACAGTATAAGATATGTAGAGCTTTGATGTTTAAAATGTGCTTTGCTTTTGCTATTACTGAAATGCTTCTAGAAATTTTCGTAGATATATATTTAATATGAGCTTTCCAAGTAATTCTGTCATCTATAATAACACCAAGGAATTTGATTTTATGCACTCGCTCTATGACAACACCCTCTATCTGAATTGCTTCCTGAGCATTGGAATTACAGTTGCCAAATATCATCATTTTGCTTTTACTCAGATTTAGAGATAATTTATTTTGTTTGAACCACTTATTGACACTTTTGAGTTCCAAGTTAACAATCCGACACAGTTGCTGTAATTCGTCACCTGATGCAAAAATATTTGTATCGTCAGCAAACAAGATAAATTTAAGTACTTGAGACGTTTTACAAATGTCGTTGATGTACATATTAAACAATTTTGGGCCCAGAATGGAACCTTGAGGTAAACCACACACAATTTGTCGACAACTCGACTGATAATCACCTATTTTCACACATTGTTTTCTATTTTTTAAATAACTGGTAACCCACTGTAGAGCTACCCCCTAATCCCATAATGTTCTAGTTTATTAATTAGTATATCATAGTTTATTGTATCAAATGCTTTACTCAGGTCAATAAATAACCCTATTGCATATTTCTTGTTATCTACAGCATTAGTTATTTCTTCAATTATATCAAAGAGAGCGTGTGAGGTTGAGTGATTATTCCTAAAACCAAACTGATTGTCCGAGAGTAAATTACACCTTTCAATAAAGCTGTCAAGTCTAGAGTTATAAACCTTCTCTAAGATTTTTGAGAATTGCGGTAAAAGGGAAACAGGCCTGTAGTTTGTGAAGAGATGTTTATCTCCTGCCTTGAACAGAGGAATCACTTTTGCTACTTTCATACTTTCAGGAAATTGTCCAGTTTGCAGCGACAGGTTACAGATGTGCGTTAACGGCTTAGAGATACTTTCAATAACAGTTTTTAAAGTTTTCATATCCATGTCATGGTAATCTGTCGAGGTTTTATTTTTACACCCTTTAACAATGTCCAGTATTTCCTTTTCCTCCACAGGTTTGAGGAACATGGACAGAGGATTTGTGTCTATCAGTTCACAATTATAGTTCTCAACATTTGTAATTTTTGCAGCAAGATTCGGTCCAACATCTACAAAGAATTTATTAAATGTATCGACTACTTCATTCATATTACTTAAAGTGTTATCCTCATCTTTGAAATATTTTGGATAATTAATCGTTCTTGGTTTATTTCTAATTATACTATTTAAGATGTTCCATAAACCTTTAATATTATTCTTATTGCTATCTAACAACTTATTATAATAATCCTGTTTACATTTTCTAATGATACCTGTCAGTTTATTTTTATATTTCTTATATTTATCCTCAGCTTCTTTTGTTTTATCATTTATAAATTTTTGTAGAGTGAATTTTTTTCTTGCATGCATTTAGTAAACCCTTAGACATCCATGGGTTATCTTTACACTTTCTGTTTTTACAATATTTTTTCATTGGGCAATTTTTGTCATATACTTTATGAAATAGTCGCGTAAACTCATCATATGCCTTATTAGTATCATTCTCTCTGTATACAATACTCCAGTCTTGAGCTAATAGTTCCTTTTTAAATACCTCAATAGTTTTTTCTGTTTTTACCCTTCTAAACCAATAAATGTTTTCATCATTAATATTTAAATATCCATTTTTGTACAATACAAAAACTGGCAGGTGATCACTAATATCATTTATCATTAATCCACTGACTGTATCACTATCTATTTCATTTGAGAAAATGTTATCAATCAAAGTTGCACTATGGGTTGTGATTCTATCAATCAATCAAAGTTTATTTGTATAGCACTTTACAACAACACCAGGAGGACCAAAGTGCTTCACAGAGAGATTAAAACAATTTAAAACCCAAAATGAAAACAACCAAGACACAATTCAGTGTGCCCTAAGTATTAAAAGCAAGTTTAAAAAGATGAGTCTTTAATCTGGACTTAAAAAGGGACAGGTCCGTGAGAACATTCTACTCGGTTTAGTTATTAGAGGAAACAGACCTATACTAAATAAAGTATTTATAAATTCATCCGTCTTTTTATGTTTATATGGTTTTAACAGATCGATGTTAAGGTCTCCCCCACAAACATGACTTTATGATTTAAACCCGAGAAGTGCTCCTCCATCCAATTAGAAAAAACATCTATATCAGAGCCAGGTGTTCTATAAATACAACTTACAATAATATTTTTCTTTTTTTGCCTTGTAATTTCCACAGTAAGGCATTCAAGTACATCATCCACTGCCATAGTCTTATTTTCCATTACTTTATAACTATAGTTGGAGTCTACAAACATAGCTACGCCCCCCCATGCTTGTTTCTTCTGTTCATACTTATAAATTCATAACCCTCAATAGAAAACTCAATGTCTCTGTCATTATTAATCCATGTTTCTGTGATTAAAATTACACTAAATGGTTTAGAAAACTGTTTTAAGAAGCTTTTGATGTGGTTAAAGTTTGCATAGAGGCTTCGACTATTGAAGTGGATTACAGTGAATGCCTTAATGTTCTTAAGTTTACTATTGTAAAGATCCTCTGTATAATATTGACAGTCATTAGTAGCTCTAGTAAAGAAGTTATTTTCAGGGTCGATGTCGATCTCAGTGTTCTTTAAGTCATATTGTGATAATGTAAAATCCTGGTTATTTGCTTCAGCAATTCTCCTTAATGAAAGGTCCAAGTCGATGCTTCCTATAGAACTATATGTATTACAGGACATGTGAAATTATGTGCTTTTACATACCAAAATCCATACGCTTTTCCCGGTGTTTATACTTGATTTGGTGTACTGGTGCGCGGACGTACAATGAGTTTATCATATCGCAAAAAGGCAATCTCCCCCCTTTCCCTGGCAGCTCTCAGCTCCGGCATCAGTTCTTTTGGCTTCCTTTTGATGGATTCCGTGTAGTCCTCGTTTATGAAAATTTTGGTCCCTTTGAGGTGTTTAGCGCGCTGCAGGATTGCTTCACGATCCTTCCAACGCAGTAGTCCGTACAATCCGTACAATAGCTGTAGGTTTACCCTTTAACTACTCTCAATAAGAACAACCAATTTTTGAATGGGTCTTTCAATAACAGATGCTTTATGTAAACGTTCACCTTTCTTTCCCAGTTTCCTGTCTCCGACTTGTAAAGTCACCTTTCTCACCAGTCCATCATCACCTTCATGTGCCTTAATAACTCTTCCAAGTGTCCATTGATTGCGAGGAATGTTCTCATCTTTGACAATCACAATGTCACCAACTCTCAAGTTACGATTTGGAGCATGCCAACGCTGTCTCAGTGTTATGTTAGCTAAATACTCTTTTTTTCCACCTGCTCCAAAATTGCTCTGATAGGTATTGGACTCTTCTCCAGCGTTTCTTAGCATACACATCTTCCCGAACAAAGTTACCAGGTGGGGGAAGTGGTACAGAACATTTCATGGTGATAAGATGGTTAGGTGTTATGGGCTCTAAACTTGTGGGATCACTTATGATGTCAACAGTGAGTGGACGGCTGTTCACAATGTACATTGCTTCATAAAGAAAGGTTCTTAAGGATGCATCGTCCAGTCTTTCAGCACTTTCCGCAAGAACTTTACTCAGCACGCTCCTCACAGTTCTGATTTGACGCTCCCATGCGCCGCCAGCATGACTTGAACTTGGTGCATTCATGAGGAAGTCGCATTGCTTTTCTGCCAGGTAAGATTTTACTCTGTCATTGTCCATTTCATTTAGAGTTTTTGTCAGTTCATTCTTTGCTCCGAGGAAGTTAGATCCTTGGTCTGATCTAATCTGTCTGACATGTCCACGGATTGCTATAAAGCATCTTAAAGCATTAATAAACGCGTCGGTTGTCGTATCCTCTAGCATCTCCAGATGTAGGGTGGGCGATATGGCAAAAATAGAATATCACGATTTTTGAATTATAAACTTACGATTTCGATTTTATCATGATTTTTTTATAAAAGTAGTTTACACTACACGACTGGATTTAGTGTGATTATAGAACGTCTGGGGGTTCACATTTAACGACTGAGAATCGTTAGAGCGACCACACTACACGATTCTGACAAACAGCTGATGTTTGATAACACAGCACGTCTGTCCTCTCTACCACTTCATTTCTCCTCTGGTTTCAAAAACTGACCCAAAATCCGCAAAGATAGGCCTGTGTTTGTGAGCGTGGGAAAACATGTGCGTGTCCCGATCGGTGAGCGGTGTCAACAGTGTTACAACAGTGCGCAGTGCAAGGCTCCTACTGCTACGAAGCCTTGAACTTGGCTATAGTTCTGTCAGATGGAGATAAAAGTCGGCGACACGAAGAAGCGGGACGTATTTCAGTGGATTTAATAAGAGAAGGAGACGGGCCTCAGCCCCGAGATGGAGGAGGCGGAGGAGACAGCGGAGAGAGGCGAGCTGCTAGCGGCGAGGTGAAGCTGAACAGTTAGTCTCCAAACTCAGTAAGTGCCGCTAAACACTGTTCGCGGTTGAAATGTGGCTTGAAAGGTGGTTCTCGTGAACGTTTGGTGATATAAAGTTGTGCTGTTTCGTGTGGGGCTGTGGCCATGAAATGAGTTGTTTGTGCCGCTGTTTTGACAGAGAAATGAAAAAGGAGGCGCTGGCCGCTGCTTTCTGTGTGTTCACATTGGGGACGGTAAAATCACCCACGTTTGTCCTGTGTGTCCAAAATCGGGCTTACAAATCATGTTTGATTTCCTGCGACTGTAGTCCAGTTGCGTCTGACTGCTGCCCACACTACACGATTCGAACGCCAGTCCAGTCGTGACTGTTGGCTATTTCTATACAGTATATGTTTTTGTCATAACAGGCTTCAATGATTATATATGAAACTGTGTTGATTGTAATCTGTGCTTTATGGTTCATTTTAAATTAGGCGGACATTTTGTTGTTTTTACTCTTGGATCCACTGGGGGGCAGTGTGTTAGAATGAGGAGTCAGATCGCGCTGATTGGTCCTTGGACAAGGACACGCCTACTTCATCATGTACTTTTGTTTGTGGTTAGGGGGAGGACCCTGTCTCTCTCTCCTCGCTGCTGGTCGATCAACATGTGTCCCTGGGGACAGCTGCATAACTTCTGTTTTAGATTGTAAATTTAGGGAATAAAACAATGAATTTGATTTTAATAGAACGAGCATCCGTATTCTTTTTCATCCTTATTTTTTAACACTCCATTATGACCCCCCCACACTACGCGACACGACTCTCTGCGACTGCCTTAAGACTAGCCATGACTCGGGAAGACCCGGCGCGACTGAGAATTGTATCAAAATCGGGCATAAAAATCGTGTAGTAATGTGCGTCTGCCCCATTTCTTCTGATTTTTTTTTCTTTTCCATTTTGGATACAGCGGCGGCAGAAATTAACATAGAGGAAACACTGAAATTAGCTTGAAGTAAGTAGAGTAAGTTTGGTAAATGCTTGTTGTTGTTTGGCAGCTTTTCTGAGAGGTCTCTCTCATGACATCAAGCTGCTGTAAATGTAACGCTCTGTCGCTGTCGCACCCTTTCACAATAAGAGTCTTCGTGAACCAATAACATGCAGTGACGGTGGTGCAGAGAGTAGAGCGGGTCGTCTTGTGACCAAAGGGTCGGCGGTTCGAACCCCGCAGGTGCCCACTGTCGTTGTGTCCTTGGGCAAGACACTTCACCCACCTTGCCTCCAGTGTCTGCGTACACTGGTGTATGAATGAGAGTGTGAATGGGTGACTGGTTCCTTGATGTAAAGCGCTTTGAGTGCCTAAAAGCAGGTAGAAAGGCGCTATATAAAATGTGACCATTTACTTTTATTGTGTAAAACTCAAACAGGAAATATCGTCATATCGCCCAGCCCTATCCAGATGAATCGCTCTTGAACTCAGACATGTGAACAGAAGGCCGTACCGCTTGTAAACTTTGCGACATTGTTTGGTATAAAAAGGGCCAAAGCAGTCCATGCCGCAATAAGAGAATGGTGGCGAAGGCTAGGGCTGGGCGATATGACGATATTGGACCGTCTTACGATCCCCAGAGCAGACGGTCTGTCATTTTTGTGGGATCGTTTTATCACGGTTTTATGCACTTCAGCACAGTTGACTCTTTTCACCGTCAGTGAAGGAATCCCAAGCCGCAAACTTTCTGCTACGCAATGTCAGACGCTAATGCGAGCATTTAGCAGCGAGACGCTCCTCTCCAGGGCGTATATACGACCAGGCTCCTCAATCTAGAGCTTTAAAATGTTTTAAACCCAGCGTTCTGTCTCTATTTCAGCGGTCATGTCAGTGTCTTTCCCTGCTAACGCCGCTGCTCTGCGTACGTAGATCGCAGCGTGTGTTTATTTACCTGGCGGCACATGTGCGAAGAAGCGAGTGTGTCCTTCGTCCTTACAGTTCTGTCAGGCGCCGCGTCCTTCTCTGTTTAATTTAATTCCTGGAATGCGTTCATAAATGCGCAGTTTATCCATGTCTTTGAAAATATAAAAGTTCCTCAAAAACACAGTGACTCAGTTCATTGTTGTCAAGTCGCCTAACAGTGACAAACTTTTTCCTGTTTGAGTTTTACACAATAAAAGTCACTGCATGTTATTGGTTCACGAAGACTCTTATTGTGAAAGGGTGCGACAGCGACAGAGCGTTACATTTACAGCAGCTTGATGTCATGAGAGACCTCTCAGAAAAGCTGCCAAACAGCAACAAGCATTTACCAAACTTACTCTACTTACTTCAAGCTAATTTCAGTGTTTCCTCTATGTTAATTTCTGCCGCCGCTGTATCCAAAATGGAAAAGAAAAAAAAATCTGAAGAAATGGGGCAGACGCACATTACTACACGATTTTTATGCCCGATTTTGATACAATTCTTAGTCGCGCCGAGTCTTCCCGAGTCATGGCTAGTCTTAAGGCAGTCGCAGAGAGTCGTGTCGCGTAGTGTGGGGGGGTCACGACTGGACTGGCGTTCGAATCGTGTAGTGTGGGCAGCAGTCAGACGCAACTGGACTACAGACTACAGACTACAGACTACAAACGTGGGTGATTTTACCGTCCCCAATGTGAACACACAGAAAGCAGCGGCCAATGACAGAGTGAGATAGACAGAAAACACCGCCGCGCCTCCTTTTTCATTTCTCTGTCAAAACAGCGGCACAAACTCATTTCATGGCCACAGCCCCACACGAAACAGCACAACTTTATATCACCAAACGTTCACGAGAACCACCTTTCAAGCCACATTTCAACCGCGAACAGAGTTTAGCAGCACTTACTGAGTTTGGAGACTAACTGTTCAGCTTCACCTCGCCGCTAGCAGCTCGCCTCTCTCCGCTGTCTCCTCCGCCTCCTCCATCTCCTCCATCTCGGGGCTGAGGCCCGTCTCCTTCTCTTATTAAATCCACTGAAATACGTCCCGCTTCTTCGTGTCGCCGACTTTTATCTCCATCTGACAGAACTATAGCCAAGTTCAAGGCTTCGTAGCAGTAGGAGCCTTGCACTGCGCACTGTTGTAACCAGAGGTTAAAGTGGATTTTGGGAGGTGGTGGAACTCTAATCTCGAAGACTCTACATTAGGTCGATTATATAAAAGGCGGTGTGTATTACATGTAACAGAAGGTGTTTTATATTACTTTTAATTTATGGATTTTAAAAATAAGTTTTAAACCATTTCACAGAATAAGATGTCTTTATATGTGCTCTTGTTTGAGATACTCCCAGAAAATTAGAGCAACAGCCAGTCCTACCCGGGAATTTTTTTAATAATCAGATACAATTTAGTGCAATCTGGTGTATTTAAGTCAAAAATATGCTGTTTGAATTAGCCTTATACAGTGATGAGAATCAGAACTGTCAACATTATGATTATTTTCCTAATAAAAAAGAAAGAAAGAAGCAACACCGTGTCAGCTCCGCCCCTGTTGTTCCTCCGTCTGTAGCTGCTCATCGCGCTGAGCAGTGAGGAGGAGACACAGGCTCCACACGAGTCTAAAGACTAAACTTTAGCCTGGATTCATGACTCTGTTGTTACTTTTAAACCGCGGACAGATTCAAAGGCTCTGATCAGAGGGTATACTTTGTGAAAAAGGCCGACATTGCACCGAGCGCTGTAACGCCGCACTGTTTATCGCCTTTTCTCCTCATTATGCTTCCTAAATTAATCTCTAAAACCGAAAATATGAGGCTGATTGATACGAAATAAAAAGCGGGCTAAAGCTTGGGAAGGGTAGACTCCGTTAATGGATTAGTTTAAGTCCATAAAGTTCATTATTTCGTGATAAATGCTGTTATATTGAGGCCGCGCGCATGAGGAGCAGACTGAACTGCTGCTGATCTCATGATTATTTTTCCAGATTCTGAAGAGTGGACTTTTGTCCAGCGCAGTTTCAGCAAATGAATAATAAAACTACCCAACCTAGTATTTATTGCATTGATTTATCTCACAGGCAGACTTTCGAATGTGTGCGAAAGGACAAAGTTAAGTTTGTTTTTTTTTGTCACGTGAAGGTGCGGGAACGCCGTTCCCTACCGTTCCCGCCCACTTTAACCCCTGGTTGTAACACTGTTGACACCGCTGACCGATCGGGACACGCACATGTTTTCCCACGCTCACAAACACAGGCCTATCTTTGCGGATTTTGGGTCAGTTTTTGAAACCGGAGGAGAAATAAAGCGGTAGAGAGGACAGACGTGCTGTGTTATCAAACATCAGCTGTTTGTCAGAATCGTGTAGTGTGTTCACTCTTACGATTCTCAGTCGTTAAATGTGAACCCCCAGGCGTTCTATAATCACACTAAATCCAGTCGTGTAGTGTAAACAACTTTATAAAAAAAAATCGTGATAAAATCGAAATCGTAAGTTTATAATTCAAAAATCGTGATATTCTATTTTTGCCATATCGCCCACCCCTAGCGAAGGCTCAATGCGGTCATTAGGTAAATCTGCCATTCTCTGTTGCTCTGGTGGAGAGCGAACTCTCCTGCACCATACACATTGTCTGATGTACCGAACTACTGCTTTGCTTCCTCCAACAATCCAGAAGCCATTTGCTCTGATCTCGTTTAAAGTTTGGCCTCTGCCTTGATGTTGGGTCTTTTCGTGGTAATGTGCAATGATGAGATTTGTTATAGCACAGTCTTTAGGTAGTATTACAGGATGTCTTAACTCAAAGTGAGAGGATGCCTTTTTCAGCCTCCCTCCTACTCTCATTACACCATTTTGAATGAATGGGTCAAGTTCAAAGAGTCTGTGGTTGCTGGGAAACTTTTGTGATTGACCGAGTTTGTTCAAGTCTTTTTGAAAGGCATCTTGTTGTGCAAGCTTGACAAGAGTTAACATTGCTTGTTGCCTTTCCTCAACGTTTGGAGGCTCTGCAGTTTTTATTCTTTTAGCCATTCGCTGGATGCGAGCGATAACATTTATAGCAGTAGTCCATTTGGAGAATCGTGACAAGAGCTCTTTAACATTGCATTGTAGTTTAGCTTTGGTTTGCAGCACTTGTATTGTCTTGATTTCCGGATCTCCCACCATAAGCTCAGGTGTGCTTTGTTCTGTGATTATCTCCTTGTTCCATAAGAACTTGGGACCAGTGAACCAGTTTGAGTTGATAAGGTCCATAACTTTCAAGCCTCTAGAGGCGTGGTCGGCTGGGTTTTCGTGTGTGTCTACGTAGTACCATTGCTCTGGATTAGTGGTTTCACGGATTCTTTGGACACGATTAGCAACGAAAACATGGAATCTTTTAGCCTTGTTGTTAATGTAACCCAGTACTACTCTCGAGTCTGTCCAAAAGTACTCTCTGTCAACTTTTAGCTCTAGCTCTCTTTTCAACATGCAGCTAACAGCAGCGGAGGTCACTGCAGCGGTCAGCTCTAATCTTGGGATGGTGACTATCTTGGTTGGTGCCACCCTGGCTTTAGCCATGACTAGTGTGCAGTGCACTTTGTGATCACCCACTAATCTGATGTAAGAGCACTGACTCGCGTCAGAAAAGTGATGAAGCTCTACACTCTGGACTTCACCAAAGGTAACAGGCTTAAAACATCGGGGAATCTTAATCAACTTGAGACTTTGCAAATCTTTCACCCAACTCTCCCACCTTAACTTTAGCTCAGCAGGAAGTGGATCATCCCACCCAACGCCTTTTTGACACATTTCTTGTAACACTTTCTTACCTTCAAGAATGAAGGGGGCTAGGAATCCTAAAGGGTCGTACAGCGATGCAACGACTGATAGAATACTCTTTGAACCTAGTCATTGGTTTCTCATCAAGTGTCACTTGGAAGAATAGGCTGTCTCTTTCAATGTCCCATCTTATGCCTAGGACTCTTTGCACTGGGAGGTCACTGTAGTTGAGGTCAATGTCTTTTATCTCCACAGCTCTTTCTGTTGCCTCAATTGAGTCCAGGACCGCTCTGTTGTTAGACAGAAGCTTATGAAGATGCAGCTGTCCTTTTGCACACAAAGCTTGGGCCTCTTTTACTAGTTTGATTGCCTCCTCGACAGTCTCTACACTTGTGAGGCCGTCGTCGACGTAGAAATGCTTTTTAACAAAGTCTGCGGCGAATGGGTACTCTTTCTCATTTTCTTTGGCCAGATGTTTCATGCCATAATTGGCGCAACCAGGAGATGAGGACGCACCGAACAAGTGAACTTTCATTCTGTATTCTGTGGGCTCTGACTCTGTGTCCCCATTTTCCCACCAAAGAAACCGCAAATAGTCTCTGTCCTCTGAGCTAACATGGAACCTGTGAAACATCTTTTCCACATCACACATGACTGCAATGTTGTGCTTACGAAAGCGGCATAGAACTCCTGTGAGGCCGTTCGTAAGATCAGGTCCAGTTAGTAGGTGGTCGTTTAGTGCTGTTCCTTCGTACTTGGCTGAGCAGTCAAATACCACCCTGATTTTATCTGGCTTGCGAGGGTGATAAACGCCCTGGTGCGGTATGTACCAGACGCTTCCAGGTGTAGGCTGCGAGTCTGCTTTTTCAGCATCACCGTCTTTGAGAACTCCATCCATGAACTTAACATAGTCACTTTTGAACTTTGAGTCTCTGTCCAGTTTCCTTTTGAGGTGCTTTAGTCGAACCTGAGCCAGAGCTTTGTTGTTTGGGAGTTGTGGGCGTGCTTTAAAGGGCAGGGGCATTTCAAGATGACCATGCTCATTTTGTTTGATTTTGTCTTTTAGAGTTTGAAGAAACTGGATATCCTCTTGGATGTCACTGTGACCTTGTTTGGTGTCTGCAAAATCTGACTCAAGTGCCTTAAGAATAGCAGAAGGGGTTACAACAGGAACCTCTTTAACACACACACGGTGGCATAAACCAGTTACGTTAGCATTCACAAGTTGAGGTGCACCTCCTACAATGCTCCAGCCTAGGTCAGTTTTTACAGCGTAAGGCTCATTGTCACCACCTGTGATGACCTCTCTGGGAGCTAAGGCTCTGGAGCAATCATAACCTATCAAGAGTCCAACAGCACAGTCCATTAGTGGAGCCATCTCTTCAGCTAAGTGAGCAAGGTGTGGCCATTTGTTGGCTGTGTGACATGTAGGAATATGAGCACGCTCTAGTGGAATGAAGTCTCTTGTGTAAGCTGGGGGAAGCTCAATGTATGTGTTTGAAAAGAATCCTCGTATCTTGAGTCCTTGTACTCTTTGGCTTTCCACAATAGAGTCTCCTTTTACCATAGTGGCAAGTTTTAGTTTAACTGGTTCTGATGCTACCTGCAGATGTTCACACACTTCCTGATCAACAAATGTGTGGGTATTCTGAGTGTCTAAAAGAGCATATACTAAAGTCTCACTGTCCGGAGCATTACCTGCTGAAATCCACACAGGCACCATCATTGAAGTGCTTCCATCTTCACCGTCTCCAACTGAGCAGGATAGTGAGGAGGTGTTCTCATCCACTGTGCTTTGTGCAGGTGTCTTTTCCGCTGAAGAACGATCCTCATGCAAGGGAGTTGGATGGCTCCTTTTGCAAATGCTACACATGGCTCTGTTCTTACAGTCTTTTGAGTTGTGGCCCTTTCTCAAGCATGCAAAACAGAGTTTGTTTTCCTGCACATACTTTTTCTTATCATCTGCAGACATTTCGGTTAACTTTTGACATTTGTGAATGGTGTGATTCTCTCCGCAGCAAATACATTTGTTTATGTTTGCGCTTGGTGGTGAAAAGTCACTTTTCTTTTGTTTGTCTGAGTCCTTAGATTTAACCTGCACGATGTCAAACTTTGATGCAGGGTTGGTAGTATTTGAGGTCTTTACATTTGTGACAAAGGTGTTTGCTTTTGCACGCTTTGTTTCTCTTATTGTGGTCTCTGCTTGTGGCTTGAGAGCGTACAAAGACGACACTGGATTACAAGCAATGCGTGCCTCTTTAGAGATGAAGGAAGCAAACTCTTGGAAGCTTGGATAGTCTTTGCCTTTGTCAAGTTGCTCAGTGACACGGCGATTCCAACTGGACGTTATCCAATCTGGGAGTTTGGTCAGCATTTTCTGATTCTCCTCACAGTCATTTAGAACTTGAAGACCCTTTATATGAGGCATGGCATGACTGCATGTCTGAAGAAAATCACTATACTCTCTCAGCTTAACATACTCCTTTCCACCTATCTTTGGCCACCTATTAAGTTTCTCTCTAAAAGCTCGCTGCACTACAAATGAATGCCCATATCTAGCATTCAGCCTATCCCATGCTTGTTTATAGGCTTCCTCATCTTTGCGGTAGAAGCTGCCTTCTAGAGTAGATTTAGCCTCCCCTGATATGTATTTTTGCAAGTAAAATAGCCTGTCTGCAGAATTTGAGCAGCGTCTTTCTATAAGAGCTTTGAAGCTTGTGCTCCATTCTACAAACATTAGAGGGTCACCTGAAAACACACTGGGCTCTGGAGCAGGAAGTCGGGTTAGAGCTACTGACTCTTGGAATGCCTGCATTAAACCTTCATTCTGTGCGACTGGTCTGCACAGTATTTGCACGCATTTGGCATAAGAGGAAGGACTAGGACTGACACTAGTGTGTACAGAACTACATCTCTCACCTTTCTCTTTCATCTCTTCCTCAGTGTATGCTCTCAACTTAGCCTCCATTACCTCAATGTCTCTTTTATTTTCAAGTTTCCTCAGTTGTTGACGTTGAGCTTCAATGGCATCTTCCATGTCAGTGTCAGCTTTCTTTGCAGCTAACTGTACAGCAATCTCTGCTTTTTTGCTCGCGATGCTGGGCGACTCTGAGGCTGCTTCAGAAGGATGATGGCTGCGTCTGGTAACTTTGGAGGCAGCAGACCCATATATAGACCTAGCATAGTCATTGTCAAGGAGAGCGCGTAACTTTGCTCTCTCTGCCTCAACATCAAACTCATCTTCTTCTTCAGTTAGCCTCACTTTCATTAAGTGTAACAAATCATCTGTAATGACTGAGCATGCATCAATTTTCCTTCTGATTTCTTGACTTGGGACTGTTAGCTGTCTAACGCTATCGTACAGTTTTTTCAAGTCAATGCCCACCATTTCAGCTTCATCCATCATGTTACACAAATCAGAGCATTTTTCTTTTAATGTTGTTCGAATGTCTCTTACTTTAATTTTCCACTTTTCGTACACTGCAATGAACTTTTCTTCTCTTTCACTTATTTCTTGGTCTTTTAGTTCTTGCATCTTTGGTGTAAACCGCCTTTCTCGTGAGGATTTTCTAATTTTACTTTCATCTTCCTGTTGAACATTAGCTTCATTTTCTTTTGGCGACTCTAGGTCAAGTTCAATAATATTTAAATCCTCTTGTGAAGTCATTTTGATATTTTTGTACTTCTTTTATTCATTTATTTAGTGATTTTTTTTCTCCTTCTGACGATGGATTGGCACTGTTGCTTGAAACCTTTTACTTTGGCGCCCTCGTCTGGATGAGTTGGGAAGTACAGCCACGTGTGTTGTTTCCACTTTGCTGGCTAGCGGGACTTTCTCTTTTAGCTGGCACTGGAAGTCGACTGCAGACGGGACGTTTTCTCTCTGGCCGGCGATGGAAGTCGTCGGCAGATGTCACGTTTTCACTGTAGCTACCCCCGGTCATCTCAAAAAGGGACTGCACGCCTCATACTGATGTCCACAAGCATTTATTGGCACGGCAGCAATTCGTGGAACACCGTGAAAACTACAAGAGGGACACACAAAGGCTATGTTGACTCTGGCCATTAGCATAGCATATTTTGGTCACAAATATACATATATGGCACAGCAACAAAAGCAAAAATAATATTACCGTGTTCGCCAAGTAGACCAGTGATAGACTTAAAAGGCATAAAAATATTATTTAAACGCTGTGCTCTTGACTCTTGACTTTTTTCCTCTGGCGGTTTTACACTCTCTCTAACGTCCGACTCTAACGTCACATCCTGTGACAATTGTCTAAATTAATTTATCTTGTGTACAAAAATAAAGTATAAAATTGCTCTTAAACATAAAGCTGTGGTACTTATTACTGTGGACATTTTTGTAGTTTTTATAAAATTATAGAACAAAACAAACGTAGTAGCATAGCCTGACCGATAGGTGTCGTGTTAAACTCAAATAGACAATTTAGCGTCAGCTACACAGGGCTTTTATAGACCTTGACGGCCCTCTGATGGCACCAGTACCACACTACACTCATCAGACCCCCTCATGCTACACAAGCAAAACCATAGCGAAATAATTACATTAGAAATAAGTTAGACAATAAAATGTTAAAACTAGAGTGCCTCTCAGCATGTAAATGTCTTATTCCATTCCCCAATGTTTAACTTGTTACAAAACACAGCTTGCATTACAGCAGGACAGATGGGTCTCACACATACAGCCCCCTTTCACTTTTAGGCTATCCTTCCTCATAGATGATCTGGAATAAATAAAATACAATCATGTACAGCTGTCTGTCTTTAATTTGTATGCTTTCCTTTCGTGCGCGTAACGCATTTCACCAAAATACATGATAGCATGTGCGAGATGCCCTGCTTTGATTCAGTGAGATGTAAAGCGCCTTCCCTTCACTGTGACAGGTGCCCCACCATTCGGCACGCAACAAGCGCGTTTCCTCCATTTGAAAGTCAAAGTTTCACGCCCAGACTGCAGTGCCCCGTGAAGTGAAACGGAAAAGCCCTCAGAGAATTTCTGTCGCATGGGGTATGTGGCCATTCCCCGGCGTCAATTGCCATTTTGTTGTAGCTTTTGAGATTCCTGACAGGGATAAAAAGGGGATGGACCGTGAAACTCGAAACGAATTGGAAAATAGTGCCACTAACCATGGCATATGGTGCGTCTGGGGAGTGCGGCGCTGACACCTACAAATTGACAATTTCATACTAATTTTACAGTTACATAGTTCTCGCCACACACGACGTCAGCATGGCTTCAAATATTTTATGGCCACTCATTTAGATGAAGTATCCCAAAATGTTTAGACAGACATTATATCTGCCAGCAAATACGTAGGTTATATGAAAAGGTTGTTTTGCACAACTACATTGTTACACATCATGAAAAACTGTTTAATGAACGTCACAAATTCCTGCTCCAAAAATATGAAGCGAGGGGAATTGGAGGAACGCATACATGGCTTTCCACTTTCCACTTTGGTCAGAGAAAGGGTTAAAACGGCAAGAGTGCGTTTGGTGGCCATATGGACCTCTTTAATGTCCTAAAAGATGGCCTATCTAGCGCTTAGGGACATGGGTCTCATCAGCTCTCACCTTCAGGGCCAACATTGGATGATTAACCGAATGAGACTCAAACAGACTCTATCCAGTCTCGGTAAAGTCGTTTTTAATAAGATTTTCATCTGCGCACTGTCACTACAGACGCCGCCTCTTGTCAGTTTAAACAATATAACTCAGTTAATCTTTAGGTATCTTGCTTTACGAACCCTGGGTACAGTGGCGTTGCGCGTGAAGCCAGCTCCATCACTTCCACAAAGCGCTCGTAAATCTATCAGGGCACAATGGATTGATGTTGGGAACGTCCATGTGAAACAGTTATAAACATGCTACTTAAGAGTGAAATGGCAAAAGTGAAATTACGCAAACGTAAAAATGGACACGCGTGATGGCCATACTATAATATTAATCCACGTTGTCGAGTGTTTGCTATATGCTCTGCAGTGTCCTAAAGACCTGTGGCTTTTTCTCATTTAAATCCACTTCAGAGTAAATGGCAGATGTTTTGCAATTCAAGGCGACCGCTTTAGTCTTTAACAAAGCGCGCTCCCTTTTGTTAGTCGCTTGTGTCTTTCAGTCGAGCCGCACAAAGGCTTCACCCTTCAGTGAGTTATAAAGTTACTTTCTCGTCAGTTCATTTGGTCCTCACGAAAAGCCTAAGCGATGTTAATGTGCACCTCTGCTCTTTTGAGGCGCTAACCCTGGTGCACATGGCCCAAAGGGAGTCCATTGTGAGCGCGAGCCAAAGTGTGAAGTCTTTAAACAACCCCAGCACAGTCTATAGAAATTCATGACACTATTTCTGTTTGATGTTTGGGCTGCGGGACTGTCGCGTGGCGTTTTGGGGAAATCCAAAGTCCAATATTTGTCATAATATTATTTTCCTGTGCACCTGCTCCTGTACATGCCTTTTTTACGACGGCCTTGTTGCGCACAATACGGTTTTGGTCACACCACTTTTGCCAATGGAGAGTGATGAATAGAAGCGTTACATCGATTTGCTTCGCCTTGAACCATCATCCTGGCCTCAGTGCATAATTTAACTGCATTTCTCTACACTCTTCCGAGAGACTCCAAATATTAAAGCATAATAACAATATTGGTCAATACAAGTGCTGTTTGTTCATTAGGTTGGGCGTAGACTAAAATGTAATTTAAGAAAGACGAAAATAAAGCGAAATCAATCATGATAACCTACATTTTAAGAAAACTTATAATGCAAGTTTCATTAAAGTTTAGAGAACCTAGGTCTACACATTTTAATGCATTATACTTTACACTTTGGCGCCCATTAAGTGAATCTCTAGCATGAAGTACTTAAGATAGTGCATGTTACAGAACCGGGTATAGTAACTATAGTTGCAGACATGATGCAGACTCAGCCCACTCGAAACCATTGATTTGCAAATTACGCCAATGGCTTCTTCAGGTAAAATCATTTATTGCAGTAATTGTATAATTGCTACACTAATTGGTGTTAACAAGGGCAGCAATGGTCCAATTATTACTGGGGCTTTGTCATTACTCAAAGCGGGTTAATGAATTACCCGGGGTATTCTGGTTCTTTCATAAACATACACTTAACGTGTCATCTAATGGCACTGTCTCACAGCGAGGCATGGGTCTCAGTGCGCTATTCGTATTCAGTTCCCTTTACAGAGAAAGTTGAAGTGAAGCATTGTCAGGTGCACATCCTGTTGTGGGCATTTCATAAAACATTACCGTGCTTTAAATTCAGTGTCTTTCCACTCAAAGAGCGCCTATTGGAAATTATACCGAATAATCAGCGAAGAAATCTTCAATGTGTAGCGACATGACGCTCTGACTCTTGGCAGAAATCAGAGCTCCACGGTCTGGTGTTAAAACCAAGCGTGAAAAGGCGCATAATGTCGCGCACTGCGGACAATAGAGACAGCAGGAGGACGCACCACACCGCACCTCAGGCACATTTCAGGGCGATTAAACGCTTCTGAATGAGGCATCAAAATGTGATGAACGATTTGTCAGACATTTTACGCCATTAGTAACGGCATAGACAATTTAGCAATGACGAGAAGCCATCGAAGACCAGCGTGAACTAAAAACGGCTGTGACGGTGCCTAAGGCAAATAACATAATCGTAATCAAATTCAAATAGCCTAAAGTCAATTGGCACTAATGATCAAGTGTAGCCTAAAATAATCAGGAAAGGGAATATTTCATATAAAGGAATGTAATTGGTCTAAAAGCCATTTAAAATGGAAATATGCTGCATTGGGGGAAATTATAGGCAGGTGCATAAATAATTGAGTTTGGCTACAGTGCATGTTCACACATAAAGATCTTCAAAGATAAGAATTCACTGTTTGAAGGCCATGTTCGCAGTCACACAGTCACACAAAAGCACACAAAGAAAAGATCAATGGCCTCCAACTAAAGTGTTCCCTTTTTTTCTCGACTGGATTTGCACGCGACTCCTTTACAATGTTCTGGACTCGTTTTAACGCTGGCTCTGTAGGATATTGGCCTCTAAACTCTCACAACTGAACTCTGAGCTCGAAAATATTAATAGAGAAACGTGTTCAAGTGGGTTTAAGTCACGGGGCATATTATTTTAATTATATTGACAAATTAAAGGAGAAATACACTTTCTACAATCCAACACATGTTTTCAACAAATGTAAACTTGTTTCAGCAGAATAATGAAACAGTTTTTCCAACAATATTATAATGCTGAAGTTATCTCTTAAACTTATGCGAGGCATTGTTTTAAGAGCATTTGTTATTTATTGTAGTTTTTTCTGTTTGTGCTAAACACTACATCCTCAGCTTTTCATATACAGTATATTTATGCTACAAATCAATAAGAAAATGTCTTGGATACAAGTTTTCACCTCTGCACACATATGTGCTTTTTCCCACTGCTGATTGCTCTGAACATCTGAGTGGTCAGAAGATGTGCAGAGGCAGCCCCAGCCCACTGACTCACATTGTTCAGGACTTTCCCAGCCCGGGCTCTTTTCATGCACAGACTGTGGAGAATCAGGAGGCGAAGGAGCAGGACAGAGGGGCGGCCTGCAATTCTCCTCGGTGCCTCTCTGCTCTCCACCAAAACAAAACCTCTGCTGCACAAAAGACCAACTGCAAACATTTTTCAAGGACTCCTGTGCCTTTATATTTCTTACATGTTCGAAAAAACTGTGGCGAATAAAAGATTGAAGAAAGAAGCAAGGTTTTCCCCTAAATTGTTTGACATTTTCTTCAGGTGATCAGTTTAATTTACTCAAGCACCAGAAAATCTAAATGTTGTGGTACAAGAGTGAATTTGCACGGTGCTGCCTTCAACCTGCTGCGTGAAACTCAGTCATAAAAGGCACCAGTCAACCAGCCTCAGCTCAGCACAAAATAACACCAAAGACCACGGTCTTGTTTTCAACAACTACAATAATAAATATATATATTATTATTGATTTTCCATCCAAAATTATTTGTGAAAAACACAAGAAGCCTTTATCTTTTTATATTTAAGGGACATGGAATGAAGCATGAATCTTGTAAAATACAGAATCCTAAACCACACAATTTTCCTCACTAAAATGTGTCACATTTTTGACATACAGTATGTTCTGACCTATAGGCATGAATTATGAAGTGGTATATGTGGTATATATATATGGAAGTGGTATATATGCAAATATGTCACAGACTTTGAGCAAACATTAGGCAACGGACACTGATTAATTAGAATAATAAATAAACATGGTGCAAATATGAGCTCATACATCAGTGTTTATGATTTCAATCAATCAATCAACCTCTATTTATAAAGCGCAAGCATTACAGTTGACAGGTGATAAAAGCATCAGCCTCTCCGTGTTGGCCCAAGAGAGAATGGGGCAGAGTCTATGTTCTTTTGGTGGTAAAAAAAACAGTCTAAGTGATATTTTTGATGTGTGGAATAAAAGTCAGCTTAGAGTCAAGAATCCCGCCCAGGCTTTACACCTGTGAGGAAGGATTAAAGGACAATGACTGTAGTTTTGGTAAAAGTTTCTCTCTTTGGGCCTAAGGATTTATTAATGTTGACCATGCACGAAGTCATGCGCTGCAGGCCTTTAACGTTACAGGATTCTCACTTGATGCGTTCAGCACTCCTCATTTCGGACGTGGGTATCGGGGGTCGGGAGAGTGTCCCATTCAGATGTTAAATAGCTGGCACTATATAAACCTAGTCCTGGTCACTTGCTTCAATCAGAGCGCAGGGGATCCACTCAAAGACAGAATGGTGGCCACAACAGACAGCGACAGATCCAAAGCCATTTCTTCAACTAACAAGGTTAGTGGACAATATTTTCTGAAGAAATCAACACTTTTTCAAGGTTTGTAAACAGTTAATAAAGCAGTTTATTATTCTCTAAAGGTATCCAAGCCACTAATGGAAAAGAAGAGGCGTGCTCGTATCAATCAGTGTCTGGACCAGCTTAAGTCTCTTCTAGAGAGCCACTACAGCACCACTGTAAGTAACGGTAAACGTATGAAGCATTTCTTTATGGATATGGATTGTTTAAATGGTTCATTAATTTATTTTTTATTTTTTCAGATTCATAAACGCAAACTGGAAAAAGCTGATATTTTGGAATTGACTGTGAGGCATCTAAAGCATCTCCAAAAGATGCAGAAATGTGAGTTTGTTTGTTTTCCCTTCCTTTACGCACGCACTGATGGTGCACAGTCATTTACTTTATGTTGTTGTTTTTTTTAATCTTTACAGTTTCCTGTGTTGCCCCGAATCAGAGTACCAACCCGGCTTCCGCAGCTGCTTGTCTCACGTAAACCACTACCTCCTGACGGCGGACCATGTAAGCGGGGCTGACCGGTGGACGCTCTCTCAGCTCACCTCCCGACTGAGCGCGCGGCGGCCGGAAGAGGGATGCAGCACCATGGACAGCGCTGGCCACGCGCGCTCTACAGGCACCGGGCTCTCGTCCTCGGCTTCAGGGTCTGAGGAATCAAACACAGCGAGTTGTAAAGCCTACAGCTCCACAGCGCATGGTCTCACTAAAGCAGAAGGACTGAACACAGCACCGCCAGCGCATAAGAACACACAAACTGCAACTTCACTGCAAAGTCACTGCGAGGTTCTGAACGATCAACTGGATGTATGGCGGCCCTGGTAGTTTAGTTCAGTCTTAGGCAACTTATTGTTACTTGTTCATCAATTGCACTATAGGTTTGTATAGGTCATATTTTGGTCATGTGGTTTCAATTCAAATGTATATTTTTAATAAATAATACAAAAAAATGAAATAACTTCTTTGTATCTACTTTAAACTGTGGATTAGGCCTCTTCCTGGGCCAATGAAGCCCTCCTGTTATAGCTAATGAAGATGGACATACAGCTCATTACACAGATAAGTCCAGAAGTCAGATATGTGCATGCATTGATGATAATCACCAACATGCCAGCCTAAAGATTACAACATTTCACCCAAAATGCCGATAAATGTGGGATCTGCACCAGCTGCACATTTTGTGTCACATTTATTGACATTTAGTTGGATTTAATCTACAGTTTAATCTCAAGGTCATTCTTTTACTTTCACCAACTCCACATTGTCACCTCGAAATAGGCCATATCACGCAGACTCCAACGAAATGTTCAGTGCATCTGCCTCACTTTAACCGCTATTATAAAACAATTAGTGAAGGAATAACAAAGCAATTGGTGCCGTATATGAAGCCTTTCCTTTCTACATCCTTCCGCTGCGTTGTTTTCACGCTTAACTGCCGGAACAGAGGCGGGAAATCAGAAATTTGTCTGACAGCGGAGCAACGATGTGGCGCACTGCGTGACGTCCTGCGCCCCCCGCGGCCCGTAACAACCATATTGTAAAGAAAAAGAAGAAAAAACACATTGTATTGTGTGCCAATGCAGATGGAGGAGACACTGCTGGGAAGACTTTTTATTTCCTCTTTCCGTTTTCATGCTTTGGACGACTTTCACTTTGTTAAACCGACCTTTACAGTTTTCTATTTTTTATTTTATTTTTTTCCAGCATTCTGGCGGCAACATCAATCTAGCACCACTAAACGTAATCATATAGCCTATTCAGATTTTTGTCGCAAAGATATAAACAGCCAGAGCATTAAGGCATCTATAATTTGTAAATTACTTGTGGTTTTAGTTTGTGTTTTGTCGTCTGAAGATAAACACATATTGCCTAGTGGCTGTGTAAAATGATAATGATCTTTCATTTTGGCCATACGACCTTATAGGCCTTTCAGCAGTCGAATCCAACACGGCCATATCCGCTGCTGGTGGCCGGGTGTTGGCTGTCCTTGGTCCTTGTATCCCTGTTGCAGCGCTGGCTGGTTGGATGGCATCCTGGAGCGAGGAGAATCATCGAACCGCCCACTTTCTTTCTCTTGTCGAACAGGTCTCTCTCCGGAGCAGGGCGCAAAACGTTTCTTGGCCCTCTCTTATGTGGGATCAAGTCAAAGCACCCTGCCTATAAATCCTCTTAAAAGCGCTCCTTCTTCAGAGGCTGCAGAACCAAGAGTTTGTTTTATGTGAGAAAGAAAAAGGTCACGTGACTTCCAAACTGAATGGCCTTAAACTTTTAAAAGAATTTCTATGGACTCCGAAATGCATTGTTTTGGGGGGAGAAAGTTTGCTTTAGCGGCGAGATGAGATGAGAGCCCCGAGTGTTGCATTTACATCAAACTGGGTTCAGTCAGGCGCTTTTATAAATCCGAGGCATCCCGTGTCAGGTTCAATGTGTTCTTCTCAGAGCTGTATGATAGGCCCATCTTAAACAGTCAGTGTGCAGAAACAGTCTAACGTGAATTAAACTTGATTAAATTGTCTCTTTTACTTATTATTTACAATGACATGAAGAAGCATGCCATATTAGTCAAATAGTTTGAAAAAAAATGCACGAAGAAAGCAATAAATTAGCCTAGGCTTATCGCTAAACAAACAAACAAACAAACAAACAAACAAACAAACAAAGCCTAAATGAATAGCCCATAAAACCTATACGCACGTAACGAGTAGGGGAAAGCTGCAGACCCGGAGCCGAGACAGATCTACCGTGAAGCGAATCCACCGTTATAGTGCGCCCTCTGCTGGATAAGGCGGATCTAGACCGATCAGCTTTTAGGAAGGTTGATGTTGATTGATAGATTGATCTAGCCTACTTCACGCACGTGCGGAGTTAGTAGGCTGAGTTATTTAAATTTTTCATGAAAACAAACGAAATTCTTATGATTTTCTTATCTATTGATTAATAAAGATAACATAACTTTGAACAGCATACACATTGCTTGTTATTTTTGTTCCTAAACGATCCTAATCTTAACCTAACCCTAAACCTAACAACCCTAACCTAATCTTAACCTTAATCTTAACCTACCCCCAATCCTAACGATTGTAAACTAACTCTAACAATAATTGTAAAACATAAAATATTAACAAATAATACCGTCGTGGATCTGCTCCTACCAGCAGAGGGCGCACTATCACGGCAGATCCGCCTCACCGTCATGGATCTGTCTCGGCTCCGGGTCTGCAGCTTTCTATTATTGCACGTAACAGCATGGATTTCCCCCCTCCACATGAATTAAACAGGCATGCAGTCCCTTTATTATCCACCCGATGGCGACATAATCCATATGATGTTGACAATGTGCACAGCAGAACGCCTTACTCACTTATGTAAAGTAGGAGTCAATCATTATCACCCAAAGCCTCTGCGTGTGCTGTTAGGCTATACAATGTATTTATTTATGTTTTTGTTTATTTATTGAAATTTGTGGAATTGTATCATTATTATTTAATTGTTGGGATATGCCACAGTTATAGTCTATGACCCGGGCACAATAGTTAGATCATTTAGAGAGAATCAACAAATTAAAATGAATATTAATTTTTTTTAAAGGGAGCTGAGCCAGAGCCACTTTTGCTTGACAAGCAGCCCCCATAGTCAAATATGAGCTTTACACTTCGGAGTATTCGGCAAACAAACAAACAAACAAAAAACATTAGACTTATATAGTGCTTTCCCAGATGCTAAATGACGCTTTACAATTTCATGCACTGGGGCAGACTGGCAGAAGCAAGGCTGACCATTTTTAAGGGTTGAGTTTCAGTGACTGAGAAATGAGACCAAATGTTACCTTTTAGGCTACACACATCCGTCTCTTCCTGTCGATGTAGATAGATACCTCTCACAGCTCACATGATGCGACTGCCTTTTTAGTAGATACAATAGTGCACCCTAAAGCTGCAAAAATATGCTACAAAGTCCTAGAAAATATATAATTATATATATAATTAAAAGTATAATTCTATTCAGCTCAAGAAATTAAACTGAAGGATGCTCGAACAAATAAAAGTAAGTGTAAGTAAGTAAATCAATGACTTAATATTTGAGGATCTACACAGGAACAGGCATGCTGTCACAATACACCAGGTCCAGCTTGGAAGATTAGAAAAAATATGCATCCTAGCTATTTGACATAAAACTAAAAAAGAAAAATAATTTTTTTTACAAATCACTGCACAGAAAACAGATTTGCCATATCAGGAGAGTCAAATTATCATTAAAATTGCATTGCTGCCTCTCATCTGTGTTTGGAAAGCCTGGAAGAATCCTATTCAGAAGAATCCTATTCATTTGAATAGGATAGAAATGTGCCATACTTTACAGTATGGCACATTTCAACCTTTATTTCAAGGAAAAATCTCATTGAGATCAAAAATCTCTTTTACAAGAGTGCCCTGGACCAAGAGGCAACAATCTGTGAGTGGATGCAAAGTACTGAACAGGAAATGTCCCACACATTAGTCTGGAGCTCTTATGCCTCCTCCATCTGTCACGCTGGAACACTGAACTGCATTAATGCAGGCTTCTCACTGAAGGTCTATGGAGATTATCAAATCGTAATCAGCCGCTGTCTAAATCTGGAAGGCATAATCCCAGCTGTGAATCTCAACCAGATTGAGAATATACTACTTTATCTTTGTAGGTATTTTTGCAGTAGGTTTTCTGACTCTTTCATTTTTTGTTTCTAAATATTGCACTGATATCCCTAAATAATTATATTAAAGTTTTTTTGGGGGGGAAATGAATTTTTATGGTGACAAGTGTGACCTTATACCATCTTGTCATGCTACTTTATGAATGAAGCACGTATGGGCCAAGTGACTGGATGGGAATACCACGTTGCCATAGTGAGTGTTATTCATCAGAGATCTGATAGCGGAGGTGTCAGTCTACCCCAAGGACCGCTGGGGCCACATGTGTAGCTTAACATATAAACCAAAAAAATAAACCAAGATCGATTAATTATCCAAAATATTTCAAAGATGAGGATAACACTTTAAATAATATGAATGAAGTAGTCGATACATTTAATAAATTCTTTGTAGATGTTGGACCGAATCTTGCTGCAAAAATTACAAATGTTGAGAACTTTAATTGTGAACTGATAGACACAAATCCTCTGTCCATGTTCCTCAAACCTGTGGAGGAAAAGGAGATACTGGACATTGTTAAAGGGTGTAAAAATAAAACCTCGACAGATTACCATGACATGGATATGAAAACTTTAAAAACTGTTATTGAAAGTATCTCTAAGCCGTTAACATACATCTGTAACCTATCGCTGCAAACTGGACAATTTCCTGATGGTATGAAAGTAGCAAAAGTGATTCCTCTGTTCAAGGCAGGAGATAAACATCTCTTCACAAACTACAGGCCTGTTTCCCTTTTACCGCAACTCTCAAAAATCTTAGAGAAGGTTTATAACTCTAGACTTGACAGCTTTATTGAAAGGTGTAATTTACTCTCGGACAATCAATTTGGTTTTAGGAATAATCACTCAACTTCACACGCTCTCTTTGATATAATTGAAGAAATAACTAATGCTGTAGATAACAAGAAATATGCCATAGGGTTATTTATTGACCTGAGTAAAGCATTTGATACAATAAACTATGATATACTAATTAATAAACTAGAACATTATGGGATTAGGGGGGTAGCTCTACAGTGGGTTACCAGTTATTTAAAAAATAGAAAACAATGTGTGAAAATAGGTGATTATCAGTCGAGTTGTCGACAAATTGTGTGTGGTTTACCTCAAGGTTCAATTCTGGGCCCAAAATTGTTTAATATGTACATCAACGACATTTGTAAAACGTCTCAAGTACTTAAATTTATCTTGTTTGCTGACGATACAAATATTTTTGCATCAGGTGACGACTTACAGCAACTGTGTCGGATTGTTAACTTGGAACTCAAAAGTGTCAATAAGTGGTTCAAACAAAATAAATTATCTCTAAATCTGAGTAAAAGCAAAATGATGATATTTGGCAACTGTAATTCCAATGCTCAGGAAGTAATTCAGATAGAGGGTGTTGTCATAGAGCGAGTGCATGAAATCAAATTCCTTGGTGTTATTATAGATGACAGAATTACTTGGAAAGCTCATATTAAATATATATCTACGAAAATTTCTAGAAGCATTTCAGTAATAGCAAAAGCAAAGCACATTTTAAACATCAAAGCTCTACATATCTAATACTGTTCTCTGATTTTGCCATATTTATATTATTGTACTGTGGTTTGGGGTAGTACTTATAAAAACACATTAAAACCAATAGTATTGTTGCAAAAAAGAGCTATCCGAGTAATTCATAAAGTTGGGTTTTTGGACCACACAAACTCATTATTTTTAAAATCAAAGATCATGAAGTTTTGTGACATTGTTGAGTTCCAAACTGTACAGATGTTATACAAAGCAAGATACAAACTGTTACCGGGCCAAATACAAAGAAGGTTCCAAGAACGTACTGGTTGTTATGAATTACGTGACGAATTAAACTTTAGGACTCAGAAACATAGCTCAACTTTGAAAAAGTTTTAGCCCAACAGTTAATGGTGTACAATTGTGGAATAAACTGGAAATGGAGTTGAAACGAAGTCCAAATATCAACCTGTTCAAATATAAATACAAACAAAAGACTTTTGAAATATACAGAGAACAAGAAATGTGTTACCACTAGGAGGCGCAGTAGGATCAATTATCTATAATCAAGGAAGAGTGTTGCTGCTTGGAACGGTTGTCATTCTATTGCTCAAATTTACAAATTGAGAATTAGGGTAGGCAAGTTATGAATCTGTTGAGAGGGACCCTCCCAACGGGCTCAAAACCTTGTCTTTTAATGCACCACTCAGCATAGGAACATCATCTACAAAATCAGCTGTTAGGGCAGCTGGGTGGGGGTTTGTTGAGGGGGAGTTACTGCCCTCTTCAACTGGCCCGTTCTACACCCTGGCTTTTTAATGCACCTCATTATGCAGGGCTTACATCACACTTCACATATAACTCAATTAAACAAATATAATAATAATGATAAATAAACCCGAATTAAATCATATTAAGGATGGTATTGACAACTGGGAAGTAGCAAGATCTCAGAATATAATATGTATTAATGCACCTTTAATAATGATAATTAATGATAATTAAACCCAAATTAAATTATATTGAGGATAGTAATGACAACTGGGAAGTAGCAAGATCTCAGAGTATAATATGTATGAATGCACCTTTATAACATAAAAGTAGCACATTCTTTTGTTCTTTATTTTGCTGTTGTTTTTGTCTTATTCTTCATCATTTATTGTTACTTTGCCCTATGTTCCTTTGTTTATGATTTGCTACCTTGTAAATATTAAATGTAATGTTACTATTTTTATTTTGGGGTGGGCGCTTATAAGCCTTTGGCTTCAGCCCACTCCCTTTGAGCAGGTTAACTGCTCAAACAAATAAATAAACTAAACTAACATACAAGATTTAACAAACAACTAATAGGATTCCCCTCTCTTTTAGTGGACAACTGCACACTCATTCCATCGCTCTCAGTCATAGTTCTGCTTTCAAATTTTCATGAAACTTTAGGTCTGTGGTAAATTCCATTCAATGGCCATTATACAGAAAGGTATGCTTCTATATATGGTAGGGTATAAATTAGTTTATAAATAACATTAATTGAAACATTTTCCGTTTGAGACCTCAATATAACAACACACAAGGATGAATGAAGAGTAATTTTGTTTTCTGTTTTACATCAAACTTAAAAGGCCGTCTGGACAAAATAAACTTTGCAAGCCATCCATATCCATTAAAACGTTCAGGTTTCAGTTTAGCAAAAGCCATAAAGCGACTTCAACTGCTGTAAATACCTGTCGATTTGCCTCTGAAGCAGTTTAAAGTTTACTCCTATAGCTTTTAGCACCTCTCTGCCTATAGCCTTGTGTTTACTTCCTTTATTTATGCTTCTTGACTGTGTTGAATGATCTTGTCATTTTGCACAAAGATTGCACACACACCACAAAGCCAAGTTACTACACTGCAGTAACAAAAGGAAAACAATGCCCAAACCCTTTACACATGGCACCACCTCAGTAAACCGACATGTACTTTCCCTTGTATTCTGACTGCAGTGATATGCAGGAAATTGGGTTGAGTACTTCCTATGCATGAGTACTTTAGAAACTTACATCAAAGTAAATGACAAACCTGCAGCCAACATAGAAAGGATCATCTCGTCTGCTAACATTTCAAGATGAACAAATACAAACCAAATATATTGGCAACTTGAGTAAAAGTAGTCTATAGATTTGTGTACATAACACACACAATATTTTCCTGTCCTGTGCCCACAGTAGCTTACACTCACTTAAAGTTTGAATAATCCAGACTAGACAAAACATAAGATTCGAAATTGTATAAAAATGGTTTGAAAGTGGTTTAACCCTGAAATTATTGATGAAAGATGTGATGCAGAATTCTGTTAAGTTCAATATTAAATCAAGCCCAAAGCAACATAAAACATTCAACATCTTTCAGAGCTAAGTTTAGAAATTTGAGCTGCAATTATTGTTCAAGTCACTGTCCATGTGCATTAACAACACACTGCTGAGAGTGAGATCAATTTTAATACTGACAGCTGCAAGCCAAGTGCACCCTCAGGAGCTGCCCCTTTGTTTGAAACACCACACTCCGAAAATGGTTTTGAAGTTTCTATTACTTTGTAGTAAACACTCGGTTTCTAGCGTGTCAAGTGTGTGTAAAACTCCTCTTCGGCTTTGCTGCACAGCCTCAAGGCAACATTTTAGAGCTTCAACTGAACTTCCAAGTTAAGTATAAGTTCACCTTCACCGCATCTTTTTCAAACGTAATATTTAAACTTTCATTTCATTTCCGTTTTTTTTTACATTTTAAAATAGCACGCACTGACTGTAAACTATACTAATCCTCCTTTGAACCATGACACAGACGGGCAAAAAAGCAGAAGTGAGAACGCCATCAGTTGTGGCAAGCTCTGGTGACTTTTGGACACATAACTTGCTCTTACTCAGTCTACAAAACAGTCATTACAGTTTAACCTGTCTTCTGTTCATAACCATGTTATGTCGGGCGGCATGGTAGTACAGCGGTTAGTGCTCGTGCTTCACAGCTAGAAGGTCCGGGTTCAATTCCCACCTGGACGGGGCCTTTCTGTGTGGAGTTTGCATGTTCTCCCTGTGTCTGCGTAGGTTTCCTCCGGGTACTCCGGTTTCCCCTACCACTAAAAACATGTACAATAGGCCAGGATGAATGAGAGTGTGTTTGAGAGTGCGCATGGGGGACGACGGATGGAAATTAGCCCAAGGCTACAATCCGGTGTGGCTTGTTCATTAACTTGCACTGTCCCTACCAAATAAACAAACAAACAAACAAAAAACAAAAACAAACAAACAAACATGTAAGAGCTGAAGTACTGTATATTAATTATAATGTTCAAGATTGCAATGCAAAAACTGTATTGTTACATTTCTATATTATTGCAATACCCTTAGGGCCCGAAGTTAGGCCATTTCAGTGCAGGTTTAAGAATTTCCTCTGGTGTCTTTGTACTATGGACCTGGATTCTGTGTCCTTATTAGAACTTGGATGTATACTGTTGTGCTTGGAGGTGGAAAAGTGCCATTGTAAATTTAGAGTATTATCATTTTAGTTTGAGACAGAACTGCCTTAAAATCTTAAGCCTGCATTTTGGCTCCAGTATAATGTTGAGAAAGAAAATAAAATACTTTCCAGCGCAGACTGTGGTTCTGTCACTTTTGAAGCCACTTGTGAAACCACAGGTGAGAAAGGCTGAGCGAAATAGTCAGCCAATGTACAAGGCAACAGCTTTGCAACTTCCTGCATCACATAAAGCGCTTAACCGCCAAGTCTCATCACTGTCTGGTCTGGACGCGCATTGCGCACTGCGTTCACAGTCTGTACCTGTTGGATCATCACATTTGGATATGCTGCTTTGTTTGACCAGTAGAATTCTTGCTAAAGCTAAGCGCAGATAACAGAAAACAGCTTAGAATCAGAGCTAACTGAGACGAGTCGAATGGCACTTCGAGGGAGGGAGAAAAGCGAGTGAGACGTTCGGTCTATTTCCCTTCAGAGGAGCACCGCTTTACGCACACAAGGTTATCTGTGTTTACGCGTGATTTCAACGGAAACAGTGCCCGAAGTCAGTGTGTTCCGGAGTGCGATGGAAGGCAAAAACGCGAGCTATCACGGCAGTAGCTCTGGTATGACTTTTGTATCTTTTTGTCATTTAACTGTTGGGCTTCAAACGATAGCCTATATTTTTGTTACATCGCATCGTCGCAAACGACATCGGCAAACTCTATACTTAGGCATTTGAAGCATCTGTGATATTGTTCTGATAATACGACAGTACAAAGCTGGCCAACGTAATCTCATGTTGTTTTGAAAATACGATTATTTTTGAATCATGTAAAAGGTGAATCCCGGACAACAAGCGGTCTGTGAGCACAGCTGGGCTTCTCACGCAGGCTCTCGCGCACGGAGGTTGCATAAAGTGATGCTCGGTTTTACATGCGCTGCGACTCAGAGCCATAGTGATTTCACTCGGAGCAATGGGAGACTCAATAACGCAAGGTGTCAGACAGAGAGAACAGATGGAGACGCTTTGGGCACAGGATATAGAGTAGAGGAGGAATAAATAGTGAGATACTTTGAGATAAAGTTGTCTTATAGGCCTGCAAGAAAGAAGAAGTAGTGAAAGAGGAATTGGTGGTGATGATGATGATGATGATGATGATGATGATGATGATGATGATGATGATGATGACTTTTTTCATTACTCTGAGGAAAATCTGTTTTATTCTTCAACTGTGCAGTTATAACTGTGCAGTTATAAAGGTCTGTTATTTGGATGCAGTGACACTAGACTGCCCGGCTGTATGCAGTGAACAGAGATAATGTCTTGTGTAGCGTGGCTCCAGATGAGCTGAGCTGTTTCCACCAGCCCCCCGGGCATTTGTTGTTTTAATGTTTTATCACATTTCCTCTTTGATACAATGCACTGCAGCAGAATGTCAGGCTGATGTTTGGACAGCCAGTGGTGCAGAGAGAGGTTTAGAGCTGGCAACATGACTCTTCAGGCAGTCCCTAACCTACATGCTGCTTCCTAAAACCCAGACTGGGGGTGGGAGTCAGGTGAGGGGTTAGGGGTCCCGGTAATATACAAGTTGGTAGAGGAAAATTTTATGTTTTTTAGTAACGTGAAAGCCATAACTAGCTGCCGAGGTAAATTTAATAACATTTAATCTAATCCATAGAAAATCTTTTTTATTTTATATAGCGCCTTTCACAGACATGGTCACAAAGCGCTTTACATGAGAGCATTTTGCATTCACTCCATACTCGGTGGTGGTAAACTACCTTAGTAGCTTCAGTTTCCCCTGGGGGAGACTGACAGAAGCGCTGTCGCAACTGCACACATCTGCGCCAACGGTCCCTCTGACCACCACCATACATTCACACACACATCATTCATCCTGGCCTATTGTACATGTTTTGGTGGTAGGGGAAACCGGAGTACCCGGAGGAAACCTACGCAGACACGGGGAGAACATGCAAACTCCACACAGAAAGACCCCGTCCAGGTGGGAATCGAACCCGGGACCCAGCTTTTGCCACTAACTGTTTTCAATCAATCAATCAAAGTTTATTTATATAGCACTTTACAAAAACACCAGGAGGACCAAAGTGCTTCATAGAAAGATAAAAACACAAAATGATTACAACCTAGACACAATTCAGTGTGCTCTAAGTATTACAAGCAAGTTTTGGTCGAGTAATTTATTATTAGTGCTGAATTATAGGTTTTAAACACATAACATACTTTTTCTTGACTGTTTAGGGTTCTTCCCGACTCAGTGCAGCCCCATGTCTCAGCCGGCCCTGGGTTTCCAGCAGATCATCTATGGAAACGGCACCGATGTAGGCACCGTGATAGCTCTGCACTGCCCCGACAAACACAAACTGATTGGGGACAGTGTCAAGTGTGTTAAGGACGCCAACGGCACTTACTGGGCGGGAAACACCTACTGCAAACGTGAGTATGAAAAATTACAAAGGTACTCTTGATTTCTTTCAGAGATAATATGGGATATTCACCTGACTCATAACCTTTAGACCTCTGACTAGTTAAACAATTAAACAGATGATTCATTCATGATAACTATTTATGAATGCATGGGCAGCAGGTGAATAATGGTTGGACAATATAAACAAATTATAGGTAACATATTGAAGCGATATTTTATGTTTTTAAAAAAAGGGGAAAAAAGGAAAAATATATATATATTTTTTTCCAGACTTACAACTTAGTGTGTGTGTGTTTTCTTTTTTATAATTTAATTTTACTTTCTCATTGTAAATGAGCACTGTATTTGACTTAAGGACATAAGTAAATATTCCATAAATGTTACAACATTAATGGATTTATGGAGCAAATACCCACGGAACAAGCATTACAAACAGACAAACAACGCTTATTCCCAGAGCATCAGACCTACAACAAGGCAAAAGTTTACTCTATAGACGGCAGTCAAACAGCTCCAAAACATAATTTAAACAGCAGATTACCTAACAGTGCATTTACCCCCAGCACAATTATATGAGAGCATAAAGGAGTCTTTTATGTCCTGCTAAAGTTAACAACAGCTGAACCCGGACAGATGTGAACCGTGGTGTAAACACCACAGGGGAATATTTCATTAAACTGATAAGAAAAAAACATTACGTTTTACACCAGCAAACCACCTCCATATTTCACAGTAGGCATGGTGCACTTTTTTGTTTTTTGTTTTGTCAAGGCCTATGATGGCCTATGAATCATAGGCTGAAAAGTGCACCATACTGTACCTACTGTGAAATACGGAGGTGGTTCGCTGATGCCACCGGCTCCAGCAGAATAAAGTGAAGGTCCCGTTAGTGTCCATCTCAGTCTCCTGACCTCAATGTCATTGAACCACTGTGGGGAGAGCTCAAACGTGCAGTTCATGAAAGACAGCCCAGGAACTTAAAGGAACTGGAGGCTTTTTGCCAAGAAGAATGGGCTTTACCATCAGAAAAATAAAGAACCTCATCCACAACTACCACAAAAGACTCCAAGCTGTCATTGATGTTAAAGGGGTGAAAGAATATACTTTTCCTAACAACGCTGTCCACGGATACATGTTAATAACAAATACATCTTAATGCCTGTTGCCTGTAAGTTTTTACCAACATCCGGACAGCACTGCGTATCCATGACTGGAAGGGGAGTTCAGATGCATCGTCCACACTGAGCGGTCAGCTAATTAACACATACCAGTTATAAAGATGACCACGGATTCAGAAGATTAACTCACGAAGATTTATTTCCCTGCACAATTGGAATCTAAGCACAACACATTGCTTCCCCATTTCCCTGTCTGCCCGCCTCCGTTCCCCCGGGGAGAGAGTGACTGCTTCCCGGGGTAGACGAGCAAACGTCACATTTTTCCCATCATGCCTTAGACTACGTGTCGTTGTTTCCATTGGTCCCCAAGCCGTCATGTGACGTTTGGCTCCGCCCTTGGCGGCCATTTTATGAGTTCGTGTGTTAGAGACGGTTTTCCTGTCATTTTGAAACATTTGTACAGACTGTTGATTAACATTTCTCAATAGCTAAAAAGGCATAACTTCACATAAAAATATTATAACTTTTCATACCCCCTTCTGATCTTCTAAGAGATCATTTAAACCATAATATTTTAGTTCACAAAAGTACAGCTCAACCAGCCGCTCGGTGGTTTCAAAATCTTCTCTTCCCAGGTATAACTTCCGCTTATTAGTCTTTCCAGGCGGAACTTGGGTGGTTTGTAGTCCATGTCGATGATACATTTTAACTTTTCCTTCCCCCTGGTCCAGGTCGTTCCATTCATAGTTCAAGGCTCGCTGTACTCCTTTCAAGTACAGGCTGGGACCGCCCCCTTCTGGCGTTTCACTCGTCCCGAACTCAGTGTCCCCCTGGGTCGCCCCACTCCTTGCATAGATGCCCCAGTGGAACCAGCAGTAAGGACAACCATCCAGCAGATTACAATCAACACAGTGTCATATTACCCTTAAAGCCTATAACAAAAACATATATAAAAATAGCCAACAATCATCCTTTCAACGTCTCTTAATATATCGCAATCAAACTGAATATTTATCATGAAATTACAGTTACAGATTAAATGTTCTTGAGCTAGTCATTGGTTGTTGTTGCCTCTGTCGTGCAGCTTCAGCGTCTGGGCTATAGAATTATACTCATCACTGGGGTGTTTTTTATTTGGTGTGTTTTGCTTTGCACCTTTAATCATTTTTAATCATTTGGGTCAACTATTCTCATAATTACAACCACTTACTTGCACCCACAGAGGCAAGGAACCAAAACCGAGTTCTGTAACAGAAACATAAAGAACAGACATTAAAAAGGTTACACAAAAAAAATTCTCATCCAGATCGCTCACCGTGAGCCGGAGAACGACCATGCCAGCTAATTATAAAATATGGCTGTACTCAAATTTAACTATTTAACTTGATTTATCTGTTGGAATGTTGTTGTCAATTTTATCTGAAAAATTCAGGGATATAAGCACACAGGTTTCATTCATCTTAAATTTGTAGAGAATAAACTCCTTTTTAGCGTCTGGTTTTCCACATTTGCACAATTCAGTGTCGACCCAGAACTGCAACAAATGCCGAAAACAGAGCATTATAAAATGTATCTATATCTGAAACGTATGTCTTATATCGTAGTTTGCCATAAAATTTTAGATAGATTTACCATATTTGCGTTTGTTCTTTCCCATACCCAAAATAAGCCAAATTATAACCGTCCCACAATTAACACCCCCCTCTTGGACTGAGAAAAACTCAGTCCAACCAAAAATCATTGTAAACATGTAAAAACAACCTTCCATAGATTAGACCTCTATCCTTTATCAGGAAACACAGCAAACCATCCCCGAAGTTCACTGGAGATTAATACTTGCGGCATCTGCAAAAACTAACACAATACATATATCAACACAAAAGAAAAAATGAATAAAAACTAATAAATGTTAGGGCAAGTCCATGGAGATTCTATTTGGCTTTACTGAGTCCCTGTGGTTCAACAGGGCGAGCGATAGGTGTGAGACCACTCGTCTGGTTTCTTTGGGACCATGGCAACATCGTATTAGGTCCAGTCCATAACTCCAGAAACGATCAGACCCACTCTGTTCAGTCCAATTCCGGCCCAGATACAGGCAAGGTTGGCCAGGAGCATTTTCCGCAGCTCCCGGGAATTCAGATTCTGGGTGAATAAACTTAAAAAACTAAATCAGTACACATAGTTCCAATATAACATACAATCTTAAGATCAGGGTCCCCTGCAAATAGGAGCCTGATCCAGGCATCAATCGGCCAGTAAAAGAATAACCTGTTGCTCTGCTCACGGATTGAGCACTGAGAGCAGAGCAAGAGTAAGGGCCACAGCCCCCTTCATTTCAGTCTAAGACCATTGAGTCAGTTTATAATTATAGAGTTCTATTACTCCAACATAACAATGCCCTCTAAGGCTTCACATTTAAATTTTGTATTGAGCTATTCTAATCTTTGAATTTACTTGTAATTTTAAAGATAATTGATTAATTATTAGTAAATAAGCCAGCATCATCAGGTCTTAAGGACCACTATATATTTGGTGCATTTTAAAGATATTTTTCAGCTAGTGTAAATGATTCTCCACCACCATTGTGTCGTGTAATGAATTGGAATGTTGAAACAATTGATACAAGTCTAGCATTAACATCTAAAAAAAATAGTAAGACACAGATTAAGAGCACAGGACTTTTGGAAAAGTCAAAATATGTTACAAAACTTTTGTTTCACTCAGCACTTTGACCGTGGGGCCTAATTTTAGCCTGTTTGCCCAGGAGAGAGAGCAAATGAGAATCAAAACAAGACATTTCATTATTATTGTCAATACAGGTGTAAACAATTTGCAGTCCCACCGTGTTTACCTTTTGCAATTTTGTTGGTTTAAGGTAACATTTACGTCCCTTCAAGTTAGCCTTAAAAGCTTCTCTATATACCTAATCTTAATTTGTCATAATAAAATTTTGTGTAGCAGTTTACGGGTGATTAGGCGGTATGCAGAGATGATTTGTGGTGGGTCCAGTTCAAGCGTCAGCAACCACGGTCTTACGGATGTCTCAAGACATCCATGTCCCTCATTTCCAAGGACAGAAACAGTAATCTTTAAGGCTCTATTGCATATGTATGCTAGAGTCCGTCCTGCGAGATTATAGGCACTGGTTAGGTGGCAGCTCACAGACCCTGTGGTTCTTCCAAGAAGCCCACTAATATGGTGTCTGGTACCATTCTTATAGTTCAGATGTGTTTCACCTGTCTGCACCAACATGCCAAGAGAGATGTCTGTTCACTGGCAACAGTTTCTGCCATGGCTGTACACCTACAGCTAGCATTGTTGCAACCGCCTCGTTCTCGAACGTTGCTGGTCCAATTTTGGTTCTGGATCGCCGTCTGAAAACACCTTAACCACAATTATCATCAAAACCACCACAACCATAAATCGCTCCACATTTAGGTAAACTTTTTAGATTTTTCTTTATTAAATTTTGTTGCTTACTTCTTTAAGCTGCATCTTTAAAAGTTGCACTTAATTTTCTTTATTTTTAATTCAGCTTGCTCTCACTTCTGGTCAATGGCGTACACCATATTACGTACCATAAATGTATTCATTAATTTATTAAATCTGTTTATTTGGTCTCCTAAAAATAACAATTCAAAATTTTGCATATTGCTTCTTCATAACTTTTAGTAATGCATCCAAGATGGTGCCTAAACAAAAAAACTTTAAATGGATATCGGTCTGTACTCCAAATCAATGCCTCCAAAATTATAACCTATAAACACTTTTGTTCTCATTCCATGTCACCACAGTGGAGAGAGAGATTCTAATTTGTCAGAAACCTCTTTCGGGGCCTAAAATGTTCTATTCACCACAGACACACAAAAAAATAGCATCTATCACACATTAGTTAATTTTTGATATTTCAAAATAGCAATTTTATGCTATTGAGACATAGCACTGCCTTCAGCAGAAATGTCTAAAAAATAACTTCGTTATTATTCATTTTGGATGTTTTTTGTTTGTTTTTTAATAGGGGGAGCTATTCCCTCCACACCTCCTTTACATGGGTGCCCGGATACAGAGACGATTGGCCACTCCTCAATGTATCAAGACTTCCCGTTTAATCATTTCTCAGTTTTCTTTCTTTGCTCCATCCACACTGATGCAGACAGAGCAAATACAACCTCTTTTTTTTTTATACCCGTGTAACATCTCTAAACTTTAACATGCACAGATTTCTTCTGAGCAAGGAACTCCCTTATTTTATAACTGTCACTTGCAACCACCTTCATTTTTTCACTTACACACACGCCTTATTAAATCGCAAACCACATTCAATGCCATTTCAGCATCCACCAAACACTTTTCAATACTTTCCAAATCTCTCTCTCTTGCCTCCACGCCACTCGCAATCTCCTTTTCCGTTACACACAAATTTTCATTCAACCTCGTTCACACAAACTCCACACTCGTCACTCCACAATAAACACATAACGACAACAAGACAAGACACCAAAATTTTACAATAATCCCAAATATCTAACCTGACCATACAAGAGCTCATTTGCATTTGACCAGTAGAATATTCGCAGATATCATAACATAATTCTTTATCATTTCAAAAAACCGAACATTACTTCACCAAATTAGTAGAATTTAAAGATCTTAGATTTGAGATCTTAGGGACTCCAACCACTCTTATATTTCACCAATTAGTAGAATTTTAAGATCTTATTCGATCCTATGGCCTCCAACCAGAGTTTTAGACAGCCCCCAAGTCCTGTCAACGACTATTTCAACGCTTACTTTTAAGTCCGCGCGTCCGCGTCCTTTGGGAAGTCCTACCTACGTACTTTTCAGCTTTTAAAGGGAAACACCCAACGCGTAGTCCTGTACTTAATTTGGGCCTTAAGCCCAGTGCCAATTATTAGAATTTAAGGACCTTATTTCGATCCTTGGGCCTCTAACCCTTTTGGAGACTCTAACTCCAGCGCACTTTATCTTTAAGGATTCCCAATCCTAGGCCTTTAACCACGACACACTTAACTGTAGAATTTAACTTTACTTTATTTTCCCGTTCGGTATCTTTTTATATTCACCAACAACCTAGGGCTGAGCAATGTGACATCAGACCGTCGTACGATCTCCAAAGCCATCTGCTCCGATTAACCTTTTACACAATAAAAGACACAGTATGTTATATTCTATTTTGTCACCCCTACAACAACACCCCACAAGACAAAAACAAGACACAATAAAACACAAAAGACAAACCAAAAACAAGGCAAAACAAGACAAAAACAACACAAAAACAAGACAAAAACAACACAAAAACAAGACAAAAACAACACAAAAACAAGACACTTCTCACCCCTCTCTCCTGGCCTCCAAGAGATTGAAAATCAAGCCGTGATTAAAATAAAAACGCAGAGCTGCTTTTCCCAGAGCGCGCGGGGCTCTCTCTCCCTCTAAACGCAGCTTCACTGATTCACTTGTATCAGTGCCTAGCTAGCTACAGTACTTTCTAGGCCCTAACAACAACAACACGGGGAAGAAAACCACGATCCAAACACGGCTAAATATCCTTCTCATCTTAAGCCGCTCTCTAACTTTAACCGTAACTCTCAGGACGAGGACGAGCCCGTCCACCTCTCCTCTCTCCCCCCGCGCGTGTGTCCCTGTGCGCGGCGCGAACCGGCAAACACCGTCCGCGGTTTATTATTCTTAACGTTAAAAGAGAGGGCAACCAATAAGCTCCACTAACCCCCGCAGCACACACAACATGCAGCCCATGTCCCCAAAAATTGCCTACAATGTGAGATTAATTCGTTAAGGACAAAAACAACCCATGACGGATCCATTAAACCTGCCCGTCAAAATTAAGGAGAGAAATTATCCCAAGCGAAACCACTGCTCACAACAAAAGCCAAAATCAAAAAACGGACTGGATCCGTAAAAAACACGGACTCGGACTGGATTACACAGACTCTCTATTGTGGCAACTCAAACCCCGAAATGGATTTACGGAATGGATTTGGTTTAGTGGCCGTATGTAATTACTACAAAAAAATGGCCGCGGTGTGTTTGAACTACAAAGATGGCCACCTCCGGTATTACTGTATAAACCGCAACAGAGAAAAACAAACGATGCTTCTTTAATTCTCCACACCCAATATCCAAAGCGATGACAAAACAATGTACACAGGCTAATTCTCCGCTCAGAATGAATTCTAATGTCCAGCTACCTATTAACACTAAGAGCTTACAGCGAAAGCTAATGCTAATGTTAGCCTATTGTTCTCAAGCTAGCTTAGCAGCCTAGCACCCTAACCAAACATGCTTTGACCAGATAAGCACCTCGAACAATCATCAATAAAGCCTTTAACCCCACAAAGCAGCCATCACAATGATCACACACGAAGCTACGCCCAACACATATGCTTAACACCCGGTTTTAAATGCTTTTTATCAACTATGAGATGCTAGCGATCGCCGAGCTAACGCGGCTAACAGCTAACCACAAGGCCTGACTAGCCTGCACAACATTTGAACAGAAATAGACTTAAGTACTAAGAAATATTCTACACAGACCATCAATTCACAGATTTCCACCATTCAACAGTCAACTTCGTTAAAGATTAATCTAAATTTTGGAAAAACATGCCCATAGACGCCGTAAGACGGTATCGTCTTACCTTCATCTGGACTTCCATCTCTGGTATGCCTCAAAAAGTTTTCCGCAAAGTTTCCAAGAAGACGGCTCCAAACTGCCCCCTTCAGCATTTCGGGGTCACCACTGAAAGAATATACTTTTCCTAACAACGCTGTCCACGGATACATGTTAATAACAAATACATCTTAATGCCTGTTGCCTGTAAGTTTTTACCAACATCCGGACAGCACTGCGTATCCATGACTGGAAGGGGAGTTCAGATGCATCGTCCACACTGAGCGGTCAGCTAATTAACACATACCAGTTATAAAGATGACCACGGATTCAGAAGATTAACTCACGAAGATTTATTTCCCTGCACAATTGGAATCTAAGCACAACACATTGCTTCCCCATTTCCCTGTCTGCCCGCCTCCGTTCCCCCCGGGGAGAGAGTGACTGCTTCCCGGGGTAGACGAGCAAACGTCACATTTTTCCCATCATGCCTTAGACTACGTGTCGTTGTTTCCATTGGTCCCCAAGCCGTCATGTGACGTTTGGCTCCGCCCTTGGCGGCCATTTTATGAGTTCGTGTGTTAGAGACGGTTTTCCTGTCATTTTGAAACATTTGTACAGACTGTTGATTAACATTTCTCAATAGCTAAAAAGGCATAACTTCACATAAAAATATTATAACTTTTCAGGGGGCAATACACAGTATTAAAAATAGGAGTGTGTACATTTTGGTACTTTTTTCATTATGATTTAAAAATAGCAAACTCAGTTGTTTCACCATAAATGGTTTCGCACAACCACTAACAATGAGTGGGGAAAAAACATTTGTGTTATCTTCCATATTCTTTGAAAAACAGTCAAAACATCAACAATTCTGCCAGGGTATATATACTGTATATTGCCCACCATAAGGTGTTCTTTTATGTCAAATCATTGCAGAAATGAACTGTAAAGTCACAATTATTATGGGTGCCGCAAAAAAAACATTAGCAAAAACAGATGCCAGACTATCTGCCCCAACATATTTTTAATAAAGATGTTTAAAACAACATGTAACGTGAGACAAACGATAAACCACTGTACCACAAAGATGTTCACTTATCTGTATTTTCTCTTCTCTGATCTGAAGCTCTCTCCTACAATGAAACTCATGGGTTCCAATTGGCTGTGCTTCTTTCCATTGTGAGTTCAGCCATCATCCTCCTCATGTCCATGGTCTTCATCACCCGCTGTTTGGTCAACTGCATTGAAAAGAGCAAAAGGAAGGAGATGCACAGGTTAGTTAAGTTGTCAAAATATGTAGTCAAGTAGAAGCACTCACACTATTTCAGTAGTATTAATATTTGCACTACAATGGAGGCAACAGTGGCTCAGATGGTGGAGCGGCACGGTGGTGCAGAGGTTTGCACTTGTGCTTCACAGCAAAAAGGGGTTTGATCCTCATCTGGATGGGGCCTTTCTGTGTGGAGTTTGCATGTTCTCCCCTTGTAGGTTTCCTCCGGGTTCTCCAGTTTCCCCTACCACTATAAACATGTACATTAGGCTGTATGCGTTTATGTGAGAGTGAGTGGTTACATGGGCTGATCACGCAGATTGTCAGCCTGCCTTCTGTCAGGCAAGCTGTGGCTACTAAGGTAGCTTACCACCCCATATGGTGAATGTAAAATTGTCCCTTGCAAAGCACTTTGTGACCATGTCTGTGAAAGGCACTATACAAATAAAGTCCTTTCCTTCCTTTTCAATAACCAAGAGGTTGGCGGTTCGAAATCCGGCTGCTACAGGTGCAGACTGTCATTGTGTCCTTGGAATGGCACTCCACCTGTGTCAATGTAATGTGTGAGATCAGAGGGGCCGAAGGCGCAGATTGACAACGTTGCTTCTATTAGTCTATTGCAGGGCAGTGACTACAACAGTAGCTTACTACTACTCAACCTGACTTACAACTTTTATGGTGAGTTTACTACTTCACACTGAAGCAACATGATGACTCTTAACACTCTTGCCTCACAGCAAGAAAGTCCCAGCTAGGTTTGTATCCCGAACTATGTAAGCCTTTCTTTATAGTGGTTACGCTTAGTAGCTATTATAGCTATAATGTTTTTTATAATTTTTTTGTGCAGCACTTTGGAAACGTGTTTGTTGTTTAAACTAGGGTGACCAGATGTCCCAGTTTACCCGGGACAGTCCCAGTTTTTAGTCCTTTGTCCCATGTCCCTATAGATTTCTCCAAAACCATTGGTGCGTATAATAAGTTGTTGACAGTTTTACTATTCATTGTGGATAAAGATTAGTTTAGTTTAGTTTATTTATTTGTTTGAGCAGTTGACCTGCTCAAAGCGAGTGGGCCGAAGCCAAAGGCTTATAAGCGCCCACCCCAAAAATAAAAACAATAACATTACATTTAACATTTGCAGGGTAGCAAATCATAAACAAAGGAACATAGAGCAAATAACAACAACTAATGAAGAACAATAAAAAAAACAACAACAGCAAAGTAAAGAAACAACAACAAAAGAATGTGCTACAGGAACAACAACAAAAGAATGTGCTACAACTCATATCTAAGAAATATAAACTCTTTGTAAGCTTTTTAAAATGTACCAGGTTATTGCAAAGTTTGATGTTTTGATCTATTCCATATTTCAACACCACGTCTCGTGGGGCACATGCTTTTCATGGTTGTTCTTGAGTACTGTTTATCGAAGCTCATCTTATCTCTCAAGTTGTATTTGACTTCTCGTTTGCAGAACATATTTTGTATACTTTCAGGAAGCGACTTTTGTGAGGCTTTGAACATGATTTGAGCAATCTTAAATTCAGTAAGATCCTCAAATTTCATTGTTTTTGATTTAAAAAGTAAAGGATTTGTGTGTTCACAGTATCCAGCTAAATGCCTTGTTCATATTGCCTTTTTCTGAACTTTAAACAATGGGTCAAGATTACTTTTATACGCATTTCCCCAGATCTCTACACAATATGTTCAATGGGGGAGGATAAGTGAACAGTATATAGCTTTGTTATCAATGATATATTTAAATGTATTCATTATGGCTGAAATCTTTGCAACTTTAGTTTTAATTTTTATGATGTGAGGTTTCCAGCTGATTTTATGATCGAGTGTTACACCAAGAAATGTATGTTCATAGACTCTTTCAATGGTTTCGTAGACAATTTTAACTGGTAATTGTACATTCATTACACGATTTCCAAAGAACATTGCTTTGGTTTTCGTAATGTTTAGAGACAGTTTGTTTACGCAGAACCAATCTTTCAATTTATCCATTTCTTCTGTAATTACGATCACCATTTGCTGTAAATCTAAAATACATTTTAGATTTGGAACCCCTGCGGCCTATTCATTGTCCCAGTTTTTTAGTTGGAAAATCTGGTCACCCTAGTTTAAACGTGCTATATAAATATAGTGGATTGGATTCCTGTTTGGAGTTTTGGATATTCTACCTCTGTCTAGGTGGGTTTCTTCCAGGTACAAACTTGTACAATAGGTCCATCCCCCAACTAGGTAGTTCTGAACAGGAACCTTACTCAAGATCTGGAGCTGGGTCACCTACTGCTCCATTGGTGACAGATTGTCATAGGGACATTGTAGAATGGGTTAAATCAGACACATTTCCATATGGGGACAACAAAGTACTTATAAAATGAATAAACTTATTTTCTACTTTGCAGAGACTCTGAAATGCTACCACAGTGGGAGGAGCATCGGGGCCATCAACAGGAGGTGAACAGGGCACGGTACAGTAACAAGAGCAGGAACAACAACAACAACAACAACTGTATGGAGAAGGCATTGCCACAGTGGAACCAACAGTGGGACAACGACCACGTGTGCAGGTAAATGGACAAACATAAGGCTCTGGGAAAAAACAGGGAACCGCTGCAAAATATTAAACAAAAAAATATTGTAACTTGTAATTAACAAATAATATATAATCATAATATCGGTAAAACAAAACTGCTCATAGTAAATCCGTGCAAGCTGAATTGGTGTTAGTGTTTGTCACTTGTGTCTGAAACGTTTCTCAGAGGTTCCATTTAAATGACTAAATGCACTCTTCTATTTGTGCATTACAGGTGTCAACAGCCCTATTATGATCCAGTGGGCCCTTCACGTCCTTACGTTGCAGCTGCCAGACTCCCTGTTCTCCCTGGATACGAATATAATCGGCCACTTAACACACCAAATCCCACATTTTTATACTCTTACAGCCAACCTCTGCATTTTGGGTCTTCAACAGAGACTGCCAGAAGGTCGGGATCAGCGTGGGAGTATGGAGCAAAGCAGAGCAGTTTGTCAGCATTTTCAAACCAGTCAAGGAATAAAAAGCCAGCAAAAGAATTTTCTATACGCGTTATATCAGTCTGACATCCTCGGACTTTTTTTTACTGAAAGACTACTGACACTGAGAGCCAGTGAATCAAGCGGAAGGAAAAGCGCGAGCCTTGATGAAAAATTAAAGCACACTGCCCTCTGCTGGTTTTGTAAGGTATTCAGTATCACACTGGTAATCAAAGTTAGCGATGTTGAATTTGTATACACTTTTCAAATGTTGGTGCTGTAATTTAATAAAAGAATTAAATATATTCATACCCCAAACAAAGGCCTTGGATAAAATAGGCAACTGTAATTTAAATTGGCTTATTAACGCCTCACTGAGTAGAGCAATGAATTGTCGGTAAATAAAGAGTGTCCTGTGAGTGTATCGGACTATTCTTGTTGGTAATCTCCTGGCAGCTCTGCGACCTAATTATACTGTAATCATGAGGTCACGTGTGTCCGGGCGCGGAGCAGCTCGTCTCTGCAGCGGCTGGAGAAACATTTCTTCATCGTGTTATCACTATGGCAGGTTTGTGTGTATTAAGCATGGATCTATTATAATTGGTATTAAGGGCAAGCTTGGGTTAGATCCGTTGCGTGCTTGTTGCAAATAAGTGCTATTGAAAGTTGATAAAACGGATTGTTTTGCATTAAGGATACCATCTTCAATCTATCAGCCTCAGGTGTGTCTGTGAGTTAGTGGTGGGTCAATGATGTTCTGCTCGGCTGTTTAGAATTAAGTTTAATGTTACGATTGCATATTAGGCTACGTTGGATAAGAAGTAACACCCTTGACCCAGAGCAAAATGCCTGATAGATTTGAAAGAATTTTAATCATAATCGAAATGCTCCTTTTTGCTAAATGAGTCCACGTGTAACACATTTTTGTAGGCTACAGTTTACCCAGCATATGTCGCAAAACAAATCATAGGTTCATAGCTAGAGAGGCTAAATGTTTTAGAAGCTAAATAAAGCTCACAATGAGAAAGTGAAAGATACGCCCATGTTTTTGTTTTAATCCACACTGCAGAACATTTCCATTTACAAGTCACAAGAACAACCAAATTGATTATAAACAATAAATAAATACTTGCAATACCAGCTTGACACTGAACATGTTCAAGAGGACGAGCTGATGTCCCACTCTCTCTAAATACAATAATACTATACTCAGAATATATCAAATAAAAACGCTTAGGCTAAACTATTTAAATAATATAAATGTATTCACTACACTGGGGAGGACAGTGGCTCAGATGGTAGAGCGGGTTGTCCAATAACCGAGGGGTTTGCGGTGCTGATTTTCCATGTGTCCTAGGGCAAAACACTTCACCCATAGCCAGTGTCAATGTAGTTTGTGAGTGAGTAGTTGGTGATGGTCACAGGGGTCCATGGTACATATTGACATCCTAGTTTCCGTCAGTCTACCTCAGGGCAGCTGTGACTACAACAGTAGCTTACCACCACTGGCTAAGGAGTGAATGAACAATGAATACAGTGTAGCGCTTTCAGATACTTGTCACACAGGCTTGGAAAGTGCAATACAAGTGTATGCTATTATTATTATTATTATAATTATTATGATTATTATTATTAATAATAATGTTATTGGTAATGCGCTTTACATCTGAAAAAACAGATCCCAAAGTGCTACAGTTAAAAGCAGAATACAACAATAAACAGACAACAAGAAGCACTAAGCAACAGCTTTAATAAATGAGAAATACATTATTATACCATCACCACTGCTGCAACTACTCAACCTGACTTAAAACTTTAATGGTGAGTTTACTTCACACTTTACCTACACAGTGACTACTGGTTAACACTCCTGGGTTTGTATTAAAGACTATGTGAGTCTTTCTGTGTAGAGTTTGCATTTTCTGTGTCTTGTTGGGTGTCTACCCTAAGGACACTTGTACAGTAGGTTAATCCCCCAACAAGGGTCAAGTGTCGCAGTAAAATCGCATGTTTTTTGAGGTATCAAAATGAAATAAATCCTCATACTTTCTTTTATTTGCTTGTGTTACTTGTGTGTGTTGTCCAATTCAACAGGGTGTAAACATAAACAGGAGACTTTTCCTTCTCTGTGCTAATGGTTCTTTTTATCTTGCAAACCCTCTACAACCAGTAGTTAAGCTGCAATGCTAAATCTACTGTCAATGGGTCCCTATTTAGAAAAATATGTACAGATTGTTGCGTCAGCACAGAGTAACCCTTGGTGAAATGTTACACAGTGTGGCTTTAAGGCATTAGTTGTGAGTGAATCGACTGGAACATGGGCAGACATACAGTGGTGCTTGGATATAGATTAAAGTTAAGTTAAGGCATATACTACACTTTTGTTACTAATTGTTACTATTTGTGTGTGTTTTGAACTAGACCCTGATGACTACAGCAGGCAGCTCTTGATGGACGCCCACTTCTTGTGCTCTCACCAGAGTTTGGACTCTGAACTGCTTGAAAACTGGTGCTGCAGCTCAACAGAACATACCCACAAATACTGTGTGACAAGGAGGCCCATAAAGTGAGAAGGCTACTGTACTTCATAAAAAGATACAATATTATATGCTTTTTGTTCATAATTAGAAGTATGGTGATTAAACAAACCAATGTCTGTAAGTTCATCTTGTCTTTCATTTTAGTTCAGGAATTTAAGAGTGCTGACCAAGCTTCGACTGGCTGAGCTGTTGAGGAACCTCCATTGTAAAGGTGAAGAGGCGTGTCATGAGTTTTACAGAGGACTCCAGATCCACGCAGAAGACTTGTTCTGTAGACTGCCCTCTAGAGTCAGATATCAAGGTAAAAAAGTAAAAGTAGTTAGATGTCTGTGTCTTCTAGAGCAGTGGTTCCCAAACTTTTTGGAGCCATGTACCCCCTGAAGCTTTAGGTGACGAGTCGCGTACCCCCTAGTTTGACGCGATTGAAAACACTGGGAATATCACATGTAATATTATGTTTATTTCCTCCATTATTACAGTGAACTCGAGCAGGTTTTCCACATTCAATATGTTTTTGCTTGTCTGGGTGATTAAGGCTATTGAGAATATGTAAATACAAAAAAATGTAATGAAAATGCCAATTTTTGATTATTTTGGAAACAAGGCTGTTGGTGTGAATGGATAAAGCTGAGTGTTTTGCTTTGTCCCAGTGGTCCAGGACTCTGCTGCTTTTGTCACTCATTCTGAACCTCAGACTCTGGTTTGGACTCTGCGCTCTGGCCCCGCCCCCTCTGCGTCTCCCTCAGTCGTACTGTCAAACCACCGGTACAGACTCAAATGTCTATGCACGTGCCACCGCACATCAGCTCGTAAATTTGAATGTATTTGTCAGATACAAAGCCACGGGTTTAGTGGCAGAGGAGGGGCCACAGACACTTCTCCCCTCGGATCAGAATGGGAGGAAAACTCATGTTGCAAATCGACGTCACCATCAGTTTGACGGCACGCGCACAAGCTCCTGACAGATATTACAGAAAATGCAACTTTATCGAACTTTGGCACTGCTGTTGTAGCGAGGGCTGACGCTCAGCCTCAGCCGCGCTCTCGGCCTTCGCAGAGTTTTACACGCTCAGGTCCAAAGCGGCTCTTGAGGTTCGGTTCTGGAGTGGACATGTTTAGGTCCAGAACAAACTCATCCACGTCTGAATTATAAGACTCTTTCGCCTGTATACCCTAAATATACCATATATAATGTATACCCCGGTGTATACATTATATATGGTATATTTAGTTCAACCATATACCCACCTTGCACCCCACTTTTGTGGGGAGGGGGAACACAGCCAAACATTTCTACTGAGATGGCAAGGAGCAGCCCTGCCTCGCTGACATAGAGCTGCTTCATTTTCCCTCATCAGAGTAGGCTAGTAATTCAAATGTCCTGTCATGCAGCATAAAATAAGTTCTTCCATAGCTCAAAAAAGAGGAAAGAAAGCATTGGTTGGCTGCTGTCACCTCATACCCACTCTGCCCCCCTATTTCTAATTTCCTGTACATTTCTTTTATTCCGATTGTTTTAAAGTATTTAAGATTGCACATGAGCTTTGATGTCTAATATTTTGTTGGTTACGTGTCACATGGATTTTTCCTTCTGTCTTGTCACACTTTCTAATCAAACAGCAAAGGCTATGGCAATTTATTAAGGCTGTGGAAAAATGCTGATAATTCTGATGACTTAAAAGTGGTAGTAAATTTAGTTTTGGTGATGTTTTTATTTTCTCATGTAAGCGAACTGTTCTGGATACGCTGCCTCCGGGTCTGCAGCTTTATTGGGTCGAGAGCCCCTTTAGGTCCAGTGCCAGTGTGAAAACAACCTTAGACTGAAATTTACTGTTTGATATGTTGACCTGATTTGACTTTAACAGATCCAAGCCAAACTGTGGCACAAACTAAAAATAGATTTATAAAGATGTGTACTTACAAACGTTTTTGTCTTTGCTTTTTCGAAAATGGGAGAACCAAAATCGATGAAGGGTGAGGCAGTCAAGCTGAGGCCCGATGTCCTAAACAATAAAGGTGGGTCATGTTTTTTTCTATTTGTTTATGTAAAATCAATAAATCAATAGCCATAATTTATATTTGTGCTTGTGTTACCAATACATCATAGTAAACAATCATATTGTTAAACTGCAGTTAGTTGACTGTTGAACCCTTTAACCTGTGTGATCATAGGTGGGCCCCTCTGCTGCCTCTGTCCCATTCATCTTCATCCCATTACATTCAGGGCTGTGGCTTTGTGGGGGATGTCCCAAAACAGTTTCCTCTGTGCAGCATTCCTCTGAACAGTCCAGGTCCATCGACAGGGTCAGAGTTTTGTCAGTGGGGAACTAGGTCATTTACTGGACAGCACATGGACATCAGAGAAAACATGCTCAAACAAAACGGCTGTTTATTACTGATAATAATACATTTTTGAGCAGACCACGCATGTGCCTGAAATTAGAAAGATGCACACACACAAAAATTGTTGTCAAATTTTATGTTTATTTAAAAACATAAAATGTTTATGTTTTTAAAAGGACAATGCATAGTCATTGGCTTTATTGTGAATATGCCAAATTAAGACGGAGGGCTATTTTCCTTATCGTTTGTTATACTGTTAAATATGCCAGCGGTTCTCAACCTGAGGGTCGGGACCCCCACAGGGTTTGCAAGAAAACTTCGGGGGGTTGCCAGATCATGTAGACAAAAAAAAGTATTACCGTATTGTAGCATGTGTTGTAGCATGTGTCATTATTTGTTCTTAATTTGATTTATATTATTTTGCCATTTTTCCTTTGTTTTTTAATAATTATGTCAACTAATGTCCCTGTTTCCCACAGTATGACCCAACAACGGGAATAAATAAGATATTTGCATACAGGCAGGGGTCAACCTGAACCACTGAAATACTGACATACTTGTTGCAAAATTATGCTTCGATTTGCAATTTATGCAAGGGCCATGTAGTAAAATATCAAATGTACACAAGCTGCCTGACCTGCTGTTATATTTTTATGTTTTGGACATTCAAAATTGTAAAATGTCACTAACCCAAACCATGACAAGACTGAGTTTCCATTTAATGCTGCTGCATCCTATCAGCTCTCTGCATTACATTTACATCATAATAGTGTAGTTGGTATGTAAAGTAAAGCTTATTGGCTGTGCTTAGGTGGCTTCAAAAAGGCACTGCATTTACAAGAACTTGGGTTGTTTAAAGGTTGGGTTACTTGTGAACCTGCCTTAAGTTATACTTTATTAATGCCTGTAGGGAAATTCGTTCTCTGCATTTGACCCATCCTCAATGCCGCTGGGGAGACCTGCAGAAGCAGTGGCAGGAGGATTAACCTGTTGTACATGTTTTTTGCTCATTTGAAAGCTGAGAACCTCCTGAATTCAGTCTCTGAAGAGAATCCCTTTAGGTTCATTTATAAGCTGGTTTCAGCCTCAGGATTTGGTCACCTAAATTGTGTTTCATTATGCTTTGTGGTTGGATGATTTTGGCCTGGGACAGTGGCTCGTATGGTAGAGCTTGAGTCAAATCCAGAGACACATAGGAATCTTTATGAAATGTAAATAAACACAACAACCTTACATACTTTTTTGTTTTTAATATAGACAGTACATTTTAATGCGGTACAGTAATGGAGGTAGACCGTAAGGTTAGGTTATCAGGCATTTGATGAATTTGCACCTAACTTGATTGTCTTTTCTTGTATTTTCAGGCCCGATGTTCTTCTTGAGCTGTTTTAGTCTTGTTGTTGGTGTTGCTATACTTTACTACTATGGAGGTACCAAAACAATATTCACTCCCCAGAGTTCATTATGTACCACTAAAATGTACTCCTCACATTTTGATATTTGTCCCCACAGAGGAGGACACTCTGAATTGTTCAGTCCCATGGCTTCACTGCTCTGCAAGAAAACTTGGTAAAGGTGCTAAACACTTTTTACTTTCATATGCTGAAGTGGGTAAACATAACATATTATAGGATGTTATGGAAGTGGTCAAAGACTGTATTGTCACACATGCCATGTACTGTGCCATGTATAAATCTTTTTCTAATGTTTTTTTTTTTTCTTTTCAACCATCCATTTAATATATGCCAAAGTAGGTGCTATACCAATTCATCAATGTGGTGCTGTAAGAATATTTACTGTAGAAGTGCCTGAAACATATAAAGTAATGAAAAAAAAGACATTGACAAGCTATGGCTATGAATAAGACCAGCTTTTAGACAAACAAATAGGATTTCTTAGTGACGGAGTGAAAGAGAAAAGCTTTGGTACAGTGTAATGACTTACGATGTTACTTGAAGGCCACTAGGGGGTGCTACACTCTCATTTAGTGCACTAAGATGTTGCTGAAGGAAGCTGTTGTCCAGGAACGTTAACACTACACTGAAAATCAATAAGAACAGAGGTCATCAATTAATAATGCCATTTAAATTGATTGCTGAAGTGCATTCTGCTACATTAACTACTTTGGACAACAGTTTATTTACTAAAAGCTTTTAAAGAACTGTCAGGTTTGACATTCATCATATGCAGGACATGTGCACTTGGAAAATGCTGATGTCTGAACAAGTTTGTCTCGTTGAAGCATGTGTGTTCTAAATAAATAAAATATGATGATGGTATACCTCTCTTTGACGGTACTGTATGAGCTTATTGATATTATAGACATTTTTCGTCTATGTAGTTTGACTATGTAGTTTAGTGCAACATCAAATCAGCATAAAGTGTTGAGGAAATAACGTAGAACCATCAAGTGATATTTCAAAAAAACTGCTTAATATATCATGCAAATAGCCAAGCCCATCTGTAGTGTGGAACTATCCAAGTGCATGTAATGAGCATTTGCTGGGTTTAATTGGGGCTGCAGTGACATGGAGTCTAATTAGGGTTTTGCATTTTAACGATCAGTTCTGGAGCTGTCTCTGAATCACTGCTCCAGACCTCCACTCATCAGACTGTTCAGTGCAAAGGGAGTTTGTTCACAAGGAAACATGGTATAATTGAGAGTTAGACATGACGTGAGTGGCTGGGGACAGAGTTTAGTGCGCTTCATGTTACTTGAGTAGGAGTAATTGTACTCTGTAGTAGTAGCAGCTGTTGTAGTCAAATGTAAGTCTTAACATTTGACTTGACATTTTAAAATCTCTACTTTGATGCGCAATTTCTGGATGACTGAGAGCGTACACAAACATAATGGCGCTTTACACTCAGCTGACTAAGGATTGTCATAGTTTATTTGTACTTACCAACACAACTGCACGTACAGCTGAAACTCAGAAAATTAGAATGTCGTGAAAGTTAATTTACTTCTGTAATTAAACTTAAAATGTGAAACTAACAATGATGTAGTCTCATGACATGCAAAGTGTTAAGCCTTTGTTATAATTTTGATGATTATGGTTTACAGTCCATTTTTTAAATATTCAAATTTTCTGAGATGTTTTATTTGGGGTTTATACAAGCTGTGAGCCATAATTATCAAAATTATAACAAATAAAGGCTTGAAATATCTCACTTTGCATGATGATTTTGGCTCACAGTTTGTAAAAACCCCAAATTCATAATCTCAGTTTAGAATGTTGTGAAAAGGGACTATATTGTAGCTCAAAGTGTCTCCTTTCATCAGCTAATTCATTCAAAGTGCCTGCAAAGGGCCCCTGAGACTTTAAATGGTTTCTCAGTGGTTCAGTAGAATTCACCATCATGAGGAAGACTGCTGACCTGACAGTTGTGCAGAAAACCATCATTGACACTCTCCATAAGGAGGGAAAGGCTCAAAAGGTAATAGCAAAAGAAGTTGGACGTTCTCAAAGTGCTGTATTAAAACACAAAGTTAAGTGCAAGGGAAAGTGTGGAAAAAAACGGTGCACAAGCCGCAGGGATGAGCGCAGTCTGGAGAGGATTGTCAGGAAAAGGCAATTCAAAAGTGTGGGGAACCTTCACTAGGAGTGGACTGAGGACTGGAGTCAGTGCATCAAGAGCCACCACATGCAGACAGATCCTGGACATGGACTTCAGATGTCGTATTCCTCTGGTTGAAGCATCCTGGTCTTCCATAACACCTCAGCAGTGTAGTACTAAGTACATAAACATGATTATAGTTTTCAGAGGGCCCACATTTCTCTGTTTATTTATTTTTATTGATTTCATGTAATATTCTGAGATTTTGGGTTTTTACAAGCTACAAGCTACAAGCCAAAATCATCCAAATTAAAACAAAGGCTTGCCATATGTCACTTTGCATGTCATGAGTCTATATCATATATTAGTTTCACATTTTAAGTTCAATTAGAGAAATAAATGAACTTTTTTCACGAAATTCTAATTTTCCGAGTTTCTCCTGTACTGCCAAGGGTTGTTGCTCAGTATTTTGATTCTGATATCTGTAACTACTTTCACCACTATTGCTACAAATACTAGGCCAACCAAACTAACTGCCATGTGTATGACGTATATTATGCTGAGTTTGAGTCCACAGTCATTTACCTCTTAAACGCTAGTAAAACCTACTACAGCTTTTGAGTTACCTGAAAAAGAGTGGCATTTCAGTCCTCACGTCATCAGGGCGATTAAAAATGTAAGCCTTTCTTCGAGTGCATGTGGTTGGCACCGCTTATTTCTGTCTGGCCAGTGATGCAGGTAACGTTTGGTCTATGGAGGCAGACAGCATGAGGTCATACGTGCATCACCGCTTCCTTGTTTAGAAACAAATAGTGTTGTTTTTTTATGTGTTGGACCCTTTGTCACTTCTGCCCCCTTTTTTTACCTTGACCACAATGATTTTCTGGTTAAATTGACAACAATTGAACTTTGAGTAAGTTGTTTCTTGTTTTGTTTTTTTGGTGGAAACTTCTACGGCAGCCTGGAGATCAGTGTGTTTGTAGGTCAGGCTAGGAATGGCACCAGAGAGAGAGAGAGAGGAGAGACCAAAACATGCTGACGACAGGGGTGTCTGTCAGGGCAAACTGCACAGTAGGAGAGTACCTGTCTGTATGGGAGAAACACGCGTGAAAGGATGTGTCGAGTTTGCAAATGAGTGAATGAACCTGTGTCTCTTAGACTTTAGATGTTGGCTAATGTAAGGCTCTTTTAACACTATACGAGAGGCATGATAAGGCTTTTCAGGGGCATGGCCAAGGCAAACAATGACAAACTTAACAAATATTATATAACGATTTGTCCGGCCACATTCCGTAATCTGAACTGTAAGAGATTTCTTTGCTAGAGTTCTAAAACTTTTTAAGCTGCAAAGTTTTTTTGTTTTAGCTTTTAACTATGGGAATGTTGTATCCTCTTCAAAAACATACCTGGAGTTGTGTTTTGTTTTTTCTCTCGTATGTTTGAGCAATCCTTCATATTCAACCAGTCTCCTGCTCAAGAGCTCGAAGCTTGATCCCAACCTGATTTCATAAGGGGATGTTGTGTGTTTTTGAAGTCCAGACATCGTCACCGGATGTGATTTTTCAGCACTAATATTGCCTCCACTACAGATGCTTTTAGCCTCTTTTGAACCGCATCAGTCTCTATGTACCAGCAAAGAATGAGTCCAGGCAATTTGCATAAACTGCAAATTGCCTGGACTCAAGTACTGGGGGGGGGGGGGAGACAAGTTTCTCAAAGCACTACAGTGTAGTCATTATGCATTCACTCCATACGTGGAAATGGTAAGTTACTAATGTAATTGCAGCTGCCCTGGGGTAGACTGATGGAAGTGAGGCTACCAATCGGCCCCCAACCACCACTCTACTTTCACACAGGTATGGTGAGTGAAGCATCTTGCTCAAGGACACAACAGTTTGCACCTGGGGGGAGTGTAGATTCAAACCACCATCCTACTGATCATAAGACTCTTAGTATAGTATTATATTTGTGGCACATGATTATTTTTAATATTTTTACAAGATGTAATTGATACTCTATAATTTATTAGTTTGTTGGCGGGGGGGGTCAATATATTCCCCTTTTGCATTGTTCAAAGTTTGTTACTATTAGAGGGGCCATATATAGTTTTGCTATAGTGCCCATAGGGGCTAAACGGTGCACCCCTCCTGACTGGTGCATATTTGAGGGAGTGGTATGTAGGCCAATCACTTCACACTTCAGTGCGCCTATTAGACCTGGCTCTGTAGGGAGGGCAGACCAGACACGAGACGGACCAGTGCAGAGACGGTGAAGGAGGCGACCAGCGGTGTTTAGCTACAGAGGCGCAAGACGCAGCAGACATTTTGGTGGGAGAGGGTGAAAGTTCAGAGGGGTCAAAACATTTCTAAAAGTACAGAGCCTCGTGTGTTGGCTGACCTGTTTCTGGTGCTTAATTACAAATCTTAACCAAAAACAACAAAGCAACAAAATATCTATATCCCATTTTTAAAGGAGCACAATGTTTAGGACTTCTACCTGTTAAAAGCTGTTGTTTTTGGGGATAAGGCTCTGTGTGGTTTCAAAAAGACGCTCTTAAATATAGATTCAAAAATAAACATTAAACAACTTTACATTATGTCAAATTGTTTGTAATAGAGCTCGGGAAATTCCACAGTTACCATGGAGATGCGCTATCTTTGCAGCTGTTAGCATACATTTCCATTGACTAACATTAGCTAAAAACAGTATAAAAAGTGGAGAAAAAAGCCATGGAACAACTCCGTTAGCTGCTGAGTTACTGCTGGTAAATACATCTAACACACTGGTGTCCAAGTGTTTTAATGTGAACAATAACTCCAGTATTTTAACTTTTAAAATCTCCATTAGTTTACAATTGCTGCTAATCCCATAATGCTTAGCGATATGACATCACATTCCCGAACTCTATTAAGCATGTTTAAGTCATATCAGGGGACACAAATTCTGAATATTAAACGTTTACAACAAAATCTCACACTACTCTAAACAAACCTGGAGTTTCTGCCTCAGTTATTTTGTGGTGACTTAAGTCCATTTTGTTTCATGTAAATAGAGATTCATAAAAGACAAATTATAAATCTTGCACTAAGATCTCAATCTTGACACTTTGACAGCGCAGCCCATGGCAATCTCAGCTGCAGAGCAATCTCGCGAAAACACATGAACGCTACCTGTTGAAAATATGTGTAATGTTCAACCTCTAGTCTCTATAGTGTGCACTGATTAACATTCACTGTAAGGACACACAATTCAAATGAGTTGTAACAGAATAAAATTATCATGTTTTTAGACACAGATCACAGTGTACAAACCTCACAGGGAAAAGTATTGCGCTTTTGACACTGTCACCAGATATGTGAAACACTAAGACTACTGAAGTATACCCCTCATCGTTTCGTTGTAATATTATCATGACAAATGCTTTTTTTAAAGTAAAGATATAGTGCTTAAAATCATTCAAGTATCTAGATACAGAATTCCCAACCTCACATAGATTTTATTATACAAAATATTTCCAGGTTTCAGTACCCAAGTGTGCCTTTAATGTTAATCAATGCCAACCTACTGTCGCAATGTAGTGGTGTCTGACCGTCCCACAAGAGCTTACAGCAGCACTGAAGCCCAGTGACCTTCGACCCAGAGTAAGGCCTCGTTGCCATAGCAATCACTAGAGAGTATTTTGTAATGGCCCGTTTGTCAGGAGTCAATGGACTTGACATTGGTGAGGGGGAAGTGTTATGGAGCAAGATTGCATATACCACGCATTAATCAAATGATGGGGGCACAGGACGCAGCAGAGGAGAGCCAGAGGAGGTTTGATGTACAGCAAACTGTATGTAGTTTATAGTAAAAGTAAAATGAAATTATATACTGTGATTAGAAATAAGTTATAATACCAAAGTAAAACTGACAAAAAGTATTTCACACATTGAAGTGTAAGCATTTGACTACATGTTTTGTCCATTCAAAAACATTCATTAGCTTGTGCTCCAGTGGGTTGGTTGCTGCTAGTTTAACTATCAGAACTGTTGGGTCTTCTACCACAGTAGTAGATTTTTTTAAATGTTTAATAGTTATGTAATCGATATAGTATAGTGTTGCTATATGACATTGGACACTATAAACCACATGTAATACTTGAAGCTGCTTTTCTCTTTAGGTGTAAATGTGCATACCAACTGTATATCTTCCTGAAACATTTGGTAGGACAATCTGAAGCAAAACAAGAAGGAGAGTACAGGTGAAACCTAAAAAATTAGAATATTGTTTAAAAGTTAATTTATTTCAGTAATTTAACTTCAAATGTAAAACTAATATATGATATAGACTCATTGCATGCAAAGTAACATATGTCAAGCCTTTATTTGTTATAATTTTGATGATTTTGGCTTACAGCTTGTCAAAACCACAAATTCAAAATCTCAGTTTAGAATGTTGTGAAAAGGGACTCGCTCAAAGTGTCTCCTTTCATCAGCTAATTCATCCAAAACTTTGAAAATCTACCTTTTGATGCAGCTCTGCAGAGGGTGACCAGCAGAAACATCCCCTAAACATATCCAGGTCCCCGAAAGCCACAGGCCAAAAAAGCAGCTGAGGAGATGATTTGTGCACCTCTCCTCCATTTGGGTCACCAGCTAGGCCTTCAGAATGGCTGATGATCCCATGCACCCATCAATCTGTCTCCTCATCGCGCTTGAAAAATACTAGGGAGTCTCAGGGCCAGGTCCAGCTGACTGGCTGGTACCAGGCTGTCAGGAAACTGAACTCTCCCTTCCCTGCCTTCTGTCCCTCTCCTGACTGAAGTCTGCACCCGCTGCCCATATATATTTTAGATTCTGCTCTGTTTAGACCAAAGGATTGAGAGTTGTATAAATTGTGTAAAATGTTTCACTTTAATAATACTGACCTCTTTTTAGCATGTCAACACGTGAATTATTTCACGGAAGGTTCAGTTGTGCCAAAACCAAGCCCTCCGTTTCCTGCAATAATCAGCCCTGAACTATTTGTTTATCTCTGCTGGAGGTCTGGTTCATCTGCATCACCCGACCCTTTAACCACACACCACTTTTGCTCGGAGCCCAAAACAAAAGAAAGGAACAGAACATACTAGCACCCTCTAATTTACTATGGAGCTCACTTATTATGCACAAGAAGATCCTGCAACGCCCTTTGCGAGGACTCTGCTTATGTAAATGGCTGCATTTTAAGGAACAAAATAATAATATAAAAAAGAGAAAACGTAACATTCTAATGACAGGTATGTTGAATCCCTCTGTCCTCAGCTCATAGCTTAAGAGTAGGAGATTTACACACTGTCTGTGTATAAGATTAATCCTTAATGAATAAAATATCCCAGAACAGAAAAACTAAACTGTACCGCCTCAGTCACATTCATATAGACAAATGTCTTGCCCAAAAGATGGAAAAGAATAACTCGATGTGAAATGTAATAATGCCTTGACAGAGATCTGAGCTCTCTCTATAGTCTATACTGTATACATCGAAGTATACATAATTTGCTGATTTACAAACATTCTCTCAATGATAATAGTGCGTCAACAAAGCATTAAAAAGTTAATGAACTAAAGGTAATTGTGAGATTAGACCAGTACAGACCACCCTCCCACTCAGAGAGCTGTCACATAACACTTTAGTCAACAGGCTCCATGCTGTCCACTCCGATCAAATGTTTGAGAACTGCTCCAAAAACACAGCAGTCAACTCATCTACATTCTAGTGTAGTATATCTCACAGGGAAATAAAAGCAATGATAAGACAAAATATTGAACAGACCTAAGAGAAAAGATGGGGAACAATATTATTTGTTCAGAAATCACTGCAGAAGGGAGGCACATGACCCAAATAATCAAGAGCAAAGTAATACATTATGCTTAGGCAATATGCTTATGTCAAAGGAAACATACACACTAACAGCCATGATGAGCCATGATATACTGTACTACATGTAAGAACAAGAGTAGACATGAATCTTCACATAATTATCATAAAACATGCAAAACCGTTGGAGACTGGAAAAGCAGCGTTGGTGCTTCCAGTTTTTAGTAATGATTTAACATTTTGAGTGCACGTGTTGATGATGTAGTGGATCCAGATGTCCCTTGACAAACCTTAATGATCCACAAGGAAAAGTACTTTATTGACACTTTGCTCGAATAGATGCAAGTTACAACACAGGTAGGCCATAGCAGATGAAACAAGTCTTATATATCCTTGAGTGTGGGAACAGGACAGCCTTTTAATTTAGAAGAAGTAGGTTGAAGTGGATAATGAGATGTGATTAGAGATTGGATTCCTAATGTGGTGCTTTTACTTGTGTGAACACCTAAATCTCAAATGAACCATAAAAGCCGCTTCAGCTTCAGTCCAAAGTCACATAACAAAAATACAAAGTGCTCACATAAGCTGTCATCAGTTAAGTCTAAAGCAAAATATACAGTACCTTATACTGGGAACAGACAAGCTGCAGTGTTGGAGATGTCTTAGATATCTAAATATCGCAATTAGTCAATAATCAAACTTGATCCCGTTCATCTGTCGACTGATGCTTCTGGCCTGACTGTCCGCCGATGATGTGACGTTTTTGACTGAATCAGATCTTTTAAACTGTTTATATGCAATTGTATACTACACAGACACACACTGAACAATCACAAGAAGCAGCAGAGCAAGCACCACAAGGGAAAGCTTTTTTGCATTAAAAATATTTGGTACAGCTTCAGGGGAAGGCAACGTCAGATTTAGGGGGCCAAATCTCGCCCCTGCATGTAGCCTTTGTTCCCGCAGGTTCCTCCAAAATTATAGCACACATTTTTGAGTATTAAAAAATAGAGAAACCAAAGCACTCTCAGGTCAAGTTAAAATGCCTTTATTTTATGGCATATCTAAATATAGCCCCAACGCATTTCAGCCTAAAAGTCCTTCTCCAGGGGGACAACTGTGTGAGATGACGAAGAGACCACCGGTGTTATTCACTTCACCTGTCAGTGGGCCATGAGGTTATAGCAGTAACTTGATAAAAGTCCACATTAACTGAAGTGGGGAGAGCCCCTTCCTTCATTCCATTCACACGCATCAGCACTTCTTTGCCTCTGATCCATCATGTGGCATGAGACGCAGCCTCTCTTTATCAGCCCCCCTCACATCTGGCTCTCTTCCAGATGGGATCGACCCAATGTTAAATCTAATTTCCAGCATTCTCTGTAGGGCTTTTAGTTTTACAGCCTTGCACTGAGCAAAGCAAACAGTGTTCTTTGGGATTTATGCTCCAAGGATCCCACAGTGAAAAGTCTTCATTTAACCTACGAAGTAAAAACAAAAGGAGTGAAAGAAATGATCAACTCCAAAATGATAAAAACTGCAGGCCTAAACCATAATGGAGTTTGGACAATATAGCAACAACTATATGACAACTTTATTACACTTAAAAATTATTGAGAATAACTTGAAATTCAAACAGTTTTATGTCCTTTAGTGCTTGTGTGATTAAAGACCTTGTTTTTGCCTTTTTATAACAAACAAAATAAAGAAAAGAAATAGCATTAAGTTTAATATCACTAAGTGCATCCAGTTTAGTAAATACAGTAGCTGTATTAAAAGCTCTCTTTAGATAGCCAGTCTATTTTTCCTCCTGCATTCATTCATAACTAAGTAAGCTATAAAGTGGAGCAACAGCCTGTTCTATTGATTGTGGATGTATTAAATTGTGTCTTTATTTGGCCCACTATTGACAATAACCAGGAAGTCGCTCTGTCTGTTCTGCTCCCCTCTCTTCCTCTGCTGCTTCCTCTCACACAGATGCAGAATCTATCTCAAATTAAATGACCCTATTAAGAAAGAGCTGTGGGGATGATATACTGAAGCATTGCCTTGTACAACACAAGTGCGGTACCAAGTAATTGCTTATCAAATGTCAAAGTCAATCTGTTTAAAACAATAAACATTTCTGTGAGGCAGGTTTGTGGTGCGAGTCGATGGATGAAATTATGTTCAGAATCAGTGGTATAGCAGAGATGTTGCAATCCAGCAACCGGTGAGCCTTCCCCAACAATTACAATTTAAACATGTGTATAGGCCTACTCGTTTATGTACAGCAGAGACACAAAAGCATATATAATTTATGAAAACAGTATAGGTCTACATTAAACTGAGCACTTCCTTCGTGATTTAATCAAAGAATAAACACTTATTTACTGAAGTAGCTTCTGTTTCCTTTCATTATTTCTCTTCTAGTCACTATAATATCTGCCTTCAAATCTGCTTTTAACTGGAATATGTTTTTGAGGATTGCCTTCCCAGTGCTTACTGTGAGGTCCATTTACTTACTTTACAAGATTCTGTACAATATTCGGATTATTTCTCAATATCCTAACAAGAACTCTCAATAAAATGGGATAACATTGGCATAGAACTCATTTATATAACTCTATATCACTTATAGTCCCCTTAAGTCAAGCTAAGTTTGTGTGACCTTTAAGTCAGGTCAGCTTGTTTAAGTTTTTCATGACTATGGACAAAAAATAACACGTTTCCAATGTTAATTGTCATAGATTACTTATACGTATGTATACTGCACAGATGTATACATGTCATTTTTATTTTATTTTATTTACTTTAATTTTTTCCTGTCAATTTTAAGTGTATGACTATAGGCAGACAGTTTCTATGTCTACAGAGCTTGTACTTATGGGTATATTTGGTATAGTAGGGCCGAGCGATATTGAAGTGTGTATACTTTTGTATGATCAAAATGAAAGAGAGATGTGCCCTGGTATAAGTCTTAAGTACCATGGTGTATTTATTTTGTACGACCGTAAATGATAAATCCTTTATTTAGTTTTGTATGACTGTAATTGAAAAATCCTTTGACACTGTAAATGATAAATCCGTTATGACACTTGTACGTTCATAAACGATTTATATTAATATATAAGCATAATGCTTAAGCTAATGCATGAGCACAGACTCATGCATTAGTTTTTTGCATGAGTGTAGCTGAAAGTGTATGTGATGTTACTTGAATGAGGGGTAGGTCTATTATAAGTTCTTTTAACTTCTTCCTACTCCTTTTGAGCACAAAGTCTTGTTTTTGTTTTCCGCTGTAAAAAATGCTTAAAATACTTTTCTGCTCAAATGAATAAATAAATGAAAATGAAATGTATGAAGTCCCACATCCCACAACACCCGTTTCTGCCGATGGTTGCGTATTGCATTTATTGAAGGAAAGAGCGAGGATTGTAGGGACCTACATATATTTAAGATATAATGCTTGTTTTTGTTGGTTTATTTGTTTTACACATTAATGCACCATAACCAAAGGACAAAATGAAGAAAGAGCTTGATCTTACAGTTTGAGGTCCTCCCCACCACAGTAAAAGAGCAATTTCCATTAAATTATTGTTTCTCCCACTGACATTATTTTTTCCCGTGTTGTTCGTGTGTCACCCATAGCGCAGACGCGCGGCGTGATTGGCCGCGCTCTCTGGTCGTTTCCAGGGGCGTGGATCCAGCGGCTGCAAACTGAACTGAAATGAATGGGAGCGCGTTTGTGCAGCACGCCGGTGTATCCGCCTAACGGGGTCCGACGATGACCAGCCGAAACTGTTGTTCTGGCGAATTATTTCCTCACAGGGCGACGGGTAAACTCAGCAATTGTGTCTGTTAAAGCGGCCATACTGGCAAATGCGTACCACAGTCACGCCGTGGAGGTGCCTACTACATCTGCGGACCTTACGAAGATTGAAGATGCTCGCACTTAAACGGAGATAAATAGCCTACTTTTAATTCGTATGGGATTATTTTCCCCTTCACGTGACTTGATTAATTTAGGATTATATTCCCTTTTATCCATAATGTTACGCGTCTACAGATAGGTCGCTTTAAAGTCCACATTTTGTCGTGGACAGCCCTGCTAACCTAAGCAAAAGCATTTTTCTAATACCGCTGCAAAACGTGTATCGGTAGCGTGACTTCTGACAGTGTGCTATCCCTCCCTGCGCCCGTGGCATCGTAATGGGTAAGTGCAGCTTTATGTCGTTTCGTTATCCATGAAATACCTACATGCCAGAGATATTGCCATGGCGCACAAGAAATGATCCTGTCTTTGTCACAGAAATGGTGTAGTGTAGATGAAGTGTTTTGTTGCCACAGTAGTACTCTGTTATATGCAGTCACTTATCTCTATGGTTTGGTTGATTGGGGCAAATAGCCAAATGAAAAGCATCACAGTATCTTCTTACTCATTCTCAACCTCTTCAGCCTGTGATTTTAATGTCAAATAAATCAATCACGAAAACTAGATAGTATGAAATCCACACACCCACCAATGTTTTTCAATGTAGCCCACTAATATATATACCTAAACTTTTGAATTGTCTCACTGTTTTTGCAGCTCATGGGTCTTTTGCCTGAATGCACTGCTACCCCTCATTGTGGTGTCGGGGGGCTTCCGCTGACAAAGTGCGTCACCGAGTGGGCACTGCATGAACTCGCCTGTAGGTCTCCCCCTGTTTGGAAGTGTACAGGCATTCGAGAGCTGAAAACCAGAGTGTGAGTGGAATATTTCAAAAGCCATGGATGTAAATGGTGGCATGACCTCCAAGTCCCACCAGAAACTCCCCTCTGTGCCAAATTCCCAAGGTGAAGAGAAAATGAATGAAGAAGTAAAAGGTAGCAGTGACCCGAGTGCGTATCCTTTGTCTAGTTTTCATAAAAATGTTCATCAAAGATTTATCCGAAGAAACTTGTGGTTCACGGAGGTGGAAGAACACGCTTTTGAAGCCCCCGAATGTGACAAAAAGACAAAGTTACTGAATATTAACTTGAAGACGATTGTGGACAGGACTAGAAGTTCCAGTTCTGGGGTACAGGAAGGTTCTAGCACCGAGAGCCATAGCGGGCAGAAGGACAGTGCCACGGAGAGTGCCAGCGCCGATGAGGATAAGGAGAAAGGTGGGGACGTGTTGAACGTGACGTGCCAAGATGGCGGTAAGAGCGCAGTGAAGTCGGCCAGCGAGGACAATGAAGAGGAGGCAGAGATGAAGGCGGTGTCCACGTCACCTGGAGGACGCTTCCTGAAGTTTGACATCGAGCTGGGCCGGGGATCCTTCAAAACGGTCTACAAGGGCTTTGACACGGAGACCTGGGTGGAAGTGGCCTGGTGTGAGTTACAGGTTAGTCATTTTATCACTGAAGCACTGGGGTTCACATCAGCGGAGCCTGGGATTCTTCTGGTGCGACTCTTTATCAGGGTGGAATAGTGGAAACAAACAGGGTGAAACAAAACAAAAAAAGTTATAAATATAAAGCAAAAAGGTAGGCTAAGTTCAAAACCAAAGACTTTGCATATATTACTTTTAGTTCTAATGATCTTGATTTAAGTAAGAGAACCAAATGTTGTGTCTCATAGTCACACAGATAAAGTCATAAGACCTATGCCACATTGAACCCCTGGAAAAACAAAAGGAATTTCCTACCCGATACTTTGTACTACACGGGTATTTTTGAGATAGTAGCATGCTGGACCTTGTTTTTCATTAAACTTTGATTTTTCACTAGTCACGACTTAAGACATCACCTGCTTTTGTCTGTTGAAAGGTAACCCATTATTTCTGTCCAGTGAAGACTTCAGAGGGGATTATCTCTATCACTCTCTCCCAGGAGGCTTAGCAGACTAACAGTAGGCATCGGCAAACTCTTCAAAGACTTAAACCGTTTATCTTTCACCTTTGCAACATTTGTCCCGTTTAATAGATTGTGCACATATTTGTATATCGTTAGTCCCTAAAATTCAAGCTACTTATATTTTCTTGCTCTATGGATATTGAAATTCTTGATATTGCGAAAGAATCATATTTGTATAAAAGTGCAGTTCTCTCATTACCTTCATCGGGCCGTACTGGAGCCACTCGTATTTCCCGTGATATGTTATGATCTTTACCGCCTCCCCCTGTGCAACAGGAGGTTGGCAGACAGGAAGCAGCTAAAGTGGGCTGCTGCATGCTGGGAACCGTGAGGTGGCCCCTGTGGCCTCAATGAAAAGCCTGCCTAAGGTTTTAGTAACATGCCGTGCCCATGCCTAGAGCAAGCCTATAAAAGACGATGCTGCCTTTGTCCGAAGATATCAGGATTGCATAATATGTTAGCATACTTATGATTAATGATGAATTTTGTTTGGTTTTGTCTTGGTTTAGGCCCACCTGGTTAATGGTTTAGTCTTTTGTAAACTTCCACTTGATTAAAATGGGGGTAACGGTGGCTCATGCGATAGAGTGGTTATCTCGCCTATATCTTGTAACGTGAAGGTTTGCAGATCTCACCAATGCAAGGATATAAATGGTCTCAACTTGTATAGCACGTTTCCACCTTCACTTGCTTTACAGCAAGGATCCACTCACCCATTCACACTCCCATTCATACATCCGTGTACGCAGACACTGGAGGCAAGGAGGGTGAAGTGTCTTGCCCAAGGACACAACGACAATGTGCACCTTAAGGAGGCGGGATTCGAACCCCCGACCTTCCAATCATGAGACGACCCGCTCTAGATTGGACACTGTATGTTATTTCCAATCGTCAGCCCAAGGGCATGTGTAGCTTGCCACCACCAAGTGTTTTGAGTGTAACTGACTGACCCGCTTTAGCAATGTTGAGAAGCTTTTTCAAATTATCAGTTTTTATTCTACTTTTGGGCAGGTCTTGTTGGAAGTTGATGATGCGTCTGGAAAGTGTTTATTTAAGATTCTATTCCATTCTGAATGAGCAGTGAGTGCACACATGGATCTGTGGATGAACAGGGTGATGTCATGCTGTCATGTAGTCATGCACCCATGATGATGGTATGAGGATCCAGGAAGTGAACAACTAGGTTTTACCCCTGCATTAAGTCATGTTCCATGTTTTTATTCTTGCAGTAGTCACACTCTCAATGATGAGAAAGTGCTGTCTTTTTCCACGTGAACCAGGCCTTTTTTCTTTTTTCTTTTTTTAGGGGGCTGAAGATTACTAAAGTCATTGGAACTGACCTGTGCATATTGAGGCAATTTCTTCTGGCCAGCTTAATGATCTATTGAAATATTGATCAGAACTGTTAATGCTTGCCTTGGCTCAACAAATCTCCCTGGGGTTTTATTGAGGGGCTACTAACTAGTGATATGTGTATGGAAAAGAACCTGTATGACGTACATTCAAACACTTGAGCGTAGTGAGTATTCGTTGACTATAGATATTTTATGTTATGACATTTGAAAACTACTACAATTTTAAAACATGTTAAAATAAATGGCAGCATGCTGAGATACTATATAATACATTACTATTAACATCTTTGGTCCAACTTAAAATGTGTGGCCATTGCCTACTTCTATCCTCCGGCTCCTTCAAGTGCTTCCAGTTTGATGTATGTCTAAATTTATCCACATTATGACCCTGGAAACTTGTATATTACTAATTTGAAGTTATTTCTTGCTTTCCACTTGTGTATGTGTGTGTGACCTGACTGGACAAACCAGTGCAGTATTGAAAGTATGTAAACACTACAGTATGTGTGTGGACAGGAATGAGCTTTTGTTCCACCACTGCAGATCTCTCTTGCCTCACCATTTTATCTGGTATTTTATTTACTTTTTCCCTTTTCTCTCTCTGTCTCACGCCTCCGTTCTCCCCGACACGTCTCCCCCATCTCAGTGTGTGTGTGCCAAGTTGCTGGTATGACACAGGTGGTGCTGGCATGGACTGATCTATTTAAGTACTGGATGCTTTGTAGCTTGCTAAAATTGATATGTTTTTGTTTTCCAAAAGAATGCTGTGTAAAAAGTGAATAAAACACACAGTAATAATTCATCCCAACACTAATATATTTAGGTATTTGAATGTGGAGAGTAGCAAATATTTGTAATTTAATAGTAAAAAAGCAATAACCACTATGTGCCACCAAGTTATCTTGTTCCTTGTTGAGATCGGGTTCATGTCTAACGCAGACTGCGTAGTTTACCTCTGATTTTGTGTTGACTCCTCCGTGGTATTTGGCAGAGATCTTGTTTTTCAATAGATAAAATCAGGGAGTGCGTGCAGAGTGACACTGTGACGGCCGTAAGAAGATGCCTGGCTGTGGAAATTATGTCAATTCCTACACCACTAATCACTAAGCGGTGGCCTAATTACCCATAAACCCTTGTTGTACTGTTTGAATAAATTTGACTAAGTAATGACTGAAAACTCCACCTGTTTTGTAACTATGTACAAATCGCCTTAGGTAACAAAAGCAGACTGGCTAGCCACCATCATTAGAAGGCATGTCCTAGTCAAGGCATGTCCTAGTCAAGCTACCACTGCACCAACTGAACTGGACTTTTTTCCATCTTGAATTTTTATTCTACAAGTTTCACAGGAAGAAAAATGGGAAAGTCTCTAGTGTGGCTCTGGGTGTGGCTGGATAACATTTGGTGCAAAAAAAAAAACACTTTAAGTAAACATGCTTTTAATTAATTTTGATTTTGACATCCCAATCAAGGAAATGGTTGAAAAAAAATCTCAACAGTCACTTATCCAAACCTTAATGCAGTTTAAATAAATGCTTTCCATGATTTGGGCTTTCAATGGTGTTTTTGATTTGTTTCTCTAATCGAAAGGATCTAGTTCCTGTGTTGTTTGTTAGTAACAGGATGATTAAAGTCTAAACTTTTGACATGTGAAGGAATGTCACTGTACAGACTTTAAATTACATTTATATGTAAACTAGGACAATCATGACAACCATAAAAAGTGAATATCTCACACAAGGCTGATTGTCCTGGTAAACATATGTGTGTAATAAAATATGTAGAAAAACTGTTACCGGAAATCAACTAACTGAACTTCTCTCGCAGAACAATTCAAAGTGTCACAACAGCTCATTACAAACTGTAATCCCAGTGGAATTCAACAAGGTTATGTGCGCAAACAGTGTTCAGTCTATACTTTTAGGCCTCTGCTGGAGTCACACTCCTATTAAGTTGACAACGACGTCAGCCTTGTGGCTGTCTTAGCCATATATATCAATTTATTTGTAGGTTTTTGGTCCATAGGCTTTATTGGAAAGGTCAGCACAGGGCTGAAGGAGATGAAGAGCAGAGGGAGACATTGAGCAAATTGTGGGAGCTGAGACTCCAAGCAGACAGTGCTGAGGCTAACTGTTTCATGTACATGTGCAGCAGCTTTATACCCACAAGGCTATCGTTGCATAGAAATGTTAATACGCACTGTCTCTGAAAGAAATAAACTAATAAAGGTTGTAGTTTGTCCTGTGAGAGCTGAACATGGATGTAGCCTAAATGCTGAATGACGTAGATGAGGTGTGATGTAAAGGGAGAGATGAGAAGATGCTGCAAATGGGAAGCAGCTGCTTTTGAGCTCTTTAAGACCAGGCTAGAACCATAGAATATTCAACCTTTTTGTCAGGAGAGAAACTTGGATTAAACCAGGAGTTATTAAAGATAGTAAATGTATCAATCAAACGTAAAGAAATGAGGACACCTGTTGCTCTTACTACTTTAGATAATTTTTCCGTCAAGTGTGACGAATTATCTCAATTTAGTAATGCACATTCTCCGGTTTATATGTGGCTTTTGAATGGCTGCAATTCTAGTTTAGAGGGAAGGTCAAACTCGAAACAAGTCTGACATGCAGAACTGGTGCGTCCAAAAGCAATATTTTGGTTTTCAGTAGTTTTAAGTGACTCCTCAAGGTTAAATTCCCCCAAAATCTTATCAAAGTTGCACAGTATTAGAAAATCATCTTAACAACAAATTCGATATACCGAATTACAATGCAACTATCCCTTCTCAAAAATGATGGGAACATGATTTTTCCTATTATATGAAAATGACTGTACAAAATAAGTGTATGGCCTAAAAAATGGAAGTCTGACCAAATCCCAGCACTTTGGGAGGCAGATGATTAGCCGTGGCACCCTCATATAGAGACTGGCAATATTGATCACACTGGATGTTATTTATTGTGTGATACATTTGTGAAGCACTATACTGCACATTTATTGTATTGTACACGATGGAAAGGTCCTACCTGTGTTTAGTCTGGAGTATTGTGCTGATTCAAGGCGGTCCTCTTGGCATCCTGCCTTTCACTGCAGCGTCTGCTAAAATAGTCAGGGAGGAGGTTGGCTGGGTTCTCTGTTCATCCCGGGACATCTTTGGCCACTGCCCCACATGGCCTTTCTCCACTTCAGCTTCGATTAATATCAGCCTTTTATGAAAAGGGGGTGTTTATGCCTCCACGTTGTATTTTCTCGTCCCTATACTGCTACAGTTTATTAAGGAATTGCACATATTTTGTTAATTGCCTTTGTGTTAGCGACATATGAGGTTTCGACCCCGTGTATCCTTGCACAGGAGTTATTGTTGGCCTTTTCAATTATTATTATTTTTTTTACTGCTAGTGTTTTCAAAATAACATAGCATTGTTTTGGATTTAATAGCTTAGATTTGTGTGACTTTGTTTTGGTCGACTGTTTAATAGACCATGCCCCTTTTTTACTTGATGTATAATACTATATATTGTACATTATAGCTTTTTACTTCATACATAACAAATGTTAGAAGCCTAATATTAGTTTTAGAGGTGACCATAAAGCACGAAAGTTGTAATGTGCGAGCTTCTTTTCTCGTATAAATTACTTTGAACACTATCTCAAAGTTAGGCCAAACCTGCAAACAAAGTAGGCCACTGCTGTATGATGTTACCTCGGAAAAAATAACCACTCATGATTCTTTGTTCTTGATAACAATAATAGCCTCTCACTGGGGGCTTTAGGTATGTCGAGTTTTGTCACATCTAATTTACATTTTCACTTACTAGTTTGACTTTTTTTTAAATTTAATGAATTTCTTGTCCTATGCCAATTTTGGACCAAAGGATGGATTTTTTTTTTTTTTTGTAACTTGGGAGTCTTTGTATTGTGCCTGTAAGGGTTAAGGTATACTTTATTGCTTGACGCTGGGAAAGTTGTTCTCTGCATTTGACCCATCCTTCAGTGCCGCTAATGGTCAGAATCACCTGACTGGAGGAGTCACCTATTGTACCGGAGTACCCAGAGGAAACCTATGCAGACACGGGGGAGTACCTTCAAACTCCTCACAGAAAGGCTCCGTCTGGCCAGGGATCGAACCCGGAATCCTCTAGCTCTGAAGCTTGAGCGCTAACCACTGCACCACTAGGTCGCCCCAATAAACAAATGCCTACTTTTATGCCCACTTTTTTTGTCATATTGGGTGTTTAGGGTATGTCTGTTTTCCTTAAATATCTTGCCCGGTGAAAGCCTTTGTACTTATGTGTCGTCTTGACCTCTGAGGAGTAGACTTCCTGTGTGATCAATATAGAATTACATCCTCCGCAGATTGAACAGGAGCTATTCATTACACTGTGTCTCCCCAGTAGTAGCTGATCATTCATAGCCTTAGCGTTGAATGCATTAGAATTTCTGTTTGTTCATTCTGAGTTGGCTGTTTACGTAAAAAAAAAAAACTCCTTAATGTTGTGACACACTTTCAGACACTGGCTCTACGTTTTCTGTACAGGAAGCTGACCCTTTATGTTTTTAGATCAATCTCAGTCACATTGGGGTTTTTCTGACCCAAAATGACTCTAATCCTGTTTGAATGGCATGTATTGGAGGAAATAAAAATGGTTTGTTAGTGAACTAAGCTTTGGCGAGCCCTCGTTAAGGATGGGGATTTGGTGTTTTTCCTCCATTGTGACTACTATTAGCTGCTATAATGAGGGCTTGTAAATATTAAGGCCAGATATTCAGGAAATCTGGCTTAGTTAACGCTCATGTTCAATTATCACCCAGACGTATGAGGTAACATGTTGGGAAAAAAGGAATAGTTCTGGCTAGGATCAGATGACGGCGCTCCCTGAGTCTGTGTAGCCGCTCTTGTAGTGCTTCGCAAGGGAAGTTGGCCTATTCCTGGAAACTTTATGCACAAAGTTGTTGTTAATGTTGGGAAGGTTCAGATCTGGGGTTAAGCTTGTGACCCGTTATTGACCCAGGAAACGAGGGGGCGGTTACTGTTTTCTCCCTTAAATTTCAATGAAACTATTTTACTTTAAGTCATTATTAATGCAACAGCTGTAACCGTATCTGCCTTGTTTCCATAAATGTTACAACTTCCTTTCCTTGTAGTATATTAAAATACTTTCCTGTTACAGTCTTATGTAAAGCGGTAGTTTGTGAGAACATTGACCACTGCGTGCGGTCTGCATTGTGAACCATTGTTGTCGACCGGCCAACCCGGAAGTATGAGTTGATGCGCTGGGATTTGTTGGCGTTGCTACAATGAACTCCTCTTTGCAGTCTGAATTATGTAGATGTGTGTTATGATCTGCTTTCTGTTGCCCTGTTTTGGTTTTCTTGTGTTTATGTCCATAGTGTTTTATTTTGACATGTTTTTTTCTGTCACGATTTAAAATAAAACAAGGAAAGAACGGCCCAAAATGCAGACTGCAACGAAACTGATTTAATGAAGGTAAGTGAAAAACTCAAAACAAGGCTAACAAAACCCACATTAGTCCATGGGCCAGACAAAATATCAGTACCGGAAAGTTGGCAAAGGCTATCGTTGATTTTTATGTAGGTCCAAGTCTGAAGTTTTTATTTTTGTATGATGGCCTTTTCAGAGTTACAGCTTTATATTAGTTTTGAGCTCTTGAAGTGAACCACACCCATGTCGAAAAAGTCACTTTTGACACTGGTCCATATTTTGGTTTAGACCGTCGTGAGACAGGTTAGTTTTACCCTACTGATGATGTGTTGTTGCAATAGTAATCCTATTAGTGGCCATTATCTAATGGGCCATTTCTGGCCCATTAGATAATGATTTACACCACTGTATTTGATATCATTGTAAAGAAGACATTTTCATGATTCATTTGAGCCCAAATGTACTACTCTGTGACAATTACCATGGTAACCGTAGCTCCTCAAACTCAAACCTGAGGACATTTTGTCATTGTTTTTGCAAAAACAGTTTTACTACGTTTAACGCCATTTCTTTCAGGAACATCACAGACACAAATGTTTGATACTGGGTAACTCTAGACTCTGAGGATTCAGGAAATATAAAACTTGTCAGTACTGTATCAACTTAAGGCCTCACATTGAGCCACAAAGTAAAAGAATGTTCATCTCATAGACGCGGCTCCCATAGAATAAGCCTTTATCTGTCAATCCAAGGTTGGAACAGCTGGTGGGACTTTCTGTCTGTGACAGGCCCAATGCAACTTAAAATTACATTTATGGAGAAGAACTGCGTGAATGAAGCCAAAAAACGCTCTGGGGGTGTTTTTGATAAGGAAATAGCATAACAACATGGTTAAACGCTCCAAAAAGTATATTTTGCATGATATAGCTCCTTTTTAAAAAACATTTCTTCAACTGGTTTATTCAGCAGGCCGGCTCAGTAATGAGGCTCAATAGTGTTCAAGCAGAGAACATTGTTCGGTTCCATAACCATCATTTATTTGACCCATTTATTGAACCCGGAAGGTTCCACTGCGATACATACCGGTAATCTCTTTGTCAAAAGAGTCCTAGCCTGAGAGGAGACCCTATTGTACATGTTTTAGTGATATGGAAAACAGTGCAGGAGAAAACTAACAGATATGGGAAGAATGACCCAGCCTAGATATTGAACCCCCCTTACAGTCAAGGGACATAACTAACCCCTTTTGTTTTTGTCCTCCGGGCCATTAGACTGCACAACTCTCTAGAGCAGGGGTGTCCAAAGTGCGGCCCTCAAACCAATTTTTGGTGGCCCTCGGCCTTCTTGCTGAACTAGTACACATCATCAGAGATGGTCTAGAGAAGCATAAATAAAGGTGTGGGGCACAATTTAAACCTCTGCTAGTCAAAGGTTTCACGGCACTAACCACCGAATTATGGCCCTTCACCCCGTGTATGCTTTAATATGCGGCCCCCCATGAAAAAAGTTTGGACACCCCTGCTTTAGACGAATAAAGATAATGGTGTCTACAATGTTATATTGCTAGAAACTTTATTTACCAATTGCCAATGTGAAATTATGTGGTTTCAGTAGTGAATGAGTGAAAGTGAGTGAGACTGTCAGTGAGTGTGTATACAGTGTGTAGGCTACATAATATGGATAAATGTTTTAACAATTTAGGATACAGTTTATATGATACAAAATAATTGTAATTTTTATGAATGTAATTTTAAGTTGCATTGGGCCTGTTATGGACAGAACGTCCCACCAGCTGTTCCAACCTTGGAATGACAGATAAAGGCTTATTCTATGGGAGCTGCTTCTATGAGGTGAACATTCTTTTACTTTGTGGCTCACTTTGAGGCCCTAAGTTGATACAGTACTGACAAGTTTTACATTTCCTGAATCCTCAGAGTCTAGAGAGTTACCCAGTATCAGACATTTGTGTCTGTGATGTTCCTGGAAGAAACGGCGTTAAACGTAGTAAAACTGTTTTTGCGAAAATGATGAAAAATGTCCTCAGATTTGAGTTTGAGGAGCTATGGTTACCATGGTAATTGTCACAGAGTAGTACATTTGGACTCAAATGAAACATGAAGATGTCTTTACAATGATATCAAATACAATGGTGTAAATCATTATCTAATGGGCCAGAAATGGCCTAAACCAAAATATGGACCAGTGTCAAAAGCGACTTTTTCGACATGGTTCACTTCAAGAGCTCAAAACTAATATTAAGCTGTAACTCTGAAAAGGCTATCATACAAAAATAAAAACCTCAGACATGGACCTACTTAAAATCAACGATAGCCTTTGCCACCTTTGTGGCACCGATATGATATGGACTAAATAAAGCAGGAGCAACTGAAATAACAAAAACTCGCAGACAGGACTCGGACAAGAAGACAAAGAACAAGGGAAACACAGGGGTAGAAATACATGAGGGAATGTGGCACATGTGAAGTACATTAGGGCGGGGCAGACAATCAACACGAGGGAACTCAAGCAGATAATCACAAAGACCAAAAAACATGTCATAATAAAACACTAAGGTCATAAACACAAGAAAACAAACCAAAACAGGGCAACAGAAAGCAGATCATGACAGTTGTGTATCTAAATGTGTGCACAAGATTATTTCAGATGTGTGGAAGGGTTTGTCGAGGGTTTGTGAGAGCTAGAAACAAGTTCTCATTTCAACATCCTCTCTCTGTTGCTGTTTGAGAATGAGAATGAGGGGTACATGAGCCAGCAGACAAACAAAACTAAATCAAACATCTCAGAAACCCAAGCATCTGGATGAAAGGAATGCAGCACAGAATCATCAATAATGGTCTTTTTTTTTTTTTTATGACAGCCATGTGTAAAGACTTCAGCAACAGCGTCTGAGATTGGTGTGTCTGGAAGATGGATGGTCAGGTGCAGCCCTCCCTGAACGCGCGTCTTCTGCTCACAGGGGCACGTCTGACTCTATTAGTGCATAATCAATAGTAGGAGATAGCTGCTACTGCCCCTTGGGAGTATGACAGTTTTTTATAACTAAAAAGTGCAATAATGGCAGAAAAAGGGCTTTGTCGTCAAACATTTATGTCTTAGCATCTAGAATTTGTGTGTTGGCTGTGTGGGAATATTTTAGAACTGAATATTTTGTTCTATGGAAGGTTTGTTTCTTTTAATGTCGACTGTAGGGGCTGCATGTTGTGAGATACTCTCTGTACAAGCCCAAACTAGGTCAGCAACCTCTTTGTCAAGCATTTGCCGAATAACCTTTGAAGACCTTGGCAGGAGCTAATTCCCACCCAAACATTTGCATTAGGCGATCATGTCATGTCTGCTGGTCCCTTTGCAGTCGCCCTTGTATTATTCAGCAGTTGCCACATGTGGACCCAGCGGTGTTGTGTGCACAGCGTGTAAAGATCCAGCCTAATACATATTCACAGATAGACCCCAAGTCCAAAGATGCACCCGATCAGACCAAGGTTAATACTAGCAGCTTGCATGAATGGGACTGCAACACGAAATGCTTTTTTTTTTTCTTCTTCTTCGAGATAAGTGTGTTTTCACAAGTCTGACTCACTGCTGTGTTTGAAGCTTCAGCGTTTCTCTAAATAGACTTTCTAGTGTTTAGAATGATCTGCAGCAACTGAAAACACCCCCCAAGTTATCGACAATATTTTGAGTACATAGACAAAATTACTGTTAATGCTGAATAGATCCAGACTGGCTGCCTCGCTTCAGTCAGTCTACCCCAGGGCAGCCGTGGCTACAATGGTCGCTTACCACCACCAAGCATGGAGTGAATGAATAGTGCAATGTAAAGCGTCTTTGAGTATCCAGAAAATAATAATAATAATAATAATGCATCGGTTTTATATAGCGCTTTTCTGGACACTCAAAGACGCTTTACATTGCACTATTCATTCACTCCATACTTGGTGGTAGTAAGCTGTAGCTGCAGCTGTAGCCACAGCTGCCCTGGGGTAGATAAAACCGATGCATTATTATTATAATTTAAAATCCAATTTAAAATAGTGATAAACGTCTGCCATCAACACTTTCACGAAATAAACTTGCCTTGCCTAGAATTACTTTATTGCATCATCTTACTTCAGCATACCCGTTTACAGGCGGCAGGAAGGAACAGGGAATGGATTGGGACCCGAGCAGGAGGCCATTTATAAATCCACGCTCCCTGTACAGCACCCGCCACCTCGCCGTACAAGTCTATTAGTTCCACGGTCTGCGGTGCTCACTCGACATAAACAGGACGTTATGCACAGCACAAGGAGGTAATAGATTTAAATATTAGTCATGGGAACTCACTGAGGCAATGCAGTGTGAAAATTGCACAAAAATGTGTGTTTAAATCGGGTGGATGGATGAGGTCACATGATGGTACTGGCATGAAGCTGTATTTAGTTCTATTATGCACTCGGTGACCACCATCTGTGCATGATGATTTAAAACACATTTTGATAATCCTGTAAAGAAGTCTCCTGACCTCTGGCATTATAGTGCTTAGTAATTAATTTATCTAGATTTTTTTTTCATTTTTTGCATGTAGCAAAGTAAGTGTACAGGGAAGAAAGGGGAGACTTCAGGACACAAACGCCGCAGCAGAAGTCAACAAGGACACACCGATTTATGCTTCACAAATTTTTCATGCCGGATCCGTATCTGTGCCCACGTGTTTTCTATGGAACAGAAAGAGCACGTGGGGATAACCCTGCCTCTGCCTCTCTTTGGGCGGACCCCCTCACGCAGTTTGCCTCAGTCCTGGGATCTCTGCAGCGCTGAATTATTCATGGCGCTAGAGAGGAGTGCAGAGAGACCCCACCCCCAGAACCATCCGACACAAAAGCTGGTGCACCACATTGAGACACGCGACATCCTAGTCATCCTTTCTCATTACGCCATGATGCTTTAATTTGTATGAGTATTGTTTCAATATCATGGTTTAAAGCAGTAGTTCACAAGCTGTAATACTGGTAACGGTAATGTGTGAAAGCCTTTCCTGGTCTTTGCATGCGCGTGTGGTTACAAATCTTAATGATAGACTAGTGCATAAACACCTGATTAAAAAAAAACACTATGCAAATCACTACGTACCAGCAACTGTAAGCACTGTGTTGTTTGGCAACTAACTATGAAAGACTAATGTCATAGTGCATACTTGGATCCTTATTTATTTGGCTAAATGTTTGTGCTGATTTTATGTTCACTCACTTTATCTTGTACAGTACTGTAGCTTCTTGTTTTGGGTCGGTTTTAATATTTACTAGTGTGAGATCACCCTGATTTCTTCTTTCTACGTCGCTGTAATCATGATTGTCCGCTGAGAGCCCTACGGCTGCATTGCTTGCCTGAGTGAAGCATGCATGCATTGATTACATAAGAGACCAGAGAGTGATGATAGAAACTGCTGGTAGAAAGTCCTGTTGGTTCATTTCAGTTAATGGAGTGTGGTTGCCTAAAAAGAGAGCCTTAGGAATGGGCAATGCTGATTATGAAGGTGTGGTAGGTGCAAGGTTAGATTGCAGATATATGGGAGGATGGAGTGGGACCAGTAAAGGCGATGGAGAAGGAATCGATGTGGCGGAGCTGCAGTGTGTGGTGGAGGGTGGGATTGTGGGCTTCTCTCTGTTAATGCCTCTCAACACACACCCCTGAAATGAATGAAAAGGGAAAGGACATCTCCAGAATAAGAATAGGACAAAAATCCTATGAATCTCTACTCGAAGTGTTCAGAGCCTTTTAACAACTGCAGACACATTTCATCGCTCTCATCTTCATAGTTGTGCTGTTTTTGAATGTTCATGAATGTGCAAGGCTGTTACATTTATTGCCCATGATACAGAAAGGTACTGCTTCTACATAAGCCTCAATGTAGTTTTATATTTTTAATGAAACAATAATAATCATTTCAACATTGTCACTATCGGACTTCAACTCATTTTCATAGGATTAGAGGGATATGAATGCTCCCTGAACCAACTGAAGTCATTCACTTTTTCACGACTTTATTATGGACACAGAAGCATGGTCCATAAAGTGAAAAAATAAAGTATAATATGTTATTATATAATAGGCTACAATATAATGTAGATGGATACAATATATCAGACAAGTAGACAGGATCTTCTCCAGTGAATCCGCAATTTAGATGAGAACTTGACAGAGGTCTTATAAGAGATCAGAGCCTCATAAGAATGCATACATCCCGCGGTGCAGGATCTCACATTACAGTTTACAAACATTTTGCTTGTACTCTAGTGATTTGGAACCTTCAGTAAAATTCTCAGTCATTGTATGCGACAGTCAGTTTATGCAGGCTCCTCTTTTTGTAACGCCAGAGGTGTTTATTTATTTATTTATTTATTTATATGGATCCCATTAGCTGAGAGCAATAAGCAGTCCGCTAGTAGAGTGTGCCGTGTATAAAGGAGAGCAAAAGGACCTGGGCCGTTTTTACATTGGCAGTACACATAGAAAACTTGCATGTCTGTCATCTGAGAGGTCACTAGTGACATAATATCCAAGACATTTTATCTCATCAGTCAGTCTTTGATCTTCATTTGTTTTAACAGTCATGACATATATTTTCAAAATTAAGTCCACAATGTAAATCTTAATATTTTAAATGTATCTGCATAATAATGCATATATCCTCTTAGGATCGTAAGCTGTCAAAAATGGAGCGCCAGCGATTTAAGGAGGAGGCAGAGATGCTGAAGGGTCTTCAGCATCCCAACATTGTTCGCTTTTATGACTTCTGGGAGTCTCCTCTCAAAGGGAAGAAATGTATTGTGTTGGTGACTGAGCTCATGACGTCTGGGACACTCAAGACGTGAGCATTCATATGTACTCCAAGCATTTGCTATTGATTCATCTTTTGTACACTTAACTGTCTGTCTTCCTTGTAGGTATCTCAAGCGTTTCAAAGTTATGAAGCCCAAAGTTTTGCGTAGCTGGTGTCGACAGATTTTGAAAGGCTTGCATTTCCTCCACACGCGCACCCCTCCCATCATACACAGAGACCTGAAATGCGACAACATCTTCATTACTGGCCCCACAGGTTCAGTGAAAATAGGGGACTTGGGTCTGGCAACGCTGAAAGCAGCTTCCTTTGCTAAAAGTGTCATAGGTAAGTTTGTATCATTTAAATAATTTGAGGGTTGAAATGAAACGTTCCTCATTTTGAGTGGTATTTTCAGGTACACCAGAGTTCATGGCACCAGAGATGTATGAGGAGCACTATGATGAAGCGGTAGATGTCTATGCGTTTGGGATGTGCATGCTGGAGATGGCCACTTCAGAATACCCCTATGCTGAGTGCCAAAACGCTGCCCAGATTTACCGCAAAGTTACCAGCGTAAGTCTTTCTCCTGCCTGCTTGGATAGGCTCAGTTTGTCTTCAGCCCTAAAATAAATAAAGGAAATAAAGTGTGCACTATCGTGACTGACTGTAATTCAAAAGTTGTAATATTTCAACCCCAAGAGTGCACATTTAATTCAAGCATTATAAACACATGAAGACAGAGATGCTCTCAAAATCATGTCCGCAGAAGGGGAAATTGATTTCCATGCTTGGCCTGTTTGAAATTTGACCTGTATCTTATGTGCCATTTAATAAACAGGGTAATGGTCAGGGGGAGTCTGTGAATCTATCTTTAGATGTAATAGTATGTCTTCTTTATTGCTATACTGTGCCCATTACTTTCCTCTGAAGGGTATTTAGAAACAAACCACCAATGGATTGTTCCTGTTCATTTAAAGCACGTTGTTCAGAAATGTACTACTAATAATAAAAGTACCAAGAAGTTTATTTGATAACCACCAGATTGTTCAAACTGGTCTTGGGTGTCGGTCAACTTCACACTAAGCTGTACGGAAAAAGTAGCTGCTGTATTTGATTTGAGTCAGATGTTTTTATTAGTATTTTATGATTCCCCTACCAGGCTGGTCATTATAAAAATGTGTTTTAAATTTTGATTAGTAATATCATCCATTCATAAAATTAAAAACACCATTAATGGCTCAGCTTGTTTTATCGGGTCACTGTCAACATTTAATACAGTCTATCATTTCAGCACTTTCCCTTTCACTTTTCTGCAGGGAGTGAAGCCGGCCAGCTACAACAAGGTCATGGATCCAGAAATAAAGGAGATTATTGGAGAATGCATCTGCCAAAAGAAGGAGGAGCGGTGAGTGTTATTGACCCCGGTATTCATAACGTCCGCAGTTTAAACCAGCGTCTTATGCCTTGTCATTGTTTGGAGTTTGTTTCCTCACACTTTCTCTACCTCCCCGCTTTGGCACAGACAGCTGACAACTCGGCAGCATCGCAGCTTTGCTTTATATCTGCAGGGCATCTATCAGTCGAGTTGCATAAGCGCAAAGGGTGACGCTAAGGTCTCTGTGGCTTTTTCTTGTGGTTCGCACTCTTTTTTTTTTTTTGCTTTTATGCGGTAGAAATGTGGCTGGACTATTTAATCATAGTACTAACAAGTTCTGCCCCTTCCTAATAAGTAGCTACATGTTACTGTATGTGTTTTGTGCATGATTGAGTGACTGATTTCAATTCCTTATATTACTATTTTTTTCTTATGTATTCTTTACTGTTTGGCTTAAAAGCTCTTTTTTTATTGAAATAGTGCCTAAAATGTGTCTCTCTAAACTAGGTACACCACACGAATAATCATTACTTCTTCATGCAGTATTGTCACTTTGAAGAAAGTTGCTCATGTTACATCCATATTACAGTAAACAAGGCATTTACTGTCTGTTTCCTTTGGCAGATACTCAATCAAAGACCTGCTTAACCACGCCTTCTTTGCTGAGGACACTGGTGTGAGGGTGGAGCTCGCAGAAGAGGATGATGGGAATAAGGCGTCCATCGCTCTCAAGCTGTGGGTAGAAGACCACAAGAAACTGAAAGGGAAATGCAAAGAAACGGGAGCCATTGAGTTCTCATTTGACCTGGAGAAAGAGGTGCCGGAAGTCGTGGCACAAGAAATGGTGAGTGAAAAATGAATTACTGTATACATGTAAAAATGGCTTCAAATAAAAAAATTAAGTCGTGTTCTTATGGCAGTTACTATAAGCCAATGTTCAATATAAAGCACAACTACGACCCATATAGTTATTGGTATATACAGGCTCCAACCAGTGAAAAATATGTATGCATTATGTAGAGACTGCACAAAATAGTTTCATTTTGACATATATTCGACAAATCAGTACAGGGGCACAGCTATTTAAAGGAGCTGTATCATGCTATTTTAGCCATTCCAAAGTAAAGTATAGGCATTTATATGATATATTGTAACTCTATCACTATGGAGTACTCATTTTTGAGAGAAATATAAGTATTTTTGGGGGGTATTTTCCCTACCCGGAAGACAAGACGCTTCAATTCAGTTAACTCCGCCCCTCTCTCCGCTCATTCCACATTTGCAGTATTATAAATATAAATATCGCTGCAAAAAGTGAAGTTACTTCACATAATGCAGTTATAAGGAGTTGACATGTGCAACAGTTTCATAAATGGCTAACACACACGCTAACACGCGTTTTGATTGAGTCAACGCTCAGCCTGGCTTCCCCATCGGGTTATGGGACATGCGTTGGTTATAAAAGTTAATCCACTTTGATTCTGGCCAAGGTTCACCAAGCATCCATCAGGTTGGTTGATATAGTAGCTTAATCCCGGAAAGAAATTCCAACTTCTGGCGAGTGCACTCTTCTTTAGGAAGGTTGAATAGTCCTGTTCCTCTCGTCGCCAAACGCGCATCCGTGACATTATCGTTCGGTAACAAAAAAAGAACGGGCGGTGTCCAGAGTAGGTTAGAAAGAGCTTAGTCTTCAAAAACAAGACTTCTGCTCGGATCCATGGATCCTCCGGCCGGGGGTGCGTTTGATTAGCCTCGTGGGACAGCACAGACGCGTCGGAGAGTTCCTTTTTATTTTATGTTATTTTATTTATTTATTTTTTTCTTTATTTCTCTCTTACAACAAAAATAATGAAAAAGCTGTTTTATAAATTAAAACCAGGCCGTAAGGCATTACATTACAGACGTAGAGCACTTCCGTTCCTTTGTGACGACACAACTGAACAGCTCAGTCGTTTACCAGGAGAGGGCGGAGCAGCTGCTCAGAGAGCAGGATTCAGGAGGATTACTTGGAACTGCGTGAATGAAGCCAAAAACCGCTCTGGGGGTGTTTTTGATAAGGAAATAGCAGAACAACATGGCTAAAAGCTCCAAAAAGTTGATTTTGCATGATATAGCTCCTTTAATGTGTTGTATCAGTTGTATCATCTGTGCTTTATATTTTTCAAGCGTCTAATTTTGTATTGCCTCTAATTCCTGGTTGCAGTGCTAACAGTTGCCTAATCAATGTGCAACCATTTCAGCTGCTGACTGAAGCAATACTTCAACACTTTAAAATAGATTTCTACCCTTTTACTTGCATCTCTTCACCTGTCTTCCTCTCTCCCCTTGATTTATACAATTTGTTCTCCCCAAATACTTGGTGAGATTATTACTGACTGTAATGCTTCTCTGTACTCTCTCAGGTGGAGTTGGGCTTCTTCCATGAAAGTGATGTGAAGAGTGTTGGAAAGTCCATCCGGGACCGGGTTGCACTGATCAAATGGAGGAGAGGGAGGACCTCTCTGAGACAGGACAGGGCAGAGGGGGACCACAGGGCTCAGAGCACATCCTCTCAGGGCATTTCCACCAGAACTGAACCAGAGGAGAAAGATCAGGACCATCACAACCGACTGAACCACCTCCCAACCAGCACCACATCCGTCACATGTGAGATTTCCTATGGTTTCACCTTAACACAGTATAATGGTGACTTAAACTTCAGCTAAGCCTATTTCAGTGTCACACATTTGATGTTCAGTCTAAAAATAGCCTGCATTTGAGTTTGATTTGAATGTAATGAAAGTTACACAGTCTTGTAATTGTTGGTGTATTAATGGGGCGTATATATTTTAGATCTTGTTTGTGCTTTCATAATTGTGGCTACTCTGTTAAAATGACTTTGTGTTTTTGCAGCAGACAGCACTCTGGACAGTGGAACAGGCTCAACTGTGTACTCCGACTCACACAGCAGTCAGCAGAGCATCCTCTACCAGTCGCTTCTTGAGCCTACAATGACCACGCAGCAGGTCTGTATTTAAGCAGTTACCTTTTCCTGAATGAGTTCATCCACATCTAATTCAGTCCCATGACTTCTTGATGAGCTTATCCCATTCATTACAGTAACTTGTGTTTTGCATTTTGGGTGTCAGCCCGGTCATCCCGCAGCCCGACCTCGCTCCTGTGATAAAGGTGACGTATGGAGACCTGCCCTGAGCCCTGAGCTCAGGACACGTTTGGGCGTTGCCACCAGAAGGGGGAGTGCTCCTGTTATCGACACTTACAGGGCCAATCACATCGCTCATCTTAACGGCCTCACAGAAGCTCAGAGGCCAGTTAGCCCTGCCCCTATAGTCCTTGAGGCCCAATCAGAATTGAGCCCTACAGAGTTGGAGGAAGAGGATGGATTTCCCCATCAAAGGACCCTGCCCTTTTTCTCCCCGGAACGGCGCCTCAGTGACACCTGCATGAGTTCGGCCAATCAAAATGTACCTGCTCCAGCACTTGGCGGACGCAGGCACTCTGACATCAGCTCCCTCATTAGTCTAACATCTCAACACAATCATCTTCTGTCCATGCAAAGAGGCCACACATGCCAGGCCTGCTCGTCTCTGCTTCACACGAGTAACCGTCAGCCCACTTCAAACTACCGTGACATTCAGCACCCCCCTGGATTTGGGCGCCACGGTCAAAAGACTGCAAGTGAATGCTCAGATTTCTGCCGGCTGCAGAAGTCCCTCTTTAACATAATCAGTGGCAAATCGGCCCACTGCGCTTCCTCACACGCTCAAGCCATGCACCATGCAGTTGCTCGCAGGATGTCCCGCAGTGATGGAGATGCCACTCTCAAGACACAGTTGGTGTCTTCCACTGGAGCCCTAGAATCATCTCAAGACTTTTCAGAAAACCGAGTGACCGGGGCAGTGGTAGGTTAATAGTTGGAATTCCTGTAGCGTTCTAACAAGGTCTCGACTGCTTACCTAATCCGTTGTTTACAACCCTAACCAGTAGAGTTCAGTATGCATGGAGGGGCTCTGACCTATGAAATTTGACTCTTGCTCTTTGGGAGTCAGAGCATGATGGTGGACCGTGTCATAGTGTCTAATGGACTATGTTCTTCTTGCTCGTTCACTTTACCCTCTCGCTTTGACTGACCCTAACATCTGCTTTCCAATCAAGCTTCACTGCAGTCTTTCAATGTCGCTGGGCCTACAACTAATCATCCTATTCTTTGCCATTGTCTCTCAGGTTACTGTAATTGATTCATTATTTAACAGTTGCTATGAGCTTGGGCTATAAAACCTGAAACTCTTTTCATTATACAAATCATGTATAGATACATTATAAGAAAGCTGTAAAAGCTAAATATAAAAAGGTTGTATAGCCCTGCTTTAGCATTGACATAATTTAAAATGTTCTGTCTTTGTTGACTTTAAACATTGACAATCTTTCGCTCGCTCTCTTGTGTTTTAGGTTGGTTCTGTGGAGCACCAGAATCAGTCTATTCAGGGCATGTCCAGCACCTCACTGCATTACCTCCAGTCAGGCCACAGTCACCCTGCTGCTCCTCTCGGTCCCCTGTCTCACCCGGCTGGATATGCACCTCAAAATTTACAACAATGCCAATCATCAAATGCACCACAATATGTCGCACACGGCCCACAAGGTTCAGGCTTCTTCCCAATGCAGCAAACCTATCCCAGCTGCGTGGCTTCAAATCAGATGCTTCCTCAAGCCACGGCGGAAATTTACAACCAACATTTGACCCATCAGCAGGAGCACCATGCATCATTGCAACAGAATACACTGCACACAAACATGGACTATGCACATTCTGTTAATGGACCGCATCAACATCCAGTCCAGTACTCGCAAACATTAGTGGAGGAGAGTGGAAGCTTTACTGGGCATGTGTCGCAACAGGTGAGGATACACTTTATAAACAATACAATGGGTGCATCATTTCACTGAATTGGATAAACAAAGGACTTAATATAGGAAGTTGTTTAATTGGTCAATGGTTGCACTCTACTTTTCATCACTGTAACATCTATAACTGTAATGACACACACCGTCATTATTTTTATTCATCAATATGAATAAACCATCTCTCAGCAGTATAAAGAGAGTAAATTGCGAGTAAACATGGTAGTATTTTTAATAACATGAAAACAGAGCTGCAAAATCCCTCATTCAAGTTCCATGTAATTACGTTGAAGTAAAGTGCAACAAACTACATATAAATAATTATTCATTACGTACAGCATTTCATGGATTATTACTTGGGCATATATTTATGTAGAGTCCATCATCGTAACATATTTGTGACAAAATTAGATAAACTTGACTTTTAAACGTGACATTCTCATTAATCTAATGTCTTATACAATGCTTAGGTTTTAAAGACCTTTTTTCTCCCCAACATTTCCCCGCTGCAGTGATCACATAGGAGTTCTCCGTTTGTGCACCGCTTGTTCACCAGATTAGATATCAAAAACTTTGTATTTAGGCTGACAGTGACCTTTCTTTTTGTGACCTCTTTGACGTGCTTTTGTAAATTGAGATGAGATACGATGGCTTTCTCAGCGCACTGTCTGTTATCGTAAGGCGTAACGGTGACATACTTGGTTCTGAGGCCAGCCGTTGAAATACCACAATTGCTTGTGGACTCAATGTCACATAAGAGGGAAGTATTAGGCTATTGTTTTCTGATTCAATTGAAGGAAATGTGGCTTTTCAAAATTAGGTAAACTATTCTGGCTAACATCCTCCTTCCTTGTTTCCTTTGCTAATGATTTACTGTATTTTGTTGACCAGACATGGACCTTATTGTCTTTTATTGAACTTTGCAATGATTGCTTTTCTCCCATTTTCCAGGCTAGTGCACACCAGCACCTGCAACCCCTTCAGATCTCAACTTCCCTTCAATCCACACAAGCTTGTCAGGTATCCAATTTTGCTTTCGGTTTCTGGTAGTAATTATGTGTACATAATAATATGTATTTTATACAACAATTCAATGTTACTTCAGAGATACAGTATAGTTTTCACAGATAATGATTTACAGTTTTGGTTGCTTTTGGTTGACAAACCTGCCTTTGTTTTGGAAATGCTCCACAAGAGAAAAGCTTGTAAAATGCACATACACACCCGACACAGATGTAGCTTGAAAATGTGGGATACACCATTTTATCTAAAATGTTCAGATTTTATTATTCCACTAAGTACACCCTTTCCTTGATATCCTTTATTTTTCTTTTCTTCCTCTGTGCCTCTCAGTACCCCACAGTGCAGGTGCTGACTGACTGTGACACCTCCCTCATGACCTCCTCCACTTCTGCTCTGCACCCTCCTCCCACCTCTCCATCCCCCAGCTCTATGTTCCTCTGTCCCGGACCGGTCCACCCCACTGCCACCCCCTCGCCTCTCTCACCCCTAATGGTGGAGAACATGCTGTTTTCAAACATACCCGTCTCTCTCTTACCTTCTCCCACACCTGTGCTGGGGAAGATAACGCCCACCTCTCCATTGCACCATGCGCAACCTGTATTTACATCTGCATTGACCACATTACACCCCATACATGCTCACAGTGCCTTGGTTCAGAGCACACAGCCTCCCACAAATGGAAGCTCTCTGATGCAGGTAATCAGCATGGCTGGGGAGTGTCTAAGATCAGGGGGTCTCCAATTTGTAGCTCAGGGGCTACCAATAGTTCTCCCCCAACGTTTTCACAAACTTTCTCTCTTTGGGATTGAGTTTTGGACAATCTTTTTTTATTGTGATGTTACTGTATATATTCAGTGTTCTCTCCACCTAAATCTAGATTGTTTTGTAAAAGTAGCTCCCAGAGGAATCATGCTGGAGACCCCTTCCTTGTGTTGTTTGCTTTGAATTGTGTGTGCTTTTAAAAGTGGCTAAAAAATGTCCAGCGCTTTCAGTTGAGTCTAATTGTACATCTATAGTACAGCTAATAGCTTGATTGTTTTATAATACTGAGGCATATACTGAGGCATAATACTGAGGCATATACTGTACATCATCTTACCGTCATGTAATTTTTTAGTTTGTTTATTATTTTAGAAGGACAATGCACTTTAAACATTGGACACTTTAAATATGTGCAAGTCAGCTGAACTGCTTGCTAGTTTTAATTTGTAGTCCATTTGGCAAATGCTAAACTACACATGAACACAGTTAAAATCACACACATATAAATAATACATATAACAATACATTTACTATCTAAATGTATTGTTATATAGACCTGTGAGCAATTAGTGCTCACAAGTCTTTATCTCCTCTAGATAAATGAAATTATATAAAAAAATATTTTTTATCTGACACAATTGAAATAAATGTGCATTTGTGTTTTTTAAGCTTTATTGATTGTTTGACTTTTGATATATATTTTTTAATTGATGTGTATACAATACTCTTATTAATATTACCAATAATATTAAATAAAGTATTGTTTTTTCAGGTTTCCCAGCAGACCCATGTCATTCATCCAGGAGTGGTTCACTCACAGTTAGTCCAGCCCATAGGAACATCCTCACCGGTGCACAGTGGATCTCTCCAAAGCACCTCTGCGGACAACAACAGCGTGTCCCAACTGCGCTCCCAGACGCCGGTCCCAGTGCAGTCTGAGACTCTGAGACCCACAATTGACAGTACAGGTCTGACCCAGCACAAACCACTCATGGGACAGGGACCAACTGGAACTGCCATAGAGGTAAATGTGACCCGTCCCAGGCGTAGATAATTGTACCCACACTGAAAATGGACTAGCATAATATCTTGTCGCCTTAAACATTTGCTGAAATCAACGTAACCTTTTTTTTTTTTTCTAGGATCAAGCCACAGAGAAACACGCTGCTGGCCAGAGCTATGACAGGTTGTTGCACTTTACACATGACTTAATAAATTTAAATACACATCTGTAAGACATAATGAATTATTGAAGAAAGTTAACTCATCCTTAAGGCGATTCTGTTTATATATATTTATTTTTGTAATATTAGTACTGCAATGGTGATGCCTATTTGCATACAGGCCTTTTGCAGAGTAAGTTTTAAATGTTTATTTCTCACTGCAAGTACCTGTTATGTCTCCAGTGTGAACTCTGATGCCACGTCAGGTAAAGAGATGAGTGATGGGTATGAGGGAACCTATGGGAGTAAAGGGGACGGAAAGGTCAGAAAACACCACCGCAAGTCTGCACGGACCCGCTCCCGACAGAGGATCAGCAAGCCCAAATTGAGCATGCTTAATGTAAGTACTCTGACAACTGCAGCTTCTGTACATCACAAGGAAATGTGATATTATATTAAAGTACATTTTCTCAAAGAATTTCAATTCAAAAAGAGAAAGTTATTTTTATTTATAGTAAACACAGAATGACATCCCAAGCATTCCTTTACTCTTAATTCTGAAAATGATACATTATTAAAAATACAAAATCAGTATTCACAAAATTAGAATAATGTGGGAAAATAGTGGATATTGTGAGTTTTTTGTGTCTCGGGTTTATTTGTAAGGATTTCTAAAGTTTTTAATGTCTCTTATCTTCATGACCATCTCAGTGCCACATATGTGAGGCTACTGTCAGTCATGACTCTTTAAAGTCAAGATGGCCCTGCATTAAAACGCTGTGTTTAACCATGTCATGGAAACTTGAGCATAAAGACAGGCTGTGTTAGAGAAATATCAATAGAACACAGTATAAAATAACTCAAGACAGATCAAATAATGTCTCCGCAGCCATTTGAGAGCTTTCCCGTGTCAGTAATATGGACTGTAATAGGCCTCTGTGTTTTCACTGTTTTCTGAAAGACAGAGTGACTAGTCTTCAGCTCACCAGCTTTGTGTAGATCCAAATTTGTTCATCAGCAGAACCCAGCGCTGTGTCTACAAGGACTTAAGTCCCACACGCTGGGTTAAACGCCATGTTATTCAATGGACAGATCTATCCAGACCTTTCCTCCAGGACGCACCACAAGTCCACAATGAGTAAATATACATGACAGCGATGTTTTTTGTGACTGCATTTAATTATCCTGTGTATTATTCTAATTTTGTGAATACTGATTTTGGGGGTTTTCTTCAGTATTATTTATACTTTTCAAAATTGAGAAAACACTACTTAGGATGTTTTACTGAGTTTATTTAAAGAACAAATAGCTGTGTTTCACTTAATTTAATTACATTTTTTAGAGAAAATGTGTTTTTACATAATGATCCAATTTTGTGAGATGTACGTGTGTGTGTGTGTGTGTGTGTGTGTGTGTGTGTGTGTGTGTATATGCACAAATGCCCTACTCACTGTTCTTCTGCCCCACCATTTCTGCTCACACACAGGTTTGTAATACAGGGGACAAGATGGTGGAGTGTCAGTTGGAAACGCATAATCACAAGATGGTCACTTTTAAATTTGACCTGGATGGGGACGCACCAGAAGAAATTGCTACTTACATGGTATGTGCAAAGTCACAAGGCCAGAATAGGCTACACACATGACATTACTTATAAATCACCAGAGGCCTCTTACCTCAAAGTTTTCATATATTTTTTTTAGATTTGTATATACTGGTATAACTGCAACAATGTGTTATGATAAATGTCTTTGCTTATGTAAAACACAATGACAAAATCAAGCAAAACCTCAGTTTCATTTCATTTTTTCATTTGAATTTAATTATAGAATCATTTTTACTCACTTTAATACATTTAAGTACAGTGCCTCTCGAAAGTACTAATACACCTTGAACTTTTGCACATGTCATGTTTACAACCATAAACGTAAAGATTTTATTTTGAATTTTTACTGAAAGTTCACACACAAGTAACAGACAACTGTGAAGTGAAAGCAAAATGATACATGATTCTGTTGTTTTACAAAAAGTGAAAAGTGGGGCGTGCACAAGTAATACAGCATTTTCCTGAGTGCATTAAATTGCCTTTATAACATTCCTAATGACTGCAGAATGTTCACACCTTGCCCTAACCATTAAATAGAGGCCACCTATGCGTAATCTACTCTCAGTATAATTACAGCTGTTCTGTGAGGGCCTCAGAGCTATGGTCAGAGTGTATTGGTCACTAAACAACATCATGAAGGCCAAGGAGCACACCAGAGAAGTCAGGGATAAAGTTGTGAAGAAGTTTAAAGCAGCGTTAAGTTATACAAAGATTTCCCAAGATTTGAACATCTCACGGAGCACTGTTCAATCCATCATTCGTAAATGGAAAGAGTATAGCACCACTGCGAACTTACCAAGACACGGCCGTCCACCTAAACTAACAGACCGAACAAGGAGAGCACTGGTAAGAAATGCAACCAAGTGCCCTAAGATAACTCTGGAGGAGCTGCGACGTACTGCTGCTGAGCTGGGGGAATCTGTACATGGGACAACTATAAGTCGTACTCTACACAAATCTGGCCTTCATGGACGAGTGGCAAGAAGAAAGCCATTATTGAAAGGAGGCCATAAGAAATCCCGTTTGAAGATTGCTAGAAGTCATATGGAGGACACAGCTACCATGTGGAAGAAGGTGCTTTGGTCAAATGAGACAAAAATTTAACTTTTTGGCTCAAATGCAAAACGTTATGTATGGCACAAACCTAACACTGCTCATCGTCCTGAGTGCACCATCCCCAGTGTCAAATATGGTGGGGGGAGCATCATGCTGCGGGGACTGGGAAGATTGTAAGAATAGTTGGGAAGATGGAGCCATATACAGGGACATTTTGGAGGAAAACCTGCTGGAGTCAGCAAGAGAATTGAGGCTGGGGCGGAGATTCACCTTCCAGCAAGACAATGACCCTAAACACAAAGCTCTACAATGGAATGGTTTAAAAACAAACATATTAATGTGTTAGAATGGCCCAGTCAAAGTCCTGACCTAAATCCTATTGAAAATCTGTGGAAAGACCTGAAAACTGCTGTTCACAAACGCTCTCCTTCTAATTTGACAGAGCTTGAGTTGTGTTGTAAAGAGGAATGAGCTAAAATGTCAGTCTCTAGATGTGCAAATCTTGTAGAGTCATACCCCAAAAGACTTGCTGCTATTATTGCAGCAAAAGGGGGTTCCACAAAGTAGTACTTGGGCACGCCCACTTTTCGGTTTTCTATTTTTTGAAAAATAACAGAATCATGTATCATTTTGATTTCACTTCACAGTTGTCTGTTACTTATGTGTGAACTTTCCTTAAAAAAAAAAAAAATCTTTGTTTATGGTTGTAAACATGACAAAATGTGCAAGAGGCACTGCAAGTATGAAGCTCATTGTTGGTAACCGTATGTCTGCAATCAACATTCTTGTGCCACAAATTTATATCTTTTCCCTTTTTAGGTGGAAAATGACTTTATTCTGCTGCTGGAAAAGGAGATGTTTATCGAGCAGTTGAGGGACATCGTGGAGAGGGCTGAGGACATGTTGAGCGAGGACATGGAAGGAGAGAAAGATCCTGATCTGGAAGGCAGCCCCAAACAGACTAATTCATATGGGACCTTGGAGACCGAGGTGAGAAGTGAAAGGCTGAGAGGATTCAATTAATCTGCTGGTGCCTGTGCTGTTCACGCTTCATCGTAATGACACTATTGATAATGTTAGTCTGCTGGATATTGTGCAGCATTTTTAGTGTTTTACTTAAATTGCTGTTGTATATTTAAGCACTATTCACTTTGGTGCCCACTATAGTGTAGTAATAAAACCTATAGAAACGTATTATTATTATTATTATTATTAATACAATGTATTTTTCTATTTATTAGGGGTCAAAGGCTGCATTTCCAAGCAGCCCCCAGTTTGTATACCAGCAAAATGGTGAGTTTTAAAGGTATTTCCACTGTTTAATCAATTATAAAAGCAAGCTGCACTATAAATGGTGAACACAGATGTGAATTGATTGCTTTCTTTGTCCTTGAAAGTCCTACACACAGGCAAGCGCTGGTTTATCATCTGCCCAGTTGCCGAAATCCCCAACACCGACTCAGAGAAAACATCTCTGACCTCTACAGACCACGGTAGGCTGCAACATCCATCATTCTGTTATCATTGCCTTCATACTTCATAATCTAATTTACAGCCCGAATAAACCAAGCCAGTCACAGGAAAGCTGTAGTTACATGCTGATTTATTTAAGTTTTTTTTAGTCAACATACTGCATGATTAAAATGTGTTGAGTCTTTGAATTATACAAGCTCTGCCACTGTTTTCTTTTATTGCGGTTTATTTATTAAAAGTCTTTTATGTGGAAGATCAGCTGAAGATTATGGGAGATTTAAAAGAAGCATTAAGAATAAGAAAGTGTTAATTTCACTGCACCTATCATAGATAAAAAACACATTGGGCATTGGAATCGTTTATATGCTTTTAAGTATAGCTTGATCTTGTTGTTATTGCGGTGTTATTGTCCTGCATGCATTAGTGTGCATGTGGTCCATCCTTCTGTAGTTGGTTACATAATGTTGCCTCTGCAGTGGTTCTAGGCAGAAATGAATGGCAGAAATTACACTTGTGCTGACAACGCCTGATGCTGTGTGCAGTCGATGGCGTACCGCTGCCCCCAGGCTTCTCTCACAATCTTTCCTCAAAGTAATCCATACATTCTCATTATTATTATTATATTTTATTCATTTTCCAGAATCTGAAAACTCATCTGTCAAGCCGAGTGCTACCAGTGCTGCAGTGTCTACTCATGCTGCATCTCTATCCCGTTCATCCTCCTCCTCCACGCTGCCCCCTACAGACAAAACGTCATTGATGCAACCACAGGACCAAACCGTTAGCAAGGCCCAGATAGAGCAGCCGCAGTCCAGCGTAACCAACTTCCCTCCTGCTAGTCTCAACCACTCTTTTTTGTTGAGGATCCTTGCATCTCTATGGTAACGGATATGCCATGCTGCGCTATAGTGCCACCTGTCTCTTTGGAGGTGTATGACAGCAATAAAGCAGCCCCTCCCAGTGTATCATCTCAAAACAATCCGAATAAAACTAGCCCTTCTGGAGAAGTGGCTTCCCAACAGTCTGTGGTATTGCAGCAACCTTTCGCTTCATCAATGCAACCCGGGTCGGTGACGTCGCAACCGGAAAGTCCCGCACATCAAGTACCTCAGACCTCATCGGGTCAACAGGTGACGGGTGGCCACCAGGGGAGTCGGACAGTGAGGGGCCACGGAGAGTGGAGTTTGTCGATCGCACAATTAAGACTTTAGATGAGAAACTAAGGACTCTGCTTTATCAGGAGCATACCCCATGTCAGTCGTCTAACACCACATCGGACCCCCTGTACTCCAGTGCAGAAGAGATCAGCACTACGCCAGGGTCAGATGGACAAAGCACAGAGGGAGCACAGGCAAAGAAGAAAGGGGAGCCAATGGTAAAAATATTAATGTTAATTAACCAACACTACTAAGATCTTAAGTAACATTATTTAAGTTTGTTAAGTAAATGCATGCAGCTTCACATAATTTTCCATGTTACAGTGAGTAATCAAAATGTCACTTTTGCAGCCACAGATACCAGAGCATGCAGATTGTGTGAGTGCAACAGACTCTTCCGTGACGGGTAGGTGTCAATTTTTGACCTTTTTAACAACCAAACGCACAATGTTTGCTGTAACATGTCTTTAATATGCTTTTAGACCATAATAGACGCCTGCACAAAGATATCCCCTGCGCTAAAAGCCGTTTCCAAGTAAGTAAACAAACATTTCAGTCATTTGCATAGTATGTAATTAGTTGTTCAAAGACAGGCTGAAATAAATATCTCACTGGACTATAACTTTGATGCTTCTCCAGGTTGTTCCCACCCCTCCAGATGCCATTTGCAACATGGAGAGACGCAAGACCAGTCCAAGTATCTGTAGTTCTTTAGCACCCTCTTGTGGTACGGCTCTATCTCGCAGCCACACCAAGAGTTTAGCCAAGTCTGATAAGTCTTGTGGACTTGGAGCGCCAAATGAAAATGGTTCGGAAGCTTCCAATCCTTCTAGTAATCGGTACTCTGCTCCACCAAACCTGTATCAGACCACATCAATTTCCAGCTTCAATGGCACGCCACAGCACATCCCCAGAGCCAAGACAATGGAGGCTTCCACACATCACCACCAGCGTCACCACTCCACTCACCTATATTCGGACTCCGCAGATGAAGACAGCAGCAGCATGGCCCCTCCCTTGTCCCACTCAGCTCCTCCCTCACATGCACTGTCTGAACACAGTGGGAGTGACCTCATGAAACGGGCGGTAGCTTTTCTTAGGCGCAGTGGGCGGAGCAAAAGTGAGCACAGCACAGATTCGCCAAATCGTCCATCAGTAGCAATGAACGGGCACGCCCCCACGCCTTCTCCAGGGCACACCCAGTCATCCTATATCAGCAGCGACAATGACTCGGAGTTTGAAGATGCGGACATAAAGAGGGAGCTGCAGAAACTGAGAGAAAAGTAAATTTGAACTTAATAATAGAATGTACAGTTGGTTCATTAAATATTCAGGCATATTTTAGCTATTTGTATTTGATTATCCTTGTGAATGTCGTCCGATAAACTATCCTTTCCTTAGACACATGAAGGAGATATCTGAGCTGCAGGCCTTCCAGAGGAATGAGATCGAGCATCTATACACGGAGCTGGGAAAAACACTGCCCCCTAGTGTTGGCCTCCTTCACGCTGCTCCTCCAAGCGGACGAAGACGCAGGACGAGCAAACACAAGCTGAAAGCTGGAAAGCTCATGAACCCAATGGTGCAGCAGCTCAGAAACCATGTTAATGCTTCCACTGACAGAAAAGGTGTGTGGGAACAAATGGCTTGATGATGAACGCCGACGTTAAAACACTGACTGACACCCCCCCCAACCCCCCACCCCTCTTTCATTAAGGTGAAAGTGCAGTCAGTTCATCAGACTCTCCAGCCAAGAGCTCACTTTTGTCGGAGGGTTCAACAATCTCCAGTGTTAGCTCTGGGTCGAGTACTCAGCCCAGACCTGGTCCTGTCCAAGTCCAGACCCAACAGCCTTGTTCTCTGAAGGGCTCCCTCTCCTCAGACAACATCTACACTGGAGTACACAGTGACAGAATGGGGACACAAGCTGCTCAAGGTACTCAATATACTTTTAAGTGCATGTTGTATATTTTGCAGATTTGCTATTGAACATATACCACTACTTTTCACATTGCATTACAATCCGATATCACATTAAGTATTATTAAAAATAATGATCGTTTTCTCCACATTTTCCAACTCCAAAGTGTATAACGTGCAAAGCCTGTTGGATTGAAGCATCGTATGTAATGAGCTACTGTGTAATGGGAGGGAGATGTGGCCGTATGAGATCCAAAGCCTGTGTCGGGTGTGTCAAATTATTATGCAGCCTTTTTTTTTCCAGCCAAAGTGTGCAAGAAAAGAGATGGCAGACTCAAAAAGTAATTTAAAAAAAGTATTAAAACATGTACAAAGCTTGTTGGAGGGATGCAACATTCTTGAAAGTATAAGTTGATCCTGGAAGTACAAGTGCTCTGAATCATTGCCGAGACTGAACACATCCACCTTAAGCTTAAATTCCTCGACTGGGTCAAAAATTTGGTGAATTAGACTAAACGTTTTGGGAAAGTCTGATTTTCATTCTCTTGTTATTGGTTAATTGTTTGATTGTTCATCATTTTCACAAAAAATGATAAAATGTAGACAAGAAAAGCATGAGGTTTACTGATGTTTTGGATTGACCAAAAGCACTGTACTTATTCAAAAACACCTTTTTAATGCTAAAAATACCAAATGCCTAATATTTAGGAATACGCTATAATAAGGTAACATTAAGATAAGAAATTATTTGTTTATTATATTGCCTGTTTCATAGGTAGGCAGTCTATAATATTCAGAAATGTTTGTGCAAAAAAAAAAAAAGATAATCCAGTAAAGGTCAGGACAGAATCTGCTGAGCACTGAAAAAAGAAAAGGTTAAAAAAAAGAGCTTACAACAATGGTAGCTTTCATCAACTGTCATGTTAAAGTGGCAATTCAGGCAGGGACATGAGCAAGGTCAACTTTATTTGTATAGCACATTTACAACAACCACAGCTGCCCAAAGTGCTTCACATAAAATAGATTTAACAATGAAATCTAACAATACAAAACCATAAAAGCCACCAATGGCAAACTTCAAGAACAAAAAAAGAGAACAAATGTAGAGTCCAGGGAGCACCAGCAGCAAAAGCTCTGTTTCCTCTAGTTTCCATCCAGCAGGTCTGCTGAGCGGAGTGCTCTGGACGAGACATGCACAGGCAGGAGCTCAGACAGATACAAAGGGCCATGGCGTTTAAACTTAATAACAATCAAATCTTCAAGTTGATTCTGTGGCAGACGAGTGCAGACGGGCGAGCAGGTGTAAATGTGCTCCCGCTGCCTTTTGGACCACTACTGAACAACAGCACTTGATCACGAAGATACAGTGAGGAAAATAAGTATTTGAACACCCTGCTATTTTGCAAGTTCTCCCACTTAGAAATCATGGAGGGGTCTGAAATTGTCATCGTAGGTGCATGTCCACTGTGAGAGACATAATCTAAAAAAAAAAATCCAGAAATCACAATGTATGATTTTTTAACTATTTATTTGTATGATACAGCTGCAAATAAGTATTTGAACACCTGAGAAAATCAATGTTAATATTTGGTACAGTAGCCTTTGTTTGCAATTACAGAGGTCAAACGTTTCCTGTAGTTTTTCACCAGGTTTGCACACACTGCAGGAGGGATTTTGGCCCACTCCTCCACACAGATCTTCTCTAGATCAGTCAGGTTTCTGGGCTGTCGCTGAGAAACACGGAGTTTGAGCTCCCTCCAAAGATTCTCTATTGGGTTTAGGTCTGGAGACTGGCTAGGCCACGCCAGAACCTTGATATGCTTCTTACAGAGCCACTCCTTGGTTATCCTGGCTGTGTGCTTCGGGTCATTGTCATGTTGGAAGACCCAGCCTCGACCCATCTTCAATGCTCTAACTGAGGGAAGGAGGTTGTTCCCCAAAATCTCGCAATACATGGCCCCGGTCATCCTCTCCTTAATACAGTGCAGTCGCCCTGTCCCATGTGCAGAAAAACACCCCCAAAGCATGATGCTACCACCCCCATGCTTCACAGTAGGGATGGTGTTCTTGGGATGGTACTCATCATTCTTCTTCCTCCAAACAAGTTTAGTGGAATTATGACCAAAACGTTCCATTTTGGTCTCATCTGACCACATGACTTTCTCCCATGACTCCTCTGGATCATCCAAATGGTCATTGGCAAACTTAAGACGGGCCTTGACATGTGCTGGTTTAAGCAGGGGAACCTTCCGTGCCATGCATGATTTCAAACCATGACGTCTTAATGTATTACCAACAGTAACCTTGGAAACGGTGGTCCCAGCTCTTTTCAGGTCATTGACCAGCTCCCCCCGTGTAGTTCTGGGCTGATTTCTCACCTTTCTTAGGATCATTGAGACCCCACGAGGTGAGATCTTGCATGGAGCCCCAGTCCGAGGGAGATTGACAGTCATGTTTAGCTTCTTCCATTTTCTAATGATTGCTCCAACAGTGGACCTTTTTTCACCAAGCTGCTTGGCAATTTCCCCGTAGCCCTTTCCAACCTTGTGGAGGTGTACAATTTTGTCTCTAGTGTCTTTGGACAGCTCTTTGGTCTTGGCCATGTTAGTAGTTGGATTCTTACTGATTGTATGGGGTGGACAGGTGTCTTTATGCAGCTAACGACCTCAAACAGGTGCATCTAAATGTAGGATAATAAATGGAGTGGAGGTGGACATTTTAAAGGCAGACTAACAGGTCTTTGAGGGTCAGAATTCTAGCTGATAGACAGGTGTTCAAATACTTATTTGCAGCTGTATCATACAAATAAATAGTTAAAAAATCATACATTGCGATTTCTGGATTTTTTAGATTATGTCTCTCACAGTGGACATGCACCTACGATGACAATTTCAGACCCCTCCATGATTTCTAAGTGGGAGAACTTGTAAAATAGCAGGGTGTTCAAATACTTATTTTCCTCACTGTATGTACATACCCAACTTTGAATGGAAATCTAGTGTCATCCATTTAAAATACTTTATGCCCACATGTTTTACTATCAATTGACTCTGAGATCATCTGATATTCTCTTGGTATTTTTGACAGGGACATTGATAGCTTTTTATTTTATTTTATTTTTAGTTCTTTTTGAAATGGTGCGGGCTTCTCATACCATTTTCTGTGCGCTTTCACATGTGTCTTTCTTGTTTCCTCTCTTCTTTCTTTTATATTCAACTTCACAGGCTGGACTGTTTACCACCAAACGTCAGAGAGAGTCACCTATAAATCTAGTAGCAAACCACGCACTAGATTCCTGAGTGGACCTGTGTCTCTGTCCATCTGTTTGTATTTGTTTATTCTATATACTCACTTTCATTTCCATGTATTTTGTTTACACGCAGTTTTCATCTGCCCAGTTTCAAAAGTGTTCCTGCTTAGATTTCATCACCAAGCACTTTTAAAGCATCTTTTAAATTTACTTTAGCATCTTTTAAATTTACTTTTCAACAAATAAACTTTAAATGAAGTAAATGTTCTATTCTAAGCACTGTCCATTGACTCCATCTTGCAAATGGCCTGTCCTCTCCAAACATGGGACCTTTTTGGTCATTAGATTTCAGGACCAATTACATTTTTTGTGTGTTTCCATCCACTCTTAATTTAAACATACCCCCAGTCTAGAAGTAATACTGTAATATTTAGCAATCCCAGTCCCTCTTGTGTTCGTGTCCCTGTTATAAAGCGTGCTCTCTATGCTTCATGTTTGGATGGAGAAGACTGCATGATCCGACAGGGCACTGAAGGATACTTGCTCGCCATTCGAAGGGCTGTATCGTCAATATCAATTATGTTAATATTACCTTTCCCTTTTCTACCAGCTACCTGCATGTACTGTGTTGTAACTTTCATTTCTAGTTTTCTGTGCCTTGTGTGATTTGCTTTTGTTTGTTTTTTAGTTTTGTCCTTAATTTGAGTCATTTTGGCAGGATCTAGGGCTGAAGTGACAGTGCTCCTTAAAAAGCAGCATGTTTGATTCCAGATAGTGATTACATTATTTTTCTTACAGATATTTTATACACATTTCAACACACACAATTCTGCTATCACCTAGGTCCTTATTAGTATTAAAAGAAGACCTATTGATCTAGTATAAAATGCCTTTGTTCCTCACTAAGAAGGAATCCGCAGAAAGTGCAGACACTAGCTCAGCTTAAAGCATATAGAGAAGACCATACAAACCTCTTGCCTCACACTCTGACATTATACCCGCTCTCCTCACCTTTTCTCTCCCTAAATGTTTTTGTAGATGAATGTGAAGAAGCTTGTCCACTGACTTTTGCTGTGCAGTGTGTTCTGGCCTAACTCTTTCTGTCCTGTGCTGTTTTTAGGGTCCACTCTGAAACGACTATGTCTAGGCAAAGAGCGCAGTAGTAGTAACTATCTTATTTCTTTACTCTGTGTCTGACCCTGTCCTTATTTTTCAAACCTTTATCATTTTAGTATGTATTTTATATTTTAGACACATTGTATCTGTCTTATTTACAGTGTGTTGTTGTTATTTGGTAATAGTTTTTGTTTTCACTTTTGTTGGCGCATGGCAGTTTCGCCACATTGCTTGCATATCGGTTTATTTATGTGGAACTGCAATGTATTTCTCAATCTATTGGCTGTATTCTTTTTACTAACTCAACACGGCAAATATTCATGCAACTTGACTACAGCCAATAGATTGAAATTAATTGAACAATGGCTAATTTTTCCATTTGTCCTTTTAGGGACATCCATCAACTCCACTGCAGCTTCTCATCAGGCCCAGCCGGCTCTGACCCCACATGCAACAACTCCTCAGCCCCTCCCACGGCTCGCTCAGGTCCAAACCAATAATAGCAACAACAAAAAAGACATTTTCACTAAAGACCTTCACAAACTTGTGGACGACTGGACGAAGGAAACCGTTTCTGCATCTTATAGACCTCGCCCTACACTCAATCAAATGAAACAGCAGCAACGCCGACAAGAACTACAAAGCAAAGGAAGCAAAGGCCTGCCCACAAGAGTGGCTGCACATGAGGTATTTAGGACGGACCACTTAAAATGATGACTTTGGATCACTCCTAGCTTCAGTCTGTGTGACATTCAATGTGAAGCTAGAATTTGTGCCATTTGTAAACTCTTTTCCTTTACAGATAAAACACCATGCCAATGTTCGTTGCAGCCAGTTCCATCTGCCTCTTTCCTGCCCTTTGACTGCTGCTTTAGGCCCTGGTTTACCCAAAAGCCATGGTCAGAACCCCTCCGCCATGCTCTCTCCTGCATATTTCTTTCCCTCAGGATCATTTGGCGGCGTGGCACCTGTTTCTCTTTATTCTCAGTGGCCCCGGTTGCCTGCGTCTATGGTCGACTCAAGGGATCCGGCTTTAGGCCTGCTTGGTGCTGCAAGAATGATGCCATATATTACACCGATGGCAAACCCGGGGATGCAAGCCTACCCTGTGGTCATGCACACGGCTGAGAATGGTGCATGTCCAAAAACTACTAGGACTATATAATCTATTCTTTGAACTGGAATTGGACTCGACACTTCAGGGGAGATGTGTGTTCAAGATGCAAGTGTTCTATATTCTTGATGCAACATCTCTGTGTAGTTACTTGTGTGTGTGTGTGGTATGTGTGTAAAGCTATATACCATATACCATAAATGTCAATGTATGCCTGGATACCTAATGCTTTTCAGCTTTTGTCACACCCCCAATTACAAATAACCTTACAACATTTATTTTTCATTTGGAAAATACTTCTTTCCTGCTTTTATTTTATGTTCAAACACTACATTAGTATAACACTGGTTTGGGACAGAGAAACTTTACAGGATTTAATTATGATTAAGGATAATGTAGTGCCTTGGACAATAATGTTTGTTTTATTTTGGGAATCAAATGTCAGCAAACAGGTTACTGTACAGTAACTTGACGGCAGACGAATATTTTGTTAAACTCACTGCTTTTTTTCGTAAATGCACTTTTAGTACTGCACTTTTACAACATATGCTCTTATTTGACTATTTTAATTTTTTGTTTACTTTAAACCTGTGACAAATAGTATGCCATGATGGTGAGATGTACAGTTGCCTTGTCAAAACCTATAATGTGTGACTAAAATTACAAATATATTTTACGCCAGCAGCCAAAATTCACTTCAGGTTGAAAGGTTCAGTGGGACTCGGCCTCTTCGGATTGGTCATGTTGTACACTTCTGCAGAAAGGAAAGCCGGAGTCCAGAGCCAAGTATATTGTACATAGTTATTTATACATGTCTCTGGTAGAGCTTTTATCAGAATGTAGCTATCATAAGAACGTTCGAGGCTTAAAAGTGCAATTTATTTCAACAAAGCTTTGATAGTGGCGTTGCCACAAGCCTTATCTCTGGTTTATGTAACAGAAGCCGGATAAATGTAGACTGTAACAAGTCACACAGCTGGCTCTATGTTGAGGTTACCAAGAAAACAATCACACAATTTAACAAATCTAATTAAGGATAGCACTGGTGGTATATATTCTTTCATCTCTGATGTCTTACAGCATACACTGTAGATTTATTGTGCAATCAATTAGTTTATGATGGTTTTTTTTTTAATGTATTTTATGTTGAAAGCTCATATTTCTGTGTGTTTCTTATGCTGCTATTTTAAGAAAATTACACTGTACAGTTTACACAAAATGTACGGTACTTAAATAAAGATCCCTCTTTTGAGTTAAGTGTCTGTTTTTTAAGAGCATCATGTATTAAACTTCTCTGATCAATTAAGTGGCTGAGCAGATTCATATATTTCCTATGCTTTAATGAAAAGGACCTCAGTTTTTGTAGTTTTTATGAGAAAGTTAACTGAGGTTTTAAAAGCTTCAGACTCAAAAAACCCTTGATGTCTCAATATACTGTATACTTAATTGTTTGTCACGTACTGTAGTACCAATCAATTCATAACAAGACTCATCATCTGACAACACTTACCACACTGAAACTGTGGCCACATTCAATCTTCATCTTAAATGTTTCCAACTGTAACCATTTAGCAGAATCTCTTGAATGGCATGTCAACTACAGCACTAAACTAATATCACTATAGGGTGACGGACGGTGGCTCAGATGGAGCATATCATCTCGTGACCAGAGGTTTGGCAGTTCAAATCCGGCAGGTGTACTCTACTGTTGTGTCCTTGAGCAAGACTATTCCCCCAACTTGCCTTCAATGTATACAGATACTGGAGGCAAGGTGGGTAAAGTGTCTTGCATGAATGAGAGTGTGGATGGGTGAATGATTGCTTGGTGTAAAACACTTTGAGTGACTAATCTATATACATTTTACCATTTACATGACCTACACTGTCTAATGGTGGTCAAATACGGCCAGGCTCCCATCTTCAGGGGTAGCCTACTGTAGAACTGTAGCCTAATGTTGATTAAGATGAGCTGACGCATTGTCAGGTGGCAGGGTCATCTGCAATTTTAGACTTTATTCATTTTAATTTAATTAATTTTTAGTTTTTTTGTGTGTGATGGATTTTCAGATTTAGGCATGGTTGCCCTCAGTTCAGACTTAATTAAATAATCCAATGTTGTAATATTTTTGACCTAAGTCCATGATCTTGATGATTGGGGCCCGTTGATACTTGAAGGTGAAATATTTTATGAGGTGGTTCTTGATGTGAAAAGTCAGACAGAACCATTAAAGGCCATACTGCCTTTGCTATGCCCAATCCCATCAGATCTCTGAAGCTAAGCAGGGTAGGGGCTGATTGGTACTTGGATGGGAGACCGTTTGGATACACTAGGAAGCCTGGGTGAATGGTGTGTGGGTGTGGGGTGGTCGGAGGGGCCGATGGCACAGATTAGCAGCCCCACTTCCGTCAGTCTACCCCAGGGCAGCTGTGGCTACAATAGGAGTTTTTCACAGCCAAGTATGGAGTGAATGAATAATACAATACAATGTAAAGCATCTTTCAGTGTCCATAAAAGCACTAGGCTATATAAAAGCTATTATTATTATTATTATTATTATTATTATTATTATTAATAACCTAACAAATTCCATAATTCTACATGGAAGCTTTAGCGCAGGTCTTTCTATGTCCACTAGGGGTCCATTGAATTACCACCACACAGTAGGCCTTCTTTAAATATGCCAAAGTAAACTCGACGATGTTTCTGTTTGAATATAACATGATGCATTATCATGTGTTTAAAAAGTCTAATTTACATGCCGCTCAAATGTTTAATGAAGGACGGTGTTCTTAATTCTGGATCTCACGCAGACGTCCGTATCGGCAGATACGCAATTCTAAGAAGAAAAAAAAATGTGTTAACTTTGTGAATAAAAACATGAAATATTTCAAAATACTCATCTTAATGCAATAGAATACATAGCTAAATAATGTTTTGTTACAAGAACAAACAAAAAATAAACGGTGTAAGTAGCGAATGTGCGAGGACCCGGATACGACGTAACGCGACAGCAATGGACGCCCCTTTTGTTTAGAGGAGTTCCTGAATTCTACCCTCCACAATGGAATAATCGGGATGTTGTATTTGTTTTATACATGTTTCAGTACACGTACAGCTACTATGATTTGTTACATAATTTTCTAATGGATTAAAGGCAATTTGGATACCTTTCTGGTTTTGCGTGAGCTTTCCGGGGACGCATTCCTCAGGAACGTGGAGTAGTAAGTGTTCAGTGTTTATATGTTATACCAAATCTGCAAAAAAGCTTAGCCTCATTTTTTCTTACCAAACTTGGTCAGTTCACTTAGTGCAGGCGATTGATTTGGCCTCATATATCTTTATTTTCAAACACAAAGGGGACGCTAGATGCATTTAGCATTATGACAGCTCTTTGTTCTTTTACAAATAAAGTAGCGTTACCACATTTCGTCGCAATTTGTGACGTTGAACATAGCATTTTGACAATTAAAACGCATTTTAATTTGACTCTTTTACTGTAAAATATTACTGCAGACGTCAGTTCTGGCTGACTGCATTAATTGTGGAGGGAAACTCGGATACTGGGATGCTGGACTACGTGTATGCCACCACACTACTTGAGGCATTTATTCTAGTTTGTTGAGAACTATCTAAGTGACTTAAATGACAAAATGCGATACATACTGCTTCTAAACGTTTGTTTTGCCATATTCACCAGTACGTTTATAACTGAGTAATAGATACAAAATGTTGTGAGCCTTTAGTTGTTTATTTGCTCCTAACGAGAAAAACAAAACTTCCTGGTCACGTGACAGCCCACTAACAGGTGCACACAATGTATGGCCTTTCTGTCATACTGTACATACTACTTATTCAACTGACTTTTTTCCCCCCCTTCCAGATGGAAGATTAGGTGCATCTGTTCCCTTATTTGGCACAATGGGACTGGACTTTGATGTTAAGACTTACTGTCATAATCTAAGGGCCACAAAGCCTCCCTATGAATGTCCGGTGGAGTCTTGCCGAAAGGTTTACAAGAGCTACAGTGGTATCGAGTACCACCTTTACCATTATGACCATGATAATCCTACTCCTACACAAAGTATCCCCAGAAGAAGAGGAAAGGGCGGCCTCCCCGTATGCCTCTGCTGGATTCAGGAGATCCAGATGAAAGTGGAGGTAATGGAGGTCCTGGACCTGGGGGAAACACCCCTGGAAGTCCCAGTCGGTCGGAGCCCTCACACTCTCCGAGCAGAGACACTATGACCTATGCGCAGGCTCAGCGCATGGTTGAACTAGAAATCCAGGGACGGGTTCACCGCATCAGCATCTTTGACAATATTGATGTTGTCTCAGAAGAAGACAGTGATGCAGAGGATGCTCTACCATCTGGGACTGGGGGAAGCAGTGGAGGGGTCTGTAATGGCAGTGATGGAGGGGCTGGAGGGAGTGAGATGGGAAGTAGTAGCAAGGAACGCAGTGATATGCAGTCTTCAAATGGTGGCAAATCTACTCCAAAATCTGGAAAACATAAAAGTAAAGAGAAGAAACGCGAGTCTTCATCCTATCATCACAGTGCTCAGTCTGGGCCTGCTGTTAAGCTTCCTGAGGCTGTGTTTCGAGAACTGGATCAAGATAGACCTGATGCCCCTCTACGACCAAGTTCATATTACAGGTATAAGCGCTACACATGTAAAACTCGGTTTTATAAAAATCTTATATTTAACTATTTGTAAAATTGTAGATATATTGAAAAGTCGGTGGAAGAGCTAGATGAAGAAGTAGAGTATGATATTGATGAAGAGGATTACATTTGGCTTGACATTATGAATGACAAGCGCAGACGAGATGGTGTGACTCCTATCCCCCAGGAGGTGTTTGAGTATCTCATGGATCGTTTGGAAAAAGAGTCTTACTTCGAAAGCCACAATAAGGTAATTATTGTTATTATACACACTGCACTTCCTTTTATTGCACAAATTGCATTTTGCTACATGTGTTTGTTTGTTGTTCTTTGTGATAGGCTGACCCAAGTACCTTGATTGATGAGGATGCCGTCTGCTGCATCTGTAATGATGGAGAGTGTCAGAACAGCAACGTAATCCTGTTCTGTGACATGTGTAATCTGGCTGTACACCAAGAGTGCTATGGTGTCCCCTACATTCCGGAAGGACAGTGGTTGTGTAGACGCTGTCTCCAGTCACCGAGCAGAGCTGTAGACTGTGCCCTGTGTCCTAATAAAGGAGGAGCCTTCAAACAGACTGATGATGCGCGCTGGGCACATGTAGTGTGTGCACTCTGGATCCCTGAGGTAAGATGATTCACTTTCAGTGGTGAGGCATCACCTTGACAGGTGAAGTGCATAACAAATTGTGTCTGCTTCATTTACCTGTTCATTGAGTTTGAACTTTGTTTAAAACAATGCGTGTTCACGCCTTAATTTAAGATCAAGCTAAAGTAGAAATCCCTTATAAATAATTTTAGTACACTGTATATGTGATGAGAGTCAAATTGTGATAATTAGCTAGAGAACTGTGTCAAAGCAATTTATCTCATCTCTTGTGGGATGCCACGAAGGAAGGAAGTAACAGAGATAAACTTCCACAAGTTTTGCAAATGACGATGTAGGCTGGCTGAGGCCGTCTGATCCAGTAAATAATGGCTATTGCCGCATGTTGAAATCAATTGTACATTATCTGTGTGGAGTTTACATGTTCTCCCTGTACCTGCGTAGGTTTCCTCCGGTTACTCCACCTTCCCCTACCACTAAAAGCAAGTACTATAGGCCAGAGTGAATGTAGAGTGTGAGTGAGTGGTTGCTGCCGGTTGGAGGGGCAGATGGCGCAGATTGGCAGCCTCACGTCCATCAGTCTACCCCACACTACGGTGTGGGTCTTTGATAAACTTGGTAACACAAGTTTGAAAAGTGCAATACAAGTATAAGCCATTATTATGTAAACCATGCTTGCTGTGTGATCATAACTGATGACACCATGAATAATATACCGTAGTAGAAAGGTGATCATAATGTGCCTGATCCAGGACTTAATTCTCAAATGCACTGCAAAACATATTTCTTAAATATTTTTTTGTATTTTAGGTCTGCTTTGCAAACACTGTCTTTTTGGAGCCAATAGACAGCATTGAGCACATCCCTCCTGCGCGATGGAAACTCACCTGCTATATTTGCAAGCAGCGTGGTTCTGGTGCTTGTATCCAGTGCCACAAAGCCAACTGTTACACAGCTTTTCACGTCACCTGTGCCCAGCAGGCGGGTCTCTATATGAAAATGGAGCCGGTCAGAGAAACTGGCGCTAATGGCACCTCTTTCAGTGTTCGCAAAACGGCCTACTGTGACATTCACACACCCCCTGGATCAGCGCGACCTTTGGGGGGAGCGGGTGCTGGCAGCATGGGGTCCTCTAACAGTGAAGGAGAACTGGAGGAGGATGATGAGCCCAGCATTGGGCCTGACGAGGACTCGAAGGGCTGGAGTTCTGAGCGGGCGAAGAGAGCAAAGGCTAAATCTAGGATTAAAATGAAGAGAGCAAGGAAAATTTTAGCTGAGAGAAGAGCAGCTGCACCGGTCGTCTCTGTACCCTGCATACCTCCCCACAGGTTGGTGCCAAGTTTGATATTCAGAGAAATACAGTTCAAAATAAATAACTTGTCTGCATCAAGAGGTCTGTTTCTGCAGAGTCACAAAACATTGAATATTTACAACATTTCTAATATGCATGTTTTCTTTTTAGGCTCAGTAAAATTACTAGTAACTTGACGGTACCACGGAAAAGTCAGTTCATGCAGCGGCTTCATAGCTACTGGACGCTGAAGAGGCAAAGTCGTAATGGTGTTCCTCTGCTTCGGAGACTGCAAACTCACCTGCAGTCACAACGCCATGTCGAGCCTTTACCACCTCAACCAACAGCACAACTTCCGCCAGTAAATACCATTTACACACCACAAAAATATGTAGTCTGGGACTGCCAATTTTCTTACTGTACCGCCGTGGAGTCTGGAATCACTTTGTATCTTTGCAATTAACCCATTCAGATGCGAGAAAACCGATAACAGAACAGATAAACAATACTTGGTTTTGTATTACCTACTTATGTTTTTATGTTTTGCTCTGTAAATACTGGTGTTGCAGCGGGACGGTGAGGAGAAACCGAGCGCTTTAAAAGAGCAGCTGAAGGCTTGGCAGAGACTGAGGCATGACCTGGAGAGGGCCAGACTTTTGGTGGAGCTCATTCGTAAAAGAGAGAAACTCAAAAGGGAAACGGTAGGAGTAAAAATCATCATATTGTTTTGCATAAACCTGCTATATCTACTCTGCTATAAGCATGTAAATACAGTGAATATTTTAGATAAGGCAATATGTGAGTACAGTATTGTTTTTTTAGTGAGTTATATTATATTGATGCTTAATATCACATGTTGTTGTTTTTTTCCTAATCAAAACGTTTTCACAATCAAACCTTAACACAGACAAATAATATTCTGTAAATCACTAAATTGGGACACTGAATTGTTTTCTAGACAGAAGGTTATTCTTATTGCCATGTGTGGTAACATGATTGTAGTTTATATAGGTTTATTATAGGGATACTGTATTGGCTGATTTGTTTCATAATATCCTATAACATTTTGACTGTTTTGTGTTTAGATCAAAGTCCAGCAGATGGCGCTAGAGATGCAGCTCACTCCCTTGCTTGTCCTTCTGAGGAGCACATTGGAACAGCTACAAGAAAGAGACACTAATAACTTTTTTACTGAGCCCGTCCCCCTGGCTGAGGTGAGTATACACACACAATGTTATCACCTATCCCAGCGTCAACTACAGATTGTGCATCCCTCTGTTTTCCTCCCAATACCCAGGTTCCTGACTATCTAGACCATATTGACACCCCAATGGACTTTCAGACCATGTGGAACCTGTTGGAATCTCATCGCTACCTCACTTTTGAGGCCTTTGAAGGTGACTTTGGGCTCATAGTGAACAACTGCCTCAAGTACAACGCCAAAGACACGGTGTTTTATCGTGCAGCCCTAAAGCTCAGAGAGATGGGTAACTTTGTCTTAAAAGCTGCCAGACGACAGGCAGAGCGCATTGGTTTTGATTATGAAACCGGTTTACATCTGCCACGAGATTTAAGCCCAGAGAGTCAGAGGGAACAAGAACGAGACCGAGAGAGAGTCCGGGAACGAGAGAGGGCCAGAGAGGCAGAGCGGCCACTATCGTCAAATGAAGACGGTGAGTAATAAAACGTCATGGTCAATTCTACTTACGATTTTCATTCAAGAAGAATCTCTAAATGCAATGGATCAAAAAAATGTAGTAGATAGTAGAACTACAGTAGAATATAATGACTGGAGGTAAGCCTCAAAAGATTTCAAAAAAGCATCTTTGTAAAATTACAAAAATAATTTCACACCAAAAAAAACTATTACACAGTTTACAAATTACAGTTGCACTGTCATTTTTATCTCTACCTCAGCATCTGCCACCTTCAGCAAAGTCATGAGATCTTTGGTTTTGATTGACTTATACAAATCTGAAAATTGTGGCTGTTAACTGGCTTCAGTAAAAACCTAACCATCAACCTGGAACTGTTCTACAACCTGATCCAGTTTCACCCCTATTATTAATGTCTCCCTTTCATATTTTAATCTGCCAATTTGTTTATAATTGACTGATTGTTTAGATTTTTTTTATAGTCCTGAACCTATATTTAGTGTAACGATCCTGACCGACCTAACTAGGGTTTGCATGTCTTTTTCCTGTCTGCAGATATGCTGGTACCAGAAAACAGAAGGCGCTTGCCTCTGGAAGAACAGCTGCATTATCTTCAGGCACGGCTAGATGAAGTCAGCACTGGGCGGCACAGTATTGGCCAATCACGACGTGCCAAAGCCCTTAGGAAAGAGATCAGCGTTATTAAGAGAAAATTGGCCCAGAGGGAAGGCAGTTCTGGTTTGGGAGGTAGAGACTCTTTAGGAAGTGAACGAGGCTCTCTTACTCACCATGTCTCTGGAGGAGGACACCACGATGAAGGCGGCGAGAGCAGCAGCCAGGAGATTGGAGGAAAAGGTACTTTATTGAAATATTATCCATGTACAGAGTTTTGGATAGTTATAATAGTACAAAATGTTGAACTTGATATCTGATTATCTTTTCAAATCCTCGTCAGTCCTTGCTCCAGAAGTGGGTCGTCGCACTTCTGTGCTCTTCTCCAAGAAGAACCCAAGAATGGCAGGGCCTCCTAAAAGACCGGGTCGACCTCCAAAGAACCGGGACACTGGCTACGCTGGGACAGGTGTGAGCCCAAGTTCAATAGGACCACCTCAGCTGCCTTTGCTCTCACCATCCAGACAGCGCAAGAGGCCACGCAGCCCCCACAGCAGCTCCAGCTCAGACAGCGACAGTGACAATGATGACCTTCTTCCAGGTAGATGTTAATCTAAACTCTTAATCTTTTCCCTCTATTGAAACAAGGAATCCACTTACATAAACATTAATGACTATTCTCCCTCAGGATTGCCCAGTAATGGTTTTGATGGAGGGAACCAACCGGTAACAGAGAGCTTCAGAGTGTACAGAAACGAGCGCTGCCTCCCACGCTCCAGCTCCGACTCAGAGTCCACTACGAGCAGTAGCAGCAGCGCAGCCTCCGACAGAACCAGGTCAGTTTCAAACGAGTTAACACATGACCGCCCCAAAACACAGGCGGGTGATCTTATGTTGTTACAGACATCTACTGTGTATCAATATTGACTTTATTATCATGCAACAGTACAACTCCTTCGAAGCAGGGGAGAGGAAAAGCATCCTTTCCTCGCTCAGCGTTTCAGGAGGACAGCAGCGAGGAGACGTCAGGCACCGAAAACGACTCCTATTCAGTTGGAGGATCACGCAGCGTTTCACATTGTATGTTCATTCATAAAGATGGAATAACAGAACAAATGTACATGTTCACCTAAAATGAGTATTAATAAAACTGCTATCTCTTTAAACCTTGATCAATAGTATATTGATTAAGTTTTTATATTTATGTTTTTTGTTTACTTTCAGTGGTGCGCGGTCGGGCCAGGTCCTCCTGCTGGATGACTTCTGATGATTACTCGTCTCTAGAAGCATTGGACTTGGTTTGGGCCAAATGCAGAGGATATCCATCTTATCCTGCTCTGGTATTACAGACAATAACAAAAACAATTGATTTGATATTTAATATTACAGACACAAGGTCCAAATAAAAAAATAAAACACATCAAAAAAATGTTTTCCTTTTCTGCAGATAATTGACCCAAAGATGCCGCGAGAGGGTGTTTTCCACCGAGGTGTCCCGATTCCTGTGCCTCCGTTAGATGTGTTGAAACTTGGAGAGCAGATGACCCAAGAGGCCCGGGAGCACCTGTTTCTGGTCTTGTTCTTTGACAACAAAAGAACCTGGTCAGTGTGTTTAATGTTTTATTTTATTTTGTGTTATTTATAGGCAGTGACGTGCACACGTTTGTGTGATTGTTGACCGCTGCTCCCAGAGCCAGTTTTTCCTATATGCGTAGGGCCCCCACTGCTGCAAGGGCCCCGCATCTCAGTCGAATCACGGTGTTTCAATGATTAATGAGCGTTGTTACGGCGACAGGCAGCGCTTACTCACTCTCCGCCTACTTTGCCACATACAACACCGAAATGGAGCAGTCTGCTGAAGTGGATGAGCAGGAGAGACCTACCGCCTTCCCCCTGTCTCTCCCAACACGTGCCTCTCCGCTCGCGTCTCCACTCAGTCCGTCTCCCGGTGTTTGCCTCGCCTCATGCTCGCATCCCGCGCGGCTTTCCCGTCTCCCGGCCCGGGCGCTGCTCGCCTAATGTTTACTCTGCTCGGACCGGGCAACTATCTTCTTGTTGTTTCGAGTACTGTAGAGTATCAGGCCAGTAGTTTGGTTTCTCAAGACAGCACGCAAAGTGTTCCCTCATTCGACATGAAGAGTCCACTGGCACTTGTCCATCGTTTTTTTTTTTATTATAAAATTCTCAATGCATGCAACTGTAAGTTTCTGGAAACTGCACTTTTTATAATTCACCCACAGATGTGCGGTGTACAGAGGTGAGTAGTAGGCTTGAAACGGCTAGTTTCACCTGTACAGAGCAGGAGGAGAATTTCCAAGACAGAATGTTTGCTTGTGCATATAACATCCGGCACTGACAGTAAATGCCTCATCATCTGTTAAACGATCAGTTATGATGTGGCCAAGGTACTTGACAACATCACATACAGTACATTCAAGAGCTTAAAGTGATCTGTCCTCCTTTGTCCGACATATGGTGTGACAGTGGTCATACCGCCTTTGCTATGCCCAATCCCGTCAGATCTTGGAAGCTAAGCAGGGAAGGGCCTGGTTAGTACTTGGATGGGAGACCGTTTGGTAACACCAGGAAGCCTAGCGAATGTAGTGAGTGAGTGAGTGGTTGGTGGTGGTCGGAGGGGCCGATGGCGCAGACTGGTTGCCTCGCTTCCGTCAGTCTACCCCAGGGCAGCTGTGGCTACACTAGTAGCTTACCACCACCAAGTATGGAGTGAATGAATAATGACGACAGTGTAGCGCTTTGAGAAACTTGGTAATACAGGCTTATAAAGCGCAATACAAGTGTAAGGCATTATTATTATTATTATATCATAATGACACTTTTAATTTATATTTCACATCCTGCAGTTCCTGCAGTGAATAGAGGAGAGAAAAAGCCAAAAAGCATTTGGTCTCAAATGGGAGTTGAATCCACTCGGTTCTCATGAGCACAGTTACTTTCAGTAACTCTAGTTCTCGGAATGTGCACGGTCTAAAACAAATTACTGTCAGGCTGATTCTCAGTGGTAAGATAAAAATATAACCATCAGGTGCAGGTTTCAGTTAGTTTTAAAGTCAGTGGTTCCCAAACTGGGTCAGTGACCTTTTACCATTTACCATAAAAAGTGGGGGAAAATAGACTAGTGGTGTCCTAAACTCCAGTCTGACAGTGGCTTAGTGGTTAATGGTTCTCACACAGTGGGGCAGGGCCCAAATTGAGGTTATGTTCCAGTGCCCTGTACTACTGCACAGTGTAACTGTTTTTGACGATAAATGGGTTCACTCTTAATCGAATAGCCATGGGATGCGTACTGTAGGGCCCCTGAGTGGATTTTTGCTTAGGGCCCCAGAAGGGCCAGCACCAGCTCTGGCTGCTGCAGCCCTTTTCCGTTGTGTTTTTTGTTTTGTTTTTCTGTAATAATAATAATATAAAAAATTGCAATAATATATTAAATTAAAAGCAATTAGAAATAATTCATTTGAACTACCTCACTTGGATTCCACATCCCTCATGTCCACGGCATGATGGGCGTGTGTAGTGGCCAGTAGTAGTAGGCTTGTATTTCTACCGAACCATTAAAAAGATACTGGCCAGATCAGCTGAAATTTTCATCACTCACTCCCTGATGATGACAACTGTTTACTATACAATCCAATCCTCATTAATATCCAATAAAAAGCTAAACTGCAACCTAAAATGAATTGATACTCGCAAATACAGTGGGAGGAAAAAGGGAGTACTGTACACCGTTTGGAATTTCTTACATTTCTGCCTAAATTGGTCATAAACTGTGGTCTGATCTTTATTAAAATCACAAGAATGAGTAAACCGTGTCTGCTTAAACTAATACAACCCAAACATTTATATGTTTGGGTTGTATTATATATTTGTATTAGCTGTAACATGTAAACATTCACAGGACAGGAATAAGTGAGTACACCCTTGGCTTGGATTCAATACAGTGCCTCTTGAAAGTACTAATACACCTTGCACTTTTGCACATTTTGTCATGTTTACAACCATAAACATAAAGATTGTATTTTGAATTTTGTACTGAAAGTTCACACACAAGTAACAGACAACAGTGAAGTGAAAGCAAAATGATACATGATTCTGTTATTTTTCAAAAAATAGAAAACCGAAAAGTTGGGACGTGCACAAGTATTTATACAGCAAGAATTAATACTTTGTGGAACCCCCTTTTGCTGCAATAAGAGCAGCAAGTCTTTTGGGGTATGACTCTACAAGATTTGCACATCTAGAGACTGACATTTTAGCCCATTTTAGTAAGTACACAACTACTTACGACATTGATGTCAGTCCTGAGTAGAGGATGCGAACAGATTGTGCTGCTGCTTCTCAAAACCTGATGGCTTTCCTGTCTGTCCTTGTTTTTTTACCTGAACAGGAAGTGATGTAGCTTTATCGTCAGACCGGAAACAAACTAAATATTACAGGGCCTAACAAAACAAGATTCTTAACACTTTACAAATATTTTATAAACATCACACTCCCCGCCTGACCCCAGTGAGGTCACCATTACCTTAAACTAAACTTGTGCAGGGTAAAGCAAAACAACTTCTGTAATTGGCCTACGAAATGTCTTAGCAGTGCCTTGATCAACTGTTTTAATCTGAACTTGTCTAACATGACCATCTCTTCCAGGAAATGTTGCATTTATTCTTCCCAGGGGCCAATGATTGCGCTCAGCTTGCTTGTCTTTGAGCAGGACCACGTCTCCAACTTGCAAGTCCTTGCAATGAGTTGTCCATTTTTGTTGTTGCTAGAAGTGTGGCAAGTACTCTTTGCGCCACCGTGTCCAAAACTGATTTGCCAGAGCTTGTACTTGCTTCCACTGTTTGGTGTACATATCGCTCTCTGAGAAGTTTCCAGAGGGTGGTGGAGCACTTGACTTTTGGGTGAGAAAGATGGAGAAAGAACTTGAGTTTTGTCAAGTCTGTCGGGTCAGTAGAAACGGGTACTAGCGGTCGTGCATTCATAATAGCAGCAACTTCTGCCATCAGTGTAGAGAGAACTTCATGGGAGAGGTTGAGGTCCAGTTGAAGGAACATAGAGTCCAAGATCCTTCTGGCAACCCCTATCATTCTCTCCCAACTGCCTCCAATATGTGAATCGTGATGTATCGTAGATTATTTTTGTGCAATATATCGATTATCGCAGTATCGGCGTATCGTGAGATAATCGTTATCGTGAGCCATGTATCGCGTATCATATCGAATCGTGAGGTACCCAGAGGTTCCCACCCCTACTTGTGAAGACGTATGTTAGATTCTGCAAGTGAGGCCTGTGTTCTTTTGAGAAGGTCTACTGCTTGGTGGTCAGTTGGTACAGAGATGAGACCATCATCCACGTAGAAATGTCTTTCGACAAACTGAACCGTATCATTGCCGTACTTTGGAGCACCTTCTCTGATCGCTCTCCTCGGCCCATAGATGGCAACAGCAGGCGAGGGACTATTGCCGAAAACATGAACTTTCATGCGATAGTCTATGACGTTGTTGTTGATGTCATTTCCTTCGTACCACAAAAATCTGAGGATATTTCTATGGGTCTCCGTTACTTCAAAACAGTAGAACATTTGCTGGATGTCTGCCAACACCACGACTTTCTCCTTTCGAAAGCGTAGCAAGACTTAACCAATGTGGTGTTTAAGTCCGGTCAGTAGCACCTCATTTAGACAAATTCCCTGGTATTGCGAGCTTGAATCAAACACCACACTAATCTGGTCTGGCTTCCGAGGATGATATACTCCAAACGTGGGAAGAAACCAGCATTCCTCATTGTCCATTAGTGGTGGTGCTATTTCAGCGTGTCCGTTTTGAATGATTTTGTCCATAAATGCTAAATACTGTTCCTGCATTTTGGGGTTTCGTTTGAAAGTTTTTTCCAGTGATATGAATCTCTTGACAGCCTCTTGTTTGTTATTAGGAAGGTACGGTCGTGGTTCCTTAAATAATAGCGGAGCTACCCAGGTGCTGTTACTGTTTTCGTACACTTCATTGTCCATCTTTTCCAAAAACATTACATCCTCAATTGATGGAGCAGGTCTGTTGTCTTGATCAGTTTTGTTGAACACTGTTTCTCCTAATGTTTTCTCTGCTGCCTTAATGACATGATCGAGTTTTGGTAGGAACTCCTTTACTTGCATGTAACTTGTGCATGGCTGGAAGATTGAGGGACGACCACCTTCCAACACAGTTGTTTTGAAGTTGTTGACTATTGGCTTATGACTGTTTCCAAGGCACACTTCGCCTATTACCACCCAGCCAAGATCCAAACGTTGCGCGAATGGGGCGTTGTGTGGTCCGTTTATTTGTTGTCTGACTTTGTGTAGTCTTAAAATGTCTCTGCCTAGAAGTAGCAAGATCTCAGCATTTGCATTGAGTTCTGGGAGCTGCTTGGCAATATGTTGCAGATAAGGCTGGTGAAGAACGGCATTAGGAGTGGGGATTTCAGTGCAATTGTTTGGGATGTCGCTACACTCAATGAGGGGTGGAAGAGGAACTGCCACTTTTCCATCAATGGATTCAATCATAAATCCTTCAGCACGTCTTCGAGATGTTTCTGCCAAACCTGAACAAGTTCTCAGTTGGTAGGAAGAAGGCTCAGTTCTTATTCCAAACAGATTGAGCGGTTGCTCTGGTCGCGTATTATCACATAGGCATTAATGACGTTTTGTACAGTGTCCTTTGGATATATCTTTGCAAGGCATATCTTAGCGCATGAACATCCAAACTGTCCTTTCCCACATACCTCAGTGCAGTTCGAGCTTACAACAGGTGTTTCGCCGTCAGTGGCTTCAGCCTCCCCGCCGTCAGCCTGTGGTGTTGGTGGGACCTTTGGTGCTTGACTTGGTGTGCTTGGATGCATAGCTGTGACATGGTAGACGCTGTCAGATTCCTGACACTTTACAGACTCCTTACAGTCCTTTGCCAGATGTGAAGTTGAAGCACAGCATTTAAAACAAATGCCATTTTTCTTGAGGAATATTTTTCTTTCCTCCATCACTTTGTATCTGAATGCCTTACAACTTTGAAGCAAGTGTGGTTTGTTGTGTAAAGGGCATGTTTTGGATGGATCGATCTTGGTTACTTTGTTGGTCTGTGTTGAAGAGACGTCCGTTTTCTGTACTGTGATAGTTCTTTCATTATAGTGTTCTCTTTGCATTGGCCTGTCTTGTTTTGAAAAGGACCCAGCACTACAAGTCATGAAGCTGGGATCGTTTCTCTTCTTTGCTTCATAACACACAAAATCACAGAAGTAGTGAAAGGGTGGGAAACGACCCTTGTTGTCGTCTTTGTATTTCGATCCAGATGAGAGCCATCTTTCCTGGAGGCCAAATGGTGGCTTGCTAACAATAGGTGTAATCCCACGTGAGGTATCCAGATAAGCTAGTTCAGTGAGATAGCCGTCTTCTTTGGCACCAAGTGTTTCTGTTAGTAGATCTCCGAGCTCATATAGTTTAGTGTTATCTCTTGTGTTTAGTCTGGGAAAATTCTCAAGTCGCTCAAAAAGTGACTTCTCTATTATTTCTGGGGCCGCGTAACACTCCTCCAGACGTCCCCATGCCTTGTTCAATGCCTCAGACAGATTGCCTATGTACACTGCCCTTATACGTTTGACATATTCACAAGATTCTTTTCCAAGCCATTTGATCATAAGATCGAGTAGTTGTACGTCACTTAGATTTATGTCATTGGTAGTACTAGTAAATGACGCATACCATGCACGGTAGTTCTCAGGTTTATCATCGAACTGGTAGACCCTGAGTTTGTGAGATCTCGTCTGGCTAAATACTGTGCTAAAGGGTCCATTGCAGGTGCTGATAAGACTGCAGGATCTTTACGTGGATAAAATGGCAGAGCATGTACATTAAAATGTCTTGGAGCATATGGTTAGATGTTTTGATATTTGTCTCTTTCTGATTTAGCACCGTATGTTCTTTTGTTCTCCCTTTTTTCTGTAGTTAAAATAGGCAAGTATGTATCGTCATTTTCCTCACAGTCTCTTTTAAAACTACTTTGAGAGAAACTTGGAGCTTCATTTGGCAATGACCTGTGGGCTTCAGGCTCAAAATCATGACTTTTGTGTGATTGGTTTTCAACTTGATTAGGTGGAGGAGGAGAACTTTGCTTTTAGAGAATTTTGTGCTTGGACATACTCACTATTACGTATCATTTTGTCTTCTTCCTCTACAGTTTGTATTTCGTCCTCTACAGCTTGTAAATCTGCCATTTCCAAAACGTGTGCCTCACGCGCTGTAGCATCAGCTTCACATTGTGCTTTTAATGCTTCAAGTTCTGCCTGGACTTTTGCCTTTTCAAATTGTAACTCTGCATTTCTTTTCTTTTTCTGTGATTCAATGCTTGCAGCTTCTACCATTAATTCCAGTTGTTTTGTTGCATATTGTGCTCTTATCTTTGCAGCTTCGGCCTTTGCCTTTGCCCGGCCTGCAGAGCTGGTTGAAGATCCAACAGAAGATTTTTCACTTTTGGAAGCCATCTTGGTTACTGATCCGTTCTTGTCTTTTCACTATAATGTTCTCATCTCAGTGTGGGAACTGGAGACTAAACATCACACTAAACTCTATCCATAATGAACACATGAGCCGTCGCTGTAGAGTCGTGAACTTTACTGGGTTCATTCACCATGGAACAGAGTGAAAACTGTCAAAAAAGACAGAAAAATAAACAATAATACTTAACATGAAGTGCCTGTAGGCTCTTTAACATGACAATGCATAACTTAGTGCAGCCTCGATTACCATAACTGTGATTAGCATTAGCGTTTTTGAACATTGTTTTTAAACATAACATAACACACACACATTATATAACATTTCCATGAAATAAAGAGTGATATTTGCACATAAACAACAGATTTATGCTACACAACTACTTAAGACATTGATATGTCAGTCCTGAGTAGGGGATGCGAACAGATTGTGCTGCTGCTTCTCAAACCTGATGGCTTCCCTGTCTGTCCTTGTTTTTTTTACCAGAACAGGAAGTGATGTAGCTGTGCAATTAGCTTTATCGTCAGACCGGAAACAAACTAAATATTACAGGACTTAACAAAATAAGATTCTTAACACTTTACAAATATTTAATAAACATCACAGTGCTATACTCTTTCCATTTCCGAATGATGGATTGAACAGTGCTCCGTGAGATGTTCAAATCTTTGTATAACTTAACGCTGCTTTAAACTTCTCCACAGCTTTATCCCTGACCTCTCTTGGCCTTCATGATGTTGTTTAGTGACCAATACACTACGACCATAGCTCTGAGGCCCTCACAGAACAGCTGGAATTATACTGAGAGTAGATTACACACAGGTAGACTCTATTTAATGGTTAGGGCAAGGTGTGAACATTCTGCAGTCATTAGGAATGTTATAAAGGCAATTTAATGCACTCAGAAAAATGCTGTATGAATACTTGTGCACACCCCACTTTTCACTTTTCTATTTTTTGAAAAATAGCAGAATAAATACACGTCCGCCTGGTATTTATGGTACATAAATATTTATGTACCACAGAGTAGGGTTCACTAGTACTCTACCTGCTGACGAAAACAAGATTCGAAGAGTACAGCTGCAGGCAGCTTTATGACGTAATAAAACTACTCACATAAAAAAAGACAAAATAATATTGGGTAATTTTCATATGACTTTATCCAAGGCTAAATTAGAATTAAACCAATACATGTATTTAGGCTCATATAACTTTTATCAAATGTTCTCTCATGGTTTTAGAAAAAATCAGATATTGAGTAAAGTAAGATATTATATCAGCATTTTAGTGTTCCACTTTGCTGTGGTTTTCTTTTGTAATTGTTTTAACTTCTTTCTGCTGTTGCATTGCAGAGGTAGTTGAACATAAAAGGTTCATGCAGTCATTTAGCAGAAAAACTAGGGCAAATGTGGTTTTACTGAAAGAGCTGTCAGGGAAAACATATGCGCCGCCCTACTTCGGAAATATGATGACAACCGTGACTTTTTCCTCATTCTTTTACAAACACTCTGTGTGTAAGCCCTTTAAAACTGTAGAGAATTAAGACCTCATGGAATACCTTCTCAGATTTGTTAATAATTACAGCCTTTGTTAACTTAATTGATCGCCTGTGTTACAAAAATCTTCCACTGCATTCTTATAATTGTACTTTTATGTCTTTGTTTTCAATAGGCAATGGCTTCCTCGTTCCAAACTTGTGCCTCTCGGCGTGGATCAAGATTTGGACAAAGAGAAGATGCTTGAGGGCAGAAAATCCAACATTCGCAAGTCCGTGCAAGTGGCATACCATCGAGCTATGCAACACCGCAGCAAGGTGCAGGGCGACCCCAGCAGTGAGACCAGTGACAGTGACTGACAACACTAAACTATTGCAGACCAGTTATTATTATGTAGTGTGTTATTACAGTGTGTTGAAGGCCCAGTTGGGTATCAGTAAAACTGTCCACAACAATGGCCCTTAAAACTCATGTCATGAAGCACATTTTAAATCAGCCATGTAAAGATATTGTAATTAAGATAATTAAAAATAAGGTATTAATAATAATTAAACAAAACAATTGTCTGTTTAAAATCATGATTTTGTTCAATGCCATTTTAGCTGATAATGTGAAGCGGATTGCACCAGTGATTCTCAAACTACTTCTATTACAAAAACAGGTCTGAACTACTAAAAACATGGTAAACTTGACAAAACTAGGTCTAAATAAGCCAAACAGTTAGTGGAAGAAAATTAGCTTAAAATTATGTTTGGGAAGCACTGGTCTCAGCTATACAAACTTCTGAGCAATGAGACAATAATGTCAGAATGCATTCAAGAGTCAAGTGTACATTGTGCACACACAGGGACAACTGCAGCCAGTTTCTGCAAAACACTTATTTATTAGTTTACATTTTGTACAATAGTCCACAGGCTTCCTTCAGCACGGACTTAAATCACTCCAGCTGCACAATCCTTGATGATGTACTTCATTTGTGTTGATCATGACTTCTTTCTACCGTTTTATTATCAATGTTTGTTAATGAGAACTTACTGAATTGTATGCTGGTCTCACTGTTGGCTGTAGAACTTTTATATACAAACAGAATTAAAATAGACATTTAATAAAAAAAATGATTTTTTTCTAAACGTCTGTGTTATTACTGTCTTGTGCCTTTCAAACCCACCCAATCATCTAAGAAAAATCTGATGGCATATATATATATATATATATATATATATATATTGTATAATTGTATATAACCTAACCTTAACCATATTAGAAGCAGGACAGAAAAAAAAATTACAAGTGACAAGTGACTAGAAGAACTATACCATCACCTGGTTAGTCGATAGGTAAGTGCTATCATTCTGTTTATAGGTCAAACCTGCATTAACACAACATGTTCATAACCGTAGTCTGTCAACCACAACTTCCTTTCAGAGTAAATGGGGAAAACATGTTCTACGTCTTTAACCCACATGGTTTCCTATATGTAAAGGACCTGTTGTTGGTTTTTCTTTTTAAATTCCCATTTGAGGTGGAGGTTATTGATGACAAACAGCTCTACAAAACCTAATTCATGTACAAGAATTGTAGTTCAAGAGTTCAAATAAAACAACTGAACTGACAAAATTCTCTCTCTGTCTCTTTCTCCCTCCCTCTCTCTTTCTCTCCCATTCTCTCTCCCTCACTCTTTCTCTCTCTTTTTCCTCCCTCTTTCTCTCCCTCACTCTTTCTCTCTCTTTTTCTCCCTCTCTTTTTCTCTCCCTCTTTCTCTCCCTCTCTTTTTCTCTCCCTCTTTCTCTTTCTCTCCCTCTCTTTCTCTCTGTCCCTCTTTATCTCTCTTTCTCTCTCTCTTGATGATGCGCAGTGTCCGGAAGAAGTTAATGTGGAAGGTGTTGTGCTTATGCCCAGTGAGGAGCAGGAGTGCGCTGACCTGTCCCAGAGCCAGGGAGAGCTCAGAGACAGTACAGATGAAAATAGTGACTATTTGGATGAGGATATGTCGGGAGAGGATTTTTTGAGTAGTTCGCAGAAGAGGAGAAGAATTGACAATCCTCAGGGCAGTGATAAGTCAGTTAAAGTAGTGCGCAGTAAAAAAGCCTCACACTGCCCGCCAACAGACCCTTTTTTTCTGCCTCAGGAGTTGAGCAGTACTCAGCTGCTGGTATTAAACAGTTTCTGCAGGACACGAAGGGAATGAGGTCTGTGAAGGTTGAAGAGTTTTTCCGGACCTTAAACGGTTTGCAGTGGTGGCACAACCCCTCACACGTAGCGCAGAGCAGGATGTTCTCACTGATCAGGAGGTGGAGCCGGTTAAGAAACGGCTCCTTAAAGTTAGAGGCCAATGAATGGGTATGTTCTGAAAAAAAAGTGGTAACCATGGTATGTTTTGTATTGTTCTTTTCAATATTTTTTACTATGTGTGACTTTAAGTGTGGTACTTTAAATCTCAATGGTGCTAGAGACTGGTGTTCCAGTTGGTTCAGATGAAGAAGCTGGATGTGGTACTGTTACAAGAAACCCACAGCACTCCAGAGCTGGAGGTGCAGTGGAGTAGAGAGTGGAGTGGTCAGGTAGTTCTCAGTCATGGCTCCTCCTGTAGTGCGGGTCTGGGGCTGCTGTTTTCTAGGAGCTTCCTCCCCATCTCCATAGAAACTGAGGAGGTGGTGGCAGGTCATGTGCTGAAGATGCGCGCCTGTTTTGAATACACTGCAATAGTGTTCATGTGTGTGTATATGCCCAGCACAGGAGCACAGAGGCTAGTTATTTTGGACACTCTGTGTGAAGTTATTAGAAGCTGCAGAGACACTGGGGATTTTCTTTTTGTGGCTGGAGATTGGAACTGTACCGCTGAGCCACAGCTAGATAGGAATCACCGGGAGCCTCACCCTGCTTCCTCTGCCCGGCTGCAGAGGCTGTTAGAGGCCCACAATTTGGCAGATGTGTGGAGAAATATACACCCTGTAGACAGACAGTTCACCTGGGCTCACTGTAAAGACAATATATTGTCCCTGGCACGTTTGGATCAGGTATTTTGCCCTGTGGGTATTTCGGACCATAGTTTTGTTATGTGTAATGTTTTTATTTCTAATGTGAAAGTCACTAGTGCACACTGGCATTTTAACACCTCGTTGCTTCAAGATGATGCATTCAAATCAGCATTTACACTGTTTTGGTTGTCACACAAAAATTGTAAAGCACATTTTATCAGTTTACAAAGATGGTGGGATTTTGGAAAAATGCTGATCAAACAGCTGTGTCAGCAGTACACTCGTGGTGTCACAGGGGACAGGGCATGGCGTGTGAGTGACCTGGAGATGCAAGTAGCAGAATTGCAATCTTTGGCAGAGTCTACAGGAGAACGAGGGTGTTTACAGTCCCTCAAATCTAAAAGGTCTGCTTCGACCAACCTGCTGGGCACCTTGGTTCAGGGGGCTCTGGTCGGCTCCCGTCATATGGAGTTCTCTCAGATGGATGTACCATCCCAGTTCTTCTTTGGCTTGGAGAAGAAGAATGGTCAGCGGAAGGTCATCCGGTCTCTGCGCTCTGACACTGGGAGCCTCATCACAGATTCGTGTGAAATCAGGAGTCATGCGTACTTGTCGGAGCTGAGTGGACGAGCCAATGGGACGATGTGCTTCAGTGAAGGCTTGCCTCAAGTCGGCACTGAGGAGAACCACAAACTAGCAGCTCCTCTGACATTGGCTGAGCTGACAGTTGCTGTGGGGAGCCTACACACAGGGAGAGCTACCGGCATTGATGGACACCCGTATGATTTCTACAAGGCTTTCTGGGACATCATTGGAGAGGACTTATTAGAGGTCCTTAGAGACAGCCACCAGACAGGCCATTTATCTTTGAGTTGTCGGAGAGCCGTGATCACCCTGCTTGCCAAAGAAGGGCGACCTGCAGCTGCTGAGGAACTGGAGACCGGTGTCACTGCTCTGTACGGACTATAAGATCCTGTCCAAGGTCCTGGCGTTTCGTCTCCGCCAGGTAATGTCATTGGTGATCCACATTGATCAGACCAACTGTGTGCCCGGCAGGCCATAGCGCCTTTTCTGCATAGGCTCAGGTCAGACCTGAGAGGGGTGCAGATTGCTGAATGTCCTGGGCTAAAGGTGTCTGCCTATGCTGATGATGTCATGGTGTTTGTGGACACCCAAAGGGACACTGACATTCTTGCCCATACTGTCCAGCAGTTTGGTGGGATATCGAGTGCAAGAATTAACTGGGCTAAGAGCGAGGCCATCTTGGTTGGGGAGGATCTATGCAGACTCAGGTTGCCAAGGGGCCTCTGTTGGAGAAGGGGAAGTTTTAAATACCTGGGTGTTTTCCTGGGCCCTGATCACCTTCAAAAGAACTGGGACCAGCCGGTAGAGCAGGTTAAAGGCTGACTTGACTTGACTTCACTTTCCTTCACTTGACTTGCCTTCACTTGACTTGACTTGACTTGACTTTCCTTCACTTGACTTGCCTTCACTTGACTTGACTTGACTTGACTTGCCTTCACTTGACTTGACTTGACTTCACTTGCCTTCACCCTGCCTTCACTTGACTTGACTTCACTTGACTTGACTTCACTTGACTTGACTTGCTTTCACTTGACTTGACTTGACTTGACTTCACTTCACTTCACTTTCCTTCACTTGACTTGCCTTCACTTGACTTGACTTGACTTGCTTTCACTTGACTTGACTTGACTTCACTTGCCTTCACCCTGCCTTCACTTGACTTGACTTCACTTGACTTGACTTCACTTTCCTTCACTTGACTTGCCTTCACTTGACTTGACTTGACTTCACTTGCCTTCACCCTGCCTTCACTTGACTTGACTTGACTTGACTTGACTTGACTTGACTTGACTTCACTTTCCTTCACTTGACTTGACTTCACTTGACTTGACTTCACTTTCCTTCACTTGACTTGCCTTCACTTGACTTGACTTGACTTCACTTCACTTGACTTGACTTGACTTGACTTCACTTGCCTTCACCCTGCCTTCACTTGACTTGACTTCACTTGCCTTCACTTCACTTGACTTGACTTCACTTGACTTCACTTCACTTCACTTGACTTCACTCACACACTGCATTAATACATGCACAGGTAGGTAAAGTGTCTTGCCCAAGGACACAACAACAGCCTGTACCTGCAGTAGCATGGATTTGAACTGCCAACCTTCCGGTTAAAGGACAACCCACTCTATCACCCTAAGCTACTGTATAATTCTTGCTATATCACTTAACATAACTGTTATCATTGGGGGTATAATCTGGCCTGGGGGGGTAGGAAATAGCCTAGGCCATAATATACCCCGGGGTATATTATGGCCTAGGCCATTTTATACCCGGGGTATAGTCCAGACGGGGGTATAGTCTGGCCTGTTACACCGGGCTCTACCTATGGAGCCCCATGAGCGAAGCACTTCTCTTAAGCGTGGCAGAATGTCAGTACTGTCTACAGTCCCAATAAGTACAATAAAAAAAGAAAAGAAAATCACTGTAATGTCGCTGTTTCGCGTATTTCAGTTGATTGATTTTGAAACAAAAAATCTTCCCAGCGCAAATCGTTGGTTTTCCTGAAAATTAACGACAAATATCAGGACTCCACTCCTGCCACACATCATCTATAGAGACCATTAATTCAGCCCAAAGACTGTTTGAGGGACCATCTCAGGGACCGGTCCCTGCCTGGTCCGGACCACTCGGACAGTTTTTAATCCCTGATCAATTACCAATCAATGATCAATAACTCAAAAACGAAGTGCGCACAAATGCTAAAAAAAACGCTAATTTTGTGTGCTAAAAGGTGACACTATTTTGGAGTGAATCGGACATTATGGGGGGCTGATCTATTACCAATCAGTGATCAATAACTCAAAAACGAAGTGTGCACAAACGCTATAGTTGTGTGCACAAACGAAGCACGAATGACACCATTTTGAAGCAAATCGGACACTATGGGGGGGCTAAGTTCACACAGGTGGGCTCGGCTCAGAGTGGAGCACCTCTATAGTACTGTAATGTCCCGCACTTACAGGCAATCACCAGCTGATGTGTAAGTCAAGACTGCTTTATTATTAACAAGCTCAACACACAGAACACAGACTGAACTGGGAGAACCATGGAGAACCGAGCCTCTCCTTCTCTAAGAGCACACTTTCACACATGCTCACAGCGCCCTCCCGGTAGCATAGCAGGTAGCAACAACAGAACACAATTAAAGGAGAACACAACAATACACAGCTATTGCTGTACTTTGGTGGGGGACCTGGAGGTCTTTGAGGGTGTCTGGATCGATGTTAATTTTTAACTGCAAATATGTGTTTTATATATTGATTATTGCTAATGCTGTCCTGAGTGTTATTGTGCTGTGGTGTCTTTATTAACATTGAGTGAATGACGTCTCAATAAACGTTGTGGTAAAGTCAAACTAAAAAATCTCTCTCTCTCTCTCTCTCTCTCTCTCTCTCTCTCTCTCTCTCTTTCTCTCTCTCTTTCTCTCTCTCTCTCTTTCTCTCTCTCACTCACTCACTCACTCACTCACTCTCACTCTCTCTCTCTCTCTCTTTCTCTTTCTCTTTCTCTCTCTCTCTCTCTTTCTCTCTCTCACTCACTCACTCACTCACTCTCTCTCTCTCTCTCTCTCTCTTTCTCTCTCTCTCTCTCTCTCTCTCTCTGGGAGGCGGAGCTGACTAAAACTTGAAAAACTTGAACCTACATTATAATAGGCTAGTTCATTATTTGTGCGCGGTAAAGGCAACATGTGTCGTCTTACCTAAGCGGGCAGAGCTACTCATTACTATTTTGGTTTTGAGTCTGTAACCTTTATGCGGATACTAACGGCGTTGAAATGTGTCTTGGCACCGCGTTGACTTCTGTTCTTGTCATGTACCTGCTGTTGGAATGTCCTCAGGTAGCAACAGAGCAGGTAACTATTAGCCAACTCCGATTCACAACAACGTAGGACGCCAAAAACAATATTGGTTACACATACTTGGTTGTATTTACTAGACATAATAACAAGGTTTAATAAGACATGTTTTTTTCTATTCCCTTTTATAGGATAAATGTCCAGGTAAGTCTTGTTGCTCAAGTAACAGAAGTAAAATTTGTGAAACATCTGAGTTGAGTTTTTGTATTGATTGAAGACTGCATAGGCTGCTAGTAGCCTATAGTATACAAATTCCACACACAAAAAATTATCAAAAAACAGTACTCATAACTACCCTTGAGAAATGATCAGTCAGTCTATTAGCCTATGTGCACTTTTTTTTTCTTCTTTATTGATTTTGTGTTATTTGTAGCCTCTAAACTGGAGTTTCACGTCACTGTAAATGAGTCTTCCAAATTGGTGAATGTCTTTGTGGAGCCAGGACACCGTGTCAAAGTTAGAGTGGGGTATAAAATAGGTACTTCCTTAGATACAAAGACTAAACCATTGTTTGTAAGTACCTTTTTTTTTTATCACAATGTTTATTCTTTCTGGCTGTTGTGTTGCAAACCTCAACCTATTTTTGCATATTGCAGGTGTTGTGTTTGCTGCTCTAATGTATTGTTTTTATATAACTGTCTTTTTTCTTGTAGATTAATTCATCAGCATCAAGAAGGTCAGCTGTTGTTAGTGTCCCCTATATTTTACCATGTCTATGTGTCGAGGTATGCTGCTTTTGAAAGAGGGATGTTTTTAACAATTCTCAAATTGTGGCTCACTGTCTTTATTAACTTTAACAGGTTTACTACATGCCCCCTTCTGATTGCACGAGGTATCTTAAGTGCCCACTAGAAAATTCAACAGTGTCAGGTAATGAAAGTCATAAATTGTTCACATCATTAGCATTTTTTGTTTTGTTATTTACCATAAGTACAGTGAGGACTCTTTTGTGTTTTCATGTGTACATTTATTCCAGTTTCCCACACCCACGGTGTACAATAGGGCTATGCTTACTTCTAAGATCCCATCTCAAGATGTGGTAAAAAGATAAACAACATAGTCGACCCAATAATAATCTTACTTTTATTTATTAGTTTATTTGACAGGGACAGTACACATTAATTCATTTTTCATTTCATTTTATTTTATTCATTCCGGGCAGACAATGGCAAAAAAAATAAAAAAATAAAATCAAATAAAAAATAAAACATACAGCATACAAATAACTGTAATTAAGTTAAGTTATTAATCTCTGTAGAGAAATTTGTTCTCTGCATCAATGTCGCTGGATGACCTGTAGGAGCAGTGAGCTGCCAGCAAGGGCTGGCGCTCGGGGACCCATCTCCATAATGTGGAGCCAGGCTGGTGGTCAGAAACACCTGGCTGGAGGATTAACCTATTGCACATGTTTTTACCACTAACCTATGCAGACACGGGGAGAACATGCAAACTCCACACAGAAAGGCCCCGTCCAGGTGGGAATCAAACCCGGGACCTGCGAACTGTGAGGCACGAGCACTAACCGCTGCGCCATCCACTCTTAATGAACATTTCCGTAAATGTGTCAGTATTAGCTGCAAAGCTAGTTTTCAACTGTTGTCCCTGGGCAAGGTGTATAATGCCAACAACAATTACAAAACATAAAACTATTTAAAAGTTGAGGCTACATACTTACATAACAAATGTTGATACAATTCATACATTATAAGAGATCCGAGATTTAGGTGCAAGGTATAACCCATTGACCTTACTTAATTTACGTGTTATGTGCTAAAATTTCACACTGCAAGAATTTGGTAGAGATTTATCAAATACAATGGTTTGAAGATAATGTATATTGTTGAGCACGTCCTAATGTGATCAAGTACTTCTTTAGAACCTCATTTGTAATCAGTTTTCCACCCTTCTTGAACAACAAAAAACAAACCACATTTTGACCCATAAACTGTTTCCTTATGACTCATGCATAAATTACTGTAACTTTAAAGCCAATTTACACCATTTGAGTTGGAATTTATAAATTAAATCATTTAGCAGTTATTTTTCAAATAGATGGGTATTTGTAAACACTTGTTTTAAATGTAAACTTTTTGAACTGAAAATTAATTGAAACACATTCCAGAGGATTTTTTACACATGTGGTCCCTCAACATTACTGTTAAAATGACACATTCTCTTCTAATATGCTCGTTTTCTCAGATGTGACTGGTGTTTGGACATCCACTAAAGTTAGACTGAAATCAAACAGTTTGACAATGCTTTACCAGTGTCCTGAAATAGATATGTCTACTGCTCTCTGCTGGAAACATGGCAGCTACTGCACTGTTGTCTTTGAACTTCATATATTGAAGCAAGTAAATGGACGAAGTCGAGTAGGTTTGACAGAACAATTCTGATCAATCAGTGCTGACAATGCTTGTTTTTAATTGCATCAATTTACTTATTACCCAGGAATATAACACATCTGCTGTTGATAAACATCCTCAAATGTGTGTGCGGGTGAGAAAGAAAAAAAAAAAGAACGATAAATTGCTATGGGGAATGTAATGAATTGTTGATAATTACTTATTATTTCTTTACAGCGGTTTTTGCAAGGCAGCCTCAATATCTCTTGCCATTTTGAGGCTGGTGAGTGGAACAAGGCTCTATCATACAGTATTTTAATATAAATTTGAATAATGACTGTAGTGATTATTTGTCAACAAAAAAAAGGGAACTCAAACTGCGACATAGGCAAACTTAGAACTTAACTCAAATAAACACTTAGATTGGATTTTGGTTTTACGCAGCAGCAAAAATAAGTGCAAAGTCCAAACAATTTAAAGTTTCAAAAAGAAGGTTTATTTCCAAATAAGAAAGGCAAACAGCAAGATAACGTATGCCAGGCCTACTTGCTGCCTCTCCTAATTTACTGGTAAAAACCATTAGCCCACCCAGGTGCGTGCTGAACTGTGTGCGGTACTCCCTTATATCCCCTAGGTGCGCAATGATAGAATAACCAAACAAAATAAAACAAAAAGTAAACTAATTACAATTAACTTAGCACATTAAAGAATATATTATAAAAGAAAACCAAAAAATAGTGTACTAAAAAATACACGACTCAAAATGTGTAACTTAATTTTAACTTTAAACCAAAACAGACAAAATAGCTCCTACAATGACAATACTGATCTAGCTTGTGTGTTTTCAGACATGTCTTCGTGGATGGTTCATGTTGATCTAAGGAGGCAGAGCATACTTGTTTACATTAACTCCTCTGTCCCTGCAAAATTCTCAGCTCAGTTATGTAAACTGAGTCAGACTACATGTGCATCAATAGGAGACATTCAGTCCCTAAATACAGTAAGGAATTCTGTGCTACTCACATTGAATTACTCTATAACACAGTTACATAGTAGAAAGAGCAAGGTAATTAGGAATGACAAGTGATATACAGTGTATGTAATAATGCATTTTACAGTCATGTTCCATTATTTATTACCAAAAAGATCATACTAACCACCCTATTACTGTGATACTGTGTGCAGCATAGTTAAGTGCTACCAGGACGTTTACTATATTTTTAACAATGTAGTGCATACTTTTGTCTATGGCTTCAGTATTTCTGTCTAATATTGATCTTCTACAGAAACAAAATATTGCAATGCTTCAACTGCCTGCGATGTCAGTTGAGGAGAGGCCCTGTGTTCAGGTATGTGAATGCGCAGCCTTTGTCTTACTTATACAAAAGACTCAGGTGAATTGTTGTCCTTAAGGTCTCTGCATTTTATAGAAACTTAAATGACAAAGCTAACATACAGTGTAGTTATGTTACTATTTGGTTACTTTGGTAGTAAAGTGTAAAAGGATCCACTTGAGTTTCATTGTAGTAAGTATACCTTGATACCTTAATCCGTTTTTAGGGTCACAATGATTGCTGCTCATTTTTACAACAGGTCAAGAGCAATTTTCCATCTTTTAATGCAAGATGTGTTTATGTGTCTTCTTCCAAAGTATGAAATAGGCACAAAAAACAGGAATGAATGGGCCCTATAATAATTAAAAACTGTCTTCATAAAATTTATCTTTTTCAGGTGTGGCAGTCAGAACCAGCTCTTCATGGGAAGAGGATTCTGTGTCCTGAATGTGAGTTTAACTAAAATAACAAAACATTGGATGAAAGAAATGTGCAGTCAATGTCAACTGTACTTTCTCTTGTTTTTAGATTCCCGTGGCAGATATGGGATTTATGCTTTGGCCATACTAGTCTGTGGGATCATAGTGATCACACTGGGGATATTCTTCTATCATATGATCAAGAAGGACACTGCAGGCAAGTTATGTGTTACATTATACTGTATGTCTAGGTTTGCAACAAAAGATTAATGTGGAGCTACAGTGCCTTGCGAAAGTACTAAGACACCTTGAACTTTTGCACATTTTGTCATGTTTACAACCCTAAACATAAAGATTTTATTTTGAATTTTTTTACTGAAAGTTCACACACAAGTAACAGACAACTGTGAAGTGAAAGCAAAATTATACATGATTCTGTTATTTTTCATAAAATAGAAAAGTGAAAAGTAGGGCGTGCATAAGTATTCATACAGCATTTTCTGAGTGCATTAAATTGCCTTTATAACATTCCTAATGACTGCAGAATGTTCACACCTTAAATAGAGGCCACCTGTACGTTATCTACTCTCAGTATAATTCCAGCTGTTCTGTGAGGGCCTCAGAGCTATGGTCAGAGTGTATTGGTCACTAAACAACATCATGAAGGCCAAGGACGGAGCACACCAGAGAGGTCAGGTATAAAGCTGTGGAGAAGTTTAAAGCAGCGTTAAGTTATACAAAGATTTCCTAAGATTTAAACATCTCACGGAGCACTGTTCAATCCATCAATCGGAAATGGAAAGAGTATAGCACCACTGCGAAATTACCAAGACACAGCGGTCCACCTAAACTTACAGACCGAACAAGGAGAGCACTGGTAAGAAATGCAACCAAGTGCCCTAAGATAACTCTGGAGGAGCTGCGACGTACTGCCGCTGAGCTGGGGGAATCTGTACATGGGACAACTATAAGTCGTACTCTACACAAATCTGGCCTTCATGGACGAGTGGCAAGAAGAAAGCCATTATTGAAAGGAGGCCAAAAGAAATCCTGTTTGAAGTTTGCTAGAAGTCATATGGAGGACACAGCTACCATGTGGAAGAAGGTGCTTTGGTCAGATGAGACAAAAATTGAACTTTTTGGCCCAAATGCAAAACATTATGTATGGCACAAACCTAACACTGCTCATCGTCCTGAGTGCACCATCCCCAGTGTCAAATATGGTGGGGGAGCATCATGCTATGGGGCTGCTTTTCCTCAGCGGGGACTGGGAATATTGAAACAATCTTAGGAAGATGGATGGAACCAAATACAGGGACATTTTGGAGTCAAACCTGCTGGAGTCTGGAAGAGAATTGAAGCTGGGGCGGAGATTCACCTTCCAGCAGGACAATGACCCTAAACACAAAGCTAAATCTACAATGGAATGGTTTAAAAACAAACATATTAATGTGTTAGAATGGCCCAGTCAAAGTCCTGACCTAAATCCTATAGAAAATCTGTGGAAAGACCTGAAAACTGCTGTTCACAAACACTCTCCTTCTAATTTGACAGAGCTTGAGTTGTTTTGTAAAGAGGAATGAGCTAAAATGTCAGTCTCTTGTAGTCATACCCAAAAGATTTGCTGCTGTTATTGCAGAAAAAGGGGGTTCCACAAAGTATTATTTCATTTTGGTTTTCTATTTTTTTTAAATATAACAATCATGTTTTATTTTGATTTCACTTCACAGTTGTCTGTTACTTGTGTGTGAACTTTCAGTAAAACATTCAAAATAAAATCTTTATGTTTATGGTTTTAAACATGACAAAATGTGCAAAAGTTCAAGGTGTATTAGTACTTTCGCAAGGCACTGTAGATAATTCTTGGCTCAGGCACACGAAGGCTTGGCCTGTGGACCTCTTGTAGCTACAGCTGTAGCTAAACTGTGCACTAGACATGATTGGGCCTCCGTATCTCCCCTTCACATCCTCAGCACGCTGTGATACTGTATGCAGGCATGGGCACTTGGACAGTTAATGCAACAAAGTATTATGGGAGTCAAGCATTAAAAACACCAAGTATTAGTCAAAACACAAGAATTTTTAATAACTGCACAATTTGAAGCCTTCCTCAGCAGATAGCGCCCTCGGCAGCATCATAGTTTGCCATTGGCCAGAGCGAAAGTGTGAGGCTATATCAAAATATTTAACTGCTGTAATTTAAGTTTTCACACACTGTTGTGCAGGGAGTCTGCTGATGATGTATGATTACATATAAAATTCAACGTCAACAAAGTAAAAAGATGCAGATGTATTTCATCAATTAAGGAGTATTTTTGGGTGGCCTAAACATTCATAAAATAAGCATGCATGTGCATGTGACCTGCCAAATCAATGTGTAACTGGTTTTGGTGGCCTTTGTACAAAGCTTGAAATTAATCAACTCACTATATTAAAATACCCACTTGTTTTATTTTGATTCTGCCACAGGTTGGTTCAACATCCAGAGACCTGTATTGCTTGTGTGCTCATCCGAAGACTCTGTCCACATCTCCACAGTTTGTACGTTGGCTTCCATTTTACAAGGGGACCTTGGCGCCACTGTGCATTTAGCTCTTTGGGCCCAGAGCACACGCTCACATTATGGAATGGGTGTGACTGATGTGGGACCTCTGCCTTGGCTTTACGGTCAATGGGATTCTGTCATCAAAGCGCATGGGAATGTACTCATTATTTGGAGTCTGGATGCTATAATCGCCTATAAAGAGTGGTGGAGTGAAAAGGAATGTGTTAAAAGTTCAAACCAAAAGGATTGTATCTCTCATATATCTCACAAAATGGAAGAGACTGCCACATTGATTGGAAAATATAGAGTAAAAAAAGAACATGCCGCACAAAGGACTGTAGTAACGGAGCCATGTACAGTTATTGCGCCGGTGTTTAAAGCTGCACTTACCTGCCTTATGGGGGCGCTACAGGAAAAGAATCTCCAGCAAGTAGCATTTGTCTGTTTGCATGGGCACAACACCAGGAAGGACATACCCAAATCTCTTAGAGCTTTCCCATGTTATTGCTTACCACGTCAGTTCAGTGAACTAATGCAGGAGTTGGGAGTGAAGTCGAGACTGTCAGAAAAGTCCAGGTTCCATTGTTGGACTGGACTCCTCTCTAAAGTGCTATGTTTTTGGGTGGGACAACAGCTGGCAAGGAGATTACAGACAAATGAACCGACACAACCTCAGGGATCTACTTGTTAGGCAGAAAGCATTGCTCAAATGAAACTTGATGTCTGTTTTTGAAGCTGAACAAACTATTATCAAACCACAAAATGGCAGTGGTTTGATAGAGCATTACTACTGAAAAATGTTATATTCCTTCTGGTGGTACTCATGAGTCATTGCGCGGCTCCAGAGTAACATGATGAAACAGGTATGAGTCAAAACCGCAACCGTACACTGCCATAGACAAACAAGTGCCTATTTTCTTTTCAGTAAGAGGCAGTGGTCAGTGAAGTAAAGCTTTCTTCTCACATTTCACCACGTGTAGAAATAAGACCCCTCTGTAATGTGATATTTGGATTCTCAAGTGTACCTCACAGAACTAGCGAATCTGATAAACGACTTGCATAGGAATTTGCATACGAAGAAGAAAACAGAGTCCCATTATGATTAAGCTCTCTAAATATATTTTATGAAAATTCAGTTGCAAATCATGAAGAAAAAAAAATGGTGTGTGTAAACAAAAAGTAATTTGTACACCCACCCTTTTTGTAGCAGAGATATTTGCATTGGATTCCTCAAACAAAAACCTAAAGCTTTTCGGACAACATTGCAGCTAAAAGTTACTTTTATTGTTGTGTATTTATTTTTGCACTGCACTGGTTGCTGTACATGTTCTGATATAACCTCATACAATCACTCATTTTGAGCTGTGTTACTGCTGCAACAAAATAATTTCATTGTGCAATTTCATGTTCATCCTACCTCCAAGCTGAAGGAACATAAAACATGCATTACATTGCATATGTAGTTTGTTTTTTGTGTGACGATATGAAGTTCAGTATTGCTCGTTTTTACTAAACATCCATATTAAGGAGAACTTAAGTGTATTGGGTGTGGGGTTCTCACCATAAGGAATTGTATTGCTCTGCTACAGTTTAACGGAACATTTTATACAAAACATCTCCAGCTAATATCTGTGTATTTAGCCATTTTCATGCAGTATTTGTTTTCTTTCTGTTATATTTATACATAAGCCTAATATTTGTATACATAGCTGTATAAAGATAACATTTTTGATTTAAATAACGTTGCCTTGATTCATTTTAAGACCAATATTAAAATCTCCACAGACAAAGACCATTTTACTACTTATATCCTCATACAGATCAATCATTATTTCCTGAAACTTTTCAATACAAGACCCTGGTTTTCGATACACACAGCTTATTATGGCATTTTTTCATTTTTCCATCTCAATTTCCACTGTAACACATTCCATGATGTTCCAGAATTAAACACTTACAACTGACAAGTTTACTTCTCAAATTCTGATCAATATACAATCCGACTCCCCCGCTTTTTGACAATTTCTACTTTTGTAGAATGCATTATATCCTTCTATTTTGAACAAGCAAGATTGCTCTTCACAGCCAAGCCATGTCTCATTTTTTGTTTGTTCCAGACAGTCTAAGATCTTGGAAAAATTTGAATTAAGACTCATGCAGTTGAAATGTATGATGGACAATGAATCTCTTAGAGTCATTTGGGCCTCGAAATGGTCTTCAGTAAAGTATTCGCAACTGTTCAGTATTTTTGTATAAAAATTGTTCTCTGGATCAAGATCATTTTGCATATCTTGTGGTTTATACTCTGTATAATCAAACGTTTTAGATTGCAGATTTTCATAATCAGAATAACCTGAAGAAGAATCTGCTCTTACTGTGTTTGTAGTTGAGGTAGGTCCATCTGGTTGCGTCATATATCCAATTTGTTGTCTTTCATGGCATTCCCTTTCTTTCAATCTGGGTGATCCACGGCAATAGTCATTTATATTGGTCCAGCTCTGTTATATCCTTAACAGTGATCACTTTAGCTTCTTCTGGATGTCCGTTGAGCTTGATCAGAACTCTGCAGTTTCTTGTCCAGGTGTCTTGAATCTTCTTTTCTTTCCTCAGAATCCTTGCTTCTCTTGCAATTGTAGCATTTCTGTTAGTTAGGTGCTCATTCACATAAAGACCTGTGCTCTTTAATTTTCTACCATTCCTAAGCACCTCCATTTTGTGCTCCCTATTGGCAAAGCGAATCAGGATATTTGACTTTTTGCGGTCTCTCTGGGGCAAAGTATGGCAAGCAACAATGTTCTTACTGTCTATTGCAATGCCATTGCTGTCAAAGAACTTGATAACCTGTTGTTCAAGCGTTGGTAATTCGGGACTTGAAGCAGGATTTAGCAGATTTTCCTCTCCCCCACCACAGGCTGCTGCCTGTGCATACAGTAAGAGCGTTTTATTTCAAGCCCTGATATCAACAGCTCATCCATCCTTGAATACTGCTCCAAGTCATCAATTCTTCTTTCCAGTTGTTCAATTTGCTTGTCCTTTTCTTGTGCCTCTTTTTTCAGTTGTTTAATCTTCCTCCAGCAATTCCTTTAGGCCTCTTTGTTCCGATGCCACTTGAGTTATTTCCTGTGACATGAAGCCCAGAGCCTTCTTAATTTCTTCAATGTCTTCAGCCAGTTTCTTATTAGCCATTGCATCAATGAAGATTGTACAGGTAGGTATGCTAGCAGGGTTGGGATTTCTTCAGTGTCTGCTGTTGAGCACTTTAGGCCTTGTGTCCACAAATGTCCAAGATATGCCACCAAGACTCAAAATACTTGCACATCCAAAATCCTTGTTTGTTCAGTTCATATGGGATTACTTTAAATGAGGTATATGCTGTCTTATTTCCTTGATATAGTTAAGATTGTGGAGCTAAGTGACACCACCACCACATCAGCACAGCCAATTGATTTTAAATAACAGAGACAGATCATTGATGAATGAATTAACAAAGATTATACTATATCTTAGCATTGTTTTCAATGCTTATGCAACAATCGAAAATCTCAAATGACCTGAGTTGAATATTGTGGCTGCCTGCTGGTGTTTGTTGCTTTAGGAGCGTTACAGGGGAGTTACACCTTGAAACATGATACTTTGCCTTGTGGGCGGGAGTCTGCCAACCAACAAACCAACCTGTAACCGGTGGAGCTGGATGACAAAATCCGAGCTGTCATGGTGCAAGGTGTTTTTTGTTTTTCAGCCCCGCCAGGTTGAGGGCTCTAGGAGCATTTTTTTGGAGGGGGCCGTGGAACCTAAATACGCAAGAGCCTGGCGCAAAGATGGTGCAGACACCTCTCCACTTCCCTGAAAACCGTGTGGCTTTTGTTTTGATGTCACTGCTGCATCTGTGGTGGAGTGAGCCTTGGACTAAAGCGCTGGATATTATAGACAGGAACTCGCCCGAACTCACCTGTACTGAGGTAAGAATAGCCCATAGCTGCAGGCATAAGAAAAACGGATTTAAAAGAAATTAATTCATTTTTTGACATCTGTCACCGTTTGCATATGCACCATATGCACGCGCACTTTTTTGCTCTTTGTTGCGACTGCCGTTACTCTACTAATAGTGTTTGGGAATGTGATGCCATATCGCTATTATTATTAAGCATTATGGGATTGGCAGCAATTGTAAACTAATGGAGATTTTAAAACTTAAAATACTTGAGTTATTGTTCACATTAAAACACTTCCCCGGTACCTATGTTCCCCCATTTCTATTGATTGAGATTAGGCATCAGGCCACTATCCTTAAGGATAGTGGCTAGGGCAGGGTCAGGGTTAAGCTGCTTGATATGTATGACATTTCACTCTCATGACTTGATTGGTTGAAGTACCAACTCACCTACGGGGGGGGGGGGGGGGGGGGGGGGGGAATCGCACCCGGGGAACATATGCATAGGACATAGGTATGCACCCAAATGTATGCTAACAGCTGCAAAGATGGCCGATCTCCATGGTAACTGGAATTTCCCGAACGTTTACAAATCCATCTTCTTCTTAGGAATTATCACGGCGGCTTGCAACCAAAGATTAGAGCATTACCGCCAGTTTACAAATCCAATACTTCGTTAGGCTTTAAAAGTATCGGTAATCATTAATAAGGGATAGTTTAATGTCCATTACTTATTTACTGCTTCACGTGACATCTTAGCCCTGTGCTCAGTTTCCAAGTCAGTTCAGCCTAATAAATAGCTTATTTGCAAGTTTGAATGATACAAAATAATTAGGCTTTTTTTTTTTAACTAGCCTACATTTTTGACACAATGTGAGTCTTTTGAATGATATCTATTTATGTCTGATAAGATCAATCAGTCAGTCAGTCAGTCAGTCAGTCAGTCAGTCAGTCAATCAATCATTTGTTTTATAGCCCATAATCACAATAGGAGTTGCCTCACAGGGCTGCACCAAACATTAAAACAATAAAACAAAACAACTATGTCCAAGTAAATGTAGTGTACAGGCAAACATAATGTCCAACAGAGATAATGTCCTGAGCGTCAGCAGCAGATGGATTGATAGTCGCATACAAAGGGCCTATATCTCACCGGCTTGGAGACTAGTTGGAAACCTGAGTCGCCGCTGGTCACGGAGATGTCGCCGCTGGTCACGGAGATGTCTCCGAGACGTCCCCTGGAGATAAGTTGAATCTCCATGTGGTCTCAGTGAAAACGAACAGCTTTTTGTCTAACACTATTTCTTGTCCTCAACCTGTGAGACGTCTCTGTGACGTCACAGAGATGGCTACCTTTACATTGTCAGAAAATAGTAACTCAAAGGTCTGGGGTTTAAACTCCGTGAGCTACCTTATTTTATTCACTCATTGTAGTTGTAAAGCAAAATACAAATAGCACTTCAACTTCTATTAATAATGTCAAGGTGAAGAGACGGGAGCTATGATTTAAACAGTAATCAAAGCTGAGACTCGAACTCGCAACGCTGAAGATAGAGTAACATTCCACCATATTTGCAGCACCTTAATCACTCAGATTTATTTAATTGTTAACTTTTATGTTTTATATTTCTTTCTTTTTAAAAACAATCAAAAATACTTTCAGTCTTTTCATAATATCTTCAGGTCTTTGTGACATTAGTTTGGCCTCTTTGCTGTATTTACCTGATTACGCCATTGACCGTAAATATACTGTCAATGGGTTACGCGTGTGAAAGATCAGAAAGGAATCAGATTATATGCAAATCAGATACTGTATGTATCAGATTATGCTGTTTACATGTCATGATCTTTGGTTCATTGTAAAGGCACTAACACCTACTCCCGCCTCACCCTGAAATCCCCCGCTGTCCAGGCTGAAAACATCAGTCTCTTTCATAGCAACAGTTGTTGGGGCCAGGATTTAGGCAAGGCAAGGCAAGGCAACTTTATTTATACCGCGCATTTCATACACAAGGCAACTCAATGCGCCTTTAAAAGAAGTTTGTCAGCAAGAAATCTTTTGAAGTATGAAATGTCAGAGCCCAAACGTCTCCCAGACGTCTTCTCTTCTCTGCGTCGTCGCCATCACATCTCTTTGAGATCTCCAACAGGTCTCAGAGACATTCCGGGGATGTCGCAGGTTGAGGACAACAATGAGTATTTGCGACACAACTGCTTGAGACCGTGCGGAGACCACACAGAGACTGCACGGCGTGTATCTGGAGACTTGCCTTATCTCCAGGGGGCGTCTCGGGAACATCTCCGTGACCAGCGGCAACTTGAGTCTCCAACTAGTCTCCAGGCCAGTGAGATAGGCCTTTTACACTGTGTGTTAGAGCTTTATCTATCTGACCTGACCATAAGCTGATTTGAGGAGGTAAGTTTTAGCCTAGCCTTAAATGTAGAGACTGTGTCTGCTTCTTTGACATGAGCTGGAAGTTGATTCCATTAAACCTGTGTCTCAATGGGACATTTTTCCCAGTCCAGTTCATTAGAGGTAGATTTGTCTTGATCAACGATTTTTCTTTTGTTTGTTTTTCTGCAGGGATTGCGGGACTGTAAAGTGACCTCTGGTAAGACTACTTGATTTAGGACCAAATAGTGCAAGTCACATTTTGTGACTTGGACAGATTATTCATATGCTCTTTATGCATCATTATGACAATTAACACATTTGTTATTATAGAAAAAAAAAAGAACAAAACCGTGATCAACCTGCAAACTTTTCTTGTCTTTAAGGAATAGGCCACCGTTTTTCCATACTGACATATTATGTTCTTACCTGAGCTTAGACAAATTGATGCGTACCTGTCTGGTCTTTGTGCGTGCGCTCAGTCACGCAAAAAGACCAAAGATGTTGTTAGCATTTAGCCTCTCCTCCTCTCCTCTATGGGGCCAATCGGGAGTGAAGTTAGAAGCGAACAAGCACTTCTACGTTTTCACTATTTAAATACGGTTACGTGAGTAGTTACACGATCCAAGTATAGTCGATTTTCTAAGCAAATAAAAAGGGGTACTATATTCTAAGGCATAATAACACCTTAGGAGTACTTCACGCCTAAAGAATTCTGAAGATATTACTTTTATCAGCTTAGAAAATCGATATGTTTAATTTTGTGTAACTATACATGGATCGTGTAACTACTCACGTGACCGTATTTAAATAGGGAAAACGTGTAAGAGCTTGGTCGCTTCTAACTTCACCCCCATTTGGGTCCATAGGAATATGATGGGAGAGGCTAAATGCTAACAACATCTTTGTGTGTGACTTGGTGCACAGGTAAAGACCGGACAGGTACGCATCAACTCGTCTAGCTCAGGTAAGAACATATCTCAGTATGGAAAAGCAGTGGCCTGTCCCTTTAACATACAAAATTAAATGTAAAGCAACTTTCACAGTGTCTCACTATGAAGCGGTGCTGTCTGATCCCGAGGGGCCAGTGAACATCACGTGTGTGGATCTGAATGTTGTTCTCTGCTGCACAAATTCAGAGCTCTGTGTGCCCTGTCTGCAGGTGATCATCAGCCTCACGGGTGAGTTACATCCTCCAGTAGAAGACCATGGACACACCTTTCCATGTTACTATTGGCCTATATGGTTGTTATTATCATTATTATTATTTTTATTATTATTATTATTAGTAGTAAGTAGTAGTAGTAGTAGTAGTAGTCGTCGTTGTCATAGTCGTAATAGTAGTATTGGTGGTAGTAGTGATAGTAGTTGTATATTTGGAAAATGCTGCTATGACTGTGTTTGTGTGTTCAGAGGTTGATGACTTGGAGGAGTCTGGAGATAGCACAGTGGAGTTTCTGACCACACTGCAGACCACATCAGGAAGTGGCCAGCTTATGCTTCAAGAACGTAAGACACAGAACATTAGCTTTGCGTTATAAAATCTTTTATAACAACTAATCTTTTGTGCCATATTTATTGCCTACGCAGCCCTCATCAAAATATGCTTCAGTTCTCCAGGCAGTGGTGACTTTTGCAAAACACTACAATTTGCTTTCTCCAGTTCAAATGTAACGTCCACACATGAGGTAAAAAGATAAAGAATAAAAGATAAAAGAATATCCTTAGTCCGTTATTTTGTTTGTTGTTTGCTTTTCCATCTCTCTCTCGGCTTTCCTGTTCTGGTGTGACCAGAGTAATTTGTGCATTGATTAACTCTTGATGCCTCTCTTGCATCAGCACTCCAACCAATACATGGAATCGGTGCAAATCTGACTTGTGTAGTAGTTGGAATACAGCATGAATTTACATTTCTCAATTATAGGTCAAAGGTAAACAATATGGCCTTGTGTCTTTTCAGTTACTTTTAAGAGAAACAGCGATGTTTGGCAGCCTAATTGTGGTCCGTGTCCTGGCCCACTCAAAAGAGTACAAACAACAAATCACTATTCCATCTTTAGAAAAAGGTAAGATTTATACCCTTTCTTTGCATTTGTTTTTATCTTAAAATATGCTTTTATTTTTCCAGTTTGTTTGTTGAATCCGGAGGGCCGCAAAATCAAAGATTGTGATGGTAAAATAATCGTAAAATATAAAAAATGTTCATCTGTATAATATTTTTTTATATAAAAGTAAAGATTTACTGTGTAGTTGCTTTAAAAAGTTGGATTGTATTGCGTTGCAATCCAAAGTAGATATTTTCAATAGCTGTGCTTGCATCATTTTGCATTGTTACATTAAAGGACAAATATTTATAAATTAATGTGTTGCACAGCCCCCAGTCTTAATGTTGAAACGGATCATGAGTCAGAGATGGTGCGACTCAGACTGGAGAATATTGATAAGGAGAAGACGCTCATGTGCCAGATGATGTGGGATGAGACTGTTGGAGAGACACTTTCAATGGTGAATAAAAGAAAGAAATATACACATGAAATCACCAAGCATTATACATTATTTAAATGTATTAATTGTCTTTCATTAAATTATTTTAGCCTAAAGACAGAAAAGAAATTTCAATCTCATTGAACTCAGTTGCACCATGCTTGTGTTTCCTGGTAAGAGTGCGATACACAAAGTAATTAACACATTTTTAGTGATCGTAATTCATTTTTATTAAATGTTTGTTACAGGTTTGGTGGAAAGATGACAAACTAAGAAGAAAATACTGTCCTTTCAAGAATCAGCAAGGTGATGAAAAAATAAATTTGCTGCACTGTGCAAAAGATGTTTAAGGGAAGTCAGTGAACGTCTTCAATCTTACAAGATACAGATCTGAAATAAAATGTTGTATTAATAGTATTTATTTATTCCACACAATGGTCACTACAATCCTGAAAGTTATGTTTCCTCCTGAGAAACAATATCTTTTATCCAATCCTCAAAATAGAAAAGATGATTCACTCAATCCTTTGTCATAAACACAAATCTGCATAATATAATTTACTGTATGTTTCAGTACTGCTGGAGAGGATGCAGCGCAGTGTATCCCTGGCTTTGATGGAATCTCCCATGAGAAGGGGAAACTCTGTGCTGATCTGGAACGTGAGCGCACCCTGCAGGCTGAAGGTGGAAGTGTGGTTGTGTAAAAGGGAGGTGGTCAGTGGGGCATGTCAGGAGGTGATGGGGTCCAGACAGAGAGTGGATGGACATGATGGCTGGGTCGCAACTCACAAAGCATCCTGGGTAATGGTGATGCTTAAGAGTTTTGTATATTATTATGCCTTTTGTCATGTTAATAACACAATGCAACCCTTATTTATTATCATATGATTATTTTAATTTTAGAAAACTGGAGAATTCAATATACCACCACATCCTCTGCTCTGTCTTCAGGTACAAGATGTTTTAAACATTAGTTTAGTTTATTTGAGCTGTTTACATTAATATTTTCTTACATAATTCACATCATTACACAGTAATGGAGGCTCAAAAGGAATAAGCTGAAGCAAGGAAGCTTATGTGTGCCATAACACCCCATAACACTTTCAATACTCGTGCATTTCAACATCTCACATTTGGAATTACTTTTATATAGATTTTTCCTGTCACAAGAGAAACGTACAATACTCTGTATTGAGTTGTGTAAAAGACTGTTACACCTAAGCCAAAGCACCTAGTAAAAGGCACATTGAATTTGCTATCGGTGTGTCTTCTATATTCTGCCTTTTAACTATTGCTGTCAATATTTTTTTCAGATAAAACTTGATGGAATAGAGTCTCACTTAGATCCTTATTGTCCATTTGCAGGTGAATAAATTCTAACTTACTTGTTATGCATGTACATTGCACATGAGTCTACATCCTGATTGTAACTCTTTCAAATTACGTTTTCAGTATCTCGATGGCGCTGGATTGTCATACTTCTTTTTGCCTTGTTATTGGTTTGTCTGTCAATTCTTGGAGCATGTTGTATTCAGAGGATGCTCAAAGGTCAGGTTAATAATAATTTTTAAAAAACATGACAACGTCATTAAATTATACATTTTTACCCTAGGTTTTTTTTGGTTTTCTTTTTTTTTTTGCATAGGTTATGCATGGAGATGGGCAAAAGATGCTGATGTCAGAGGTACTGCATGGTATTGATCCTTCATAGCCACCACTCAGTTCTCTGTATTTTATTAAATTAATGATACATGAAGTTACATGAAGTACAGGATTACAGTGCCATTGCATTGAATCCAATGTGTAGCAGTCATTAAGCTCATATAGATGCTCCAACGATCCCATTATGTGAAGAATCAAAAGACGATTGCTGAGTTCATGTGATTTTGTGTCATTTAAGGTGCTGTAGGCAGTGGTCACGTGGTTTTGCTGTATCCACCTGACGATGAGCAAGCCTTACCTGGACTGATGTGCCACTTGGGGTCTTCTCTCCAGGCCTTAGGCTGTAGCGTGTCCCTGGATCTGTGGAGTCATGCTGAACTCAGTGTTTTGGGTCCTGTGCCTTGGCTTCACTCTAGACTGGACCAATTGCAAAGACAAGGTGGAAAAGTCGTTCTAGTCCTTACTCAAGCCGCTAGGAGGAAAGCTGAGCAGTGGGGAGCTAGCGGTTGGGAGAAGTTCACACCAAATCAGAAAGACATAGACACAAACTCAACTTGTGTAGATGTATTTAGTGCATCTTTGAGTTGTATACTTGCAGACTACTTACAAGGTCGAGCCGGAGAGCGTTTCATGTTGGTGCAGTTCGAATCTCTTCCTCCTGAAGGAGTTTGCCAGCCACTTCCAGAACTGTTCCGTGGTCTTCATGTCTACAGCCTTCCATCTCAGAGCCTGGGGTTTCTCACTGAACTGGCAGGAGCTAGGCAAATGGCTACTTCCTCATCGAGAAGAAAAAGGGCACACAGACTTAGAATGGCCTCCCGAGCTTTGGCAAGAGGGCTATCAGGGTTTACAGCTGGGACAGCGGTGTTGAGACTAGCAGCGATGCCCCAAAGCTGCGTAGGGACAGGAGAAGAAGATCTAGCAGAGACAATGCCGCTGCAACCTTACCTTCTTACACCCCCCTCCAGTCCAGACACAAACCCCAAAATTAGTCAGATGGAATGAGTCTAAACTAGTACTGACATTTTTGATGTAAAAACGTGTATTGGGAGTTGCGTGCTATGGGTGGGCTGGTCCAAACCAAAAAATGCCTGGGCTGAATTATTGTCCCAGTCCGCCCCTGTGTCTGCGTACACTGGAGTGTGAATGGGTGACAGGTTCCTAGATGTAAAGCGCTTTGAGCGCCCCAAGCAGGTATAAAGGCGCTATATAAATGTGACTGTTTACCATTTTACAATGCATGTACGTATTTAAAATGTAATTCGGGCAATGATCATTAAACATATTTATTGCCTGACTTGTGCAGCCTACATTTTTACAGACCTATTCACAACAATAAACCTGTTATTTGCTTTTTGGTGTTTTATGCTTTCAGCTTACTTCCTTACATGTTAGGGGTTGTCATCATTTCATCCATGAGTTTGGTGACTAGCGGGGCCCTGGCCGTAGGAGTTGTCAACTTGTAAAAAGTTGCATGTCTGTTTGCCCTGCTGCAGTAGTAGCTGCAGTAGTAGTAGTGGTAGTACAGTAGTCCACTGTAATGGTTGATGCAGCATCAGCCATTTATTTTGACTTTTTATGCCTAATTAAAAAAAAAACTTATTGTAGGCATAAAGTCATAATTAAAAAGGCAAGGTACATGTTCCACAATGTTCTCAATCTATTTCAAAATGAAAACAAAAAAATAAATCAAATAAAACAAAGAGCGCATGCGCAGCCTGAATCCATAGTAGGCAGTGGTGGGAGGAGCAGTTCGTGTGGGAGCAGCTGCCAGCTGCAGCAGCAGTCGCTACTCCATTCATCTTTTTACGACACTGCATTGGGGGCATTATAATTTGGAGCTTTCCATTGTACTTCACATAGAATTTCATAATAGGTTTAAAGTTTAAAGGAGGCAAATGTGAAGCTAACAACCCAGCACAGACAACAATCATCGTTGGCGCGGCCCAGTGACGCGTTGGCTCTTTTCAGAAAGGTAACTTTACATACATGCATGTCTATTGCTGTGTGGGCATGTATCTTACAAAAATGAAAATTATCACGTTTAAGATTACGTTAGTATGGTTAATACTTAATAAAAAATAAAAATAAAAGCTCAAAGACTGGACAGATGCAGTTTGGCTAGCTAAATGTTTGCTAGCCAATGTTTTTGGTGCTGATGCTGATCTCAGGCTGATGCTGAGGAGGAAGCTAACAGGAAGTAGCCAAAATGTCAGCTTAGTGGTGCGTTTGGTTGTGGAGTTATCTATTAACTTTCTGTATGTAAAGCTATTATGTCTGTTTAGCAAAATAGACATGAGGTAAAGCAGTGTTTTGTCGATTACAGCATCATGAGTTGGGACTGGTCTTTCCTGCATGCTCTATTGCTTCTGTCTGAGCTCAATGCGGTCATGGTGCAGACAGCACCATGCCAGACCTGCCGAAAACTCACTGACAGCTTCATTCAGGTAAAGTGTGAGACACATCTGACTGGATGGAAATTTGTTTTGGCTATCCTGCATTTCAAGTATTTCTACAATTATGTACTGTTTGTCTACTTTTTTGTAAATGCATTGTCCCTTTTAAAGAGATCAATACAAATATTGAGTATGATTACATACCTATTACTTTCTCTTAGGGCTTGGAGAGAACAGCCAACAAAAATTTTGGTGGTGGTAACACTGCTTGGGAGGAAGAAAAACTGGCCAAATATGCACGCAGGTTAAAATGAATAAATATAATAATGCATGAATTAAATAAATAAATATATTATATTTATTTATTTATGACTTATACATTTTACAGTGAGACGCGATTGCTGGAGATTGTTGAAGCGGCTTGTGAAAAGACAGAATTTGAATGTAATCGGCTACTGGAGCAGATAGAAGATCAGGTTGAGACTTGGTGGTTTCACAGGTAACTATATAAAATTTTGTGAAAACCAGAACTTAAAAAATGTGCTGCATTTGTGCAGACAGAGCATGTAAAGAGACTGTCACTGCATCATGTCAGCTCGGATGTGAAAAGAAGGAAAAGACTAGGTTGTTTATAGAGTAGGAAAAAACTAAACTCTTGGTCATCATCATATAAATGTTTTGTTTTTTGTAGGCAAGAAGAGGCACCAGATTTGTTTGAATGGCTTTGCATAGAGCAGCTAAGACTATGCTGTCCACCAGGCCACTATGGACCCGACTGCAAAGGTCTGTAAAACAACAAGCTCTAACCTACACATGTGTATAATTGACCTTTCACAAAAGCCCCGCCCCCTTAGTCTGTGTATGCTTTGCTCTATCAAGAAATGGTGCTTATTATTGGCGGAGAAGAGTTAGCCTGGTGAGACCAGAATGATTCCCTCTATATTTTTTATACAGAGGGGAATCAGTATGATCAAGCGTATTAACCATTCATCAGTCATGTCTGATAAAGGGTTAATACGCCCGAAACGTCACATCGTGTGGTGTAAGCAATAAAAAATGTGTGAGCTGTCAAGCTGTGCAGAGTTATCTTCATTTTTTCATTGGTCACTTCTAACTCTTGTAGCCAACTTTGGATGTGCGCGTCTACCCGGCTCTTGTATAAATTCACTGTTACCATGGAAATCCATAATATTTGTGGGTACTACTAACAAACATTTTCCATAGATTAATATTAGCTAAAAAACTTATAAAAAACATCTCCATTAGCCACTGAGTCACATCTGGTAAATGCATCCTAGCCCTCTACTGTATAGGCTGATATACATTGTACTCATCAGTTACATGTATATTGCTAGTTTGTTGTCAATATATATTTTCATAAGTTTAAGAGTAACATTGATTTATCAATACCCAGAGTGTCTATCTGGCCCTGGTGGTATCTGTGGAGGCCTGGGGCGCTGTGAAGGGGAGGGCACTCGTCTCGGGGACGGCGACTGTGTGTGTGACCCTGGATATTCAGGCCATCTGTGTCAGACCTGTGCTGACGGCTACTTTAGAGAAAAGAGTTCAAATAACAGTATTGGCGCCTGTGCAGGTAAGTCACTGTTGTTCTACAAATATATGTATATTTTTTTAAGTATGCTATTCTCTAGGCGGTTGATCTTTTTTCAGCTTGTTACCACTCTTGTAAGAAATGCTCGGGACCACAGGATTATAAATGTCTTGACTGTAAACCTGGTTGGATTCTTCATGATAACAAATGTGTAGGTGAGTCAATAAAAAAAAAGAACATTGAATTCGTTTTTTTTTACATATTTGCAGTCTAAAATGCATTTTATTTTAAGATGTCGATGAATGTGGCACTGAATTGGCCCGCTGCCCCACTAATACCTACTGTCATAACACTGATGGGTCATATGATTGCAGAGGTACAGTAAGGGTGCTGATCTATTTATAGGTCTGGAGTAAAATAAATATACCAGCAATATTTGTATTATTCTTAATACTACTACTGCTATGACATAAAAGCACTTCAGCTTAAATGGTTTATTAGCATTACATTATTGTTTCCTTGCAGGCTGTGACCAGGCATGTGTTGGCTGTATGGGCAGCGGACCAGCCCGTTGCAAAAAATGTGCGCGTGGTTACAGACTGAAAGGTGCCAAGTGTCTCGGTAAGTGTTGTTCCTCCTGTCAATGTCTTCCTTTAAAAAAAAAATCATATTCACCATTTATGACTCATCCGTTGTTGTGCTTGCAGATGTAGATGAATGTAGCGAGCGTACTATTGCTTGCCCTGGGCTCAATGAGGCCTGCATTAATGAGGAGGGATCCTTTCACTGTGAGTGCGCCGAAGGCTTCATTAGAAGAGACAGCATTTGTGTCGAGAACAAGCCCCCAAGTAAGTAGTTATTTATTATTATTATTATTATTATTATTATTATTATTATTATTATTAAGAATTTCATTTTATTCATAGCAAATATACAAAATATGGGTTACTGCTATATGATCATAAATGAAAATATAAATATCAGGAATACATATTTTTTCCAGCTTTTCCAGTCTCCTTGCAATGATTTAGTTCTACATTGCCTTCTCCACTATAGCCCTGCTGATTTGCAGTGTTTGGGCTTTGAGTCAGCACAAATTACATAGGCATTAGACATGCTTAATATTTAAACACCAATATTTATTGCAGTAGCTCTGGTTACATAACTTGATACCACTCTTCAGTTTTACCTGATGGAACAGGATGTGTTTTGGCCTGAGATTAGCGATGGGGAAAATTAAAACCCCATGGACCAATGGGTAGTTAAAACAAAAAGTGGCACAGATAGCAGAGCGTGTTTTGTGATTGGAGGGTCAGCAGTTCGAATCCCGCGAGTGCACACTGTAGTTGTGTCCTTGGGCAAGACACTTCACCCACCTTGCCTCCAGTGGCTGCGTACACTGGTGTATGATTGAGAGTGTGAATGGGTGAGTGGTTCCTTGATGTAAAGCGCTTTAGAGTGCCTAAAGCAGGTAGAAAGGTGCTATATAAATGCGACCTCTTACCATACTGCCATCTGCTGTTGATTTAATGCAATTTCTTATTCACTATCGGGAATTTAAATATGATTTGCATTTGTAGGTTATGATAATAAAGTCATTAATAAATTTACATGTGAGTTCCTTGTTCTTGAGAAACACTTCACTTTAGTTCAAAACACACTTCGAAGCCTCACTTCCTTTTTCCCCATCACCTGGGATGATTGTCTTAAAGGAAATTATTTCAGTGGTCTTTTATTTTCTAGTGTTGTTGTATAGTATCACCGGCAGCATTTTCGCATACTAATATGTCCTCTTCATTGATAAGCTGATCCAGATAAGGGTCTCTTTGATGACATGACCGATGATGAAGTCCAGGTGCTGCAGCAGATGTTCTTTGGAGTGGTCATCTGTGCTCTGGCTACACTCGCTGCCAAAGGAGACATGGTTTTTACTGCCATATTCATCGGAGGAGTTGCTGCTATGGCTGGATACTGGCTTACGGAGAAAGGAGACTACATGCTGGACGGGTTCTTAAAAGGAAGGTAGACTGCTGGGCCTTTGAAAAAGACTCTGAAAATGCTGCTGAATGTAAAGAAGACAGCATCTTGGCATGGCGTTGTCTCTGCAAAGCTTTTTATGCAGGGATTCAAATTTGGGGTTTATTCAAAAGGGCTTGAAGTATGTCAAATGGAAAAATACCGGGAAAAGAGGAACTTCAAGGCTGCCGAGCCACACGTGTGCATTTATAAGAAAATGAAGCTACACTGCACTGATGGGGTTGATTATGTACCTCAAATTTTTATCCTTTTTTGTGATTTGATGTCATTGTTACAAAATGCCTCCATTCATTCTCCAGCCATCACTGTAATTGTTGGTCCGATTTAGGATTGGCAATGTTATTTATTGAAACTGTCATCATGAACTACTAGTTAGTTTTTTTTCTTCTTTTACCCCAAATCAAAATAACCTTGTTCAGACTACTAAAACTTTGTTGCTATGAAATACGCCTAAACAACTGAGAGACAGATTAGCCCTATACCCTATACCTCTGTTACATTATCTGTGTATTTTGAAGATGCATGAGCATGAAGAAGACTTAACAGAGCAGTAAATGTTATAAAGGTGTAATAGTGCAACTAGAACACACACCAGCTCTGAACCCGACACTGGAGTCATGTTGCCTTTTTAATTTTGTAGCAATATTTAACATGCAATTGAATATAGTTTATCACAATAATGTCATCTCATGTTTTATTTATTTATTTGAGTTTTCTTTTTTTTTTTACAATAAAACTCTTATGAGACAATGTTTGAGATGGTATCTTATCTTAAAATGTTGTATTTTGTATGTTGTATGTTGTACACACAACAACAGATGAGTCATAAATGGTGAATATGATTTTTTTGTGAAAAACGTCAGTTACAAATTAAATCAGTTGTGTCAACCTAAGTTTTTCACTTCAGACACCTGGAAACAGTTATGTCAACCTAAGAATACAATTGAACGAAAGAGGTGAATCTCAAATTTCAAATTGACTAGATTGTAAAATGGTTATTGGTTACACATAAAATTTCTTGGCAGCCCTTGGAATGAGTTTTTTGAGTTGAAACAAATTTTACATTTTACAGTATGGTGCGTTAAAAAGCCGGGGTGTGGAGTGGGCCAGTTGAGAGAGGGCAGTAGCCCCAACCAACAAGCCCTCACCCAGCTGCCCTAACTAGTTGACTGTGTTGTTGAGGTTTGCATCCTGTGCTGTGAGATGCGTTAAGACACGAGGTCTTGTTATTGTACGTGGTTCATGTTATTGTTTATGTAAATGCTTATGAACAACAAAATCTCTTATAACACAAATTTATAATATCCTCCAAATGAAATGATACTTTAAGAACAGAATCAGACCTAAATGAGTAGTTTCCATTCCTGCCACATAGCCTACTGTATTTTACAGTGGAGACTAAGACATCAGATGTTTCCAGTCTGAGTGGGAGCCTATTTCAGTGTGCCACTCCAGTTAATAGGGTTGAGGCGCAGAAGCTCTCTCTCCTTCAGAGCCTCCTGGGAACGTGTTAGTGCTCTGTCCCTCCAGCCCTGCTCCATTAGCTGCACCACAATACAGAGAAGACAAAAAAAACATGAGTTTTATTGTACAATCCTGGAAGGCTACCATGCAATCTATGCACTGCCAAAAAAGATTGTTGTAAAAAAAACATGCACTGACCAAGCATAAAACGACCACCTAGGTTATTCTCAAAGCCTTGCAAATCTTATTTCCCCATTCTGATACTATTGACTAATCAACCGTAGAGAAAATGTTCACTGTCAACAGGGTGCAATGATGAGATAGTATTCCCATTAGCCGTGGCCAAAGGTAGTGTACCTTTTTGTTCTCGTCCCTGTACGCTGTCATGGCTTGTCTGTGCAGGATCCTTTGCTCTTTTTCTTTGGACAAATGTTGGCGATCCATTTCACACAGATACTCGGTATCTTTTGCTCTGTTAGTGAACTGAAGCTTAAGAGCAATACATTTCTCTTCAATCTGCTTTTTCAAGTGGTCGCGAATTTCTTTCCTGAAAGGCAAACAAACCTGTTATGCACCAATTAGGCTATCGATGGGTAATTGCCATCAAGTGTTATTTTTCCCTCAATATGTGTACCTGTACTCCTCTCTCTCACTGCTAGTTCCATAAAAGGGTTTTCGCCACACCTGATGAAATCTGTCAAATAATCAATTGTCACATAATTGACCGAATTAAAGCACCATTTCCATGAGGAAAATATCACACAAAGGCATTAGTAAGGTGAAAAAATCTAATCAATACTAATTTGGGCAATTAATAACAGTTTATTATTGTAGGTTTGCAAATGTATTGAAATAAAAAAAATATTGCATGTAGGGTAAAGTACTCACACTCTTTACTTTGTTGAGGCACCTTACAACCACAGGTGTTCTTGGGTATGATGCTACAAGCTTGGCACACCTGCATTTGGGGTATTTTTCTCATTTTTCTTTGCAGATTCTCTCAGGCTCGGTCAGGTTATCTATTTTCAGGTCTTTCCAGAGATGTTCAAACGGGTTCAAGTCTGGGCTCTAGCTGGGCCACTCAAGGACATTCTCAGACTTGTCCTGAAAGCACTAATTTCGTAAACTCATCCTGTTGGAAGGTCAACTGTCGCCCCAGTCTGAGATCCTGAGCACTTTGGAGCAGGTTTTCATCCAGGATATCACTGTACATTGCTGAATTCATCCTTCCCTCTATCATAAATAGTTCCCCAGTTCCTACCGAAAAACCTCCCCACAGCATGATGCTGCCACCACCATGTTTAACCGTAGGAAAGCATGGTGGTGGCAGCATTCCTGCAGACCCTGCACCCTTCCCCAGATCTGTGCCTCGATGCAAAACTGTCTCTGACTTCAGGGATTGGTTTCTACTCTGATATGCAGTTGTGGGACTTTATATATAGATTATACTGCATAGACAGGTTTGTCTCTTTCCAAATCAGGTGGACTGGAGTCCACCTGATTTCCGAGGTGTAGAAACACCAATGACAACGAATCAGAGGAAACAGGATGCACCATAGCTCAGTTTTGAGTGTCATAGTAAACAGTGTGAATACTTATGTACATGTGATACTTCAGTTGTTGTTGTTTTTTTAATACATTTGAAAAAAATAATTTTATCATTTTTCCCCCCCACTTTGTAATTATGGGGTATTGTGTGTAGAGTGATGAGGAAAATTATGAGGTTTTTTTCTTCCCCATTTTGGAATAATGTAAGATTAAAAACATTTTTGGATAAAGTATATTTTCAGCTGTGTGTTATTTTTTCTACATTTATTGGTACCTGTAGTTCTCCTTTCGCTGCATTATCAAAGCTCTCTGATTGTTGTGGTAGTGAACAGCTGGTGTCTCCAGGCTTATAGTACGTTTTTGGACAAAAGGTGGATGCAAAGGGTCCAGTCGTGGAATAGGCTAAAAACATAAATCATCAACACCTCCCACTTCATGTTTAATGTCAACACTTTGATTACTTTAATTATAATTATCAAAAAAGACTATACATTTTTTTCTTACTTGTTTGCTGGACCATATAGCACTCTCTGATATCAGGGGGAATGTCATAGGAGTGACTGCCAGGTGAGTCCGTCTGGCCAAAGGTGGAAGGGAAGGAAGATATACTGGTGTGGACACTATGGCTGCTGTGATGACAAATTATATATATATATATATATATTAAATGCACCATATTAAAAAAAAGGTATGTATTAAAGCCAATAGCGCAGTCAATTAAATGTTTTTCACTAGCCTATATCAAGTCACCAAAATCCATATTATCCTTTGATAGCTAAAATTGAACTTGACCATGTAACATGAACATGTAAGACCGAAAAGAATTTAGTTATATATATATATATATATATATATATAGTATATAACAAAAACATAATACATATTCGCACAACCAGTTAGTTCTAATCACATCACATCATACATGGTAGCATTTTATGCAAAAAAAATATCAACTGTTCAATCATAGAATCAACCTTAAAATGAGCAAAATATATCTTACGAAGTTTCATTTTGTAGATCAGTCTTGCTCATGAATCTTTCTTCACACATCCACTTTTTCTTTCAAGTAAAATTTTTGGTCAATTAAGAGTACTAAAATTTGGCAATAGCTAACTAGTACTGTACTACTTATGCTGGTTAAAGATTAAACTATGACAACGTAAGGCACAGAGTGAGTGTTTTGCAGTGGCAACTGTCGCCTTGGGAATCAGGTTACCTTCAACTAAACGAAAGGCGGTGTATAGCGGGCATGCATGCATCGCTGCACTCCAAAAGACTTTATTAGCCTGTGACAAAGGAACATGATATTGCCAAAGGATGTCTCTAATGCCAGGTACATTTAAAGGGACAGGATAAGAAAACCCTCAAAAGAAAAGTTTAAAAGTAATTTAATTATTAACTGTCCTAAAATCCATTACATAATGCATAACTTATACAGATTTAACACTGTTATTTAAAACAAGTAGTTTCTTTTCCGAGCTAAAAGTTTAATGCAATTCAGTGATCTATATGCCAAGTGCTTCATGGTTCTGCCATAGCCATGCATGATATTTATTTAGCATGTGATCCTTGGGTATCACCTTTGGCAAAATAAAAATATATTAGTGTTATATTATATAATGTCAATATTGCAAGACTTGCAAAACATAAAATTACCATTAAAACATACTTACGTCTTTCCATTCCTCCACGCAGAAGATTCTGTATGAATCATTGCCGTACTTTCCAATGCCGTGCAACTCAATGGGGTAGCGCCACTGTTTGGTGACATATTCATCTATGCAAAGGTGAATTACATTTAAATGTATTCATTATTCAATATTTATGTTAAATAATGGCACAACTGTTAAAACCATTATGTAATTTGAATTGAACACAGTTGTCACACATATACTGTAGCATAAGAGTAGAACACAAGATTACCTGAAAAACGAATGATTATTTTGGCTCTAAGTTTATAAAGGCCCAGTGGTTTCAAGATGTCAGACATAGACTTGCAGTCAGCCTCTCGTGCAACATTAGCAGTGGGGTAAAGCTCAAAGAATTGCCACAGTAAGGGTACAGCCATTTTGCCTGAAAGGTGAGCAAAGAATACTATTGAAAAGTGAGTTTATTCAGCAATTTCTCTCAAAATTAATGATATCGTATAGAAATGCTGGATGTTGCTTAAACACGTACCATTAACTAATGTTTGTGTAGCAAGAAAGAATCTGACAACCATTACAGTTTTAATGGTACAAGTTTTAGCAAGAACCAGCGTTTTAGCAAGTGTATTGTTTTTATCTAGATACGAAGCCTTTGAAGCACTTACCATTGTGCATTTTAAACCACATGCATAAAGACTGAGAACAATTTGAACCACATAGATTGACAAAATGTCAAAGAGACAACAATTGACAACTCACCACTGGTCTTGTTCAGAAAAATAGTTGCCACCAGAAGCTTCCAAGTGTCATGAAAAAGGGTTTCTTGGACAAGGTTAAATGGAGATCGAGGTGGTGTCCATTTCTTAAAGACTTTCCTTCTGGGAGGACTTGGGCCTGCGAACAAATTAAAATCTTAATCTATACATTGTTGTGCATATTTCCTTTTCCAATATCTAGCCATACAGTCTCTTATCCTCCTCCCACTGAAATAAGGGCTGGTTTTCCTTTTGTCTTCTAACTTCTTTGACTCTGCATAAAAAAGTCTGTATTGAATCAATAACACCACTAGTGTAAATATGTGTGACATTATTTAGGATCCTTACTATTTTGAGAATCTCGCACTGGTGTGCGGTTTCCCTCTGAGACATCAGGTAATACCATCTGCTTCTCCAACTCAGAACTGCTGCGGTTCACAATCCCCAGCTCTGAAATAGACTTCTCGTCAACTTCACTGTGAATTGGCTCCACATCTTGCTCATTCTCAATCCCCCTTGCATGTTCCACACTCAGAGAAGGGACCGAGGGATGTGAAAATGCAGTGTCTTTCTCATTTAGTGTGAGCAGTTTTTCTTTTAGCAAACCACCTCTTTGTGAGCTGATCTGTAATTTCACCTCATCTTCAAATGTTGAAAGATCAGCTTGTTCAACACTTTTTGTATTTCCATGCCATGTTTCATCTGGTATATGGTTAAAATGGTTATCATCCTCCATAGATTTTGTTTTGCAATTATTGGGGAGTTGTTTGTTAGATTGTATTGCTGGTTCCTCTGACAACTCCGTTATTTTCATTGGACAGTCACCGGAGTGTCTCTTTTTCCTTCTTAATTTTGTGCAGTAAGAAACAGATGATAAGTTTGTGCTGCTTTCCAAAGTAGGCAAAAAATCAAATAGACTGATGTCAAAGTTTCCATCTCGATTTTTCTGAAGAAACGCTTGTAAGGTTGCCTTGGAGCGAAACTTCTGCCCATGGGGACTAAAATAAAAAAATAAAAATAAACAGAGAAAAGAATACATGTTATACAATATTTAAGCATTTTTTCCAAAGATATACAAGACAGCAGTGTCACCTTATAATATAAACATCGATTTTGCCAGTAGTTTTGCCTGTTTTCCTCTGTCTGACCTCCCTACTCCATCCAGGAGGCAATGAAGAGGTACAAGAGGACAAATAATCCTTATCTTCAGCATTTGTATCATTTAGGCCTTCATGAGTTGGTTGCTGGATGGTGTGAGATCGATACATTTTTTTCATAACTTTTTGTAGCGTTTAGTCCCTTAGAAATTATGACTATGGAGTTCAAATTGTCGGATTTGTTGCACAGCAGTTTCATGTACAAGTTATATCTGCAATGATAAGAGCAAGATAAACATACAAACAATGTACTTTAAATATATTTGTGTAAAGTTAAGTAAAAGTTAAATACGATGAGATAAGATAATGAAGTTGTGTTTTGGTTCGGTCTGATTTGTAGGACAATTGCTAAAAAGCTACAAACCTGAAAATTATGATTCGTTGTGGTTCTTGTTGCTCCCTCGTCTCCTACGTACCTGCCCTAGGTATTTGATGTACGAAGTCCCCTTCTCTGTAAAACACCAAAAGCGTGATTGACTTCATCACAAAGCACGAACAGGTTAAAGATAAAAAACGATAACACGCCCGCTGTCCCACGACTTTGCTTGTCACATCAAAACAGGAAGTGAAGTGGTCTGAGTCTGCGCATTGTGTGAACGGTGTGAAGCTGAAATGAAAAAAAAGAAAAAAAGAAAAGAAACGGCGAGAATCAACTACAACCCTGAAAAGCTGTACGCGGTCAATTTGATTACAAAGTTTCTCCCCCATGATCTTCTAAAAAGTGGAAATGAGAGCCGTGTTGGCATGGAAGGAGCCTGTGCGGGATCAGTGGTGAGGTTTCTGCTTTGGGTGGCGTTAGTAACCGCGGTTGCTATGTAAACTAAAGTTAGCCCGTTAGGTAGCTAGCTTCTGTTAGCCTGCACGTTTGATCGTTTATGGGCCATAAATAACTACATGTTTTGTGTAAATACTTGCTTTGGTAAACTAGGCACACATAAGTTTATGGTTTGCCTCTGTAAAAAAAAACTCTTATCTATTTTTCCTATATGGGAGCAAATCATGCTTTTGTGTCACAATGTTTAAGCACTGTTTGAATACATTTTCTACATACCATTCAATACACTGGCCTGTGGTAGTAGTAGATGATTTCGTACATTTGCTACCCTCACACCAGTGTTTTCACATAGTTAACCGGGTAACTAATATTCTTTATGAAATTTTGTTTTGGTGTCAAACATGGATGAGTTGATGCCAACCATTGATATTTCTGTCATTACATATAGCTAATACTGCTTGAGTGGACTGTTTTGCAGTGTATATGACCTTGCTTTCAAGCCAGATGGCACCCAACTTATTGTTGCAGCAGGGAAGCGAGTTCTTGTAAGATCTTTCAATTCTCCTAGCACTTCAAGGACAAAATGCATCAAACATTAATTTTAAATATTAATTATGTTTTGCTTCCAGGTTTTTGATGCTGTGGATGGAACAATTCACCCACCATTAAAGGGACACAAAGACACGGTATACTGTGTAGCATATGCCAAAGATGGTATGACTCTTTTTGTTTTATCCAAATCCATTGTAGTGTATTGGTATACTACTGCTATATTAGGTTATATCTGTAACATTTTACAGGCAAGAGGTTTGCCTCAGGATCAGCAGATAAAAGCATTATTATCTGGACATCTAAACTTGAGGGCATTTTGAAATACACGTAAGTTGAGCTTTTTCTGCATTGTATCACATCAAGAAAATGTATTTATTTATTTTTTCCATGTTGACAGTCATAATGATTCAATCCAGTGCCTTGCATATAATCCGGTCACACACCAGCTCGCATCCTGCTCCACCGGTGACTTTGGTAAATCAGGATCTTTGTTATAATCTGTCCATGTCTACATACAGACTGACTTTTTTGTCTGTGTGTTCCAGGCCTGTGGTCACCCGAACAAAAATCTGTTAACAAACATAAAGTTAACAGTAAAATTACATGTTGTGGGTGAGCAGTGTTACTCTGTACTATGTGACTCTTTTTGAGTTGTTGTCTGTGTGTTCATGGGACTCTATTGGAGTTTCTTTTCTTCTTTTCTTTTTTCTTTTATTTAGGTGGACAAATGATGGCCAGTACCTTGCTCTTGGTATGATGAATGGAGTCATTAGCATTCGCAACAAGAATGGAGAGGAAAAGGTTAAGATAGAGCGTCCAGGAGGGTCCTCCTCTCCCATCTGGTCTATAGCCTGGAATCCCTCCAAGTTAGTTTGATTTAATTTCACAAGTACTGGGTGCAAGGCATTTTACCTTAAGCCAGGGGTTCTGAAACTTTTCACACCAAATATTTGTCCTTCCAAATACCACCAGACCTAAATCAAGATCAAGACCAAATCAGGCCTTAACCCAGTCTAAAAATAGCATAAAGTAGTTCTTACAGTAATTTATGTCCTGCAATGATGGTCCAAACCAGAAAAAACACCAAATTAAAATGCATTACTGAAATATTAATTAACAAAATTAATAATTAAATAAAATTAACAAAGTCTAAAATTGCTGAAGAGGCCCAAGAACCACAGCTTGAGAACCACTGAGCTATGTATAGTTTGTCCAAAATAGTAAGGCATTATGGAGTACCTGTTTGAAATCTGGACAATAGGTGGCAGTATCAACCAATGTATAGATTGTCTCTTGGGTGGCCTCAAGAAATCAAAGCACGGAAATGTGTTTGTTTTAAATATTACATTGAGATATAAAATCTTGACGGATGAATATCAGTTTAAATTTTGTTTTTATTGCACTGTATTTATTCTATATCATTCTTTTTTTTCACTCAGGGATGAGCACAATGACATCTTGGCTGTGGCAGACTGGGGCCAGAAGCTATCCTTCTATCAGCTCAGTGGGAAACAGGTTATTATAAAACGTTTACTGCTAGAATTTGGTAAAGAAAAGCTGAATGAAATTAAGTAATCTCTGAAGATAGTAAATGCTTCCTGTTGCACTTGTCTATAAAGGTGTCACACAGTGAACACAATGAAAGGATCCCGCTCTGTTTTAATGGTACTTTTACTACAACTCCTTTTCAATAATAGCCTTTGGCATTAAGGTAATTACAGACAAATGTGCATAGTTCATTATTTTGTCAGTAAGTTAAGGTCCTTTTTGTCGTGTTTACTATTTTATAAAAAAATAATGTGTTTCTATTAGCAAGTGTGTATTGCAAATTACCAGCCATGTTATTACATGGCCTAGTAGTGGATGCTTTTAGTTAATAAGCTTGATGTAATGTAGTGCAAATGGACTGTGAACAAAGAAAGCAATTCAGAGCACAGTTTTCACTTCAACTCCTTAGTAAACACTGCTTCTTGGATTTTGCATCAGAGATACTAATATATTTTTGACGGGTTTGCATTTGCTTTGCTTAGATTGGAAAAGACCGGAACCTCAACTATGACCCCTGTTGTGTCAGTTACTTCTCCAAGGGCGAGTACATAGTGATGGGGGGCTCTGACAAACAGGCGTCTCTTTACACCAAAGATGGAGTTCGACTGGGCTCCATTGGAGAGCAGAACTCATGGGTGTGGACGTGTGGCGTCAGACCCGAGTCCAACTTTGTGGTAGGTCCACACTTCAACATGTATCCAAAAAACTGACGTAATCCTCACTGTTTGTGTGATAAAAAGTGTTATGACTATGTCCGACTCCAGAAGCATTGATATGTTTGATTCTGTGACTTTCAACTTTCAACATAAGATGATCTGATTATTAAACATGCAAACTTGAAACTTGAAAACATAGACCTTCAACAGAGGCCAGTGAACATTGTCTTTTGACATTAGTGGCAATCTAAAATGCATCTTCGAACTGTAAAACTTTGAAGTTTTCTGTGTATCGGTTCTGTATCAGATACATGATCCAGTGTTTTTTCAGTAAAGCTATTGGTGCATTCCTATGTAACTGCTTTGCTATCGATCCTGTAGGTGTTGGGCTGCCAAGATGGGACCATCACTTGCTACCAGCTTATCTTCAGTACAGTTCATGGTCTTTACAAAGATCGCTACGCTTACAGAGACAACATGACTGATGTTATTGTGCAGCATCTAATCACAGAACAAAAAGGTATTATTGCATTTGGTCATTCTACTTTGGCTTTCAGTCACATTTTGAATAATAAAGTATTACTTGTGTACTACACTTGGCCTCATCTAACCATTTGTACAGTAGTAGTGGTCATGTTTTGGTATACCTAACTCGAAGTTGTCTCTTTGCACGGATTATAATAATTACATAAGACTATTCTCTTTTTCATAATCTTTTACCAAAACACCAACTGTTCCCCTTTGTTTTTAGTGAGAATCAGGTGTCGGGAGTTAGTAAAAAAGATTGCCATCTACAGAAATCGTCTTGCGATCCAGCTTCCAGAGAAGATCTTCATCTACGAACTGTACTCAGACGACTCCACAGACATGCACTACCGCATCAAGGAGAAAATAGGCAGAAAGTTTGAATGCAACTTGTTAGTGGTCTGCTCCCAGCATATCATCTTGTGTCAGGTGAGGCCCAGATGCATTATAACACACTGACACAAATTCATTTTATTTATGTTAAAGAATGTTCAATTATAAATCATACATGCAGCACTAATTCAGCGTTTCGACTCTGTTCATTATATTTTACTTCTTAACACTGATTAACTGCTCACACTTGGAACATTAAAACACCCGAGGAATGGCGGTTTTCACTTTCCCAAGCAAAGTCAGAAGAGATGTTATCAAGAATTACCTAGTTTTCCAGATGTTCTTGTCTATTTTGAAAAGAAGATACAGCTGTGCGTGTGGTATGCAGGCTCAGTTGCCTTCTTCTCTCTGAGCGCTGTTTAAGATAGATAAAGTTAGACAGTCGGTTGAAGGGCAGGACCACAGACTGTTGAACCTGTCAGGGTCTCTGGGATTTTTCCTCCTCCACTTGTCGGTATGTATTACTATTAGGCACCAAGAGCAGTAACACAGGTTTTTTTTATGTACGTGTTTGTTCCAGCTCTGTTTTCAGTTTGCAGTCTTATCTTATCTAAACCTTTTTTCTTTTTCTTTTTTTTTACCACATTTATGTTTTCAAAAGTAGGTCCATGTCACATACAATCATTATGCACCTGAAAAAAACAGCTAAATTAAACATTGTAAGACTTCAAGTGTGTAAGACTTTGAAAATTCAATTACAGACTCATTAACATGTTTGCAAATGGCAGAAGTTTACCCCAGCTGCTATGGGCGTTAGATAGGGTACACCCTCTACCATGGTGCTGCAAGCTTACATACTCTAACCATATTAGTTTTAGGCATTCGTAAGACAATGCATTTTGAGCGGGAGGGAGAAAACATGACTTACCTTCCTTAGTGTTTTGTGTCATTTGAATATTTGTATACTAGTATTAAATACAACTGCATACTAGCTCATGATGAATTATCAAGGATGGCTCACCTTTGGGCTAATTGTTGTCTGGAGGCAATTTTAAGCCATTTAATCACCAATCACATGTAGAATGGAACTCAGAATTGAAAGTACATTAAGTATAGACTCCAAAGTTAAATTAGCTTTAATGTTTCATCTTGTGCCGTGCAGGAGAAGCGACTGCAGTGCCTGTCCTTTACCAGTGTCAGAGAAAAAGAATGGGTGATGGAATCTCTGATCCGCTACATCAAAGTGATTGGTGGACCGCCTGGCAGAGAGGGCCTACTCGTCGGGCTAAAGAATGGAGCTGTGAGTGTGGGGAAATTTGAACAGAGATTGGTTTTCTTCTAAAAAGTTTGTATTAAAAGCCAGGTCTACACAAAAAAAAAGAAAAAATCAATTCACCATGGTGTTTCAACTTGTCCTAAATTCATCCATCAAGTTCAAGTTGTAGATGGCTCTGCCCTTATGTAATCCATGGCATCATGATATGAGGAAAAAAAACATTAAGAATGCTGTACTGTAACTGGGGCATGCCTCATTTTTAGACAAAAATAAAAACTGTCAACTTAAAGACATTTGCTGAGATCACTTTAATGTTGGTTCATGGTTTTTTGTTGGTCAGATTTTGAAGATTTTTGTAGACAACCCATTCCCCATCACATTACTGAAGTTATCCACCTCCGTTCGCTGCTTGGACATGAGTGCCACACGCAACAAATTGGCTGTAGTAGATGAACACAACACTCTTCTGGTTTATGACATTCATAATAAAGAACTGCTTTTTCAGGTAAGTGAAAAGACTCCATATGTTAGAATAGATCTTTCAATGGACCAAAGCATGCAGCTCTTTGCTTGGCAGTGACTTTTAATCCTTCTTTGTTTACTCACTCCCTCTCTCCTGCAGGAGCCTAATGCTAACAGCGTGGCATGGAACACCCAGTGTGAGGACATGTTGTGCTTCTCTGGCAATGGGTACCTTAACATCAAGGCCAGCAACTTCCCAGTTCACCAGCAGAAGATGCAGGGCTTTGTGGTCGGCTACAATGGCTCTAAGATCTTTTGCCTTCATGTTTACTCTATGTCTGCAGTGGAAGTGCCTCAGGTACTTGTGCAAGATAAACAAACAAATCAAGATACAGTGAGAAAGTGAAATTATTTCAATATAGATTCCATACACAATATTTTTCCGGCATCAGTGGCTAAGATGGTGTAGCGGGTTGTCTCATGGCCGGAAGGTTGGCAGTTTAAGTCCCAGCTCCCGCAAGTGCAGACTGTCATTGTGGTCTAGAGCAAGACACTTGTGTGAATGTAGCTTGTGAGTGAATGGTTGGTGATGGTCGAAGGGGCCTATAGGCAGCCTCTCCTCCGTCAGTCTATTCCAGGGCAGTTGTGGCTACAATGGCTTACCACCATTGAGTATGGAATGAATGAATAATGACTATAGTGTAGTGCTTTCAGAAGCTTGTCAACTCAGGCTCGTAAAGTGCAATACAAGTGTAAACCATTATTACTATTATTTTATGCATAGACTACAGTTGAACTACAGAAAATCCATGTGTAGATTACTTTTTAATTTTACTGTTTTAAACACATTATTGATTTATGTTGTATGGATATTTTTTTGTTCAGAGAGCTTTACCCCTAATTGATTATTATGTGTTTTTTTTTAATGCATTTTGACAGTCAGCCCCCATGTACCAATATCTTGAGAAGAAGATGTTTAAGGAGGCATATCAGATCGCCTGTCTGGGTGTGACAGACAGCGACTGGCGAGATTTGGCCACAGAAGCCCTAGAGGGACTTGACTTTGATACTGCTAAAAAGGTCAGTCGATGTGCACAAATCATACTGATCAGCAGCAATGATCATTAAGCTGCAGACAGAGAGAAAGATATTCATGTAAAAAAACATTCATACAAAAGAATAATGTACAATCAACCAATTTAATGCCATGTTCATGGTTTATATTATCGACATTGTTTGTACTTAATTAATAAGTATTCTAATAAACATTCTTATTCATTTGAATGTTTTGTGACCAGGCCTTCATTCGAATAAGAGACCTGCGCTACCTGGAGCTCATTAACACTATTGAGGTAAATATACTACGTTCATATTCAATCTCATTGTTGGAAAACGCAGTTACAACCAGACCAACCACATTCTCACTTTAGAGATCCCAAAACGGGGGGCCACTGCTCGGAATGGAAAATAAAAATATTGATAGTGTTTTAACATGATTCAGCATAGATTTATACATATAGCAAATAGCAAAGTAAATAACGTGAATACATACTGCTAAAACACTGGATTGTTCATATGGTCATCTTGGGGGTCGTGAAGTGTGTCTTTCTTGTCTATAGGCAAGACACTGCTAGTACTTATAGTTCAATTTAGACTAGTGATAACAAACTCCACTGTTCCTCATTACAGGGGTTGCCAAGTATTTTTGCATAGGGTGAATGGTTTTGCCTTTGAGTGAGCCGCCACTAGATACGAAAACATATACAAAATGAACTACTAATTACAACTACTACCGTAATTCATTTTATTTATTCATTTTGCTTAAAATGCAACTCAATTTATTTGCTTTATTCATGTGTCTAGAAGCACTGGATTACATTTTTCCCAAATCTTAACTAAATACCTATAAATTCCTGTATTCTGATGCATTTGGCACATTTGTGCTCAAATTGGATGTTCACATTTGCACTCAAATCCATATGATTCTCCCAAATCATTATTTAAAAGTAAAATATATTTCTGTTCATCTTTATTTAACAGGTAAAGTATAAGATGACATGACAAGGGCATACCGTCACAGCCACCCATACCTTTGCCATCCCTGCAGTATATGGTTTTATGGATCAATTAAAAGGGCAACTTACACTGAAATAAAATCTCTAACAGTTGTCCATGGTCCTTAAATGTGCATTGTCTAATAAGTTAATACTTATTTATTCCCTGGACATACAAAAACATCTTTTACACAGTTCTGTATAGAATGTGGAAATTCTGTATACTTCTGTACCTTTTGCCCAATGGATTCTCATGATGGCATTTCTCACATATGGCACTGCTGTTTTCTGTGTACATGTTGGTGTTGTTTGACTGATGTGCAGGAGAGGAAGAAGCGGGGCGAGAGCGACAATGAGTTGTTTCTGGCAGACGTCTTTGCCAACCAGGGGAAATTCCATGAGGCGGCCAATCTCTACAAACGCAGCAACCAAGAATCCAGGGCCCTGAGCATGTACACAGACCTGCGAATGTTTGAGTTTGCCAAGGTAAAACATCCATCCCTCATGTATGTGTAACCTCAGTATCAATATGAACTAAAGGACTTGCATGTTTTAAGGGCTAAAAAACATGTGTTTTTCCTCACTGAGCGCTCTGATGCCAAGTTGGGGCCCTACAAGGGGTTTACAAAGTATCCCAAACCCCTTTACTTCCCTTAATGCCTGTCTTTCATCTATATGACTGGAATAGCCGCATTTTGATCAGTAGGCTCTTATAGATATTTCATGATCATTCGAAATAAGTGATAAAAATATTGCTTGTGAAGATGGGGTAACATTTCTAAATTGGGTATAAGTGAATTCTCTTTACTGTTATATAGTATAAACACAACTAACACTTGGGGGTCATGCATCAAGACTGTTGCTATAGCAAGTGCAAACTGTAAAGCATGTAGCTATTTGTGTGCATGTTGAACCTAATATGCCATTTTGAAACAGCCCGTATTAGAGTTTAAAGCTAATATGAGAGATTGAGGCGTTGATAAAACAATGCACAAAAGACTCTGATCCACTTTTGCACGTGCTACTTGTTTTGCACATGAACAAACGCATTGTAAATGACCACCTTGGTCTACTGATGTTTCTATTGGTGCAAAAGTGATGGATTTCTCCTGCAAAGATTACTTCTATTATCTTCTCCAACCTTTGTAATATGACTATATAGTTTCTCCTTTATAAGAAAAGATAAGATATAACTTAATTAATCTTGAATTCATGTGCCAGGAGGAGCAATATAAAAGACACAAATATATAAAAAACAGTAGACAAAACAACATGTTTATAAATGTAAATATAGTTATGATGCATAATGTTGAAGCCACAACTGAAGTTATGACCGCTTTAAAATGGACCGTAGAAACTATATTATTGCCTGTGTAGGAAGATACTTTGATCATTTATTGTTCTCTTTACTATATATGCACATTCATGGTTGGTTTGTGTTTTTTGTGTTTTGCATCAGATTCATTGATGTGGCTGATGTATATTTATGCGGTCGTATAGACATCTGGTTACACACGTTATTTGTTTTAGTTTAGATGGATTGGACAGCAGAGGCAAAGGCCCCACTACTAACTATGACTTCCCCCCCTCCCACACTTCTATGTTTATAGCTATCTCAGCTAAACTTCCTTATACACTGCCTCCACTGGTGAATCACATCACTTTGTACTTCCAAGGTTCTCACGCTTCACACACCACATTGGTCATTGGTCAGTCTCCCCTTGTGCATCATTGGTCACTGGTCTTACACTCGTAAGAGCTGAAAGTTGTAAGTTGTAACCCTCATCACTTTTGTCAGTCTTATTATAGGCAATGGTAAGGTGTGTAGTATGTACTCTTTTTTTATTATTCATCTTTATATTATTTTTGCCTTGCCTTGATTAAGATAAAGTCAAATAAATAAATTGAATTAAACAAATAAATAAATCGCCATTGCGGCTGCCAGTCATGTGGTGCTGATCTTAGCCTCAACCCACATGTTTGATACAACATGGCGTGGTTGTGTCTGTTGCTTCCCATACGTGCCATTGCAAGCAGTCCAAGCACAAGGGTTTGTACTTGAAAGCACGTTTCCTCCCATTCCTCCAGTAAAATGTCGATGTGAAGATCTTTTTCCTGACAAATAAGAAACAGAACTGACTTTCACAGCTGTAATAAGCATAAAACCTTGATAATGAGTAATTGTGTATTTCCCAAGTGTTGATAATATTTGTTTTTTCAGAATTGGCTTTTGTGATATAGTATAACGTTTCTTGATTGTAGATATGAATATGAATATATCTTTTTGTGGGAGATCTTGTGTTTATCCATTAGTTGCTGGAAAGATATTGTAAAACCCTCACTAAACAATTCACAATTTTTTTTATTTTTTTTTATTCCTAAAGCTCCCCATTGCTTAAAGTCAGTATCACTTGATAACGTTTTAAAGTGTAGTATGCTCTTTCAACTTGTTAAAATACTAGGTTGTAGTTTTACCTTCTTAAATGGAGGCCTGCACTTTCACAAATTCTTCCTACATTAAAGCCATTTGCTGAGATTTTGATCGCATAGTGACAAGATAGTGGACACTCTTACTATTACATTTGTAATGTAATGTTTTAATACTGTACACATGCCCGGGTGCACAGTGCATGAGGTAAATCTGATACATAGCATCTTTTCATAAGATGAATGTACATTACCCCTGTCGAAGAAACATATAAACTAAAATTAAACAAAAAACATGTATACGTATATCGCAAACTTTGCTTTAGATAAAGGACTTGCAACCCAAATTGGAGGGCTTAATACAATCAACAAAAATCATTTGTCATTAGTAAAGTATCTAAAAGTAAAGAGCATTATTTGTCACTGTTCAATGTACGACATTATGTAGATCAGATCTAGACAATACCAATACACAACACATTCACAAAAGAAATAAGTATCATTTTCACTTGGTGCCTAATATGCTGCATCTGACCCAGTTACAAGTGATGTGACGGAGAAATAATCTGTGTGTTTTGCAGGAATACGTCGGAGGGACAGATCCAAAAAGCTCCCGGGACCTGATAACCAAACAGGCAGACTGGGCCAAGAGCAGCAAGGAGCCCCGAGCAGCAGCGGAGATGTACCTATCAGCTGGAGAGCATCTAAAAGCCATTGAGATTATCGGGGAGAATGGCTGGGCAGACATGTGGGTGTCTTGTATACATTTTTGCATAATTTTACATGTAAATGAATCTAATTGAGGATGTGAATTAGCATCAATTTAACATCCCCAAACTATAATTATTCAAATTACAGCACATTAAATCTATTAGCTAATACAACTCAGAGGGAGCGGAGAGAAGCAAATTTCATGAGCATGTGTAAAACTAGATACGCGCTGACTAAAGCCATCTGAGTTTTTACAACCATGAACTGATATTGCTTATATCCGGAACATATGTTTCTCTCCCTAAAGATAAATAATAAAGGATACATTTTGACATTTGAGTGAAAGCAGGGACAGGTGAAAAAGTAAAGGGAACAACACATTACTTGGAGTGAATAATATTGCCTGAGGTATTGGAAAATCTTGATTGTATTTATTTTGTTTGTAACTAGGCACAATTTATAAGACGTATTCTGGCCTTAAATCGCCATAGCCCTTGGAGCCTTTTATTTTTCCATGCGAATAATGTCCCAGATTTCTTCATAGGGAGAATGTGTATAATTCATTTTAAGCTCCATTATACCAATAAACAGGTGTGCTCATCTATTTTCTCTCTTCAGGTTAATAGCCTTAGCTCGTAAATTGGACAAAGCTGACCGCGAACCACTGGCGAAGTGCGCACACTTCTTCAAGAAGCTGCAGCACCACGGCTATGCCTCGGAGACCTACTCGAAGATGGGGGACTTGGAGGCGCTGGTGCAGCTGCATGTGGAAACCCGGCACTGGGACGAGGTCTGACACAGTTCTGTACATGAGCAGCACACCTGCTCCACTCATCATGACTTATATAGAACCTCTAGAGACTATAATATAAATATTATCTGTACAGTGCTATATTGCACTGAAGTTTGTTATAAGTTACATCGCAAACTGTGTTTTCAGTTTTTGCAAAGCTATGCAAGAAAGTATAGTTACTAGTAGCACTGTGGCAACCACACGGTTCCTATCGTGGTATTCAGGAGTCGTTTTTTCTTTTTCTTTTTTACGGGTGACAAATTATGTCTTTTTAAGTTAAGTGATTAGTGGGAGAAAAATGTACTGAAAGGCATGACTCTTAAACCCCAATCCTGGTTTGTTTGTTTAGATCCTAGTTCAGTTATGCCGCTTTACCTAGAAGAGGGCGTTGTCCGGCATCGCTGGCAGTATGTTTATCTATGGGGGTTCTGGGGGGGTTATGTTGATCTTGTCACATAGGCACAAATATTATCTGGAATGTTGTGGCTTTAAGTTAACACCAGTTTTGTCCATATTTGCGCTTAATTTAGAGATTAAAACACCCTTACCAAAACTAAAAACGTGCCAAATCTCCCCAAATGTGCTTTGTATTTCACCTAATGACTTGATATGTTTGAAAATGCAGTGAAACCACAACAACTTGACCCTGTACTTACTCGCAGTTAAATTCCATTCTTAGCAAAAGAAAGACAGAGAAAAGAGATATAGTGACACTTTTTTTTATATATAGAATGCGCTAAAAACAGCTCCCCCATAAAGTCAAGCCATCTCTTTCTTGATTCAGTCCTTCAGAACACTTGGATAAAGCACACAAGAGTAGTGTTTTATGTGTTTCTCAGTGGGAGATGGACTATAAGGAACCCCAGAGCAGAGACTAAGTTACAGAAGTGGCCATATGGATGCTATTTACTACACCCACTGTTTGATAAATAACAGGATTTCATTAAAGGCTTAGGAGTCAAAGTCGAGAGGCACTCGTCCGTGTTTTTAGTATGAAATACGTGTATTTCTTGGCCCAGACGTGGCTACAGGACATTTAGTATTATCCATCACTGTGACAGGTCTGCAGCTTGTGTCCGCTGGCCACTCCACTGACTCCTTTACCCTGTCATTCAAACTGCTAAAGGACTGAACCTGTGGGAAGAATAAAAATGGACTTAGGTCATTACAATTGTAAAACAGGAAGTTATGTGTACCAGTTTAACTTTCAAACAAAACTACTTCATCAACAAGTGGTCACAGGTCATTTGTAATTGCTCGGGGCATTTCACTAATGGTGTCTGTTGCATCCCTGTTTGTGTAGGCTTTTTCGATAGTGGAGAGACACCCGCCGTTTAAGAATAACGTCTATGTACCGTATGCTCAATGGCTGGCTGAAAATGATCGCTTTGAAGAGGCTCAAAATGGTGAGTTTTTGCTTTTATCCGCACAATAACTTTAGAACCTACATTTCTTCCTTACACAATACAATTTGTTAAGAATTAATAAAAGTGTGTGCACTTTAAATGTAATTTGTATGCTTTATTAGAAATAAGTATACCCGAAGGGTTGGTGTTTCATGAGAACAAAAGCTTTGAGTGGGCCCTAAAATGTTTGTTTATATTGCCAACATCATAACAAATCTCTAGTCCTACTTAACGTTCTCATGAAACAGAAGTTTTCATGGCAGTTTTATAAAGTACATGTGGTAATGATCAAACCTTTTCAGCTCTCGTCCCAGGCATTTTTCACTACTTCCCAGAGATCCCTTGTATCCACTGTAAAACGTGATCCTCTTTGCTGGAGAGAGCAGACAAGAGCAGCATTGCCTGTTAACTGAAGGACAAGCATGTATGGCTGTAATCACCCGTACTACAAGCCGGCCTGATGATGATTACCAACTAGGGCCGTAGTTATAATCAGCTCATAGATTTATAATTATGATCTCAGCAGGCAGATTTCCTCCTCCCTACAATCTTCCCTGGCCTCTGTCTCCACATGTAATACGAGGCTAGACAGTTCTCACCGGATTGTGCCCCACTATTGGTCATATATTTGATTGTGTGTTCGAGCTAGATAGTGTACGTTATATGTAGATAACGTTAATACAAGTAAATAGACTTCTTGGTTTCACATTCAACTTTACAATATAGGCATAGTTTGAGTTTCAGACACACAATTATATTTTTGTTTGCTAATTAGGCCACAGTAGTTATCATAAAGTTTAAACATCTACTAACCTGTTCCGAAAATGGGAGTATGGTGTATCATTTCATGTTTCAGTCTGTCACAAATATTAATGCAGCTAAACTTAAAACTCACAAAAAACTGATTCTTTATTTTAAAACATACATTGCAAATCTAAATGCTTATCCGATTCTTGCAAGTAGTTAGCAGCCTTAAAGTGCATATGACAGGTTTTGAAACTGTGACTTATTTAGATTGATAACATCTGTTGTAAGTAATAACTATAATTTTATTTCAGTGAAGCAGCAATTTAAAATGGTGGACAAAAAAGTTATTTATTTTAATTTGAATTTGAAGCTACTGACAGGAAGTGGCATAGATGGAGGTAAAGTTCCATAGATACAGACTGCATCGTGTCAAGGATGGGGCGTGGCCTCGGCGAGGGGGAGGGGAGTATCTTTTGGGAAACTTAATTTTTCACATTTGTTAGCCATTTTCTGGCGGAATATAATAATTTATCACATACAAACAAAGTCAAGTCTAGATGGGGTCCATATTGATGTTTTTTCACAGCAGATTGTTCAGTAGAAGCGAAAAAACGGCAGTTGTAGCTAGCGTTAGCTAGCCTTAGCATGTAGCACGGTGCTAACAAGAAGCATAATGTTAGCATTCTCTGTTATTTATGTAATTATGGGCTGTTGAACCACGTTGCTCCTCGCCATGTCTTTGTATCTTTATTTAGTAGAAAACCATATTGATAATTCAGCATTTGTTGAAGTAGTTTTTGAAAAATTGGAGAAAGTTTAGATATTTCTCCTTTTTGTTCCCCCTCAACTGCTTCAAAACATGATCATATATGAGCCATTCCAGAGATGCCGTCTTAAAGGGACTATACGGAGTTTAAAGATGTTAAAATTAAGTATTTTCCTCCTACATGTTCCAGCCTTGTCCTAATGTGTAGAATGAGCCCAGACCTATTCAGCACAACTGCCTCTAAAATCCTGCACTGTCACTCAAAAAGTTGTTAATTCGAGTCCAAATTGCCGTCATGCACGAGCTTAATATAGAGACTGCAGTTACGCAGAAGACCTGAAGTGGCAGTAGTGAGTATAAAAATGACCAACTTGCATCTAGTCCCTTTAACCATAACCCTAGTCTGACTCCCGTTGACATAACATGGTTGGCATGGCAACGGTTTAAAATTGTTTGCCTCTATCCATGTCACTTCCTGTCAGTGTTCAATAAGGAAGTGAAACATCACAAAAATGGTCAAACTAAAGAAAGATGGGTAATTTTTTTTTAGCTAAATCTTTAATATAATTGTCTTACCTATGTTTCAGCAAAAAATGTGTTTAATATGTCATATGTACTGTAACATAGTATTATCCACATTATCCAGGTACAATTTCACATGCAAGTGAAACCGATTTAAACTTTAATTTAGTACTGGGTTTCCATGGGGAATTAAGAAGCATTAAAAGTCATTAAATTATTTGCGCTAAAATTAAAGCCTTAAATGATAATAACCTTTCATTTACCGTCCCCCAGGGGGATAGGGTTAGGTTTAGGGTCAGGGGTTAGGGTTATGGTTAGGGTTAGGCAAATGTCATGTAAGTTGTGTTATACTCACACTGATCTGATCTTACACATAGTTTTAGAAACTAGAAGGTAGTGGCTTTTAAATAAGGTATCACATGCTGCAGGCTGTAAGCTCTCCTGTCAATAAGCTTAGAGATTTGGATATGCATAATTGGAGAAAATAACCTTAAGATGGTAGATAACGGGTTAAAAAGGGAGATAGATAGATAGATACTTTATTGATCCCGAAGGAAATTGTGCATTAGTCTCTTGCTCACATTCACACAAACAGAGCAGGATCTACAAAATTAAAAAGTAAAAAAAAAAAAACATTTAAAAGAAAGCTCCCTGACGTGACTCTGTTATAGAGCCTGATGGCATGAGGGACAAAAGAGTTCTTCAATCTGTCCTTGGAGCATATCAGAGAGCGGAGTCTGGAGCTCACGGCGCTTCTCTGGTGGGAGAAGACCGAGTTAAGGCGGTGGCTCAGATTGGACAGGGTCGCCCTGATCTTAGAGAGCGTCCTCTGCTCCACCACCTTCTCCACTGAGTCCAGGCCCACTGAGTCCAGGCCCAGTCCAACCACCGAACCCGCCTTCCTAATGAGCCCGTCCAGCCTCTGAGTGTCTTTTCCTTGCGCTGCCCCCCAACATATAACAGCATAAAAAAGAACACTGGACACAATAGACTGATAAAACATGTACAATAACTTGGAACAGACTCTGAATGAGGCCAGCCGTCTAAGAAAGTACATCCTACTCTGCCCCTTCTTGTAAACAGCGTCCATGTTCGCCGCCCAGCTCAGCTTGTTGTCCAACTGCAGCCCCAGGTACTTATAGGTGGAAACCACCTCCGCACCCTCAATGTTGATGGGCTGCAGAGAGGATGGTGCCCAGCGGAAATCCAGCACCACCTCCTTGGTTTTTGCTGAGTTCAGCAAGAGCTTGTTCCGCTGACTCCACACCACAAAGTCCTCCACCAGGCCTCTGTACTCCCCCTCTTCACCCTCCCTGATACATGCCACGATTGCAGTGTTATCAGAGAACTTGTGTGGCATGTATCGGAGATGTAACGGAAGTCAGCAGTGTAGAGGGTGAAGAGGAGGGGCGAGAGCACAGTGCCCTGAGGTGCTCCAGTGCTGCAGGTCAATGTTGAGGACCTACAGCCCCCCGCTCGAACAAACTGTGACCTGTTGGTCAGATAGTCCGAGACCCAGCGCACGAGGTGAGGGTCCACAGCCATGATGGTAAGTTTCTCCTGGAGAAGGCTGGGATGGATTGTATTAAAGGCACTGGAGAAGTCGAAGAAAAGCATCATCACAATGCACCCCCCCCCCCCACATACATCCGTGTTTTCATCACGTGTGATGTGAGCGCGACTGGCCTGTAGTCATTCAGCTCCCGAGGGCGACCCTTCTTTTGGACTGAAACGATGCACGACGTTTTCCACAATGAAGGAACTCTCCCAAGCCGCAGACTCAGGTTGTAGACCTGCTGTAGAGGGTCTCCCAGCTCAGCAGCACACGTCCTCAGGAGCCTTGGACAAACCTGGTCAGGACCCGCGGCCTTCCTTGGGTGCATACGTCGCAGCTGCCTCTTCACCTGGTCCGCCGTGATGGAAGGAGGTGTTGCGGTGGCTGTGTCGGGCGCTTGAGGGAGCGTGAGAGAGGCAAGAGAAGAGCAGCAGGATGGTAATGGTCAGAGGAACCGGAGAATTGGCTTCAAATCTAAACTTCTGGGAAAATAATGGCCTGCAAAGGTATGTATTTTTGACATACCTTTGTCAAAAATACATAAAGTCTGGTATAAAACACATTCAGTTGCATTTTTGGCTGAAATTACACTAAATTTTTCCCTCAAAAAAAGTTATGTCCAATTTGCTTCTAGATAACAACATTTCCCCTCATTAGTTTGATGCAATGTTTACAAATCTTTTGAAATGAAATGTGCACAGAGTTTTGTTTTTGTTTGTGGCATTAAAAATATAGTATTTTGTCATTAAAATGACATTTAATTTTACTTCCTGCTACCTGTATAAACCCTGTAGGAAAAGCGGTTGTTATAATTCACTAAATTGTGCAGGAGAGCTAAGTGTGTGTGTGTGTGTGTGTTTGTGTGTGTTTGTGGTGGTGTTGAAAAGAAAAGAAAATGAACTTAAAGGATTTTTCATATAGTTAAGTAAGCTGATTATAATGTGGTGGTAATGAATGCTGACCCCTGCTGTGTGTGTTGGGGCCGGGTCATCGGAGGGGGTCGACTCCCTGATGCTGTTTCTAATTACCTTCTGATGGGAACATGTGCAGTAGACCTTTTTAAAGCCAGATGACGTACATGAAAACATAGCTAAACTTTGTCGCTGGTTATTCCAGCGCAGACTGAGCGGTGAATTAAAGACCCTGCTTATAATCAACTTCATGACAAAAGCTACACATATACAATAGCATTTAAAAGGAATTGGCTGTTATCGAAATTATTCCAGCGTTAAAATGTCTTTGGTACTGATCATTACTTGGGAAAACATCAAGGGGGGTGGATTTTTAATAAGTCCATGATTATTGTTTTTCAGAACAACAGGGGTGCAACTGAATTGAGATCACAATTTGAGTGGTCACAATTAGTAAATTGCATAAACTGTAATAATTTAGGTCGTACAGTATTCTCTTCCCTTTCTCTATACAATCTTTTTGCTTATAAAACCTGCTAACCCTATAGTTTTGACCTCCACCAACATGTTTTGAAATGATTCTTACAACTTATTTTATCTGGTCGTATTTCAGTCTTCCCTCTGTTACAAATGCACACTGTGAAATGAATGAGTTTTCAAAATAAATGATCTAATTAACACACAGAAAAAAGTTACCATTTGATACTTTCCCCAGAATTGTGCAGCCCCACAGAGCATTGCTACTACATCTTACTATCATTCATTTTTGTATTTTTTTTTTTCCCCCTCTGTCAGCGTTTCACAAGGCAGGGCTCCAGAATGAGGCTGTTAAAGTCCTGGAGCAGCTTACCCATAATGCAGTGGTGGAAAACAGGTTCAATGATGCTGGCTATTATTACTGGATGCTCTCTATGCAGTGCCTGGACATCGCTCGAGGTGAGGTTTGCAGCATGCTCGCTCTTCGCACACACACACAACAGAAACCACTAAACAGCGACACATTTGTGCGCTCTGTAATTCAACACACTGTTTATCCTTGTAAGTGTCCGTATCATACGTTCATCAGAAAGTGGAGACCAGTGCAGTGACATGTTGAGGAAGTTCGATCGCTTTCAACACCTGGCAGAGCTGTATCATGTCTATAGATCTATTCAACGCTACACCGTGAGTAACACATTTACACTGTTGATATATATGCCACTTATCTAGTAATAGTTTTTGTGTCGATCGTGGATGGTTGAGGGTCAAATCTGCGTCTGGTACAAAACTTGCTATCAGTTTGTATGACTCGGGGCTTTGAGGATTTGTTGAAGTCACCCAAAAAAGCCAAAAGGAAATCAGATGTTTGTATGTCATTAATTTTGGCTTGGGACTGGCAACAAACGTCTCCAGTAACCATGGCAACAAACTAGTGTCACAATAAATGTTACTTCATCATTTGTCCCGGAGACCTTATACATTTCACAAATAAACAGAGCGCTTTATGGGTGTGCTGGCCTGTGTCAGTCTCCTTGGTTTGTTTTTACAGGTTTGGGCTGTGCCGTAGTCACACCCAAAGACATCACAGTGATTAACAGCAGAACATAAAACCTTTTACATTTGAGCTTAACTCTCCTGGACAGTCACTGTATACACTATTTGATTGATCACTTTGGGGTTATATGGTGGCTGTCATGCCAAAAGTCAATTGAAATGTGAAACAACAAGACATTCAGACATAAAAAGAAAATGACAGAATTTAACTATCTTCTTCCTTCTTTACATTTACAGGATGAGCCCTTCAGTTCCCACATGCCAGAAACTCTGTTCAACATTTGCAGGTTCCTCTTGAACAACCTCACCAAAGAAATACCCCCGGGCATTTCTAAAGTGTATCCTTTATTTTAATAGTAAAGGATAGTAAAAACGTGATCACTAAAGAGTTGGAAAATGGTTTAGGAGGAGTCGGCCATGCTGAGAAAAATAAAAGATCTGATGACAGAGTGGAAGCCATGCCAAGGGGAGACAGACTCTCCGATATCCAAACAAATGCTTTGATTTGTTCTGACATATGCATACAAATTCCACACAATATGCTTAATTTGATCAGACCGCATCATAAAGACTCAACTCATATGGAAGCACACAGTCAACATAGAGGAGAAGAGCTCCCTACTGATTGAAACAAAATACAGCTGCAATTGTGGTTCGCTTACTTTTTATAACAATAATCATTAAACATTTGGTTGTAACTTCGGGCCTAGGACGGGGAAACATATGGAGGCAAAACGTCTTGGAACGTCTGACGTCACTATTAACAGAAATGTAAAAAGAAATCTGTAAATCCCTACTGATGGGACACAAGTAGAGGAAAAGGAAGAAAAGACCATCTGTAACTGAAATCAAGCTGAACACCTGGAATCTCCTATAGCTGTGGTTGCTCTAATAACTTTAACTTGGATTTGTAGGCCTCAATATGAACAATTAAACACTTTGTCACCGAAGTGCGGCACCAACACTAGAGGAACATGCATTTATCAGGAGTTGAACAGAACTGGGTGTGTGTGTGGAGGAACTGGAGAGCGCTGAGCGGAGAGGAGCGAAGTGAGTATGTTAAGCTGAAGTGATCGAGGAGTGCCAGTGTAGAGCGAGTACAGCTGCAACTCATTGACTTGTCCATGTTGTTCTAAGAGGGCCACACTCTAAGCAGTGTCTGTCTACATACAAATATAGCACTTTGCACTTGAACATGTGTGTCCCAAAACGCACACACAAATGAAAAAGTTAATGTCGCTTACGTTTGGTATGTGGGACTCGGTGTTGCAGCCTCAGCAAAGATATTTCTCTACTCATTACGCACATGAGGGACTGCACTGTTTGTTTTTCTTTTTTTCTTCTTTATATGATGATGATGATAAAGTCTCGGCATCCTAAAAATACTGAACCAGATCTACAATGGTTTGTAATCCATTTGAGGCAGATGGTTTGCTGCGGTGGCAGTCCCAAAAATAAGCAACAGCTGAAATGAAAGTTGATGCAGAACGGGATTTGGGCATCCGTTATCATTTTTCCTTGTAAAAGCTTTCTTGACCCAATAGATACAGTAGGTGTAGCTAAACATAGTAGACATTTGGTCTTGTTTCGACAGTTTATGACGTTTAAGCCAATACTTCAAAAGCTTGTGATTTCTTGAGTTGGGCTGCAAAATCTTTTGAAATCAAATCTGTTTTGCAGATGTATTGGTCGCACTGGTCGTGGTACGTTTTTTTAAAAAGTAGATTGTTCACACCAGCAGGGGAGTGCCTTGGAGCCGGTCAGGGTATCACAGAGCCGTCCCAAGTGCCACCCCACTCAGAGGAACTGAAACAGTGTTTTGGAGGCCAGTGACAAGTTCAGTTCAATTTTACTGTATACAATATGGGAGAAATTGTATAAAAGAAGTACAGACATATACATTTAAGTTTACCTGAATGATAAAACCAAAGTGTTTAATTCTCAAATTTATATTTATTTTATTTTATTTGACCATTATTTAACCAGGTAAGTCCCACTAAGAGTAAGAATCTCTTTTACAGGGGAGTCCTGGCCCCAGAGGGGAACCCGTTAGCCTAAAACCATAACAACCGTGTTCGGCCTTTGCTATCCCAGTATAACTTAGAGCCTCAACTAGACCGCCCCAGTGAAAAACGTCTGGACACGCCACCTGCTCGCCAAACAACTAAGGATGCTGTATGCATAATGTTTTAATATGTACTGTATAAAAAAGCTAACTTTTAGAGTAGAGTCATACATTTAACACACCTATGAGCATAGTGAACTAAACCTTGACTTTCAAAATATAGAATATATTAAATTTCCAATTATTTATCCAAAGTTTTTTTTAGGGTGGGAGGTATTCAAACTTGGGAGTTTCGCTAGCATTGATTATACATGCCATGTTTTCCCTTGACCACAAAACAGGAACACCTTGTATGCATTGGCTAAACAGAGTCGAAGACTGGGTGCCTATAAGCTCGCCAGGTACTCGTATGAGAAACTCCAGGAGTTGCACATTCCATCTCGTTTTCAGGACTCCGTGGAAGTGGGCAGCCTCACCATCCGCTCCAAACCGTTCCATGACAGTGAGGTGTGCTAAGTGTGTTTTTTTTTTAAATTATCTGTCCAATAGTAATCACTGTTTAGTCTCAGTTACCTAGGTGGTCCAGTTTATTTATTATTTCAGGCTTAGTCTTGAATTAGACCTACTTTTGTATTGCACCCATTTTTAATTATCAGTAGTTTTCTATTTTGCATTGCTCAGTTTAGTATGTTCAGAGAAAGTTATTTTTGATTTGACACTTAATAAGATATAACCACTAATGTAAACGATTCACTTCAGTTATTAAAAGCTTGACTATGAGGGTGCTTCCCTCCAGGACCTGATTGAGGGCATGATGTGTTACCGCTGCTCCACCAACAACCCACTGCTGAACAACCAGGGAAGTGTGTGCATCAACTGTAGACAGCCGTTCATCTATTCAGCCTCCTCGTATGGTCAGTGCCACTCAAACAATATTGCACAACTTTATAATGCTCAATAATTCAGCTTAGCCCCTTTCTTTCGCAGAAGTGTTGCCGCTGGTGCAGTTTTACCTGGAGGAGGGCATCGGTGACGAAGAGGCCGTCTCTCTCATTGACCTAGAAGTGCCTCGCTCAGATCAGAGGGACACACAGTGGCACAATGCGGGCAGCGGAGGTATCCTTTGATCACCTGCAACAAATCCACGACTCACACAATAACAGATGGTCCACACACTGAGATTATGAATTATTTACCCCGCATTCTGTCGGTCCCAGGAGTGGTGGGTCTCAAATGAGAGTAGCCAAAAATGTAGCTTTTTACTATCATTTCCTGTGCAGTGGTAAATATACTCACGTTAAACATTAGAGCGAAAGAAAACAATTAGTATGTTTGTTTCTGTATAACATTGTATTTTTCCCTCCACCAAAGATTTGAATAATATATGTAAATCGTCATTTCACTTTGTGGTCTTACATTTAGTTGATCATCACCAAAATGAACCATGTGACTGGTCTTTCTCGTGACAGTTCTTAGAAGGAGTTTAGTCTGCATTGGCCTCGATTCTTTGCTGGTGGGTAAGCTGTCAGAGCTAAGTCATCTTAGCTCTTGAGCTAATAGGGTTAGTGAGGCTCTCCTGTCTCATCTTAATGACACTAACCCTTGGAGTCGTAGCCGTAGCCGCCGAGCGGGGATTAACCTGCATTAGCCCAAGAGACTCAAGGGCACTGAGGCCTGCTCTGATTTAACACACCCATCTAACAGACAGGGAGAAAGTGATTGACAGTTGCAATCTTTCCAATCTTAAAAGGGTCTTAGTGGTACATTTATAAAGCAAATAGGATTTCCTCATTTAAAAAAAATCTATTAATTAAATATTTATTTTGTCCTTTTTCCTTAACTGACATAAATTAGAGCCGCAGTCGTTAAGAATAGACGACAGTTTCAGTGAGTCAGAGGAGGACCCTTTTACAGCCAAAATGACCTTTGAGGTAGGAAATATCCAAACCTCTGTCTTCATGGGCAAAAGTGCAATGTGCATCCAACAATCTGTGCATTTACAGCAGGGGGGCTCCGAGTTTGTCCCGGTGAAGGTGAATCGTTCAGTGCTGCGCTCCATGAGCAGACGGGACGTCCTGATCAAACGCTGGCCTAGACCCCTCAAATGGGAATACTTCCGTTCCCTGTTGCCTGATGTGAGCATCACCATGTGCCCCACCTGCTTCAAGGTAGAATGTTTAGACACACACTAAAACGTTGCTCCATTTAGTCGCTGTGCTTTGTAACACTGTTTTAGTCCCATAGCTTTATACCGGTGTCTTTTGTCTTTTGCAGATGTTTCACAGTGAGGACTATGAGCTGCTGGTGCTACAACACAGCTGCTGTCCGTACTGCCGCAGACCCATCGACGAGCCAAACTGACTTAATGGGAGCAACTACGTGAACTTATTTTCATTTCCTGTCTCCTGCTGTTCATGCAGCCTCTGACCTTTTCTATTCACTTTCTTATGCGTTACTATTGCTCATGTGGCTCGGACTTTAAATCCCAGAGAGTTTGCTGTCTATCAGGAATAATGGACTGGACTAATTCCTGGAGTGTTTGTCATTGTAGAATGAGAAAAGTGCACCGTCAGACACTTGATTACTGGAATTAGATTATCTAACGCGCTCACTGATAACATCAACACTTTTAGGCTAATGTGGGTTTGATTTGTATTCATTTCATTTGTGCACAAATATCAATATCAAGCTTTTATTTATTCATTTATTTACTTAAATGGCAATACTATTGTAATTAAACTATTTTTGTAGTTTTTTTCTTCTTCTTTTTTTTTACATATGAATATTAAATACTACTTGATGTTTTTGTGCTTAAGATGACAAGCAAGACTCATTTTCCATTCAATCTGAGAGCTGAAGTGAAAGTGCATGTGGCATGCGCCACTGGTTTTGATTAGACGGAGTGTATAGGGAGACTTCAGCATTATGCAGTTATTAGGGATTAGGCTTTCCATGATGCAAATAACTTGAACTGACCAAGACATTTCATTTGTAGTTTATCCATTTTGAGTGCTTGAGATCACAAGGAAATTGCTTTTCTTAAACACACTGCCTCTTCACTAGCTGAACGTTTTCATGATGTATTCTTACTTTTACAACAATCAATGATGTTATACGATGGTATATCATTATGACCACAACCTCTGACCTCCAAGATGCTTACAATAACACAAGACTAAAAGCCTCATGTGAGTATGTGTGTTTATGCGTGCGTGTGTGTGGGACTGAGAGTCTCCTAATACCATGTATGCTAACACTTTACTTCGTACATGTCCCTAATCCGGCCTCCTGTTAAAAGGTGCTGCTCCCCTCCTGGGGACTGCACTGCATATCTTGCTATCACCATAGCCATCCATCCTGGTGCTATTCCCTCTGCAGCTGTATGACAGGACTGTGCAGGTTCTTCTGAAAAGCCACTGCTCTTTTCCTTCACTGTCAGCATTTTAGAGGACATTTCAGCTCCTATCACCTGCAGCGATGAATGGCACAGAGGGGCCCAATTTCTACGTGCCCATGTCTAATAAGACTGGGGTGGTGCGCAGCCCATTCGAGTACCCGCAGTACTACCTGGCTGAGCCCTGGAAATACTCGCTTTTAGCCGCCTACATGTTCTTTCTAATGATCACGGCCTTTCCCATCAACTTCCTCACTCTGACTGTCACTGTCAAACACAAGAGACTGCGGACTCCGCTGAATTATGTGCTGCTGAACCTGGTGGTGGCAGATCTCTTTATGGTGGTGGGTGGCTTCACTGTCACATTCTACACTGCTCTGCATGGGTACTTCAGCCTGGGGGTCATCGGGTGCAACATTGAGGGATTCTTTGCCACACTTGGAGGTAAGCCCGTGAAACTTAGATTTTTCTTGTCTTCTTTTCTATCTTAGCAAATGGAGTTTGTGTTGTGCATTTGAATTGCACAAGTAATGGACTAAAGCATTTCGTCTAATTGATCTCATCTTGCAGGAGAGATTGCCCTGTGGTCACTTGTGGTTTTGGCCATTGAACGCTACCTTGTGGTTTGCAAGCCAATGGCCAACTTCCGCTTTGGAGAGAAGCACGCTTTAGCTGGCCTGGCCTTCACCTGGGTAATGGCTTTGACTTGTGCCACCCCTCCCCTCCTCGGATGGTCCCGGTACGCACGCTCTTTCATTCTTAAACAGATACAAATTCAATAGCACAATAATCGGAACCTGAGGGAATTGTTTTGCTTGCTTTGCATTGCTATAAAAAGCCACAGACGCCCTCGTCATCATGCTGCGGCTTGAAAGTGATATTATTAATGTGTTGGCTGATACAGGTACATCCCCGAGGGTATGCAGTGCTCCTGTGGGATCGACTACTACACGCCGAAGCCCGAGATCAACAACACCTCATTCGTCATCTATATGTTCATCCTGCACTTCTCCATTCCTCTTATCATCATTTTCTTCTGCTACGGTCGCCTCCTCTGCACTGTGCGCGCGGTAGGAAGCCACTCTCTTAGTGCCTGATGCAATATTAATAACAGGAAAATCTGATCCTTGTTTGTCCCTGTTGGTAGATAAGTAAATGTATATACTTTACTTTACCTCGCCCCCCTTCCGCATGAAGGTTAGGGGCATCTCTGAGCACAGTCTCTGGAGATGTAAAGGATTTAGTGGCTCAAGGACGTTTCAGAAGGGCAGAGCGCAGCTTAGAGCCAGGCCCTTCCAGCTGAAAGCCAGTCTGTCTGCTCCTGTGTAAGCCCAATGCCATCATCATTATCATTTATTATACATATTGCCAGGACATGTTTGTGTATTCTTTGTTATAGTGTCATTAACGTTGATAAATTATGCTCTGGTCTTGTTTGAAATCAATAGTGAGATATAACCAAGTTGCCTGTGTGATGACTGTTACACCTGCTCCTGGTCAATTCCAATGTCTGATGATGTATCTAAGCATTGATTTATTTTTCTTCTTCGTTGTATTTCTTAATCAGATAAAGCCCATTTGATATCTTCCTATTCATTTATCTTTTGCATGTTACGTCACATGAGTTTTCGGTATCTGTCATTGAAATTATGGACATAGTAACCAGTCATTTGCAGAACTGATACAGAGAAACCACTCTGACAACCATCAATATTGTATTCAGTATATGTCATTACAATTCTCAAATTCATGTAATTGATGTATGTTTTGGACAAAGAAAGATTTTTGTGATTTGACATATGCAATGGGAACAAAATAGTGCATTTGTGCAGAATCTAGACTGTCAGTTGTCGGTTGTAGACCCGAAGCAAATTTATTTTTGTTTGATCCTCAGCCAAACAGTTTTGGGCCTTCAAGCCAAAATGTTTCAGTATCTCTGCTCTAGTTGAAATGTGTAGGTTTTACAATTTTTGTATCGAGATATGCTCTGTTGTGGCATTTAGTTGACTGTATGTGGGCTTGTTAATAGAAGACAAAAGATAGTTGTGTAGGGCCTTTCTCTGTGGAGATGCATGTCCTCCTTGTGTTTGGGTGGGTTTCCTTTTGGCACCCCAGTTTCCCCCATGAGTTCTCAACAAGCACAGTAGGCTAATCCTCTTGCTAGGTAACCTTGACCAAGTTCCTGGCCCAAGTTGTCCTGAGGCACTGGTTGTAGAATGGGTACACTAATAAAGTCTGCTGAGTGGAATACCTAATGTATTAAATGAATTTGTGATTAATTCTTTACATGTGTTTAGGCCGCAGCCCAGCAGCAGGAGTCGGAAACCACTCAGAGAGCGGAGAGAGAGGTGTCCCGGATGGTGGTGGTGATGATCATCTCTTTCATGGTGTGCTGGGTGCCCTACGCCTCTGTGGCCTGGTACATCTTCGCCAATCAGGGAACAGAGTTTGGACCTGTCTTCATGACTGCTCCTGCTTTCTTTGCCAAAAGCTCTGCCCTGTACAACCCAGTCATCTACATCCTCCTCAACAAACAGGTATCAACTTCTTAACCCCGCCTTCTCACCTGGAGAGCTTATATAGGCCAGTGCAATGCCTCATTTGAAAGCTAAGACCTTCAAAATGGATCTTAAAGATTTTTGCATTGTTGTCGTCACTTTTTGTCATATTAATTACCCTTTTTGTTACATCTTCAATTTTTTGTTACAATTTTGTAGTGTTTTTGGAACTTGTTGCTTTTTTGTCGTCTTTTGTCATATTATTGTAACTTTTTATTTGTTGTGTTTTTGCAACTTTTTGTTTGTAAATTCTTGTTGGTTTTTCATCACTTTTTCATCATGTTTTTGTGGCTTTTTCTGTTTTTTTTTGACACTTTTTGATGCTTTTATTGTTGCAATTTCATCCTTGTTTATGTCTCTTTTCATCGCTATTTTGAAGTTTTTAGATTTGGGTAATGCTGAAAAAAATGTTTCCTGTTCAGGTGGGAGTTAAACTAATGTGTGCCGATGTAAAGATTTTGTTTTGCACTTATCTTTTAGCTGTGTGGCGATTTACTAATAGAATGTACATATTCTATCTTATTTGGTATATAATTTACACAGTTGTCCACCCCTCTAACATCGACCATTGATGATTGGAACACGAGGTTTTGATATTTTAGTGTTTTGTGTAAACAGATTTGTTTTCCATTGCAGTTCAGAAACTGTATGATCACCACTGTGTGCTGTGGAAGAAACCCATTCGATGATGATGACGCTGGCACCACTCTCTCCAAGACCCAGACTTCATCTGTGTCCTCCAGCCAGGTGACCCCGGCCTGACCACCCCCCACAGCACGCGCCCTCCACGTCCCATCTGTCTTGAGCACATGGGGCCTACAGTCCACTACCAGAGCCAGGCAGCACCATGTTCTTTTGGCCAATCCTCTCGGTTTACCTCTCCGAGTCTTCTCAGCGGCACCACTGCACATTTGGTGACATACTGAAAAACCAGCGTGCATATTTTCCATCCGTTTAATCATGGGAAGTGTTCAGTTGGCTTCAAAGAGTTTAACCCAGGAACATAAGGGCCATCGTACTGGTGCCCGTCCAGCTGAACGCGGTCCAATCTCCCACTACCATCAAAGCATCGTCCCCTAATTCATCAAAGTAATTTTATTCTTTCTTTTCTTTGAAAGTATTGTTGCCGCTGGTGAGCCCCAAAACACTTCACTAAATTAGCTTGTGGAGGTGATCGCTTATTTGAGTAGTGAAAAGTATAATATATAGTTTCAGTGGATTGAAGCTTTGATTTAGGCTACTTCATTTGTTGTGATTGTTATGGCTTATAATTTGGTTTGATATGACATTAGCCACAGTCAAACGTCATATCGTGTATTGATTTGCTTATTGCTTTGGCATAGGCTAGGCTTTCACAAAATGCCTGTTCTGACACAATTTACTTAAGTGACCCATAAACTTGGGTCATCACAATAAAAAAGAATATTTTCACATTTGAGTGCACTAAAGCTGTGAGTTTCGAAACAATAGTTTGTAGTACGTTTGGAATATTTTATATAGTTGCAGCTTGTTGGTCAGACATAAAATTGTACCCAGAGTTCATCTTATCGCAAGTGGATGTGAGCGTGAAGCGATGAACCAGAACAGCGCCTCTACTGGAAGAGGATGCTTCCTACAACAGACTGTGCAAATAATGTTTACATGCAGGTATAAGGGATTTAATGCTAATCAATGGATTATTATTTTCTTGTTTGTGTTAATGACATGCAGAAGGTGTTGTGGAAATTATTCTGTGTTTACTGCAATAAAAATGCTAAACATCTACAGCAGGGCCTTTTCCTTTAGGATTTTTTCACAAGAGCATTTACGACTCATTTTGAGAAATTCCAGATGCTGCCGCTCCGTTGGCTTAAGTATGACAGCGCCGAGAGCTTAATGGTTTTCAAATGTTGTTAAAAAATTGCTCTCCCATAATGCATTTTGGACATGACGGGAGCCCCGGTACTTAGCAAAAGAAAAACACTGTCAGACTGGGACATGTTAAAATCCTAAATACTATAATTTATTTCACAAACTTTGACAAGTCATTTGGCGTCACAAATACAGTCATCCTCTCTTCAGATTATATTGAGCTCACGTTATTTCCATATATGTAAATTTCCCTCTTGTTGTAATTTTTAATCCATGGTGATTCTCGTTTGTTTAACAAGGATTAACACGTCGCTAATGGCAGCTCTTCCCATTGAACCGCATCACACCCAAACGCATTCATTTCAATGCGAGTTTATACCCACACATAATGGTTACACTTCATTCCCTCCTCCAAACCCTGTCCTCAACCTGCAAAACACACTTGGATATAAAGATACTGTGAAAAGGTCTTAGACGAGCATTTCAAGAAGGCCATATGGACTAATTAATATGTGGCAATGTCATAACAAAAATGTGAAACAAAAAAGAAAAACCCAAACTAGATGCACGCTATGCCACTGTCAAGACACTTTAGTGCTTTTTTGCAAATTTAAAGACCGGGATGTAAAAAAACGATCTAGTTCAGGAACAAAACTTTTATCTTTTTCTGAAGGTAAATAATCTTCTAATGCACATTATTTGATATGACTGAGTGAAGTTTTTTCTGTTTCACCAAAACAACAACAACGTTCTTAGCCTTGCTAAAACCTTTGCACAGTATTGTAATTTTAAAGCACCTATGGAAATTAAAATCTTCAGCAGTCACACCTGAGAATGATGCCGGTTTTAGGAGATGGGTGAGTTTGTCAAGGTCCTTCTCTGATCCTGACAGACCACTTCAAAGTGTTATAACACATCTATAAATATTGCTATGGACATTATATTACAGTACAGTGCATCATTGGCTCAATCCCTTTAAGAAGGGCTCAGTGCGTTTTGCCACCAGGGCTTTAGGTCCCAGCAACGCTAAAGACATCCAGAAATAGCATCTTCAGACTCATCTGATTTTGACAGTCGAGCGAAACCGGCATTTTATCTGCTACTTTCGCTGGAAACGATTTGGCAATAGAAATTGCTTCCCACATGTGAAAATGCCGAACACCTCGCTAATAAATGATGCTTGAGACGAGAGGCAGTTTTATATATATGTCCTTCCGCTGCTTTTCACACTATTAAAGTCTGTGGCGGTGGGGAGCTGGGAATAATAATGACACTTATAAAAAGGCTAATCCCTCAGTGGCCAACATTCCCGAGAATCCACTCGGATGGAAGAGGAGGGAGAAGTTGGTCTGAGTGCGGAGAAACACAGAAGAGAGACTTCAGGCTTCGCTGCTGCATTCATAGATGTTGTCCTCCACTAACGCAATGACCTGCTCAAACTTGTGGTGCAGCTGGGTTCGACGTGCGGTGGGGTTGGCCTCCAGAGCATTCACCACCTGGATGACACAACAAAAGTCAATTTATGTTTACTAAGACATAAAATGACCATAGAAATATTAGGCAGCTAAAAGGTCTTAGTTGTAACTCAGAGTAACATAACCAAAAACAATTAGAATAACATTGTACCAGCAGTTACAATCACACCACACAATACGATAGCAGCTGTTATATTTGACCACAAAGGATTCTTAACTTAGCTCCATCCATTGTTAAAACTATGCAACGCAGCAGGGTGATACTCAGGTCAGTTGGAGGGCTATCAGAGGCATGCATACACAATCATTCACTGTCACATTAATTCGCTCGAAGATATTTAGACAAACTAATTCTTCAAACATGGCTTCCTCCTCAAATCAGTCATGGGAAAAAACCTTAGAGTGCGCCTGATGCAACACCACAAAACAAAGGGTACTTTTAGTCTGTCGAGCGTTCAAGCGTCGAAGAGAGCGGCTGAAATGTGGCCCAGCCTCTTGCCTTCTTCACGCATGCCTCCACACCACAAAGGCTCTTCACCACTTATTTACCAAACCCACGCCGGCTGTGTTTTTCATGCCCAATAGTTGTCATAGTGTCAGTGGGATTTATGGGCTCTTAGCGGCAGTGTGCTACCAGGGAGAGCGAACTGAGTCGGAGCAGGGAGAATAGGCAATCAGCGCCCATTCATACAGCACTGTGAATCAGGCTCTAAGCCCCTGGCCCATGTCTGTACAGTAGCCTGACAGAGGAAGGCAGCTAAATGCTATTACCACGAGGGCTCTCTATTAAGGCACAGTCACCACTGACTAAGCCTCTCTAGAGAATACTCCGAGAGCACACGACTCACTAGAGGGGCAGGAGCAGGGTCAGAGCTGAAACTTGACATTAAGCAGGGAGGGTGTTGAGTTGAATATGTAAATTACACTGTTTGGTGTTTGTATGAATGCAATTTTAGAATATCTAAATGCAGTAGTAGTAGTAATAATACAATTTGCAGTAGTCATGGAAGAAGCATTAACTATTACATTACTTAAAGTGATAATCTGTAAGATTGCAAAGAGAGGAGGGAGCGAGTGAGACATTTCAAAAGTAAACAATACCCCCCTCTTACTGATTGGACCTGAAAGCCACTCCTACTTTGCAAAATGAGGAGAGAGAGAGAGAAAGAATTCCCAAAAGTAAATGATCCTGCTCGCTCCCCTTCCCTCCTGATTGAACCTGACAGGCCAGATTACAGGAAAGCTTGTCTCATTGGACATAGTGATGGCACAGAGGTTAATGTCTGAGATCAGCAAAGGGAAGGACTTCAGATAAAATATGATTTATTATTATCTACGTTACATCAAATTGCAGATGATCAATTATACGCAATCTATTACATTAGTGAAACATTTAAACTTACAGATTGTCACTCACTTTAATTACCTTTTAATGAGTGTGTTTATTTTACTTTACTGTATTATACTAGTATTTGTATGTCAGTAATTCAGATGCAAGGCATCACAAAGCAGTAACAATCAAGAGGGTTTCATTAAGAAGGCATCAGAAGTAAATCCTAACCACATCCTATCAAATCGCTGCAACTGCCGAAGGACCTCTATTTCAGAAGTGTTTTTGCTGAAACAATAACTTGCGAACAGTTCACGTTGCATCTGAACATGCGGGTTGAAAAGGATCACTGAACTGAAGTGGTGGGAACAATGTTGACATAAAGCTTTTCTCAGAAACACTTACAGAAAGCAAAACAATGCTTTAGCACCGCCAACACGTCAGCCCCCTTTATTTGAGAGGCTGAGTGACACTTGGTGAGAGTTTGGAGAGACAATAATCTAGACTGGTATGTCACGCTCTGATGCCCAGATGAGAAACTTGATACAGCTGAGGGTACAGGGCGATGTGTCGCAAGTGAAAGGCCAGTTTAGACACACCACTGTATCAGATAGAAATCAGATTTCAAACTTACCTGGTTTCTGTATTTCTTGGCATATTTGTAGATCTCTGTCACGGCCAGATTGGTGTTGAATTCATTTTTGCATTTCTACAAGAGAAAATGAAACAGTTGTATTTATAAGTGAAAACATTGAAATCATCTGAGAGATTATGTTCTGGTTCTCCAAATTGATATAATGTAGAAGGAAGGACAGATAGTGTTTGATGTTGAAGCTTTGCAGGACGACTTTTGTAGATAATGCCTTTCAGCGACGGAACGACAAAGTAAAAAAATATATATTATGCTATGATACTATGATATGAAGGTCTCAAACATTACTGTTATATAGTACACTATTTTGTCTGCTCCACATGTGTAACTTTGAGGGCAAAATGTTTATTTGCTTCCTTAACTCACTCGATCACAAGCAGAAGCTGTGAAGAAGAGATAATCTGTTCACTTACGATATCTGTCAGTGAGCACGTTCTGTTTACACTGATTATTTTTCCTTTAAATTAAAGTCTGCTTACCCTCGATTCCTCAGCCAGGTGCGCGTTCATCTCCTGTTCGCTCAGTGGAGGCATCTCTTGTATCTGTGCATAATACCACTGTACTCTCTTCTTATATTCAGGGATCTCCTTGGCATACAGCAGCTTGTTGGTGGGTGAGTCCTAATGGGAGGGAGAATATTGAATGAATTTGAGTTCTGATGAAGTACTCTCTGAGGGCAGGACATTTACTCATTAGTAATCATTATTGGGACAATTCAGGCCTTGAGGTGGTAATGACGACAATCATTATGAAGCCAGAAAGATCTTAATATGGATCAAGGGATAAGAATATTGTGGAAAAGTTTCTGAAGTTTTGTTGAACTTTAAACGTTTAACTTGAATTAGATTCAGGGAGAACAAGCAAACTCAACATGTAAGCGCACACTGTCCAAAAAGCAACCCTTCTAAAAGTATCAACCCTTCTGAAATTAAGTAAAGTATCCGTTTCTCCCGCTAACTTTGTGTTTTGTTTATTGTTTTTTAATTGTGATTCACATACATTAAAGGTAAGTAAATACTTGTTTTCCAGCACAAATGTAAGTCAGGTGTTGAGCTTTGTACTTGTACCCTTCAAATATGCTATATGTACCATTAAGCTTGCAGGCCCAGGACAGTGCACATACATGAACATTCAGCAAATCACTGCACAAAGTAAATGCACCAGATGTAACCATGGCCAACACAAGCTTTGCTGACATAACCATTCACACAGGCATGGGACGATCGCAAAACCTCTTTGGAACCTTGAAATTGACGTATCCACAATGTTCTACTTTGTTGATGTTTGCACAGTATGAGGCCACAAAAGAATTTCATTTTTTGGCTCCTGCATTTCAAATGCTTTGAAACAATGGAAGGTGTGGAAAGCTTCCTTTAGAAAGCCTGAGTCAGATTGAATGAATAAACAGTCCTGCTTCATAGCTCGGTCACACTCTCCACCCTCACTTAAGGCTCTGCAGCTTATTCAGGCAGAACAGAAGAATGGCGAGGCTAAGAGGTTGTGGGCATATTCCAGTTTTAAAGGGACTAGGCTGTTGACTCTGTGTGTGCACGGAGGGAGGAAAACTAGGACAAGGCAGAGGAGACAGGCAGCCTCAGCTCCCAGCATTACCGAATGTGCTTACAGCGTAAATATTCCTACGTGTCACGAGTTATTTATGTCACCTATAGTGTGTGTAGTGAGTGCCTGTCTTTGTCTGCTTTTGTAAATGGTGGCCAGAATGCAATCGGCACAAGGGCTGGATTATAATGTACATCAATGTCATATAGTTCAATTATTATAGAGCTTTAGATACAACGCCCATTATTCCATCGCTCCAATTAATGCACACCATTATTGATGATGAGCTGCTTTTGCCAAATCCGCCCCAAGGCAAAATGGCAGATGTGGTATTCATGCTAATGACCTCTTTGACCTCGGAACCAAACACACACTCACACTGTTACACGGGTAGGTGGTGAAATGCCTTGCCCAAGGGCTCAACAGCATTAGGAACCAGGACTAATCTCACTAAAGGTTTGTATGCCGTGACAAAGTTGTTTGACAATTATTATTAGAAGATTCTGTCAATAAATTACTGTAAGATGACTAGATGAAGATTTAATACAATTGCAAATCTTTTCTTTTGCAAATAGTTTCTTGCTGCATGAATTTTGCCCCGTCCCACTTATTTGTCCCACTTTTTGTCCCAATGTTAAGCACATTTTATGATAAGAAAAAAGCTTAATATCCAAATTCCTTGCATATATTTATATTATTGGGTGTCGTAACTTTATGGATTTGAATATTTTGAGACCTATTGCTTATCCCTATGTGTTCCTATGTCTGGGGATAAAACAATGAGATGGGTCATAAAAACACTTTTTACGGGGTCACCCTTATTTGCTGAGTAATTCTGTGAAGCCAAAAAAGTACAGTAGTAGTGGTAGTTCTAGTTATATACAAGAGATAGTAGTAGATTCAGTCTCGATCAGTGACCAGTCAAACTGATTGCAGGACAGCCTCATCCATCAGGCTGTCAGGAACCTGAAATCTCTCTCTCCCTCCCTCCCTCCCTTTGCCTGCCTCCATTGTGTACATATATATCTCATATTGCTCTGTTAACTGTGGTCTTTTTGCATCAGTAGATCGAGAGAAACAGAATTTCGATTCTCTGCATGTGCTTTACATGTAGTAGGATTGACAATAAATTGTACCTCCCAAGTGAGTGCCTCTCTTTGTCTGACTACAGTCTGGAGCCAGGATGTGGTGGCACAGTCCCTCCTCTTTTCCTGTCCACAAGGTTACTTCCTGCTGTTGGCCCATCTGCCTGGTGACCCTTGCGACACGTGGGTGACCCCTGAGGTACCTGTGCATGTGTGCCCTTCTCCAGATAAGAGAGCCAGCTTCGCCTCATTTCCCTTCTGTCCCGCTGTCACCCCTGCTGCTCCTCACTAATCCAGACCCTGTACCCTCCCTTCGCTGCCTGTCCCGCTACTATCATCAGAAACATGTCTTTCAAAAAGTTCATTTACAAAAAAAACCTTGAGAAACAGATATTTTAATAGATAATCAATACAATTGTCTCTGTAAGGTCACCTGAAGGTTGCATTAGTGTTAAGGGTGTTTTGCCTCTCACCTTCATCACTAACAAATAATAGTGGGCTAATAATAGTAGGCTGGACATATACTGTGCGAGTACAGTGGGATTCATTATTATTACATCATTACCATTTGGTACGGTTTTATAATTAATGCAATTTTTGGCATCATTCTTTTCGTGTATCCCAATTTGAGACTGGAACTCAAATTGGCATGGTATTTTATGGGTAAAACTACCATCATTTCTATGAATATTTACGAAAGACAATCACACTACAACCGACCTTACCAACACTGCAGTTGGGGCGCTAAATACTCACTTAGGTTTTATGTATTTTTGAATAAAAAAGGGCTTTATAAAGTCTACCCAATATATAAATATACCCAATCCCATCAGACTCGGAATTTAAGCGAGATTGGACCAGGTTAGTAACTGGATGAGGGAATAAAGGGTAGCCTCGGTGAATGGATTGTGAGTGGTTGTTAGTGGTCAGAGACAGGGACATCTGTGGCTACAAATGTAGCTTACCACCACCGAATATGGAGTGAATTAATAATGCATGAAATTGTAAAGTGATGTTGAGAGTCTGGAAAAACGCTATATAAGACCAATGCATTATTACTATTATTAATTTTCTACTCATCAACTTTGTCAAATCCTTGAACCAAGTTTCTCAACAAAACAAGCACAGCCAGACACCGCATTACTGATCTCTTACCTAAACCGGGGCGCCGCATAATACTCCATTTAATGACTATCACTGCTGCGCCCGCATTGTACTTTTTGGCTCATAACCCCCAAACAACTCTGACAGTCTCCCGGTGAAAGAGGAGCATTTTTGATGAGTTGTGTGGCCTCTCTGGGGAAGGAGGCGCTGCGTATAGAGACCGGAAGCGGCGTGCTCAGGGTCACTGTGTTAGACGAATGAGACGGGTTTTGTACACGGTAAAGGACATTGACATTCAGCCGCGCACAGCGACAGACAGACACACACGTTTGCACAAAAGAAGAAGATCCCCACAGCGCGTCACGACCTTGGATCAGTGCTCTGAAATAACATGAGCAGAGGTAGACAGTCTGAGCGGTTTGGGACATTATCAAACCCGGATGAGATAGAAATGGAAAAGGAAATATTTTGTCAATGACGTGCGATGGAAAGATTTGTGGATTTTATTTGCAAAACAAGTTCATTTTGCAGTCTACTTTGCTTCATTGGAGGGCCGCGGCTTTTTAAATCCCCATCTCCCCGATTCTTTTCTGCTTTTGTATGCTAGAATTTCAGCCCATCTTTCCTCTTAATACCACTGGTGCATAAATTTGTTAGCAGGTTGTCGGGGTCGTACAGGACTTTGGCACAAAAGGACTACCACACATTGCTCCAGGGAAACTATGGCAGCAGAGGTAGCTTACCACCACCAGGGCGTGAATAAATAATGGGGTAATGAAAGGTGCTTTGACTGTGTGAAAGTGCTTCATAATAATATAACCAATCCTTTATTAATATTAAATTACTTTTGTAATTGCCTTGAGTCTAAATTATACCAAATACCTGATATTAGGTGCTTTATTTCTTATTAATAAACTCTAAATAAGTCCTCTACCTGACGTCTGGCCAATTACTTGCTGTACTTAAAACCTCATTATAAGCATAAAATCGCTCTCAAATGTATTCCCAAAAGGCAATTTAGATTGTTGACATACACATGGCTTGAACAGTGGAACAAAACCAAAGAGCCGAGAGTGAACTTTGCTTGGAGACGGTGTATTGGCCAGCAAGTATGAGCATCACCATTTCGGTTGATATAAGCAGGTGGCTTCTATTTGGAGCTGGCATTTGTTTTGTTGATCAGTTGATGGACAGGTTTGGCTCACCTTGCCAAGCTGCAGGTCAGAAATGGAGCAGGCGTCTATGAAGGCCTGGGCGATGACAGACAGACAGGCGTCCATGTGATCCGTCTTGTCAATGTCAAACACGAACTGCGGATTCTTCAGGATGTTCACCCAGAAGCGTAGAGGTAAACTATGGACACAGGAACAATGACACAGACAATTAGCAACAGTCTTTCCTCCAGTGAGGTAACCGCGCGCCATTGTATATTTTGTTGGAAAAACTTTACCTGTTGGTTTTCCAGATGTGCAGGGTGTCCGGGTCCGTTATCCCTCGTTTATCTGCCTGCTCCTCCAGGAAGTCAAAGAAGTACTTAATGGCCAGAGGAGGGCGGTCCGGAGGGATACTGAGAATGGCCTGGAAGAGGTCATCCAGGAACTTCTGCAGAGTTCCCTGCGGAGCATAGAGACAAGCGGCCCATACATGATGCTAATTCCAATGTATCAAACCCAAAAGTGAGTTCAGAGTCAGCACACTGTGTAAAATGTATACAAGATGTATTACTGTTTACATATTGTTCGTTACATATTGTAAGTGTTGGGTATTTAAGCTTTGATCCTTGCAGTCACCTTGGTGGACAGGAGGCGTGTCAGGTAGATTTCTGGCAGCACTTTCTTGTGGTGACTTTGTCGGTGTTTCTTCCTGGTCTCCATGAGCTCGTCGTGAGGCAGGACCTGAAACACCCAGAGGTCATCACATATGTTTAAGCAGTGAAACCAAGCATGAACGCTCCACAGCTTCTGCCCCTTCAGTGTCAAAAGGGGGAATTTCTGTCTGTGCTTCAACTCTGACACCACCACAGGGTATTTTGAAGCTGCATTAAGTACCTTTCCCTCAGTTTTTAAATATAACCTATGGCTGAGAGATGTCGCTCAAATATATAATATGGTTTATTATGCACTCTATTACAATGCATATTCAAATCTTAAAGCGTATTTACAGAGAGGAGCGAGGCTTCCCCCATAGTGCTAGCTGAAGCCCGCTCATGCTAGCTATTTGGCTGTGTTTTTGGAGCCAGCTCCATTATTTAGAAGCACCGAGAAGCAATGAACTACTGCTGCGTATATACAAGGCCTACATCAGATCTCGATTGGAGTACTGCTCAGTGCTGCTATGTGGTATTGGAAAAACATTGGTGAATTGTTTAGAAAGCCTACAGCGGAGATGTATGCGCATAATTCTCCAGCTGCCATACCGTGCAGAAATAGCACCTGAGCACTATAGAAGGCTGGGTTTGATCACACTGCAAACAAGTAATTTTGCTTATAAAATGTGTCATGGGCGATCCAAAGCTTTGGACCAATACCGTCCTACACAAAAGGTTCTACCTTATAATGTGCGCCGACCGAACTATGTGCTGCCTGATGGGACGCTGCCTATGGCGGGTATAGTGCGGAGGTCATGTTTTGTTTTAGCTATACAAATGCTTAACGTCCTGGACTATGACTGTGTCACTCAGCATGGGTCTATGGGGGAATTTAAGGGGTACCTGACAAGCAATTTCAGAAACAAACAGTTTGTGAATTTTCCATTTTGCTAGGACTTTTTTTTTTTTCTTCTCTTTTCTTTTCTTTTAACTCTTCCAACGGTCTTATGGCCACGGAATCTAAATTTGTATTTTTAAATTAAATTGTCATATTTGTGCATATATTTTACAGTAATAAAGGATTATAAAAAAGATAAATACATTTAAGAAAAAGTTAAGATGATCCAGTTGGATTATAATAGTTATTTAATATGATAATCCTACATAGGTTTTAGCAGAGCAAAAAAAAGTGTGAGGCCAAATCTGTTTTAGATTTTTAAATAAAAACAAAAATACAAAAGTCTGTGTGGCCTCTTCCTACATAGTCATTTTCATGTAAACACTGTAACAAGTTAGCTAAATTATATATATGAGTTTTTGTCCATCTCTCTCTTACCAAAGCGAACCTTGCACTGGAGCATGCCAGGACGAGCCCACACAGACACTAATACTAGTTTGGGTCAGGGTCATGATTGGAGTCTCATTATTGTCCTTAACAGAACCCTAAAAGTTCACTGTTGCCTATGCTGTGACATCACCTTCATACCCTCTAAACACAGTCATTCTATCTCCTCATGTTTAAGGGCCATGTACATTCACCAACATGTCTCAGAGCAGAAGGAACGAGCAGAGAAACTCCATAATAACACTCGCATTGAGATTAGCACTCGCCACTTTTCCTTTATTCCCCAGTTTTAAGCTGTATGGAAAATTTCTATCATTTGAGGGGGAAAAAAAATGGTACTCAGTACAAAACACTCTTCTACCCAGCCCTGAGATAACCTGTACATTATCATGCATCTGGCAGGTCTTGCAGAGGTGAGGATAAAAACCACACAAAGTCCCTTCAAACTCGTAGTAAAAAAAGAGAGCAGAAAACTAACTATTCACCCGGCAAATTGTATTCCAAAGAACTCATTATTCTGAAGTCAAAGGCCCCATATCTTTTTTGACGTTTAGAAAAGAGCTTAAACAGCATTAGCGCTGTCATGTCCTCTCAGCAGCTTTCCTTCTCACCTCTGTTCACCTCATTTCTCAGTCGTCAGCCTCTCTAATGTCTGACTAGAAAAGCAACTAAAGGGTTCTAAACTCAAGAGAAACTTGTAGATGCATATGTTTACTTTGAACATGTTAGACAATACAGTATATCCTCTGCGTAAGTGTATAGTCATTTTTAGTTCACATAGGTTGTTATGCCAAAAAAACCCTACCCACAAAATCTGATTTGTCCAGGCTCAGGTGGGCAGTCGATTGGCTAATTGACCTTCTGTTACTAAATACATTATGACTAATACGTCACCATTTATTCCCATTTCTTTACATTTATTACAACTTGAACAACTACAATTTACTGCAAAATGACCAACAAAACTACACTTTCTGCAGACCAGCCACTTGTAAGTGCAGGCCCTCATCCCTGTAATTATAATGTCTGATTACATGGTACTCACCAAATGCACATACTTCTCGGTATCCAGATCTTTCACTGAAAAAGACACAAAAACATAGTGTGTGAAACAATGTGCAATCAACAAGGTGGAGACCAAAGGGACAGGAGGGGGGCAGAGGTGTGTGTGACAGATAGGGCGACTGGAAAAACAAGGCAGAGATTGACAGCCGAGCCGGAGAACGAGATAGAGAGAGTGATTAGGTGGATGGGGGAGCGAGAGACTGTGTGTGTGTGTGTGCGTGCGTGTGCGTGCGTGTGTGCATGTGAAGGGGGGTATGTTGGGGAGAATGGAGGAGATTAGTGCAGACAGACACACAGGCCGGAGAGTGGTTCTGGAGCCACTGTAATGAGATGGTAATGCTCAGCCAGTGTTTGCAAATGGCATTAAACTGAGCTGGTTTACATGTGATACTAAACATAAACACGCATATTTGTATAGGTAAATGCATGCTATATTCTGTAAGGATCAAATGCAATTTGACACCCTGACATGCACTATGTCCCTCATAGTAAAGGACATTGCATTTCAGGGCTAAAATAGCTGTCAGTTTTTAAGTCTAGCATCAGCTTCATCTAGCTGAATTCAAAATAACCATATGTGAAACTTCATATGAGATGCCAAACAGATTAATGATTAATGATTTCATTTTGCTGTACTAAACATTCTGCCAATATACTTTTTAACAGCGATTTTCACTAATATAATACTCTGCTCTTTGATCAGATGGTATTTGTTTACTTTTATTTTTTTTAAATCTTTTTATGCAGGAGGATGGGACAGTGCATTTTCTAGCATCCTAAATAAGCAAACATAAGATTCATGGATGCAAACACGTCACCAGTTTTTAGCCATGAGCTAATTTATATCCGTTGTCCCACCGTCAAAGACACACTCACCATTCATCCTGACCTGTACATGTTTCTATCAATAGGGCAAACCTGAGCACCTGGGCAGGGGGAACATGCAAACGCCACACAGAAAGGCCCCGCCCAGCCAGGGGATTGAATGCTGGACCTTCTTGCTGTGAGGCACGAGTGCTAACTGCTGCACCACCGTGCCATCTACAGCTCAGATGCTGCTGTGTACAGATTTAAAATCTGCAAGGGTAGACTAGCTAGATACCGTATCACAGGTGTTGGAAATTCTCTGGACCAACCCGTTTCTGGAAATAATAAATTCCATGAGACCAGATATGTCTGATACTGTATATACTGCCCAGACATACACTATCCCGAATACTTACATGCAAGTATGCATATGTGGACATACAGAGCAGATTACTGAACTCAAAGCTATAGGAAACAATGGGAGACACTTGTTCAGGCTTCACACAGACACTCATGTGCTCTCATTACAGGCAGCTCTGCCAGAGATGGTCCTGCCCAGCGGGCCTCAGTCCAGCCCCTCAGCACTCATCACAGCCCGGACACTGTTTCACATTAGCCAGGGAGCACTACAGGCACATAACACCCCTTGATGCTTTGAAGTCAGTGCCAGGTTTTGGTCCATAAGCCTATTTCTGGCACTGGGTGAATGGCTTTGATGGACATAGACTGTGCAGGATACAGCTCTGGTCTAGTACTGATTATAAAAAGGGAAAAGCAAAGTCAAAGTAAAGTAGGAACATAATGAAAGAACGTGTTTCGGTGGCGGATTCTGAAAACTGCTCATTAAATCATTTTAAATACATTTAAAGACAACCTGTTGTTCCACTTTTTTTTTTTGATTGTCTTATATTTATATATTTTACATTTTGCAAAAAAGGTATTTATTGAAAATGTCCTCAGTCCCCGAGCTCAGCATTCGAGTTTGTCTGCTTTAAACTCACATAAAGTAAGTGGGTTTGAACAGCTCAAGCTAGGGATGTGCAATGTGCTCCAAACAGTTACAGGCTGCCTCCTGATTATCTTATACAATAATCAAGTCACGATGTGACTTTAAAATGAGACCACAATGTCTGGATGCTGAGATGAAGCTATGGGATGTCTAAAATTATCACTGCAAGTTTGATGATGGTTTATGGTGTATATAGGCCTTTGTGTAAGAAATAATTGTGAGTGCTTTCTGGAAGAATACAGGGTTTTATGTATAGAGGTGTGAGATCAGTGTGTTTGCAGTTCTTGAGAAAGGCAGCAGCTCAGTGTGCATCAAACCAGACGAGGTGTTACATTTAATGATGTACTTGAGTATTTCTTTTGCAAGTAGCAGTACTTCTCAGAGTAGTTTTGTCACACAGTATTATCATCAAACGTTAATGTTTGGGGTTTTTTTGGACAGAGGGGACGTGTCATTAATTTCACATTTGTCTTAAACATAAATCAGACTTTTACACTCAGTACTTGAATGGTACTTCTATTAAGTACTTGTTTACTCTTACTTAGGTAATTATTTGGGTCCCTAGATTGAACTTCTTCTTGACTAAAATTATTTCAAAGTTCAGTTACTCTTACTCTATTCAATATTTTAGCTACTCCACCCACCGCTGATGATAACCCACCCGAACACAACAAAACACTATTCTAGGCTAGTCTTTGGGTTTTTGATGAGGGAACAACCTGGTAAAACGTTGACATATATTAGATTATCACAGTAGTCTCCTTTAACACAATGATTGCACGTCTTTGTTTCTATTCACACGCAGCTCTAATATAAAACCATCTGTCACCAAGATCAACAAGCCATTTCCACATTCAGAGCCGAGTCTGGACATTGGGCCGAGTTAAGTGGCATTTTTCCCCACGAGCTGACATTTGCTAATGGAATACATCTATAACGCGGAGAAGGAGACTCGGTGGCAGCTCTCCCTGTGAGACGTGTGACTATGTGCGGTGATTTATTAGCTTAGATGTGAGCTTTGTGTTTCGGGGCGAGGGAGGGCGTGCGGTTTCCAGCTTGTTTACATGGATGTATCATGTTCTCTTGATGAACGGACCATGTACTGCTTTACAGTGATGGAGCGGGCGGCAGTATTTATTCAAGGGTGCGTGTGACAAAGTGACTGGTGGCGGGTGTACTTTATGCGAAAGGTTGTTGAACATACCTCTGCCCAGCGTGTTTTCTTTTTGTCTTTCATGCTCATGGCCAGTGATGCGCCCTCTGGGACCTGCAGAGTGAAGGGGAGAGAGGGAGAGGGCAGGAGGTTAGAGGTTAGTTGGGGCTATATCACATCAAGTGCCCTCCGGGGGTGGGGGGCATATGTGTGGTCGATTGGTGTAAATCTGAAGAAGTGGTGGTAAATCGACAGGAGGCCGACCCGGATCATTTATACTGTGGTAAAATGGATTGAACAGACAACCTCAACCTATGTTTAGTCCTGGTCAGGGGTGATTTTAATCTCTCTTTTGACTTGTTTCAGTTCTAGCCTCTAAAATGTCTCTTTGATCCGAGATGTTTTAGGCCTGGTATTGTTTTAGATCTTGATTTCGGTTATAGTTTAGTTTACGTGCGTCCTTGTTAAGTCCCGAGTTACAGGTGGTGAAATCCTGGACCTGGTTGAATTGAAATGCTAGTTCACAAATGGAACTAGATTTCATGACAGTCTGAATGTCTTGGATTAAGCTAGTTTTGTTTTTAGACTTGTCCTATTCAATCCTGGCTTTGACGTGAATACATCCTATATTAGCCTTTGTAAAGAAAAGTCATTAGGGATTCATCACCTTAAATGATCTCTAGGGGTTATGGCGATTAGTGATGAGGGATGCATATGTTTGTCTATCAGCAGGAGACAAACTCATTAAAAAGTCGAGTCCTGTTGAAATGAATCGAGCAGCCTTCTGCAGTGAACCCGCGTCCGTTAGCGCATCATCGCTTTCACAGCTCCGGTCCCAAGGAGAGGCTTAAACTAAACACAGCACTTAGAAAGTACAGGTAATGGGGCTAAAAGTCAGAGGTCAGTTAATGTGTGTTTACTCACGTGCAGATGAATGGGGACGTGAGCAAACACACATATACATAATGATGTCCACGAAGCAAAGCAAAAATATACCACTTGGACACCGTTTGTTTTCTTCATGAGTCAAAATTAGTGGTAATTTTACTGCTGCTAAGGGGGCTGCCTAAAACAATGCCATATGCTTTTCTATAATTAGCCTTCTAATAAAATGGAGCTTATACAGTGCATATATATCCTGTGCTGTAGATGGAAAGACAGAACGGCTTCATTTATTTATTGATATATTGAAAGCCAAATATTCAATAATTATGTATTTTGAGTTGAACTATACAACTATGCAACTATGCGACAGTAAATAAAATGTATATGTATTTGTCCCCAAACCCCTTTCCTATTATCCAGGTTAGGGGTGGCGCAAAAATCCAACAGGCGTTTCGTCCCGTATGACATGTCACAATGCATTTCTGGTGTTTCCAGGAAATCCATTGAATTGATTTGTTTTTCAACCACTGTGAACAAAACAGCCTTTTTCTAGCTCATTAATTCATTGACGTGTGTGCCTTGTATGTCAAGAGTACAATCGCGTTATAGACTGGACTGGACCTCGTATAAAGCCCCCAAGTGAAAGTGGAGCCAGCCCACCCACAGAGGACACCATTTACAAGGAGTTCTCACCTTAACCCACCCGCTGCTGCCGTTAGATTGTCAGGATATACGGGCGCAACAGATGACATCCACCACCTCAGAGACCTCACACACACACACACACACACACACTCTTCTTCACACCTGGTAATGGAGGACTGTGTTCAGCTTCTTCCTGCCATCCTCCATCAATGACGAGTTGTCCAGGTCCTGCAGAACTCGACTGTTGCTACCGGAGTCGAACAACTCTGCGGGAAAAGACAGAAGTGTGGAAAAAAATTGAAAGAAAGAGCGTAATGATAGTTATGGCTGTACAGTGCAAAGTCAAGTATAAAAGCGTGCGTAGTAGATAGGTAGTTTATGTTGAAAATATTGAAAATACAGCAATAAATACCATAGCATCAAAACGAGGTGATAAGAGAAACTGAGAGAAGTGATTCCTGATTCCAGTGATCTTTTGAAATAATTGAATTAGAATTCCCTTTGCTGAAATAGAAGGTTGACTGACATAGCAATTAAAAGTTTGGATCATGGTGCAGCCAATAGTCTACTGATTCAGTCTGCTGCCCATGTGCAAGAGCAAATTTTAATTATTGCACAGCCCTAATCATCAAAAAGGCACCTATAACAGAAAAACCAATCTGTGGCATTAAAACAATGAAACTCGTCTCCCTGCATGTCACGAGACTAATTAATTTGTATTTATTTAAGTACATATTTGCTTTTAAAGATCTGCTGTTTGTTTCCCAGGCTTCATTGGATTGGACATCGCAACGTCCTGCACATGTGCTGCAGCTTTAACCCCTAGGCTATCTGTGCACAATGTCACAAGATTTAACCAGGAGTGGCACAAAACGTTACACCGCATTGTCCCTCACTGTTGCTTGGCATTCACTTTGAAATGAACCACTGAAACCAAATTAAAATTGGAAACGATATTGTGAATTTCAGTGGTTAACTTTGTCCTAAATTTGTAAAGAGGTACAGTGGGGATGCAGACGAGCAGCCGAGCACTAACTGGCTGTGTCACGACCTGTGAAGATATTCCCCGGCCATTAATCAAATCAGCTCTGCGGGCAGCACGGATTTGAAAGCAATAACTCTCTCTGATTATGACTGTACACCCTCCTCAATGTATTCTGTCATTTATTATATTGCAGCCTCGGGTTACTTGAGCTTCATGAGGGGGAATTGACCTTTAGCAAAAGAAGATTACTATATCTCAGACAAGGTGGCCGGATAGGAAGGATGAAAATAATCAGCCAAAATGTCCCCCTCTCTCCCTCTTACCCAGGTCCACGTCCTCTGCTCGGGGCCACTGTGAGAATGGCAGGTTCTTATAAAAGGCCTCGATGATTTTTTCTTTCACTTGGCAGATTGTGTCTGTGTGCATGACCCTGACAGACAGAGAGTCCATGCCGCAGCCTTGGAAAGATACATTGATGTTCTGCAAAACAAAACACAACCCAAATAAATAAAGCTTAGTAACTACACAATTCTTTGTCTCGATTATTTATAAAGAATTTCTCCAACAAAAATCATTTTTTTTCATGATCTCACTGATCTGGAGCCACGTGAATATTAGTCATTACTTTCCCTTGGCACATGTTTTTATTGTTATTTTCACAACAGAATTTTCCTCGCTAAAACTTTTCAGCGTGAATAGTCAGTGGAGCTCGTCATCGACCACAGAAAAGGCTGTCGGGCTGTTGAATGACTAATGTCTGTCTGGCATTAGCTGTTCAAGGTCAGTGAGTGACAGTGGCGTCTGACCTGCGGCTTGGCCTCAATATTCTCACGGAGCAGCCATTCCTCGTTGAGGGTGTAGCGCGCCTTCCCTGTGATGGCGTCTATTGAGCCCTTGTTGATCTGCTGCTTGATTGCACAGAGCAGCAGGAAGAAAGGCTCGCCCACGGTTTCCTGCAAAGTGTGGACAAGTGTTATGTACAGCCATTCACGGTATAATGCTAAAATCCCAGATGGAAGCACAAAAACTCAAATGACTTTTTTGTGTGTGCATGACTTGTCATTTTAAGACTGTCGTTACGTGGAATTGAGAGGAATCTAATCTATGTAATGTGCAATCTACCCAAGGTCTTTATCAATCATTTCTATGGTAGTCTTCATTTTACTGTAGAACCATAAAAATGCCTACTTTTAAGTAAAAAGTTACATTAGATAAAATAAGCATTTGACTTGGCCCAGACTTGGCAATTTGTAATTTCAGGTGTTAGTAATTAGTTAGAAAGGATGTAGTAATTCTAGTTTTGCTTGTATGTTTGATTTCTATTAATTAGCCACCGATGTTGAGAAAACATAAACTTACCTTGAGGTAGCTATACATGCATATAGACATCCAATTGGTCAACATTTTCTCCACGACAGACTCCGTCCTACGAAGCATCAATTTTGGATTTTTGGAGGCCGAGGCGTCGATCAAGTCCACAAGCAGGTCCTTCATGATACTGGTGTAGTACTCAAGTTTTCCATGGAGGGCGATGGTGAGAAGTGACGCCAAGCTGCATCTGGAAAGAGAGAGAGAAGAGGAGAAATATGTGACCACTGAGAGAAAACATGCTTTTACAAACATGCCCTGACAGTGTGTGGTCAGGGGAGATTTAAAAATAACAGAGTCGTCCCCGGGTGCACCTGTGACAGAGGCCAAATCGAGCTCTGATGTAATGCAGGGAGTGAGTGGGCGAGGCGCGGTCCAGAGGTGCAGGGGATTTCCTTCACAAAGTCTCTACTAATCCACCACAAACAGGCCGCATCAATCAGGAAGTGCTGACTCCGGGGATGGGGCAAGGATGTGGCCTTCAGTGGGAATTTTCCCCTGGTCTTTAAGTGGATCTCCGCAATGACACAATGACTGAGCTAAGACATTATTTACAGCGGGGATGTTTACACCTTGCTTTAAATAACTTTTCTTTCTTGCACAACAGAATCAGTGGACGTTTCCCCAAATAATCCTATTAAAAATATGAAACCATAAACAGTGAGATTTAGGCGTGTTCTCAGCGTCTGTGGATTTTACTTTCAGGGATCGCTGCAACAAACCTTCTCTCAAGCGTCTTCAGTGCTATTATTGATTTATTTTTTTGCTAAAGACTTTACCAAGGCATGGAACTGGCTCGTGACCACTTAGGATTGTATTATCAATTCAATTACGGCGCTCTAATAATTTGATGAATTTGTTTGTTATAGTTATGACTATTACCTGTCCCGCACTGCAAAGTCCTTCTGCTGCTCCAGCGCATGGACGAAGGTGATGAGGAAGTGCTTGTTGCTGAGGAGAGTGGAGAACATAGTGATGCCCTCCTCCATGTTGGGCGCCTTGGTGTTATTGGACTGCAGAGAGAGAGACAGAGATAGATGTGATTACATATACCAAGACTGCACACTACACCAGCACTAAACAGGTCTGCACTTTAGGACTCAACAAGTTCTAAATCAAGACGACATCAAACTTCCTATGAACTCCTTGACCAACCAAAGCCACCTCATAAAAAGTGAGCAAACTTAAGATGAACTGCCAGAGCTCAGTAGCACCAGGAGAAGCTTGGGCACTACCAGTCATACCCCCACAGTTTGAGAACCAGTGCATTACACCCCTGCTGGGTCCTCCTAATCTATTTCACCCCCTGTGCCCTATGTAGGGAACAATTCATCTTTCCATCACATACTGTGTAAGACCCCTTACTATTGTGGTCGCTCCCTACTGCATTATCCTGTCTCCAACTTAGGGTCCTCTTGCTGGGTTGCAATAGTCTCTAAATGTGCCGAGTCGACTTAATGAGTATGGTCTATCTATGGTGCGACTAAGCAGCGGTGGTGATGAAGACTTCCCTCTGGACTGCGGCCATATGGTGTGGTTTTGGAGGCTGACAGAAGGAGAGCAGGGGTGTGTAGTAAGATAAATGCCCGCCTGTGAGATTTATTTGCTGTGACCTGGAAAACACTTCCTGGGAAGACGATGTGGATCCAAGGCACTTCATCACTGTTAGACAAGCTCCCCCGGCTGCCGACCCAAAACCAGCACCCGCAATCGTTACTTTCTCTAGCGCGCACTCTCACACGGGCACACATGCATCCGCCCGCGTCGCGCGTTTTGGCACAGGGGTGTGTGAAAGTGCGTGGCCTCTTAACGTCTTTCATGCGGTCCGTCATTTATATTTCCGTGAGACTGAGGTGAATTGGAGATTGATGCTGCATTTTTTCCCTGTGGAAGAGCGTGTCAACAGCTGTCATCAACTTAACGGGCAGCGAGGTGTTTGACAAGCAGCGTTCAGAAAAGTCTCACTCAATAAAAAACGCCAAATGACATAAGCAAAAGTAAACATAGCACTAACAGCTTTATTTCTCACTTAGTAAGAATGATGGTGAAAGTTAATGTAATTGATGGTGTGGCTGGATTTATTAACAGCTCGGTCCGAGGTTTAGACGAAAATCTGGTTAAGCCCAGATTTAGTCCTGCTTTAAATGTGGTTTCATTAATTCCTGTCAAATGTCCATGATGAGCTATAACCTAAGTTGTAGGCTAACACAATCCAGTTATAGTCATTATCTATGAAGGTACTTGGTGTAAAAAAAAAAAATTATTGGTTTTAATTATTGAAGTTGCAATGTTGTAGTTTTCCCACATGTAATAAAAAACTGAAGGCACTGGCAGTGGGCATGACCATATAAACACTCCAGCAAACACGCTAAGTCCTGAGACACATAACGAGAAGAGCACACGGGCAAAAGTGCACAATGCGCTTTCCCGGCAAACTTCTTAACGACAGAGAAACCTTAACAAGCTTTACTGTGACCTAGTTGAGAAACAAAAGGAGTAAAAAAAAAAAAAGCTGCCAAATGAAGTTAGCGTAGCAGAAGCAGGTTCTAATGGCTTAACCCTTCACCTGCCAGTCCTGCAGCAGCGGGTGCGTCTCCGGAACAATTTGGGTCCCAGTGAGTCATTCTCATAGACAGGCTGAACCAGGGTCTTCTCATAATCCAAAGACATCTGAAAGAGACAGAGGCACAAAGTTAAAACGGGTCCAAGCCAGAAGAGGAAGCCGTGTACCAAGTCTGTATTTGAGTAAAAACTTTATTAATAGTGGTTATTAATTTATAAGAAAAGAAGAAGTAATAAACACATATTTTATTGCATTACTGCCACAACTGCTATTTGTCACTACTATAGAAACAAAGATTCAAAACTGATTGAAATACACACATTTTATAAAATATGTTTGAGTTGTGCAGTTTCCACAAACATTCTCTCGTTGCAAATTACATATGTAAAAGCACTGGGTTGTATTTTAATTCCACCTTTTGGGGACTTTGCTGCAGATTTACGGACTGGAACTGAATTGCAGAATTTTGTGTGACTGACCATGAAAAGGAAACATGACTCCGTGACACTGACAGTCATGAGCTGAAATTGTGCCGGGGGGGCAAATTGACTTAAAGCCAAGAAGAAGAAGCCCTCAACTCAATCTGTCATTTCAGGGCAGTTACTTTTGGCTCGTTTTCAAACTGAGCCTTCACACTTTTTTGTCTGTGAGTAATTGGCTCGGAGAGAAGGCGACTGGGAAAAAGACAATGACAGGTTCAGTGTAGAAAAGAAAGTAATGAATAACCACAGGTTTGTAGTCAAGTAAACGTAGATAAAAATTAGGCAGTCAACAATTTTCAAGGGTTAGATTTGATATTACTGCACTTACTCCTTTTTATGACAAGTGATGCTGTTCAAGCAAATTAAAGGAAGATTTGATTTGAATGTCTCCCCTTATTCTTCTAACCCCTTTTCATGCTTCTCTATCCTGTAAAAGGCTACAGACCGAGAAAAAACTTTGAAGAAAAAATATATATCTCATAACATATCTTTAGTAATAGTAACTATATAGATATTCTATTCTATACGGAATTGCCAGATGCCGTCAGAAAAGTGCTATAAGTCTAATGCATTACTATTATTATTATTTTTATGAATGTACTCAAAGTGTACTCGAGTATGATATGAGTAAAAGTGTCTATTTACTCCTCTCCTGTAACTGCTGCGATTTGCTGTCTTTGCGGAAAACTCAGCCAAGACAATACTCAGGCAGCAACAGTAGGATTTATGCTCCTCTCCCCGCTGCCTTTCAACACTCTGCCTGCTCATTTCCTTCACAACCAGAAAACACAGCCTGTGTCCAACAAAACAACTGAAGTCATATGACATTGCACAAGGATGTACGACTTTGCAGCGACGCGGTGGGCGTGTGAGAGCGGAGAGGAGTGTTTGGAGAAATCAAGGGAAAGTTTAGCCGTGTCTGTGCCCGACATTGTTCTCCCTCAATCAACTGCCAGGTCTGTGGTTTAGAGACAAAACACTCTCGGTTGTGTCTCTCTTTGTTTTCCTTTTGGTTTGTACCTTCTGGTGTCGCCACAGTTATTCGGCTGCTAATCATCTGCCTCCGAGTATGTAGTGATTTTCAGCAGTTGTAAAAGAAATAAAGAAGGTAAATAACAACTACAATTCATAAACCACGGAAAATCATGTCTTACTGTACAATTATCCTATTTTAGATTTAATATAAATTCTGCACTCGATACCATTCCTGATACAACCCTCTCAATCCGTCTAGGCTTAGGACGGGCACAACAAGTCCCCTTAATACCAATCATTTGCAGTGAGAGTTTCATTGTGTCTGCTTTAGTGGAAAAAAAAACCCGCAGACAGACTTTACCTCTAGGCTGGATCACCCATCACAAAAGTGCTTACCTACAGAGAACACATTAGCCGGGCTGCAGGGGGCTATATGTCCACTGTGTATTCTCAAAGTTACAAGGTGAATTTCTCCTGTGCAGATTAGTGTCAGTGGGAAATGTGAAATTGCATGTGTTTGCATGCGAAAAAATGATTAAAACCCCATTGAGAAGAATACTCTTGTCGGTATGCTAGTATGTAATCAGATAGCAGACAAAAGCAGGCCTCCTCACCTTGGGGAAGAACGTGCGAGTGACAAACTGTTTGTACTCCAGGAAGGGGATGCCCTGGCTGCGATTCAGCTCCTTGGTCAGGTCGGTCATGTCCGTCTGCAGCTCTGCAAAACCTGGAAAAACGTTAAAGAAACATCATCAGTCAGGAATAACTGCTGGCCACTGCTTGAAATGTCATGACAACATATTTAACCCCCGCCTGAACCGAGCACATTTTCTCCAGTTCGCCTTTACCCAAATCTAAAAGCTTCTTGGAAAAAGTGTCAAAATAGCCACACAAATGAGTCGAGAAAGTGACAAAAATGTGTGACAAAAAAGCAACAAAAGTGCCACAAAAGAGCAACAGAAAAGAGACAAAAACATGACAAAAAAGTGCCAAATATCAATGAAAAAGTGACAAAAATGTGTCAAAAAACCAATGCAAAGAAATGTCAAAAAAGGTTGCGACAACACCAGGAAAAAGATCCATTTAGATCAGTTTTGATGCGTTACACTGGGGGTCTGTGTTCCCCGGTACCTATGTTCCCCCGTCAATAGAAGTGGGGGACATCGATGTATTAACATTAGGCACTAGCCCACTATCCTTAAGGTTAGTGGCTAGGGCAGGGTCAGGGTTAAGCTGATTGATATATGTTTGACGTTTCACTATCGCGACTTGTGATTGGTTGATGTACCAACTCACCTACGAAAAAAGGTGAGTTGGTACAAAAATCGCACCCAGGGAACATATGACCCAGGGAACATAGGTACGCACCCGTTACACTGGCCTATAGGCTGTACACTGTTAGATTTGGGTAAAGCTGAACTGGAGAAAATGCACTCGGTTAAAGGTGTGAGAGAGGATTTTGCTACCGATGATGACTCCAACGGCTATTTGTGAATTTTTGAATAGTGCGCATGCGTAAGAGCCCCACCTTCGCACGAGCTTCTTACGTTGGAAACGCCTCCGCCAGTTCACCCGTGTGTGTGCTGCGCAAGTGTATTTGTTTACTATTTGTTTACGAGTATTCACTGCTGCAGCTACGACTTCCTTCTGCCTTTAAAATGTCGGACTCCTCCATGGTAAATACCCTTTTACTATAAAACTTGTGTTCCTTTTATTTATTTATTTTAAAGACAAAAAAAACGATCTACAAATGATGTAAAATGCTTGTATGAATGCTGCATTGTCTTGCTACGTAGTTGCAGCATTTATATTATGCTACAAGTTAGCTTTACAGATGCAAGACATTGATTCATCCTTCTGTCTGTATTAGTCGTTTGGTCAGTACATAAACTTCAGTATATAAATTGATATTGAATGTTTTTTTTTTCGTTGTTAGAGCTTTGAAGGGTTCTGACATCGAATATAAGCCACCCACATCACATGCAAGATGGGCATAGGGCAGGCGTGGAAGAGAACCTCTGAGCACCGGGTGTCACTGGGAGCAGCAGGAGACCTCCAGCCAGAGGACGAGACTCTTTACTAAATGATTTTTTCGAATGAATGACAACATAACAAAAGTTCTGGATCTCCAGCAACAAAGGACTGACAATGACCGGGTGTTTGAAAGATTTGCGACCATTACCCAGACCCACATGGCAATTACGTTAGATTCATTCCTTTCAGACTGTAGATATATATTTTTAAACTCTGCATTATTTTGGCAAGTGTGCAATAAAAACATTCTTTACATATGTGTCTTGCTACTTTAAAAGTTCAGTCATCACAAGGAAGTTTATAAGTTACTCAATTTCATATTAGAATATTCAAAACAACCTTTCACATTTCACCATTAGTAATCACAATCAGAATGATATCAGGTTGTAACTTGTATCACCATTGTCAGTGTGTCTTCAAAATGTAGAACATGTATTTTGTACCATAGTACAACATGGAAATGTAAACACAACCATGAAATGAAGACAAAAACAAAGAATGAAATAAAAAGTGTGACCTCAGTATATTTTATGGACCACTTTGTCTTGGTAATAATATATAAGCATAAATTATGAACGCAAACTTAGAACACAACTGTTTATTCAGTGTTTTGAGTTTCTAATATTTTCATTTGACATTACTGTACAGCTATAATTTTGATGAGTCTGATGGCAGAAGCTGGTTCCCCGTCTATTCTGACAGTTGTCCTGTTTGAAAGAAAAAAACAACAATTTATGATTTCCAAGGATTGTTTTCTTCAATACATCATTCTAATTACAATATTGCTGTTATATCATAGTGTCTACCCAGTCAAAAGAAATGTAATGATAGAATATACTAGTCATCTGCATAATACCGACTTACTCAGTCCTCTGCTGACCTGTTGCTGCTCTAGCTCTTGTATTGTTGGGGTTGGTCCACCAGCTAGAGTCCCAAGCTTTCTACGGTCATCAGGTCTGAAAGGGTTTTTGCCATTCCTCCCTTAGATAAATCCTTGTGCGAAGTGTGATCGCCTGCTGGTCCGATATGTTTTTGTAGTCCTTTTGGAACTTTGTACAATCGCCACAGCTTTGTTCTCTTGCTGTAGAGTCTGCCTTTTCTGGAGTGGGAGGGGAGAGAGGGGTAGAAAGAACAAATAGAGCGCATAATGCTTTATACGTGCATTTTTCTTATAAGAATGTGGTCTAAGATTTGTGTGATACTAAAAGGGAGTTCTATATGATACATCAATATGTGATCATCAAAAGACTCCAAATCTGCTGTGGACCTGAATGAAACATTTTGAAATATGTAATGCAAATGTAGATGTTCACTGTGAAATGGCATTGACAAGTTATGTAACACATACCTCAAAGACAGGTACTTTGTTATGATCTTCAGTCACCGTGAATCCAGCACGAATTCACATAGTTGCTTGTGTGCTACAGAGCCCTTTGGAATCAACGACTTGTCATTGTCCTTCAGGGGGCCATGATGACAGGAACCCAGGAACCACTCATGCACACTGGTGATGGGGTGTAAAACTCCATGCCATAGGTCCTGAAAGAATAGCAATCATAACATTATGGTCATTACTTCATGTAAGTAATAAAGTTGATTGGCTTCATTTGGAGTTATCATGCAGCCTCCGTACGCGTCTGCATTTCTACAGCAATACCTGAAATGATCTTCAGTCACCGTGAATCCAGCACGAATTCACATAGTTGCTTGTGTGCTACAGAGCCCTTTGGAATCAACGACTTGTCATTGTCCTTCAGGGGGCCATGATGACAGGAACCCAGGAACCACTCATGCACACTGGTGATGGGGTGTAAAACTCCATGCCATAGGTCCTGAAAGAATAGCAATCATAACATTATGGTCATTACTTCATGTAAGTAATAAAGTTGATTGGCTTCATTTGGAGTTATCATGCAGCCTCCGTACGCGTCTGCATTTCTACAGCAATACCTGAAATGATTGGGTATATCTCAGTTCCAGATCAGTAGTGTGGCACACTGCTTTTCACGCCCAGCCTTATTAGACAGATAAAGACATATTTACAACACATACTACAAATACATTTAAAACACAAACAGCAACTTCATTACAAAAAATACGTACTGCAGCTATCCTTTTACTAAGGTTTTAGCCCCATGCCAGATGTCAAGGGAGTGCTTTATGCCCATGTTTTTTATTCACCCATTTCTATAAAAACAAATTTGATGATGGGCCAAATAGTGTACATAAATAAACATGTTCTCTGAAAAACACTTACGAAACAGTGCTGATATCTGTCTGTGTAGCATTTAAAAGACTGTTGAAGGCTTGTTCATGAACGTCTTCCATTTGCTCGTTTCTGGAAGTGGAGGGACTAGAACATAGAAACAGCAATGAAATACACATTGTGTCAATAATAGGAATAAATGTACTAAAATGTACACCAAGACACACATATTTGACCAAAAATGTATGCAGTTTAAGTGTATTACCCAGCATCCTCTTGCTGCTGAGAATGTAGCTCTTCATTACTGCTGCTACTGCCTAATTTCTCGACACCTTTGACAGAGAAATCAGCATCTCTGCAATCACAAAATACTGATTACTCCAAATTCCATTACCATTACATATAACAACAATTTGTGGACGCTACAACAGTACAGTTGTGGTTTGAAATTAAAAAATGTACAGATGTTAAAAATAACTAATAGTAACACGGTCCAACAAGTCACGGAAAGGGAACAAACATGGTGTGTTTACATTTTGGAATATTACGGTTTCTATTCCATAACCACCAATGTGCATCTAAAGAAATCATACACATATACAAAACACCAACCTGTCTGTGAGTGACTCCTGCATTATACTGGATACAGGAGGCTGGGGTCTCACCCATAGACCATGAGTTAATGGTGTGGACATAATATTGTCATAGCTGTAAACACAATTACATTCGATTTAAACATACATGCATGAAAATATGATATAGCATACTCCATTGAGTATGTATTTGGAAAGATTAACAAATCATTTGCTATGAAATTAGCCTACACAAGCCTGGCACATTAGCATTCTCACGGTCAGAATGACGTTACATTAAAAAAAGCCGACTATTCTCCTTTTTTTTTAGCCACACACACACACACGCACGCACGCACGCACGCACGTCAAATAAGCCGTGGCACAGCTGTATCTTACCAGTAAACAAGCGAGGGACGTTTGCGTTTGTTGTATATGGAGCAGGGAAAGACAGGAGCTTGGTAAGACCATTTTGGTAAAGGGGCGACTACTAGCTTAGCGGCTACAAAAAGGCTAACCGGAGAAAAAGTTCTTCCGCAACAGTGACAGCAATTTAAATGCTGATAATTTCACCAAACATCACCGATCTACCGTGCACTTGAACCAAAATGCGAAAAGTGAATGAGAAAGATTAAGAAGCCTACAACTCGAGGTTTACGACGAGCTCATTGTTTACACAATGGAGGGACATGATCGCTCGTCATCAACAGTTGTGCCACGGTCATTGCTTTTTCCCAACAAAACCATAGGTCTTAGCTGCACTCAGGACTAGAGGCTAGAAGTATTATGTCCACAGATTAAAAAAAAAAAGTGCTGAAGCTTGTGCGTCTCTTGTACAACTAGCCGCATATAGCTAAAATACATCAGAATACAGCTAGAATACACGTACAACTTTAAATGTTTTCAACTTTACATGTTTCCTAAATAACAAAGTACAGTACTTACTCCACAATTAAACATGACGTACCTGTCCAGCAGAAGTTTCGCGACCAAAGCATCCGTTTTAAGATTATTTAGCGCATGCCAGCGCTCAAAAGAATCTCCTACACAGATAGTTGTTCGCTCCGCTTTCTCTGACTTTCTCTCCTCCGTTCAATCACCTCAGACATAGGCTTTCTTTTTCGGTTAGGTTTTTCAGGGTTCTTTTCTGCCATTTCTTCAAAAGTTCCCAAGACCACAACGACAGAACTAGCTCGTCGCTTCCTTCGTCTTTGTCTTGCGGGGTAATGGCGGACTGCTTACGCTTGGAGCCTAGGTAAATTACGTATCGGGGGCGCTTACGCAAAATGTTTGATTGACAGACTAGTAGCCAATCGACTTAAGAGCAATGTTCAAGTCGATTGGCTAATGTTTTACAGGCCCCACCACGGCCACAGTTTATGGATATTAATTTTTTTTTTTTTGGGAACCATAATTACAAGAGTGCCACCGATCAATGAAGTCATTTTGGTTGAATGTGGCAACTTAGTTTCTGGGAAAAATCCTCTCTAATGCCTTTAAGGCGGGGGTTAAGAGGTTAACCTATCCGGCTTAAATGCACAACACCTTGCTATCAATTCCAGCATTACCTGCCTGAGCGGTTTAGCCTAATCTATTACCATTTTAGTATTGTTCCTTACTTGGACCACTTTTGATAGTGGTCACTTCAAAGACATTACCTTGGAGGAAAAAACATATCCACCTCTTTGCTAAATAGATAACCGGTGTTATCCTCTTCACCTGACAGCAGTCACAATGTTATGCCTGATTGGTCTATTTTAAACACTGCACCGTTTGTTTCTGTTTGCGGCTTCATAGTCAGCTTTTAGTCAGTCTGGGGCAAACGCATTACATTTTCTCATGATGTGAAGCGTCTGCCAAGCTGCTGATTACAGTGGGAGCGATTTCAGATCAGCAGTCGCACAATTGTATCATTTGATTTTCCAGAGATGCTAGGTTGGTTCTGGTCGAATGCTAAATATGCCCAAAAAAAAAGCAGACTCTCTGTGATCCGCCGCCTTCCCTCTTCCCGCTGGCAGTCGCGCCGAACGCTGTCCAATACAACACACACAAATATTTACTGCAAGACAATGCTTTGGCCAGATCCAGTATGACGCAGGCTTCCAAAACATGTGTCCAGGCTGGGGTTTAGCGCGAGACAGTGTAGCGGTGCCCAGACACTTGAATCTGCATGCTAATCTCGACTTAGTGTAGACGCTTCATGTTCTTCTAATTAGACACAAGAGATCTCTTCATGGAAACCCCCTTTTGTTTCCGAATGAGAGACATTTTGGGGTTGGACGAGGCTTGTTTGTGGACAGGAAACTAGACCAGTGGGACCATACAACACACTGCACAGTAGGTTTTCAGCAAGTGTGTATTTACTGTGGGAGTTTGTGAATGTGCTAGAGCGGTGGTTCTTAAACTTTTCACATGTCATATATTATTACCACCAGGCTTAGATCTTCAAACCAAGAATAAAATGGGTCTAAAAATCAGTTGTGTGCGTCCCACAGTTTGAGAACCTCTGTTTCGGTGGATTATAATCTATAGAATGAGAATCCAATAAAAATTCTGAAGATTAAAAAACGAAAGAGCATTAAGGATTTTAAGAATTCAGGTCCGGGCACTACTTTAGTCTATGCTCTTGTTTTGATTTGAGCCTTCTTGTGTTTTGGTGCTTTTGGGCACATTGACACAGCTTTCTTTGTTCATAGCCTTTGTGCACCGTATTGTATTTCTTCACTCCTCCGGGTTATTTATCAATCGAATCACTACTCACTTCACACTTTTGATTAGATTCAGAGGCCTTGAACACTCCCATTTTAACCGCTCATCTCAGTGAATGCCAAAGCCCTCCCGTTGCTGTAACCTGGAACATGTCTATTCCCAATCTTTCGTCTTTTACTCCCCTTTTATCACCTCTTTGCTTGGGGCAGAGCAGTACCTCGCTGTTTTGCCGCACACTCACCCTGAACTCCAGCCACAAATCTATCTCTGTCCCTCGACTAAATAACCTCTCCCTCCCACGTTCCTGCCTGCCGCGGCCCTGACTCGGAGCTCCTATCTCCCCCTCTCTTTCATTTCTCTTACCCTATCCGACGCCACATCTCCGCTCCATAAATCTGGCCCTTCTCGGATGCAGAGTGGCCTTCACGGCACTTTACTTTAATGCCCGAGAAGACATGCGCAAAAACTGGGAAACGGATGGACACACTTTACGCTCAACACCTGCTGGTCTGGTAGACTTTGCACTCTCCAGCGTTGCAAATTTAATTTAAGTAGTTAACAACATTCAGAGTAAACAACACAATAACACCATGTCCTGCAAACTTGATGCATTACTAAATATATATTAGACGTCGACAGATTGGACTTTTCTATGGATGATGCCAATGCCGATTTTTGGGGGATTTTTATAGGCCAATGCCGATATGTTAGGCTAACATTTTTGACCGATATTTTTGGTCGATTTTTCCAAATGTCTGGTCAATAATCCTGTAAAACCACAATTACTTGGCATTCATTACTTTAGGTTATTTAATCATAGTTTCTGTCCCAGCTTTGATGAGCTGCCGTTAGCATTAGCGTCCTGCTGTTAGCATTAGCATACTGTTACTAGCCGTGGCACTTTGCACGGCGGTAAAAAATAAAATTGTGGAGGTTAACTAACTCAGTGACAATAACTCAGAACAATCAACTAATATAGATGAGGGGATACGCATTATGGTAATTCCCTGCTTACAATGTTATCGACACAATTCATGTATCTTAGTTTTGCCTCTATAAAGCAACTAAAGCTCGTTGCTTCTTTAGAGAGTTTACACTTCACTGTGATTGGTTCAATCCACCTATCACTCAATTATGGCAGAGACTGACCAATAGGAGAAATGTGTGGGGGAGAGCATCTGTGTTTGAGCACAGAGCCGCAATGAACAGAAAATCAATGGATCACAGTATGACAATCACTCCAAAATGGCAGATTGTGATTCTATATATCTCAATTGTATTTAGCTTCTTTAGATCGCCTCGACGCCCACTCGCACTCTGAAGACAAACTTTTAAACTAATCATGTTTGTTGGACTGCCGATTAGGGCGTATCCAACTGCTCTGATCTAACGCAGCCATAAATTAAGTAGTTTTAGAGTGATATTCCAAATACAATATCACCATGACATTTTACTGTGGGCTTGTTTACTGTCTAGTGTTGAAATGTTTTGCATATAATGAATACCAGTTGACTTGCTTAGTCCACAGTTTTATTTTGCAGTCACACCACTCCCTAAATTAACTTAACATGTATCTGTAAAAGCATCAAAACTTGATTAAAATGGACCAAAGAGATAAAATGTGTACACACCCTCAGGCCTAAGGCGGCGGCGGAATATCTGAGGCAAAAGAGGCTATCTGAGTTGTGTCTGCCAGAGACTGATCATTTGTCAGGTGCTATGTTTTATGAGTCACGCTTACTAGGCACAAATCTATCAACTGTGGCGTTTCCCTCCCACCTCACACTCAACAAACACCGTATATATCACAACAAAGCACACATTTTGGTCGATACTAGACTGACAACTCCACATCATTGGAGATCTGAGCCGGCTTTGATAGTAAATACTCCCAAAGTATAAGGTGTTTTTTTTGCATGACGTGAGTGTGAGTGCTTTTGAGTTACACACCTTTGCGGATCTCTTCTCTGATCTGCGACTCCATCTCCTCCATTTGTAGCAGGGTTTTCTGCCAGTAGCGCTCTGCCCTCCGGCTCTTTGTGCAATATACTACAAGTGCTGAAAGGAAAACAAAGAGACAGGAGGAAAAAATATATTATACAGTAATAACTTCAAAGGAATAAAAACAAGCCCTGAAACAGTGAGAGTCTCAGGATGAGGTTCTCGGCGGCAGCAGCAGTGACATAATAATTAGACTTAGATAAACGTTATTGATCCACATGAGAAAACGCTCGGAGGATGGTGATGACTGGCCATTTATTTCATGTTACATTTTCAACTTAATATCATGCTTGAGCAACTCTGTACCTTTGAGAGCAGAGACCTCTTGATCTACAAATGCTTTGCCCATGTTTTGTATTGGCATTATGTGAACTTGGATGTCACATATACAAAGAGTTGAGTATACATTTCAATAAAAACATTTAAAAAGAAGAATATAACTTTATATGAAATGAATGAATTTAAAGAATCACCGTTTAGGCAACTTCAAGTTAGGATTGACTGCTGGAGATAAACTGGTTGTGAACATAAAATAAGCCTTTATTGATCACAATGTAGACATTCACGTGTTACATCAGCTCTCAAGAACACTCAGGGCGTGCAAAAATGTCTGATTTGATTATTGATGCAAACTAAACGCATTAGTTCAAAATACTGGAAAAACAATGCTAACCTGGCAAAAGACAGACTGGTATTCAGAGGTAATAACATTATTACATAATTGTATGAATCCCATTGAAATCATGGGTGAAGTCGCTTTAAGTGGAGCATTTGCTGCAGATTGGCCTAAGGTCTAAAGAGCACACATTTATTTGTAAGCACATTTTATATTAATATTATTATGATCAAGCTACGGCCAATAAACACTTAGCATTTCAAAAAGAGGAAGGGACATCCACAGAATGTGATTAAAAACCAGAGGTGCTCTTTGGAGCAGGGCACTTGGCATTCACTTGCTCTTGTGTGCTCTTTTTATTTTTTTACATAAAAAAACATGACTTTCCAAACAACAAAAAGGCCCAGATTGGACACCAGCTTGATTCAATCATAGCAAAGCGCAATCTTTTTGTGTTTTGTAAATGTGCCACATAGCTTACATTTTGTTGGCATCGCCATGTATCAATAAATAAAGCACTGTCACGCGATTGGATCAAATCACCAGCGGTCCGAACATGAATCAACAAGCGCAATACAAGATGGATTTTTTGTGAGTTAGTGAACTATCCAGCTTGCACCACAAAGTAATATTAATACTAAATTATATGAAAGGAACAATTGTATCTGAGGTCCTCAGATGTTAGGTGTTATAAGTAAGGGATAATGTATAGAACGCCGGTCATTATCGGGAAAATAAGTACCGGTTGGGCGAACTGCACTGGTCTTGTTTCGCCCTGAAGGTGTGTTTAAGGTGCAGATGGAGAGGAGGAATGGTGGTGAATCTCTAGGTAAGTTGAAAGTCGGACTCCCGTTAACTTCACGAGCGATTCCCCCAACTTCTCTCGCAGGGACGGGGACAGAGATAGTGTCCGCCTGTCCGCTACTACTACTTGCGGAGTGATATGAAAGACCTATATTACAAGCACGAACTCCGTTACCATTGGCAGCGGTCATTATTTTTTTCAGAGGTCCTCTATCAGAAAATAATGACCGGTAGAACGTTGGGAAATCACATTCAAATCAATGGAGCGTTCTACTTGCATTGTGAAGGGCCGTATAATAACAGCAATTAAATATGCATTAGACTCATGTAGCAACATTCATTTACTCGCCACACTCAGTGGTGGAAAGCTACTTTAGGCAAGGTGGGTATAGGACACAATGACAGCAGGCACTCGTCACAGCTGGGATCAAACCACAGACTGCTCTACAGCTAAGCCACTGGCACTGCAACTGCTATGGCCCAAGATTATGCATTCACTGTTGTTAAAATTACATTCCCATTAACCTTGTGGCCTGTATTGTAAGACTAGTTCCAAAGTACATCACTGATATATTGAAAACAGATGCCTTATGGACACTTAAGAACAGACGCGAAGCAGAAAATAATAAGTCCACACAATCCCCTCTTTTCACCCTTCCACCTGCTCCAGACACCAGCACTCTTCACTGAGATGACAGGATACAGTCAGACATACTCAAGACAGACAGGCCAGAGAGAACACAGGCTGCTTTGTGTGGCTGCTGCTGAGGGGGAGATGAAGCAACCAGGGGACACCATGACCCCCCCAATCCTTTTTATCTACTGCACATCTGGGGCATCCATCGCAACAGCAGCCGCACAGCCATACATCATAAACTGGGAGTAGGGAGGATATAAAGATGCATTGTGAAGATTTTCATCCGGTGTTACATTCAGAATTATAGTCGAGTCACTCTAGTAGAAGTAAAAATTGCAGAAGTCAACCAAGTACTTTTGTATAAATGATTGTACGTGTTAAGCATATTTAGAAGATTACTACCAGTCAGTACTACGAATACTAGGACTACTTTAGCTACTCCTTATGCTGCTTCCGAGCGACTGCTTCATGACTACATTGGCTTAGTGGTAAGAACGGCTGCCCATTAATCCAATCTCATCTTAAAAGTGTTTCTATATAAAAGTGTGACTCTATCCATCATTTTTCATGTGTTACTTTCTGAGTCTGAGCAACTGTGGGCCATAAGTGGGGTATAAAATTAGTCACATAGAAGAATCACAGTGAACATTTAGTAGTACTGTACTTTGTTTTTGAGATTTAAGTGCATTGTAACACTCTTAGCTGCCGTGTGAAGGTAACTTACCCACAGTGCATAGCAAAAGCAGCACGCAGCACACGACAATGGAGACGACAATGGCCAGCTCGCTGCCTCCAAGCTGCACTTTGGCGATTGTGTGATGAAAGTTCCCCACCTGGATCTACAGACAGAGAAACAGCTTTTGAGTCGCGGAATCCCATTTATTAAATTCATCTTCTAAAGCAAGATTTAGTGGCTACATTTAGAATACCTTGTAGCTATAGTAGAAAAAATTGCGTGCGGCATAATATGGGCAGGTCTTAATGGAAACAAGTGCATGGTTTCTACACACGCATACATTTTAATGGGCGCAGGTGCAGGCATGCTCACACACAAAAAAAAAGAAGAAAAAAAAGCATCCAGCAGGAGGACATGAAAAATGGCCTTGTGCATCGAATGAGCAAGAAGAGCCACACAGTTCAGAGTAACCCAGATGTGACGAGAAAGGACTCACACTTCCCTTCTGATTAGTCAGCAGGGCCTCTGTGCAGCAGCACCACAGCAGCAGCGCCTTCCCCAATCCCAACTTCATGAAAAAGACGGGAGATGAAAAGCCCCAATCCTCAAACCAAATCCTTCTTTACATTGGTCCGACTCTGAGGGAGAAGCTGCAGTAGCCTCACTAGACTCCGCTGCTCTTTCATTTTTGGTCTTTCTGGTTTCCAGGCGTTTATTTAATATATTTACCAAAAGAAAGAGAATGTCTTGAAGAGCAAAGTGTCAATGCCATCGTTCCTACCTCACGTTTCTTGTTATAGTGTTGTAATGAATACTGATAGCCTAATGAAACGCCTGATATCGTCAATGTTTGAAATACACTTGGTCCCTTGAAGTACCAAGTGTATTTCAAGGGACCAAGTGAAATACACTTGGTCCACTGCTTCAATTCAGTGTACTTTAAATTCTACTTCTAAAAAATACTAAATGCATCTGAAGACAGCTGTATAGAGCAGCTGTGAATACCATTGTGTGTAGTTCTTGTTTCATTACTTATTATATTCATTACTTACTTAGTTATAGCTTATTACAAAATGCACTATCATCACAATAGTTTTTCCTCCTCCTACCACTACTTGAAATCTGGTTCTGTAGGGCAACTTCTACTGAACAACAATACTTTTTTTGAATTGATTATATCCTTCAGGCTAGACTTACTACCTATTTTTTTGTCTTTCTGGTTCCAGGCATTTATTTAATACATTTGCAAACACCAGTGCAGACCAACCTTGCAGAGCTGGTGTAATGGAGGGGAAAATGCCATTGTTCCCAGTTCCTGTTTCTCTTTAGTAAAAAAAAAAAGAAAAAAAAAAGAAGAAGAAGAAGAAAGAAAAACACACCACTTCGTCTCCTTGGACCGTTTCAGAGCCGCGCACAAACATGGCACATATAAATAGAAGTGGCACACACAGAGTAAGCAAGCAAACAAATGGCCATGAGGTATGCATCGGCTCAATGCGCTTATTGAAAGGCAAATATAGGCACTATATCTTTATGCCCTCATGCACTTTGCAAACATCCTTAGTGATTGGAGCTCAGCCATTATGTGTTATGGCTTCAGAGTAAAGTAGTCATGCAAGTAAAAGTAAATGTTAATTCGAAAGTTTCTGCTGGATAGTTTAGTCAAGTGCAAGCACAGAAATTATTTGAAACCTGCAATTGATGTAACCACCACTACTTCACTGGTGCTGCTACTTGCACTTTGACTACAGCTCGTGCGCCAGAAAGCACATCGAGCACTTGGGTATTATTCTGAATGTCCCGAATTCTATCACTAATGGGGTAAAACAAAACAAAGAACCCATTCGTGTAAAGCCGATTTTCTCCACAAATCACTGGTAATGACATACTGTTGACTGTTTTCCCGCTAAGCCTCTCCTGATGACCTGCTCATACTTTGTAGTCGTCGTAAAATGGTAAGATGGAGGGTAGATGCAGCCACAGGTAAGAACCATAAAAATAACGGTGGTATAAAAGCTTTGCTGCTATTTCGGAGTCTAAAAGGGGGGAAGGCTTTCTGGAGTAGTTACAAGCCAAGCCGGCATGCACATACAGTTATGAACATGTGTTTCCAGCTCCACAGAGGGGCACTCTTATTTAAATATAGATGAATGCTTCTCAGCTAATAAAACGTCACTTGAATGGGCAACCGCATCTGGGCACAGCAGCAAAGGAAGCGGCTTTATCAGACATAGCCCTTGTGTTATATGGAAATATTATGAATTATCAAAGTTAGGCTGCATGAAATTGATGTCATCTGTAATAGATGGTTTGACCTTGCAGACGTACAGAATATTGAGAAGTAGGAAAGAATCGATGCCGGGGCACTTTGAGTGAAACTTTAATTGTCTTGTGTTTCACAAATGCATGCAATTACTCAAATAATATTTTGTCAGCTTAAAGCCACTCCGCTTAACATTTCACCCAATGAATAGAATGAAACACAAGCCTTTATTTTATTACAGATACTTTAAAATACTTCAAAAGATGACTCAACAAACACATATTTTACTGTGAGTGTCTCCACTCTCCTAAGATCTGACTGTTACTTTAATGGGAGCGGGGACGTCTCCCGCTCGTCTCCATGGAGATGCTGACTAAAGGTAGCCAAATATGAGATTTGAACAGGTTTAGGTCCTCATCCAAATCAAACATTTGACAACCCACAGGTTACATAGCATTTCCTGCATCTAGCTCGTCATTAGGAGCATGTTTTGTATGGGCAACTGTAGAATCCAAAATGTTACGAAGTGTGCCTTTAATGAGTCATAAGATAATCGTAATACTTTAGCCACCAAATGCTACATAATTTCAGATGATTTTGGCTACAATTTGGCAACAAGCATGACATGTCCGATGCATGTACACAATGTCAATGTCTTATTTATCATACAGTACGTACAAGCTAAATGCAAAATAGTATTCCCAATTATAATACTGAAAAGGTCGGAGCATTATAGTTTATTGTATGTTCATGGTTAACCCGTTATCACTAATTATGAGTAAACATGAGTAAATCCAAACTTTAATCCTTGAAATTTTGATTCACTGTGGATGCTATTTTAAATGTCTCAACAGGAGAGTTAGACTTAGAACATATACTGTATCTAACAAACTATAACTTTGCTTCTTTGATTTCTCAATAGTAATTTATCATGAGTGTCGTGCAGTCTGGACCGATTTCATTCTAATACAACTATATTTGTGCAGAGAGACAAATCAACGCATTAGGACTTTAATTGGGCCCATTAATTATAATTTAGAGAGCTCTGAGGTGTGTATTCCCATTGAGATAGTACCATCTGCGTAATAGGTGAGACTGCCATTGAAGAAGCTAGGCTGATGAATGTATTAGGTAAACATTACACTGTTCGTCTGTGGCATTGTGGCACTCCTGATGAATCACCACTCCTCTAAGTGCTGACTCATGCTCTACCACTACAAATCATTTATAATGCATAGAAAGAGGGACACACGCATCATTGAATATGCATAGACCTACGAGGGTCGTTAGAATGAGCTCTACAGATGGTGAGGTTTCTGACCAAATGTCTGGAAACGCACTGAGAGACAGACGGAGGTTTTGCTTAAATTACCGGGGTCAATTTGTGAATATTTCCAACAAGGGCCTTCATAAAGTGAGTGTTGTGGTCAGGGCCAAAGCCATTGAGAGCTCTCCAAGGCCAGAGTGAACCGAGGCTAATGCCATGACTAAGACTATTTGATAATGTATTATTCTCAAAGATAACTCTTGTCATTTGAGGGTGATAATGTTATGTAAATATGGGACACACTGGTAGATTTAAAAAGGGAGCTCTTTTTACTTATGATAAAACACAAACTGGAGGGCCAACTTTTCTTAAATCAGCATTATAGTATATCTGGTTGTGGTAGTATCACATCTGACCAAAAAAGTAAAGAAATATGTATAATAATAACAATAAATACATTTTGAAATGCTGTGGTGTCCCCCATAATTAATTTATCATAGCAAGGTTGACATCTTGCAAACCTAAAGCCTGCTCACTTTCCTGGATTATCCTGTTGAAACAGGAATAGACTTTTTATGACTAGGCTAAGACTATTCAAACATAAGTCGAAGGGAATCTCGAGCGTTACATGCATATCTGTCGTTCCGTGGTATTTGAGATGCATGCGTACTTACTGTGACAGGTAGCTCGCCCTCGCTGGAGCTGAGCAGTTCATTGATGGTGCAGTGGAACAGCTGGTCATTATGAAAGCTGATGTTACAGGGATACGAGCCAATCATCACGGAGTACTCCTCTGGTACCAGCTCCAGATCATTGGGCCCTTTCTGTGCCAAAAACGGAGAGAGAAAAACAAAAGCGTCAGGCGGTCAGGGGCAGGTCAGTGGAAAAACACACTGACAGTGGGGAGAAGACTTACTTCTTAAAGGGGGTATTATGTAAAAATCACTTTTTTTAAGCTTTATATCATGTTAGTGTGTCATTCCCTCCTGAAAAACATACCTCCAGTGTTATTCATATTGATTAATGCATTTTGAGTAATCTTAGAATCTCCTGCAAGCAGCCACTTTCCTGCTGTTTTTCTGGAGGGGACGAGGCTCCGCCTGGGGACGAGGCCCCTCCCATGTTCTCTTTCTCAGTTCAGCCCACAGCACCCGCCCCTGCAGATTTAGCTTTTAATTGATCTATTTTAAATACTTTTGTAAGAAACCCCTGGCTTATGTTGTCTATACTCATATACATACGTATAAAAAAAGGAAGAAGAGTTATTTTTACTCATTTCAGTGAAAGTAACAAGAAAATGTACTGACACTTAAAATTAATACAACGTATATAAAAGTACTGAACAAATTTGCGAAAGTATATATGACTGAATGATCATCTGTTTGTAGTATTCTTTTTAAAGACGTACTTTAATTTCACCAGAGGGAAGTTGTCCCCTGTATTTACCCATTCAACAGTTGCAGGATGCACGCAGTGAAGCACTTGGGTATCTCCAGATCTCCAATTAGGTTTGGCTAGAACTGCCTTGCTTAATGTTTTAGCGGCCTATTACGCACACTCTTTTGCATACCAATTTAGTTGTTTGTTTTATAATTTATTAAGTAATCACAAAGTTCTGTACAAGAGAATATGTAAAAACAAACGATATAAAAATGTATATACTGTACATTAGTCAAATTAAACGTGACATGAGTGAAAACCCATAAACCAAAATTTACTGAAGCCTTTCATAATTTAAAATGCGCACTAGAAAATCTAAAGCCCATACTGTACAATAATCTAGTTGGTTCCACTTCTCCGCACGGATAAGAGTAATATAGTACTCTGCGGTTTATTAACACATAGCCCTGTTACATATTGCAGCCATTGTGTTGGCCTGCCCGACAGCTGTGGGCCTGAACAAACTCGCTGTAGCTCCACCAGTTTGGGCCCGAGCTGAGCTTAAAGCAGCAAACATTCCCTCCGAGTCGCTCTCACATGACCGGGGAAATTTCTCCAAACAAACTCACTGACAGTCATCGCCGCGGCTGCCCAACATAACATTCTCAGGGCCTTTTCACAAGATATGACTCCTGCTCTGTCTAATATCCAAACCACACAACACTGCTAAAGTCCTTAATACCAAAAGGAAAGATGGCCATATTTGGAGTGAACGGTTCATTATCATTTTTCGCTGGAGTAGGCTCGAACTGGGCATTTAGGACAGTCTAAAAATGAATGAATGAAACAATAAATGAAGACCGTTTTCATTGTCTTCAAAGCAAATCTTCTGCCTCCCACTACAATGACCATATTATTTCTAATCCAAAACCACACAGCACTGATTAAGTCTTTTAAAAACAAACAAAAATCTGTCTGCAGTACTTAGATTTTGAAAAATAATGTTGTTAATTAAAGGTCTGCTATCCGAATGTGGGAATCTAAACATGGAAACTCTCTGTGGCAAGACAGATTTTTTCCCCAAAAACCATGAATGTCGTAAACACGATTGCAACACAAAACCGAACCAGGAAGTGGGTCTATAAACAGTTTAACAAGTTTACATTAGAAATCTCTGTCATCGTTGGACTGTTTTCCCTGCCTAATAAGATTGACTGACCCGGGGTGTTGTTCGTTGGTTGAATGATCATGTTTGTAAAGCGATTTGCACTGTGGCCGCACGTCCAGATTTATGCAATTAAAACTCGCACCGACTTTGTTTCTCCGGCCAGCCAAACAAGGGAAATGAATTGCAATAGTATGAGGTAAGCTGTGTGTAATTCTAATTTCCTTTCAACATAACAAATGTAAGGCGAGGAATGTGTCAGTGTGTGTGTGTTGGGAAGTGTTTATTCCCAGTGTGCTTCCGCGCTTTGATTGCACCCTCAGGGCCGTGTCCTGTCCCTGCTGCAGGATGCCACCCCTGGGCCTCTGTCAACAAACGCTCCCCAACTCAAAGACAACACAGACGCGTGCAAAAATAAAAGACAGACGCGCACATGATTTGATTCGGGCTGTTCTTTACGTGGGGTTGCACCAGCCGGCAGCGTGGTTAGCCTTTTGCAAAGAGGTTGTGGGTTTGATGCGTGTGCCGGTTGACTCTCAATCTCTTTGAGTGTTGCTCTGGCTTTCCCCCAATGTCCCACGTGGCTATATTGAGTAAATGGATGCTGGTAAAGGGTGTTACACTTTTTTAAACAATGATCTAGCCACAAGGGTCATAAGCCAATGCACTCCTTGTAGCCGGTCCCAATCCCGGAGAGGGCTGTCAGAAAGGACATCTTAATGGTTAAAGAGGGGGTATTATGCTTTTTTCAATCACATAGCACCAGTCTATAGCATACTACAATGATGACGTAACCTTCTGTTGGTCTGTATATGCAGTAAATTAAAATAACTGCCTTGAATAAAATTGCTCTCTCAAAATGGCTGTACTGAACGTCTTGAAATAGGCCTCTGTCTCTTTAAGAAGCTTTCCGACACGCCCCCTTCAGCACACTGCTGTGGCATCTAAACAACAACACTGTGCGGGGAGGGGGCTCTGCTGAGCTGAGGAGCAGTGGTTGGTGGCTTGGCTGGTGACAAAAGGTCCAGAGGCGTCTCCAGGAGGTGGGGGCGTTCCTAGGAGGACTGAGGCATAGCTACACCTAAAATGGCTGCCGTCTAAGTTTTTACTGATTACTCAAAAATATGTGAATGAGCCAAGGCAACACTCCAGCATGTGTTTAATGAGGGAATGACATAATAACATGATATAAAGCTTGAAAAAGTCGATTTTACATAATACCCCCCCTTTAAGAAGCGAAGGATATCCCCAGAAGGAAAAGCTAAAACACTAAAAGATTATTTCAGTCAAAAAATCTTAATGAACCTTACTTATCAAACTCATAATACATTCCCAATCACAAAGTACACGACCACACCTCCGTCATGTCAAAGTGGAATTCACCATCTCCAAAGACACAGGAATCCGCAGAAATGCTCTTTTTCAACTCAAGCTATGATGACTGTACCCTGCCAAAGGCCCTAAGTTGCTTGGTATAGGCTTCACCCACCCACAAACGTACGAATCTAAATCTGAATCCACTTCCCCAAAATAAAAACAGCAGCAGTGGCCTTGCAGTCGGTCTGAGTAAGCCACATCTTGTTTGCACTTCCCTGTCTGCATGTCCTACATGGTTTCACAGCCAGCAGCTCCTAAAGGGTGACGAATGCGCACAGACAGGTGCTTAGATCAGCCAAAACGCATGAACACAGACCACCCTTTGAGCTGTCGGCCCCCCTGAGCCCCCCTTGCGGACCCCCGACAGAAAACAACACATTTTGAGACGCCGCAGCCTTTGATGTGGTGTATGTGCCCCTGGTTTATGTGAATATGAATAAAGAAACGCAGAGAGGCTCGTCTGGCTGCTCACAGTGGGAGCCATTGGCTTTGTGACAGAGCTCCTTGTGAACATGGAAACAATAGATTTAAAGGAGAAGTAGGTGAGAACCACAATTTGTCGAGACAAATGTGTAAAATGGACAATGTGTAACATGTAAATTATAAACTGAAAATAATTAGCATAAAATATATCATTTTGGCAATATACCATAGATAATATGTAACAATACTGTAGGTGTTAAAACTGGAGATATTTTACAATTTAAGCTTTATATTAGATTACAGCAACATGTAACAAAGCAGCACAGGCAAAGAAAAGGATTACAAAAAGGAGGCGTGAGCAACTAAAATGGTTAAACCGTTTGTGTGCAGTCTATCAAATTCACACAGTATTTACTTTTCTGTTCACTTGAATCTGATCAGGAGTGACTGAACAATAGACTCGCAGAACATGTGTGGTGTTCTCAGTGTTTGCGACAGATCAAAAGAAAGTATGCAGCTACTTTCGACTTCTGTAATCTGAGATGAGCCTGAATTCAAAGTATGTGCTGAGTTTATGCAGGATATTCAACCAGGACTGGACTAAACAAGGTCAAAACCAGAACTGTTTGAGTCAGGTATAAACCAGGACTCACACTGAAGAGGCCCTCACGACACTGTTTGAGAACCATGTGTAAACACAGCTTGATTCTGTTTCTATACTTAGTTACATTACCTGCGTTCAAACGTGTAGATTAGAACAACTAATGCGCTGGATTGACTGTCTATGCATAGGAGCAACTCATTTATTACTTTGTGTTGCTTACAGCGGTGCTAATTAGGCGTCTCCTCCTGACATGGTCCGGAGGAAATGTCTGAGAAGAGCTAAATATAGCCTTATGGATGTTTGTGGATTAGGTTCAGTAGATTAGAGTGATTACATCGGCGTATGTCAATATGGAAAAATTGATAAGCTGTGTGTGAAAACTGAGAATACAGCAGGAGTTTTATTCAGTAACAAACATACATGTAAATTTGATATAGAATTAAATATTTCAAACTATTTAATTTAAATTTGATTATTGTAATCAACAATTAATTTGTTATTCGGACAATAAACAACTTAGACGAAAACTTTGTACATCAATTATTTCTGGCAGTGGCAGGTGCATAGTAGACAGCAGTGACCCACTGTACATCAGTGGGAATCTCTTCCTTTGATGGAGTTCTCTATGAGACTGTTTTAAGATTTGCTTTCAGGTTTGCTCAGCTTTGTTTATTTAATTGTACAAAGGAAAAAAGAGCACTTTTTCACATCATTGTCTCATCATTTCATGCTCACCTGGTTATAGCTGTGAGGGCTCAAAAAATTAACTAAAGTGTAGCCAAACTCAAACATATCTTTAGTTTTCTCGCCTTTTTATACTGCTTGCATCCAGGGATCGAGAGCAACTTAATTTCAATATATGATATGTACATGTGGTGACTGACAATAAAGACATGAACTTGAACAAAGTCAAGATAGTCTGACAGATTATTTGAATGCTATCATAAAGAGACTGTAAGACTATTTCCTAAGGTGATCCTATGCTGTGTTCTCATCTCCGTGAGTGGACTGGAGCTCGTATGAACTGCGTGTCCCCGCTCCCACTCACATTAATGATGAGTGTCAGCTGCTCTCCGGGGTGGTGTTTAATCAGCTTCTCCTTGTTGGCCGTGAAGAACTGCGGGTCCTCTACGTACTCCAACAGGAAGTGACCTTTAAGAGCATCGCTCTCCTCTTCCTCCTCTCCCTCATCCTCCTCATCGCTGTCAGGGTGAGTAGGACTGTCCCCTGTGTAGAGCACTCCGTTCAGGTAGAACTGCACTGAGGTCTGCAGGGACTGGAGCGCGGCCGGTGATGGGCAGGTGATCAGGGAGGGAGAGAGCACTGTGCAATACTGGAACAACACAGGAGGTTAGGAACATATACTCTACCAAAGGTCCCCAGCGTTTCCCATTAACAATGTAGACTACATGCACCCCATAGTCTAATATTCTACCCAATTAGTCTAAAAACAAGAACTGATTAAGCGCCCAAATGTACTGAATAACATGGTCAAAATGAGGATCATCTGTACAATCAAACTCTCAGTGGAAATCTGTGTGATATAATGAGTTCCCATATGAAGCCTTCTTTTATCATCATTCACACAACAAGATGACTTGCAATGAGTCGGACTGAATCTACAAATGGCAATGGTTTCTGAGGTGAGAACAAAATGGAAGCATGGTTAAACTGTTAACTGGGAATAAAATGGAACATTCATTTTATCTTACCCTAAAACCTCTTTAGTTTATTAGTTTGACTATATTATTATATATTGAGACTCAATACTTAGCTTAACTTAGCTAAACATCAACCACACCACAGTCAATACTAAAGTAATTTACTTCCCAGGGGTTTGTCTAGGGGTGGCTGGTGGCAGCACAGGCCACCACTGGAATCTGATTGTCCCACACGCTCCACTCAAACAACAATTATGCTTTTTGCAGGTATTTGGTAATAATCATTGCACTTTTTTGGTTAGAAAATTGATCTAAAAGAGCTAAACCAAAATAAGGAGTAGTGTCACTTCCTGATTCTTTTAGCAAACTCACCCCAAACCTCCCACCCCCTCCTCATGCCCACCTTTACTGCTTGCTTATTCAATAGAGAGAGAAAAAACATAGAAATACCCCCACCCCCTCCCCCACCTTTAAATGCTCCATTCTCAGGTAAAAATGTGACGAAAGTTTTGGGTCAGTCCTCATGCTTAGAATAACTAAAGTGCCATCCCAGTGAAAAAAGTCTGGACATGCCCCCGTTACCTCCTGCTGCCACAATGGTAGAGGCTGTACTTGCTCTATATAATGCTGCAACAATGAAAGGACTTCACACATTGTCCTGCTCAGAATTTAAATGTAGATAATGCATTTCCCCCGAGGACAACAGTAACACGAATAATCTGTAAAAAAAAAAGAGTTACCCTTCAAAATTGAAATAATTACTCACTGATGTTCCAATCCCCAGCACCTGCATGGAGACTCTCTGCACCAGATCAAACCCCTGGCCTGTGACCGTGATGGTCCTGCCACCACTGGGACACAACAAAGAGATAGAGACAGTCAAATCTGCTCCAGGACTAAAAACTGACAATCGCGCACACAGATATGCAAATGCTTTGGAGCAGAGAGAAAGAAAGAGAGATAATAATGCCAAACAGCCTGTGCGTAGACAGGATCCTAACACATGCCATCAAACGCACTCACACACATGCAGTGCCATTTAGACGTACAAATGACATGCAATAAAGCGAAAGAGCCACACAGCAGGGGTAACTTTATTTAAAAGGTTTGCAGGTTTATGAAATGCTCATAGATGTCTGAACATGAAGGAACAAAGTGTAACATTTAGAAAGACAATATAGAGAAATATGCTGCTGTAATTGCATGCATAAATTAATACACTTTACCCACAAATGTTGCTTACTGTTCAAATGTTTCTACCAGAGTGGCCATTACTATACAATATGTTTGTGGCTCAAGATACCTGAGGTAACTCTTGGTGGGGTGGATGGAGCTGATGGCGGGGTTCTTCTCGTAGGTGTATGTGGTGCTGGTCCTCTTGGACTGGCACGGGATGTTCTCAAACTCCACACACACCAGCACTGAGTCCGTGTGAGCCTGCAGCGCCGGCGGCATTGTGCAATCAATGGTGTCATCTGTTTTCCTGCAAAGTGGAGCAAACATCTTAACCAATAATCCTGTGATGTCTACAAGGGCACAAAGCTACATTGTGTTGACATTCCCCTCAACTTGTGAAGGACAGACTTTGAACTTTGTGTTCGATAGGCCCAATAATCTTAGCGAAAGTAACCATGAGCCACATGTTTTAGCTTTGTCACCTCAAACACTCAAAATGAGCCTTTTACACGCTGTGACTAGAACTGAACTTCAAATAGATATATAATTTATTCGGTGTCAGAAGAATCTGTAATGGTTCTCACTCAGTGATGTTGCACTCCCCCGTGTTATTGACCATTACTCGGACGTCAGAGCCGATGTCCAGATTTTCCCCTCTGATGGTCACTCTGGTGCCTCCCGCTCGAGAACCCTTTACAGGATACATAGACTGCAGCTTCGGGACCTGGACACAGACAAAACAGTGACACAATACATTAATATCATACAACTTCACAGGCGAAAAAGACATTGCCAGCACTTTTTTTTTTGACACCAAATGAAATTGTTTTAGTTGTTTTTCTTTCCCAGATTGGCTCCGACAGAGGCTGACTACAACAGTAAATTAGTGAAGAAAACTGTGAAGACAGCCCACGCTGCAGTATGTTGAGGTGTTACTAGAGCCAACTGGCCTATGGGTCTGAGAGAGCAGGACAGGCTCGCTTTGGTTAATAAGATCAAATATGCATGAACTGTGAAATCTGAACTTTATTGTACATTAGCTTGGAAAGATTCTGTACAGAGTTAAACAGTTCAGTGTTGCTTCCATTGAATGCAATTTCAAGGTGGGACTAACAGGGGCAAAGAAAAACAGTCTTTCTTTCAATAGTGGAGACTATTCTTCCGAATTCAGTAGCATAGCAAGATAGTAGTATAGCACTTTATTTTTTAAACACAGTTTGTTGAGATCCTTTTCTTTTTGAAATTTTGGTTTAAGAAATTTTGATGTAAGATTTGATGCATCTCTAGAGGCCACCTCCATGCAATGACAGGTCCAGAGACAATGCTCTAAAGAGAAATCAAATGGAGCAGTATCACACCAAGTCAAGTGGCAAAGAAGGCTAAAGTATACACTGTTGCCATGTTATTTAGGTACATGCTTTCTTTGGCCTCATGACTTCTTTGGCTGTTTGTTTTATATTTAATAAATTAATCTATGACATATAACACAAAAGGCAAATATTTTCAGTGGGGGTGCTTACAACCACTGCACTGATACACATTATCTAACACACACTAACAATGCCCCCTTAGGTGCACATGAATCCATCTTGGTAGCTCCTGGCATTAACATTCCTGGCTCTTCCCTTGTCCTCTATCCCGACCACCTCCAGGGAAAGCCCTTTCCGCACTGACAGGATCCACTTCCTCAGAGGAGACCGACCATTGTGTGTGGCTGTGAGGAGGCAGATGTTTCCTGACCACAGCTCAAGGAAGGAGGTGCAATAAAGACAGCGCATATCCTGTCTCCAAATCTATTTTCTACAAACATTCCCCCATTCAGCAGACTCATTTTTACTATTGCCCAATCCTTTTCCAATCCCACCTGCTAACAATATTAAACATTGTTTATGAATTGCTACACGAGTCTATTATCAACAATGAAAAAGTTTTACCCAGGTGCTCTCCAGATTAGGTATCAGCAGTTACTTCTACACAAAGACTGAGGCACTTCGTGACATCTTCATGATGTCATGGCGACAACTAGAATGGTTTAAAAACATCACGTGGGTAGTGGAGCGCCACATCGCCAGAGGAAATGACTTCACCTCCACTTTTTAGCCCCGCAACATTTACTGAAATTAATCTCAATAAGAGTTAGTAAACTCCACTATCCTTAAGGTTATTAAGGTATCAGAACCAGACCATATTAGGAAAATATCATCTATATATCTACGTCACCATCTTATCTTATTTTTTAATTTTACAGCTGACTTAAATTTATTTTTCTATAAAACCCAACCAATTGGAAACTGGAAACATTTTGGAAATAGCTTGTTTTAAACAGTTTTTGTATACTATTTGTAGGAATATAATATGATTTCATGCTTAAAAATGACTGAGACTGTGGTAATGTGTTTGATTCTGAACACAGCTGACCTTGCTCAGCTGCTGACCCTGATAACAGACATGATCTTTCATCAGGGATACAACTCCTCAACCTGACACATAGATAATTTCTCTACATGTGATCAGATCTACATTGTAACATTGAACTCTTTTGCAACAGAGCTCCCAAGTGCATGAACATTATTATTATTTGTTTATTTGATACGGACATAACAACTGCATTGGACAAACCAGATACATTGTTTTTAGTGTTATAGCAAAACTGCTAATTTGCAACACTTGTCCATAGGAGAGGGAGGGATTAGACCTTTTAAAGCTTCATCAAATGGACTTGAGCATCTTTTGATATAATTTTTCTATCATACAGCACTAACTCTATCTGAACAAACAAAGGCTTTCCTTTTACTGTACGTCATAAATGGTTTCCTCCATTTCAAGTAAAAATCATGCAGTTCGCTTTTCACCACTTCTTTCCTTCAACTGATCTCTGGAGGTGAATGCGAATGCCTGCGAGGGGTTCCCACAACAGCCCAGCATCGTTTTTGTTGCTCCAAATTCACTTTTATCCTCGAGAATCGGGGAGGGTTTGCAGAATGGGGTGATTTCTCAGAGGGATGACTCAGAATCTCTGCAGAATCTCCCTCAAAAGAAGCTGACAAGACAGGCCTTTGCAGAATTGCGCTATGAACAACCTATTGTCTACAAAGTCAATGGTATCAAAGCACTTTTTATAAGGGTATTTCCACCGCTGCTTTCTCCTAATCCAACGGGAGACAGTCTGGGTCAGGGCCAGTAAGCACACAAGTGACCAGCAGCGCTCGCCAAGACAACGGAAGAAACTACAGTAGTTTTATTGTGTTCTATCAGACAGACATTTTGACGACGTATCTAAAAATAATTAGAAACCGCATGGGAAATCCGGCTTTTATCTCGATGCTGGCCTTGTCTAGTCATGGTTTAGCACTGGTTTGTGTCAACTGGGACAGGGTGATTTTCCTGCTCCAACTTGGTGTAGATCTTTGTCTGGACCTGGTTTAGGTTGACTCCTTCTTCTAGTCAACATTTGGACCTAAATCATATTATGATTAACCTCTATAAATCACGTGGTTACATCATAAGAACACACGGTCTGTTTTTCTACCACTGCAGCCATAGCATGAAGCTGTTTTTTTTTTCCTTTTCTTTACCAGCGAGCAGTGGACATTAAAACAAGGGCCATATTTGTTTTTACTGGCAGCGGAGTGACATCGGTGCTTAGTTTCATTACACACGACTGTTTGAAGATTCCCACACACTTTGCATTCCTCGGAATCATAAAACGCATCTGTTAACACTCAGGCTGCACCGCTGGGGGAGGCTATCCCACTGGGGAACGGGGAACAAGAGAAAAAGAGGAGGAATGCAGGGGGAAGAGAGACCACTGGGAACAATAGACAGATAGATGGATGTCTGCAGGATACTTACTAAATATGAGAAGGTCTCCTTGGATGTCCCCACCCCGCTCTGGTCCACAGCCACTTGGACATGATCAGTCATCTCGCCGTGGGACGCCCCAGTCTCACACACCAGTCTGAGGAGAGCAGCAGAGAGCAGGGGAGCATTAAAGGTCAGTAACATAATACAAAGAGTACAGTTGATTTACAGTCATTGAACAAGAGCTGATTGATCATAAAAGGCAATGACCGAGAAAGCGCCTGTCTAAGGTCTGGCCTGATACAAAAAGCCACAAGATGTTCTTGAGGCCGTTAAAAGGCCATAACAAACTAATGGAGAGCTAAACAGGAAAAGTCAGCATAATATTGGTATCGCTGTACACTTGAAGGAAGATTACTACTGTTCTGTATGTGCGTTGGTGATTAGGGAAATACCAAAGTCACATGGAAGTGAGGTAAGGTAAGGTAAGATACCCTTTATTGTCCCCGTAGGGAAATTTGTCGTCTGTATTTTTGATCCATCCTTCAATGCCGCTGGGGAAACCTGTCAGGAGCAGTGGGCGACGGCAGTGCAGCGCCTGGGGACCTGTCTACAGATCTACCTAACTGGAGGACGTTTCAACACGAGTCCACTTCCTCAGCTCCTGTGCACAAGGATCCCCAATTTAAATAAATGATCTCCAACTTAAGTCAGTGTTTGTGTCGCCTCACACCGTAATTGAACGTGTTTGGATTCACACCTGGTCTGTTTAAATTCGCCCAATTGTCTGTGAGCTGCTGGCTGAGGCCCCTCCTCGCGTTTGAACAAAGAGGGGAAATGATGAAACAGTATGTAAAGACGTTCACCACCACAATTGTCCCTTTGATTACACGTGCGATGTGTAATATTGTGAATGTGTGAAGAATGAATTCAATTTTCACGTACTTTCAAGTCTGGCACAAAACAGTAAAGTGTCTGATGCTGAGGAGTTTTCAACTTGGCAGGAAAATATCAATGTAGGCTACAGACACGAGGCGGCAGTTGGTGAAAGCCTTCGTCCCTTAATTCACACCGGCACAGACGCTTCCTTGCAGTCAGTGTCCGCATACACGGGTGTAGTAATGTCTAGTAATGTCTGTCAGCGATTCATGTAAAGCCATCTCAGTGCCTAATAGAGATAGAAAAGCGCATTTAAACGTGGCCATTTGACATCGCTTTCCAATATAGTTTCCACGAGACAACTTTCAAAGCTTTAAGTAACACGCAAAGCTCAAGAAGGAGCTTTTTGAGTTAAAATTTAAAAAAATTGTAATTAGCTGTTGAAAATGTCGGCGTCATATCAAAAAATGCGGGACCTCCCTGGCTCGGCGGGCGGAGCGGGGCCGTCATCTTCCAGACTTTTGCTAAACAAAGAGCCTAATTAATCTCGGGGAATTATGCTTATGAGCTAATTCATCACAGCGTATTACATTTACATCTAGGATCCAATAAAGGAGGACATCAGATATTAGAAGATGTAAAGTTCAAAGGGCTTCACACCAGCTGCGATTGGGCACAGAGGAGATTAGACGCCGCGCTCACCTCCGGCTCTGATTAAGACTCCTGTCATCAGCGCCCGCTCTATAGGGACGTCCCGCTATAACGACGCGGCGCTGAGACAAAGGCGGCGCAGGGATGGTACCAGAGGGGCTTGAACAACCTTTATCACATGATCCCCCGCGCACCTCCACACCTCGGCTTTATTTAGCCAGGTGCCCCGTTATAAATTCTCCGCCGGCGATACCGTGATTGACAGGGGGATTGTGCACGGGAGAAATTTACATAAGCATGGGAGCAGCAGGGTTTTAATGTGGAAGAAGGCGGTGATAAGGAGAGCATGAGAGAGAGACAGACCGTGTTTGGCTGGAGGTCAGTGTGAAAGCTCCCAGGTAACTGCGCTATGTGTTTTAATTAAATGGTTAGACTCAAAGTAGCTTGAATTTAGTATTGTTACTTTACAGTTATATTTGACAATAGGGCTGCATGTACAGAATTTGGAAAAAATCGAATAACAATCGATTATGTTTTACAATCAAGAATTGGTTTAAACATGTCCAGATGCATTAACATTTGAGAGAAGATAATGAAAAGGGGATCTGCTAAACTCATTAAGAATGGCATTGGTTACAGCACATGTTTGTACAGGACTAAACGGCTTAGCAGGGTTTAAACATACAGTATAATGCCCGACCAAAAACACGCTTTCATATTTGGTTGGACTTTGCATTCACTGTAATATTGTTTTATTCAGCTTCTGCAATGTTAAAAGATCCAGTGTTGCATCAGTTTTTCACCGAGATCTTGTAATGTCCAGCACATCCCAAAGACTCTCAAAAGGGTTAAGATCTGGACTCCGTGAGGGCCCATCCATGTGTGAAAATGACATCTCATCCTCCCTGAACTACTCTTTCACAATGTGAGGCTGATCAATCCTGGCATTGTCATATTTTGATACGTCATTGCCATCAGGGAAGAAGAAATGCATTGATGGAATAACCCGGTCATTCAGGGTGTTCAGCTTATCTCATTCTTTGGGCATATAGTGTTGTTAAACGTAGACCTGACCAACTGCAGCAACCCCCGATCATAGCAGTTAGTTAACCTCTTACCCCCCACTTTAACCTCTTAACCCCCACCTAAACCGAGCGCATTTTACAGTCACTTTTCTGGCACGTTTTGTAGCGTTTTTGTGGCTATTTTTGTTGCTGCTTTTACGTCCCTTTTTAATCGCGTTTTTGAAGCGTATTTATTGTGTTCTTGTCACTTGTTGCTTTTTTGTTGTATTTCATCGCTTTTTTGACACTTTGTTCAAGAAGCTTTTAGATTTGGGAAACTGGAGAAAATGCGCTCGGTTCAGGTGGGGGTTAAGAGGTTGAATCAAGTTGGTAACCCTTTTTTGGTCAGGTCACGTAATAAGACCTGATGGAGAGAGTATATTTTGTTATTTTTGAAAAGATATTGTACAATAATTACAGTCTTTGTGATTTGCAAAGTTCAACCGTTCAAAATTGTGACTTTGATTCAATTCCGATTCATTGTGCAACCCAGCTGCCCAATGCCAGATTCCCTACATCTCTCTTTTAAAAAAGTATTTATTCATGCACGCTATTAAAACACAATCTTTCTTTAGAATTGAAACTACAAGCTGTGATTAAACCTGTCACTTGCTAGCAGTGGAGAAACGGCCTGCATACTGATTATAAAAGCAGCAGGTAAGAGAATGTCACCCCTCAAATTACACTCCTGTCCGGCACAGGGCACAGGGGCACCGTCGCACCTGTTTGGAAAAATAACCCCATTTCCTGCTCTGATTTAGCAATGAAAACAAAATGGAGGTATAGGAGCCTGAGGGGAGAAAGAAATAAGAGCATGTATCATTACAATGGATTCAGCCTGTCACACCATTTTATTACAAATTATATCCACCTCATATTTAGTCTGCGGGGCTAATCATTTATGTATACAGGGCAAAAGCAGATTATGCTATTAACCTTTATGATTAGAAAGATGTTGGTATTTTTAATCCACTGTCGTTTTGCCGCAACAGACCACCTGGTTTGCCTATTGATTTACTGTAAATGTCAGATGCCCTTCCTAACATCATTCTTAACTCATCCTGGTTTGGAACTATAGATAGGCCGTGAGACGGAGGGTCGATCGGTACCATTTTGAGGGATTAAACCACATGGTGATTTTTGTGTAGATATATGACCCTGTGTTTGGAAAATGTGTGATAGCATTAGATTCAAGGTAGTTTTTGGATATGGTGGATGATTTTCAAATATCACAAGAAAAAGGGTTAAGTGAACTCTGACTTGGTGGTATTTTACAATAATGTCTGTCTAATGCCCGAGATTTGCCATATTTGTTACTTTATTAAAGAAGTACTAATGAAACAGAGTTTTTTTAAAGGGTTCCAACCCGACATTATGTGCCTTTGGGAACAAGTAAGCGGTAGGGTCCATGCATACATTAAGATAAATAATTTTTAGTCTGGTCTTGAGAAGGTTTTGGAACATGAGCAAAAGTACAACAAATTTAACAGGAATTAAATGAACGCTTTTCTACCTTCCTCAGGCCCAAAGCGCTTTACATCAAGGAACCAGTCACCCATTCACTCTCTCATTCATACACCAGTGTACACAGACACTGTAGGCAAGGAGGGTGAAGTGTCTTGTCCAAGGACACAACGACAGTGTTCTTCAGGGGCTGGGATTCGAACCCCTGACCTTCCGATCATGAGACGACCCACTCTCATAGCTATGCCATTGTTTTACACAAATGCAATTCATGCTACTTAACCTATTACAAAAGGTACATTTTCACCCACTGTACTTATTTACTCTTTGATTTGTGGCATAGTGCACGTTATACATCTGTCACATCTAGTATAGGAATGACTCCCCATGTCCACTTCATCATCACTTTCATCAGTTTTTAAAACATCTTTGATTCTCAATATCTGGCTCATATCCGTGCACTTGAGTCCATTTGCATTTGTAGTGGACGAAGTGTCTTGGACAGTTGTAGGCCAATAAATCTAACTGAGCTTCAGATGCTGGTTGGCTCTCCATCAACTGAACTACCAGCTGGTCAACTCATCTCACAGACTCGATCATCAATCCATGACCAACAGGGCTAGGTGCATGAGGGTCCCTTTCCATAATACAGCCTGGTAGTTAGCTCTTTGGGCATGCTTCACTAAGCAGTCTCGGCATGGTGGAAGCCGATGGCTTTCTATCTCACCCCTCATAGCACAAAAGTGTTTCTTTTTTGTACAAAGGTGCCGAAATTGTGTCATGGAAAGCAAAGGACACGATCAAAACATTTGTGTCCTCTGAGCAGATAACAACAGCATTATACCCCTCTTCAAATGCATGGGTGGCATGGAAAAGAAGATGACCGTCAGCTTCTTCTTGTTGGCACTGGAGACTTGGGAATAACTCACTGCCCTGAGCTGTGATTCTACAGCACTCATCACCGACAGTTGCAAAAAGTGTTTTCTCTATGAGCAGTTCCCTGCAAAACACCATGGTAAGAGTAGGAGAAGATGTCAAAAGTCCAAATTCCTTCACGTGAGGATTGTTAGAAGACCAAGGACTACATCCTCCACAAATTCCACATATGATATCCAGCAAGCTGAGAGATCTCCATTGCTATGGCAGAGGTCTAGAACACCTCCAGATAAAAGTGGACTGTTCAAAACTGAATGTCAAACAACTGGCCAAAGCAAACGCCTGGGCTAAAAAGGAGTTGACCTCATAAATTTTTTTCAAAATTGCTAGTCTGGTCTCTAACTGATTAGTGAATTCTGACCATGCCAGTCTCATCATGGCTTCATAAATGCACTTGTGTACACTTGTGCACGGTAATAGTGTTTCCCATCCATCACCCCACTTATGGGTCCCTCAGCAACTATGCCAGCTACAATGCAAACACCCCTCAGGCCACCATCCTGAAATCTTCTCCCAAGTACAGACAATGCATTGCAGATAGTATGAATTGTCAATCAATCAATGGTTTTGTATAGCCCAATATCACAACAGGAGTTGCCTCACAGGGCTGCACTAAACATGAAGGCAATTAAATAAAACAGTAAATAAGACAATGTAAAGTCCAGGAAAGTGAAGTATCCACGCAAACATAAACATGATGTCAGCAGCAGGTGATGAGGAGCAGCGTGGGTGTCCCTGTCCATAGACTCTCCAGAATAGCAAGGAAAAACTTAAAAACCCAGGGGGAGAAAAGAGAAACCACACAAGGAGAGATCCAGACTATAGAGACCCAGGGCCGAAGGAGTCCCTCAGCAGAGGAGCCAAGATCACAGCAGACGTCTCACAGACCACAGAATTGTTCTGTATGCATCCAAGCAGACTCTAGGACAACTACCACTGAATCCATATGCAACTCTTCACAAATGAGATCAGAACGCTTAAAGATCTCATACACAGTGCTCTTTTCAGTAGCTGGCACATTTGTGGTAAGGTGCTACTACACCCTCTCAGATTTCTACTTTGTCATGGATTATTTTATCACGGATCTACCATCTTGTGTTGAAACCAGTCCAGCTTGGTACAATTTGATGTTCAGCTTGTGGCTGCCTCATAAGGATCCACACCATGTTTTGCACTGAGGAAGTCTGGCTTGACTCTTTCATCTCTTGGGCATGGTCGTTCCATTCCATGAGTGGATGTGGTCCAACGTGCTCCAGCCACGTAAGCATTTAAAGTATGTTCAGCCTCAATTGAAATCTACTGTAGCTTTTCAACTCATGGAAGTTCCGCACTGGGCAAGTGAGGACCCCATACACCTTTGCCTATACTGCTATGCCATTAACCATGATGTCTCCTTTCCAGTGATTGTCTCCTTTAGTCGATCAATATCTGCTGCTCCATGCTGGATTGGTGAAGATACTGTATGTGCCTTAATGGATGCTGGAATCACTGCCTTTCGATTAAGTCCTGCTGCTATTTTTTGCAAGCACAAGGCAAAATCATATAGAATTACATATAAATGTGCCATATAAATAAAGATCTTCTTCTTTTCCTACATGAAAAAAATCCAAATTAGAAAAAGCATGGGATCAGATAAAATCATGTCACCATACACTATGTTCAGTTGAACGATTTTCATGATTTTCAACATAACGTTTCTCAGCCCCCCAGCGACCTAGAAAGGTGGTTGACACATCATATTAAAGCCCAGACATTGCTCTTTTCAATGCAAACACAAGTCTCCATCACAACCCGTTTCGAAGATATACAACCATTCACCTAATCGATCTGGTAGACTTAACTTTTTTTTAAGATTACACAGCAAATTATAATGATGGACAGGCCATTAACTACTCAGTTTCTCTGAAAAGCCAATGAATGTTGGTTCTGTTATTGATGGTCTGCAAGATCCTGCACTTTGCAAAAGAAGAGAACAACCACTTGGATTATAGAGGCATTTTTATATCTAGTAGTCACTGAATACCGTATATTGAGATGGGATGATAAAAGTGTTGATTTCTCATGAAAACTACCATGGATCAGATGCTATCACACATTTTCCAACACTACAGATATGTACCTTCATGAAAATCAAAAGGAAATTTAATCCCTCAAAATGGTACTGGTAGCCCAAATTTGGGGTCCCGTCTCATGGCCTAAGAGTAAAGAATACAAATGCTTGTGCTCCAATGGGGAAATGCATGTATATATGGTCAAAGAAATTCATACTCGACAATTTCTGTGGTCAACATTTTTAAAACTGAACTACTGAAAACAAGAAAGTCGAAGGGATTTAAAAACTAATAACAATATATCTTTGCAAGCGCTGTATGTCAAAACACTACAGGTTGATGCAGAAGATTCACAAAGCATTCGCAGCTTTATGTTTTGCTGAATATAGCGTTTATTATTGTGTGTTCAATTTTGAAGAATAAGATTATGGGTGGTCAGTTGAATTAATGGGAATCCCCGGCAGGTCGGAAGGGATTGCTCTTTTCAAGCCATATAGAAGAAGCCAAGAACAAAAGCCTATCTCTATGAACGCTATAACAAGGTCGGCCTGTGGCTCGGTTCACAGCGAGTGCATGTCTGTGATGCTAATGCGATATGATTTCAGTCAAAGGACATCCACAGTCCCAGTTGGAGAAGCGTGGCCCGGACTGACCCTAAACCCACCCAGTCTCTCTGCATTGGGTTATGTTTCTCAGCTATGATATCTGAACTATTACCAAAGACGTTTTTCTCCAGTGTGACCACCTGTCTGATCCAGCATTGTGTTGCCAAAAAGGAGCATTTACGGACTGGGGACGCCCGGGGGACAATTATCCATCTGCTGCCTCACTGTCGACATTTGGACAAATGTCTGTTTTATTGTTTTGATATTTGTCTCATTATTGATTTCAGGCTGTTCTTCAGCTTGATCAAATCAGCAATCCAGCATCAGGGTTCACAAAAATGAAAGAGTTGAACTGAAATATATTGGTAGAAAGTTGCTACTTCTTTAGAGCAACTTTTACTGGTACTACAACAGCTTAAACAGATGAGTTTACCAAGACGAACCGAGAGCAAGCTGGGTCTTAACCAAGTCTATACAAGGACTGGACCAAAGCTATGGCCATAAACCAAACCATATTTAAACAAGTACTTGAGTAAATGACACGTGCAGAAGTAGTGCCAGAGATGTCTTATTTCCCTAGAGCGGACCGCGATCATCACCAATCAAGTATGTGAGAGCACTTGTCTGCAGCAGCGGCGATAAATGAACAGAGGAGGGGAAAAAAAAAAAGTGAGGACCTGAGCCAAATATCAAGTGAAGTACTCCGGTAAATGAGGTGTGCCTAGACGGAGTGAGCCATTAATTAAAATGTTGACATGGAGTGAAGTCGCTAGTGCTCTCCGCAGCGCTACACATTTCCTTTTGGCACGCAGATGTGATCTCTGACCTCGCGGCGCACCTGTCTCAACAGCCCTGATAAATGGGGTCGCGTTATGGGCAGGTGTGAGCGTGTCTTTACCGCATGAGTCTCGGACGGGAAGCTCGAGTGAGGACGTTTTTTTTTTTGTTTTTTTTTGTCAAGCGTGGCTATTTTGTACCCGTGACCATTTATCAGGACGAGGCTTAATTGAGCATTAGATTTAAGGATAATTTATACGGCGGGCGTAGATTAAAGTGACGTCTAACTCCAGTCAAGGTGAGGAGATAGGATCAAATGCAATCAAGTCAATGGACAGGGGATAAATAATCGGGCGGCATTGTGTTTGTGAGTCTGACGCACCGCTGACAGTGTCTAATGCACAAATGAAAAATGAGCTCCGACTCAAAAAAAGCCTCTCATTTACAGCTACAGCTTTTAAGAAGCAGACACAATCAAAACAACTCTGAACCATTATTACTATTACTACAACTACTTTCTTACTGTACTGTGGAACATGTAGCAGTGACTTCTGGTGGCGCTCAGGCTCCAAGAAGTCTCTCTTTAATTTACACACTTTTATTGCTTTCTTCTTTAGATTTAGATCTGTTGGTGCTCAAGATATCAAACATTTCCTTAGTGCTAGGTGTGAAAAGATTGACATACGTATGTAAGTCTCGGGACAATGTGTACATTTTGTCCTCCATGTCAACTTTATGAGCATTTCATTTTATTCAATGCTTTAATTAAAGTTTATCATCACAGGACCTTAAAGCAGAACTAAGTAACTCATGTTCCTAGAGGCCATAAGCGCCACTGCAGGTGTCGTAGCATGTTGCGTTTTCTTTTACTCATTAATTGTCCGTGAGAGTAAATACTACGCTGACAGAAAAGACAAAGGGAGAGAGGGACATTGTACATTGTGCTACAACCCAATTACACAATGGAGATAATTTTTGTCACTTAAACTTGGCTGTAAATACTGCTAAAGTGGCGCTAGCGCGCAGTTAGCTTTGCCCGTTAGCCTGTCAGCTTCTTCTTTGTGATTCCATTAGTGTGTATTGCGCCTCCGGGTCGGAGCAGGGAAAGTTGCCCGCATTGGTTTTCTGACCAGAGACACCGGGGGAGATGAAAGACCCCCCCAATCATCCCATTAACACTTGAATTACCCCCAGAGGGACTACGAAAATGATTTAAATAAGTTATTCAGTACTGCTTTAAATCACTGTTCATTCCTGAGAAGTATCACTAAATGTATCACAGAAACTACCTTTAAACTCCAACCAATTCAATCCAACTTTATTGCAACATTTCCTTAGTGCTACACACAAAAAAGCACTTCTTCAAACCACTGTTACAAATACAGCAAACATAAAGGAAGTGAGTGAAACTGCTGACAGTGTCTCATGGCCTGATGTGGTATGATTTGTCAATGCCTCAACAGAAGCAAAAAGGATATACTTAACTGTCAAAACAAGCGGGCCACAAAGCCAATAAGGAGTGACGACACGAGATGAGATCAGCCTTGCAGCGATGAGGGAATTTGGACTGGGGTGCTTCAGGGGGGTATCAGACTGACAGGTAGGACCCAGGTCACTGCCACAGACTACAGTTACAATGACTGGCTTCAGTGGAGCAAGTCCAGATAAACAGCATCATTTAGGCAGCATTACAGACACACACAGACAGACGGAGAGAGCACTGAAATCATACTTGAGCTTATGTTGTTGTGACTGAAGGGGTAATTGGCAGCAGACAATAGACGTAAAACAAATTTGTTATTGTCCATACACTGGATGCTGCTGATCTTTGGTCACTTTCATTGAACACAATAAAAGCAACACCTGTAAAAAAAGAACCTACATATGGCTTAATGTGTCAAATAGGTGCTGCTTTATAGTCAACAGGGGTAGGCAACGTCAGGCCCGGGGGCCAAATCCGGCCCTCCGGCACAGAACCTCTGGCCCCAAGATGATTTTGAGAAACATTATTACACAAATCAGAGAGTACTTTAAAGGTCCTATATCATGCAAAATCGACTTTTTGGAGCTTTTAACCATGTTGTTATGCTATTTCCTTATCAAAAACACCCCCAGTGTTTTTTGGCTTCATTCACGCAGTTCTCTGCAATCCTCCTGAATCTGCTCTCTGAGCAGCTGCTCCGCCCTCTCCTGGTCTGAGTTGTGTCGTCAGAGCAGAATGGAAGTGCTCGACGTCTGTAATGTAATGCCTTACGGCCTGATTTTAATTTATAAAACAGCTTTTTCATAATTTCTGTCATAAGAAATAATAAAAATAAAAAAATAAGGAAGTGCCTGATGTGTCCGCGCTGCCCCTGCAGAGAAAACAAACGCACCCCCTGAGCGTCTGAACAGATGTCGTGTTTGCACTGAAAGCTGCAGAAGGAGCTTTTTCTAACCGTCTGGACACCTGTTCTTTTTTCTTACCTAACGATAATGTCACGGAGAAAAGCGCGTTTGGCTGCGGGAGGTGCAGGACTTTATTCAACCTTCCTAAAGAAGAGGCCAAGTTGGAATTTCTCCCCGGGATCAGCGACTATCAGCCAAAATAGTGTTTGTCTGTGACCGTCACTGATGGATGCTTGGTGAACCTTGGCCAGAACCAAAGTGGATTAACTTTTATAACTAACGCGAGTCCCATAATGGAAACATCAGAGTGGTGAGTCAATCAAAATGCGTGTTAGCGTGTGTGTTAGCCATTTATGAAGCTGTGTTGCACATGTCAACTCCTTATAACTGCATCGTGAAGTAACTTCACTTTTTGCTGTGATATATATTTCTACTAAAGTTGTATGAGTGGAGAGAGGGGGCGAAGTTAACTGAATCCAAGCATTTTGTCTTCCGGGTTGGAAAAATACCTCCAGAAAATACTTATATTTATCACACAAATTAGTGCTCCATAGTGGTAGAGGTACAATATATCATAATAATGCCTATATTGTACTTTACTTTGGAATGGCTAAAATAGCATGATACAGATCCTTTAACATTTTTAGGGTTAAATGGGAGAAAAAACTGTCAATACACCCAATTAGGTCATATATTATATACAACACTGGCATTTGTAGAACATGTACTGGAAAAAGATAATCGTTTTAAGGAAGAAATGACAGAAATCTTCTTGATTTAGAGATTAAATCTAAAATTTGAGTAGATTTGGTCAGGTCTTAGATCAGATAAAACATCTCTTCGTAAATTTGTAAATTCTTATTTTGTATCATTTCAAGTGAAAAACAGTTATTTTTAAAAGCAAAAATGAATTTGTCTGATTTCAAAGTGGGTTTTATGCTTGTTCCATCGGCGTTAGTGTTTGTATCTTTATCTCTGATTAGTTCAAACCGACTCAAATTCAACATAAAAAACCTTTATTTACATAAGCAATTTTCAGTCATTTATCTCATTTAAGATGGTCATTTTCCCAGTGATGCTTTACTTTGGGCTAAAATTGTCAGCTTCGGCCCTCGGTCTTTTTTGCAATGAAGAAAATCGACCATCCGCTGGTCTAGAAGTTAGGTTATAGCACACATGGAAGAAACCATGCATGCCTCGGCATAATGAGTTCAAATCCCGGCTTTGACAATTTAACAATCTGCCAAATGTCTCTCCTCTCTTTCCACCATTTCACAACTACCGCAGTCCTGTTAATAATCTGTTAAATAATCTGTTAATAATCAGTCCTGTTAAAAAATGTTGAAAAGGTAAAAGAACTGGGGAATCAAACCCTAAACCGTCCCCTTATTATTATTATTACAAGTTTATTATTTGTGACACAAATCACACCCTTGCCAATGCAAAAGGGTTGTGTCACCAATACGTCCATGCTGCAGAGATAGGAAACCACTCACCCCAAGGCGAAAGATAAAAGAATGCATGAATGTTTGAGTGCACGATTGATTGGAAGATTTGAGTGGAGCCAGATCTGATAAGAACCCCACTTTAACCATTAAAGATGCACGGTAACGGGTTGAAACAGCCTGATTACCTCAAAACCACAGTACTCGAGTAGAAGTGCTCGCTAAATTGTGTTTAAAGTAGCCAGTTATTTGCCACTGAAGTTGTGTAATTGTCGAGTGTCAGACTCGCAGATCTGTGTTTTGGTGTCACATTGGGGTCCTGCAGTCTCCATGGTGACAGTGTAATGGTCCTTTACTATGGAGTCATTTAAAACCAGAAGTGTGCGCATAATAGTGTTTTGTGCAAAATTAGCCTCATGAATACATAAAATCCAAAGCCCACCGGAGAGGCTGACATTTGAGACTGTGACATTCAGCTCGAGACGGATCCTATTGATAAACTGCAGCCATCTGATCAGACATTTGTTACGGTGATTCATTACAAAACTGTTTCAATAGAAGAAATGTCTATTAAAGTTGCCCAGACTATTGTAAAACCTGTCCTAGACTACAACGACTGAGAAGGGGCTCAAATGGTTTCATTTCCATTTAATTCAGATATCAAAGTGTGATGTCAAATTGCACTAAATTCCCAGTTAGTACACTATAACAGTAAAAGTGCTAAAGATAAGGTGTAGCTTTAACACAGAAGTGTTCTTTTGTGCAGTGGCTCTCAACTTACAGCGTGTTATGACAAGAAAAGTAGAAATAGTGATATAAACTAAAAATAAAAACAATTTGCGATTGGAGCGATTGGATTGTAGTATATTTAATATCAAAGTATTGCAGTATTTCTTCAGAGAGTTATTTTAATTCAAGCATAAGATAAACAATCAAAATATTTCATCAGCAGCCGTTTTGACAAAGACTGTGAGGCAATAAAAATGATCCCGCAATCCACTTTTGGGACCCAACCCACTACGAGTTGAGAACTATTGCTATGTATTTACTAGTAATGAACCCAGTGCTTAAATTAGTCGTTGTACAGCAAAGATGACTTTGTAGTTGAAATGCAAATATGAACCTTACCCAATAATTGCCTACTTAAGTCAAAAGCTCAGATCTCAGTTATTGTAAACAAATGCTTTATTATAGATTGCCCTGCTCTATTAACATTTAAGGTCATGGGTACTGGTCTGGAGCATTATTTTTGTAACCTGTATGGACCTAATATGGGCCGCACTAAAGCTACTGTAACGGTATCACTCAGTTACAGGCCTGACACTTGTAGATAAATACAGAGAGACATCTATTGCAATATATGAAAGAGAGAATGTGCAGAATCCAGTTAAAAATATTGTGTGTTGGCCAACTTGAAAAATATCCCAAACTATTTTCTGTAAGTAGAAACATTAGTCCACCTTATTTGAGACCAATCCAGGGCTGACCTATGTGCTCCAAAGTCCAGCCTTAAACCAAGGTTCCAGCAAAAAACTGTTCCTTGTATTCATCATGCATTAATATTCATGCACCAAAATTCAATCTATCCAAATAATCATAAGTAATTAAATAACTTTGAAAGGAGGCACTGAGCATTTCCCACTGAATACCAATGACAAATGTTCTTGCTTTTCTGAGGTGATAAGGGTTTCGGTGAAGAACACTGGGTTATTCTGCCTATTAAAATAGAACTGATTGAGTCTAGGATGTACCAATTCATTTGGTTAACCATGACACATTCTTCCATCACTGTTTGTAAAACACTGTTCTCCCCATCTGATTACTTACCTGACCAAACATGCCTTGTGTTACCGTGGCAACTCAAATTTACCATTGCCAAACCCATTTTAGGTGATGCATCACACAATTTCTGTTCCCAAACGCTAATTCTAGATCATGTAGCCGGTAAATAATAGCTAGTTTGCGAGTGAAAGCATCCCAATCTGTCAACATGCAAAAATCCCACCAATATTGTGTGCGCAGCTGCAAGGAGTGAACACCTCATACAAGCGCATGGTATTACATCTCTGTACCATCACAACCAGCATTAACTCTAACACCCACTTCAAGGACAAAATGTTCACTGGCTGTTCATATAGCCCACACAATAACAGGGGCCTTGGTATTATTTTACCCTCATCCGCTGTGTCAGTCCTACTGTTATTACCTTGTAATAACAGTACAAGGTACTGTTATTACAAGGTAATGTGGCTGTTTTAATGAGGTTGATTAATATTGTTTGTCAAAGTAATATTTTTTCTGGCTGAAACTAAAGAAAAAGCTAAAAAAAAAAAAAAAGCTAAAAAAAGTTGACTATATGTATGACAAAGCCAATTTAATGAATACAACTGGACATGTCTTGATTTAGATCGGCCAACATTTCGAGATATGCCCATTCCCTTTATCACAGACTAATAGAGCAGTGAGTAGAATATGTGACAAAAATATCAATTTGGCCAAAAAAGAAATAAAAACTAGCAATATTGCAACATTTGATCTAAGCCACGAAAAAGGTTTTTAAAAGCTTTTGGGGGCATTGAAGAAAAAGAACCAAACTTACTGCTCGGAGACAGTGTAGAGCACAGGCACGATGAAACAGGGCACATCTCCAACAGTGACACCGACCGCCTGCGCCCTACGCCCCAGGTTCTTGCCCTGTACGGTCAGCAGGGTGCCCCCCTCCACTGGACCCTTCAGAGGAGAGATCTGGCGAAGAGACAGGAGAGAAGAGGTGTGAGATGAGTGGTGTTGTACACAATGTAATAAATGTGTTAACAATGTGTAAAATGAAAAAAGGCAGAATGCACCTACAGTATATACTATGTGTCCTTTTTATATAGCCTGCTGTTTGCAATGAGGGGTTGGGAGTAACTTATTTTCAGTTCACTATAAGTATTTTTGCATTGGTGATTGGGATGGGACTTGAACTTGATACTTGCACGTACAAGTTCTATGTTAGCTAATTTCAATGGCGCGTATCATATTACGATGCAGAACAATGTTAGATTAAAATACATTTTGTTTACTGTTGGATACAAAACCATACTTACAGGTGAATTTAAACCTTATATTTTGGTTGACTACCAATACTGGTATTGTATGACTCCCATGTGAAGAAGGACTGAACAGTAATTGCAACTGTTCATGTTAATTGCCAGTATTTCAGTAAAACTGGTAGAACAGGAACATTTCACAAAGGCAGATTCCGAGTTAATAATAGTATCAGGTGCTAACATGGATTTGTGCAAAAAGACATTGATTATGCGGTGTTACATCGGCACAATCAATGTCTTTTTGCACAAATCCATGTTAGCATCATGCTTTGTACTTGCTAACCAGAAACTATGACTTCGCTGCAGATAAACAGGCAACATGTGTTCAAGTTCAATAATGACATTTAAAACTGCCCACAACAAAAGGGGGGCTGGGCCGAAGGAGATGCCGTCTGCTGACATGGAGGGAGAGAGATAAGGGCAAGTGGCCGATGTGAGGGGCCCCTCTCTAATTGAATAGACACACATGCGCGTTAGGTACACAGCCGCGCACAATGCCGACACTTAACTGTGCCAGTCTAAGACCCTTCAGCCCCTAATCCTCTCCAGCGCATGCAAATAAAGAGCAGCGTGAGAGCCCCCCTTCACATCCCACAAGAGACAGGCAGACAGAGGAGAGCGGCTGGAGAGGCTGTGGAAAGGTGGGTGAGTGCGCCAGGCAATTTGGGCAACTGAGTGTCGAGGGGGAGGAGGAGAGGGGGTAAGAGAATCAGAATGAGAGCGAGAGAGAGAGAGAGAGAAAGAGAGAGAGAGAGGAGAGAGAGAGAGAGAGAGAGAGAGAGAGAGAGAGAGAGAGAGAGAGAGAGAGAGAGAGAGAGAGAGAGAGAGAGAGAGAGAGAGAGAGAGAGAGCGCAAAGCCTCCACAGGGGAATTAATGCACCGCGCGCTTCCCTTTCATCTGTTTTCCTGCATCTGCTCCGTCAAATTCCTCCGTCCAATTTCTGCTGTTGTTTGGGGAGCACACTCGCACGCGCCATTTCATCACACGTCTTTGGTCTTTCAAATCAGCGGCTAAAGAGAGGGACACGACTTATACAAGATCAAGACAAGATCAATACAAGATCAAGACAAGATCAATAACTTTTGATAAGAAATAAGAAAATACACTAATATACTATGAGATCCCTTATAACAAAGGTCTCGGTGCTAATTATGTGATAGCCATGTCTTGTTACCAGGATTCAAACACACAACCTCGAAACACAATGACGAAATAGAACGGCCATATGTGCAGGCATAATCTATTTTATCAGCTCACAATGACCTGGGTGACCAAGAATTTCAATATTATATTAAATATAACAACATAGGTCTAATCTTTGAAGTATTTAGATCAAGGTTATCTGCGTTGAATCTCTTACTAGCACACATCCTGTGATAATGTGGGTGAAGTGTTTTACCCAATGACACAATAACAGTATGTGCTTCAAGCAAGTTACATTTTACCAAACCACAATGTCATGGACTAACTAACCAATGCTGCATTCACACAGACGAGATGGGTGTCTTGCCCAAGAGCACAATACTATAAACTGGCCAGAGCAGGATTCAAGCTGCAGATCTTTCAGTTACAAACACACGCTCACATGAACCAATGTCGGCCCACCGGCCAATTACAACAATCTAAAGCAGCGATGTTTTATCTATTCTCCTGCATCTGCTCTGTCAAATTCCTCTGTCCAATTTGGCTGTTGTTTGGGGAGCACACTCACACGCATCATTTCAACACTCGCCTTTGGTCTTTCAAATCAGTGGCCGAAGAAAGGGAGAGAGAAGAGGGGAGCGTCACTTCTCCATAACTAGAGATACACAGCCTTAGAGATAGCATCAGAGACGGCCAGACAGAAGCAATCTACTATCATCTTGCCACTGTAGCATAGATCTGGCCAGCTGTACTCCTCTGAGTGACCCCTAGCTGAGCCCGAGTCCCACTGACCCCTGTCCGTTATTACTTTGGCTCCAGCGCTATCAGAAACTCTGCCCAAGAATGAAAACAGTCCTTCTGTTTGGTCTAGGTGAGAGGACAAGGCCACAGCATTTTAAGCGAGGAAGAGTGACAGTCTGGATAAATAAACCAGGAGAGGAAAAGGAAGGAGTAGTTAGCAGGACAAGAAAATAAACAGCTACTGCCTGTATAAAGAATGTGTGGTGCAATTGGTGAAAAATATTTAGCTCTAAGAGGTCACTGTGGTGCTCAGTGTGCCAGTCCCAAGCCTAGATGAAGGAAGGGCTCCAAAGATCTCATCTTAAAGTAATTTGAAGATTAGCCTATACTTCGAATAGCAGTGGCGGATCAACCAAAGAAACAGAACATGTAATGAAGTTGCGTTAATAAACTGATATATGATATGGTATTGCAATGCATTACAATAATCTACATGTATTGACAGTGGTACATTACAACATGCACAGAGAATACTGTAGGTGATGAGCTAAAAGAAAAGGCACAAACTCAATGCAGATCCTTTTGATGAACATATTGTTGGATTTACTACATAAAATAAAAAGTACAGAAATGTATTTATATCGACACAACAGCACGCTACAGCACTGCAGCATTATTCATAATGCAAAGCCAAAACTAAATGAACAGTGATAAATCGTTCTTGGTGTCGTGATAGATGATAATGGCTTTACTATATTAAGGAAATGTATAATTGGTGTGAAAACCATTCTAGCCCAGGTACAGTCTCCAAACATAATGTGTAAGAGTGTCTGATGGCACATGCTACAAGCTCCTATATTTCTCTCCCAAGGCTCAGGGTAGGTGCAGTTATTTATTATCACCATACATCTCTGCGCTCCTGTTGGGTCTCAGTGGCACCATAGAAGACTGACATCGACGCGGGCTGCCATGCTGTTCATTTACACCTCACACAAGCCCTGATTTACAGCGCAAACTCCGGCGGGCCTCTGGGGAGACCTCACACCGCCAAAACGTGTCTGTAGCAAAACTTCCATCACCAAGAATGGACCTATTAAATGCATTGAAGGAATAAATTATATTCTCAAACCTTTATGTGCGGTGCTGCTGTGTTTAGGATGTAAAGAAGGCAAAATACACCAATGTACAGGGTAATAGCACATGATAAATGTGATTCTTGTTTTGACAAGAATGGTAATAAAGTGTCAGTCATCATTGTTATTAGAATTTTGTGTCAAGCGGGGCATTCAGGATTTAGTCAAATGATTCAAGAATAAGCCAACAAACAATTAGTTAGCCAGGAAAAGGTGCCGGGGGCCTTTTACAAATATAACTAATTTAGTAGGGAGAAAATCAACTGATTTTTTGCTACTAGCTTGCATTTATGGGTTTCAACCTTATATTCACTGATTTTCTTTTCTCTGTTCTAGCAAAGACCAAGTTCAAGTGTTTTGTGAGCTCAGACATTAGGGCTGAATTTGTTTTGTTTTTTCATACATATACTCTCATGTTAGCAACCATGAAAGATGTCCAAAAGTATTTCAAAACCAAATCATATCAAAGTGTACAGATGATTGCCAGATTGACCCCTAGATTAAAAAAACTATATTATTTTTGGTGCTGGGATGCTCAGTGTAACTAGAGATGGATGGATGTCCTGGACAGAAACACTTGAAAATTACTTGCAGTTTTGCATAATTTTGCCGACTTAACCTTCACCAGAAGCTGAACAATACTCCTGGGTTTTCTGCCCTAGCTTTAGGCAATGAACAGAACTAAATTCCATATGTTTCTCCTTCCTTTACTTTTCATTGTGAAAGCGAAGCCATGAGGTCAGCACTTTCATCTTTCAACTCACTTCAATCCAACATCATCTGCCTAATCAAGACGGACGTGAGCACAAAAACAGGAAACACGCCTCCCCGTTCTGTACCCTCATGCACTCTAAATCCATTCCATGTCCAGCTCATTTACTTTTACTCCTTTAATGCCTCATATCAGTGGTTCTCAAACAGCGGTCTGGGTTCTTTTCTGTTTTTGTCTTTCTCTGTTTTCCTCAAATTAAGTCTTGTTTTGTAATTCAACATATTTTCAAATTATCCTTATGAAGAACATTTCCCAAGTAAAGCTTACAGATTACAGAATTTGTTTTGGACTAAAATTATTGGACTTGGCAGTTCAGGTATTTTTGTTGGCGTAGTTAGTGATATAAAAAGTTCTAATAAAACCAAACACTTTTCCTGTTGGATTGTACTGTACCTTTCAATGATATTTGGTTATGCCCACACCTACAGAAGGCAAACATTGGCAGTGGGTATTAGAATAAATGTCTTCATTGTCTGAGTCAATGCTGTGTACAGATGGCATTTGTCTAAATTAAGTTTTATGTGTGCCACACTTGAGACTGTAATGAAATCCTCCTCTGTGCTATTGATATTTTATTACAGCGGCCTTGTGAGTGAGATTGCACATGACAAAACAAGCAATAAAAACTGCACAAGTGTTGCAAACAACTTGATACTTTTACTAGTCAATATTGGCGTATCAGTGAGAAATTGGCATATTTTTGGAAAATAACTAAACTTTTAATAGAAATAAACTTTTTTGTGTTAAAGAGAGTATGAGTTTTTTTTATCTTCTTATCACAAAAAAGAGAGAGAATTTAAAGCGACAAAAGCAGCAGTAGTAGCAATTATATCTGGGTAGCATAACAATTGCGGTATTGAGTACTTTTTTATTAATAAGGAAAGGACTATATTTGTAAAGCCCCTTTCACAGACATGGTCACAACACGCTTTTTACACGGGTTCATTTACATTCACTCTATACTCGGTGGTGGTAAATAGCCACAGCTGCCCTGGGGTAGACTGACGAAAGCGAGACTGTCAATCTGCGCTATCGGTCTCTCCCACGTACTCACATACACAACATTAGCCTGATGTACATGTTTTAAGTGGTAGGGAAAACCGGAATACCCGGAGGGAACCTACGCAGACACGGGGAGAACATGCAAATTCCACACAGAAAGGCCCCCTTGGTTAGCACAGGCGCTAACCACTGTGCCACCGTGCAACAAAAATAACTTGCACCAAGTGCCTTTCAAGATACCCAGAGCCTGATCCACAGTTCCTCTGGTAACGTGATATTTATTATTGTAGTGTATCTTAAATGTTTCTCTTTGACAATTCAGTGTTAAGCTATAGGTATGGTATGGTATGGCATGGTATGGCATGGTATGGTATGGTATGTACGGTGTTAACACCATTTTGAGTTTACTACAATACATTGGAGAGATGCTTGATGCCTGATTGTAGCACCAATGCTCATTTACACCTGTAATCATTACTCTCTATGCAGGTTGATATTAAGCAAACATCAACAACAGAGTTTGATGAATATGGATAAATGAACTATGGCTAAATAATACACAAAAACATTCAGCATCACATCAAACTTTTATCACATTTTCTAAAGTAAGGAAAGTGAATATTTGGTGGTGAGACTGGTTTTCCCTCTAAAAGCCTGGGAACTCCGAGGTTTAACCCTTGTGGATAATCTTAAGAAAAAACAAGACCATCAAACCGTTGCATCAGTCACAACAGAGAACCACAGCCCTACTCTCCTCTCCCCACATGCCTCCCCTGAGATCCAGCTGATGAGTGTGCGTGTGCGTGTGTGTGTGTGTGTGTGCGTGTGTGTGCATGCGTGCATGCGCGTGCGTGTGTGTGTGAACAAGCCTATGTAACAATGGTGCACCCACGCTTCGCCAACAGTGAAACTTGAGTCACCGAAGGAGTCCACTGAAGTTAGTCTCTCACAGCGCGTCCCGTTAGTCACAGTTTGCAGACAGCTACAGAGAATTAGGAATAATCATGAACGCTTCAATATGGCCTGTTTGTTGGGACAGATTGGGAGGAACTGTGTGTGTATTTGCGTGTGGATGTTTGTGTATGTGTTTGGGCTGCTTTGTTCTGCTTCGGGTTTTCTCTCAGGTTTTATCTACAGGAAGTTCAAGGCCAACTGGTCTTCATGTGAGCCGTGCTTCCCATGATCGGCTCCCGTGGTGGTGCTGATAGGGCGCACAGTGTTGGCAAAAGACAGTGCAGAGCGCACGGCTGTGACTAATGAAAAACTAATAAATTTAATCAAAAGTTGGAATAAGGTCCTGAAATGTGTTTTTGCACGGTTCCTTTTTCCAAAAATTCATGAATAGATGGAAGCTTCTTTTAGAAAGCAAACACAAATTGGAAGCGCTTAATGCATTCCTGCCACCGTGGGTCAAAATAGTGATCTGGAACACCAACAATAAATAATTATTTCTCTAATCATTTCCTTTCCTAAAAGTTTAAACATGTTGCTGAAAAATTACTGTAAATTGTGGAACTGCAACCAAATATGATGTATCTAAAATTTTGCATGATTTTTATTATTATTTATAAGAAATAGAAATAAAACTTTCTTTAACAGACAAAAGCAAGTGCAAATGCAAACCAATCAACATTGGCAAAACCATTTATGGAGTTAATGATTCAGAAATATTTCTAACTCATCAGTTGTGGCAAAATTGAAAGAAAAAATAAACACAACTGTTATTTTTTGGCTCAAGGTTTACTCTGGGTTGGTACGCTGAGGTGTGATTTTTCTACTACTGCTGCTAAAACCGTGCACTTATTTTCTCCACTGTATCTCCCTCTGAAGATACCCTCAATGTTACTCTGACCCATCTGATGTTCCCACATTCACATCCTGTGTAAAATAAACACGTTTTTTACGAATGTGGTTTCGGCTGCAAATCCACAAACCACTGGTGTTTCTTGTTTGCTTTTTTTCAGATGCCATGACAAGCCCTACACATTGAACCATTGAACCAATCCCCTCCGGAGCGTGTGTGCGGGGCAGTAGGTGTTCCCATGCCCTCCTCAGTGACTACACATCTACTTCGGCTGTGTCCCCCGAGGGCTAAGTGGCTGTAAGTGAGTGTTTGTGTTATTACTGGGCCAAGCGTTTTAATGAGAGTCTATTCAGACAGTCCCAGAGCAGCCGACACGGGACAGGTTGGGCGCAGGGCACCGCAGTTCCACTCTGACCCCATGATTCACCATTTTACAGCCGGGAAATAGCGCCAGAGGCACAAGAGAGAAGCCACAAAAGCAAATGCCAGCAATCAAAGGTGGAAAGTAACTGTATACTTTTACTCCCAGTAACATAAGAAACTGCATAGCTGTACTGTATACAGTTTATATTGATACTTACATGTGTCACTTATAAGCAGAAGTAGATAGAACTCGGTCATCCTTACTCAAATACATTAACTAACTTAACTTAACTTTTTAAAGTAATTGTACTTCTTAGAATATGTTATCACAATACTTTCTAATTATGTTTGAGTAAACCTATGGTAAGTACAAATGATAAAAACAAAGTCTCAAAAGCTTTGACTTAACAAACAAAAGACATGTCAAGTGTATTATTAATTTATTTATTTGCATGGTACTGTATTCTTTGTAATTAACTGAATTTTCATTTTATTTTATGTGCTGTCTGTCACATTACATCTGCACTAAATCTTAAATCTGATTTTTACGCTCAAACAGTTGCTCAGTTTTTAACATTTACTTGAGTAATAATTTGGTTCATTACTTTTTCATCATGACTATTTTAAAGGTTCTATATCATGCAAAATCGACTTTTTGGAGTTTTTAAACCATGTTGTTATTGCTATTTCCTTATCAAAAACACCCCCAAAGCAGTTTTTGGCTTCATTCACGCAGTTCTAAGCAATCCTCCTGAATCCAGCTCCGCCCTCTCCTGGTAAACGACTGAGTTGTTCTGTTGTGTCGTCAGAAAGGAACGGAAGTGCTCGACGTCTGTAATGTAATGCCTTACGGCCTGATTTTAATTTATAAAACAGCGTTTTCATTATTTTTGTTGTAAGAGAGAAAGAAAAAAAAAAAAGGAACTCTCCGATGCGTCTGTGCTGTCCCGGGAGGGTAAACAAACCCACCCTGGAGGATCCGATCAGAAGTCTTGTTTGTGAAGACTGAGCTCTTTCTAACCTACTCTGGACACCACCTGTTCTTTTTTCTTACCCAACGATAATGTCACGGATGCGCGTTTGGCTCTATTAGATCCATGGTTTGGCTAGAGAGGACAACCTTCCTAAAGAAGAGTGCACTCGCCAGAAGTTGGAATTTCTTTCTGGGATTCAGCTACTATACCAACCAACCTGATGGATGCTTGGTGAACCTTGGCCAGAATCAAAGTGGATTAACTTTTATAACCAACGCGAGTGCCATAACGTAAACACCCGATGATGGAAGGTCAATCAAAACGTGTGTTAGCGTGTGTGTTAGCGTGTGTGTTAGCGTGTGTGTTAGCCATTTATTAAACTGTGTTGACATGTCAACTCCTTATAACTGCATTATGTGAAGTAACTTCACTTTTTGCAGCAATATTTATAATAATGTAAATGTGGAATGAGCGGAGAGAGGGGCGGAGTTAACTGAATCGAAGCATCTTGTCTTCCGGGTTTGGAAAATACCCCCAGAAAATACTTATATTTCTCTCAAATCAAATCAAATCAAACTTTATTTATAAAGCGCTTTTCATACAAAAATATACCAGCAAATATACATAAATAACAACAACCCCCTACCTCCCCCCACCCGCACACACAGACACATATACATATACATACGGACAGCCCAGCAGTTAAAAGTCTTATATAAAAATGGACATAAAGTGGGGTACATAAGGCACAGTACAGACGGACCAAAAATGAGTACTCCATAGTGATAGAGGTACAATATATTAAGCTTAAAAAATATTATCCATTTTAGTCTAGTTTTAGTCGACTAAAATTGCATGTAAATTTAGTCGACTAAATTTAAGACAACTTTAGTCAACTTTGAATTTATAATATTTATCATAATCATATTTAAATCAAGGTCCTCTGCTTCATGGAGCTGCTCCCACATGAACAAAGCTCAGAGCTGCTCCTTTGGCAGAGAATTTAAATGATCTGAGGCTTTTTCAAATTGTCAGTGAAGTTTGGATGATTTTAGTCTCATTTTCATTTAGTCGATAAAAATATCTGAACATTTTAGTCATAGTTTTAGTCTCATGAAAAACATTTAATTTAGTTTTGGTCCAATTTTAGTCGGCAAAAATATCACTTCGACTGAAATTATGACTAAACATTTTAGTCGACGATATTAACATTGCCTCCTACTAACACCAAGCTGTAAAGTTTTCAGCACACAATTTACCAGCACGAAAACTTCTTCCATCTCTCAGTGCGAAACAGTGTAAATGTACCTTGTAGATTTCTGGAGTGGGGCACTGGTCTGTGATTGGCTGACAGTCATCCCGTGGTTTACAGCTGTTGTCGCACCAGCCGCAGATGTGGCCCTGGTCCTCTCTGCCCCAGCACTTTGAGCAGTCAGAGCTGCCCACTGCACAGTTGTACACCTCCACTGATGAGACAGAAACACACTGTTAACAGGAGCAATTACTGTAACACAGACATTATTTACAGCTAATTTGCCCTGTCTGGCTTGATTGGGCCACTTTCATATTAGTGCCATATGTGCAATGGGCTCCAAGAAACAGGCATAAGCATTTTTAGAGGATGATATATTCACGGCTATAAAAACACACTCGAAAAAAAAAACAGCAGAGGAGAACAAAGCCCTCCAAACAGATGATTACGTTCATGTTCCAATGCGCCTCCCAGAGAGAAATCCCATTCGTATCGCCACATGTGCATCTGTGCGTGCATTCGTGAGCTCTATTCAAAATCTTAGCGCCTGCATGCTAGTGATAAAAAAATAAAAATGTCTCTTTAAATTTTTGATGACTCCACATGTTAGGGAAGTGAGTTGTGTCAAGTTAAGAGCTGGCCAGGTCTCCTGTTAGCCATTCGCATGCTGCTTGCTGTTCAAAAAACATCTGGGATTGGGACAGGCTTCGCTGGCTTGTTTTACTGCCTCTATACACAACAAGCCAAAGCAAACAAAATGCATGCCGCTTTGTATTATGTAGTCATGGAGCTTACATTGTGTTTTTCAACAAAAAAGTGATGATAAAGCTTGTAAAGATCATCCATAACACCTTAAATTGCAGTGCCATGTGTCTGGTGTAATCCTTTGGTACAATTATAAAGCGCTGCCGCATACTATTATGTTAAATTGCTACTTTGCAGGGAATTATGTGTCTATTACATGAGTATTTATTATTGTGGGTGAAAGCACCGTTTGTCCTCATCTTTATTTTTCGACAGCCTTAATCAAATTGAAAATATTCATGCTTAGGTGCAGTGCAATTTGGGAGCACCAGAGGCAGCCGACGTCAGAATTGTGTTTAATATGGGAATAGGCAAATGCAGGGAGCCGGTGAAGCATGACTACAATAATTGTGTTCTTTTTTTTACACCTGTCAAAAAACCCACTATGATTCAGTGATTTTCAAACGATGGAGAGGGTCTCAGTGGTGGCACATGGGCGTCTTCTGGTTGTAACAGTAAAAATGTAAAAAGGAGTAGGAGCTCCCAATTTATATTTAGTCACACCCTATGTTCTTGTGGTAGTTTTATTCAGACAGACTTGATTTCTTTGGTTTATGGCTCAGGTCTGGTCTGGGTTTAGTCTTACTTTAGGCATGTTTTAGTCTTAGTTTAGCATCGCACATGATCTTGACACTGTCACCACTCGCACTTCTTTAACTGCTTGAACCGAGCACATTTTCTCCAGTTTGGCTTTACCAAAATCTAAAAGCTTAAAAAAAAGTATTAAAAAAGCGACAAAAGCGATGGTGAAAATGCAACAAAAAGTGACCCAAAATGCGACAAAAACGCAACAAAAAAGCCACAAAAACAAGACATTGACACAACAAAAACTTTTTTTTTTAAAGCGACAAAAACGTGACGATAACATGACAAAAAAGCACTGAAAAAAAACGGAACAAAAAAAGCAATGAAAAAAAGCAAGCAGCAACCCTCGATCATAACAGTTTTCTTGGTCAGGTGGTGCATGTCTCCAGAGCAACGTAATTGTACAAAAACGCATGAACAGACATATTGACGGTACAAAATGTGCCCCTAATGATCTAGACACGATAATGCAGTTATTTAAGCATTTGGACGAGGACCTGATTTAGTCAAAGCAAGAAAGCACTATCTCCATGAAGAAGAGCTGGAGATGTGAAGAGTTTCGCATCAGGTCTGAGGAGATGCGAGCCCTTTCATAGTAAAGCCGTTCTGTTTACTTAGAGTAATGTTTTCCTTGCTTTATACTGTACCTATGTTGGTCAAGCTTAGGCTAAAGGAAAACGTTTCTAGTGAAGCAAAGACTAACACAAATGCTGTTTTTTTTTTTTCCACCTGTCTCCACTGCACTGGTGGGATCGCTTACCTTTCATCGGCTCGGGCATGTCTATGAAGATATCTTGCCCGGGACGATCAAAGTCGCCAACTCTCCGCAGATTCAGGTGGTAAACTTGAGTCCTTTGGTGAGTGGACAGCTATGGGGATATAAATGGAACAATAAAAACAATGGTAGACATGTCTGTTATCTTTGTGTGCGTGAGACACAAATTTAGCTCTGCATGCATTAATTCCCTCATGCTGTCTCTGGTGATAATAATAGTCTATTTTAATCAGGGGTTTAGAGTAAAAACAAGTTAAAAACGGTCTATGGAGCCAACAAACCAAAATAGTTTTCTTATAACTGAACAATACTATTATATGTACGAACACAAAAGGCGCACGTCAGTGAGATGAGAAAATATTTTGTGACAAAGCCCTTCCTGATGTAGTTTTTGTTCTGCCACTCTGAATGTACTTGTAATGTTACTTTTTTTTTTCATCTGCTTGACTTCAGTTGAATTGACTTGATGATGTGCCGACTGGAGGGAACAACATGTGGCAGTCTCAAGCCTAAACACATGTGCTTGGTATAGTGACGGGTGGAAGCCAGATAGGATGAAAAGACTGCACTCACTGTAACTCCACTGCACTTGACAGCCGAACTGTTCACCCAGGTGGCTTCATAACGCTGATCTGTCCCGAAGTCACACTCCAGCTGTTCGCCCTGTTAAATACAACAACCATGGTGAGACTATCAATTGTATAGCATTCAAAGCGGCACCATACAGAGGAAGTAAAGCCATGGAAATACAAAAATGCTCCAATGATAGACTGTCATTGGCCGCTTTTGGGAACGTTTTGTCTCGAAAGAATGTAACAAACAAGAAAATGGGCATTTGTAATGATTTGTACATTTGGTTGAGACCAAAATGTGATGGCAAGACTGCCAGTAAGACAGCAGATGTTGAGGGTGAAAAACAGAAATGTGGGGAAAATGCTCTTTTAAAATTGTTTGTGCAAAATTGGTAAATATGAGGAAACTTGAAAGTATTTTGTCCTCAGTCGATGTGCTGGAGTGATAAGCTAGTATAAGCATATATATGAGCAGCTTCGACAACCTATTTAAAATACTAAACTATAGTGTTGAAAACCACACAAGAGGGAAAACACTGTTGACAAGGGCCAAATTGAGGGGGTTGCAGCACCAAAGTCAAGTTCAAATGCTTGCCCTGTTACCACAATAATGTAATGAAATAAGCATATCACAAAACAAGGGGAAATGGAAACTCAAATCTTTTTCACAACAGTCTGCTAACAATTGGCAACTCCAACATAGTTAGTTGGAAAATGAAATAATCATCCCTGCCAGCAAAAGATGCAATTCATTCAAAATTCATATTCATAAACATCTGGACTCCCACACCTCGGCAAGTCATTGGGGGAAATCGCGAAAATATCAATCTGGTGAAAGTTAGAGCCCAGAACTGCGAGAGAGGGGAGTCCAGAAGTGGCTGAAATCACAGGAGAATCCAGCCATCTTAAATTGGTCCACTTTGATCAACCTCTCCAGGGCTTAGCTATTTTTCTTCAAGGATTTGACAGGCTCTGTTTCTCCCTCTAAAAAAAAAAAATTACGCACCCACTGATTTTTTTTATCTTCGTTCTTCTGTCTAGCCCGGCAAAGCGATTGAAGCTGCTAGCGTCTTTCTTCTTGTTGCCGAATAATACGAAAACACTTTTCCTAAATCCAAATTAGGCATTTACGTACGTTTTCGCTCATTTGGATTTGCCAAAGTTTAGTTTAATTGGTCCAATATAAGTACCGTAAGCGATCCCCCCATCATGGCCCCTGTTATTGGGTGAGATTTACTCGGCAGCAGGAGCACAGTTAGTCCTCAAAGTGGCAAAAGTGTAAAGAATTGAGCAAATTGAGATTGCTTGACAACTGGGACAAACTGGTGTTCCTTGTCCGCAGTGAGCAGTACAACATATAACTGAGGAAAGGGCCATATGTGCTACTAATACGAAGAAGAAATTAGGGGTCATAATATTTGGCCTGTTCTGTGTATTTAAAAATAATTTCATGGCTGCTTGTCAAGAGCAAACGCTATCGACATTTCACTCTCCGCTCTTGACTCATTGTTGACATAAAGACACTTGTCAGCTTGTGTAAACTTTCATAATAAAGCCAAACAGCACGTTGTGGCCGGTGCAGCTGCGGTTCGCCTGTGTGTGTTAAAAGGTCCATTTGTATGTGACTAGTGTCTGTCACCATAGAAACTGCACTAAAGGCCAGTCGGGGTGAGGCGTGTGTCGGCTGGACCACGCCTGGAGACGACTCAGCACAGGAATTTAGACACAATCCTCACCGAGTCCTTATCATTGGTGCGGGATAAACCTCTGGAGTGGATTAGGGATGAGAATAGGACTTGTATAAAATTGATTTGGGAAGCAGTAGGGCGAATTAAAAATCAACACAATTGAGGGAAAGCTGCTTGTGCCGGCTGCTGACAAGTACATATCTCAGGTAGGGACCACAGCCACACAAAAACACAGTTAAACCCAAAATTATTAACACCCCGCTGCTGGACAATGACCCAAAACACACATGAAAGTGGTCGATAGGAACAGACTCAGGCCACACTGGCTCTGTCTTCTAACACATCTGCAGTGAAAATAAGTAACTGAATAGGCTTGTATTCACCATCTGGTCATTCACAGCAAACACAAGGTTTTTAAAAGTAAAATGGAATTATAAATCCATAGCTCACTACAGCCTTTCAAACATTAAAACACTACACCAGGGAGGCGTTGCACTATATTTTTTTAATAGAACAGCTCCCAACGCTTGACGCTTGACGCTCCCAGCTTTTTTGTTACTGATACCAATACTGATACTGGGGTTTGAGTATCTACCGATATCCGATATTTACCGATACCAAGAGACTTTCTTAAAAGTGGCTTTCTCTGAATGAAAAATGTAATTGACTCTTTTCTCCATTTTAAGATCAATCAAGTCATATTTTATTGTCATGATGTTATAGATCAATTATCAATTATATCCACTGATAAACTATTGGATAAACATTTAACAAGGATCACTGGACTTTTCTTCTCTAAATATCCTTGAGTATATGACAGGCTATGGGTTGCATTAACATAAACAACTCACATGAAGTGATCTGATCATTACAAATCAGATCAGTTGGATCCGTTATGTCTTAAACTAAATATAAACACTTGGCTTCAGCAGTGGTTATTTTATCTTTACTTTAGGTATTTCTATCATAGTTTCTGACCCAGCCTTGATCAGTTTTAGCATTAGCATGCACCCGCTAGCTTTAGGATATTGATGCTAACCTCGGCTTTTTGCATAAAATACCTTTACGGAGGTTAAAACTAACTCAGCGATTGAATTCAGGTTCTGAGCTTCAAAATGACACACAGCATGAGCATATTCACTTAGATTTAGATGATAAAAGTTGTGTTATTAAGGCGTTCAGAGCCAAAATTGGTATCGGTTCAGTATCGGATATTTGTAGCCAATAACCGATATCGTATTTTTTCCAGTATCGGCTCCGATATCCAATACCAGTATCGGATTGGTGCATCCCTACAATAGAATTATTCTATTTAGTAAAAGAATGTGCCTCTAGCGTGTTGTGCCTGGCCAAAGTGACCACTTAGAATCCATCGCAATGAAAGCAATTTAAAAAACGCTTATGCATTCACGAGATGTGTGGCCCTATTTTAGCGGCCAAAAGAATCATTCAACATCACGAAAACCTTTGCACAAATAAAAAAGGTTTGCACAAATATCGGAGGAACTGCACCAGTTTAAGAATCTATTTATCACCATCTTTGTGAGTAATATGACTTGTGTCATTGTAATAAAAGTACAAAGTTGCATATTTTATGCATTAATTTACTTGAAGAGGCCTAAGGCTGATTTTGTACCAAACATACACATATGTTTTGTATTCTTGGGTGCTGACTTTTTCAGAAGGAGAAGATGCTGTTTCATAGTTTTATAAGATACATGAGAAGCCACGCCTTCCTCTGAAAGCACTTATTCAAGCTCTTATTAAATTACTGTGAAACAGTTGTGAGTAATGTTCTGGCTGACAAAGTAAAGTCTTCGATGCTGATGGACTGCACTTCACATCTTTTATATCGTGTTATTGAGATAAAGAAAGCAGTGATGACATCAATAAATATACATTCTTATTAATATCCAAGGTAAATTAACATTTTGGAGACATATTTCATATGGCTCATCACAGCAGCCAGCCCACAGCAAAGCTCATTTATTGACCCCAAAGAATCCATCTGTGTTTAACGCAGCTTGAAGCAAACACACCATATGCTGGGGTTTTATTCCAATCATTTTCACAACATGTCTTTTGGAGCATTTCCAAGTGTGTCGCTGTGGTCCTGTCTGCCATACCTCCGCCACATTGCTCAGGAACAAGGTGAAGTCCTGGGACAAGCCTGAAGGAGATGGTGTTACATCTGTGGCCTCCAAACTGGGACACAAATCAGCGTCCTGTGGACAGGAAAAGACCAGTGAGTATTCTTCTACACAAAACCCAGTAGAGGTCACCTGACATGGGTTTTAACATGACCAATGCCAGTACAGAGTTTTGAAATTTGAAAAAGGCAATAGTTGAAAAGCAGAGCACATTAATATAACTAGACTATTATCTCGATCACTATTAGCCCTGTACCTGCTGTGTGTTAGTTGGCAAGTTTAAGAGTGAAAAGTTGTTCACTATAGCTGTATTATAATATAAGCCTAAGCTGGTAATATAAAAATGTTCCCTTCTTGTTAACAAAACCAACTCTAAGTCAGTACCAAAACAGATCTAAACTAGATCTATACATTCCTAGGCCTGGTTTAGCCTAAACTAAAAGAGAATAAAAACTACTGCGTTCCTTCAGTGTTACCCATCCCACTTTTTGAGAACCAGCCCCATAAAGCACTTAAGAAAACAATGGACTCACTCACATCCGCAAACCCCAAAATACCTGTCCTGTTTATCTAAAGCAGCAGGAAATGAGACAGTGATTTCTGGCTCATAGCGAAACAACAATAGCTTCAAATAGAGATGCGATGAAGGACTAGAAAAACAAACCGCGCCGGACACTGATGGTTCCAGCAGACAAGAACACGCCTCATCCTTTTCCTCGCCATCCCACACTGACCTACATTACACCTAGCCCATAGTTTGAAGAAATTGAAAACACAACTTTATCTTTTTTGTCCTCACATACGATACAATACATGTGGATTTAAGTTAAGAAGCTGATTCAAAAAGCCACATCATAAAAAGGATAATTGTCCCATTATAGCAAGTCATTTTAGTTTGACAAAGATACATTTAGGGAAAAGTAAATAAACAGACTTGTTCCACTGGGTCTGCTCTACCTAAGAGCATTTAGGATTGGATTAAGGAGATGCTTGTGTGTTGACGTAAAGTGTAATTAGCACTGAACTCGGCTGTAAAGCAAACAGACCAGTGTGAAAGTCCTGGCACGAGCTTGTGATGAAAGCGTTTATTTTAGGTCTCGTGAGACGTCAGACAGCAGAGTTCCTGTGGAGTTTTTTATTGTCCGGCTGACACCAGAGGATTTTGACTTTAAGAAGCTGGAGGTCTGACTGTGTGAGTGACGCTGCTCTTTTGCTCTAAATGATTTGACTGTGCTACGTTCACATCACAAGTCCTTCACAAATAGAAAAGACCAATCAAAGTAGATTTTTTTCCCCCAAAAAAAGTACCTCCCGTTGAGCCATTTATAAGCCCACAATGAGCTAGACGTCACTTCACCGGAGACAGATTGTTTTTAATACTATACTGTGTGGTATTTAGAACTTAACCTCTTAACCCCCACCTTAACCAAGCACATTTTCTCCAGTCCGGCCTTACCCAAATCCAAAGCTTCTTGACTGGAGAGCTATAGGCCAGTTTAACGTCTCATTTGAAAGCTAAGACCAACAATTTTAACCAACTAAGAGGTTAAAATAAAGCCACGTAGCAAATCTCAGCCGTAACTCCCTGTATTCAATGGCTCAGCACTTTATAAACCTATTCTTTACAATAAGCCCCCCCCCCAACCCCCATTATCCACAGTGGTTCTCAACATATGATAAATGCTATAAAATACTAATTATGACCCATTTGGTTACCGTGCTTAACAAAATTAGGTTTCGTTAAGTTTTCTCAAATCCAATTAAGTTAACATTGTGTCTCAATAAACATTCGCCGTGCCAGGACTTTTACAATGTTCTGTTTGCCTTAAAATTTACGGACTGGTTCACTGCTAATTAGGCTTTATGTCCACACACAAGCCTCTCCATAATCCCTCTCCGCAGCCTCACCAGTTAAAACAAAAGCGCGGCAGACAATAACTGGGTGTATTTATTTCCTGGCAACAAACAAGTCCTGACAGTTGAGTAATAATTCCTGGGCAGAAATAGCAACACAGGGAGAGTAATCTTCCACATGCTGAGATTTCAAAAACCAAAGCGTTTAACAGAGCAACTCAAGAGGAGGTCAAGAAAAAGAGCTTAAAAAAAGATACACTAGGCATGAAATAAACTCCACTGATGGTTTTACTGAAATTAGGTGTGCAAAGCCAATTCTAAAATAAATGCACTAAAACTTGCAAAATTACCATAGTATTGCCACCACTATACTACCATTGTGCAACTACTACAAGTATTGCTCTGCTACTGCTATTTCTACTCGGTGACAACTAATACGATTTGCCTCTCATTCTCATTCAACGATGAATAATAATGAATAAGTAATTCATTTTTATGTTGATGTTTTACGGGGAACGTTGTATGACCGCAGCAGGAGCTTGGTTCGCATTGCCGGCAGTAAGTCAGACTTGTTCCCGGTGCGTGTTGGTCTCCGCCAGGGCTGCCCTTTGTCACCAGCTCTGTTCATTACCTTTATGGACAGAATTTCTAGGGGCAGCCAGGGGCCGGAGGGTGTCCAGTTTGGGAACCTCAGGATCTCAGCTCTGCTGTTTGCAGACGATGTTGTTCTGTTGGCTTCATCAAATCAGGACCTTCAGCGTGCACTGGGGCGGTTTGCAGCCGAGTGTGAGCGGCCGGGATGAGGATCAGCACCTCCAAATCTGAGGCCATGGTTCTCCACCGGAAAAAGGTGGCTTCCCCTCTTCAGGTTGGTTGAGAGTCCTTACCTCAAGTGGAGGAGTTCAAGTATCTCTGGGTCGTGTTCACGAGTGAGGGACGGACTATTGTGGTGAAGAGGGAGCTGAGTCAGGGGGCAAAGCTCTCGATTTACCGATCGATCTACGTTCCCACCCTCACCTATGGTCATGAGATCTGAGTAATGACCGAAAGGACAAGATCACGGATACAAGCGGCCGAAATGAGTTTCCTTCGCAGGGTGGCTGGGCGCACCCTTCGAGATAGAGTGAGGAGCTCAGTTACCCGGGAGGAGCTCGGAGTAGAGTCGCTGCTCCTTCACGTCGAAAGGAGCCAGCTGAGGTGGCTAGGGCATCTGTTCCGGATGCCTCCTGACCGCCTCCCTCGGGAGGTGTTCCAGGCATGTCCTATTGGGAAGAGGCCTCGCGGAAGACCCAGGACACGCTATAGGGACTATGTCTCAGAGCTGGCCTGGTGTACTGGTAAACTTCTTTAACAACTACTACTCGTAAAACTGCTACTCCTCTCACCAAGGGGTAGATGGCCCCAAGGTAAGTATACCATGTACACATTTCCAGGGTGTGATACTGCAGAAGTCACCAGCTCCAGCAGACAGAGCCCCGTTAGTCACCATCTGCAAACTCATGCAAGGAGTAACAACATGTTACTCCTTACACTCCTTCTAACACAACTGCTACTAGTGAGGTTAAGAAATACGCATAATACTAGTGCGGCTTCTATTTTCTCCCCTACAACAACTGCTATACTACGACAGTCTTTACACAGACCTGGAAGAAAAAACTGAGAATATAGTAGTTTATATATTTAACCTCTTAATACACACATAAACAGAGCACATTTTCTCCAGTTTGGCATGACTCAAATCTAAAAGCAAAAAAGTGGCAAAAACATGCCATAAAAGCAACAACAACACAATTTTAAAAAGCGACAAAAACACACAACGAAAGAGTGATGAAAAAGTGAACTGGCGAAATGAAAAGTGACGACAAAAAACGCGACACAACCAAAACACTTCCAAAATGTGCCAGAATCAAGGCTGAAAACCAGAGAGACCAGGCTTTTGTCGTAGCGGCTCAGAGACTCTGGAACAGCCTTCCGTTAAATGTTAAAATGGCCCAGTTTATTCATGTTTTTACGTCTTTGCTGAAGACCCTTTTTATTTTTGCTCTGGCCTTCAACACAAGCTGAGCAGGTCTCTCATACTATTATTATTATTGTTTCATGTTGTATATCTTGTGACTGTTTTTACTCACGAATTGCACTTCATAATCTTTGTTGTACAGCAGCTTTAGGCAGGTGTAGTTGTTTTTGAGGTCTTAGCTTTGAAATTAGGTGTTACTCTGGCCTAACTGGAGAAAATGCGCTTGGTTAAGGCTCCTTGGGTTAAAACACAAAAGGCAAAAACATGACATTAAAAAAAAAATCAAGTTCGAGATTGGGGTTGAAAAATGCTGCAAGAAGTTCAGGAATCCAGTTTCCACACCACTGAGCAACATTTTCCTGACTCGTAAGATCCTTACGGTAAGCGCTGGCCTTATATGGATTATGTCTAAGACTCTTAATATGACAAGATCCTCAAAGCGTCTGCCATTTACCAAAGATATCTGAGAATTTCTCACCTCCAGCAGGTTGTGCTTTGACTCATCCTTACTGGCGACGCAGAGGTGGTTCTCCAGGTCCCAGTAACACTTCCACCTGGTGCTCAGGCAGCTCGCACATCTGTTCAAGACAAGAAAATATGGCCATCATTTCATCCTGTAATCTTGCAAAACACACTTATTATTCCGGTGCAAAATACAGTAGCAGGTGACCCGTCCCAAGCCTAAACCGAATCACTCAAACTTAGAAGTGAAATGCCAAAAGGAAAGTTGATCTTGAATTTAAAGCAGAACTTAATAACTCATGCCCTAGAGGCCATAAGCGTCACTGCAGGTGTCGTAGCATGTTGCGTTTTTTAACTCATTAATTGTCCGTGAGAGTAAATACTACGCTGACAGAAAAGACAAAGGCTAGAGGGATATTGTACATCCAATAGACAATGGAGATAATTGTTTTCACTCAAACGTGGCTGTAAATACTGTTTAAAGTGGCACTAGCCCACAGTTAGCTTTGCCTGTTAGCCTGTTAGCTTCTTCTTCGTGATTCCATTAGTGTGTATTGGACCTCCGACCCGGTGCAGGGAAAGTTGCAATTGTGGTTTTCTGCCCAGAGACACCAGCGGGAGATAAAAGACCCCTCAATCATCCCATTAACATTTGTATTACCCCCAGAGGGACTACGAAAAGGATTTATTAAGGTAAACAAATTACTTAGTTCTTCTCTGTCAGTTGAAAATCTCCTAAATACTCTGCCTACCAAAACTAGCCCCAGGCTTCACCTCATATTTCATCACATTTTACTGCAGAAAAAACTACAACGGCCTCAACTACTACGGCAACAATGTGGGAGGCAGATGGTTTGCTGTGTTGCCCCGAGATAGGAACAGCCCAATCAACAGATCTTGTAAATACCCTACTTATACTTTGCTCAGTCTAAGTACAGGCCGGCTGTGATCTTTTTGTAGTTTAACACAAGCTCCGAGGATGAGACCAATACGGACATCAAAGTTAAAGGAAGTAATGATTAGTCATAGTAGTGCTAATTCCAATGTTAGGAGACACCGGCAGCCGTGGGGGCAGGCAAGGCCACATCTGCAGATAAAACAAAGCAATTCATTCTAAACATCTGCGTTGGTAAATGATGAAGCCTGTGTGTGTAATGTTTCATATCTATTATTTTGTGAGGCGCATTATACACGTTCTCACCGAGGCCATTATAAGCCAAACAGGCCTGTTAGTTTTATAGACACAGCCATTTTGTGCGAGAAAGATTCAGTTGTTTACTCGTATAGTTTTCAATGCATCATAAATGGTTCGGTGATAAGTGAATACGTTCGGGATATTCAACAAAACAAGGTCTAAACCAAACATGAAACTGGGGTTCATTTATCAAAGTGCTCAGGAAGTTTAAGAAAGATAATTGTTCTAAGGCGAAGGTGCTCTTTGGTGTTTGGGGAACAAAACCTTATGACAGAAGAGAAAAAGAACCAAGGCATTCAAATCCATCTAAAACATTTAAAATGTATCGTGCTCGTCCCTCTCTGAAGAAGGCTGTGTCATGTGAGGAAAATTGACACCCAGCACAGTGTGTTCGTAAAGATGAGAATGAGAAGAGTGCCTCGGCTATTTTCCTGTTCTTTTATTTGTTAATAACATTTTTATCTATTTATTTTTACTTGACCTTTATTTAACCAGGATAGTCATACAGAGATTCATAATAAGGAAAGATAAGAAAAGATAAGACTTTAATTATTGCACCATTCCCTTGTTACATCAGCTCTCAAGAAACATATGGGGAGCAAATAGTACGAAAAATGTGCAATCAAACAAGAACAGGACAATGTGCAAACAAGTAATGTAAAGTGTTTTAGTGGTACGCGAAACCAGAGCACATGAAGAAAATCTATGCAGATGCCGGGACGTATACTGTCGACTCCACACAGAAAGGTCTCAAATGAAAGAGAATCAAACCTGTGACCTTGCTGTGAGGCTACAGAGCTAAGCGTTGTGCTATCTTGCCACCTTAACAATGAATTACAAAATTAGGATTGAACTAAAATCAGAACAAAATTAAAACCAGGTTAGAGCTTGGACTAAAGTTTGAGCTGGGCGATTCTAAACTAAAACTCCAATCAAATCAAGAGTAAACCAGGGACAAGTTTAGGCAGGTAAGAACCATAACTAAACCATAACTAATCTTGTAATTGACCTCAATCATGACATCCAGAAGACGTTCCTCTCTCCTCAGCCAGTGTTGAGAACCACATGTTTACTCTACGTGTGTTACTGTGTTTTGGTCGAGGAATGACCATTTGTTTAGCCTTTGTGAAAGAAGTCTCTTGTATAAACTTTTATGACTGCTCAATTCACTCTAAACGAGATTCAGTCTACCACCATTTTATTTCACATGGATACAATCTGTGGCTCAAGGGCAACTGCTGATAAATTGGGTCCTAAATGCTATGAATCATGAGGAGGATGTTTGTAAAGGCTGAGTCTACATGGAGAAAGGCATCCTAAACTGTTAAAACAGTTTCAATTGGAGCGCGACAGTAAAACTGGCTCTTAGCGAAGGTTGTATTCGGCCTCAGGGCCGAAATGAATAATACAAATGAGATTTCATATAAAAGCACAAGCATTTTCAGTATTGTTACTTGCAGTGGAGGCAATATTACAAGTTGTCCTATGATAATAAGGGGGAAAAAAATCGACATTTAAATAACATTTTGAGGACTTCGTAAATGATTTAGAAGAAAAGGGATGCGTTTGGTTGCGTTTGAAGTACTGAGTAGTAGTAGTTAGGGATGGGACAATAAACAATAATATTGTTAATCGCGATAAAAAATGCGGCAATTAATTGATCGCCACATTTTTTATAATCGTGATTATCGCGCTAGAAGATAATCGCTAATTCCACCATATAGTGCTATGTAATAAAACCAGCAACAATGACTTTCTCTCCATTATGGCTATGAAAAGATCCGCTGGTTTTCGTTCTATATTCATACTTTATCGCAATTTTTTGTTTGTTTGATGAATTTTGTGTTGAGTTTGTTTAAATATACTTTATTAGGTTTCACTCAATATAACATTTATAGGAGACAATGAAGAGGAATATTTTGTTAATCAATTCCCATAATTTCTGTAATTTCTGCAGCTTCAGTGAAATTTTTAAATATCGTGATAATGTTACTTTGGCGAAGATAATCGTGACCCTAAATTTCATTATCGTCCCATCCCTAGTAGTAGTAGTAGTAGTATTAGTAGTAGTAGTAGTAGTAATTGAGAATTTCAACAACATTATTTATCTGAAATTAAAGTAACTTTTAAAGCATATTTAACCTATTTAACGTGCATTTTATGTACATCAGACAGATTTATTAGAGCTAATAAATCTTAGCTCTAAACACTTAAACAGCCCTGGCACTTAGACCTACAATTAGCCCCCAAAGACAAATAGTTTTCTTTTCAAATACCTGAAGGTACATCAACAAGACAAGACCACATGCACACACACACAGAGGACCATTCACATTATCTGGACTGGGACCCAATTTAGGACCTTAACGTGGTGAAGCAACACTGATAAGAGCCAAGAGAAACTCTGGTAATTAATCACATAATGACAGTGTGCAGACCGGCGCTGCTCACACACGCCCCGCTGTTTACCCAATACCAACCACTGCAGCAGGAGCTGTGAGGGGGTCAAAGAGAAAAAGTAAATTATACTGCAATTGGAGGAGTAATAATTGTGCAATAAAAATAAAAAATACTATTACTTGACTAGACTGACCAACATGTCATTACCTCGGCCACATACAAGCTTCCTCCATCGCTCTCTATCTCGTTACATTAACTTCTTAATTACTTCTACTACCACTGCTGCTGCTGATACGTCTGGTTTTACTGCTACTCTTGAACTACTAACAATACTGATTAACCTCTTAACCCTCACCGGAACTGAGTACATTTTCACCAGTTTGGCATGACCCAAATCAAAAAGCTTCTTAGAAAAAGCGTTTAAATAGCAACACAAACGAGAAGAAAACAAGGATGAAAATGCAACAAAAAAGGATCAAAAAGTGACCAAAAAAGCCTCAAAAGAGCAACAAAAAAGGGGGGGATAAAACCGATGAAAGTGCAGTTAAAAAGTGACAACAACTCAGCAAAAAAGTAAATAAGATGAAACAGAAAGTGAACAAAGTGACGATAACACGGCAACAAGGCAAGCAAAAAGATCAGTTTAGATCAGTTTTGTCGGTCTCGCCTTTCAAATGAGGCGTTACTATGGTCACATGAGGCTGTAAACTTATGGATTTGGGTAAAGCTGAACTGGAGATAATACAATTGGTTAAGGTGGGGAGTAAGAGGTTAAAAAAAGGAATCCTGCTACTACTGTGTTTGGTAATCCTTTTTATTTTTCTCAAGGATATTTTGACCTGTAGTCTCTATTGGACCGCTCAAGGTGAAAGAGGGAGAAGAGCAGGGAGAGACATTCAGCGACTTGTCTGAGCCAGGACTCGAACCCTCAACACTACACTACCAGCTTCGCCTACTTCTGGTGTTTCTACTCAATGCTAAATCCTGTTTTTTTTTTTTAAAGAAGCTGCTGCTACTAGGCCTACAACTGTTACCGCAATCAAAATAAATGGATAAAAATAGCTCCTCTTCTCTCTATTGATTTAAGGTTCACAGTATTTACTTGCTACTTTGGGCATGTGACGGTGTAAGCCCTAGACAATGGTTAGTGTAGCCTGTTGAGAACTGCTTATTTGGCATTCTGTTGCTGTTGTTTTCACTGATTACAAAAGCACTCCTGGTGAATTTTAATTAATATTTGAGAGGAGATTGGATTTGTGTGACCTGAAGTCCTACTGAGAAATTACTCCAGAGGGTGTTTAAGGCAAAGCAGACGGAGAAAAGAACGTTCTTTTCAAAAGAAAGTAAAGAATCTTTTACAAAGGATGAATAAAAACTGACATACAAGTGTAGCTTCCCTTTCTATGTTGGTCCAAATTGTAGATTTTCTACGCAGCTTGTGAATCTAGCCTCAGGATCTCAGACACTATACTCTGTGCTAGTCCCAAGATTGGGTTATGGACATTGGCATCTATTGAAACTACTAAAGAGCCCATGCCAAATCAATATTCACATCACTGCACACATAGAGACATGATTTACCGTGGCGAATTCAAAAAAGGAAAACCATAAAGAAGAGAAATAATTGCAGGATATCAGTGAGCAGTTTTTAATAAGGTAGGGTGCACTGCTCTTTTGGAAGGAAGAATGAATAAGATGAGATCGCTGTGTGTCAGTAGTATTGTAGTTAAAACATAAAAGAGTGGTAGTTTTGTTTTACAAGTATTATGAGTATGAGATGTAATAGTTCCCCACTTTGAGTTAATAAGTGCATCACGTCTTCATAATCTATCTAAAGAATCCATTGCTCATAAGAGGTTATCCTTCAAAAGGCTGTAAACTATTCTGATGTTCAGCCCTTCCCAATCTTAAACACAACTCTAGGTACTGTATGTTTTTGGTGAAAGAAAAACACATGCTGGCAAGTTGTTTTGGCATAACAACCCCCAAAACAATTTAGTTTGAAGATAAGATGAGATAAGATAATCCTTTATTGATCTCACAACGGAGAAATTCACTAATAAATAATTATTCGAAGCACATCATAATTGTATAGTTGCTGCTGATAAGATAGGCAGACGGTTTTGGGTTCAATTCCCAGACTAGAGCAGGAGAGGTTCTTTCTAGTTTTCCATGTACTCCATATCTCCTTCTCAAAACACAACAAAAGCTACTGATCCATCATCTAGAGAAGGACACTGCTCCTGACAGCTTGTGGCATTGTAGAATGGGTCAAATGCATAAAACAACATATCGCTGTGGGCTACAATTATAAAATCTCCATTCTAGCTCCACGTGAACGGCTCTAAGCAGAAACACCTGACAGCTTTGGAAGTGGATTGTGTCAGCACGTTGCCTGGAGGAGCAGACAGCTGTCCTCTCCTGGATATCGCCCCCAGTCCTACCAGTCGTCCCGTACAGAGGGGAGTGAGGTGCGCTTGTAAGAAGATGCCGTCTATAATGGAAAACACCAGCCTATGCGTGTTTGTGTGTGTGAGTGTGAGTGTACACTGATTAAAAGCAGATGGCCCCTGGAGGCTCTTATCGTTGTTTCTGTTTTCACTGACTCCTCTTCTGTCCCACAAAAAAACAACCCAACAGCTACCACCCACCCACAACTTCACACACACACACGGACATGTCTACTCCATTCACACTCCCCCAGTCTCTGAGCTTGACCTAACATTGACAGTAAATACTCCCCGACGCTGCCCTCCCCAAGCGGAATAATGACCACACAGGCAAATTTACATATAGGCTGACTACACAGGCCCAGCCCACGGCCCCCAGGCCTCGAAGTGGACACCGCGGTTAAGCACACATACTCAATCATGACCCCGTCACAGAGAAATATGCACCAGAGGGAAAAAAAAACTGTTTTAAAAGTGAAAGAAGAGACGGTGGATGCCAAAACAAAGGGAGGGGTGAAAGTGAAGTGGCAGTAGCAGAAGCCGTGGCAACTAATGTAGGGTGACAAAAGAAACAGTAATGGAGCTCAGAGGTCCCGCCAACATCAGGGTTCTGCAAGTAAATTTCCCATTCATTTTTGCCATTGGGATTCAGAAATAGAATGAAAATTAGGGCCAGAACTGCCACCTGGCGCAACAACAGCATTGGTCCAGACGAGGCTGTCATCTTGCATGCACACACCTGCTGCGCCAGTGCCTGCGCTTAGTGTCTAAAGGGAAAAAAAGAGGTCGACTGAGGCAAAGTGTGCTGCAAGAGTGCTAAAGGTGCTGCTTCCCTTTCGCAGCCTTTCCACATCTCTTCCTCCTTCATCGCCCTTTGCAATGGAAAAAAGTAATGGAAAATTAAAAATTATAATAAGACTAATAAAATGGTAAACACAAACGTTTACGTAGTGCTATAAAACCCCCACTGGACACTCAAAGCTCTTTACATCAAGGAACCATTCACCCATCCACACTCATTTATACAACCGCACAAACTCTGGGGGAAAGGTGGGTGGGTCTTGCCCAAGGGCACAATGAAGGTATGCAGTGGCAGGAGCCGGGATCAATCCACCAATCTTCAGATCAGTAGGCAAACATTATAAAATGTAAGCTACTGCTGGTAATACAGACGGACATTAGAAGTGCCATTCACATGCCACGATAAGTACGAAACAAATACAATGAGTGGATGCAGTAGTGTAAGAATATCAGATGGAGGCAGCATTAGTATTAGTACATTAGTACCAACAAAGCAGCAAAACTAGTTATATTCATTTTGAGAATATTTGGGTTTAAGTATTTTTTAAAGCAAGATATTGTAATTTTGAGATATTTCCAGTTAATAAAACAGCCTAAAACGATCTTGGCTCCAAACGGCGGCAGAATTAAAAGAATTTGTCTTTCACTCTTTTACTGTGCGGGCACTAGGACAAGACCACAAGCAGAGAAAGAGCTAAAACTTGAGACTTTGTGAGGAAAATAAAGGAGTGACTGACTGGACATAAAGAGGCCAGATAAGGCGCATCCCACCGGGCTGGCTGTCATTACCACTTTGTCCAGAGAGAAACAGAGAAACAGCTTTAGACACGGTGTAACTAAAACCTGCCTTTGTTGAAGAGTCGGAGGCATGCTTTTGAAAACAATACTTAGTTTTATTACTCCAGGGTAGCTTCCATTGTAAAATATAGCACAAAGCAGACATTAATAATAGGTGTGTGTGTTTTTTCCACACAGGAATGCTATCCTCACTCCAGATGGGATTTACAGTTGACTAAAAAGGAAAAATAAATGTGGTAGATTTAATATACAGCTTCCATTTCAACCAAAGCTTTGAGCATAGTTGAAATCAGCCAGGTAGTAGCAGTAGACTTCTTAGAAAGCAGCAACAGTGTGGATCAACAACTCCTAAAGCTAAGCTTAGTCGATAACTTTATTTTGTCCATAATGGTGATTATGTGTAGATTTGACCCAGTAGACAATGGTGATGGCAATAAATACTTAATTGTAGCCAAAACCTAGCATACCTGATCTATAAAGTAATAATCCAAGCTTCTGGAGTTTTTCATTTTCTCCTTACTCAGAAAGTAGGCTCTCAAAATCAAAATGTGGTTCCACACTAAACTATCATTTACAATAAACCAAATGTTTATTCCCAGATAGCTTTAGTAGGACAACTGTGTAAAGTGTTAAATTCCCCTTAATGCACACAAATATTGACTGAAAAAGACAAATACGGCTGGTAATGCATATTTATGACAGCTGGATCAAAGAAAATGTATTGCAGACATTAGACAAACCTAAATCCCTGACACTGGACTGTGTGGCGCAGCCGTGTTCAGAAGCAGCTCATAATGTTGTCTCTTTGGGGATTATTGGAGTGATTGAAATCAGATAGAGCGTCTCTCCCTCTCTGCAGTTTTCCAGCCCAATGTGCAGCTTCCTCTGAGAATGGCACAGTGCTCATTATCACCTCCGACAAACTGCCGTCTAATTTCACACTTCTGGACCTTGCGGAGCTGCGCACACATGTACCTGCGACTCCTCTATTCACACCTAGGCAAGCTTTTATCAAAACAACATAACAAAGAGAACAAAGGGGACACGCCCAGAGGCTTTGAATCGCAGGCTATCACAAGCACGCTATAGCCCCTATGAGCCTCTGCTGTCCGCCCATCAGATAAAATGGATCTTTTGACATAGTCCAACATGCAAAGAGGAGAAGCCAGTTGGATGAACCTCACACATGAGAAAGCCCTCGTTGTGACAGGGCCTTAGAGTCGTATCACAAAAACAAAATGCACGACATGACAAGCCAGACGCACATATCCAATTTCCTGGTTCAACAGAACATTAATTGCAAATTTGATCTCGCATTGAAACCAGGCCATCTAGTATAGAAGTCATTTGAATTTTATTAAATGATGTCATATACAGATACGTCAGTACCAGAGGAATTACAATTACAGTACTCACTCAGTGTTGCAAATTGTAATCAAATTGGTTGCTCTTCCACAACCAATTGGGTGTATCAACATTTTGCAGTATGCTTTTTGTTTGCTCTCAAACTCACAGTATTTGGCTTTCCAAGTAGTTACACCGGGATTAGAACAAGATCACATCAGCACCAAATCAAGTCAAAAATATACCTAAATTAGACAAAATATGTCAAACCGAACGTAAATCATGTCTAAACCAGACGATAACCTAACTTAAAGAGAACTAAGTAACTTGTTTACCTTAATAAATCCTTTTCGTAGCCCCTCTCATCTCCCCCTGGTGTCTCTGGCCAGAAAATCACAATTGCAACTTCGGAGCCACCAATAGAGTAGAATACACACTAATGGAATCACGAAGAAGAAGCTAACAGGCTAACAGGCAAAGCTAACTGCGGGCTAGCGCCACTTAAACAGTATTTACAGCCAAGGTTGAGTGAAAAAAAATTATCTCCATTGTGTAATTGGATGTACAATATCCCTCTCTCCCTTTGCTTTTTCTGTCAGCGTAGTATTTGCTCTCATGGACAATTAATAAGTAAAAAACGTAAGATGCTACGACACCTGCAGTGGCGCTTATGGCCTCTAGGGGCATGAGTTACTTTAAAAGCATTAGTAAAACATAAATGACAAGGTTTTGCAGATCACCCACAGTACCGACTGAAGCCCTTGTACATGTATTGTATGTATCACAGATGTAAGAACCACTGCTTTTTTTAATTTTTAAACAAAGTATTTTTGATTTACAATACAATTACTATGCTCCTTCAAAAGTTTAATGAATAAACAAATTAATCAAAACGTGTATTGTTGACCAAGTGTTGACTAGAGCCCGAACACAAAGCAGTTATGGGGAGAAAAGGCTGGAGTGAGAGACAGAATAAAATGCCTGAAAATGTAACAGGGGAGCAGCATTGTTCTTCCTTCAGCCTCTAGCTATTTGTCAGCAATACCACTGAGACATTTGGGCTGACATTTGAGTGACGCTGTAGCTTTAGGAACAGCTCTGATCATGTCGAATGCTTAGAGAGGTCTTTTTTAAGGCTTCTCCTGCAGCTCTAAAAAGCCCCTGGTTGAAGGTAAGTGAATTAAATTTGCATGTAATGGATGTTTTTCGCTTGGCCAGCGCTGAATAAATGGGGGGGATTTGAGATAAACAATGTACGACAATGGATCTTGGGGACTCACGACGTCTTTGGATGTATGGCTCCAGTCCGTTCGCAGTCGTAAACGATGAAGTTCCCAGATACCACAGCTGTGCCATTCACTTTTATCGCCACCGAAACAGTCAGATGATCTGCACAAACAAAAGAAACAGTGAGGAGTGCTGCCAGCTTTCAAACCATTCAAAATGCAGCCCGTGTCACAAGACAAAACAGAGCCGACAGATGTCCTACAAGATTTGCAGGAGTTCTGGATACAAGTGCATTTCCCCTCCGAGCAAAAAAAAAGAAAAAGAAAACTGGAATTATTTATTTCTGTGGCTCAGTTCAAAAAGTGAAACCCAAAGACCCAGTATTTCCCAGATTCAGCACATATTTCAGTCTTTTTCTTTTCATTGATATTATGAGGACAAATTATCTTCTGCTGCTATACTCTTTGTTCCTGCCTCGAGCTCAGATCTAGGGGGGATATGTTGGGAAGAGAAAATAATATAAATCCTATGACCAATTTGGTATAAAAAGACACAAGGCATGACTGTGAATGGAAGAAGAAAGGGAATGGTTGGTCAAAGTTGGCCAAAAACTACAATTTAAATGCTTGACATGGGCACCGCTGCTAATCTCCTCTCATGTAGTGTTCATGTGCTACATTTTGTTTCTCACCTGTGCCGGGGAGGATGGGCTGGTAGTTGTCCCGCGGAAGCAGAGGGCAGGTCTGGATCTGCGCGGGGCCGTAGTCCAGGTGCACGGTCGCAGCTGTGGATACCCCGGGCCCGTATTCACACTCCACCCGAGAGCCAATGAGGTCCGGGACACTGCCATTTATCAAGATCCCAATGTCCTACAACCGCAAAGACAGATCAATGTGAATCAATAGCTGCTTCCTCCTCACACGTGCCCACACATCTTGTAGTTATCTCGCATTTACCAGAAATGGAAAGTAGATGGTGGCTACTTTTAATCGAGTAGTACCGGAATACCTGAAGTATAGTTAAGATTAAGATTGAGAAAGCAGTAGCGGTCTATGTTCACATTAATACAATATTACATGCATTTGTAAGGACCTAAACAACAGTCCCCATGTTTTACACATAATACGACCACTTTCAGATGTTTGTAGAGAACCTTATATTACCCAGATATTTGCAGTGTTTTTGATAAGCCAATTGCAATTATTTAGATCTCAATTGTGATTAATCTTGCATTCATGCTGAGTACAGGCAATTTACTATAATCTGCATCCATTGTAAAGTAAGTTAGTGTTCGTAGATGACACCATGGTAATTGCAGTAGTGAAAGAGCAGTACAAAAAGCAGCGTAAATAAAAGTAGTGATAGACAATAACTTCAGCCGTATAATATAATGTTGTATTAGAACTGGCAGTGATTGCTTTTTTACTTTGAGGTTTAATTCCCCCTTTTTCCAATCACATTTTAACTTCAATCATTTTTTCATAAAGTAACAATAACTTAATTTAGTCAATAGATAGTACTTTTTCCCCCCACCTTAACAGTCGCAGTCTTTAGCAGAGGTTGAACAAAATTGGCTTTTATTCAAATTTGTTCGCTAGTTCAAGGAGAGAAGCAGAGAAGAGCGAATGTGCAATGAAGAAACAGATGGCGGGGTGCTAGCATCACTTCTAAAATTGGCTTAAGTGATGAAGTATGACAGACGTATAATGAGAAACATAGCACCTCACTGACATGACTGCATTTCAGCTAAAAGATTTCAAATGTGTGAAGAGACAGAGGCAAGGAGGCGGCTATAGGCTGAGAGCAAGGGCAATGTGCAACACAGCAAAAGGATCTCTTTCTCAAATTGTACCATTTATTAGTGCAAATTGAAACCGAACATGCTGATGAGGAATTTCCTGACATCAAACTACTAAGCGGGAGGAAAAAAATGTTCCTCTCTCGTTTCTACACTCTCGCCCTCCTGCCGACCTGATAGCTACGCGCCACAACTCTTCTTTGAACCCTCTTCCCCGCAGCAGCAAAAACATGCGCCTCCACAGTCTGTCCTCTTCACCACAAACGTTATATGACAAACGTATCAAGTGCTGCTCTCTTGTCAAAGTCAAGACCCCAAAGTTTGTTTCTTCTATAAATTGCTGGTTGCACCCCACTAATTTGTCCGTCCTTGTAGAAATAACACTCCCCAGATCGTAATTACATGGAAATGACAACAGATCAAAACAGAAAGGAAAAAAAAGATTAAAATGGTGGTTTCCTTTTCTTCTTTGCTCCACAGCTGCATATTTAGGTATTCTGAAAACATGAGCCGGGGAAGGAACACGCACTAACTTGTCCATAAACCCAGTCTATTGTACTTTGGAATTGATCATTTCCTGGCTCTAAGGCCCTGACTTCCTGTCCGCTGCTTCCTGTTTGGAGGACAGCCTTGAGCAGGTCTTTCCTGTGGCTCGGAGGATGCCTGAAGGATGGGGCTGACCTATATTAACAAGACGATTTCACCAATTAATGGACCAATTAATGACCTGTCGCCGCGCCGCCTCTTCTCATTACGAGCCATAATTACAGGTCAAATGCATTTAACGTGTCAGGATTCAGCCGGCCAATTAAACGCGGCTGCGGCCTTTTTACGCTTGTTTTGTGCAAACCTGGGAAAGAACAACATTGCCGTCATAGGCCCTCAGACAACAATGTATTTGCTATTATGATTTATTATCTCGTTAGGTTTCATTAAAATGAGTCTAATGGGATTATTATCGTAGTCAATACACACATTTCCCATGTCTGAGGTTTATGAATTGCCTTAATACACGGGATTACAATTTTAGTATTCGGATTATTATAGTTTTGAGAACCTTGTTTCAGGAAGTCACAAATCTGAGCTTATCCCCCAAAAGCTCACTAGTGCCACTACATTTAGTCAAGTAGAAAAACTCTATCATAAATAATCCAAAAGTCTGAAGGAAACTGGTAAATTTGGCTCAAAGATACCAAGGAGAGATGCACTCGGTATTGCAAATGTGATTCGATTTGTGATTTATGTTTAAGAAATGAAGACCCAATGGGGGACAAGATATTTTTGCAGTGGATATCATACTGTATCATTATTGCAGCTTTTATATCCTTCAAACCATTGACACAGGGATTTTGATTAGACTGTGATTAATTGTCTTATCAATCAATTTAACCCTTACCCAAACTTTACTGTGCAACATAACAATGCAACGAGCCAGGCTGTTCGACCTTCAGCTTTGCCTCTTGTCTGTGCAGCTTAAAAAAAAAAGGGTAACATTTCAAATATTTGTCTTGTTTGGTGAAGCCTGAACACCACTCTGTTGCCTTGGTAGTGAGAGATACAAGTTTAATGTTTAACCGCGAACCCACCTTGATGTCTGCGGAGATGCTGATATCTGACGGGGTGAGGGTCATCGACGGACACTGCTGCGGTCCCTCTCCCAAACTGATCCATGAGCGCGGAGACACGCCCAGACTGCAGTCCTCCTGGAGGCTACACCTGCACACAGATTCAAATCCAGGCTTAATATTCACGCCAGGTGTTATATATTCAATAAATATGTGGTTTTCCTGCACCGGCATGTTGTTGTAAATTTGACAAGAGCCTCAGACATGCCCATTCAGCAAAAAACACCCTATTTCCTGGGGAAGTTTGCTCACTGAGACATTGTGGGGGAAGATTGTCTATTATCAGCAATGTCTCCCCTTGAACACGAACATCTAATATACAGTAATTGCTTGTCAATGCTGCTGCTTGTAACTTCAACAGCCGCTCTGACACAGCACCAGCGCTGCACTGTGAATACCAAGCCTTAAGGTCAACACGTCACCCCTTTGTGCGTCGAGAAAAAACAGAAATTTACGCCGCCCTACCGTTTTAATTTTGGGAGGAATTTTCACTGCCAGGTTTCACGGTCGACTGCCCAGAGATTTATGAGGTGCTGCTTACGCTCACATGATGTCAGATAGATTTAGCTTTTTTTTCTTTTTTATGGATCAACACAAGGGACAGCTTGACACTGGGTCGCACTCGCAGCTATGGCAACCTGCCCCCGGCAAAGATCAGGGGCTAGTTACATGGAGTGGAGTAGGGAGAATCAACATGAACAAAAACAGTTTCTACACCTGTGTGGGGCATTGACTGGAGGACACACTGAGTACAGTGTCTATCTGTGAGTATAATGAAGGTCTAGGGCAGAGGCAGAGTGAGAGAGAGGGCATTCAACAAGCAAGGTGGCCCTGGATGTGACTTCTGCCTCACTAATGAACTTGACTGTCTGCTTGGCAGGAAGCACAGTTCATCTGTGAGAGGACAGAGTGACCTCCGACAGAGGGGAACTTAAATAGATCCCATTTAACAATGTCCTATACAAAGAGTTGGTTCATGCCCCGCCTAATGCCTATGCAGGAGACCAAAAGTAGACCAAAACTGAACTAATCATAATTCATGAAATATTGTAAGAGAAGCAGAGCACCAGACTAACATTTTGGCTTGGTCAAATAATAATAAAAATAAAATTTAAAAAAAAGAGGGGCGTTGGTAATGGGATAGTTGGACATGTATATATTTATGTTTATTTTGGCATTTTCCAAGTCTATAAAGTCGGTGTAGCCATAATCGTAAAGCAGAACTGGGGGCCTTGATGATCTTGACTGTGTCTGTTCATCTGCAGAGCCCTGTGAAAAGGACAATGTGACCTCAGAGTGTGCCGAACCCAAATAGCCCCCATTTACCACTGTCCCATACAAAGAGACGAGCTCATCACTTTTACACTAAAAAAACTGGCCTCTCCTTGTGTCCTCCCTCCTCCCCCGCTCTCCCCTCGCCACATGCCTGCTAGTGTTTGTGCAAAATGTATGTGCCGAGTCCAGACGCTGAGTCCCTGTGGCATTGAGGGACAGAAAGGGGCTGTGAGGTCAGATGCTCCACTAAAAATAGTCCATGGAGTGGCTCTGCTGCGAGCTACATAACCCCCTGTCGCGAACACACTCAGAAGCACTAACAACTCACCAACTTAGCAGCAGCAGCGGAGGAAATGTTCTGTGGTTATAGCCCCATCAGCCAGTCACACTTTCTCATCAGATTCATGCTAATTTGACCCGCCGCAATCGCCACTTCTTCCAAGTATCAAGTAATCAGTTCTACTTCCTTCCAGAACGAGGGAAAATCATGCAGCAAGTATGCAACGAAATGGTCAAAAAGATCAGTTTAGGTGGGGCGGCTGCTTTATGAACACACCATAGTTGTGTCCTTTAGCAAGACACCAGAGCTGCATGATTTTGGGAACATACACATTTGTGATTTTCCTGGCAAATATCGTGCTGTGGTGTCTGCTCTAAACTCTTGTGTGTGCTGACTTTGTTTCATTCGGACCTCATGTTTGTAATAAAAGTTCAATGATGATGATGTGAATAATTGCAGCCTTCGTAATTTGATCATTGTAATAATTGTGATTTAGATTTGTGTATTTGACTGTGATCAAATGCGCAGTCACTTTCACCTTGGCCATGATTGAATGTGACGCTGTCGGCACAGATTGTTAACCACAAGTCTGTCTGCACAGAAAAGCACCATATAATTCAGGCACCTCATTCTCTCAAGATTAGTGCTTTGTATTGTTTTATGTTGGTTCCACTTATGAATTCTGAATGTTTTGAAGCAATAATTTGGGCTTTTGAAGAGGGGCTAAATGAGTGTCTTGTCTAGAGTAAAAACGTAGTTGCCTCGGTGTTTTTGATTTAGAGACAGACAGAGGAGACGATGACACAGGTTCAGACTGTACTCGCTCTGTAATTGGGGTCAGCAAAAAGGCAAGAATGAAACATACCATGCTGTGTGTGACAAGAATAGTAAAAGTGCTGTGTCTAGTTGTTTCTACAAAATACGAATGGGATAAAATGACCTCTGTACTTCTGCACAAGTAAAAACTAGTACTGCAATGAATAATCAGATGACTACAACACTTAATAATAAAAATAATGAACACATTTAGCAATCGATAATTGTTTTCTGGACCATACACTGACTCTAAAACAGACAATGCTGTAATTAATTAAGTAATTGTAATAGAATTGTACATATGTGAATAAAGTTATAATAAAATTATAATTATGTGAATGATGCAACAACCAAGTGTTTGAATTTATCTTCAAGGTTAGCATATTTTTCACAATGTTCCAGTAGTATCTAAGAAGATACTGTTTGGTATCAAAAGTACGTGAGAAAGCAGCCTGGTATCAGGTTGAATATGTTTTAAGAAGACAACGGAGTGAACTGGACGAACGTAAATCGAGGTTGGCCCCGGACTGTCTAGGTCAGACATCAGGTGTCCTTGTACAGGCCGGGCCTTCCTTGATTAAGTATAGTGTGATTCATGTTTTAAGATATGATGTGATACATGTGTTTGAGAGGTGACGAGCAAATATCTGTAAACTCCACCTCCCTATGTGTGATATGCTGTGGAAAAACCAAATAAAAGGCTGTACCAAAAAACAACTCTTTGAGAATGGGTGCATCACTCTGCGTAGCTGTGATGTCCGGCGATTCTCCCTTGCAAGCCAACCAAAGTATTGATCTCTGTGTCGTTTTCTTCTAGTTGAAGCGTTCTCCAGAATTGGAAAACAAAGGTATTAACCCTAATTTTCTGACATACAGATGGTCCTTCGAGCCGCTTGACAGCTGATCTTCGTGGAGGGTGAACTGCGATTGGCGAAGTCTGTACAGCAACGAGAGAAAGCCCACTTTCCCGTGGCCGTCCATCTCACCTCATTCTCCGCGGAGACGGTTCGTCATCCGAGCCAGAGGGGAACGAGCGACAACAAACAGAGGTCAGATAACTTTGTGTGACAGAGTGAGACATATAGCGCTTATATGCATTTTTTTGGTTTAGTACGAGCGTTCAGGCTCAAGACAGAGTAGTCAAGACAGACGAACTGAACGAAACGTACGACCAGGCTCAAGACAGAGCAAGACAGACTGTTTGTCAAGACAGACAAATAGAATGAAAGGTATGATTGAAATGAATGTGAATTAACGACGTGCTGTTTTTAAAGTGTGTGAGCACCGTTAATTCTATTAGGGTCAAAAGGCGTTAATCTGAGGAATCTAAAATCTGTCAACGGGTGTGAACCTTGAACACCGAGCCAATGTCCGGTGGTAACCAACAGGGGGACCACTAGAAGCTTGACATTGGGTCCGTTGGCAGAGCACTTAGCATTTTCCCAGACGACCAGACCACATAATGGCTAACCATGAGGTGGCCCCTAAATCAGTGAAATCAAACCAACATGACTTTCTTATCACCAGCTAGGCACCTCATGTGCACAGCAGTGTTGCTCTCCCAACCACATTTGACACTAGAACGATGCACAGGGTTCAATCCAGCAACACTGCTGCCGCTTCCCGGGGATGGTGACCCCCATAATTGTGTAGAATTAGCGCAAACGGAATACAAAACTAGGGCAGACCTTCAAGATACCCCACTGCCAACTGGGGATGTCATTTTTGTAGATGGCTCAGCCAGTAAAGACCAAAACGGCACAAATAACGTAGGTTATGCAATTACAACAAAAGACACAGTTGTAAAAGCACTGAAACTACCTAACAATCTATCAGCGCAAGCAGCTGAGTTGGCCGCCCTAGCAGAGGCATGTCGCTTATACGCAAACAAAGATGTGACAATTTGGACGGACAGTCAATATGCATACGGCCTGCTCATACATTTTGTAAACAATGGAGTTTAAGAGGTTTCAAAACTACTACAGGGAAGCCCGTAACTCATAGGGGATTACTTAAGAAACTATTAGAGAATGTACATTTACCGTCAAAATTAGCCATTTGTAAATGTGAAGCACACAGAAAAGGAACAGATCCCATAACAACGGGAAACAATTTAGCTGACGACATAGCTAAAAAAGCAGCAACTGGAATAATTGTCATGTACATAGAAAAACAAGAAGACACTGACCCATTAGACATTTTGAAACAACACCAAAATGATGCACCACGATCAGAAAAAACAGTGTGGATCACAAAAGGCGCACTTTTAAAAGACAATGTATATAGAGCCCCCGATGGTAAACCCTGGTTACCAAAATCACTTTTCAAATGGGCTGCTGAATTGAGCCATGGGGCATGCCATGTCTCAACAGGAGGGATGGTGGCACTAGTAGAACAATATTACCACACCTATGGCTTCAATACGTATACAAAAACTTTTTGTAAACAGTGCTTAATCTGCACAATGAACAATACACAAGGAAACATGAGACCAAGGCGGGGTAGATTCCCAGAACCAAGATACCCCTTTCAAGTAATACATATGGACTATATACAATTAAATAAAATACAAGGAGTACAGTATTGTTTGGTAATAATAGATGCATTTTCAAAATGGGTAGAAATATTCCCAACAGCAACACCAGACGCTATGACAGTAGCAAAAGCAATATGTAAAAATATAGTACCAACTTTTGGAATCCCAGAAATAATAAGGTCAGACAACGGCAGCCATTTTGTAAATGAAGTGATCTCAGCGATGGCCAGGAACCTCGAGATCACCCTGAAGAATCATTGTTCTTTCCATCCCGCGTCAGCAGGCTTAATTGAGCGAGCTAACGGGACGATAAAGAACAAGCTAGCAAAAGCTGTAAAAGAAACAGGAAGACCGTGGCCAGAATGCATAGACTTAGTGAAGTTAAATATGCACATGATGCCTGCAGAAGGACAGACACTTTCACCATTTGAGACTATCCATGGCAGACCACTCAGACTCCCTGGACTAGCTGACATACAAGAAAAAGACGACAAAATACCAAAGGACTTATCATGGCATATGAAACAGACAATGTTAACAAGAGAACTGTACAAAACACATGAACTGCCGAAAGACTCTACTGTATCCACACAGCCAGTGCATGTCGGAGACCTGGTGTTCATCAAAGCTGTGAAGAGGCCCAAGTGGAACAGTCCGAGGTGGGAGGGGCCATATCGAGTACTGCTGGCCACACCAACAGCTGTAAAAGTGGAGGGACGAACCACGTGGGTGCACCTATCTCACTGCAAACTGCGGGAACTGCCAGACCTGAACCTCACCGAACCCTCTACACCGAGTGAGTAGACCCGCAGAGACTCAGGACTTCCAGACCTCCCAGACGCAGGACTTCTCTTGTAAGCAGAGACAACAACAGAGTACAACGGTGCGCAAAGTACCAGTACTCTGCGACAACAGAGTACAACGGTGCACAAAGTACCATTACTCTGCGACAACAGAGTACAACGGTGCGCAAAGTACCATTACTCTGCGACACTGAGTGGCAACTCCAGACCGATCATCATGACTACCAACATGATTGCCATCTACCTGGTGATCATCGTGGCATGGACCCAAGGAGCAGACGGCACGAGCGAGAAGGAACAGGTCGTATGGTCAGATCCATGTTCTAGACAATGTAAATGTATATCACTGCTTAAGTTTTGCATACCAGTGAACAAGACTTACACCTTCCAGGTGCCCTACAACCAGTTAGTGCATAGGGGAGTCAAGATATCAGATCAAGCAGATGTTAAAAACGATATAGTGTATGTTATGCCGGGGCAAATAGATAACTCATGGGGGAATTAGGTGGTAAACTCAGGAGAGCAGTGGGTACCCAAGGCTACGACAGAGCAGGCCAAGAAGTGGGCGGGCAGGTTAATCCTCATACAGACACCAACACACTTATCAGTGACAGTAAACATGAAAAACCAGCCTGTTTTGTATTCTGTGGTTGTTGTTGTATACCACTGTGTAGAACTACCATTGAACGTACGGTTGAGAGAGCAGTCTCGAGTAAGTTTACCACCACATACGCCCTAGTACCAGCAGAAAATGAGGACACTGAAACTGGCAATTACTATAGCGTCTAAATATTACCACTCTGGGTGTAAAAAGCATTAGTTTAAAAATATGACGGGTATGCTGAAATCTGTGAGGAATGGTATATCTGGATGTGAGAAAATTCGCTAATGTTTTGATAAACAGGAGAGAATTGTAATAGAATTGTACATATGTGAATAAAGTTATAATAAAATTATAATTATGTGAATGATGCAACAACCAAGTGTTTGAATTTATCTTCAAGGTTAGCATATTTTTCACAATGTTCCAGTAGTATCTAAGAAGATACTGTTTGGTATCAAAAGTACGTGAGAAAGCAGCCTGGTATCAGGTTGAATATGTTTTAAGAAGACAACGGAGTGAACTGGACGAACGTAAATCGAGGTTGGCCCCGGACTGTCTAGGTCAGACATCAGGTGTCCTTGTACAGGCCGGGCCTTCCTTGATTAAGTATAGTGTGATTCATGTTTTAAGATATGATGTGATACATGTGTTTGAGAGGTGACGAGCAAATATCTGTAAACTCCACCTCCCTATGTGTGATATGCTGTGGAAAAACCAAATAAAAGGCTGTACCAAAAAACAACTCTTTGAGAATGGGTGCATCACTCTGCGTAGCTGTGATGTCCGGCGATTCTCCCTTGCAAGCCAACCAAAGTATTGATCTCTGTGTCGTTTTCTTCTAGTTGAAGCGTTCTCCAGAATTGGAAAACAAAGGTATTAACCCTAATTTTCTGACAGTAATGAATGAATGAATGAATTAATTAATTAATTAATTAGTTAACATGATATAATAATTCACATTTTGTGAAGATATTATAACTAGACATTATAAATAGAGCTATATATATTTATTTAAAAATAAAAGAGCATCAAAAATACAAATTTAAAGCAGTACTAAGTAACTAGTTTACCTTAATAAATCCTTTTCGTAGTCCCTCTGGGGGTAATACAAGTGTTAATGGGATGATTGGGGGGTCTTTCATCTCCCCCTGGTGTCTCTGGCCAGAAAACCACCCTTGCAACGTTCCCTGCTCCCACCCTGAGGCGCAATACACACTAATGGAATCACGAAGAAGAAGCTAACAGGCTAACGGGCCAAGCTAAGTCTGGGCTAGCGACACTTCAGCAGTATTTACAGCCAAGTTTCAGTCAAAAAAATTATCTCCATTGTGTCATTGGGTTGTGGCACAATGTACAATGTCCCTCTCTCCCTTTGTATTTTCTGTCAGCGTAGTAAATACGCTCACGGACAATTAATGAGTAAAAAAAACGCAACATGCTACGACACCTGCAGTGGCGCTTATGGCCTCTAGGGGCATGAGTTACTTAGTACTGCTTTAACTGTTGAGTCTTCAAGAGAAAAAAAGTAATTAGTGCAATGATTAGTTACGGCCCATCTTGAACCAAATATTCTAGTCACCGTGGTATACTCCCAAGCCCCAATAAACTGAGAGGGTTGCAGTCAGCCATAAATAGTAGCCTAAGTAGCAAATGATTCACTGCTTTGACCCCTGAAAGAAGGGGAGCAGCCAAAAGGTTTACACCAGGACATTGTAATAGCTTTAATGGCTGTAATAAAACGAGATAAAAGATTAATTTTAATGAGAAGTGCACAGTGGCATTTTCTCTCTGTTACCATGGCCTCTCAGGCTTCTTCAGTCAAAGACATGCATGTGTAGGTAGGGTGGACACCTCAGTGAGCAGAAAAAGTGGGACGAGCCAAACAATATGGAAGGTCATGGAGAGACAGACTAATATATCTGTCTTTAATGCCTAACTTACTGAGTCTAACATAAATAGGCCTGCAGCCATAGCAAGGGCTAAAATCTTCATATTCGAAACAAGATAGGAGCCAAACGTTGTACATTTGGAACAAGGAATATTAGTATTTTTGCAGACTTCACTTTCCTATACAATTCTCGGCAAACCATGAAAACTGTACAAAAGTGGCACATTTTTTAAATGGGCCCGATGTAATGGGGAAACAGAGGTGTAAATGGCTGTACAGTATAATAAAAAGGGGACGGAATTTATCAAATCACCCAAATTTCTTTTGTCTAATCCTTTGTAATGCATCACTTCCTTTATCCGTCCTTTACAAAAGTCTACCTCGTGCTACAGAGAGGATCTCGAAGACTTGAAATACCTCATAGATAGATAATCCAATATAAACTTAAAAGTCCTCTTCCTTGAGACAACATCAGAAACACTGGGAAATAAATCTACAAAAAGCGGATGAGGAGTAACAATACAGTCTAACTAATTCTGAAAGCCCCGCCGTGTCAACGGCAGCTCCATCTCCGATATCAAAGACGACACATATTCCATATATAATTTCACTTTTTCCCTGTACTTGTCAGACGTAGCCTTTTAAACCATTTTGATCAAGCACAAAAGCCTCATTTCAGATTCACGAGACGTTCACAGTAAAATGTCACGATCACCCCTTTTTTCTCGCCAAGATTTTTCAGAAAAAAAGTAATTTCAAACAAGTTCTTAAAATAAACAGAGTCAACATACATGCAGCTAAATTATGACCTGAGAAGGCGCACCACCTCCTCATGTGTCGGGGCGGCAAGGTGTTGAGCCAGCGTCAAACAGCGGAATAACAAACTGCAAAAGCTTCAAACACCAAGTGACTGTGACAGAGACGGGAAAGACATGACAATTTGTGCTGTTGTCGTGTGGGAGCTGTAATAAGCTAAAGTGGTATTAGTAATAGTTTAAATACTAGTAATATAAAAAAACACCAAATATTTTATTATGACATTATTCATTTGTAATTTGAAATGTTGCAGTTAGCAAATCCTGCAATTATTTAGGTAAATGAATGTCCTCAGAAAACTACAACAACTGTTAAGGATTAATCATGTGAAAAATCTGTACTTTACAGCTGTTCTGAAATGCATGTGATATATTAGTTTAGCTGTTCATATTGTAGTCTTCTTTAAAATTTTAAAAATTCTGAAGTTATGTAAGATGTTCACTTAACCTCTTAAAGAAGAACTAAGTCACTTGTTTACATTAATAAATCCTTTTCGTAGTCCCTCTGGGGGTAATACAAGTGTTAACTTTCCTGCCTCCGGGTCTGAGCCACCAATACACACTAATAGAATCACAAAGAAGAAGCTAACAGGCTAACAGGCAAAGCTAACTGCGGGCTAGCTCCACTTAAACAGTATTTACAGCCAAGTTTGAGTGAAAAAAATTATCTCCATTGTGTAATTGGATGTACAATATCCCTCTCTCTCTTTGTCTTTTCTGTCAGCGTAGTATTTACTCTCATGGACAATTAATGAGTAAAAAAAACGCAACATGCTATGACACCTGCAGTGGTGCTTATGGCCTCTAGGGGCATGAGTTACTTAGTTCTGCTTTAACTCCCACCTGAACCGAGGACATTTTCACCAGTTTGGCTTTACTGAAATCTAAAAGCTTCTTGAAAAGAGAGTCAACACAACAAGGATGAAACCGCAACAAAAAGGCAGCAAAAAACGTGCCGAAAAAGCAACTATAGCAAAATTAAAAAGCAACAAAAACACAAAGAAAACACAACAGAAAAGCAACAAAAATGTGATGAAAAAGCCACAAAAGAGCAACCAAAAAGCAACATAAAAGCAACAAAGAAGCAACAGAAGAGCAACAAATGTGTGCCAGAAAAGCAGCAATAACAAAAAGTGACAAAGGAGCAACAGAAGCCGACAAAAACACGTAAAAAACTAAATCCGAAAACACTACAAAAACGCTTCTACTATGTGATAAAAAAAACTTTACCGATCAGTTTTGTAGGTCTTCGTTTTCAAATGAGGCATTGCACTGTTGCTCTCCAGTACAGAAGCTTTTAGATTTGGGTAAAGCTGAATTTGGAGAACATGCACTCGGTAAAGTCGGGGGTAGGGTTGGGACGATATCATCGTCCATCGTGATGGATGAGCAACATCACGATGGAGAGCAACCATCGTGATGTTACGCCCCCTCCTGTCAGAAACACGCGCTGATCTTCTGTGGGCCTTGTAAACCTACACACTTTGCAGGGATTGCACTGTAAATTAAATCTCGCTATGCACGCTAGTTTAAGTAGCCTACCAGAAGCCCGAAGAAATGATCATCTGTTAGCCGTAATTATTAAAATAAAGACGCAGTGCTGCTCTATTTTTGACTCGCGGGGATCTCTCTCTCTCTAAAAGCAGCTACTGTTTAACACCGCGTGGTTTCGCTTTGCTTTTCGTACGTAAACTAAACAGTTTTAAAATGCCACGATGGATCTCACATAGACGCTGAGAGCACATGGGTTTGGATGTTCTCACGAAGGACGGAGAGAGGAGAGAGAGGAGAGAAAGAGGCGCGGTGCAGGAGGTACGAGGCTACGAGCACACGGACCAGGCGGCGCGTGGAGCAGCTTCAATAACGTAGGCTACGACGCAAACTTCTAAATATTGTCCTATTCACCCACTGTTTCTTAAACATTACGTTAAAATTGAGCAAATGCAAATAATAAGCTCCGAATTACAGCTGTATTAGTGTGATAAGAGTCTTGGTATTGAGGAGCAGATGACGCTCTGAATAAGTCAAGTTTTAACGCATTTTTGTTGCAAAATTCATGTTCCATGACTCTGTTCAGATCATGTTTAGTTTAGAAACATTTATCCTGCAATCTCACATTTTTCCTAACATAAATAAAATTCAGCCTATATATAGGCTATGTAAATGTCTTTAAAAAATGCTTATAATGAGAGATCACGATGGTTCACTGTAAACATCATCAACTGCCACTTAAGGGGACATCGCCCAACCCTAGTCGGGGGTTAAGGGGTTAATCTTCAAAACCGATGTGCTCACTACTTACTGTGGTTCAGTAAAATACTGTATCTAATAAGAATTTGTGATATCAGTTATTTCTCAGACTTGATCTTGCTGTGACAAGCCCATAAAATACAGTGGAATAATTTTTATTTTATAAGGAAATGGAAAAACAGCGCATGATGTGTAATCAGATTCAAATGAAGTTTGTGTCTGTTGTGGCTAGTTGGATGATCATAAAAGGGTGAGCACTGGCAAAGAAAAAAAAACATTCATCTTGTTTACTCTTTCAGTATACTGTAAACCTTTTTTTCCAAACCTAAACTGTTTGAGGGAAAGCTTTTCTCTAACTTTTCTCAAAACATTGAAGTAACAGGAAGATAAAGGTTACAATAGCAACACTCAATACACTCACTTTGTGTAAAATAAATAAATAATCTGAGATAAAAAGACACAGCCAAAGCAGGGGTGGCACGGGAGGGCAGTGGTTGTGACTGATAGCTGTCACTGCAGTGTACGTCTGCCTGAAGACAACAAGACAGGACTAGGTCTCCAAACAACAGTGTCCAAACATTCGGGGCAGAATACCTTGCAACAATAATACTTTATATATGTATCAATGAACAATAGAGTGCAGTGTTGTTAACTAATTAACCAAGCTCAAGCATCAAAAGAGTGATCAGAGGCGACATCATTTGTCTACTTTCAGACAACAATACTGGCTCCACAGACTGACAGACATGTTCTTCTGCTGACACGCAGGGAGACATCAGGCATAACATACCCCAGACCCCCATAGAGACATTAGTGGTTGTACAGATTCACTCTAATCCCTTCTTTTTCTGTCCAGCCTACATGCATTTTGAGACCCGGCCGGCGGCTATGGCGTGACCAGCCCAACACACACATGACGGAAAGAGAGAGAGAGAGTCGGGGAGAGAGAGAGTGAGCTTACTGACACACAGACTTACAGAGTTTGACATTTCATCGTCAAAAGAGGCAGTGTGCACTCTCCCCTCCCACGGCCGCCATCACAATCACCGCCCTTTGTACGAGCGCAGAGAGGACGACAAGGGCACCAAGGGGGAGGAGGAGTGCACTACAGAGACATAGAAGAGAGACAGATCACTAAAGTCTCAAAAGCCGAAGAAAAAATATGAGGCCAAGACCGGAGAGAGTAGAACAGTGAAGGGAAATGCATGTAGATAAGTGCAGCAGGCTGGAGAAAAGAGTGGAAATTTGAATCTTTGCACTCTGTAAACAAAATGTCATTTCTATGTGATGTCCCGACATCCTACAAGGGCCCATATTTGCTGAAGTATCAGTCAGATCATGCAAGACTATCTCCTGTTCGCAAAGCTCTGAGGCATCCGAATAAAGGAGCAGGAATGAGAATGCCAATCATGACGATAGCCAATCATTAAAACAGTTCACTCACTCAAATTGCTATACTAGTGCCACAGTGTCATAGAAAACACATTACCACATTAGGTTTTTTCATGGTCGTAACAGGCTTGTTGTTCACAGCAGTTTGGCCATGTCAACAGTTCAGACCAAAACATAGTGAGAGGGATTATGCACCAGGTAGATTTCTGAATGTATTATTCTAAATGTGTAAAGCCACACAGCGGAAAATTTCAGCTTCAATATTGCTCTGTCAAGGGCCGTCTTCTGATGTTTGGCTCCCTGTAGTTAGAGCTAAAGCAGCAATATTTCCACCAAAGTTACAAGTCAGGACTGAAGAAAGGCACTTACAGTAAAGAAAGTGACATGTATTTTTTTTTTTTTTTTTTACGAGTAACCTGTCATGTAATTTGTATTTTATTGTATTTATTGAGTTAAATGTTACAAAATATTATTATTGTTTTTACCGCCACTGCAGGACAAGGCTGGAGAGACAGTTAGACCAAAAGTGGAGTCACATGGGTAAAGCAATGTGCAGTGAGGCGAGAAAAGGAGTAGGATAAAGAAATGACAGACAGACAGATAAATATGATGACAGGGATAGGCCTCACACACAAATACAGTCATCAGTTCCACTCTTGCTGCTTTGAATGGCCGCTGGCAAAATAGGGGCCCCCGAGCGCAACGCGAAATCCAGCGCGTATCTCAGTCTGATCTGTTTTAATCACGAGCAAGCAAGCGTCCAGCCATACCGGGCCTATTACTCAAACAAACAAACAAACAAGCAAACTACCAGCCCAAAAAAGAAAAAGCCAGATTGCCAAGGCACAGCGAGTGAGTGAGATCGAGAGAGAGCCAGCCACATTAATCAAAAGCGCTTGTAACACTTCAGCCAAGTCACTCCTCGCTTGTCATTCCCAATACAAGTACTGAGGGATGGGCCAAAACAATGATGTCGCTCTGGGCCCAAAGCAAATATAAAGAGAATCTATTTCACTACTTCTAACCCAAAACACTGCCTAATATGTATGTGTCAGTCTGTGCGTGTGTGTTTCTCCGCCAAGAGTCGGTGAGCTCGATGCCATGAAGGTTTAGAAAGGACTTAAAAAATATGTGCCTAATTGGTTTCACAGATTAAATGCAAGAATTGTAAATCTTTTTTTATTGAAGCTTCAAGACTTGCGCTATTTTTTTTTTAATACATTGCAAATATCACATTAAAAAAAGGAACAACTATACTTCTCTATCACTGCAACTACTATTACAATTCATCTAAAACTACCCAAATTCAACTCACAACCTGCAGGCTTTCCACTTTGCCCAAAGTACAACGTAATGACACCGTTAAATGAATGTACTCACTTCACCTTGCCGTTTTATTCGGGGCATTGCAAAGTTTAATCTAAGACATAACGTGATTGTTTGCATGTGGTTCTCACCTGTTCTCCAGAGTGCACCAGCCGCAGTGAGCATCTCCAGCTCCTAAACAGTCACTGCAGCCTTTCCACCTGTCACACTGGGCCACTTTCACCCTCAGCATCTGCACAAAACAATCACAAATTAGCAAACTTCATTACTTTGATTCATGCATAATTTGGAGACGTCTAATACTAGATTAACTTTTTAGTTGATATTAAAACATATATGTTTTCCTCACTGCTTGTTGCCATATTGGGCATTATTTCAAATGCAAAGCAATTACTATTAAAAGTCGATGTGACCCAAATTGATCAATTAATAAGCATTTTGTTGTGTGAGTTGTCTCAGGAATGTGGTATGTATGTATGTAAAAGTATCTAAGTAAACATCTTCTCCCCAAGAGGCAGATGATTTGTGGTGCCAAAAGAAAAGGAAGAAAAAACTACGGACACATTTCAAGGCGTCTTAATCATGATAAATAGTCCCCTATACAGATAAATGATTACCCTGAACCATTGTCCCAGATCTTTAAGACAAACTTAGCAATAAAAGCGTGATTGTGTCTGATGTACAAGTCCTAAGAAAGCTTGTATTCATGGCTTCTGGTGGAGAGAATAACAGCTATTTAGTTTTACAGTTGTCGCCAAACAGATGCATTAAAACCACATAAAGGGAACAGCTGGAGGTGATACCGCATCCTATCACAAGCATGACCCAAATGAACTGGCCCAGAAAGTATCGTTGAAGATAAGCAAATAAGTGTGTGTGCCTACTCTGTATGACTCTAATGGAGTCAGCGGTGGAAGAATTACTTATCTGCACTAAAGGAAAATATGTACAGTACAGTATATCAAATGAAAACTTGGAGTATATTGAGCAGAAAGTTCACTAAAGTAGAAAATGCATTTCATGTACTATGGATAGGTCTACTGTTGCTACTACTACTACTACTACTACTACTACTACTACTACTACTACTACTACTACTACTACTACTACTACTACTACTACTACTACTACTACTACTACAGCCCCTGTTTTATGCACTGCTAGTACAGCAACTTGTCTAGTACTTTCCTCCCACCTTTTACTTATTTGTCAAAGTTAATGTACCTGCCAGTGTCTAAGAATGTATTTGTTTAATGCAGCTCGATTACTTGTCTGTGCTGATTTACCTCTTTTGGGAGAAATCTAGTTACTCCAATTTTCCACCTCTGTTGTTTTTGAATGGGATGATTTTCTAGTGAATCATTTCTCAAGTGGGTGTCCATAATATTAATCATATAACTAAAGAACGGAAAACAAACATGTAAGGACAGGGCCTGCATTCTTACATGGTTTGATGTCATCACATAGAGGAAGTTTCTGTCAGTGGGGTCAAAAGTCATGATGTGGTGAACCGACTCCAGAGCGGGGAGCTTCAGAGTCCACTGATTGGCCAAGGTCAGGTTTGGCAGCAGAGTCAGCTGTGGAAATAGAAAACAAAGTGTTAGCTTACTGTACAGCGGGGTGGAAGTAGGAGTTGTAGCTTACTGTGTAGTTCCTTCAAAACAGCTGCATGAGAAAAATAAAAAAAATGGTGTACCAGCCCATCCACTAATTAATACTGCTATTCTTTAATAGAGCAAGAAAATAAAACAAAACAAAATAATTTTCAAAAGTAAATTGATCGAGATGCTTGTGGAAGAATAACAACAGTTTTAATGGTAAATGTATATAACGCTTTTCCACCTACGGTACATAAGGCACTCAAAGCACTTGCATTCCACCTCTGACAGACTTTAACACTGTCTGGATTATCAAGACAGAGTCGCCAACTCCTTGCATCACATTTGAACAAAGAGTCCAAATATTGAAAATTTCCCAACCCTGCTGATTTAGATTAAGAACTAAGGGAAATAAAAGGACTGTTGCACGCAGACGAGCAGTGCCCTGTATCTGCTTAATATCAAAGCAATATCTAATTAAATAATAATAATAATAAAACTTTTTGTGCAATGTGTGCTTTACTTTGGTTCTAGGGTCACTCGCAATTCCTTTGTAAGAACTAAACATACACAGTAGGGCAACAGTAGAGACAGAGGTACCTTTCTATTTGAAACATTGCAAAGTTTGTAGCATTGTCATTGCACTAAAAATGACACTATGCCATCAAAAATCTTGTTAGGGTTGAAAAGTGGCCCAAAAATATGAATTAACATTTCTCCGGACTCTGTTTGTTATCCTGAAGATCAGTGACATCCATAGATTCTTCCATAATTCAACCTTGTCAAATCTTAAATAGATTTTAGAAGAGCTTTTGTTCAGGCACTGTGCCTAATCTGGTTCAGTCGAACAGTCATTTATCTGCACAGCGGCTTCTTACTCCACATATTCACACAGAGACAGAGACACACAACAAAACACAAACACAATCCCGGACTGCTGACTGGGACTTCCTGTCAAGCACACTGCAAACAAAGCTCCTATTTCTGCAATTTGTCCTTTCAGTAAAGATTTAAGGGGTACTGACAAAGTGAGAGTAGAAGCAAAAGCAGTAGTAGTAGTAGTAGTAGTAGTAGTAGTAGTAGTAGTAGTAGTAGTAGTAGTAGTAGTAGTAGTAGTAGTAGTACTCTTAGTAGTATTCGTAGTCTTAGTAGTATTATCAGTCTTAGTGGTCTTAGTAGTATTAGTAGTCTTAATAGTCTTAGTATTAGTAGTCTTGGTAGTATTAGTTGTATTAGCAGTATAAGTAGTCTTAATTGTCTTAGTAGTATTAGTAGTCTTAGTAGTATTAGTAGTCTTAGTAGTATTAGTAGTCTTAGTAGTCTTAGTAGTATCAGTAGTCTTAGTAGTCTTAGTAGTCTTAGTAGTATCAGTAGTCTTAGTAGTCTTGGTAGTCTTGGTAGTCTTGGTAGTCTTAGTAGTCTTAGTAATATTAGCAGTCTTAGTAGTCTTAGTAGTATCAGTAGTCTTAGTAGTCTTAGTAGTATCAGTAGTCTTAGTAGTCTCAGTAGTCTTGGTAGTCTTAGTAGTATTAGTAGTCTTAATAGTCTTAGTTGTCTTGGTAGTGTTAGTAGTATTAGTAGTCTTAGTAGTCTTAGTAATATTAGCAGTCTTAGTAGTATCAGTAGTCTTAGTAGTCTTGGTAGTCTTAGTAGTATTAGTAGTCTTAATAGTCTTAGTAGTCTTGGTAGTCTTAGTAGTCTTAGTAATATTAGCAGTCTTAGTAGTATCAGTAGTCTTAGTAGTATCAGTAGTCTTAGTAGTCTTAGTAGTCTTAATAGTCTTAGTAGTCTTGGTAGTCTTGGTAGTCTTAGTAGTATTAGTAGTCTTAGTAGTCTTAGTAATATTAGCAGTCTTAGTAGTCGTAGTAGTATTAGTAGTCTTAGTAATATTAGCAGTATTGGTAGTCTTTTAGCAAAGTCCTGCATTACCCGATCGGCTAACTTCCCTCATTATCTTCCTGGAAGCTCACACCAGTGGCCCATCATTTGAACAGGCCCGGTAAGTGAGGCGGGATGCTCTGGCAAACAACATCCTGCCGGAGTCATCCGCAAGACACAACTTTTATTTCTCTCTGGGATACTCTGGGTTCGGATCTCAAAAAATTAATAGGTACGTATCTCCAACATTGGTCATTGTTTCATCCACATTTACTAATGGTTCAGTCCCGTTTCAGTCCAGTCCTGGTTTTATCCTGGCTTAGTCCTCTTTTAGACCTTGCTCAATCTTGGTTTAACCCTAGATTCGTACGGGACCCCTTAAAATTTGGGCATTTCGCCCGGAGAAATAACTGTGTACGGAATGATAGCATAGACCAAGCCAAAACCTATTTAATACAGTAGTTGTGTTGTGTTGTGTTTTAGTAGTAGTTATGTTTTAGTTTTGTCTCTGAATCAGAGGAAGATGTTTTTTTTTTTAAATATAACAAACTCATAAAGACCAAAACTGCTGTTTTCTTATTATTGTCATTAAACTCATAATTATTATCATTATCATTATCAGCAGTTACATATGACAAAAAATCACCAAGCTAAACCAGAGAATCCATTTCCTCCTTGCTAAACCATCCTCACCTGGACAAAATGCCCTGATTTGTACAGGCCTAATCCTAAATCCTGGTTTTACTTGTGACTGTCTTGACTAGTCTTAATGACTAGGTTTAGTCATTTACAACAGATTTGATCTTGACATATAGTCCTGGTGCAAATCATGTAAAGTACAGGCTTATTTAGTTAAGTTTTTCATTGTTCCTTGTTCCTTGATTTGTGTGGTATCACAATAAGAAATGCTCACATACAAGCACGCACACACAAACAAAATGCAACTCTGTGTATAATGCTGACTGGGACTTCCTGTCAGGCGCCCTCATGCTCACAAAGCTCTTATTTCTGCGATTTGTCTGGTTTCCCTTCAATGGAGACTTTAGAGGAGCTGACAGACTGACCAGCATCTGTTTACAAGCCCAGCCTCTGTCTCCGCTCCATCCCCTCAACACACCACTACCACACAAACAGAGATCGACAGACACGTTACTGTTCAACCAGAGCAAATGCAGGGCTGAGTAAACCATTGACTTCACTTATCTCGCCCCAAGACCCGCTCTCCCATTTAAAACACCTGCTTAAACTAAACCAACACTCTCGGTTTTACAGCACCTGTTTTCACACAAAACAAATGAAGCGTGATCTCTGAGCTTCTTAGCAACAAGGAAAAGCCAGTGGTGCAAAGTAAGTGTGCTGAACGCGTGTAACGTTATCACCTGGTTAACAGTCAGTCTAAATTAATCTATAGGACATGAAAGATTGATGAAAGATCAAAACCACTGCCAAAGAGCTGCAATCTTTCTGATAAGCCTTGTTAAACTCATATTAATAGAATCAGAATCAGAATAGGTTTTATTGCCATTGTCAGAGAATAGGTCCTCAAAGAAATTTTCTTTGGTGCAATCATGCAACATGAAACATAAAAAATAGCAGTGGTGGAAAGTAACAAAGTTAAAAAGTACAAGTACAGATAAAAAGTACAAATTCTAGGTACTTTTACTTTACTTAAGTAAATTTTACGATGAATACTTTTTACTTTTACTTCACTACATTTTAGAGCCTGTATTTGTACTTTCTACTCCACTACATTTTTAAATTGGGTTAAAAGTAAAAGTATTTTATTTTCAAATTGACCCCTCTACGATTAACTGGTTTAGTCCTCGTTTTGACCTGGTTTAGTGGTTTACTCCTTTAGACCTGGTTTAGATCTGATTTAGACCTGACCTAGTTTAGTCCGGGTTTAGACCTGGTTTACTTTCTGTTTTTGACCTGGTTTAGTGGTTTACTCATTTAGACCTGGTTTGATTCAAATGATTTTGAAAAATCCTGCACATTAAACTCTTAAATACTTTTACTTTTTACTTATAAAGTACATTTTACAATGCATACTTTTGTATTTTTACTTAAGTAACAAATTTATCAGATACTTTTACTTAAGTACATTTTTGGTCCTGTATCTGCACTTTTACTTATGTAAGAATATCGAGTACTTCATCCACCACTGAAAAATAAAACATAAAACTTGGTAGAGATACAGAATAAACTATAAAAACTAAAACAAATATATAATGGCATGCATAAAATAGATTAAAATAAAATAGATAAAAAATGTGACAATTTGACACAGAACAACAGCGTGAATATATTTACAGATGCATCAAGTGTTAGCAGCAGATCTGAGTGTGGACATAGTATCACATAGTGCAATAAAGCAGTGCAAATAGATCAGGTTATTACGTTCATGAGGCTGATTTATCATCCACACCCAATAGTGTTCATTGTGCCGATTTATATTCCCGTAGTTTATAACATCATATTTTAAGATCAAACATAAAACAATATGAAAAGTACACAATTGTAACTGAAACTATCACAATAGGAACAAAATACAATACTCCTTCAAACTATATGAATTTCAGGCTGTACTATGTAACATATAGAAAGCTAAAAAGGAGAAATGTGACTGTATCTTGGTAAATCAGAAAAAAAAAAGAAACAAAACACTGACTAAATGCAAATTAAAGTTTCCAAAGTTAATACAGCAACAAACTGGTGCTCGTGAAATTAGCCTTGAGTTCATCTGCTTCTGTCCCATTTAACACCTGGATTGTTTGTGTATAGGGAGTGTGTGCGTGTGTTGGGTGGTGGTGGTGGTGGTGGTGGTGGGGGGGGTGTCACCTGGTCGCCACGCCAACACACGCTCCAGCAACAAGTCGATCTCACCCGTTTCTTTTGATTTGTGTGGAGATGAAAGAGCCTATTTGAACGCGCTCCGCTATTGCACGCTGTACGAGTGAACGTGTTTGGATGTGTCCTTGTTGTAACAGGAACAGGCGCAAAAGAAAAGGGAGCGAGCGGTATGAAAAAAAGAAAAAAAAGAATGAATGAATGAATGAATACAAAGTGAGATGAAGACGATTGGTTTACAATGGAATTTTATGAGAAACGGTTTTGCTCAAGTGCCGATCACTTATCTTGATGCTGTTTTATTTGCTGCTTTCTGTTGCCCTTGAGCAGAGATAGCAGAGAGATAGCAACCGTACATACTTCCTAATCAATTTACTGGGAGGGCAGCAATAGCAGTAACATGATTCAATAGTGGTACTAGTTGCAGCAGCAGAAGTAAGTTTTTATTCCAATAAAGTAATTTGGCACCTCCTGACGCAAGTCTCTGTATTTAATCCTAACCTGGGACTGATCCAGTGTCTAGATTAATGCAACACATCATTTCTACAGTCCTGAACGAGTCTAGATTGTGGCTGCAGCAATTTGAGTAAGAATTATAGTCAAGCTGTCATTTCTTGATTCTTTTGTAGATAAGCGCGCTGTTATCTTTATTGCGAAATTATTATGCCGGGCCAGGACCGTCGGACGTACAGCTTATTTTACCATTCAGTTGTGCGCGGAATTGAACTGACTGAGGGGATGTGGGGGTGTAGCGCAGAGGCAGAGGTGAGGAAATTGGATGAAGTCAGATAAAGACGGACACTGCCACAAATGAAAGTACATGTAGTAATTGTCATTGAAGTAGCAGCAGTGGGAATTATAGTACTTTCACACTTTTACAAAAACGAACATAATTTTAACTAAACAGTATTTTTGTAAGTTTTCGATCCTTTAGCAGTTTTCCATCACAGCAAAGGTTTTGAAAAGTTAGTCATTTGTACTGTTTAGAAATGAGGATATGTCACTCATCCAAAAACTTTCTCAGTTTCACATTTCTTGGTTTTGGATAGCCCTCCTGTAGCCTAGTACTTTATACTAGGCAGGACATTCACAGCTAGAATGTCCAGGTTTGATTCCCACCTGGACGGGGCCTTTCTGTGTGGAGTTTGCATGTTCTCCCCGTGTCCAGAGCCGTAGGAACATATTGTATTTTGGTTTGGGGGCGCTGAGGGACAAGATTGCCCCCCAAAAAATCCTTTTTTCTGTGCATGAATCACATGACATTATGCATGAAATAATGCATGATTTCATGATGTATTCATGTATGACAATATCGTGACTCATCATGAGTTAACATGAGTTCATGTTCTTTCATAGATGACTTCATACATTAATTAATTAAGTAACTACTTTAATGAATTCATGAGAAAATCTTGTTAATATATCATGATCTTAGAATCACGATGAATTCACTAAAACATTTAGATTTTTTAACAAAAACATTAACTAATTGTAATTATGAAGTTTATGCATGAATACCATGATTTTTAAGAAAATCAGTTTGCAAGTTTTACCTTAATACAGCATTTACTGCTGTAATTAACTCATCATTAGCTAATCCTTAGTTCATTCATAAATTCATGATGATTGCGTCCCCTATACTAAAGTGATGCACTTTAATAGACATTATAATTTAAAACTGTCCACAATGCATTACGGGTTTAAATTAAGTTAATGTTTTGTGGTCCATTAAATTTCACACATCTACTATAATACACAGGATTATAGTCAAGACATATTTTAAAAATTGGCCAAAATATTCGTGGTACATATCGGCATCAGCTTTAGAAAAACCCATAATGGTCGACCTCTATTTTTGTAATGTAAGCAATAGGCAGTGTTTATGTTGATGTAATGGAAATTAAATAGATGACAAAACAGACATAATTTCAACCCATCATGCATTGTGACAGTTATAAATTATAATGTCTTTGATGTGTGTGTTTGTTTTGTCCAATAAACACCTTGATTGTCCAAAGCATAAAAGTGCATCACTTTAGTATAGGGGACGCAATCATCATGAAAATGCAGTAAATGTTGTATTATTATTGCAAACTAAACTAACTTAAACTTAAACCTAATCATGAATCATGATAGTCATGCATACACTTCATAATTACAATTAGTTAATGTTTTTGTTAAAAATCTAAATGTTTTAGTGAATTCATCATGATTCTAAGATCATGATATATTAACAAGATTTTCTCATGAATTCATTACAGTAGTTACTTATTTAATTCATGTATGAAGTCATCTATGAAAGAATATGAAGTCATGTTAACTGCATTATTGCATGCATAATTTCATGTTATTCATGCATGACTTCATGTAACCTTATTATAAAGTGTTACCGAAACAACTATTCCAAAAATTCCAAAGCCACATTTTGCTTTACTCACAGTTTAAAGATTCATCAATTGAAATATCATTAGCACTGATTCGGAGTGGAGATCCTTTAACCTTCAAGGATCCTTGGGAGTGTTTATTCAGTAAGGGGTCCCAAAAAGCCCAACGGTTTGAGAATCCTTAATTCAGCAGATAGTACACTTAGGGCTACTAAGCATTTGCACACGTGCAAAATAGTGCAGTTGAGATTTTTGTCTCATAAACACTGAAAGGTCACAGCCCAAACTCATTTGCGCATCACATTTGCGCCACTAATAATATGAACAGTTTTTTATGATAAATCGGGTGCAACAAAATCACATTTTAAGTAGTACGTGCATGTTAGTATTTGGCTAAGTAAATCGGGCTCTTAATTGAAAAGGGTGGGTCTAAGAGAGAGATGAAGAAAATTAGAATGAGATACAAAGTGAGATAGGTAGTACTAGTAATCAGTCTGGTAGAGCAACAAAAACAAAACAAGAAATGTCCTCCCCAGAGCTTTGATTATTGAGTTTTCTATTGTTGTTTTAATTGTCTGGTATTGCAATTGACGGATTTCAGGTCAAATGCCTGATACGCCAGACTATTCTCTTCTGTTTATTTTAAGCTATGTTTATTCTTAACACTTTCTTTCATGTATATTATTATTATTATTATTACCATGGTCCTGGCCAAATAAACAAATAAATAAACATTTTACATGTAAATCATTGCTCAATCTAAATGGACTCGTTAGTGTTTGGAACAGTGACTGCAGAAGAAGCAGGAGTAGTGCTGGCCTGACAGTCTCAGTAAACATTTTATTGTTTTTTGTTTTTTACAAACAAAAGCAAAAAACACTTACAAAAAACTTCCACTTCAGAGTCTCAGCAAGCAGTCATAGAATCTTCCCCACTGCTTTTGTTGCTATCCTTCCTTGCACATCATATTTCAGGACATATGGCCAATTCTTCCTTTTCAATGTGGACTGGATTGAATTGAGAGTGAAAGGGGAAGGGCCTGAGTGCGCGATGAGGAAATTGGATGAAGTCAGATAAAGACGTTTAGTGTGAGAAAGGTAGTGATGGGGGAGGGACCGACTTCATTAAAACATGCATGTAATCACAAATGACTTTACTGAAACGTGGTCAAAGAGGCCTAACTCAATCTGAACCGCTGCTCCCTTGTGTTTTAGTGGGAGCCCAACTCACATTCAGAATCACATTACATTCACTAACAGCCCCATTAACCTCTGTAACGGCTCTATCCTCGGGGCACAGGCAGACGCTGTCGAACACCAGCCACACATGCATAGGCAAACAACACGAGGGGCGAGCTAAAAAGCCAAGGTCACAGAAGCACTATGCCACACACGCACATGTATAATGCATAATTAGGGGCAAAAAGAGTGATTTTCTGAAACCTATTGTGAACACACGTACCATAATACGAAGACTCCAGATAGTACAGTTTGAAGTGGCACACAATTTTCTTCAAGTTGTACTTTCCGTTCCTTTCTTTGTATTTGTACATTTTGAGGTGGGTTGCTATTGTGGGTTGGAATTGTTAAAGATGAAGGGGTTTTTTTGGTTGAAGATGGACTCAATCTTAACCCCCCGAATCTACTGCCAGGTTTTTTTCTCTAAATTTGCCGATCGTCACGGGTATCACATCACACTTTGATTTTTATCCCCATATCCCCCCAGCCACACGACTATTCTCCTTGAGGGATATCATTGCGTTTGCTGTCTGACTGTAAGGAAGAAGCCGAGGGAACGCTCTTATAGCTCATAATGACAGGGTTGGAGTCTGTGTGAGTAAATACATGAGATCACCAAACCGCTCGTACTGGCGCATACACAAACTCGACACCTCAAAACACAGTGAAACCTGCAATCAGCCAAGAAGACGCATTGAAACGAACAAAACATCAGCATCCAGCACGCACACACCACAAAGAGTGTCCAAAACCAATTACAGACAGGCTTTATGGGGGAAAACACGACTTTCATCTTCCGCAGGAACTCTTGCAGTGAAATTGTACTAGTGCTTAAGTATTTTTGAAGCACTTATCCTTTTTAAACATACCTCGTCTCAGTTGACATGTGGTACTTGCAAAACTGAACCCTATAAAGTTAACATTGGCAGTGAGTGAACAGTGAGTAAACAATACAAGTAACATACTGTATGTTTTATAATTCATAAGCCAAATAGGCAAAAAGTAATATTTTGATTGATTGATTGATTGATTGATTGATTGATTGATTGATATCATAGCCAGGGATTGAGTATTTTACATTTTAAAAGCTCTACAATACGATAGTCTTATGATAACAAAATCTTTAATACCCCCATCTCTACAGCCTAGCTTGTATATTCCTACACGAAGACAAAAGTCCATGGGTTCCGGTTCACCTTTGCGCTATGGTCCCACATTAGTGACCTAAAATACATTTTTTATCTTTGCAAACACAAACAGGGGACTGTTTTAGTCAAATGAAACGCCCACCAACACTATTGAATTTACTGTTGTAAAAGCCTCATGCCTGATGCCAAACAATGGGGCAGAGAGGACTCCCAGGGCTGTTGTTTCCTGCAGACTGCGGTGAGTGTATGTCTGCTGCCCAGCGAGGGGTGACCAGGAATGTGTGAGACAGAATTACGGCATGTTGCTAATTAGACTCTGTGCAGATGTTTTTGGGTTTGCAGATTGTTGGATAAGAATCAGTCAACACAAAGCAAAGGCCTGACTCATTTGTGGAGCAGCGATCCTGTTAAGCTGCTTTGTGGGGATCTCAGACAATGAGCAGGTCTCGTGAACATCAGAGCATGTGATTAGGACGACTTAATGGAGCAGCGGGGTCATCGTAGACGCCAACAGGACTGACAAAGAGCTACAAGTGACAGTGCACATTCAGCCTTATCCTGAGCAGAGCAGCAAAACATTATCACGTAAGAGTCTTATAACTTTGAAATGAGAGTAAAATTGCTACTTGCTCCCGTTAGTAAACAACTACAGAGTGTGGGTTACATCTGCTCAAACTTGCCACGAAATTACCAACTAAACCTAAGTCATTTTCAAATATTGTCGACTGGACTAGGTTGATTGAGTTGAGGACGTTTTGCTTCTTCTCACTCTAGAAAGCAAATGTGATAAGAAGATGGATAGGAGACGTCCTCAGCTCAAAGTCCAGCCGATGACATGTGAAAATCCCGACTACATTGTAAAATTCCTGGATGACTGAGAGCCTAAACAAACATAACAAATCTTGAAGTTAATCCATAACTTGCAGTCTGACAAAAGTGCAAATTTGTGTATTGGTGAACACAAACAGAAGAGCATTAAAGCAGTACTAAGTAATGTGTTTACCTTAATAAATCATTTTCATAGTCCCTCTGGGGGTAATACAAGTGTTAATGGGATGATTGGGGGGTCTTACATCTCCCCCTGGTGTCTCTGGCCAGAAAACCATGCTTGCAACTTGACTGCCACCGGGGCGGAGCAACCAATACACACTAATAGAATCACGGAGAAGAAGCTAACAGGCTAACAGGCAAAGCTAACTGAGGGCTAGCGCCACTTTAAACAGTATTTACAGCCAAGTTTGAGTGAGAAAAAAAATATTCCCATTGTATAACTGGATGTACAACACCCCTCTCTCCCTTCACCTTTTCTGTCAGCGTAGTATTTACTCTCCAAGACATTTAATAAGTAAAAAAATCGTAACTTGCTAAGACACCTGCAGTTGCGCTTATGGCCTCTAGGGGCAAGAGTTACTTAGTACTGCTTTAATGCACAGGAAAGTTCTGACGGTAAATTGAAGATTAAATAGTTTACTTTAGAAAGACTATGGTAACAATCAATCAAAAATAAAATGTTTGATGCAATCTTTTCAATATGTAACTGCCATCCTAAGCTCGTCTTAGTGATCTTAAACTGCCAATACTCCTTGTTCATCGGCCACATCAAAGCAGCGCTCTGTAACTCTGGAACGTTGTAGGCTTTCCAAGCTCCGGGGCACAGTCCCATTAAAAAAAATAACTCTATTCAGTGGTGATAATTACATGTTGCTATTGGATTGTGACCCGAGGTGGTGCATAGTTTTAGGAGCGGGGGAACACGTCTCACCTTACGCAGACGTCCGCTGCTGGTTCCCAGAAAGACCACAGTGTGATCATGCACATCATCCACACTGACAGAGGTGAGAGCGTTGGTCTCCAGCAGAGGGGCAGCTCTCAAAGCTCTGCGCAGGGCCAAGGGGTGCTGCAGGTGGGCCGCGCCACAGTCCAGCTGATCCGGCTGCAACTGTGGAATACACGAGCAAAGACGCCAGGATTAACCTTTGGGATGTTTATTAAAATATCCTCCCAACTACAATTCACTCTAAGAGATAATCCAGTTTAAGATTCACTAAAGGCTGATAATGAAAGATAAAAACAGAATGCCCGATGTTGTCTGATCTCGGAAGTTAAGCTAGGTCGCACAGATTAGTACCAGGAGGGGAGACCGTGCCAGAATACCAGGTGTTGCAGTGTTGCCAGAGCATTTGAGCGTAATCCAGAGGTTAGCTGTTCTATCCCAGCTCCAGCCAAAGCGTACCGTTGTGACTTGTTAAGCTCTTGGGCAAGACACTTCCCCTGCCTTGCCTCCAGTGTCTGCGTGCACTGATTTAGGAATGAGTGTGTTTGTGACTGTATATTTGGGACGACGGATGCAGTGAGGACAGCGAAGGCTACCTCTATAACACCTACAGAATATAATTAGACATGTTAGAACAGGTCGTGTCATGACTGTAAGGGTGACGGTTCGAATCCCATTTCCCACAGGTGCAAACGGTCCCTGTGTCCACCTGCCATGTCTGTGTGAAGGTAGAATGTGAGTGAATGACGATGGTGCAGACTGGCAGCCTCACTTTCGTCTGTCTACTCCAGGGCAGCTGTGACTACTATGGTAGCAAGGAGTGAATGAATAACGACTATTGTAGTGCTCTAACCTCTTAACCCCCACCTGAACCGAGCACTTTTTCCACAGTTTGGCTTTACCCGAATCTAAAACTTCTCGAAAAAAGCGTCAAAACAGCGAGGATGAAAATGCAGAGCAACAAAAAAAGTGACAAAAATGCAACAAAGAAGCAACAAAAACGTGCCAGAGAAGCAAAAATAACACAATAAAAAAGTGACAAAAACATGCCAAAAACCCCACAAAAAACAGACAAAAAAAACGTGACATAAACGCAGCAACAACGCGACAAAATTGTCACAATCAGTTTTCAAAAGTCTTGAAATGAGCCATTACACTGGCTGGATGTGAGCTCTAGTCCTGAAGCTTTTAGATTTGGGTCATGCCGAACTGGAGAAAATGTGCTCGATTAAGGCGGGGGTTAAGAGGTTAATCATATCCTCCATAGCCACTAGATAAATGGGTCAAAGAAAGAAAAGCATGGCATTATTCTGAAAGTATAATTGTCTAATTGTATTTTATGGGTGTTTGCTTCGCCTTAATGACAAAATTGCAATATTATACGCAGCCTTAGCCTACACGCAATTATAGAGCTGTCATACCTAGTCCATACTGATGAGAGGATCAGATGGAGCCACGAGACAACGGAGGATTGATAAAAGTGAAAAACAAAAGCTGATGGTGGTAATCACAGCCGCGCTGCTAATTCCACTGAATCACTTCCTCGACATCTCTGTGAATACTTGAAAGAGGCTTACAAGGGTCTTCAACACTCATAAGACCGTGCTTTTGTCAAATCCTCCACGGGCCATGATAACACATTAATGCCATGCTCGGATGCACACAGGATCTAGTGGGAATTCTCTGAAGATTGTAGCGCACACACATAGCGGTAGGGAGAATTAAGCGCAGAGAGGTTTCCCACGAGCTCTAGGTCCCTCTTATCAAATTGTGTCTGACTTTTTGGCTGCGCACAGGCCTTCACACAACTGGCAACAAAAAGGGGATGTGATTTGAGTGACCGTGAAAACAATAACGTGCTGAACTTTACTTAGTTACAGATGGTGTTGAGTGAATACAGCATTGAAGATGAGAACGTCGCCGTGGGAGAGATAGCCCTACAAGACAGAAGTGCAGCTACGGGGGCAGATCTTTGACCTGACATCACATTGGTTTGTTGGACAGCCTCCTTTGACCTCCTCGCTGTCACTCAAAAACACCAGAATGAAAAGACAGATTTCAGAGCATTCCTGGGAAACAGAGGACAGTTTGAAACCCTTTTAACTTCTGTCAATACAGTCTCAAAGAGGGGCCCTAAGTAGGATACTGGGGGCAAATATCTGACTTGGAATGTGAACACAAAAAGTTTTATTTTGCACCAACTGTGATTGCCTCCATTCTACTGCAGATACAATGTCACCATGTGTTTTTGACAAAGAGTCTATTTGTTCAATAATTGCTTAATCCGTGCTGATGCTATAGTTAGAGGAAAACACACAGAAAAAAAAACATATGTGGGAACTTATAAGGCGAAGCTAAACTATTGACCCCGGCCCATCTTTAGATTTGAAGATGTAATCTGGAGCTGTCTGCAAGATGTGCAGGGAGTCTCACCCTTCCCATAACCCTCAGCGTGGATTCAGCCACCGAGCGCATCATGACCTGTCCTCGTGACGTGAACACGCACGCGCTCAACCGCCTTGGGCACGAGTTCGGTGCGTAAAAAAAAACAGGCAAACTGTCACTGACACAAAAGAACTTGAAGTCACGGGGGGCATCACAACTCGAAAGGGATGTATGAAAAGGATCTAGGCCTATTAGTGATGGATCTACTACATTTAATACATCAAAAAGAATGGTTAAACAAACAGGCCCAGCATACGCTACACACACCTACTCTTTATAGAGGGGCAACACGTGCGCAACAAAAACAAAACGTCACTTTTTTAATTTTAAAAAAAAAAAAGTTGCTAATTGGCACATGCGCAATTGAGGTTCAGACGACAGCGAGCGGAAATGACAGGTAACAGGCCTTTTATTTAAATATATAGCCTATAGGCCTATTTTATTTTATTATATATATATATTTTTTGTTAGGTTATCTCACTGCCAAAATAAGCACCACTACCCTATCGGCTGTGTGTGTTTTATTTTGCAATTTGTCCGTACATGATATGACTGTTGAAGGCTATTAATAATTAAGATCCTTACCACCAGGTTGCCTTTCTGGATGCACGCTGCTCCGGATCCCTGGATGACACTGTCCAGCACCTGCACGTCGCTGCTGGGAGAGTTGGAGCAGTTCCTCCGCGCCTGACGGATCTCCTCCTCGATGTCGCTAAACTTGAAGGCGCACAGGGCAGACTTTCGGTCCGCCTTTGAGAATACTCCGAACAGGTAAGGCTCCGGGCTCGAGTGTTCCTCCGTGGGGATGTTCACGGGATACACGGACAGAAGTCGGTTGTAAATGTTCCCGTTAGATCCACACAGCAGCGGCATCTGGATGTAGGACTCTGTGAGTTTCCTGCTCTCGGGTCCGCTGGGTTTCTTTGGGTTCTCCGTGTCTAGACAGATCCGGGCGAGGATACTGTTGGGCTGGCTGTCCTTGTGGCCCATTTTGGCATCGTTATTGAAGGCAATATAGGAGTAGGTCTTTTGGATAAACGCATGGACAAAGTTCAGCTTGTTTTTCGTCTTGACCTCCTGTTTAATCTTGAAGACGTTGTCCTCTGAGGGATTGATGTCATAAGTGAAAAGTCTGGATAAGTCTTTGACATTTAAAGATCGAATGGCTATCTCTGGAGTGTTTTCAAAGCGAAGGTCCTCCTTACTGTGGTTCTTGGGGAAATACTGGGTGCCAGCCCCTGTGTATGTTGCCCCCACCAAGAGCCTGGTGTTACCCCCGTGGCTCCGAAAGATAAGTCCCACGGTAGATGCGTTCGGGTGATTGGCAGCGATGTTGAGCATGCTCGGGAACACGGTCTTCTCCCCATGAGGAGGAAACTCCACCGCTATCTCTGAGATATTGTCAATTTTCCTGAGCTCACAGAAGCCTTGGTATACTGATCCACACATGACCACGACCCCTTGCTCTCGGTCCAGTTTTAACAACTTGTTGTAATTGTCTGTGAGGGATTTGGGATGCTCGCACGGAGCCTGGGGCAGCTGTGGCGCGTGGCACAACAGGTTGTCCTCCACCGGCCCCGTTCTCTTCTCCACCTCCAAACTGAGCGTCCCGTTCAGCTGGTACACCGTGTTGACCGTGGCTAGGTAGACTCTCCCGGAGATTGGGTCCACCACAAAGTTATTGGTGTGATTGGGAGACGCAAATGTCTGTTGGATGTGCAGCGCGCTGGCACCGCTGCGCGTCTCCAAAGCCAGGACGCTGAGCAGAAGGACGGCTATCTCTATCGAAGGAGGCATTTTTCCTTCTGACCGGCTTCCGCGTCTTCTGTGCCGTGGGGTGCATTGAGCAAAGACAAAATAGAGTGTTTGTTCCTACTGCGACAATCCGAGAGGAAAGGCTGTTTCCTGCTCAACGCCTAGACCCGAATGACGCGATAAGCGAGTCGTGCTTCCTCTTTTCATCCTGCCTCCTCTGTCCCTCAGCCCACTGTGCTCCGCGCTGCTCCACAGCCTCGCTCCTGACGCGCAACGGGACACATCACTCATATTTTATCACCACTCGAACCAAGAGCATTTGTTACAGCCAGGCGCGCACTATAGAGCAAACTAGTTAGGACTTGTAGTAAGAAAGCTATTGTAGCTTGTTAGTATGCACAATGAATGGAGTATGCACAATAGTTAATACTGCATTTAAACCGTTACATTTATTTGTGGTTGGTGTTTTGCCTACCAGTCTTTGGACCAACAAATGTTGTTACTGGGTTATGCCTTCTTTTCTGCCATGCAGGAACATTTAATTCTTGCCATTCCACTTGTCTTATAGTCTTGTCTTTCTGTAGTTTGATTTACAGGCTATATCCTTACATTTGGCAGATTGGGTGGCTCAGCCTCTGAAGTTGCAATAACTAACTACTTTTGTCTTTCAAGCTGTTCACTTGACCGTGGTCCACCCCAACGTCTTGGTTCCGCTCATCTGGGGGTTAATGATGGGTCAAAGTCCCGCCTCCCGCGCTCCTAGATCTCCACTCTCAGATTAGTTCTGCAGATCCAGAGTGTTCTGTTATGGGCGCACTCACAACACGGTAAGCACCGTGAAAGTGCTACCAGATGGGCACATGAGCGCACCTTTCCGGCTTCTGACATTCTCTCTCCAACGAAGCTTCAGCTTATAAATATTCAAGCTCAACACATGCGCCCTCGTTCACGGATTGGCATTGTGTCCAGGGACTTGACAATTACATAGCCTATTGTCTTGTGCGCAATAGATGCCCCAGTGGCAAGTGGGGGCCAAGTGTACACCACTTGGAAATGGAATCTACAAAATCCTTGGAAATTATGAAATGCGTTGCAACTGTCCTCAAGACTCCCTGGGGTGTGGATTCATTATCTATTTTGTTATAGCTACACGTAACTCTTTGGCCATCCCGGTTTAAAAAGGTGTCGGGTTCTCCCACTCTGGACTCCATGGTATCAGTGGTAGCCTATTGCGCAAATCATGCCTGAACGTATTATCTCTTATACACACATAATTAAACTTGAATGCAAAATAGCCTCTTCCTATTTACCATCAAACCCCTGGAGACGGTCTGTTTCCCACCCGCTACTTGGTGTAGGGCTAGATAAGTGCACCCCACGTTTACCTTGGCCCACAGCCACGCGCATCAAATCTCCCTGTGCACAAGTACCACCCTACTGGGATGAAGTGTAACATAATGACCCCCAAAACGACACCATACAATGACAGTGGCTGAGGCAGCAGCAGGCGACCTCGGCTGTGAGCGCGTGCGTCACGGTGCCCTATTAGCATCTGTGGGGTGCATGCGCGAGGGCGCGCAGGGATAAAGGTGCGGCGGCGCGGGTCAGAGCATCAGATATGAGCCACGAGGAGCTGCTTCTTCCTCACGCAGTTTTAGAGACGGGAATGCTTGTCATACTGGGCTGTGTTTAGAATGAAAATATTGTCCCCAGTGGCGCGGAGTCACTGCGGTGAAACTGTGGGTAAGGACCTGTTTCCTTCTTGATAAGGAGTGACACTTCTTTGCGCTCAGTCAGACCACCGCCTATCCAATACAGGCGCCACATGGCACTGACAGCTTCGGTGGGTGAAGCAGTGTACGAAGCCATCGAGCGCCATCTACCGACTGTAAAAAGAATATAATCCACATGCCATAAACGTGAAATGAGTACTACGACACGGACTTGTAATAACATGAAACAGCAGCTCTTTCGTTAGTCAGGAATGCATTTATTTATTTATCCCACACTTAGAAAAAAACACTGAAGGCACTGGAGTGGCAGCACATAATATTTTTCCACATTTGTGAGGTCAGGCTCTGGTCAGAACTCACTCTCATCCCGTTCACATTGGCTTTAAGGAAAATTATATCGATTTACCAGTGTATTGTGAATTTGTTGGAAGAAATTAAATTATTCAAATAATTACTCAAAAGTAATTATTGGTTCTGTCAATCTTTTCACACAATTGTAAACATCTTTCTTTAAGGGGAATCATGTTGTATCAAATCGTGCTTCATCTGGGAAAATATGCATCTCTATTAATAAAATGAATTTATTCTTCCAAGAGAAAAGATTTATTGATGTGAAGAGTAGTAATAGTCTATGGGTTTTATCAGACTGACAGAACTGACAGTGAATCTGACCTGAAGCTGCCTCTCTCTTATCCCACAAGGACTACTGTCTTAGGAGTGACAACCTTTGAAGTCTCTATCACAGTCCCCCGTCTCAGCCTGACACATGTTATCTGCTGCGGACTAAAGTGCAGAGCTAACGTACTATGAATGATCTTGTTATATCTTCTACTCCTCAGTGCAATAATGTTGCCCTTCATTAATAAGATTGGTATAAAATACTCAGGGGATTTATGAAAGAGTCAGAAGGAAAAAGGAAGCCACACTTTCATTCATAAAATCTCTACTACGATAAATCAACGTCACTGAGTATTTAATTAAACATTCGAATGTTTCACACATTCTCAGCAACCTTCACTATATTACACAAACGCTTATTGGGGTAAAGCGAGGCTTGGCACTAAATGTGGACAGAAAAATAATATGGTAAAATAAGAGTAAAAATGACTAAGTGTGCAAAGATTCCTGGCTAGTATGCACCCGACAGAGAGGCATGGAGCGGCCCTTCCTTTCCAGTGATGGCGATGGAGCACCAGTGGTTTTACCTGACCAAATCAGCTATTGGCAGAGCAATGATCCCAGGAAATAAACCTTATTGTGGCTGGTTAATACTGCTTTGAAAGCAAACTTACAATCCTATCAAACAAGCAGCATGATAGACTCACCTCATCATGGTATTCACTATAAAATGTCTGAGATTTTGCAGTTGTTAGCTGATTTGTTTCACTTTAAAATGTTGCACTTAATAAATTATGGTAAAACAATTAAGAACAAAAGTTAGTCCTTCAGTCCTGGCGGTCAATGCCTCTTTTCTCGCTATAAAAGCAACCTCATCATCACAACTTAAGATCCATATTGATGTGAAAAGACGGCCAGCCCAGGGTCCAGACTCCTGAAGAGTAAAAGGACCATAATGCTACATGATACTGAATAAAATAGTGAGGAAATATTAATATTAGAAAAAAAAAATGACATGATTGATTACAATCTAAACTTAAAAACAGTACAGTGCAGTGAGTTCCTATCTAAAATGTAAACAGTCTTTTCCTTCTTCATGAAAGTCATGTGTTTCACTTCAGAGTTTCTGCCTCTGACCAACTCTGTCTCTGTGTCCGAATGAGTTTTCAGCTTCAGACCCTGTCACTGTGTCCATCATTTACAAGTGTCCCGCGTGACTGCAGCAACACTCGCTTCAACTATTCGCCAAAGCACTAGTGCCAGACTGGTTTGGGTTCACCCTGGAGGCTGCAGTGTGCGGTGGCTGTACCCTGACAGAGCGTCCCAGTTCCTCCAGAGGAAGGCCAGCAGGACAATGAGCAGCAAAGTGGAGAGCGAGCGGGAACGTGTCCTCATCAGCGGCACCACGCAGTTGGCCACAGTTGAGACAAAGACTAGGAGGACGGCCATCAGGGCCAGCAGCACATTGATGAGTTTTCCCAGGAGGGTCCGGGCCGTGGCATTCTCCAGCCCCTCCAGCTGCACCACCTGCTGCTGCTGCTGTTGCAGCTCCATCTTAGAGATCCTGGTCTGACACGCCTCCAGCGCCTCCTAAAACACACAGTTAATGAGCAAGGTCACCTTCTCCAATACACTGCACAGAACTCTGACTCTGATTCTTAGTGCTTTACTACCCTCTGCTGGAGAGTAATGGTAATGCTGTTAGAAAGTAATAGACCTAAATAGAAAGCTGATCCCTCACTCAAAGAGGTGACGTGAGTTATTTAAAAGGAAATGCCCTTATTTTGAACAAGCTCCAGGCTGGACAGACAGGGTTTATTTGGGCACCATATTGTTTGGGATTTACACACAGACAGTGAGTAATCTATGTACTTAAGCAGGTATTTGACACCCTTTTCTCTGAGATGGACTGAACTGTGTTCCCTAAGCAACATAAGTCCCGATGTAATTCAGATGATGAACTGAGCTTAAATGTCCATAACTTTCACTGCGTTCTCATACCGGACATGCAATGTGTATAAATGGAGGGAACTCTCTGGAATAAACTTGTTGTAATTGTATGTAACTGTGGAGCACTTTAAACTGCCTTGTGTGCAATATGAATACATTTGCCTTGCTTTTGAACATATTTAGTATTTTACCCATTCCTATAGAATAATAAATACCAACTAATGTACACTCCCCAATTTTAGTAAACATTATTTCATGATTTTATCCCTTGTCTGTCAAACTTAACTGCTTGATACAGTCCATAACAGTGTTATGTGTTGACACAAACCTGTATATCTCTGGCTGTCTCGTAAGACTGGTAAGCGATCTTCTCCTCCATACTGGCCAGCTCCTGTTTTAGGTTTAGGATCTCATTCTGGTGAAGTTCGGTGAGGTCATTCAGCTGCTCCTCCAGTCTCTCACACCTGAACACATCAACACAGGTAGACATACACGTGAGGCCAGGGGGTATAATTGGCTTACTTTGAGAAACACATGTAGGATTTAGTTAGAGAAAGATCTTCCTATAGGTATTTGACCACACAGCACCTGACTGGATGGCTCGCTCACTCACGAGATTAAGTCATCTGCTGATCCACTCAACCAATCACAGCAAGGCAGACAGAGGAGAGTGGCCAATCGGGGAGCAGAAACAGTTAAATGTTTCAACACTGTACTATTGTTTGTTTTGGAAGCTAAGGCATCAGTCCTACACGTACAATAGGGCAAGAAAAGACATAGGTGTATGCCTAGTGAGCTAATTGTGATACATAATACAGGTAATAGATCACTTTATTTAGATAATCTCATAGATTACATTCAAAAAGATTTAAGGGACCTATCCAATTTAAAAGACCTAGCATGCAGTGGTCCTATTATTGCATTGATTTTGCTTCAGATTCTCTTCCAGACAGACCCTCCATTAATCCTGTTTTCTGTCATCTTTAGCTTGGTCATAATGGATACAGTGAAGAGTCCAGTAGAACTAGCATCATCATTTTATCATTTTCATTGTCATTTATTTGTAAGCTACAATATTTAAGTAAACCCATTCTTGAAATACCGTACTGGTCATGTGTGTATGAAAATCAAATCATAGAATGATTACATCAATTAATAAATTAAACGACATTTCCACAAGAATCTTATAAACTAACTTGCAGTTTTTTTTTGAGACTTGTTCGAAATGAGATTGACCTCCTATCCCACTTATATTATACGGTTTGAGTCATATCTAAAAAAATTAATTACTTTGATAATAGTATTTCTGCCAGCTCATTGGATTCTGATGGCTATTTCCATCCAGCAGGATGTGGTCATTCTGTTCCCATTCATTCTGGGGACACACAGTGCTTGCTCATTTTAGGGAGAAAAATGCTCCCACTCTCTCGCTATTAACTACAGCGCAGCGGTTTTGTTGTCGTCTTGCCCACAATACAACACATCTTGATATTGACTGAACATTGTGGACATTGGTGAGTGTTTTTTGAAGACAGCTGCCCACACACATCCACAACAATAAACACTGTCTTGGTGTCATGAAAGAGGGAGGATTTGAATGAGCTGAAATAACACCAGGACACTGACTTGCGAGATGTGGGCGTTTGTTTAAGTGTAAAGAAAATCTGCTTCATAAAAATGTCTGGAAAAATATATGCTATCTTTGAAATAATAATCATGTTTGTGTAAAGTATTAGTGGAATCTTAGGTTCAAAGTTTATTTATCAGCTGGTAATGCCTATGATAAAAGCAAGTCTGGATCTTTTTCTTTAGAGCGTGGCAAGTCAAAAGTTCATAGCGGACAATGATCTCGAGGGGTTTATTCTGGGGATTTTACTGCACCAGTCACATTTGCTCAGCAGAACTGTGGGAAAGTCTTGGTCTATTAGGAGAGTCTTGGGACAAATATATCCGTATGAATGTTTTGCACTAGACCTCTGCCAAGGCATTGGTCCTATCTTGCACTGATAGAAGACAGTAACCAGACCGAGACACAGACTCAAAAGTTTTCTAGTGGAATGCTCTTTTAACGGAAGCATAAAAACCTCAACAGTAAACACTTAAGAATCTATAATAAAGCAATAGATCTTTAAATGAATGGTATAGAATCCCTTAACCTCTTCACCAAGTGCATTATTAAGAGTTCAGCTTTACCCAGATCTAAAAGCCTCTTTACTGGAAAGCCATAGGCCAGTGTAACGTCTCATTTGAAAGCTAAGACCCACAAATCTAATTGGATCTTTTCCCTTGCGTTGTTGCCGTGTTGTCACATCGTTTTTTTGTAATTTCTTTGCATTTTTGTCACATTTTTTGTTTTTGCTGTTGTTGCGCTTTCAATCCTCATTTTCGTCTAATTTTTGACTCTATTTTGACGCTTTTTTCAAGAAGCTTTTAGATTTGGGTAAAGCCAAACTGGAGAAAATGTGCCCGGTTCAGGTGGGGGTTAGGAGGTATCACTGATCTAAACAGTGATCATCAGGTCAATCAACAAAACTAATTTAATTATTAATAATAATGTATTTATCCAAGCACGTGCCTCAACACATTTTTTGCACAATACTTTACCTATATGTTTACATTTTTAGGTTTCCTTTCCTTTTTTTTTTTTTACCTGAAACGTTCTTCTTGCAGTGCTTGCATGATGACTGTATAGTCCCTCTGATAGTGCGTCTTTAGGCTATCCAGGTTCTCCTCTAGTCTGGCTTGGCGCTCCCTCAGCTCCTGCACCTCCTGTAGTACCATGTCCCAACCAGAACTTTGACTCCTCTCCAGCGTGTTGCCTTTGGAGCTGGGGGACCGCCCGGCGCCCCTGTAATACTGTTAGCCCCGGCGGATCCCGAAGTAGCGCTCGAGCAGTCGTCCTCACTACCATATTTCGGACTAGATTGAAAATGGTGCCCCAACGATCGCGCACCTACTACAGTCACTGTCTCCTCCAGCGTCGGGTCGTCAAGAGAGTCTTTCAGTGACGGGATATTGTCGGCGCTTCCGAATTTATTGCGAATGAGGGACGCAATTTCTCGCGGTTTGGATGCGACAGCTCCGGCGGCCGAGTGGGTAGCGTGGGAGAAACTGGACAGTCCTCCTTTGACACTGTCCACCACGCCCTCACTGAACCCTGTAACTTTAGCCCCCACGTCCTTCAGGCCCTGGTGCATGTCCCGCAGGACATCCTTGGGCTGCCGCGGGATGCCGTTGTGCTCCACCTCGAGCAGTTTTCGGTGGTAGTGCTCCAGTTTGCGCTGCAGCTGCTGGATGGTCTGCGCCGACTTCTGGTTCTTCTTTTCAAAAACCTTTCCGCAAAAAAGCAAGCAGAAAATGGTGTGAAAAATATTGCTACAGGTAACTTAAACAACTAAAATCTTAACCCAATTTTGGCAACTAAGCCGACACGTATTAACATCAAAGTGAACAAAAACTAGCCATAGCATACTATACCGTAAACACTGAAATTACAAAACACAATCTGGTCATTTCCTGTACCTGCTTGATGCGTGTGCTCTGCTGTTTGTCTGCATTGTTGGCCAGCTTGAGATACTCTGCCACATTGTCATCCCGGGCCGTTTGTTCAATTTTAATCTGCTCAGTGAGTTTGAGGATCTTCTGCTGCAGTTGGGCAATGGCCTGCTTCGTGCGCTGAGGGTCTGGGGTGCCATCCTCTGCCCCGAGATAAGAACTGTCCGCCCCACAGGCGACAGCCAGCTGGGTCTGAGAGAGGGCACTCACCTCCAGCCGGTCAATCTGAACAGGAGAAAAGACATTGGTATTATTATACAGGAAAGTACTTAACAGCATTTTGTGTAATAAGCGATTAATACTGTCTTGATGAATAACAAATAAACCAGCGCAGGGGGTTGAATTGAGGATGTGTGCAAGTCTAAATGAGGACTAAACCAGAAAATAAGCATGTCTAAAAGAGGAGGGAGGGATGTAAGCAAAGACAAAACCTAGCTACTAAACATAAACGTCTGTACAAAAGAATTACACCAGAGCATAATCAAGTTCTCTTCAGGGGACAAAACTTTAACAAGTCGATGGTGAATTGAAGGCTTAAAAAGCATAAATAAGTAAAAGGTACGACTGACTGGCTCTGTGTGTATGGTTTCTGTGTAAGTAGACGTTCCCACAGTTTGAGAATCACCGGGCGGGGAAAATAGGTTAAGTGGTTAAAAGGGGAAAAGGAAAAACTAAAGAAATGTGCGTGGCACGTGAAATATATTTTTTAGCTGACCAACTAAAAAGAGTCAGACTTCTGCATTTGATTTGCTCAGGTCAAAATCAGACGATGGGTCACTCATGGTCATTTTTACAAAGAGGAAGCTCATGTACACCATCGCTGTTCTTAAGAAAGTGAATCTAAACCAAATAAACGAAATGGAAAACGAAAATGAAATGGGTCACTTTTAGCAAAGTGTAACTAACAGGCTACAACAACATTACATAATTGTATCAATATTGATTTACTTGTATACTTTTGCTTTCTGCAGTTTAACCAGTGTGTGAGTAGCTTGAATGAGAAATGTACCTCACTCTGAGATCAATAAAGCTTATCTTATCATGCAAATGGTTTGTCTCAATTTGTTTTAGAACCACATAATCAAATATAAATCAACGACAAAGCCAATTAATCAATAAAAAAAAGAAGAAAGATCATTGTACAAATCACCACTATTACTAATGAAGAAATTAAACAAAGTATGCGCACAGGAAGTGTGTCATCCATGTACTAATGTCAGTCAAACTATTCCTTGCCACACCATAAAGGGTAAAAGCCAGTAGAACCTGGCTCACCTGCCTGATGCGTAACTCTGACTAATCCATGAGCGATAGACAACAACAGTGGCTTTGCGCGTTGGCCACGACTCACCAATATACAAGCTTCTTATGCGTATTTATATGTAGCAATTGTTCGTGAAACAAAATTGCGTTAAAAGCACACATAAAGTCACGTATACCTTGCCATTACTAGTTAAGCGAAGAAGTTGTTCCCAGTGCATTGTCTCCAAATTGATGCCTCGTATTTTGTCATCTGTAAATCCTTAACACAAATTCAAAAACGCTCAAAAGTGACCTAGATCCCTCTCACTTGGCTCTTTCTGCGAGGTTTCCTGAAACACTGACTGACTTGAGCGCCGCCGCTCGCCGGTTGTTGTTAAAGTAAAGTTGAAGCGCACCTGAAACATAAAACGAGCGACGGCCAGAAGCCACGCCCCATTGGCCCAGAAGTCCCGCCCACCGGGGCAGTGGGTGACATCATGCACCGCACGAGCTGAAATAGCGCCACCGTCACTGCCTTTACTGTATGTGACATATTTATGCATTTAACAGCATGCCTTGTCTTTGACTAAGACTGGTTAGTGTGCAGCTGTTACTGGGGAATTTTAGAGGGTGCAAACTTTAAAGCAATTAAAGTATTTTTGCCAAGTGGCCATGAGCTACAAGCCACTGTTTTTACCAATTACAATGTTATTATTTGTAAACTTTTTTTTTAATCATACATATACTGTAGTTATACAAGTGATGCTGGCTGTTGTTTTATAGACGTATATAACTAATATAACTTAATATACACAGTATAAGTGGGAGAAACAAAATACAAAAATATGATGTTGGCTTTGTTTTTAACAAGTCTTTTCATTTGGCATACAACCTTTTTTTTTTTTTAAATCATGTACCAGTTTGTGGCTTGAGGACAGAAAGGGTGTGCTGAACAAATCAAAGTCTCCCTGTTTCTCCTGTTTCAGACAAACTTCTTGAAAAACCAGTCTCTTGTGCCTCGAACGATGAACACAATTGCAAGAAGAATGCGGCTACAAATACAGAGTAAACCAATATGAAAGTTTTCCCAGGTGCAGTATAGCGGCATTACTAGTTGTAGTGATGTTCACAGAGGGTACAAAAAATCGGAACTACTTTTTTGTACATCTGTAAATATTTTTGAACTGATGTACTTTACTTAAGCACATCCGGGACCGTGTGAAATAAACTGCACGTATGATGCACACACAAGAAATGCAGAGTACATAGTAATCATTCATAAATCCTCTTTGGTCGGTCAGGCAGATCAAATGATGCAGGAACAAGAATAGCCCGTTGAGCTGGCAGGGCAGGGGCTCGAGGTCCTTTCTCAGTCTTTAAACAAAGCATCATTCATATATTATTTATGTATGAGGATAATGTGAACGGGGCAGGGATATGTAAGTGTTGTATACTAGTTGTACTAAAGGAAGATTTAAAAGTAGCAGTAGTAGTAGTAGTTGAATGGTAACAAACGGGGCTCTGGCTGTAGGAACTAGCGACTCCTGCAGTACTCCAGCCTGAAAATGTCTAGATAAACTTCATTGAACCAAAAAGGAAATGGTGTTGTCACAGCAGCTCAATATACCAAGCCAAGTAACCAAAAGAATAGCAGTAAACTTAAAGAAATAGGCCACCGTTTTTCCATACAGAGATATGTTGTTACCTTAGCTTAGACGAGTTGATATGTAGCTGTCTGGTATTTGTGCATGCGCTCATTCACGCAAATAGAACAAAGACGTTGTTAGCATTTTGCCTCTCCCAGCATAATCCTATGGCCCCAAACGGGGGTGAAGTTAAAAGCTATCAAGCTCTTCCACGTTTTCAAAAAATCAACATGTTTAATTTTGTGTAACTATACTTGCATCGTGTAACCGCTCACGTAACCGTATTTAAATAGGGAAAACGTGGAAGAGCTTGGTCGCTTCTAACTTCACCCCTGTTTGGGTCCATAGAGGAGAGGAGGAGAGGCTAAATGCTAACAATATCTTTGGTCTTTTTGCGTGACTGAGCGCACGCGTAAAGACCAGACAGGTACATATCAACTCGTCTAAGCTCAGGTAAGAACATATCTCAGTATGGAGAAACAGTGGCCTATTCCTATAATTAGTAGGAAGTAAGTAGTATATGAACTAATATAAGATATACACACATACACATGATAACGCCCATTTAAAGTTACATAAAACAATATATACTGGGGTGCATTACAATATAAGGGTGGATAATGACAAGGTTATCTATCACAGAGGGGCGAGTTGTTGAATGTGTTATTGTAATGTTCACTGTGGCAATAGTACAAGATGTATATTTATGGCTATAGTATGTGCTAATGCATCGTAGTTTAATAGCCGTAGTAGTGAGAGAGGTAAAGTATCCTTCTAGTGTAGTAGCACTAAAAGCAGTAGCTTATGGTGATCGCACTTGTTGAGGAAAACCACCAACAAGGCTCAGGTAATACATAAATGAAGAGATTCCAGGGCTTCCATCATGTCATAGATGACTTAATTATCTGGTAGGGCTTTGAGTGGAGATAGGGCGATGGGGCAGAGTACACGGAAATGAAGTAGGAGGTGAAGTAGATAGAAGACTGTAGATTAGATGATATTACAGACTGTAGATATGCGCATAATAAAGTCAGTGACCTGCTCTGATATGCGCCATGTCACGCCCTTTTATTGGGCCAGCAGTCAGCAAAAAACGTGGTGTTTATGGACTGGAGTTTAGTCAGCTGGAGACTTTCATGTTTGTCTGCAAAGTGTGAACAACCCGACTACCACCCTGTCAGTCAAATGTGGATCTGCATGGTGGAAAATGCACTTACTGCAGTACAATAAAAAACTATGCCAACAGTACTGCTAGTGCTACTAACAACTATACTCCCACTAGGACTGTCAAAGTAGCATTTATGTTGCAGTTCGGACTTCCACAGTTAAACTTAAAATGGGGTGGATGTAGAGAGAGATGTGGGATAAGATCAAAGTGGGCAGGGGACATGTCTGAGCAGAGTCCTTTGTTTTCTGTTATAGATAAGGGCTCATCAGTTCAATCACTCCCTCATTACACTGTGTAATTGCAGCAGTGGAAGAAGCGGTCACTCCTCACCAACCCGTTAGCCTACTTGTGCAACTGAAAGAAAGACCCATCTTGTGAATAAGGTCTCAAAAGCTAAGCAGAGGTGGGCCTGGTTTGTAGCTGTATGACCATCAGTGAACACTATAGGCCACCCGTGTGAGGGCTGTGTGAGTGATTAGTTGGTGGTGGTCGGTTGGTATGTAAAGCGCTATGTGTGATGTGTCATGTGAAAAAGGCTATACAAATAGATTTCCTTCCGTCTCTAATAGTACTATTACAAGAGTAGCAAAGGTTTTCCAAAAGCATCAAATAGCTTCATCCATAAGATAAGAAAAGAGTTTATTGATCTCACAATGGAGAAATTCACTTGTTCTATCCGCTCTCAAGAAACACTCAGGGGGTGCAAAACAGACAGGAAATGTGCAATCGAGTAATAGTAACTAGAGGTATCTCATACAACGAATAGAAAGCTTTAAAGGGCCAAATTCTGATGTTCTTTTTCCACCCCTAGCTGGTGCCTTTCTCGGGTAATAGTTTTCGTTGTGGAAGTTGGTTTACAAGTTGCAGTAATTGCTGTAGAACACCCACCAGCTTGCTGTAGTGTCTTGCATAAAGTAAAGGTAACACTCCTAGTACCTGTGGTTATAGTAGAAGTAGTTGTGCTGAAATAGTGATTGTAGTAGTATAGTAAAAAATAAAGAAGCCGTAGTGGTAACAGCACTGTTGGTAGTAGTAGCAATACTTGAAGCAGTTCTTTGGTCACCCCCACCACCACACGCTCAAGATCCAGTTTGTATAACTGATCCAGTAAAAATCTGTTTAGCCATGAAGGGGCTCAAGCAGGACTTAGGTCAGACCTAGGCCTGGGAACAGAGCAGCCTCTGGACCAGCCTTACCAAAACACACGCAGCCACACGTCCCACACAAATAACTATTTAGAAAGCATTTGTAGCGTAATGTAGTTAGATATGCATCATACATAATTAGATACGGCCAACAGGGATGTCAAAACACGTCCTGAATACCAGCTCTGTAAATGTTGGTTTTTAGAACCAAAATGAAGATATCAAGTCATAAGACCAAATGTTGTCCATCTGATTTATGACCTCTTGGCTTAAAAGCAACAATGTACTAAAAGTTCAACAACAGACCATCAATCCTCAAGCTCCCACTACAAACTCTAATCAAATTCTATCTAATTCTGCAATATTTTTTGCAAAAAAAAAAAAAAATCTAATAAGAGCAAAAGCAAAGAAAAACAAATATATTTCACTGCTCAATGCTGGTAAATAATGTTGGCCATGTATATTAGCACCACGTACGTTACAGCAGATTTCTAGAACTTACACAGCTCAAGTTCAAGATCATTGTAACTTAAGTTTTAGTTAACACAGAGATACTATAGCTTTGTCTCCTGTCTGTGATGGATATCCACTGTCAAACCAGGTCAGGCCAAGCGCCTTTACTCCTGCCTATTGTCTATTGCATGCTCTTTGTAGACCCAAACAATGAAACTAACTGTTCTCATATATTATTGTTTTGTGTCTTTATTTGATCACTTACATAACACGATTAGGAAGAGGATGACCCAAAATCCTACCTTAGAAATCGGCTTATATTATTTGGAATATAAACATTTCTTCATGTGAGGCAGAGTTGAAACAATATGCAGTTTCACCCAAGGTCAAGATATTCATAAACCTCTTAGAAGCACATGTAGTAGTTGTGTGTCTTAGTGTCTGTCGGCTCATTGTCTGTCATCTTGGGTTTCACTACAGGAGCAGGTTCACGTGCCACAAAGCAATGAGACACGAATGAGAGTTACTTCAGGTTCCGTTCTGAAAATCCTGAGTTGCCCGTGCCTCTCCTATTACAGCTGAAAAAAGGGAGGGGTAGGTTTGCTAATACAATAAGAACAATGTCTAAGAGGAGAGGGCAGTTGACTTGAAACAACACAGGATAGACAACTTCTTAACTTTGTTAATACATTAAATTGAAAATGAGCTGCAAAATAGTCCTACTGTTATCTAGAAAAAAACAATCCTTGCACCATTACTGAGTTTGCATAAAAATGACAAAAAGTCATAAGCAATAGATGCATACATTTACAAGTGTATGTATTTTTCAACATAGAATTTTAAAATGTATTTTGTTTTAAAGATGGTGATAATATTTAATGTAGAATTTTCCAATCAAGGCCAGTGTGAACATGATGACCTAACTCGACATCATACAATGTCTCAGAGTAGAACATTAAAGGTGTTGTCAGTAAGTTGCAATTGAATAAACTATATAATATAATATAAATAGTATAATTGACCGCATGGGCCTGCCATTTGATGTAACGTATGTAGGTAATATTAAATAATTATAACTAGTCTCTCCTGCTGATCTCAGTAATCAGAATCCCCGTTGGTGTAACTTTGACCAATGAGACAAGCTTTCTTGTGAACCAGCCTGTCAATCACATTCAAAAGGGACGAGGAATGGCTTTTAGGCCCAATCAGGAGGGTCATTTAGCAGACTTTCAGACTATCACTTAATAATAATAATATAATACATTTTATTTGTAACTTTTCATTCAGATAAATCAGAGTGCTACAGAATAATACACATTAAAAAACATAACAATTATAAGCTTTCTTAAAAGGTAAATTTTCAATTTAGCTTTAACAGTCCATGTGTGTTTCTCTCAGCTCCACAGGGAGGAGCATTGGTGCAGCAGAGCAGAAGGCTCTGTCTCCCATGGTTTGGAGTCTGGTGGTAGGAACAAGGAGGAGGCTACTGGATCATCTCAGGGTGTGGGTGGAGGTATGCCGTGATATGAGTTGCCACAGGTATAATGGGACATGACCAGTGATGCATTTGTGAGTGATTTTGTAAATGAGCCTTGTAGAAACTTGAATGTGTGGGCCCACCTCAATAAAATATTCCCTCTAATGTACTGAAGTATGAAAAAAATACACTGCTTCAAATAAACATTTATCCATCCATCTATCCATTTTCTTCCACTTTATCCGAGGCCGGGTCGCGTGGACAGCAGTCTCAGCAGCGATGCCCAGACTTCCCGATCCACGCACACCTCCTCCAGCTGTTCTGTGGGGACCCCGAGGCGACTCCAGGCCAACTCGGAGACATAGTCCCACCAGCGTGTCCTGGGCCTTCCACGAGGCCTCCTCCCAATAGGGCATGCCTGGAGCACCTCCCGAGGGAGGCGACCAGGAGATGCCCTAGCCACCTCAGCTGGCTCCTTTCGCCGTGAAGGGGCAGCGACTCTACTCCGAGCTCCTCCCGGGTAACTGAGCTCCTCACCAGATCTCGGAGGGTGCACTCAGCCACCCTGCGAAGGAAACTCATTTCGGCCGCTTGTATTCGCGATCTTGTTCTTTCGGTCATTACCCAGATCTCATGACCATAGGTGAGGGTGGGAACGTAGATCGATCGGTAAATCGAGAGCTTTGCCCCTGACTCAGCTCCCTCTTCACCACAACAGTCCGATACAGCGACCGCATCACTGCTGACGCCGCACCGATCCGTCTATCGATCTCACGCTCCATCCGTCCCTCACTCGTGAACAAGACCCCGAGATACTTGAACTCCTCCACTTGGGGCAAGGACTCTCCACCGACCTGAAGCGGGGAAGCCACCTTTTTCCAGTGGAGAACCATGGCCTCAGATTTGGAGGTGCTGATCCTCATCCCGGCCGCTTCAAACTCGGCGGCAAACCGCCCCAGTGCGCGCTGGGTACTCTGCACCGATGTTGGGCCCGTAGGCCAAACAACAGTGAGAGACTGTCCCGACCCAAAGGCGTAGGGACATGACCCTCTCGTTCACCGGGGTGAACTCCAACACGTGGTGGCTGAGCTGGGGGCTATGAGCAAACCCACCCCAGCCGCTGTTTCTCCCCGCGGGCAACTCCAGAAAAATAGAGCGTCCAGACTCTCTCCAGGAGTTGGGATCCGGAACCCAGGCTGTGCGTGGAGGTGAGCCCGACTAATATCTAGCCGGTATCTCTCAACCTCCTGGACAAGCTCAGGCTCCTTCCCCCCAGCGAGGTAACGTTCCATGTCCCGAACGCCAGAAGCTGTGCACGCGGACCAGGTCGTCGAGGCACCTGCCTTTGACTGCACCCAGTCCACTCTGCACCCAACCCCTACGGCTCCCTCTGCGGGTGGTTGGTCCACAGGACCCGACCACCAGACGCTCGCATTCGAGCCCCAACCCCAGGCCTGGCTCCAGGGTGGGGCCCCGGTTGCGCCATACCGGGCGACATCACGGTTCTTGTTGTTAAACTGTCATAGAAGTCTTCGAACTGCTCTTCGTCTGACCCATCACCTAAGACCTGTTTGCCATGGGAGACCCTACCAGGGGCATGAAGCCCCAGACAACATAGCTCCTTGGATCATTCGGGCACTCAAACACCCCACCACGTTAAGGTAGCAGTTCACAGGGTTGCAATAAACATTTAGTTTAAATAAATGTAATTTCACCTTCAGCTACAGTAGCATTATCTATGCTATTTTAGGAACTCAGGGTGTAATGTTATGAAATGGATGTGTGAGAGCTTTAACACTAGCATTAGCAGTAACAGCAGGAGTGAGAGCAGCTGTGCTATTGTAGTAGTAGTAGTAATACTAGTGTGGTAGTTAGTAGTTGTAGTTCTCTGACTGTGTTTCAAATGTTCAATCAAGACTCACGGTAGAAGAGGGAGAGGCATCAGGAGACACCAGGTTTAGGATGACCTCCATGACAGGAAAGCGCATATGGTCAGTGTCTTCAATTCAGGCTTCTTTTATCATTTTTCTTTCCTATCCACTGAGAAGATGTTGAGCACACAGTTCAAAAAGAAAAGCACAGCTGGGACCACCTTGTCTCCCATCACTCAAGAAACGTCTCCCAAACCACTTCACATCAAGCAAAAGTCATCCACTTGACAATAAGCAAGTACCCCCTCCGGAATAATGCTGTCTTGAATGAAAAATGTTCCTACTGAAACATGACAATTGAAGTCCAAAAGTAAAGTCTAGCTATTTCTCCAAGTCCATCTGAATGCTAACACTTGGTTTACACTTCAAGGGTCTATATAGTTTTCAGGCCAGTCTGCGGAGCCAGAGATGATGCACACTTTTTGGGGGGCGTTCCAAGTAAACCACAAGAAGGGTCCTTGGTCGGAAGGATGCATGGTTTAAAAGAGTGAAGTTAAAAAGAGTCCATTGGGCATTAAATCCGCAGGAGACGAGAGGAGGCAGAGACCCGGAGGACGGATGTGAATCGACAAGGGAAAAAGCAGACCACCAGCCTTCAGAGGAACAGAGGGAGGGAGCCGACTTCAGTGAAGGGAGGGGATTTCTTCTCTTGAACTTTTTACAACTGAAGTTTGCAGAGATTTGGCTCAGCCAATACTGGACCAAGAAATTAAGAGCGGACGGCAACTAGATAGATAAATACTTTATTATCAGGATCTGAATTTTTTTTGCGAACTAAAATTGTAAATAAGAATTAGCGCTTAACCACTTTTGATCCAAGTAATAGCCACTCAACCAGACTTTGTTAGGAAGGAGTGGAACATTTTTTGACAAATTATTAACTGTGATAATTCTAGTATTGTGATTTCTATTTGATTTGCAGTATATGTTTTAAAATCAAGATTCACTTCTCTGTGAACATTTCAAACACATAGAGAAGCATTACTCTGAGAGAAGACTAGGATATGAACTGCTAAACCAACACAAAAATCCCATGCATTTCAGATTATGTTTGTATAGGTAGCTAGTGTTAGTAAGTTATTTAACCAGGAAAGTCCCATTGAGATTAAAAACCTCTAGTTCAAGAGTCCTGGCCAAGAGACTTCAAAAGATACCGTTATAGTGTTACAATTTCAATACTCAAAATAAAAATTCCATACACATTATGAAAAACAATTTAAAGAGGTTGTCTCAAGTGCTCTCAATCTGGATTTAAAAGTGTTCAATGGAATAAGTTCCGTTATTTTCCAGTCTTTGTGCAACGTGTTCCAGTTCCATGTACAAGGAGCACGATAAGCAAAAGCCCTTTTTCCCAGTGCTTGTCCATACAAAAACCAAGAAGAGCCCTACTGTATGCTCTGCAAACAGTACTCATGCCACACTTTAGAACGCTATTCCAGACCTGCTGGTGAAGTACAAGGAAGGACAACCATGCAAAGGCCTTATCTAATTATCACGTGAGATCAGACTTCATGCAGTATTAAATCATTATCAGCTGAATGCACATAAACAGGTCAAACCAAATGCTCCAGTGTATGAGTGACACCTTTCCTTATTAGGACAAGCTGCAGTAGAAAAAACAGATTACAAGGTCATGAGACTTCCCTGTTGGTGACGAAAGCTAAACTGCTTTGCTCATAAGCCTTTTGCAATTTCACACAGGAATACTGGCACCCTGCTATAATTAGTCCGAGCAATTAATGTTTCTATTCTAAATGATGATGTTAGTCCACAGCTTCAAAGTAACCTATAGGAATATAGAAACATCCATGTAATATCAGCAGTAAGTGTAACAAAACTTCAAGATAATTCTCTGTCTACTTTGTTTATTAAATCAAATTATCTGTACATACAGAACATAAACTTTCTAAATCTCAAACGGGTCAAAGGGTCAAGTTTTCAATGTCAGAATTCTGTCAAAACGCTTAAAATGTTGCCAGATACAGCACGCTGAAAGCCTCTACATGTTGCCAAAACTATTTTATACAAAAGAGTTGAGGGAAGTCTAGAGGTCAACGGGCTACTGTTTAAGGGGAGAGGCAGGAGAATGGAGAGTGAATGTAGGCTTTAATGAGCACAGAGGGGGTTAGGGCCACTGACAGAGAGAGGCAGGATTTAGGGAAAAGGCCGATTACATAAGAAAACCAAACTGCTCAAAGGTTAGAGCCTGGGTCTGCACCTACTGTATCAAAGAGAGCAAAAAATGTCTGTACTTTTACCCAAGTAGGAGAAATCAGGTTTTACAAATGTTGTTTTCTTCAAGTAGTCTTTAAGATAAATGTATAAAGAGGATAAATATACTAGGAAAATCCGGATCTAATAATAGTGTGGTAGAAATAGCATGTACTGTTCAAAACAACATCAAATATGGCTTAAGGGACTTTCCTGATATGGTCACGTGGTTTATTGTTATTAAAGGATCACAGGTTTGGCTGGTTCTAAAGTAAATGCATGACAGAGATTCCTCCCGTCACTGAGTCAGTCAGGGCCCCAAGGTCCTGTCCTGCTCCGTGTGGCTTCCAGGAGCTTCTGTCACTCCAGTCTCAGTCGTGACTCAGGACATCCTGTGCACATTTGGAGGGTTAACTTACACATACCACAGACAACAGAGCGGCTACAACAAAGACAAACACTATAGGGGGTAAAGCACCAGGCTGCCCCAAGACACTGATGAACCCAGACAGGAGAAAGGAGAAATACAGGCCGTCAGGGAAGTTGCAATCAGTGAAATGTAGCTCTGTGAGTGGGGCATGTGCAGACTTATTAAACAGGTTTATTTGTTGCCTATGGGGTGTTAAGTGTAAGTGTATATTATGTAAAAGACACCATTAGTATTGATTACTGTGAATATACTTGGCAATAGAAGAAGTGGCATTGTCTACATGCATCCATTGACGCTATAGTAGTAGTAGTATCATTAATAATAATAGTTTGTGTAATGGTAACGTTAAAATCAAGTGAAATCATAGAGATTTTTGTCCAGTTGACAATTTCTATACAAACATTCTACAGTCAACACAAACATACTCAAGGGAAACTGTATTTTTTAGCTCTACTTAATTAATTATAGGTCCAGTTAAAGCACCATTAAAACTGACAGGTCTCCCACTTAGTCACAATAAGGTTTTTTACTCCCACCTCTACATTCCATACATTTGTTGTAGACACACAATTATTGTCTATACCAGTGGTTCTCAACCTGGGGGTCAGGACCCCCGCGGGGGTCGCGAAAATAATTCGGGGGGTCGCCAGATCAGGCTAGTAAAAAAAAATCAATTAGAAAAATTATTTT